>CP124711.1:122022500-124522500 GCA_031232105.1 Capsicum rhomboideum
AATTTTATTTAAGAATCATGTTCCCCATATCAAGATGAGTCCAAATCTGAAAACCCAAGTAAAAATGTGTAGAAATTGGACTTCAAATCAATGGAACACTAATTTAAAGTTTACCAAGTAAAAACCCCAAAAATCATGTGTAAAAGAAAGGATTTGAAGATGATTTGGAAAGAAATCAATGAAAGATGATAAAATACTAGTATAGAAACTTACCTAGAGTTAAAGTCTTGAAAATACCATTTAAATCTCTCAAAAATGAGTTTAGAAGCTTGAAAATGGTGGATGGGGCTTTGTCTGAAAAAGGAAATAAATATTCTACCCAGGTACGCCCTTAATAGTCATCACGGGTCATCTGTCGCGATGGCAACTTGACCCAAACACGGGCCCTAGGCCGCGAATGTGATGAAGAAACTGACCCTGCCCACTAAATATGCTTCATGATCGCGGTAACCACCATCGCAATAGCATTGAACAGAATATTTGTTCTTAATAAATGCAAAGTAAGGGGAACTTGTACCAGCAAATAGCTGAAACCATAAAACACATAAGTGAAAAACTTTCTGAACAGACCCTCGAAATTCATTTGGGAGCCCACAGAAATAAACCAATAATGCTACTAGACTAATTTTGACATTTTGGGATAAATGAAACCAACAGATTTCGAAAAGAGATTGTTTACAATGACTTAGCCCCCGCGACCCCATTTTAAGCTAAATTTAACTAGTTTTCATTTAATAGGTCAAAATTCAAAATAAAGGCTTGGGCCCGAACTAACCATGCTACTAACCAAAAATTGACATTCTGAATCTAATAAAACAATCAGAATCATCTGAAGCTCGGATCACAAAAATGTTGACTGAAATCAAACTAATCATTTTAAGGTTATTCAAAACCAGAAGATCATATAAATCACTCCTGAATGCATCAAAGACTGTACCATTCCCTCAACACATAAATGATATAAAGTAATAACAGGAAAGGGAAAAAATGGTCAAAAAACAAAAAAAATCTAAAAAATCATAACGAGGGTCATTACACTAAATATGTTGTGCACATGAAGGAATTGAACGTGAAGTTTAAGTAACCAAGGTCCGTAGGGATAGAAAAGGATTAAGTGTGGGATGGTTTTGTGTATAATATGATCGTGTATACCATAATAGGGGTTCCAATCGTGGGGGAGGGGTTGAATAAAATTTGGGCGGATCAAAATGGGTCAAGACAACAAATGAGTCAAGACCCAACCTGACCAAAAATTGCTTGGGTCAAAACGGGTCAAGTAATGGGTTATAACGCAACTCGTCTAATTTTTAAAATGTTTTGATAAGATTTCTCATGAGTCAATTTAGGTTATTATCAACCCAATTTTTAATGGATCAAAACGAGTTGGGATAAAATGAGTTAGCTAATAAATGAGCGGGTCAATAACCAACCCAAATTTAAACGTGTTGGACAAGTTGGGTTTGATTTTTCCACTTCTATGCAGTAGCTAATCATTTATTTTCAACTCACTTAATAGCTTTTCTACATTACCCTTGGTTCCTAAAAGGGGAGGAACCAAACATGCCACTACGCCAAGATACTTTAATAGCAAAAGAAAATATAATATTTAACGAAAATGGGCCTAAAATGCCCTTCACCTATTGAAAATGGTACAAAAATACCCTCCATCCACCTATTGGCTCTATATTGCCCTTCACATCCACCTTTGGGCTCTAACATACCCTTCACATCTACCTTTGGGCTCCAAAATGCCCTTTATTTAACATCCTCAATATTAAATAAATAAAAAATATTGTATTCAGCGTAGTGTCGGCTCCTCCTTTTCAAGAAAAGGCAATCGCCTTAGGCCCCCCAAATTTGAGGGGCCTTATTTTTTAGAAATAATAAATTATATATATTTTATTAAAAAATACTAAATACTAGAAAAAATAAATTTTTTTTATAAAAAGAAATAATTATTAGACGAAGTTTGATATATCTAGAGTACTTTGTTACAAGAAAGATTAAATGCATTAGTTATATTATTAATTGAAAAAAGAATTAGTAGAAGAAATTGATTATAGAAAATTTGTTTAACAAATTTGCATCTCAAGAAATTTAAAAAATAGACTTCACGAAAAAAAAAATTTGATTTTTCTAAAAAATTTAAGGCCTCCGTTTGATTTTGGTCTTAGGCCCCTAATGTGCTTGAACCATCCCTAATTCAGCATCATTGATATCACTTTAGAGAAAATTAGCTAGAAGCCTAGAATTACTAAAGATGGACAGAATCATCGACTGGTCTACTACAATTAATTTCTAAACCCCTTTTCATTTACATGCACTATACCATTGTAGTTCACAAGGCAAAGCATCATTTCTTTTGTATGCTCCAATAGATTTCTCAAACTGAAGCTCTCATAACCAGGATCTCAGCTTGTAAAAATCATGTGGTGAGCATTGTTCTGTTTTAAGAACCATGACATGTTCGATGAGTGTACAACAAGTTTTTACCTATTCATCACGTGAATTTCAACCCACAAAAAGTACTAGATCACATGAATTTCAAAGCAAGGCATTGTGGGTTAGGGGTTTTAAATTAATAAAATTCGGACCAATGGGAATGTACCACTTCATTAATGATTTTTTTCTATTTATTTAATATTGGATATGTAAAATAAAGGGCATTTTGGAGCCCAAAGGTAGGTGTGAAGGGCATTTTGGAGCCCAAAGGTGGATATGGAGGGCATTATAGCCAAAAGGTAGATGGAGGGTTTTTGCACCATTTTCAATAGGTGAAGGGCATTTTAGGCCCTTTTCCAAATATTTAAACATAAAGTTATAGCAAGATCTTTAACATTTAAGATTGAAAGTTTTGAATATGAAATATCTAGATCAGAACTCAATGCCAATTTTTGCTATCAGAAATGCATCGAGGGAAATATGATAGTAGATTGGGATAGTTTCTCTCAAGAAAAGATAGATCTAGAATTTGAACAATATGAATTCGAGTTTGGAATTCTTCAAATAGTCATCGAACTGATACTTTTTCTGGCAAAAGTCACAAAATTATTTTTTTGTCAATATAAAACCACTCAACTTATAGATGATATCTTAAAAAATATCTATTGGCTGGAAAACCAACCAAATCTCATCGGCAAACCACATAAACAAGTCAAAATACCATTTTGTTTAGAACCTCTTAAAGCAGTCACCTACATATTCATATGCTGCTATAGTTATATTATTATGCTATTATATATCCAGTATACAAGTTACTCTCATAATCATAAATTAACTAAAGTTGTCACAACGTTATATATGACACAAAGATAAACAGAGCAATCAAAAGGCTACGTGCCAAGGAAAAATCTCATATGCACTTTGACGTTGTTTACCTCCAGATTTTTCCATGGTAAATATTTATACTTTATTAAGGGGAGCCTTAGAGTAGCTGGTAAAGTTTCTTACTTGTTACCAGGAGGTAACGGGTTCAAACTGTGCAAAGAGTCTCTTGCATAAATGTAATGTAAATGTACACACAATAAACCCTTGTGGTTTGGCCATTTCCTGGCCCCGCGCATAGAGGGAGATTTAGTGCACCGCGTTGCCCTTTTTTAAATACTTATACTCTATGTTTGTACCAAATTAAATCAATTAGTCATGGTTAAGTGATTTTGATGAGATGAGAATAAATATTTAACTATGGTTAATTGATAAAAGTTTATGTGTAAACACAGGACATGTATCAATACTCATTTGGCGTGAACATAGAGTACAAATAATTTTTTACTATTCTTCCATACTCTAGTCTTTGTAAGTGAAATCTGTGTATTTTAGTATAAAAAGGATTAACTTTCAAAATTTAATTATAACTAGGTACAAGGATACACCTTTCAGATTTTTTTCTTCTAAAGGTATTGTACATCAAACCTCTTGCATTGGGACCCCAAAACAAAATGGGGTAGTAGAAATAAAGCATAGATACTTACTGGAAACATACAGAGCCTTGCTATACCAATCACACCTACCAAAGAAGTATTGGGGGGATTTTCTCCTAACAGCTACTCACTTAATTAAATGATTCCCCTCTAAAGTCCTGCATAATACATCTCTATATCAAGTGTTGTTTGGAAAAACACCAAATTATACTCATCTTAAACCTTTTGGTTGCTTATGTTTCACTTCTACATTAACAAGAAATAAGGACAAATTAGTGTCTAGAGCCTTTCCAGGAGTTTTCTTAAGGTACCCTTTTTCTCAAAAGGAATACAAGGTCCTTAATCTTCAAACAGGACACATCATAGTATCCAGAGATGTCAGATTTTCTGAAACCATTTTTCCATTTTCTCACTCTACTCCTCTGTCCAGATTGTTTCCAACTATATTTAGTTCTTCCGAAAAATTTATCCTTTACAACAGGATGTCACTAGTAATGTTGAAACACTACCAAGTGATACAGAAATACACTCACCTAAGTCTCCTTCTTCAGGTAACAGTGAACTGCCCATGGTGGAATCAAGTCCAGTAAAAGTCACACGCAGGTCTGCCAGAGAACACAATGCTCCTTCTTATCTTTCTAACTATATTTGTGAAGTAACATACTCAGTTATCTCCCCTAATCCACCACTAATCCCATTTCATTCTTATTCTTTTAATGCTCTTTCACCACAAAGCTAACAAGTTGTAAGTTTCATATTCACTATTTCTTAACCTAATTGTAAGTTATTCGGAGCAAAAACAACAGATTGTGTACCTTGAATACCCATCAAAAGTTGTTGATTTTTCTACTGAAAGGAATCACCCAAAATCGACTTTGTCTCTCTTAGAAATGGAGTTTTATTTCACAAACTAAGTGTCTTAGTTTCTTGAGTGTGTTAATGTATGTCTTCTCGTTTCTCATACGTTTATTCTGAAGAAGAAGAAACAAATCTAAAGGGGATCCTATGGAAGCAGATTCACTAACTGTTCCCCCCAAAATTAAATTGAGATAACTTCTTATCTTCTTTTCAGATAAAAGAAATGGGTCGGCTTGGGTTGGTCTACATGGATGATCCATGACCCGCGAAATCCAACATCTTCCACTTCGCACATGGTGGACAAAACCCAAGCCAGTATGATAACAATAAGACACCCAATTCATATGAAAAATAGTATGTGCGACCTGTGAGCATCAAGACCTTTACCTATATGGTTTTACAAGCTATACGTAGGAATCCAATCATATATTGAAAGAATTCGCTACTAATATAAGGATACTTTTACTCACAATACCCCAGACATTATTCACTACTTCAGTAGTTACTTATCTGATCCCTCATCCTCTTAAAGAGGTGAATTTGAGTTCATGTTTAACTTCATATACACAATTACACTTGACACCTATATGGTTAGTGTAATAGCCAGCTTGTGTAGACAAGTCAAATTATTCATTTTAATCATCTTCCCTTTCTACTCAAATCTATCTGTTCCAAATCAACTACTTTCCTAGACATACACTGCATTGCCGAATTACTCAAGGCTATTAGTAACATGCTAAACTAGCAACACCAATAGAAACTTAAAGAAACAGTCAAAGGTACAAGGTTATTTCAATGAAAAGTTAATATAACTTTTAGGGTCTCACACAATGAAGAAGAAGGGATTCATTCTTCCATTAACCCATTGGTTGCTTAGCACACGTGGTATGAAACACGTACTACGATGTTTTCACCTTATATTGCTGTGAGTGTTTCATTCTTTTAGTCATTCAGCATCCTACAGATCTTGTTCTAGACACCTCTAAATGTCTAACTTGAGTTTCCTTATTTAATGATCCTCAAATCTATTTTCTTAGAGAAACTCACATCTGACTTCACAAAACAAGTCATAATATGATGGTGGAACTTATCTCTTCATTTTCCTTGATGTAAGAGGTGATTGCTCGTGTGAGAGAGCCAATCTCACGACTTGTTCGACACACTTTATTAATAAAACATATTATCATATGCATATAAGATATGAATATAAATTCAATAGTCATAGATTGATGAGAATATTATAACAATCAAGTCTCTAGATACTGCCTTAGTAAAAGGATCAGGTATCATTTCTCGTGTAGGAATGTATTGTAAATTTATTTCTCCACTTTCTACTATATCTCTCATAAAGTTATATTTGATGTCAATGTGTTTGGTCTTGCTGTGATACTTAGGATCCTTCGTATATGCGATAGCCACTAAACTATCACAATATAAAATCATGGGACCCTTAGAATTCTTTGCAATGTTTAAATTCTCAAAGAATCTCTTCAACCAAACAACTTCTTGTACTGCAGATGCACAAGCCACAAATTCAGATTACATGGTTGAAAGGGTTGTACAAGTTTGTTTCTTACTTTTCTACGAAATAGCACCACCATTTAGTAAGAAAGCATAACCAGATGTTGATTTTCTATCATACTGATCACCAGCCCATCAACATTTGTATAACCTCTTATGAATAATTCAGATCCACTATAGCATAGTGAATAATCTGTAGTTCCCTTCAGGTATTGAAAAATTCTCTTTAATGCTTTCCAATGATCTCTTCCAGGATTGGATTGATACCTGCTAACCAGACCTACTACATAATGAATGTCTGGACGAGTACACATCATAGTGTACATCAAGCTCCCAACAACACTAGAATATGGTACTCGAGACATGTGTTCCTTTTCTTTTTTAGTCGGTGTACACATTTCAAGGCTTAAAGTTTCACATTTTGCTATAGGAGTAGCCATGGATTTGCAACTATTTATTCAAAAGCGTTCCAAAATTTGCTTTATGTATGTTTCTTGAGATAGACTCAAAATTTTCTTGGAACGATCTCTTTTGATTTTTACACCCAATATATAGTATGTTTTACCCATATCTTTCATGTTAAATGACTTTGAAAGCCAAGACTTAACAGTTTTCACAAACTCTAAACTATTTTCAGATAATAAAATATCATCCACGTATAGAGAAAGAATCACAAACATTCTATTATACTTCTTCACATAGATGCAATGGTCTTCATCAATCATGGTGAAATCAAATGAAATCACTTCCTTATGAAAGCTTAGGTATCATTGCCTTAAAGACTGCTTTAGGCCGTATATTGATCTGTTCAAGTTACAAACCTTCTTTTCTTGGCCTTTAACAACAAAACCTATAGGTTGTTCCATGTAGATTTCCTTATTTATTTCTCCATTGAGAAAAGTGAACTTTACGTCCATTTGGTGTAATTCTAAATCCAAACTTTCAACAATAGCCAAAAGTAAGCGAATTAAGGTTAACTTCACAACTGGTGAAAAAGTTTTCTCATAATCTATTCCATCTTCTTGAGTAAAACCTTTTACCACTAATCGTGCTTTGTGTCTTTCTATTGACCCATCTGATTTGCGTTTAACTTTGAGAATCCATTTGTTCCCAATAGCTCTATGCCTAGAAGCAAGGTTAACTAGATCCCAGACTTTATTGATTTTCATGGACTCTAATTCTTCATTCATCACTTTTATCCACTCATCTTTTCTAGGGATCGATAAAGTCTCAGTCACAGAATTAGGTTCATCCAATTCTATGGAAGATTCCAAGAAAACATAATCCTCAATCTCATAAGATCATTTAGGTATACCTTTTTTGGTACTCTTACGTAATTGAAGTTCAGATTCCTCTATAGGATTTAGGGATTCAAAACTCCCACTTGGACCAAGAACCATTTCTTGATCTATTGGATTATCAAGTATGTTTGATGACATTATTTGATCATCTGAATTTAATATTTTGTAAAGAGGATCACTATCCTTTATTTCACCCTTTTTGGGAAAATCATTTTCTAGGAATATGACATCTCGTGATTCAATTTTAGTTGTACTTCCATCCTCCAACTCACCAATGAACACATACCCTTTGGAATGTTCTGAGTATCTTATAAAGATACATTTGTTTCCTTGGACTTAGTTTACCAAACTCACCAAAACAATCTTTAATATATGAAGCACAACCCCAAGGTCGTAGATTATTAAGATTTGGTTTATGATCAGTCCATAGTTCATAAGGAGTAGAAGATACTGATTTAGAAGGCACTTTATTCAATATGTAGGCCGAAGTCAATAACGCATCCCCCCAGAAAGAGATTGGTAAATTTTCCTGGGCCATCATAGACCTTATCATGTTCAACAGTGTTCTATTCCTTCTTTCAACTACACCATTTTGTTAAGGTGTATAAGGAGTAGTTAATTGTCTGAGAATGCCCTTTCAGTACACAGTTCTTCAAACTATTTTGACAAATATTCACGACCTCTATCGGTTCTTAAAGTCTTTATACTTTTATCTAATTGAATCTCAACTTCATTCAAGTATCTTTTAAAGCATTCAAGTGCTTCAGATTTATGAGAAATCAAATAGACATAACCAAATTGCATGAAATCATCAATAAATGTAATGAAATATAAAGCACCATATCTTTCCCTCACATTCATTGAACCACAGATATCATAATGGATTAATTATAGTAGGAACTCAGCTCTTTTAGCCTTCACAAATGGTTTATGTGTAATCTTTTCGGCAAGATAATTTTCACAAGTTGTCTTTTTAATTTTGGAAAAAGAACCTAGATGTCCTTCCTTTGCAATCTATTCATTCGATATTGCCCAATGTGACCCAATATAGCATGCCATGTAATTATATCAACATCATTATTACTTGAATAACATGCCATTACACAATGATCACCATAATAGTCATAAGTTGAAGGATTACAATCTAAAATGATAAAGTGATCATAAAAAAGTCCAAAACGATAAAAATTTTTATCTAAAGTTATTCTAACACCACGGCCAATGGTCACCTGTGGATGAACCTCACTCACCTTCAGGCGCAGGTGGCTTCGCAGGTCATCCCAGAACTCCATTTTGCATGTTTTTGCATCTCTTTGACCCCCCGAAACCCCTATACCCTTTTTGGATGCAATTATCAACTTATGGTACCTTTAAAATGACTTTAAAGGAGTGTACCGTAGGTATTTTGAATGGTATCAATTATGGATTGTCTTTAATGTGTTATTGTGAAAGCTATGGAGATGACTTGATGGAGTAAATGCGTCGTGGTATTAATGAGGAAGTGTAAAGTATAAATTTGGTGTGAAATGCTATTGGTTTATGATGTCTTGGTTGATGTGTGGCATGTTGTGGTGTTTTTGGTATGGTAATGCAGTAAATGGTATTGTAAAGGGTTAAATGACGTTATATGGAAATCATGTAACTCATTGACGTCTTATGCACTTGCAATGTCGTTAGTTGTTAAGGTGAGTTCCGTTATGTACTTGTGTTATAGGGTAAAACGTAAGGAAGAAGCTGGATTATTGTAATCACATATAGGACTGTGTATTCATATTTAGAAGATAAGATATGTAAGGTTACTCTTTCCATATCCTTCTACAGCACATATTGTTCACGTTGTCATTGTACTTGTCCTATTCCGAAATGTTCTAAAGTATCCCAGCTCAGGTTGACATATATTGTTATTCACATGTTTCTTATTCATTGACCAATTGTGATTCACATGTATCTTATTCATTGATTGAAGTTCCAAAGCTCTCATAATGTTATAACTACTAAAAGAACTATCTCAAAGAAAGTAATAAAGTAAAGAAAATCTATTTATTCTTGAGTAGCATCCCAGGGGTGGAAGAAACACCTAGCATGGGTCCATCTTAATATCATGGGTGGTATCCCAGGGGGTTAAAATACCTAGCATGGGTCGATCTCAATATCACAGTAGCATCCCAGGGGCGACAGAAAAGCCTAGCATGGGTTAATCTCATCCCAGGGGAGACAAAAAAGCCTAGCATGGGTTAATATCATACCAGGGGTTAAGATACCTAACATGGGTTATCCTTTTTACCACTGATCAGTTGGGCACTAGTTTATCGCATGCTTTACAATTTTTTAATGCAACAAAGGTAGAGAGTATATCACTTGAATGAAAGTATATATGAATGTTATTGTATGAATGATAATGATAAGAATGAATGATCAAATAATGAAAATAATGAAAGTAATATACATAGTTCCACATATACAGAATGGAGGTTTATCCATATTGATTACTCACTTGTTTGGATTCCATTAAAGTACTTATGTATCATACAATTTCTTACAGCCTTACATACTCAGTACATTCTTCATACTAACGTCTCTTGGGGGACTTAGCTTACTTGATGTAGGCACAGGTGCTAGTAGACCTCCAAAGTAGGTTGCGGATTATCTACGAAATATTAGTGAGATCCAGTTTGGTTCGGGGCTTTTCGAGTCATGTGTACACTCGTTTTGATATTATGAAAATGTTGTATAAAGAGGGGACTTCTCCCAAATTTAGGTTGGTTATGTCTATGTATCTGTAGAGGCTTTGTAGATGTTGTGGCACAAATGAAGGAAATGTAAGAAATGTATGCTTTGACTTGATGGACCTAACGACCAAGTTCTATATATATCACATGTTCTCCATGACTCCCACCATTGGTATCCTGAATTTACATGAGTAGAATGTTGTTCACTCAAGGACATGCATATGAATGTACATGAATGAAGATTGGTTCTCTTAGGCCTCAACGGCTTTGGGTGCCTGTCCGCCCCGTTGGAATTCGAGGCATGAACAAAGTGGTATCAGATCAGGTCATCCTAAGGGTGTCTACAAAGTCATCTCTGAGTAGATTCTTTCTTATGGATGTGTTGCGCGCCACATTTATAAGTAGGAGGCTCCGGGAGATTTAAAAGTTGTTTCTTTTCTTCATTTCTTAGATCGTGCATTAGAGCCAATGTTGTAGGTGGAATCATATCTGACCATTGAAATTGGCTTTCTTTTGTATAGTAAAATGTCGATTACAAGACAAGGTAGGGACAAAGGTAAGGAGGTAGACATTCTTGCCAGAAAGGGAACTAGTAAATCACCACCTGATCAAGCTAGTCAAGGTGGGGCTGAAATTGAGTTTGCAACGCAGGCTTCCTCTACTTTTCCAGCTCCAGAAGAGCTGAGAGGGAGAGAAGAACCTGCCGAAACACCTGTTAATGATACTATGCGGGATCTAAGAAATGCGGTGCAAATGTTGACTCGTATAGTTGCTGCACTAAGTCAAGGACAAATTGGTTCAACAAAAAGTAATGATGGTGCGGATAGGGCAGCTAGTCGGCGAACACAGGATTTTCTGAAATTAGACCTTTCCACGTTCACCAGGTCATATATGAATGAAGACCCACAGGACTTCATGGACCAAATCAAAAGGGCTCTAGATGTTATGCATGTGAGTAGTATAGAAACAGTGGAACTTGCAGCATATAGACTAAAAGGCGAGGCTATATTATGGTACAAAGATTGGAAATGATCTAGGGGTATAGGTGCACTTCCAGCTAGTTGGGAGGAATTCAAAATGGCATTTCTTGATCACTAGCTTCCCTATGAAATCTGAGAGGCTCGTGCGGATCAATTTTTAAATATTCATCAAGGGAATATGAATGTCAGAGAGTACATTCTCCGGTTTAATTCTTTGGCTAGGTATGCTCCAAATGTAGTAGCCACTATGACCGACAGAGTTCTTCGGTACGTGGATAGATTGAATCCATACTTGGTCCGGGATTGTACTATTGCTTCATTAAATAAAGATATGGATATATCTAAAATATAAGCCTTTGTACATAAAATGGTGGATCAAAGGCAAAGGATAAGCGCGCACGAAGTTGAAAGAGGGCTATACCTATGGGACAGTTTATGGCGTCCCAAGGAGAATGTAGGCCTTGGGTTTTTCCTAGACCGCCTAGATCATCATTTTCTTACCATACAACAGGTACTCCATCTCAATTTTGAGGGTTTAGAGGTGATCAAGCTAGGTAAAGTAGTGGGACTCGAGGTTCACAGACAGTGGGGTATCGAGAACAAGGATGTATGAGCCGATTGAGGTCTTTTCGTCAGCTGTGCTAGCATTGCGGGAAGTTTCATTCAGGTGAATGTTGGTTTGGAACAAATTTTTGCTTTTGGTGTAGTAAGTCAGGGCACATGATGAGAGAGTGCCCATAGTGGGCCACGGGTAGTATGACACGACCTACGGGATCAGCTGTTGCGTTATCATCGTCAGGTGTACAACCTGTTGGTCATGGCAGAGATGCTAGAGGAGCAGCTAGTTCTAGTGGAATTCAAAATCGTGCCTATGCCATAGCGAATCGGCAGATTTTGGAGGCTTCTCCTAATGTAGTGACAAGTATATTATCCGTCTTTTCACATAATGTATTTGCATTGATTGATCTGGGTTCTACCCTATCATATGTTACTCCATTGATTACTGAAAAAAAATAGAAAAGAAAAAAAAAAGTTTGAAAGAACACCAGTATTATTAGTTAAGGCATTTGAAGTATCTACACCAGTTGGTGACTCTATTAAAGTTAAAAGAGTATATCGTAATTGTATAGTAACTGTTTGTGGTTATGATACACTGGTTGATATTATTTAGCTGGAAATGATGGATTTTGATGTTATAATAGGTATGGATTGGTTGGCTTCTTGTTGTACCATGGTAGATTGTCGAGCTAAAAAGGTACATTCTCATTTTTTCCACAAAAAACCGTCCTTGAATGGAGGGGTAATGTTGGAGCACCGGGAGGTAAATTTATTTCTATCTTAAAGCAAAGAAAAATGATATCCAAGGGGATTCATAAGGCCTAGTATGTGTCTGTGGGGTGCACTGGTGTTCTTGTACAAAAGAGAGATGGTACACTGAGAATGTGTATTGAGTATCGACAATAGAATAAGGTGACAATCAAGGATAAATATTCCCTCCCCAGAATTGATGATTTATTTGAGCAATTATAAGGTGCCAATGGTTTCTTAAATATCAACTTAAGATCGGGTTATCATCAAGTAAGGGTTAGAGAAAAAAAAATATACCCAAGACAGCTTTTCGAACATAGTATGTTCACTATGAATTTCTAGTTATGCCATTTGGGCTAACCAACGCACCGGCAGTTGTTAGGGATTTAATGAATATGGTGTTCAAGCCATTGTTAGATGTGTTTTTGACCATGTTTAGAGATGATATTCAATATCACAAGAGGACCATGATAATCACTTACGGCAGGTGTCACAGATTCTTCGTGACCGTAGGTTATACACAAAGTTCTCTAAATGTGAATTTTGGTTAAAATCTGTAGCATTATTGGGTCATATTGTGTCATATGAAGGAATAAGGGTTGATACACAAAAGATGGAAGCGATGAATAATTGTCCAAGGCCTATGACGCTTACAAGAATTCGTAGTTTCCTTGGGTTGGCAGGGTATTGCAGAAGATTTGTTGAAGGGTTTTCTTACATTTTAGCACCCTTAACAAAGCTAACACACAAGGCAACCAAGTTTCAGTGGAATGATGCATGTGAAAAGAGTTTCCAAGAACTGAAAGGAAAATTGACTTCCACACCTTTATTAGTACTTCCAGACGGTACAGAAGGGTATGTAGTATATTATGATGCCTCAGGAGTTGGCTTAGGAAGTTTATTGATGCAACACGGTAATGTCATAGCGTATGCTTCATGACAGTTTCATCCACATGAGAGAAATTATCCTACATATGATCTTGAGTTAGCAGCCATGATATTTGCTTTAAGGATATAACACCACTATTTGTATGGGGTTCACGTTGACATATATACTGATCATGAAAGTTGTAGTATATTTTTAAGAAAAAGGACCTAACCTTAAGATAGCGAAGGTGGCTGGAATTACTAAAAATATTATGCCATTCAAGAAAAGCAAACGTGATAGCCGATGCATTAAGCCGCAAAGCAATAGGAAACACTAGTGGCCAGTTGACAGAAAAGCAAGGTATATTCAAGGATCTACATCAATTAGATAGCCTGGGGGTTCGTCTTCTTGAAACTCTAAATGAAAGAATTATAGTGCAAATTGCGGCAGAGTCTTCATTAGTAGTTGAAGTAACGGAAAAACCAATATGCGGATTCTATGTTATCGTAACTGAAAGAAAATATACAACAAGGTTTGACGAAGGCATTTGATCTTACGCAAGAGAAAGTGATTCAGTGCCAAATTAGATTGTGTGTACCAGATATAGTTGAGTTAAGGAAATGAATTATGACAGAAGCACATCATTCACGATATTCTATTCATTCGGGAGAAACCAAAATGTACCATGGTTGGGAAGAGATGTATTGGTAAGGTTACTTGAAAAGAACATTGTAGAATTTATAGATCAATGTCCAAGCTGTCAATAAGTAAAAGTAGGGCATCAGAAACCTGGAGGTTATATGCGATGTATAAATCTTCCAGTCTGGAAGTAGGACATGATTAACATGGATTTCATCACAGGTCTGCCTCGTACACTGCAGGAATTTGATTCCATATGGGTACTAGTTGACAGGCTTACCAAGTCAGCACACTTTTGGAAATCTTTTCCGAAGAGTTTGGGAACCCAAGCAGAACGTACTATCCAAAAACTTGAAGATACGCTACGAGCTTGCACATTGGAATTTTAAAGTAGTTAGGATGATCATTTACCTCCTGTTGAATTTTTCTACAATAATAGCTATTAGTCGAGTATCAAGATGGTCCATGGTCCCTGACGAAGCCCTATATGGAAGAAAGTATAGATCACCAATTGGATGGTTTGAAGCGAGTAAAACTGCTTTACTCGGGCCAGATCTTGTTCATCAAGCTATAGAGAAAGTTAAGGTGATACAACAGTGGCTACAAATGGCTCAAAGGCGACACAAGTCATATGCCGATATTAAAAAAAAGGGAATTAGAATTTGCCATAGGTGATTGAGTATTTTTGAAAGTGTCACTAATAAAAGGGTTAATGAGATTCGAAAAGAAAGGAAAGCAAATAAATCCTTTTTTGAGTGCTCTGGTAGTAGGTGTTTCTTCCGATTTTAACAAGGAAATTATCCATTGTCTGACTTATTCCATGTCTGCTTGTCTTAGTTCTCTTGAGTTGGCATAAATCATTACTTGGTTTCTGCAATAGTAGCTCCATATAGCATGTCCATTTGTGTAATTGTTTGCTAGTTCTTGTAAAATAACTTGTAAACCAATAAGTCTTTTATTTGCATAAAATTGTGGTATTTCTTCTTCAGGTATTTCTGGATGTGGTGCTATTTCTTCTGGTAAAATCATATCTTTAGTCAGTCCTATTTTGACTACTTGTATGTTTGGTTTTATCTCATCGAATAGTATCTCCGCTGGTGCAGTATAAAATTTGATATAAAAGAATGTTCCTCCGGTAATTCGTTTATAGGTAGAAAATGCATTGTATATTTCTGGTATCTTCTGTACTTCATGTCCGTCCTTAGTGTATACGGTAGCTAATAGTCCGTAGTCATAACATGTCTTAACTAGGTTTGCACTTGTATCTGGTTGGGCTACAAGTTTATTGTAACCTTGTAACTTTTGGGTTATGTAATCTTTTTTGGGGGAATTAGAATTTGCCATAGGTGATTGAGTATTTTTGAAAGTGTCACCAATAAAAGGGTTAATGAGATTCGAAAAGAAAGGAAAGTTGGCCCTATATAACGTGCCATATAAGATTACTCGAAGATTTGGTCAAGTCACGTATGAATTGTAACTACCCCAAGAACTTTCCACAATGCATTCAATATTTTGTGTTTCGATGCTTCGAAAATGCATAGGAGCTCCATCTCAAATTGCTCCCATTGAAGATGTGCAAGTTATAAAAGATCTCATGTATGAAGATGTACCTATTGCTATTATGGATTAACAAGTAAAGAGGTTAAGAAATAAAGACAAAACTTCTGTAATAGTACTTTGGAGAAATTAACAAATAGAAGAAATCACAGGGGAAACCGAATAAATGATGAAGTCGAGATATCCGTATTTGTTTCAAACGAAAGGAAAAGTTCACGGTGAGGAATTGGAGCAGTAACAAGTAAGACTTTACAAGCATCATATGTATATGATAACATGAAGGATAAATTGAGACCTAAATTTGTGTAAATAGGATAATGTTACTAACATTCGAGGAAGAATGTTCCTAAGGGGGGAAGGATGTAACGCTCCGTACATTTCTGAACTCACGCGACTAACTTAATATTCATGGAATTAATTAAGTTGTGATATATGTTATATTATTCATGGAAGTTATTGGGATAAACTAATCATGTGTTAATGGGCTCAATAGGGGCCCAATAATTGAGCAAAAGACATGGCCCAAAATGGGTAAATGATCCAATCTTCCTTTGACCAAAGTAAACCCTCAATTATTGGCCATAGTGTGGCTAAGTATGACCATTAAGGACTATATAAGTCCAAGAAAATCATATTTAATTCAACAAAAAGACACACGCAATTTCTAGACTTTTCCACTAAAAAGATATTTTCCCTCTACTCTCAAACCCTAAGGCAACCATCTCTTGTGGGCAAGATCATCACTTTGAAATCTTGGGTAAGTGTTTAATATTGTGATTTAATATATTATATGCATGATAGATTGTGTATATCATGATGGTTATGTCTAAAAGTGTTGAGTAGTGCACTTTTACTTTTTGCAAAAAGATGTGTCATCTATGTGACTTGAACTTGAAAGGAGACTTGAGGTTTTGATGGAAGTGAATGGTGTGGATGAAATATCAACATGTATTATGTTGTTATGTTCTTAAATTGCTTTCTGTTTGTGTATAACATTTGGAATTGTTGTTGTAAAATTGTACATGGAACCGGTGGCGTATTGAAAGGAAAATGTAGTTTTGGTGATATTTATGTGCGTTGTGAAACTATGGATATTCGTTGTCATATAAGATAACTTAAAATATGAAAATTGAAGCTTAATTATGACCATGGACCATTCATTCCGAAAAAAAACCTAAAAATGACCCCCGGAGGCTGAAACGGGCATACGCCTTCGCTGGTGGGGCACCTGCGGGCGCAGATGCCAATGAAGGTGGCCCTGGACCAGGACAATGGTCACCTGCGGATGTACCTCACCCACCTAAAGGCACAGGTGGCTTAGCAGGTCAGCCCAGAACTTCGTTTCGCATATTTTTGCATCTCTTTGACCCCCTGAAACCCCTATACCATTTTTGGATGCAATTATCAACTAATGGTACCTTTTAAATGACTTTAAAGGAGTGGCCCAGAGGTATTTTGAATGGTATCAATTATGGATTGTATTTAATGTGTTATTGTGAAAGCTATGGAGATGACTTGATGGAGTAAATGCGATGTGGTGTTAATGAGAAAGTGTAAAGTATAAATTTAGTGTGAAATGTTATTGGTTTATGGTGTCTTGGTTGATGTGTGGCATTTTGTTGTGTTTTTGGTATGGTAATGCAGTAAATGGTATTGTAAAGGGTGAAATGACGTTATATGGCAGTCATGTAACTCATTGTCGTCTTATGAACTTGTAATATAGTTAGTTGTTAACGTGAGTTCCGTTATGTACTTGTGTTGTAGGGTAAAATGTAAGGAAGGATCTAGATTATTGTAATCACATATCGGACTGTGTATTCATATTGAGAAGATAAGGTATGTAAGGTTACTCTTTCCGTATCCTTTTGCTGCACATATTATTCACATGTTTCTTATTCATTGACCAATTGTGATGCACATGTCTCTTATTCATTGATTGAAGGTCCAAAGCTCGAATAATGTTATAACTACTAAAAGAACTATCTCAAAGAAAGTAATGAAGTAAAGAAAATCTGTTTACTCTTTAGTAGCATCCCAGGGGTGGAAGAAATACCTAGCATCGGTGGTATCCTAGGGGGTTAAAATACCTAGCATGGGTTGATCCCAATATCACAGTAGCATCCCAGGGGCGACAGAAAAGCCTAGCATGGGTTAATCTTATCCCAGGGGAGACAGAAAATCCTAGCATGGGTTAATATCATCCCAGGGGTTAATATACCTAGCATGGGTTATCCTTTTTACCACTGATCAGTTGGGCACTAGTTTATCGCATGCTTTACAATTTCTTAATGCAACAAAGGTAGAAAGTATATCACTTGAATGAAAGTATATATGAATGTTATTGTACGAATGATAATGATAAGAATGAATGATCTAATAATGAAAATAACGAAAGTAATGTACATAGTTCCACATATATAGAAGGGAGGTTTATCCATATTGATTACTCACTTGTTTGGACTCCATTAAAGTACTTATGTATCATGCAGTTTCTTACAGCCTTACATACTCAGTACATTCTTCGTACTGATGTCCCTTGGGGGACTTACCTTACTTGCTGCAGGCACAGGTGCTATTAGACCTCCAAAGTAGGCTGTGGATTATCTACGGAATATTGGTGAGCTCCAGTTCATTTCGGGGCTTTTCGAGTCATGTGTACACTCGTTTTGATATTATGGAAATGTTGTATAAAGCGGGGACTTGTCCTGACTTTAGGTTGGTTATGTCTATGTATCTGTAGAGGCTTTATAGATGTTGTGGGACAAATGAAGGAAATGTAAGGAATGTATGCTTTGACTTGATGGCCCTAACGGCCAAGTTCCATATATATATATATCACATGTTCTCCATGACTTCCACCATTGGAATCCTGAATTTACATGAGTAGAATGTTGTTCACTCAGGGAAATGCATATGAATGTACATGAATGAAGATTGGTTATCTCGGGCCTCAACGGCTTCGGCTTCCATTCCGCCCCGTTGGAATTCGAGGCGTGACATTTATGACTCTAGATGTCGTAATTGTCACCATTTAGTTTTTCATCTTTGTTCAAGTAGACAATAATACTTTTTGATGTCATGTCTGTAATTGAGAAACAATCATGCAAGTACATTTATTAATTATGCATGCGACTTACACATTTAAGTAAATCAATTCACATAAAGGTTTCATGTTTAGTGTAAAATTGAAAGGACCCATAAGAATCCTGATCATCATCTACGAACTAAACATTTGACCAAAATTAGAAGTTAATTTCTAAATGATAGACTTTAACTAAGTCTCAGTACATTTAAATAAATAAAGGGAATTCATATACAAAGAGAGAAACAACTTCATATAGATAATAAAGTTAATAAACAACTTCAAGTTACAAGTCAATTCAAAGATGAAAATCCTTCCACAGATCTTCGAAATAAATTATACACACCCCAAAAGCCCGGCTAGGCCAAAACTCATGATAAACTTTAATTAGTCTCTCACCCCAAGAATCACGAAGAGAGTCTGCTAAAATAGCTAAAGCTTTTTAATCCGACATTTCAACATAGTTTTCCAGTTCTACACGTTTTAATTCAAAAAGATGAATAAAATTAGCAACTGAAATACTAGGGAACATCTTAAAAAACTTGGACTCATATAGTCCTCTCATTCCGTAATAAATTTTGTTTTGCCCTTGTGACACCAATTCGTATGATCTTATGACCTCAAAAATATGTCCTTTGACGACGTGCTCTTCCACTTTGTATCTTTGCTCGACATCTAGAATTCCCACTTGGAGTGATTCAAGTTTTTTCCTATTCAGCCATGTCTGAAATAGGAACAAAGAAGCAATTAGAATGGCTATAATATTCAATGTGACAACTTATGCCACAATTCGTGTAGAAAACAAATTTGTTAAAAGAAAATTTAAGGACTAAACAAATTACCAAGACTTAATAAAATAATAATAACACTCCATTATTCATGAAACTTTAAAATAATATCTCACTCATTTGTAAATGAGTAGATTATGAAAAAAAGTTTCAAACGAAAATTCTTAACAGTCATTTAAAAAGGAAGTAATGATATAAAAACAAATGATACATTCTGTCAAAATCAAAATGACAATTTAGTTACAATGATTTTTTCCTTTTACCAATAAATATTATTAAATAATTATCCACAATTACTCGACTTTATTACTTTTTCTATAAATGATGAAAAAGAGTAGTGGCAGATGATCGCTATATCTATTCTCTAGAAATAAGTAAGCAAGTACACGTTTCCCATACAAAATCACTACTCTTTCTCCCTTTTTTTTTTATTAAAAATGAATTAACTACAAGAATGTTCTTCGTCTTATAAAGTATTAAAAGTAGTTCAACTTTCTCCTACTTTCCTTTAATCTTCCCTTTCCTCACAAAACTATACTCAACTTTACCATTTCTTTTCTTCTTCTACAAAGAACACTAATGGCAGATCAAAAAAAAAAAATATCTTTTTCTGTTCTTCAAAATATAATTCCTCTAAGGAATGAAAAAGAAAAAAAAGAATTTACAGATCTGATTTTTTATTTACTCCTCAAAAAAAATATGGAGAAATCGATGGAAATTTCAGATCTGTTATCGGTCATCTATTTTTTCTAACGGGTAAGTTCATATTCAATAATTCAAGAGTTTTCACACTTAAACTCAAGAAATAACATGCAAAACAGGGAAATTAACTATAGCTCTGATACCAATGTAAGTTATTCGGAGGAAAAACAATAGATTGTGTACCTTGAATACGCAGCGAAAATTGTTGGTTTTGCTACCGGAAGAAATCGACCCAAATGGACTTTGTCTCTCTTGGAAACAGAGTTCTATTTCACAAACTAAGTGTCTTTGTTTCTTGAGTGTTTTAATGTATGGCTTCTCATTTCTCGTATGTTTATTCTGTAAAAGAAGAACCAAATTTAAAGGGGATCTTATGAAAGCAGGTTCAGTAACTGTTCCCCCTCAAAATTTGAATTGAGATAACTTCTTATCTTCTTTCAGATAAAAGAAATGGGTCGGGTCGGATTGGGTCGGTCGACATGGGCGATCCATGACTCGCAAAATCCAACAAAAATTCTTACCAAGAGGCAGCACTACAACCAGGTTGGCAAGTTGCAATGGACAAAGAACTTGAGGCCCTGTCTTCTAATCGAACATGGGAAGTTATACAATTACCTCATGGCAAGAGAGCACTTCCATGCAAATGGGTATACAAAGTTAAATTTGGTCTGATGGGATGCTAGAACGAATAAAATGAGGTTGGTAATTAGAGGAGACATACGAAGAGAAGGTATTGACTATAGCGATACATTTTCACCAATTGTAAAAATGACAACTATTAGATGTATTTTGAGTATTTCAACAAAGAAAGGATGGAATTTATATTAGCTTTATGTCAAACAATGCCTTTCTTCATGGTGTTCTAGATGAGGAGGTTTTCATGAAATTTCATCCCAATGTTGTTGCCCCATCTCCATCTCATGTTTGTAGACTTTGTAAGTCCCTCTACAGGCTAAAACAAGTATCTCATCAATGGTATGCACGACTTTCTTTTGATTTGGGTTCCAAGGGATTCACTTCTTCTTTGAATGATTATTCCTTATTTTTTAAATCCACTGGAACTTTAATCACTATGATTGAAGTTTATGTCGATGATATCCTAATATCTGGAAACCACAAGGAAGATATTTCTAAAATTAAATCATTTCTTGATTTAGAAGTTCGTATCAAAGATTTAGGTATAGTAAGCTATTTCCTGGGAATGGAAATTTTGCACAAACCTGGTGTTCTTTTTGTAACCCAACAAAATTTTGCAATTGATCTTCCAGATGAATATGACTCTTGTGAACATCGATCTATCTCCACTCCGCTCAATCCCATTTAAAGCTTTCTTCTAATTGTGGGGAACCCTTGCAGAATCCAACTATTTATAGGCGACTGTTAGAAAAATTAAATTTCCTGACCCATACACACCCTAATTTATCTTACGCAGTACGAACTTTGAGTCAATACATGCAAATCCCTAAGCAAGGTCATATGCAAGCTGCACTCCATAACCTTCGCTATATCAGAAATGACCCCGGATTGGGGATTTTTTTATCATCATCATCCTCCTTCCAACTTTTGGGATTTTGTGATGCGGATTGGGCTTCGTGCTTAGAATCTTGATGATCAGTGAGTGGGTTCTTTCTAACTATGGGAGATTGCCCTAATTCTTGGAAATCAAAGAATCAAACAAGTTGTCTCTTTATCATCGGCACAGGCCAAATATTGCTCTATTCGCCGCCTGGTTGCAGAAATTTCATGAGGGGTCCGTCTTCTCAATGATCTTTCTATTTCACTGTCTCTTCACATAGATGTCCATTAGGACAATCAAGCGACAATTTGTTATTTCTAGTCAAATAAAATATTTATTCAAAAATATGAACTTCAATAATAAGTTCAAACTAACTTATGTACAACAAATGAAGTTCTAACTCTATATTAAATCCAAACATGAACAGTAAAAATTGTTTAAACTATTTTTGAAAAAATAGTAAACACAAAACAAAGGAGATGAAGATAAAAGAATCAAGTCCACTGAATTCACAGTGTGTCCTTAAGGAAATTATTCCCCTCAAGTACCCGAGGTTAATAGAATATATCCACCCAGGATAGAATGAATCACTCCAGCAGAATAGCGGTACCTTAAATTATACTGATATGCGAACTCTCCCAACAACAGCAAATCACACTTGTGTTATTGTAACAAAGGAAAAGTTTTTAACTTCAAAATTTCGTACCAATATCTGAGAAAAAATTAGATATTTACAGTCAATAAGTGTTGCTTCAGAAAAGAACCAATGGTTCTGAAAAGTTGTACTATTTTGGACCTATCGGGGCTGTTTGCATTGGGTTTGTATAGGGCATAAGCTTGTTTGTGGCTAGAAAATGCTCAGCAAACCAAACCAGTGAATTGGTAAGGTTTTTGCATTGGGCTTGCAGAGGCCATAAGCTTGTTTGCAGTCGCAAACCCCTTAGCATAATTTAAACAGTAAACTAAAGGATTGTGTCTCTTTGTTACGTGTTGGATGTGTGTCTGCAAAACCATTTTTGCGGCCACAAATGGAGGAAAAATTTTAATAAGATTTTGGATTAAATAATCATCAAACAATTAAGTTTTAAATAAATTTTGTCTAAAAAGATAGATTCTCGATCGATCCAAATCCAAAGCTGAGCCGAGTGAGTGATGAAAGCTTGAGGCTTTCCTTCTTATTACCTTATTAACAACATGAAGTAGTGCTTCTAATTTTAAGCACAAGAAAGTTCCTTTCTCCCACCAATCTGAGAGAAATACTTCTTCCATAAAGTGAAAGAATAATTTCACTCTTCCCTCCATTTTTCATTCACATTTTACTCTAGAACCCAACACAATTCACATCGCTAAGAACCCAGTATTTTACAAACGGACAAAACATATCGAATTGGATTGCTATTTCGTGAGAGAAAAATTACTCGATGGGCTGATTTTCATATCATTTGTGCCCTCCTCTTCACAAATTGTTGATATTTTTACCAAGGCATTGGCAGGACCGCTTCATCATCATTTTTTAGGCAAGTTAGAGGTCCGAACCTTGGGGGCCCACTTGAGGGGTGTTGACATTGATGAGAAATCGAGCTTGAGCTCTTTACAGAAGAAGGCGATAGAGAAGAAGAAAATATTTTAGCTCATACTTAGAGCAGCAATGTTTTCTTGGTAGGTGCAGCTTGATTCTTGGGCTCGTCAAAACACTAACTGGGCCAAATCAGTGTGTAAGACCAATTCAGCAGACTCGTGTACAATCCCGAGTCAGCATACCCAACTTTGCCTTTATTCTCCTATGTTTATTAGGAGTTGTAATTGCATTTTATTCATATTAGATATGTATAGTAGTTCTATTTGCATTATACTAGGTTGTACGTAGTTTATTCTTTTATGTCTTTGTATTAGGTAAACAGTTGTAGAGGTCTGTAAATATCTGTCGAGGTCTGCGTATATCTGGACCCGAGGTGTATAAATTCACACTATTGCACAACAAAATACACGATAATAAAATAAGCAATACAGAGAAATTTTCTCTGCAAAATCCTTCTCTTTTCTTTCAAAGTGTTATTCAATTAATTAATGTCTTCTTTCTTATGATGAACAGTTCTTACCTAATTTAGAAAAACATCAATTATGGTTTACTTGTTCTAATTGGAGTAAACTGACGGCATCCTTAGAGTTGACAATTAATGGAGATGCACTATTAGGTGACATGTGGGGATTGAAGACAGGTTCCAACATGAACCAGCAAAAATAATATCAGCCTCAATATTAGAGCTTGTCCAGTAAAGTGGTTCTCGTCCCCCCAGGGGCCGGACCAGCATATTGGCTCACGCCTAGCTTTGGAGATACAAAATCGGGAATATATATAGCAGTGTCCAATCAAGATAAGCCCATAAGTGCATCCTTTTCCAAAGAATTTGAGATCTACTTTGGTGGTTACATACTCAAGAACGTAACTACTAAAACATGTAGATATGAGAAATGAAGAGAAACAAAGATAAGGGGAAATGTTCCCTAGGATTTAGCTTTGAATATACCTCTTTTCCTCACTTGTGTCCCATCGCAATTTTTATATTTATTGACTCATTTTCTCTCTCAAGCACTATAACTCAAACTCACTAAATTCTCGCTTTCCCCATAACATTGCCAGACGACTACAATAGAAACAGGCTAATAATCTTCATTACTTTCATTTCTTCAATAATCTTACTGTAACAATTAGACTTTAGAATTAATTAGAAAATTTCACCCTGATCGTTGAGCGTCAGGCGTGCTTGAAGCCCTTTTAGAACACTAGCAACCTATGTGTCGTCTCTGATTAATTAATAGTCAACTATAAAGATGCTTGTTTTCTCTACTCACAACAAAATAAATAATAATTAATGATTTTTAAATTAAGTCAAAAATGTTGGGTTTGAAATTGAGAGGCGTCATGCGGAAGCTTAAAATTGCAAACCATAAAGGTGGTAATTCAGATGACAAAGAAGACTATAATAAAAAAAAATATATTATTTGATATGATTGAACCAACAGGCCTACATATTGAAAACTAAATCAAAAAGCTTAAAACCTATTGGGAGAAATCTCCCCCTAAACAAAACTCTTTAAAGACTACATTGTGGATGCTATTGTGTTATGGTATGAGAAGAGGGGTCTTCTATTTATAGAGGTCCAAAACCTTTCCTCCAAGAAAGAGGTTAGCCAAATATGAAAAAGTTTTATATTTTCCTTTTAGGAAAAGTAAAAGTAATTATGGTATTACTTTTATTTTCCTTCTAAGAAATGTAAACCTTAAATTTGGTAAGAAAATCAGGGCAAAAACCCTAACAGAAAATGTTTTTATATTAGAAGAATGAAAATATTAATCAAATGAAAATGGATTGGAGATAATTATTATCCCCTCTATCCCGATTTATGCGGCACAATTGTAATTTGGAGATTCAAAATTCTAAACATTGATCGTGAATTTGAACATAGAAGCTTTAAGTTTTTTTTAAAAATAAAATTTATATATTTGGAAGCTACGTAAAAAGTGCAATTAATCACAATAATTAATAACTTAAAATATTTAGAAGGCATATAAAAAAATTGCGGTCAAAGAATGTCATGATCCAAAAAGTGAGGTCATGATGGCGTCTATCCCAACCCAACCTTGGTAGATAAGCCAATATCCCAAAGGAAGGAAAAAATTGAAATAGTAATAAAATAAGACAAGACGAAACTCCTAGAACGAAGTCAGGTCATCACATATGCAAAATTTAGCGGAGGTCTGAAACAAAATACATAAAATCCCCAACATCTGGTATCATAAGTGTAGAGTATCTAATAAATACATCCGAAATACTGAAAATACAACAATCTATCTCTGAAAATTAATAAAGACATCAAAAGAGATAAGAGGAGGTCTGCAGTCGACTCTGAAAGATAAAAGTGGTCCAGTACCTTGAAATCACCAACTCAACAACATGAAATCAGTCTTCGTGTGTCATACTAGTGCTAGGATCTGTACCGAAAGGGAACAGTAGGAGTGAGTATAGTCCAATTGTACTCAGTAGGTATCATAGGCCGACTGAACAAAGTAGAAAATAATACAAGTAAAGAAAATACTATAAGCACGTCAACTGCAAATAGAAAAGTTTCCTAATGGTAGCTCACACCGTCTCCACTATTAGGTCTAATATAAATATGAAATCAAAGGGAAACAAGTAATCATGATAGTTAGGTAGGACTGATTACACTCAAGCAAACGTAAATGTAACACAGAGTATGCATATCCATATGAGATGCAATGATAATGAAATGAATGATTTGAAGGTCATCGCATAACCTTCTGTATACACCTACCGAGCCTCGCTGCTCAAAAATAAGACCCATGGGCGTATTCGTAACTCGTATACTATCTCAAAATCTCAATCCACCTCTTCGGCTTGAGTTCACGGATCAAGGTTTTCATGAAAATGTCTCATTTTCTTCCAAAATAGTATCCCTCAATGGTACCGATATCTCATGAATGTGTATGTATGAAATGAGGATAATATGCTCACAATCAATAAGTATGAAGATAACCAATCCATTCAATGCGTGTATAAGTGAGCGCATAAATTAAATCAATATGTCAACAGTTCATGATATCAGTTCTAGATAGGCACCATTGGAATAAACATGCATGTAAGACATTATTAACATTACATTAACTCATAACTCGGGCATTTCTATCATGATAAAGGCAAACAATGCTCAATAAGGCCAATGATGTCAAATAAAGCCCCCACACGGGCAACACACAACGTATATAATTCACAAGTCAACAACAATAAGAATACACACGGACACACAACAGTAATAATAATCTCAAAATATAATTCCCATAGTTATTTTTCCAAACCCATAGCATGCTTTACTTATTTATTAACTACTCGGCCTAGTCTGAAGAAAGTTAAGCTATAACCTACCTCAAAGTGTCAAAATCCAAGCTTAAAATCCTTCAACAAGGAGCTTTCCCCTTCCGAACGGTCTCAGAATCAACTAAAACATTCAAATATAGCATCTACGCATTAAAAGGAAGCTAATGATACCCATATCAACTATATTTAAGATGGGTTCAAAATGAACTCAAAAATGAGTTCAAAAATGAAAGGGATAAAACCAAAATTTTATTTTATAAACACATTCTCCAAGGTTATAGGAGTCTACAGTTGAAAACCCACGCAAAAATGAGTTAAAAAATGAGGGCCAAATCGAAGAAAAACTATTTTTAAGCTTTACCGATAAAAACCTCAAAAAACCGTTTGAAAATCAAGATTATAAGGTGTTTTCGAAGATATACTCAATAGGAATTAATGAAAACAAGAGTTTGGAGCTTACCCAAGATCAAATGGTGAAGAAAACCCTCAAAAATCATCTCACCTGAAGCTTCAAGTCTTGGAAAATGGAAGAATTGAATAAAAGGGGAAAATTTTGGGATTATATACCAGCGAAATAGCCTAGGCGGTACTATATAGCAATGTCGCCTGAGAGGCCAAACTACCGCTAAAGAGATAGTCACTTTCCAAGCAGGGATTCGCTAAGGCAACCTAATGCCTGCTAAGGCAATCCCGCTTATGCGGTGGAAAGTGTCATTAAGGAGATGCTTGAGGGAAGTGGACTTCCGCTAAGGCAACCCCTGGGTTCATCTAGGCGACCTTGATAAGGCGACCCTGGGATCCGCTATGGAGGCTGCACCAGAAATAGCAAAATGCTGAGTTTGGCATGTTGAAATGCCTCCAAATGAACCCTCGAAATTCGTTTGGGACCCCACAGAAACAACCCATATATGCTACTATGTTAATTTTGAGGTTCTGAAATCAATGGCAACATCGCATTTTTGAAAAAGGATCAATTTCAACAAATTAATCCCCGGGACCCCTAAAAGCTTATTTAAACTAGTTTTCAAATAAAGGGTCAAAATGGAAAGTAAAGGTTTCAAACCCAAACCAACCTCGCTACTAATCCAAATTCGACATTCTAAATCTAATGGAACTGTCCAAAATGCCATCCAGCACTCAGAATATCAAATGTTGACTGAAGTCAACTATAGGAATTTTAAGGCCTCTAAAAACCTCAAAGTCTCCCCAAAACCCTCCCGAAGGCATTGGGAACCATGCCAACCATCCCCACACTCCAAAATCAATATGTAACAACTACGAAGAAGGGCAAAATAGTCAAATCACATAAAAAGGAAAATCTCATAAATTAGGTCATTACAATATTCACCACTAAGACTCTAGTTCTTCCTCAAACTAAAAGGCAAGGGAGTACCTGAATTGGTAAAGAGCTGGGGGTAACTACAACTCATGTCGAACTCGACATCCCAAGTAGTCTCCTCGACAACATGGTGTCTCCACTGAACCTTAACCACAGGAATATCTTTAGAACACAATCGCCTAACGTCTTTGGCTAAAATGAAAATTGGCTCCTCAACATAGGTCAACCTCTCATCCAACTACATCGAATCCCAATGAAGCACGTGAGACTCATTTGGTATACAGAACCATAACATAGATACATGAAACACAGGATAAATGGTTGAAAAGTCTGGGGGAATGGCTAACTCATAAGCTACCTCCTTAATTGTTCGAAGAATCTCAAATGGCCCAACATATCTGGGGATGAGCTTGCGCCTCTTCCTGAATCTCATCACGCCCTTCATGGGAGACACTCGAAGGAAAAATTATTTTCCAATCCCAAACTTCAAAGCACAAAAATTACGGTCAGCAAAACTCTTTTGCCTACTCTGGGCTGCCCTAAGCCTATCCTGAATCACCCAAACTCTATCCAAAGTCTCATAAAGCAAGTCAATACCAACCAATCAGAGATAGACAACACCTATCATACAATGCCTCAAAAGGTGCCATCTTAATACTAGAATACTAGCTATTATTATAAGCAAACTCTGCTAAGGCTAAATGTTGCTCCCACTGACCTCTGAAGTCCGTAACACATGCGCAGAGCATATCCTCCAAAACCAAAATAGTATGATCCGACTGACCATTATCCTTGGGGTGAAAAGTTGTGCTAAGGTAAACCTGAGTACCCAACTCCTCCTGAACGTCCTCTAGAAGCTAGAGGTGAACACTGAACCTCTGTTTGAAATAATACACACGGGTACTCCAGGAAGATGAACTATCTCTCTAATATAGATACGGGCCAACCTCTCGACACTGAAGGAAATCTTAATAGGAATGAAATGGGATGATTTGGTCAATCAATCTATGATGACCCAAATGTTGTCAGAACCATAAGAAGTACGAGGCAACCCAGTCACAAAGTCTATAGTGATCCGCTCCCACTTCTACTCACGAATGGGTAATCTATAAAGTAAACCACCCAATCTCAGATGCCCGACCTTCACTTGCTGACAACATAAGCAACGAGATATAAAGTCCGCTACATCCTTCTTAATAACACCCCACTAGTAATGCTGCTTTAAATCAAGATACATCTTGATCACTCCTGGATGAATAGAATATTTGGAATAATGTGTCTCCTCCAAAATCAATCTCACCCATCCACTAACTCTCGGCACATAAACTCGGCCACCAATCCTCAAAACACCATCAGAGTCTAGAGATGTCATCATAGCCTCTCCACTCAACACCTTATCTCGAATCACCCTCAAACTATCATATCAAATTGGTGAGCTCAAATCTACTCCATCAAAAAAAATCTAGCATCAACAAAGGCTAATACACGTTCGAGTGTCGAAATGTCAAGCCTAACCATCTGGATAGCTAAAGACTAAACCTCTAAGGCTAAAGGCCACTCCAGAGTCAAGAGATGGGCTAAACTCCCCAAACTAGTAGTATTACGGGTCAAGGAATCCACAACCACATTAGCCTTACTCGGATGATAAAGAATGGTGAGATCATAATCCTTAAGCAACTCAAGCCAACGTCGCTATCCCATATTAAGATCTGCCTGAGTGAAGAAGTAATAAAGGATACGATGATCTGAAAAAATCTCATAATGGACCCCATACAAGTAATGCCTCCACAGCTTCAACACAAACACAACTGCAGCCAACTCTAAATCATGAGTAGAGTATTTTTTCTCAAAAGGCTTCAACTGAAGAGAAGAATAAGCAACCATCTTACCCTCCTATACCAACACTGCACCCAAACCCATACCAAAAGTATCACAAAATATAGTAAAGCCCACGCCCTCCTTGGGCAAAGTAAAGATAGAAGCGAAAGTCAACAACTCCTTGAACTTTTGAAACCTCGCCTCACAAGCATCCGACCACTGAAAGGTAACCTTATTTTGAGTCAACTTGGTCAAAAAAGCTGTAATAGATGAGAAACCCTCTACAAAGCATCGATAATAACTAGCCAAACCAATGCAACTCTAAATTTCGTACGATAAGTAAGTCTAATCATGAACCATCGCAATATTGGCCAGATTAACCATAATATCATCCTTGGTCACAATATGACCCCAAAAAGAGAGAGAATCCAACCAAAACTCACACTTAGAGAACTTGTCATACAACTTCTCATCATGCAATCTCTGTACAGTCCTCAAGTGTCTCACATGATCGGCCTCATTCTTGGAATAAACCAAGATGACATCTATAAATACAATCACAAAGCAGTCAAGATACGATCAAAACACCCGATTCATTAACTCCATGATTATTATTGGGGCATTGATTATTCCAAGAGACATGACCAGAAACTCATAATGACCGTATCGAGTATAAAAATCCATCTTCAGAACATCTGAAGTTCTAATCTTTAACTGGTGATACCCGGATCTCAAATCAATCTTAGAAAACACGAAAGCATCCTGAAGCAGGTCAAACAAATCATCAATGCGAGGAAGAGGATACTTGTTCTTAACTCTCACCACGTTCAATTATCGATAGTCAATACACATGCGCATAGAACCATTATTCTTCTTCACAAACAAGACAGGAGCACCCCATGGAGACACACTAGGTCTAATAAACCCCTTATACAACAAATCTTGCAACTGCTTCTTCAATTTCTTCAACTCAATTGAGGCCATACTATAAGGAGGAATGGAAATGGGCTTGGTACCCGGTTCTACACCAATAGAAAAATCAATATCATGGTCCAGAGGCATACCATGCAAATCCATAGAAAACACATCTATGAACTCGTGAACAACCCGAATAGAATCCATATGAGGTGGTAAAGCAACACTAGTATCACAAACATAATCCAAATAAGACAAGCACCCTCTTTCTGCCATACGACGAGCATAGAGAAAAGATATAACTCCCTTCAGACCTGAATTAAGCATACCCTTTCAAGCTATCCTTGGCACATTCGTAGCTAAGGTCACGATCTTGGCATAACAGTCTAAAATAAAATGATAGGGAGCTAACTAATCCATATCCAATATAATATCAAAGTCAACTATACCTAAGATAATCAAATCTATCCAAGTCTCACGCCCCGCAAAGGTAACTACACAAGATTGGTACACCCGATCTACTCCAAAAAAATCTCTTATGGGCGTAGATACATGAAGAGGCATAGCAAGGGGCTCACGAGAAGAATCAAAACTAGAAGAAAAATATGTAGGCACATAGGATAATGTAGACCTAGAGTCAAATAACATGGAAGTAGATCTATAACAAACCGGGACTATACCTGTAATGACTGCATCAGAGGCCTCTGTCTTGGGTCTCCTAGGTATAGCATAGCACTATCCACGTCTGCTTTCGGACTGAGTAACCCTACGACTAATACTATGAGATCCTCTACCCCTACCTCTAGCACCTCTAGCACTACCCCTAATATTCTATGAACCGCCTCTCACCATAGATATAGGAGTAGGGCAAAGCTAAAGCCGAGATCTTGCTGGTTAGGTCTATACACATACCGGGGACAATCATTGGCTAGATGGCTAACCTCATCACATATATAGCATCCTCTATGGACTGCCTCAATTTGAGGGGGAACAGATGAACTAGGACGACCGCCCTATCCCAAAGAACTAAAGCTGGAACCTCCACTAAAATGACATGATGCCTGGCTACCTAAAGCCGCAGAACCTCAAAGTATACCACCTGATACCTGTAAAGCAGCTTGAACCAGCCTACCATGATAACCACGAGAACCTCTACTTGAGAAACTCATCCTCGGGAGGCATTTTCACTAAACTTGCCCTGACGGCACCTTCTTGGTGCCTCCCTGAGTAGCCTAGGTAATAGACTCGATCAACTGGGTATGCTCAATAATACTCTAAAAAGAAGCCCCCAAAATAACCATCTAGGATGTAGCCAACTGATAAAGACCCACTAACCCCTTCACTAACTTCCAAATTCTCTCTAACTCGGTAGAGATATTGGAAGTTGAATACCTGGATAGGGCATGGAAGCATGCCTCATTCTCGGCCATAGTCATGGAGTCCTTCTTCAAGTGAACAAACTCATCCTGCATCTGATCTCTTAAGCTATATAGTACAAACCTCTCCAAGAAGGCCTCAGAAAATTGAGCCTAAGTCATAGTAGGCAAACCCAAAAGTCCACCAATCTCTGGCCGCATCAGTCTGTTGATAGGTAGTAAAAGTAACTCTATGAGACTCAAGGGATCCAAGATTACGTAACTTCTCCTGACAGTCAATCAGAAACTCATAAGCATCCTCACCGATCGCTCCACTGAACTTGGGAGGAGCCAAGAAAATAAACCTCTCAAACCTCTTCTGATTATCAGATGACATCACAGTACCTGAAGTAACTGGGGAATAGTAAGTTTGGAAGGCAAGATATCCATACATATATGATGGTTATACCCCTGAAGTAGGAATAACATAAGCAGATGTCGGTACAGGCGGCGGAACACTACTCAAAGTCTGAGGAATACCAGGTACACTTAAAGAAATACCCTTCAAATAACTCAAGAGATAAATCAGTATATCCTGAAGCACTAGGGTTTCAACTAAACTCTATGGGAGTCGAGCTAGCCCTGCACCCCCTATCTAATAGTCACCTAGAATACTTAACCTCAGAATCGAGAAAGGCCTCCCTAGCATGTCCTATGGCTAGGGTATCTTCTCATTTTCGTCATCTACTTCTATGCCGAGCACGACCCCTGCCTCATTCTCTAACCAGCTCTCCTATATCTGGTGTCGGTTAAGTATCCCTAGCATCCTTGGACCTAGTCCTTACCATCTACGCTGAAAAGGATTGAAAACAGTTTAGAACATTGGGTATAAACAACCCATATGATAAGGAATCAAAGTAGATAATCCTAAAGACATTTTATAGCCTCTCGAATATAGATATAGATGTCTACGTACCAATCTTCAAGACTCTACTAGACATTCTGCTCTTACACTTATGAGACGGGTGAACCTGGCACTCTGATACCAATTTGACACTACCCAAAATGTGAGGTCATGATGGCGTCAACCGCAACCCAACCTTGGTAGATAAGCAAATTGCCCAAAGGAAGGAAAAATTTGAAATAGTAATAAAATAAGAAAAGACGAGACTCCTAAAACAAAGTCAGGGCATTAAATAAGCAAAATTTAGTGAAAGTTTGAAACAAAATACATAAAATCCCCAACATCTGGTGTCATAAGTTTAGAGTGTCTAATAAATACATCTGAAAGTCCAAAAATATCTATCTCTGAAAACAAATAAAGACATCAAAATAGATAAGAGGAGGTTTGGAGTCGACTCTAAAAGCCAAGAACAGGACAGTACCTCAAAATCACTTACTCAACAGCACAAAATCAGACTCTGCATGTCGTATTTGTGCTAGGATCTGCACCAAAAGGGCACAGTAGGAGTGAGTATGGTCTACTTGTAATCAATATGTATCATAGGCCGACTGAGCAAAGCAAAAAATAATATAAGCAAGGAAAATACTATGAGCACGTCACCTGCAAACAGAAAAGTTTCCAAATGGTAGCTCACACCGTTTTCACTAATAGGTCTAATATAAATTTGAAATTGAAAGGAAATAAGTAATCATAACAGGTAGATAGGATTGATTACATATCAAGCAAACATAAAAATAACACGGAGTATGCATATGCATATGAGATCCAATGATGATGAAGTGAATAATTTGAAGGTCATCGCATAACTTTCTGTATACACCTACCAAGCCTCGCTGCTCCCAAATAGGACCCATGGGGGGGGGGTCTCAACTCATATACTATCTCAAAATATTAACCCACCTCTCTGACTTGTATTAACGGATCAAGGTTTTCATGAAAATGTCTCATTTTCTTCCAAAATAGTATCCTTTAATAATACCAATATATCTTGAATGTGTATGTGTGAAATGAGGATATTATGCTCACAATCAATCAGTATGAAGATAACCAATACATTCAATACGTGTAGTAGTGAGCGCAGAAATCAACTCAATATGTCAACAGTTCATGCTATCAGTTCTAGATAGGCACCATTGGAATAAACATGCATGTAAATCATTAATATCACATTAACCCATAACTCGAGCATTTCTATCATGATATAGGCAAATACTTCTCAATAATGCCAATTATGTCAAATAAAGCCCCCACACGGGCAACACACAACGTATATAAATTCACAAGTCAACAACAACAAGAATACAAGACCCCACACAAGCACACAACAGTAATAAAATCTGGAAATACAATTCCCATAGTCATTTTCCCAACCCATAGTATGCTTTACTTATTTGTTAACTACCCAGCCTAGTCTGAAGAAAGTTAAGCCATAACCTACCTCGGAACATCAAAATTCAATCCTAAAGTCCTTCAACACGAAGATTTTCCCTTTCGAACGGTCTTGTAATCAACTAAAACATTCAAATATAACATATACGTATTAAAAGGAAGCTAATGATACCCATATCGACTATATTTAAAATGGGTTCAAAACGAACTTGGAAAAAGAGTTTGAAAACAAAAGGGTTAAAAGCAGAATTTTATTTTAGAAACACATTCCCCAAGGTTATAGGAGTCTACAGTTGAAAATCCACACAAAAATGAGTTAAATAAAAGAGGTCCAGATCAAAAAAAAAATATTTATAAGCTTAACCAGCAAAAACCTTAAAAATTCATTTTGAAATAAAGATTAAAAGGTTTTTTCAAAGATATAATCAATAGGAATCAATGAAAATAAGAGTTTGAATCTTACCCAAGCTCAAATGGTGAAGAAAATCCTTAAAAATTGTCTCACCCAAAGCTTCAAGTCTTGAAAAATGGAAGAATGGAATAGGAGGGGAAAATTTTGGGATTATATACCTGTGACATTGCCTAGGCGGTACTATCATTGCTTTAGAAATGTCGCCTGAGCAGCAGGACTACCTCTTAAGAGGTAGTCACTTTCCACGCAGGGATTCGCTAAGGTGCCCTGATGCCCGCTAAGGCGATCTCGCTTAGGCGGTGGAAAGCGACTCCAAGGCGATCCTTGAAGGGCAGTGGGATTACACTAAGGCAACCCTTAGGTATACCTTGGTGACCTCGCTAAGAAGACCCTAGGATCTGCTATGGTGGCTGCACTAGAAACAACAAAATGCTGAGTTTGGCATGTTGAAATAACTCCGAATGAACCCTTGGGATTTGTTCGGGACCTCACAAAAACAACTCATACATGTTATTAGGCTAATTTAAATGTTTTGGACACAATGGAAATGTTGGATTTTTGAAAAAGAATCCATTTGGACAAATTAATGCCCGGAACCCCTAAAAGCTTATATAAACTAGTTTTCAAATGAAGGGTCGAAATGCAAAGTAAAGGTTCCAAACCTTAACCAACCTCGCTACTACTGCAAATTCGATATTTTGGATCTAATGGAACTGTCCAAAATGCCATCCGACACTCAGAACATTAAATGTTGACCGAAGTCAACTATATACTTTTAAAGCCTCTATAAAACTCAAAATCTCCCCAAAACCCTCCCAAAGACATTGTGAACCGTGTCAATCATCCCCACACCCCAAAATCAACATGTTGCAACTACGAGGAGGGTAAAAATGGTCAAATCACATAAAAAGGAAAATCTCATGAATCAGGTCATTACAAAGAATAAATTGGTTAACTCTCAAAATTTCAAATGTGCCACAAAAATTGGGACACAGATATGATTTCACATACCCAACTGGCATTGACTTAATTTATTTTAGTCAAATAGTTTATTGATAACCATAACATGGTGTTGGAAATTAATTAAAGGGTGGTTATACAACAAGTTTCTATAAAAGCAAAAGAATATTTGATATCTTGAATTACATCCTCTCTACTCTTTCAAAAATTATTTATTCCTTCCTAGCTCTCCATATTGACTTGATGGTAGCTTATAGTGCCGTAATTTCTCTTCTTCAAACTCTTGACCAATGAAATCCAGAACTCTTTCATAGTCACACTGCTCAAACACTCGATTCTCTTCATGCTACTGCAGAATATTTTCAACATGTGCTTAAAAAAATTAGCAAGAGTAGTATATTTGGCCCTGAAAAGATCAAATATTTAGAGGAAAAAATTAGAGTTGCTGCTAGTGAGGCAGATGATGTTGTTGAGCTGAAAAGTTATCAAATCATCAATGAATTAAGCTGGACATTGGAATTTTACAACACCAGGATTTGTTACCCGTTGTTGGAAATATGGATATAATAATGAAAGAAGAGATGGAGATTCTTTTTTCATGATGCTGATCAAATTCTTCAATTAGTCGGGGATTCCTTGATTGGCACTTCTTAGATAGGTTATCCGATGATGTCCGAGTTGGATGATGATATCATGCACGGACTTGATGATGACTTGGAGATTATACTTCAAAGATTGAGAGGACAACCACGGACTTGATGTTGGTGTTTGCAATGATTTTCTTACCACAATTGGGTTTTCCTTTTAGGAAAAGAAAAACATGAATTCTCCATATTTGGCTAATCTTTATTCTTGTAGGAAAAGGTTATAGACTCTATAAATAGAAACTCCTTTCTTCTAGTTTAGTAGCATCCACAATATAGTCATAAGGGCTTTGAGAGTATTGTTTGGGGGGAGACTTTGTGAGACACAAGTGTTGCGATGTCACTTGTGTGAACCTCTTTTTATTCTGGGTGAGTTATGTGAGGTTGTCATTCTTGACATTTTGTATTCTCGTTTATATAGTGGATTGCTCATCTCCTTTTGTGGATGTAGGTTGACTAACCAAACCACGTTAAATTATTATGTCTCTTTTGGTGTGTTTCTCGCATGTCTTATTATGTGGCGTCTTTCAAGGTTTGCTTTGCTAGTTTCCGCATGACACCTGATTATTTTGGTCCTAACAAGTGGTATAAAAATGAGGTTAAAGGGGTGTTTATCTTGGCGGGCTCAGTTCTAGTCGCAACCTATTTGACGATAATGAAGATTTTAGTTTGAGCAATTTTATCAAAGTGTTACTCTATATAGAGATAAAGATTTAATCGTGGAGATTTTGTAGATGAAGATTGAACTTGTTAAAGACTACGTGAAAAAGGTGGAGCAAATTTATTTTGTCAAAAATTTAGGCCAAGGGGGAGAATTGTTGGTGTTTGCCCTGATTTTCTTACCATGATTGGGTCTTATTATGTGGCGTCTTTCAAGGTTTGCTTTTCTAGTTTCCGTATGACACTTGATTATTTTGGTCCTAACAAGTGGTATCAGAATGAGGTTAAAATGGGCGTTTATCTTAGCGGGCTTAGTTCTAGTCGCAACCTATTTGACGATAATGAAGATTTTAGTTTGAGAAATTTTATCAAAGTGTTACTCTATATAGAGATAAATATTTAATGGAGGAGATTTTGTAGATAAAGATTGAACTTGTTAAAGACTACGTGAAAAAGGTAGAGCAAATTTATTTTGTCAGAAATTCAGGCCAAGGGGGAGAATTGTTGGTGTTTGCCCTGATTTTCTTACCATTATTGAGTCTTATTATGTGACGTCTTTCAAGGTTTACTTTGATAGTTTCCGCATGACACCTGATTATTTTGGTCCTAATAAGTGGTATCAGAATAAGGTTAAAATGGGTGTTTATCTTGGCGGGCTCAGTTCTAGTCGCAACCTATTTGACGATAATAAAGATTTTAGTTTGAGAAATTTTATCAAAGTGTTACTCTATATAGAGATAAAGATTTAATGGAGGAGATTTTGTAGATAAAGATTGAACTTTTCAAAGACTACGTGAAAAAGGTGGAGCAAATTTATTTTGTCAGAAATTCAGGCCAAGGGGGAGAATTGTTGGTGTTTGCCCTGATTTTCTTACCATGATTGGGTCTTATTATGTGGCATATTTCAAGGTTTTGTTTGCTAGTTTCCGCATGACACCTGATTATTTTGGTCCTAACAAGTGGTATTAGAATGAGGTTAAAATGGGTGTTTATCTTGGCGGGCTCAGTTCTAGTCGCAACCTATTTGACGATAATGAAGATTTTAGTTTGAGAAATTTTATCAAAGTGTTACTCTATATAGAGATAAATATTTAATGGAGGAAATTTTGTAGATAAAGATTGAACTTGTTAAAGACTACGTGAAAAAGGTGTAGCAAATTTATTTTGTCAGAAATTCAGGCCAATGGGGAGAATTATTGGTGTTTTCCCTGGTTTTCTTACCATGATTGGGTTTTCCTTTTAGGAAAAGGAAAACATGAATTCTCCATATTTGGCTAATACTTGTTCTTGTAGAAAAAGGTTATAGACTCTATAAATAGAGGCTCATTTTTTCTAGTTTGTTAGCATCTACAATGTAGTCATAAGGGCTTTGAGAGTATTGTTTGGGGGGGAACTTTTGTGAGACACAAGTGTTGCGATGTCACTGGTGTGAACCTCTTTTTATTCTGAGTGAATTGTGTGAGGTTATCTCTCTTGACATTTTGTACTCTCGTTTATATAGTGGATTGTTCATCTCCTTTTATGGACGTAGGTAGATTAACCGAACCACGTAAAATTATTGTGTCTCTTTTGGTGTATTTCTCACATGTCTTCTTATGTGACGTCTTTCGAGGTTTGCTTTGCTAGTTTCCACATGATACCTGGTTAATTTGGTCCTAACAATATCATGCACGGACTTGAAGATGACTTGGAGATTATACTTCAAAGATTGAGAGGACAACCGCGGGATCTAGACATTATCACAATACTAGGCATGGGTGGCATTGCCAAAACAACACTTGCTAAAAAAGCTTATGGTCATCTTCCACTCAGGTATCACTTTAACACTCCTGCTTGGGTTACAATTCAAGAATATTGAGGCAGAAATGTGTTGTTAGAAGTTTTGTGTTGCATTACAAAGAAAAGAAATAGTGTCAACGCAAAAGATTTGATAAAGGGATGCTAATGAGTTAGCTAACCAAGTGCAGATAAAACTAAAAGGTCGAAGATACCTTGTTGTTGTTGATGATATTTGGAGTATGGATGTTTGGGAGAGAATAAGAAGAATATTTCCAAATTACAACAAGGGGAAATCGAATCTTATTGACTACTAGGGAAACTGAGGTAGTGATGTATGCAAATACTAGTAGCTCTCATGAGATGAGCCTCTTGAATTTAGAAAACAGTTAGAAGCTCCTTTGTGATAAGGTGTTTGGAGCAAAACATGATCATCCTCATGAATTGGAAGAAATTGGAAAGGAAATAGTAGAAAAATTTAACAATTTCAGTGATTGCCGTACATCTTTCTAAAATGTCCAGGACATTAGAAGGTTGGATGGATGTTGCCCAAACCATAAGGGCAGTCGTTGCTAGTCATCCAGATAAATGCTTAGAAGTGCTTGGTTTGAGTTACCACCACTTGCCTAATCGCCTCAAACCTTGCTTTCTCTCTACGAGTAGTTTCCTAGAGGATTTTCAGGTTGAGACTTGGAGATTGATCCAATTATGGATTGCAGAAGGTTTCATAAGGACGTCTGGAAGTCATAAAATTTTGAAGGAAGTGGCGATAGATTATTTTGGAGGACCTTATTAGCAGGAACTTGATACATGCTAGAAAAAGGAGATTCAATGGTGAGATAAAACCATGCGGAATGCATGATCTACTGCGTGAGTTCTGTTTGACAAAAGCTGAAATGACAAATCATATGCATGCTGTGAGATCTTTCCCTACTCTTCCAACACAAAAGCATAATGTTTTCCACTACAGTTTTCAAACCCAAAATTATTCAGTTGATTACTGTTATAAGCTATTATATGATATCGTCGTAACCCTATAATACATGATTTTTCTCTCATTTCAGCCTTCTCAGGGTATTGTCCAAATACAAATGTATGGTTCGAGTCATTTCCACTTATGATTACAAAGTTATTTCATTTGAGATATCTCCAAGTGTGATTTCACGAAAATATTCTTGAATCAATCTTAGAGCTTCAGAATTTGTAAACTCTAATTTTAAGTGATCATCCTTTGCATATAAAGTTACCTGGGAAGATATGGATGATGAAGAACTTTTGAGGTATATAAATCTGGAAGGAGCAGCTTGTTTACCTTGTCCTAGAAGAGAAAATATTCTAAATAAGCATCTTGTGACAGGGATGCCAAAGCTAGAGGAATTTTCTAGTTTTGCTGTGACAGTTGTACAAATGAAATATTTTCTGGCATTCCCAATCTAAAGAGATTGGTCATTCATGTGCCTTTTCACATAGGAAACCATTTTCCCTATTTGTGCTATAGTCTCATGGATATGTCCAACGTGAGAAAACTCGAAGCATTAAAGTGTTATTGCTGGCCAAATAGTTGAGTTTAAACAGGTTGAGTTTTTGTTTTTTTGGGAAGACATATCATCAACTATTATGATGTTGCCAAATCTTGAAGAGCTCAAGCTTAAATCATGTCAAGCCGATGATGATGTATGGATATTGACTGATAAAGTCAAATTCAAAAGCTTGAAGTTGTTGTCACAGAACAGCCTAAATCTTGAGTGCTATAAATTCCGCCAACCTGCAAGAAATTCCAACAGATTTTGGGGAAATTGGTACTTTGGAATCAATTGAGTTAAATGAGTGCCCCCTTGTGCTGAGGATTCTTCAAGAAAGATTGAACAAGAACAAAAGGACATAGGAAATAATTCCCTTAAGGTCTACATCCACAACAGTCGTAGTAAGTTCTAAATCTCTCTAAAAATTTCTTCGATTCTTTATTAAATCCTACCTCCTTGAATTAAGATGATGACTTCTACTTCTTATCTTGCATATTCAGGGAATTGTGTTGACTAATTCTTCAAGAATCAAAAACCTACAGAATATTTTCTTTATGGTCCAGTTTTTTAGTCTTAGTGGAATTAAGTTTTACTTAGTCAATGTTTTATTTTCGGTTTACTATTAGTGGGGAACGTTAGTGTTTAACCCCTGTTTTACCGCTACTTGTTAGTTCCTATTTTTTAGCTTTTAGTTGTTAAGTTGTAAGTCTATAAAAGGGCACTAGGTATTCTTGTTTTCAGTAGTTGAACAGAGCAGTAAAACGTCTCTTCCTTTCTCATATTTGCCTACTATTTTTACTCTTGTTTTATCTAACAAATTGAAGCTTATTTTGAGGGACCAACTAATGCTATCTTCCAAATTCAGAACCTTGTAGTTCATATTTTGTTTTTATGTTCTGATGCTTTGTTAAATTCATGTTTTAGGAATAAGCATGTCTAATACCTGTCTTGCCCATTTGTAATTTCGTATTTATAAATGGTAACTATTGATGTACTGTCTGTAATATCTATTTTGTTTTATGTCATAGTTCGAAAGGAATAAGCTTTCAATCTATTATGTGTTGCCTATATTAGAACATTGTTTATTACTGCTTTATTTTTACTGTGTAGGTAGTTATTCTGTTCCACTATTTTAGGAGTTCAATATTTTATTTTTCCTGATATCTGGATAGTATCCATCATAGGAGGGGACTCTATTGTATCCGTTATTTTCTGTGTGTATATATTTCAGTTTGTCATTGATTATTAAAGGTATCTTTTGCTTCATCTTGCTCAAGTCATTATATGGTACCAGAGCTCACACCTTAACTCTCCTGATCTTTTTTTTTGATCCTCTGACTACCACCACAAACTCATTCTTAACATGCCTAAGAACGTATGGAATGCGGACTCCACCACTAGCAGCAACTTTAACATTGTTGTTCAGTTTAATCCTGTGTCCCAGCTGCCGATAAAGCTTGTTGGAAGCCATAACTTCTCTACATCGAAGGCCCAGATTTCCAAGCTCATGCGTAGGCACAATCTGTTCGGCCATCTTAATGGATCTTCTCCCACTCCTTTGGCAACTATCACACAAAGTAGTAGAGAAGTGGCGAACCCAGAATATAGAATTTGCTTCCACCAATATCAATTGATCCAGAATGCCATAATGGCTTCTGTCAATCGGACGATTGCTGCAACTGTAGCTGCTGCCTCCACTACTAAACTTGCTTGGGATTCCCTACATCTTGCTTATGCCAACAAGTCCCAAACCAGAATTTTTAGCCTTTGTGACCAGCTCGCACGCCTATCAAAGGACTCCCGCCCAGTAGGTGATTATCTCCGTCAAGTGCACTCTATCTGTAATGAGATTGTCACTGCTGGTGCTATAGTCACAAATGATGAGTTGGTAGTGAAAATTTTTAGTGGTCTTCGGCCAGATTTTTGTGAGATTTCTGCTGCAATTCAAGCAAGAGATTCCATCATCTCGTATGATGAGTTGTATGCAAAACTAATTGACTATGAGTTCTTCCTTAAATATGAAGAATTGAAGAAAGAAACCAGTGCAGTAACTGCAGCTATGGTAACTCACAACAGATCCACCAATACCAACAACTGCACTGCTCGTCGACCCAACAACAATTCATAATGGCGTTCCATCAATCGCAAAAATGATCCAGCACAAGGGCGTTACACCAATAATCCTGTTCGCTGTCAATTATGCAACAAACAAGGTCATACTGCAAATGTTTGCCGATCACAGTCTCACAATCACTTAGAGGCAAAGGCAAATTTTCTTTCAGGTAACCAAGCTGCAGAAAACCAATGGATTGTTGACTCCGGTGCTACTCATCATGTGACAACAGAGCCTTTCAATCTTGAAGAATTTCATGGTTTAGAAGGCATAGCTATGGGTGATGGTAAAAGAATCCCAATTACTCACCATGGTTCTACTGAATTAGTTGCCTCAAATAATTATTTTGGACTAACTGATACTTTGTGTGCACCTGCTATAAAACAAAATATTCTTTCTGTATCAAAATATTGTCAAGATAATCTGAACGCCATTGAATTTTTCCTATTTTGTTTCTTTGTGAAGGACTTGAAAATGCGGGCTTCGCTGGTCTCCAGTCGGAATAGTAATGGACTCTATGAATGGCCCAATTTCACTGTTAATAAGCCTATTGTTCGAGTTGCCACTACATCGGTTCCTCGCCAAGTCTGGCACCGTCACCTTGGCCATCCCCATTCAAGAATATTGAACTTTGTTTTGAATAAATTTTCTCTCCCTATTTCATCATTGAACAAGTTTACTTTCTGTAATTCTTGTTGTTCAAATAAAGTTCAACGCTTTCCATTCAATTGCTTGTCTCTAATTAGTATTGCACCGCTACAAATACTTTTTAGTGACTTATGGGGTCCATCTCCAGTTCTTTCCATTGATAAAAAAAATATTACTGTGTTTACATTGATCAGTGCACCAAGTATATTTGGTTGTACACTCTTAAAAACAAACATAAGGTTCGAGACATTTTTTCCAAGTTTCATCCTTTAATGGAAAAATATTTTAAGAAGAAAATTGTCTCTCTGTATACTGATGGAGGAGGTGAATGTAAAGGTCTTGATCCTTATCTCAATTCAAATGGAATTTAACACCTTGTATCACCTCCTCATACACCTCAAAGAGTGGCCATAGCAGAGCGTCGTCATCGGCACATTATTGAAACTACCAAAACGCTTTTACACGAGGCATCCCTATAACCAAATTTTTGGTCGTTTGCTTGTCAACATGCAGCCTATCTTATTAATCGATTACCCACACAACTCTTAAACAACACATCACCGTATGAAAAATTATTTGGTGTCGTACCCAGATACGATTCACTTAGAACATTTGGTTGTCTATGTTACCCAGGGCTTAAGCCTTACACCACCCATAAGCTTAAGCCTAGGTCAACTCCATGTGTCTATCTGGGCTTCTTCAGGTTCATTATGCGCATCAATGTTTTGATCCTATTAACTTTAAAAATTTTATCTCATGCGATGTAAAGTTTTTTGAAAATATTTTCCCCTTTCACACAATATTCTCACATCTTAAAAGTAACTCTTTTACGCTCACGTGGGAAGTTGTTGAAGCTCCTACAGATTCTCACACTCAAACCCTTTCACCTGATATTTTTCCACTTCCTTTTCCTATTCCTGTCTGAGATATTCCTACCAGTGGCCAAGCTTGTGAGTCCGTCTCCTCCAACCAGAATCATGCACATCCCACGGGTTCAGGTATTTCACTTTATCAGTTATCTCCTTCACCTACCTCTTTGCAGTAACCCCAATCTTTTCTCCCTTCACATAATACAGCCCCAAATATCATTACCTACCATCGTCGAAACAAAACACCAATTCTACCACTTGGTTCTACAACACAACCAACGAGTTTTCCCTCACCTACCCCGCCCCCACCTCCTCATCCAACCCGCCCAACCACCCGATAAAAAAACAAAATTTTCTTCCCTAAGAAACCATTCAATTACCTTGTCCAGCTTCCTGTTAATGTTGCTCCTCATACCTTTAAGCAGGCTCCAAAGCACCCAGAGTGGAGGTCAGCTATGAAAGTTGAATTTGATATGTTAATTCAGAATCAAACATGGGAATTGGTTCCTCATGGTTCTAATAAGAATGTTGTTGATTGTAAGTGGATTTACAGGATCAAAAAGAAAGCTGACAGTTCAGTTGACAAGTACAAAGCTCGGTTGGTTGCCAAAGGGTTCACTCAGCGTCCAGGTCTTGATTACCACTGTACGTTCAGTACGATTGTCAAGCCTATGACCATTCGTGTTGTTCTTTCGCTTGCAGTTAGGCACAATTGGGTTTTACATCAATTGGATGTCAACAATGCCTTTTTACAAGGCACACTTGAAGAAGAGGTTTTTATGAAACAACTGCCTGGATTTGAGAATACATCTCATCCCTCACACGTTTGTCATTTTTGTAAGGCTATTTATGGTCTCAAGCAAGCACCTCGTGCTTGGTACAATGAACTGACATCCTATCTTTTTTCTTTGGGATTTATTTAGTTTCACTCGGATCCTTCTCTATTTGTTCGCCGTGGCTCTAATGGTGTAATGTATCTTCTAGTCTATGTAGATGACATCATCCTTACGGGAAACAATTTATCAATGGTTCATCAAGTTATCTCTTCTTTGGCTTCCATTTTTTCCCTTAAAGATCTTGGTCCCGTATCCTACTTTCTAGGTGTTGAGGTTCAGCGAGATGAAAAAGGCCTCCTGCTCTCACAAGCAAAGTATGTCTCAGACCTTCTCCATGACCTTTGAATGCAAGACCGTAATGGTATTTCCACGCCCATGAGATCTTCTCAAAGTCTTATGCTAAATGATAGTACTCTATCTCATGATACTACTGAATACAGGAAGGTCATTGGAAAGTTGTAATACTTGTCTTTTACTAGGCCTGATGTTTCTTACTCTGTTAATAAATTGTCTCAATTTATGCATGCCCCATCTGAAGCTCACTGGAGGGCCGTTAAATGCCTCATTCGATATCTCAAAAGCACCGCTAATTATGGCCTTAGAATTTCTCCAAGCACCGATCTTAATCTCTCCGTATTTTCTGATGCTGACTGGGCAGGAAACCTCACTGATCGAAGTTCCACCACAGGTTTTATTATTTTTCTTGGCTTACTCCAGTTAGCTGGTCATCAAAAAAACAACGTACCATTACCCGCTCGTCCACTGAAGTAGAGTATCGAGCTGTTGCTAGTGCAGTTGCTGAGACTACATGGGTGAAAAATCTTCTCAAGGAACTCCATGTAAAAATTCTCACACCACCTACTATTTTTTGTGACAACCTTGGTGTCACCTACTTATGTGAGAACCACAATCTTCACAGCCGCATGAAGCATATAGCAGTAGACTTCCACTATGTTCGCCAGCAAGTTACCAATAAGCGTCTTACCTTCAAGCACATTCCTAGTTTCGACCAACTGGATGATTCTCTCACCAAACCGCTTCTAAAAACCTCATTTCATCTCCATTTGTCCATGCTAGGTGTTGTTGCACACCATCTAGCTTGAGGGGGTGTATTAGAACATTATTTATTACTACTTATTTCTTACTGTTACTACTTTATTTTTACTATATAGGTAGTTATTCTGTTTCCACTATTTTAGGAGTTCAATATTTTATTTTCCCTGATATCTGGATAGTGTCCATCGTAGGAGGGGACTCTATTGAATCTGTTATTTTTTGTGTGTATATATTTCAGTTTATCATTTATTAATAAAGGTATCTTTTGCTTCATCTTGCTCAAGTCATTATAGCCTATGTATATAAGAATCGATGGTTGTCACACTTCGAAACTGCTTTCCTCTGTTCATGTATGATTAGTATGTTTTTTGTTGATGGACAGTGCTTTATGTGCTTTGTGGTGTTGGATATCGATAATCTTTCTCAAGGATGGTAGTAACAGAGGGCAATCTAACAAATCCATAGCCTCAAATTCATCCACCCAAACACCATAGTTATTAGGTCAATTGAACAAACAGAGAGCCCTGCCTCTGAAACTTGTTTTGCCACCACCTAAGACGGCAAGATTTACAACAACACCTTTTAAAGGTTCATACTGAGGAAGCTCAAAATCAAGTTAATATCCAAGTACTCCAACTATCTTGTTACTCTTGTGTGGGCTCGTACGTACCTTGATACTGATTAAACTATTCTAGTAAGATCATTTATAGCCTGAATTAGCTATTAAAAAATTACTTGGCTTTACGCACTATACATATAAACATCACATTCTTGCTTTCCACTCAAACACTCGTAGAACTTTTGTGTCCAAGTGCTCTTCGAAATTCATGAACATTTATGAGAGAAACTCCAAACTCTCAATTGAACAGCACTACTTCAATTTTCATACAGGTAAAGTTCTCTAGTGTCTTTTAAAAATTTAAGACGCTTGTCCTTGATTAACATCGATTTTGACCCCGACTTAGCACACGCCAAGAGCCACTAGTTGGACTCCAAGCATTTTTCGGAATTCCTCATGAAATTTTTATTTATTCTGTTAGTCAATCTTGCTACAATATGTTCGACGCTCCTGTATGACTTAAGTTTCCTGAATATTTTAGATTTGGAGCACTTGTTTTTGTTCAATATCTCTTGCAGAATCCTCAGAAGCAATGCTGCAATCATGTAACTCAGTTGACTCCAAAGCACCAATTTCTTCAAACATATATACCTCAAGTTCTTCATTTTCCCAAGTAATGTTCTATAGTAAGAATGACCATTACATATTAGAGTTTGCAAATTCTGAAGCTCTAAGAATGATTCGGGAACTGAAGAAGAGAAAGAGAAAACAAACATGAAAAAGGGGAAAAAATATCTGGAGAAAGTAGAGCAGATTTTTCATTCATACAGCAAAACATATAATACATAAGTGGTCTGTAAAATATCCCTAAAATCCTGGATGTTGTATACGTATATTGTTCTAAAATAAAGCTCAGCCACACACTACAACTAGCATATGAACTTTAGAACTTTACAGCAAAAAACATCCAGAAGTTACAAAAAAATATCAAGGCAAAAATGCTAAGTTGATAGCACTTTAGCACCACATAAAAAATTAGCACCCTTCATCACTCTTCCTTGATGCAAGCGCTGCTGGTTACTCCAAGCTTAGCTCTAAGAAGCTCAAATCTTTGTTTCTGTAGTGCTTTTGTAAGAATAGCAGCTAGTTTATTTTCACCACAGCAATGCAGAATCTGAACTTCATTCTCCCTTTCAGCTTCTCGAATGGAATATCAATTCGTGCATACTAGGCCCTAAGTGCCTGTTTCAAGCCATAAAGTGCTTTTCTTAACAGGTTTTTTGAAGAGCAAATTTATGTAGAGTAGCCTGAAGGTTTTAGAGTATCTGGCAATCTGGTGTACTTGTTAATAAAAGCACTTTATGTCTTGAAACAGGCACCTAGGACCTGACCTGGTATGCACGGATTGACAATTACTGAATTTGGGATTTAATAGAAGTTGCAATGAATCAACCTTTTCTATTAGACTTCAAAATGATGACTTTCTTATAGTTTCCCTCTATGTTGATGATTTGTTGGTGACTGGCTGCAGTACAAAGTCTATCATAGACTTCAGAGAGCAAATGAAGAAGGTCTTTGAAATGAATGATCTGGGAAAGATGACTTATTTCTTGGGAATGGAGGTTAGTAAATTTTCTCAAGGAATTTTTATTGCTCAGAAGAAATATGTTGCTGAAATATTAAAAAAGTTTAGTCTTGAAAAATGCAAACCAGTAAGTGCGCCTGAAGTTCAAGGAGAGAAACTGAAGAAGGAAGATGAGTCTGGTTTGGTTGATGCTTTATTTAATAGAAGTTTGACTTGTTACCTATTGTATCTACATCCACACACTACAACTAGCTTATGAACTCTAGAACTTTACAGCAAAAAACATCCAGAAGTTACAAAAAAATATCAAGGCAAAAAGGCTAAGTTGGCAGCACTTAGCATCACATACAAAATCAGCACCCTTCATCGGGAACATTGCCGTAGAATGAAATTTGGAGATATCTCAAATGAAACAATTTTGTAATCACAAGTGGAAATGACTGGAATCTTTATTTCTAAGGAATATGGCCAATACCCTGAGAAGGATGAAACGAGAGCAAAATTCATGTATTATAGGATCGGGACTGCAGATGGGCAATATCCCTAGAAGTCAATACGGGTTGGAACAAGTAGACTCATATGATAAAATATGAGTTAATACATATACTTAGCATTTTTATTTATTCTTTTCCTAAAAGCTAGGAAATCCAATTTGTTCATCATCAGGGGGCCTCTAGCTACTTTCGCTAGATCACCTTTATACAAAAAAAAATGAGTAGCATATTTGGCTAGAGCATCTGCTACTTTGTTACCTTCCTTGTAATAGTTTTAACTGTTATTCTTTTTTGCAAAATCTTGGATTGCATTTCTTCAATGAATCTTGTATCCTCCAAGGAGGTTTACTAATACTATTAATCATCTGAACCACTATCATGGAATCCAATTCCACTTCTAGAGCCTCAAATATTGGTTGACACGCCAAGAAATGCCTATTAAAGTGGTGTGAGATTCACTGTAGTTTTAGTGCGAATTGAATACGATAGGAGAAAGCCATAATCATGTTCTCCATTCTGTTCCTAACAACACCACTAGCCCCTTCCCTATTTTGATTCTTCATGTAAATTCCATCAATGTTGAACTTCCAAATATTGTCAGTTGATTTGATCAATTTGATCATCTTGCTCGTGATCACTGCTTTAAAGTTATCTACCATGAGACAAAGTCTGCTCTATTTCCAGGTGTAGTCTATGCATTTGAATTTCTTCCCACTTTGATTTGAAACAAAGATTGAAAACAAATATTAGAGGCAATTATCTTTTTTTTCCTCATATTTTTATGTACATCTTGCTTTTCAAATTACCTAGCATACTATCACCGGAGTGATAAGCAATAAGAATTTTATGAATGATGTTTATTGGCTGTTGTCTCTACCACTGCCAGATGATAGATTGAACTGTGTTCCCTGTGAGATTCAATCCCAGAGGCCTCAAGATAATGTCCCAAGTTTGTTTTCCTACTTATTGCAAAAACATGGTCACCTATTTCAATACACGTTATCCTACAACAACAACAACTCGAGACCTTGTTAAAATTAAATATGGAAAAAGATGTTATGATCCTATTGCAAGGTATGGGACTTGAGTCCCACATCGGTTAAATGGGGAGCTGATGTGGGGCTTATATAGCCTTGGGCTCTCCCACCTTAATAACTAGCTTTTGGGGTGTGGTTCTCCTAAGGTTGTATCAATGGTATCAGATCCACTCATCACCCTCCGTGCCCACCGTGACTCAAAAAGGGCTACCTGGGAAAGAGCTACCTACAAAAGTAGAGTGAAAGCTACCCAGAGTGAAGACGTCGAGGACCACAGATGCGGAGCGTGGTGGTTTGTTATGATCCTATTGCAAGGTATGGGACTTGAGTACCACATCGATTAAATGGGGAGCTAATGTGGGGCTTATATAGCCTTGGGCTCTCCCACCTTAATAGCTAGCTTTTGGGGTGTGGTTCTCCTAAGGTTGTATCAAAAGATGCTTTAAGTGGAAGGTTATTCTTAAGGAGCTTCCACATAAAAATAAAAAAAAAAGATCTTGAAAGGAACTTCGTTGATCGAAATGAAGTTGTAAATCAGAGCAGCCAGTGATTTATTTTAAGGCGCTCAAAGGCAGAGAAGCAAGTAAATATTCTATTACTACTCAACTTACAAATAGCCTCATCATCCTTCCCTTCCCTGCCAATTGGAATACTCTTTATCAAGTTCAAGGTATACAAAGGTATAGGAAGATCATAAATATCATGTTCCCATTGCTTGTTGAGGAAAAAGTTTTAAATTATGAGACATTATACAAGATATTTCAAGGAGAAAACATTGATCAAGAGGAGAATACCAGAAGGAGATTAAAAAAAAAGGACTGAAATAGAAATTTCTATATACAAGCTATTCCATTTTCTTCAATTTCACCCTACCTTTTGTGTTTATTATAGAATTTGTTGTATTTTTAATTTGACCAAATACAGTACCGATCCCACACCCATACTCATGTCGTGTTGATACAAGTGCGGCACTGATAATAAAAAGCCTTTAGCAACTTAGGCAAAGACTATTCATCACTTTTCACAAGTAAGTTGATGCAACTTCATTTTATATAATCATTCAAATAATGGTATGCCTAGAGTGATGAGATATGCTTCTCTTCTTCACTCAAAGAGGTAATTATAATGTCATTTGTTTGAATAGTACAAGATTTATGAAAATAATTTAGGGAAAAGGGAAAAATATTCCCCTCAACTTGGCAATTTAGAGCAGATATATCTTTCGTCAAAAAAGAGGTGCATATATACCATCGCCGTCTAACAAATGGTTCGCCTATTTTTGATACTCAATGGGTAGACTAGTATAAGAATATCACAAACATCCCAATCAGTTTCTACTTTCACCTGCTTTAACTTGTAGGTAAAAACAAGAGAATCATAAAGGTTAGAAATAGATTCTAATTTTCTGTTAGCGGAAATGTGAAATAAAAAACAAGAGTAAGAAGACAAGATTTAACGTGGTTCAGATACGAATGATCCTACGTCCACCCGAGAACAACCACATTTATATATTAACAAAGAAAGGGGAGAGATCCCAAATACACCTAAGAGAATTGCTTCTCAACTCTCTACTCTTACAATGTATTTTGCTATGAATTTTAGGATGGTTTCAACAATGAAGAATGGCCATCCTTTTATAGATGGCCAAACTTGGGCTTCAAGCATAAAATAAGAATAGGAAAAATAAATAGAAAAATTATCCTCCAAAAACTTTTGCTTGGCCTCCAAGTTCAATTTCTAGCCAAGTAAATTGGCACATGGAATTTTCTTCCACATGGGTTTGACCCCACAAAGAAACCAAACCAACTCTTTCAATCTCCACCTTGGTTTGCTTTTCGAGCATGCGTATGAACAACTTCAGCCAAAACTTCTAAGCTTACTGGGCAACCCTATTGTAAGTAAAAAGAAGAATCAAACCTTTATTTAACATACTAGCTCAACCTAGAAGTTGTTCTCCCACAGTTGCATCAGTTGATGCATACCCCAGCCAAGTCCTTGCAGCGTGCAAACTTGGCCAGCGGGACTATCTTGGTCAACATGTCTGTAGTGTTATCATTTGTGATAACCTTCAAGACCTTGATAGTTCCCTCTTCAACAACATCTCGAATGAAATGGAATCTAACATCAATGTGTTTGGTGCGCTTATGAAATCTTTGATTTTTAACAAAATGAATAGCACTTTGACTATCACATCTTAGAGTTGATTACAGCTGAACCAAACTTAATTCTGCCACCAAACCTATCAACCAGATAACTTCTTTTACTGCGACCATTGCTGCAATATATTCTGCCTCTGTTGTAGACAAAGCAACAATTGACTATAAAGTCAATTTCCAACTTACAACACTACCAACGAGAGTAAAGATGTATCCAGTTGTGGACGTCCTATCACACCCCGAATCCCAACGAGGCATGATTGGCACCCGAAGACGTTGAGGCCCCGAGAGAACCAACCTTTGTCCCTATACACTCATACACAAGTCCTTCCATGAATATCAATACCACAGGTAGATGCAAGATGTTAATGGCATAAGGCATGAAAAATGAGTGATGATAAACACATGCAAATACGAAACTTGGCCGTTAGGGACACCATGACATAACATATATCCTTCATTTGTTCCACATCGTCTACAAAGCCTCTATACATACACGAACATGACCATCCTAAAGTCGGGAAAAATCCCTACTTTAGCCAACTATGATACAATATCAAAACCAATATGTACATAGGACTCGAAAATTCCCAAAGCAACCTGGAGCTCACCAACAGATCCGCAGAAAATCCAAGTCCTACTCTGGGGGACTATTAATACCTGTGCCTATAGTAAGTAAGGTAAATCCCCCAAGAGGGGTCAGTACATAGAAAGTACTGAGTATTTAAGGTTGTATGTAACTGAATGATATATAGGAACGTCAATGAAATCAAGTACAAGAGAACACATCATGTGAATAAACTATCATAGGTTAGACATGTGGGATCATGTGCATTGCTTCCTTTACTTTACTTTACTTTACTTTACTTCATCATCAATCATGTAATGCCCGGGCCCAACTGCTCAGTGCAAAATAATATAATAATCGGGATCGCCTCTAGCTAGGCTTTCGCCTCTTTGAGTTGCCACCCGTTTCCAATAAACTTTCAGGATCGCCTCTAGCTAGGCTTTCGCCCCTTCGAGTTGCCACATGTACTCAATATCCATTCGGGATCGCCTCTAGCTAGGCTTACGCCCCTTCGAGTTGCCACCCGTACTCAACAAGTGTTCATTACTTTAATTCTTTTGTTATGAGATTGCTACATTAGTGGTTACAATATTTTGGAACATTAACCAATGAACATGAGTCATGTGAATCACAATTGGTCAATGAATAAGGAACATGTGAGTAACAATGATTAATAACCGGAAATGGAATACCTTTGAACATTTCGAAATGGAACAAATATAATGACAATGTGATACTATGTGCTGCCGAAGGATATGGAAAGAGTAACCTTACATACCTTCACTTCCAAGTATGAATTCACAAGCCTATGTATGAATACAATAGTCCAGCTTCTTCTTTACGTCTTACTCTACAATACAAGTACATATCTTAGCATACATTAGCAATTAGTTGCTATACAGGCATATAGGACGACAATGAACTATATGAAAGTCGTATAGCGTCACGTCACCCCTTACAATACAATCCAATGCATTTTCATATCCACAACACCACAACATTACACACATTAACCAAGAAATCATACATCGATAGCCTTTCACCCCATACTTACCCTTTACGCTTTCCTCTATATCATTCTGTTTCAATTACTCCTTCAAAACAACATATGAACAACCATCCATACTTAATACAGTCCAACACATCCATACGGTACTTTAAAGTCATTAAAACAACATCACAAGTTGATAATTACATCCAAAAAGGGTATCGGGGCTTTCGGGGATCAAAGGGACACGAAAACAAACAAAACAAGATTCTGGGCCGACCTGCGCAACCACCTTCACCCACAGATGGCCTTTGGAAGCAGCCAGTGCCATCTGCGTTGGCATCTGCACCCGCAGATGCCCTCGTCTGCGGGGGCGGATGCCTGTTTTGGTCCGAAATGGTCTCTTTTGGGTCTTTTAATGCCATGAATGGTCCATGATCATCACCAAACATATTTGAACATATTTGTGATCATTTTAAACACCAAAATTCATCCATAGTCTCACAACACACATAACAACACCCAAAACCACATTTCACGGCCAATACGACACCAAAACCATAACCAATTTTGCAATAACAATTCCAAACATTATACGCAAGGGTTAAACAAAGTAAGACTATAAAAACATATCACATGTCGATATTTACTCCACCAATTTCACTTTCTTCAAAACCACAAATCCATAGTCAAGTTTACAAGACAAACCACCCTCCGATTTAGCAAACATGTTCACTTCACTTCTTGTGAACTTATCAATACTCTACCAACATAACCAACACAATATACACCATGTATTATGCACAAAATATATTAATCCATCATAATAAACACTTATCAAGTCTTACCAATTGATGATCTTGGCCAAAAGAGTGACTTAGGGTTCTTGAGAGCAAAAGGGAATTTTGTTGGAAAATTCTAGAAATGTTATGAGAGTTCAATGCAATAAAATATGATTTTTCTCTTTATATAGTCCCTCATGTGTCCCTTATCTTTTTCCTTAGCATTTAATGTCATGTTGATTGGTCAAATGGACCATATTTGGAAGAATGGGTAAAAATCCCTTTTTGGGCCATGTCTTATAATTGTTTTGGGATTCATTTTGGGCCCAATTGTATGGGACTTATTAATACCCATAATTCAATACAAAATTCATCAATTCTCTCATGTTTTCATTTTCCCCTAAATATTACAGTTATCAACTAAACTCAGAAACGTACGGGGTGTTACATTCTTCCCCCCTTAGAAACATTCGTCCTCGAATGTTAGTGTTACCATTTCAAAGTAGACAATTACAAGTTTAAGAACATTCTTCATGTCATCATATAGATACACACTCAAAGTTTATAAATACTTACTTGTCATTCTTCTCTTTGAAACAAATAAGGGTACTTGGATTTCATCATTTCTTCAGCTTCCCATGTGACCTCCTCTCTTTGTTGATTTCTCCAAAGTACCTTTACAGAGGCAATTTCTTTATTCCTCAATATCTTCACTTTTCTATAGAGAATAGCTATAGGTGTCTCCTCATAGGTAAGATCCTCTGTGACCTGTACATCGTCAATAGGAGTAAAACGAGATGGATCCCCTATGCACTTCCGAAGCATTGACACATGGAATACCGGATGAACTGTGGAGTGTTCCTGAGGTAGTGCCAACTCATACGCAATTTTTCCAAATCTTCTAATAATTTCATATGGTCCTATGTAACGTGGACTCAATTTTCCTTTTTTTCCAAACCGCATTACCCCTTTCATCGGTGACACCTTCAGGAATACCCAATCACCTATGGCGAATTCAAGTCCTCTTTTCCTAATATCAATATAGGACTTGTGTCGACTCTGGGCCATTTGTAATCGTTGTTGAATCACTTTAAATTTCTCCATAGCCTGATGGACAAGATCCAGCCAAAGTAACGCAGTTTCACCCACTTCAAACCATCCAATCGGTGATCTACATTTCCTCCCGTACAAAGCTTCGTAAGGTGCCATTTTAATTCTTGCATGATAGCTATTGTTGTAAGCAAATTAAATAAGAGATAAATGGTCATCCCAACTGCCTTGAAAATCTAATGCACAAGCTCGTAGCATATCTTCAAGTGTCTGAATAGTACGTTCTGCTTGTCCATCAGTCTGAGGATGGAAAGCCGTACTCAAATTCACCTGTGTGCCCAAACTCTGCTGAAAAGATCTCCAAAAGTGCGCTGTAAACTGTGCTCCTCTGTTTGATATAATAGAAAGTGGAATACCATGCAACCGTACTACCTCTTTCACATACAATTTGGCATAATCCTCTGTTGTATAAGTGGTCTTAACTGGTAGGAAATGTGCAAACTTGGTAAACCTGTCAACTATAACCCATATAGAATCAAACTTCTGCAATGTACGAGGCAAACCTGTGATGAAGTCCATATTAATCATATCCCACTTCCAAACTGGAAGATTAATACATTGCATATAGCCTCCTGGTTTCAGGTGCTCTACTTTCACTTGTTGACAGTTCGGGCATTGAGCAAAAAATTCTGCAATGTTCTTTTTATGTTTCCCCACCAGTACACTTCCTTTAAATCATGATACATTTTCGTAGCACCCGGATGAATAGAATAGCGTGAGTGATGCGCCTCCGCCATAATTCGCTTCCTCAACTCATCTACATCTGGTACAGATAATCTCCCTTGACATTGGAGCACCCCTTCTTGTGTAAGATCAAATACCTTTGTCAAGTTATTTTTTGTATTTTCTTTTAGCTGCAATAACATAGGATCTGCAAACTGTTTTTCTTTCACTTCAGCTATCAATAAAGATTCAGCCGCATTTTGCACAATAACCCCTTCATCTGAGGATTCAAGTAGACGAACCCCCAAGCTGGCTAATTGATATACGTCTTTGATTATCTCTTTCTTTTCTGTCAATTGGCCATTAGTGACTCCCGCTGCCTTGCGGCTCAATGCATCTGCTACCACATTTGCCTTCCCTGGATGGTATAAAATATCAACATCATAGTCTTTCAAAAGCTCTAACCATCTTCGTTGCCTCAAATTGAGTTCCTTCTATTTAAAGATATATTGCAAACCTTTGTGATCAGTGTAAATATCAACATGAACTCCATATAAATAATGACGCTATATCTTTAAAGCAAAGACCACCGCTGCCAATTCAAGGTCATGAGTGGGATAATTTTTCTCATGTGGCCGTAACTGTCGTGAGGCATATGCTATCACCTTACCATGCTACATCAACACACATCCGAGACCAACCCTGGAAGCATCACAATACACTGCATAGCCCTCTGTGCCTTCAGGAAGTACTAACACTGGTGTAGAAGTCAACTTATCTTTCAGTTTTTGGAACCCTTTTTCACATGCATCATTCCATTGAAACTTAATTGCCTTGTGAGTTAACTTCGTTAATGGTGCAGCAATAAAAGAAAAACCTTCCACAAATCACCTATAATAACCTGCTAATCTAAGAAAACTACGAATCTCCGTGGGTGTAGTAGGTCTTGGCCAATTTTTCACTGCTTCTATTTTCTGTGTATCAACCTGTATCCCTTCATCTGACACAATGTGACCCAAGAATGCGACTGATTTTAACCAAAACTCACACTTGGAGAACTTTGCATACAACTTACGCTCACAGAGAATCTATAACACTTTTCGTAAGTGATTAGCATGGTCCTCTGGTGATTTTGAATAAACCAGGATGTCATCTATAAATACCGTGATGAACTCGTCCAAAAATGGCTTAAACACCCTATTCTTCAAATCCATGAACACAGCTGGTGCATTTGTTAGTCCAAAAGACATAACTAAAAATTCATAATGGCCATACCGTGTTCGAAAAGCTGTCTTGGGTACATCTTCTTCTCTAACCCTTACTTGATAGTAACCCAACCTCAAGTCAATCTTTGAAAAACACTTGGCACCCTGTAACTGATCAAACAAATCATCAATGCGAGGGAGGGGATATTTGTTCTTGATCGTTACCTTATTCAATTGCCGATAGTCAATACACATTCTCAATGTGCCATCTTTCTTTCATACGAATAATACCGGTGCACCCTACGGGGACATACTAGGCCTGATGAAGCCTTTGTCCAGAAAATCTTTCAATTGCTCCTTCAATTCACGCAATTCTGTTGGAGTCATTCTATATGGAGGAATAGAAATAGGCTGAGTACCTGGAATCACATCAATGCCAAATTCTACTTCCCGTTCTGGGAGTAAGCCTGGAAGATCTTCTGGAAATACATCAAGAAATTCATTGACTACCGGAACCGACTGTGGAGTTAATGATTCCACATCATTATATTTCACCCGTACTAAATGACATATGTATCCCTTGGCAATCATTTTCCTTTCTTTCAAATAGGAAATAAATCTTCCTCGTGGTGCCCCTACATTTCCTTGCCATTCAAGAACATTTTCTTGCGGAAAACAAAATTGCACCTTCTTGGATCGGCAATCCACCGTGGCATAACAAGAAGCTAACCAATCCATTCCCATGATAACATCAAAATCTATCATGTGTAGTTCGATGAGATTGTCCAGTGTATCATGACCACACACAGTCACTACACAATCACGATACACTTTCTTTGCAACAATATTTTCACCAACCGGTGTAGACACTTCAATTGATTTAATTAATAATTCAGGTGCCTTTGCAAACTTCGTCACAATCAATGGAGTAACACAGGGTAATGTAGAACCCGGGTCAATCAATGCATATACATTATGGGAAAATATAGATAATGTACCTGTGATGACGTCAGGGGAATCCTCTGAATTCTGGCAGTCCACCAAAGCATAAGTACGATTATGGACCCAGCTAGTACTGGCTGCTCCTCTGGTACCCCTACCACATCCAATAGACTGTACACCTCGTCCCTGTGAAGGAACCGATGATGATGACGCAACGGCCGACCCATCCGGTCGTGCTATACAACCCATGCTCCTCTATGGACACTCTCTCGTCATGTGCTCTGGCTCACCACAAAAATAACAAACATTCCTTCCAATCCGGCATTCACCTAAATGATATTTCTCGCAGTGCTGACACGGCTGGCGAGGAAATCCTGCTGTCTGTGGACCTCGAACCATACTTCTTTGCCCAACATAACTACCTCTAGACCCTCAAAATTGAGGTGAAGTACCTGTTGTAGAATAGGAAAATGAGGGTCTAGGCGGCCTAGTGAAATTTCGAGGTCTAAACTCTCCTTGGGATGCCGTAGACTATCCCGTAGATCTAGCCCTCTTCGACGGACCTTCTTCAAACCCTTGCATTCTTCTTCGTTGCCTTTTGATCTTCCATTTTCTGCGCAAAGGCCTATATTCTTGCAATGTCCATGTCCCTGTTTAGCGCATCAATAGTACAATCTCGGACCAAGTGTGGCTCTAATCTTTCTACATTTCGATGAACTCTATCGGTCATAGTTGCAACCACATTCGGAGCATACCGGGCCAAGGAATTAAACTTGAGGCTATACTCTCTAAAACTCATGTTTCCCTGTCGCAGATTCAAGAATTGGTCTGCACGAGACTCTCAAACCTCATAGGGGAGATAGTGATCCAAGAATGCCATTTTAAATTCTTCCCAACTAGCTGGAAGTGCATCAATTCCCCGCGACCGTCTTCAATCTTCATACCACAGTATAGCTTCACCCTTCAACCTATAGGCCGCAAGCTCAACCGTTTCCACACCAGACACATGCATTACCTCCAATTCCCTTTGGATTTGATCTATATAATCCTGCGGGTCTTCATTAGGATCTGATCTAGTGAAGGTAGGAGGGTCTAGTTTCAGAAAGTCCTATGTCCGTCTACTCGCTGCTCTGGCTGCACTATCATCATGTGTGGTTGGACCACCCTGTCCCTGAACCTGTGCAGCAACTATTTGGGTCAACATCTGTACTGCATTCTTTAAGTCCTGGTCATTAGTATTCACTGGCGGTGCTGCAGGTATTTCTCTTTCTCTTGACTCTTCTGAAATTGGTAGAGTAAAAGAAGCCTGTGGTGCCATCTCTGGCTCAACGCCGCCTTGATTAACTGGCTCAGGCGGGGCTCTACTTGTTCATTCTCCAACAATCTTGTCTAACCTCTTACTTTTACCCCTTCTTGTCATCGGCATTTTACTATAATATAAGAAAACAAGTTCAACAGTCAGATACAGTTCCACCTACAACTTTGGCTCTAATGCACGATCTAGAAAATGAAGAAATGAAATAACTCCTAAATGTCCCGTAGCCTCCTACTTATAAATGTGGTGCACAACACATTGATAAGTAAGACTCTACTCAGACACGGCTTTGTAGACACCCTTAGAATGACCTGCTCTAATACCACTTTTGTCACACCCCGAATCCCAACGAGGCTTGCTTGGCACTCGAAGCCGGTGAGGCCCCGAGAGAACCAACCTTTGTACCTATACACTCATACGCAAGTCCTTCTATGAATATCAATACCACAGGTAGATGCAAGATGTTAATGGCATAAGTCATGAAAAATGAGTGATGATAAACACATGCAAATACGAAACTTGGCCGTTAGGGACACCATGACATAACATATATCCTTTGTTTGTTCCACATCGTCTACAAAGCCTCTATACATACACGAACATGACCATCCTAAAGTCGGGACAAGTCCCCACTTTAGAAAACTATGATACAATATCAAAACCAATATGTACATAGGACTCGGAAAGCCCCGAAGCAACCTCGAGCTCACCAACAGATCCGTAGAAAATCCAAGTCCTACTGTGGGGGCCTATTAATACCTGTGCCTGTAGCAAGTAAGGTAAATCCCCTAAGAGGGGTCAGTACGTAGAAAGTACTTAGTATGTAAGGATGTATGTAACTGAATGATATATAGGAACGTCAATGAAATCAAGTACAAGAGAACACATCATGTGAATAAACTATCATAGGTTAGACATATGGGATCATGTGCATTGCTTCCTTTACTTTACTTTACTTTACTTTACTTCATCATCAATCATGTAATGCCCGGGCCCAACTGCTCAGTGGGAAATAATATAATAATCGGGATCGCCTCTAGCTAGGCTTTCGCCCCTTTGAGTTGCCACCCGTTTCCAATAAACTTTCGGGATCACCTCTAGCTAGGATTTCGCCCCTTCGAGTTGCCACACGTACTCAATATCCATTCGGGATCGCCTCTAGCTAGGCTTACGCCCCTTCGAGTTGCCACCCGTACTCAACAAGTGTTCATTACTTTAATTCTTTTGTTATGAGATTGGTACATTAGTGGTTACAATGTTATTGGAATTTTGGAACATTAACCAATGAACATGAGTCATGTGAATCACAACTGGTCAATGAATAAGGAACATGTGAGTAACAATGATTAATAACCGAAAATGGAATACCTTTGAACATTTCGGAATGGAACAAGTATAATGACAATGTGATACTATGTGCTGCCGAAGGATATGGAAAGAGTAACCTTACATACCTTCACTTCCAAGTATGAATTCACAAGCCTATGTATGAATACAATAGTCCAGCTTCTTCTTTACATCTTACTCTACATTACAAGTACATATCGTAGTATACATTAGCAATTAGTTGCTATACAGGCGTACAAGACGACAATGAACTATATGAAAGTCGTATAGAGTCACGTCACCCCTTACAATACAATCCAATGCATTTTCATATCCACAACACCACAACATTACACACATTAACCAAGAAATCATACATCGATAGCCTTTCATCCCACACTTACCCTTTACGCTTTCCTCTATATCATTCCGTCTCACTTACTCCTTCACAACAACATATGAACAACCATCCATACTTAATACAGTCCAACACACCTCCATACGATACTTTAAAGTCATTAAAACAAAATCACAAGTTGATAATTACATCCAAAAAGGGTATCGGGGCTTTCGGGGATCAAAGGGACACAAAAACAAACAAAACAAGATTCTGGGCTGACCTGTGCAGCCACCTGCGCCCGCAGATGGCCTTTGGCAGCAGCCAGTGCCATCTGTGTTGGCATCTGTGCCCGTAGATGCCCTCGTCTGCGGGGGTGGATGCCCGTTTTGGTCCGAAATGGTCTCTTTTGGGTCTTTTAATGCCATGAATGGTCCATCATCATCACCAAACATATTTGAACATATTTTTGATCATTTTAAACACCAACATTCAGCCATAGTCTTATAACACACATAACAACAACCAAAACCACATTTCACGGCCAATACGGCACCAAAACCATAACCAATTTTGTAATAACAATTCCAAACATTATATGCAAGGGTTAAACAAAGTAAGACTATAAACACCTCACATGTCAATATTTACTTCACCAAGTTCACTTTCTTCAAAACCACAAATCCATAGTCAAGTTTACAAGACAAACCACCCTCCGATTTAGCAAACATGTTCACTTCACTTCTTGTGAACTTCTCAATACTCTACCAACATAACCAACATAATATACGCCATGTATTATGCACAAAATATATTAATCCATCATAATAAACACTTACCAAGTCTTACCAATTGATGATCTGGCCAAAAGAGTGACTTAGGGTTCTTGAGAGCAAAAGGGAATTTTGTTGGAAAAATCTAGAAATGTTATGAGAGTTCAATGCAATAAAATCTGATTTTTCTCTTTATATAGTCCCTCATGTGTCCCTTATCTTTTTCCTTAGCATTTAATGCCATGTTGATTGGTCAAATGAACCATATTTGGAAGAATGGGTAAAATTCCCTTTTTGGGCCATGTCTTAAATTGTTTTGGGCTTCATTTTAGGCCCAATTGTATGGGACTTATTAATACCCATAATTCAATATAAAATTCATCAATTCTCTCATGTTTTCATTTTTCCCTAAATATTAAGGTTATCAACTAAACTCAGAAACATACGGGGTGTTACACGTCCTTCTATCAAGATCCTCTGCATAGTTAGAATCCACATAACCGAGAAGTGAAATACCTTCACCTTTATTGTCACGACCCAAAATCCCATCTGGATCGGACTGGCACCCGAAGCCAATATGGCCCGAGAGAACCAATCTTTGCTTATGATCCTTCGTATGCATATCCTCGTATGAATCTTGGGATACCTTATGCAACTATGCAGAAAACATGAACATGGAAACATATGCTATATAAATATACTTAGGAAACTTGGCCGTTGGAGCCATCAAGTCAAAACATTACCAAATGCATTCTTATAGCTCTCGACACCTAAGTATACATTGTTCAACATCGTCAAGTAGGGTTGGGAAGGTATGGGGTGTTACATTTATGAAAGGTTAGGCCAACATCAGAAGCTCCTTTGAGATATCTCAATATCCACTTGACAGCTTCCCAATGCCTCCTTCCTAGGTTGGCCATGTACCTGTTTACCACACTTACAGATTGAGAAATATCTGGACGTGTGCATACCATAGGATACATAATGCTACCAACTACGCTAGCATAAGGAACCTTTGACATATGCTCCACCTCATCCTCAGACTGAGGTGTTTGTAACTCTGAAAGTTTAAAATGAGGAGCTAACGGTGTACTTACAGGCTTGCTTATTGTTGCGACCTAGCTATACATGCAAGTGTACGTGATCGTTCAAGTAATATAATGGATCCTTTAAAAGAGACGGATATCGAACCCATGGGACTTTTGTCAACAGAAGTCAATTTTAGACGTCAAACAGTAATTAGAAACTAGTGTTGCGAAAAGGAAAAAGGATTTGTTACTGAAAATTAGATGATTGCGGACTATAAACTACTATCTTCGCTACCGTGACTTCAGTTTTTACAAATATGATTTAAAAGTCAATAAAAAGTAAATTCTCAGGGTCAAGGCACTACAAACGTCATCTCTTGAGCGTAATTGTTACTGGTTTAAGCAATTTGAGTCGTTTATTTTGGTTATTGATCATGAGGTTAATGTTACAATTATATTCATCTCCAAACTATAACCTTCTACTAGAAATTGGAAACTTAACTACATCATCGAGCGATGATAAGTTTAACCAATTCTAACGCCTTTAAGCTATCTTCTCGTAATTGAACAAGCGCGGTGGATTAGGTATCTCTCGGTCATAACCGCATATCAATTTCTTGGAATCCCTTTCGCGAGTAAAGATCACATTTCTTATATTCCACGTTCTATCTCTTAGTTTCTCTCTCGAGCTCACCTCAAGACAAGGGATTTATTTCAATGGTGGTCAAGCATTAAAATAGTAAAATTAAGAATATAAGAATAACCAATTCATGATAAACTTCAACAAAAACCAATAAAATTCAACTCAAGAGATTCATGTCCATAGCCTCAACCCCAAGAAAGAGGGATTTTAGCCACTCATAACTTCAATTAACATCATAAAGTGATAACATACCATAAAAAGAAATAAAAACTGAAAAGAAGAAGAACGAAACCTAATTTCAATGCCAAAAAACTCCCAAAGTAGTCTAGTGATGATGGAATAATGATACAATAACCCAAAAGCCCTATTTATAGACAAAACCTCGGCGCAAAAATTTTCCAAAAAATGGCCCGGCGCGCCCAAGGACTTAGGCAAATTTTTACCTCTGAACAGGTGTGCCTGAGTGGCCCAGTACGCCCTTTGGCGCGTCCCCCTGCTGCCCAGTTGAGTAGAAACTATGCCAAAAGCGCCCCGGCACGCCCCTTGGCACGCCAGGTCCTTAGACTCAGATTGTTTTCCTTTCGTCGACTTTTCTTCACTGATTTGGTTGGATTCTTCAATTTCAAATCTTTAGCTTGCCTCCTATCCTCAATATCCTTCGCTCCTAGATCCTTCAAGCCTCTCTTTCCACACAAAAAATGCTCCAAATAGTCGCAAATTCTACCTACAAGGGTCTAATCACATTTGTTAGCACAATATCACATATTCCATCAAAACCATACAAAATACATACATATTTCTCCCGATATTTCACACAAAGTAATTATTAAAGGGTGCATGAATAAAAGTTCACTCACTCTCGAAAAGAATTCACATGCAACACAAGATGAACCATAAGCTTGCCCTTAGTGTAGTACTCCACTAATGTCAAAATGTTAAAGGTCAAGATCAAGTAGGACTTTAAGGGTTGTAATGTAGGCTAAGAGACGGGTAGGAACTATTTGGTCAAGAATAGTGACTACCTTCCCTAAGCGCTTTAATACACTACAAATTACATTAAGACCACCTCCAACCAACCTGTTTTCCACCACTTTTATCTTCCCAACTTTATTTTGTTTTGCCCCATCTCTTTAATCTAGCTTACACATATTAGGCGAGGAGTAACTGCTATGAACATATGATTCACTTCTTTTTTATCTTTTTTTTCATTACATTACTCCCTACCAACAACACATAAAACTTTTTCACACCCCCAAAAGTTATTTGCTTGGGGCTTCAACTTCACTTTTTCCTTCATCAATTTTTACACTCCTTAACATCTTAATTTCTCAACTAAAGCACTTAGGAGTTTTGGATCAAATTATGGTTCATTGAAATAAAAGGATCAAGCTACATCTAAGGCTACCAAAGAATAGGCTAAAGGCTCAACGGGGCTAACTAAGATCATGCAAAAAGGGTAGATAAAGTCGGTATAAAACATGGCTATCAAAGAAATGCCTATATCATCTCCTAAACTCAACACCTTTTTTATTTCGCTTTAGAAACACACCAGGAAAGTTCTAGACATCATTATGCACATGGAATAGCACAAAAACCTCACTCATACATGGAACATGTTTAAATCAAGCAGGCTCACCATACAATTTATACGAAGTCATGCACAAGTTCAACAGTAAGCAACTTATCAAGTCGACTAAGTGAGCATTAGATGTCTCAACACTTGCTATTGTATATCCTAGCATGTTCCACCATCATACTGGACGTGTATGTATAATTGTACAGCAAGCAAGAACACCCAACAATAACATGACTAATTTGCTCTTAAGACGGTCATAATCCATCCATCATAGAGCAAAGCTCCTAATACTATGACTAAAAGAGACTCAAAGTAATAAAACAAGAAAACAAAATAAAATAAAAAAATTAAAATCTTTTTGTGGTTTTCTACGGTTCAAAGGGACTATCCTTAGTAAAAGAACCGAAAACAAATGCTAAGGAACCCAAAATAAAACAACTAGAAACATACAGAAACACATATACACATATATAAAAAGGAATCCCATAACACCCCACCCCACACTTAAAAGATTAGCACTGTCCCCAATGCTACAAAAAATAAACAAGGCAAGAGTAGGGCGTAAGGAGCTCCCTTGTCAGTCAAGGAAATCGTCATCCTCTGGCCCACGGACTGCTAGCGGTTTATCATCTTCCTCCACCTCATCATCATCGAAATCGGTCTGGTGGTCATTATCATCTGTGGGACATCATTAGCCACAGGCGCAACAAAATTAGGCCCAATTCTCAACAATGCCATGGCTCAGCTCTTCCGCCGTAGAGGGCCTAACCCCAGTCCTGTGCCATAGCATCTCCAAACCATACATACGGGCTAAAATCCCATCATCTCGAGCGTGATGCTATGCTAAGGTGAGAGTGGGGCCGAGTGCATCAGGTGCCTTGGTTTGGGTGACATCCACAGGTGTCAGCACCAAAGAAGGATGATAATCAAATGCTTTTTCGGGCACTTAGAAATTTAGTCAATATACCGCCAAAAGCATATCCAAGACCTCCTTGTAGACGAGCTTGCCGCATAGCCGACAGCACCACAAAACCTACATCAATTTCCACATCGGTCATTAAACCATACACCGGACAGACACGGTCCCTAGTGACCTCCGTCATGTGGCTACCAGAATCAAGAAACAACAAATAATCTTCAACCAAATATGCGCCTCTTTATTGAAATGATCATAGGGTAGACTCATGTGGTACCTTTTTTTGTGATGGCGAAGCCATCTCGCTGTCGAACGTTGGCCGCAAAGAGTGTGTTGAATTTCAGCATAGGGAGGCCTAGCATTCAGCTTGTGTATGTCATGGGGACTAGCCCGAGTGTGTACTCTCAATAATCCATTAACGCCCAAGGGATCAAGTATAACATCGGACCCTCGTACAACCACGAGTTGGTAGGTGCATCTGGGATCCAATTAGCATACAATTCCCTCGCAAGATGAAGGTTACAATCCATAGGTTTGTCGAAGATGAAACCCATACCCACTTGCACAATTCGAGCCAACATTTTAGGGTAAGTCCGAGCTAGACTGGCCCTATCAATACACTCATCCGCAAAATATTTGGCTTCAAGGTGGCTTTTGTATCAATTCTTGTCGGCACTGGAGACTGCATTTATCCCATATTTTCGTTTCTGGCCTTTCGGGAATAGGGGAGCGGCTGGAACCTTATTTCTTGAGCGTCGTTGCTTGTGAGAAATGGAAGCAACCATTTTATATTCTGTCATTGTACCTGTGACAAAGTTCCACACATATGTAAATTTCCCATGTAAAGATAGCTAACCAACTCAATGTGCATTGTCTTTAAGGGCCACCCCACACTTAGTTGCTTAGCACCAATTCAAAATATATGGGTGTAAGGGTAATTAGACTTCCCCTCATCACTTAATGCCCAATTACAAAGTCCAACACATATCCAAATTCAACATTCCCAACACAAGTTCCAATTTTCCATAATTATCAATAGAATGGCTTACTTGTTTTACTCAAGAATTCAAACAAGTTTCATGCACTTTCAACAATATGTGGGTTATAATAAGTAATTACAACAAGCAATTATCTCAATTACTACCATATAAGCTAAACCCACTTGCAATTTCTTCAACTAAAAACAAGATTAATAAGAACAATTGCACTTGTACTTCAAGTTTATCTTCAGGACACCCCATAAATTCCAACAATAGCATAATAAGCAAGTCAAACTACCAAGACAAACGAGGGATCACAAATTTGAGTTGCTAGAATTCCCCCAATTTCAACATGCTCATAGGAATCTAGAGAGAGAAAGCTTAAAGAAACATACCTTGATAGCTTGAATGGAGTCTTGTAATCACAACCCAAAGAAGATAAGGTGAGAAATTGTGCTATGTGTGGGCAAGAGAAGAGAAAAGTAAGAGAAAATTTTTGATGTTGTGGGAGAAAAATTGGGTCTTTGCAGGGGAATTGGGGAGGATTTGTGAGAAATAAAGAGAAAATTGGGGATTTAAAGGAGAGAGGTGGGGTGGGTCGGGTAGGGTAGGGTCCTTTTTTTAAAAAAAAATTCCCCAAAAACATAAGGGGTAGCGGCCCGGCACGCCCTTTGTCAAGCTATCCCACTGCCATGCTCGCACAAATTCTGAGCAGGAGCGGCCTGGCGCACCTGCCCACTGCCCATGTGAAAAAAAATTGGGCCTAAGCGGCTTGGCACGCTGCCTGGAGCGCTTGCCCACTGTCCATGCTAAAAAAAAATTTGGGTAAGTGCAGCCCGACACGCCAGGTACCACGCTTCATACTTAACATCATACCTGGGCGTTTTTTAACATTTTTCACATAATTTGGGGGATTTTACAAGTCCCATGATGTAAAACTTCACTCCAAAGCATGTCCTACCTTCCCGGTACCTTCAAATGATCATCTATCTCCAATTTACCTTTTCCTCTTGGATTTCCATGGCAAAATACTCCATGTGTCTCTGTATAAACAATAAATCCTAGAACTAAATTAGAAAAGACAAAATTTTAAAAGAGATGGGTTTCCTCCCATCAAGTGCCTTAGTTTTGGTCGTGGCACGACTCTTCTTTTTGTATTTTTACTTTATAAACCATAACTATTACAATACATTCATGGGTTGCCTCCCATGTAGCACCTTGTTTAATGTCGCGGCTCGACTATGCTCAGCTCAATCATTATCAAGGTGAAGCACGTCCTCTTTCTGCTTCTTCTTCACCAAAATATTGCTTCAATCTTTGGCCATTTACAATAAATCTCATACCATCCTCTTTATTCAAGGTTTTCACCGCACCATGAGGAGTTGTCAGACTTACCTCAAAAGGCCCACTTCACTTAGATCTTAGCTTGCTCGAAAACAACCTAAGTCTCGAGTTAAATAGTAGTACCAAATGGTCTGGCTCGAAAGTGCAATGGAGAATGTGCTTGTCATTCCATCGCTTCATTTTCTCCTTGTAGATCTTCGCATTTTTATATGCATGTAAACGAAACTCTTCCAACTCATGGAGTTGCAACAACCTCCTGTTACCAGCCAACTCCGGATCTAGATTCAACTTCTTCACCACACAATATGCTCGGTGCTCAAGCTCAACCGGGAGGTGACATGCTTTCCCAAAGACAAGATGATATGGAGAAGTCCCTATAGGTGTCTTATACGCAGTTCGATAAGCCCAAAGAGCATCATCTAGCTTGAGTGACCAATCTTTTCTCTGAGTATTCCCCGTCTTTTGGAAGATTTGTTTTATCTCGTAATTAGACACTTCCACTTGACCACTTGTTTGAGGATGATACGCTGTTGAAACCTTGTGTCTAACACTATATTTAGCCAACACACTCTTTACCCAATAGTTTATAAAGTGTGAACCTCCATCGCTAATAATAGGTCTTGGAGTTTCGAATCTTGTGAAGATATGTTTTTGAAGGAACTTTACCACAACCTTGAAATCATTCGTAGGAAGAGCAGCAGCCTCTACCCACTAAGACACATAATCCACTGCTACAACTATGTATTGATTCCCATTCGACTTCGGGAAAGGGCCCATAAAATCTATCCCCCATACATCAAAGATTTTAACTTCTAGGATATTAGTTAAAGGCATCTCATGCCACTTTACAATTGTCCCCATACGTTGCCATTGGTCACAAGTCTTCACAAACGCATGAGCATCTTTAAATATAGAAGGCCAGAAGAAACCTGATTGCAGAATTTTTTGGGTTGTGCGTTTACCACCATAATGGCCACCATAAGGTGATGCGTGGCATCTCTCCAACACCTGTTTCACCTCCACATTCGAAATACATCTTCTTACTACTTGATCAGGACGTTGCTTGAATAAATAAGGCTCGTCTTAAATATAAGAACGTGTCTAATATGACAGTTTCTTCTTTTGTTGAGGACTCGAATCAGGAGGAAATAGCCCACTTACCAATAGATTCACAATATCTGCATACCATGGCAACTCATCAACCCCTAAAACTAACAATTGCTCATATGGTAATTCCTCACAAATACGCCCATCATCAACTACGTGTGTCGAGCTTTCAAGTCTAGAAAGATGGTCAGCAATCTGATTTTTTGACCCCCTTCCTATCTTTAATCTCCAAATCAAAATCTTGTGACAATAAGATCCATCTAATTAACCTCGGCTTAACATCTTTTTATTGAAAAAATAATGTATTGCAGCATGATCCGTGTATACAATGACGCTAGTACCCACCAAATATGATCTAAATTTATCAAATGCGTACACAAAAGCTAGCATCTCCTTTTCAGTCACCGTAAAATTCACTTGGGCTGCATCAAGGGTCTTGCTTGTATAATAAATAGAGTGAAATACCTTGTTCTTTCACTGCACAAGAACCGCACCCACTGCAACATCACTTGCGTCACACATTAACTCAACTGGTAAAGACCAATCAGGAGCAATAAGGATAGGTGCCTCCACCAACTTCTCCTTCAATACCTCAAATGCCTTCACACATGCCTCGCAAAAGACAAATTTAACATCCTTTTCTAAGAGTGTGCACATGGGGCGTGCAATCTTGGAAAAATCTTTAATGAACCATCTGTAAAACCCAGCATGTCCCAAGAAACTACGCACCCCTTTCACCGACTCAGGTGGAGGTAATTTCTCAATAACTTCAATCTTTGCTCTATTAACTTCGAGCCCCTGCTTTGACACTTTATGTCCAAGAACTATACCTTCCGTCACAAGAAAATGGCATTTTTTCCAATTGAGAACAAGATTAGTTTCTTCACACCGAGCAAGGACTCTATCAAGGTTTTACAAACATACCTCGAAAGAGTTACCAAAGACTGAAAAATCATCCATAAAAATCTCTACGAACTCCTCCACCATGTCATAAAAAATAGCCATCATGCAACGCTGAAAAGTAGTCGGTACGTTGCACAATCCAAAGGGCATAAGCTTGAAAGCATAACTGACATAAGGGCATGTGAATGTAGTCTTCGCTTGATCTTGAGGATCTATAGCAATTTGATTGTACCCGGAATACCCATCAAGATAGCAATAATATTCCTTCCCGGCTAAACGATCCAACATCTAATCAATAAAAGGGATTGGATAATGGTCTTTCCAAGTAGCATCATTTAGTTTTCGGTAATCCATGCAAATACGCCACCCAGTCACAGTTCTTGTCAGAATCAACTCATTATTATCATTCATGATCACCGTCATACCACCCTTTTTTGGGACACACTATACTTGACTCACCCATGTACTGTCAGAGATAGGGTAGACAATGCCCGAATTTAACCACTTAATTACCTCTTTCCTTACAACTTCTTTCATTACTGGATTCAAGCGTCGTTGGTGTTGCACACTTGGATTATGCCCTTCCTCCATGTAAATTTTATGCATACACAAACTCGGATTAATAGCATGGATGTCAGACATCTACCAACTAATAGCCTTCTTTCTTCTTTTGAGTATCACCAATGCTGCATCAACTTGATCCCTTGATAAATTTGCTGCAAGAATAATAGGAAGGGTCTCATTATCACCTAGGAAAGCATATTGAAGATGAGACGGAAGTTATTTCAATACAAGCTTTGGTGCCTCCTCAATTGATGGCTTGGTTGGAGGACCGAGTGGACAATTTAAAGGTTCCCATCCACCCTCTTTAGCATAGATACCCATAAGATCAAGAACCTGTACCATATCAATAGCTTCTACATCACCAAAAATAGCTTGCCCCATCAAAACTTTTTCCAAAGGATCTGTAGACAAAGTGTGGATGTTTTTCGCCGCCAAATCTATAGCTGTAATAGCTGACAATTTCTCATAAATTTCTGGTAGCTTCAAAGACCTATACACATCAAAAACCTCAACTTTAGCATCAGCTCGCATAGTTAGTTCCCCTGCTGCTACATCAATGATCGCACCTTCTGTAGCCAGAAACGGATGGCCCAAAATAAATAGGACTTTCGGGTCAGGCTCAAAATTTAGCACCACAAAATCAATTGAAAAGATCAACGAACCCACTTGAACCAGAACATCCTCAACAATACCATCAGGTCTAGTCACAGATTGATATGCAAGCTGCAAAAATAATAGTAGTAGGTTTACGGCGAACCAAACACAACTCCTTGAAAACTGAAGTGGGCATTAGATTTATACTAGCCCCCAAATTGCACAACCCACGAGCACAGACACGATCTCCCAGAGTAATTTTTACAGTGAAGCTTCCAGGATCCTTCAGCTTGGTGGGTAACCGATTTTGAATGCGAGAGCTACACTCCTCAGTCAGTGCAATTGTGGCATACTCTGTCAATCTACTCTTGTTTTCCATAATATCTTTCACAAACTTAGCATACTTTGGAATACCCTGCAAGATATCCACAAGAGGCAAATTAATATGCACTTGTTTAAGTAGTTTAATGAACTTACCAAAGCATTCGTTTTCCTTCTTCTTCTTGAACTTCTGGGGAAAAGGAGGAGGCAACTTTACACTATGGATCACTTTATCATCTTTGAAGCTTTTGGCAGACTCAACTTGTTCGTCTTCAACCACAACTTCTTTTGGCTCCAATTCTTTCGTTGGTGGAACTATATCCTCTAACTGCTTACCACTACGAGTAACAATAGCATTCACCTGCTTTGGGTTAGGATTGGTATCACCTGGAAGACCTCCTTGAGGCCTTGTATTTTGTGCATTTGCTAACTGACCAATTTGCTTCTCCAAATTTTGAGTAGCCAACTGATTGTTTCTCACATCTGCTGCCAACTTAGCTTGCTCTGCCATAATCTGCTTCAACATATCTTCCACGCTCATATTTCTAGGCTTAGCACCTACTTGATTACCTTGACTCTGCTGTTGGTTGTATTATGGTGCATATCCTTGAGGCCTATATTGATTCTGATTACCTCCCCAAGATAAGTTCGGGTGATTTTTCCACCCAGCATTGTAAGTATTTCCATAATTCTGTGCTCCAACTCCTCTCTGGGCATTACCCATAAAATTCACGAAATTCAAATTCACACTGCATAACTCGCTGGTATGGTCCCCATTTTTGCACACATCATACACTGCAGAAACCTGTTGCTGTACTGCATTTACTGGAGCTTGTTGCTTCCCCAAATTCAAACTTCTGAAATGATTATTCATCATGTCTTGCATAGCTAAAATTAGGGCAGATAATGCAGTGACTACATCCATATCTAGTTTCCCAGCAACTTTCTTTGTAGAATTTCTAGAGTTATCACCATGCCAATCTGGATTTCCCTATGAAATATGATTCAACAAAGCATATAATTCATCGTAAATCTTCTCTAAAGCCTGTCCACCTGCAGCTGAATCAAGTAGAATTTTAGTGTTGGAGTCGAGAACCTCAATAAAAGTATGCACCAACACTTCATTAGCTTGGTGGTGATGGGGACAATCCCTCAACATGGATTTGAATCGGTTCCAAGCTTGATACAAATTTTTAGCATCTCTCTGTTTGAAACTCAATATCTCACTCTTCAGCTTTACTGTCTTTCCAGACGAAAAGAACCTTATCGAGAATTTCTGAGCAAGATCATCCCAATTAGTGATAGAATTAGCCGGATCTGTATCTAACCATCTCCTTGCTTCCCCAAACAGAGAAAAGGAGAACAAAGTAAGTCTCACATAATTCGAAGACACACCTGTAGGAATATATGTGTCACTGATCTCCAGAAAATTTTGGATGTGCCTTCATGGGTCCTTATGAGCAAGACATGTAAACTGTCCACTTGAGTGCAAGAGTTGCACCATGTTCTGTTTAAGATCAAATCTACCTCCAGCTGCCGATTTTAGAATACTGGAGGTCACATTAGTAGCGAGTGGGATTGCCACGTAGCGAACTGTTCTAGCTGTCATCACTACCGGCTCACGTCTATCCATAACTGGTTCTTCAATTCTTGCGGGATCACCCCATAAGCCTTCGTTAGCCAGTTTGACTTGTGGGATTGGGTAATCTGAAGCCTATCTCCTCAATCTATGGAAGTATCTTTCAGGTTCAGACTGTGGGGTTACCAAATCTTTGTTCCTTGCCAGCGATCAGATGAAGTAAGCCTGCAAAATAGAACAGCTGAGATCAAGTTGTCAATACTTATCTGAAAATTAAAGTAAAAACGTCAATAATTGAAATCTATCTATTTGAAAGTCCCCAGCAATGGTGCCAAAAACTTATTATGACCTATCTATACACGCAAGTGTACGTGATCATTCAAGTAATATAATGACTCCTTTAAAAACTTTCAAATAGATAGATTTCAAACAGAAGTCAATTTTAGACGTCAAACAGTAATTACAAACTAGTGTTGCAAAAAGGAAAAGGGATTTGTTACTAAAAATTAGATGATTGAGGACTATAAAATACTATCTTCACTATCGTAACTTCATTTTTCGCAAATATGATTTAAAAGTCAATAAAAAGTAAATTCGCAGGGTCAAGGCACTCCAAACGTCATCTCTCGAGCGTAATTGTTACTGGTTTAAGAAATTTGAGTCGTTTATCTTGGTTATTGATCACGAGGTTAATGTTACAATTATATTGGTCTCCAAACTATAACCTTCTACTATAATTGGAAACCTAACTACATCATTGAGCGGTGATAAGTTTAACCAATTATAATGCCTTTAAGCTATCTTCTCATAATTGAACAAGCGTGGCGGATTAGGTACCTCTCGATCCTAACCACATATCAATATCTTGGAATCCCTTCCGCAATTAAAGATAACACTTCCTATATTCCACGTTCTATCTCTTAGTTTCTCTCTCGAGCTCACCTCAAGACAAGGGATTTATTTCAATGGTGATCAAGCATTAAAATAGTAAAATTAAGAATATAAGAATAACCAATTCATGATAAACTTCAGCAAAAACCAATAACGTTCAACTCAAGAGATTCATGTTCATAGACTCAACCCCAAGAAAGAGGGATTTTAGCCACTCATAACTCCAATTAACATCATAAAGTGATAAAATACTATAAAAAGAAATAAAAACTGGAAAAAAAAAGAATGAAACCTAATTTCAATGCCAAAAAATGCCCAAAGTAGTCTAATGATGATGGAATAATGATATAATAACCCAAAAGCCCTATTTATAGATAAATTCTTGGGGCAAAAATTTGCCAAAAAGCGGCCCGATACGCCCTTGGGCTCGCCTGGGACTTAGGCAAATTTTGCCTCTGAACGGGTGCGCCTGAGCGGCTTGGTTCGCCCTTAGGCGCTCCCCCCTACTGCCTACTTGAGTAGAAATTGTGCCAAAAGCAGCCCAGCACGCCCCTTGGTGCGCCAGGCCCTTAGACTCAGATTTTCTACCTTTCGTCGACTTTTCTTCACGGATTTGGTTGGATTATTCAATTTTAAATCTTTAGCTGGCCTCTTATATTCAACATCCTTCGCTCCTATCTCCTTCAAGCCTCGCTTTCCATGCCAAAAATGCTCCAAATAGTCGTAAATCCCACCTACAAGGGTCTAATCACATTTGTTAGCACAATATCCATATTCCATCAAAACCATACAAAATACATACTTATTGCTCTCAAAACTAAGGTAAATGTGAGTTAAAGTCAGCCATAAGGCATATAAATACACCTTAGATCACTTATATGCATATTGAATCTCTTAAGAAACTTTTCAATGTACCTCTTTTGAGAAAGATCTACAACACCGTCTTTTCTTGAAATCTCCATTCCAAGGATTTTCTTTGCAACTCTCAAATCCTTTATGTTAAATTCCTTGCAGACTATAAAATACTATCTTCACTATCGTAACTTCAGTTTTCGCAAATATGATTTAAAAGTCAATAAAAAGTAAATTCGTTGGGTCAAGGCACTCCAAACATCATCTCTTGAGCGTAATTGTTACTGGTTTAAGAAATTTGAGTCGTTTATCTTGGTTATTGATCACGAGGTTAATGTTACAATTATATTGATCTCCAAACTATAACCTTCTACTAGAATTGGAAACGTAACTACATCATTGAGTGGTGATAAGTATAACCAATTATAATGCCTTTAAGCTAACTTCTCATAATTGAACAAGCGTGGCGGATTAGGTACCTCTCGGTCCTAACCGCATATCAATATCTTGGAATCCCTTCCGCGATTAAAGATCACACTTCTTATATTCCACGTTCTATCTCTTAGTTTCTCTCTCGAGCTCACCTCAAGACAAGGGATTTATTTCAATGGTGACCAAGCATTAAAATAGTAAAATTAAGAATATAAGAATAACAAATTCATGATAAACATCAGCAAAAACCAATAACGTTCAACTCAAGAGATTCATGTTCATAGACTCAACCCCAAGAAAGAGGGATTTTAGCCACTCATAACTCCAATTAACATCATAAAGTGATAAATACCATAAAAAGAAATAAAAACTGGAAAAAAAAAAAGAATGAAACCTAATTTCAATGCCAAAAAACGCCCAAAGTAGTCTAGTGATGATGGAATAATGATACAATAACCCAAAAGCCCTATTTATAGATAAATTCTTGGGGCAAAAATTTGCCAAAAAGCGGGCCGGGACGCCCTTAGGCGCGCCCCCCTACTGCCTACTTGAGTAGAAATTGTGCCAAAAGCAGCCCAGCATGCCCCTTGGCTCGCCAGGCCCTTAGCCTCAGATTTTCTTCCTTTCGGCGACTTTTCTTCACGGATTTGGTTGGATTATTCAATTTCAAATGTTTAGCTTGCCTCTTATCTTCAATATCCTTCGCTCCTAGCTCCTTCAAGCCCCGCTTTCCATGCCAAAAATGCTCCAAATAGTCGTAAATCCCACCTACAAGGGTCTAATCACATTTGTTAGCACAATATCCATATTCCATCAAAACCATACAAAACACATACTTATTGCTCTCAAAACTAAGGTAAACATGAGTTAAAGTCAGCCATAAGGCATATAAATACACCTTAGATCACTTATATGCATATTGAATCTCTTAAGAAACTTTTCGATGTACCTCTTTTGAGAAAGATCTACAACACCTTCTTTTCTTGAAATCTCCATTCCAAGGATTTTCTTTGCGACTCCCAAATCCTTTATGTTAAATTCTTTGAGGACTATAAAATACTATCTTCACTATCGTAACTTCAGTTTTCGCAAATATGATTTAAAAGTCAATAAAAAGTAAATTCGCTGGGTCAAGGCACTCCAAACGTCATCTCTTGAGCGTAATTGTTACTGGTTTAAGCAATTTGAGTCGTTTATCTTGGTTATTGATCACGAGGTTAATGTTACAATTATATTGGTCTCCAAACTATAACCTTCTACTAGAATTGGAAACCTAACTACATCATTGAGCGGTGATAAGTTTAACCAATTATAATGCCTTTAAGCTAGCTTCTCATAATTGAACAAGCGTGGCGGATTAGGTACCTCTCGGTCCTAACCGCATATCAATATCTTGGAATCCCTTCCGTGAGTAAATATCACAATTATTATATTCCACGTTCTATCTCTTAGTTTCTCTCTCGAGCTCACCTCAAGACAAGGGATTTATTTCAATGGTGATCAAGCATTAAAATAGTAAAATTAAGAATATAAGAATAACCAATTCATGAAAAACTTAAGCAAAAACCAATAATGTTCAACTCAAGAGATTCATGTTCATAGACTCAACCCCAAAAAAGAGGGATTTTAGCCACTCATAACTCCAATTAACATCATAAAGTGATAAAATACCATAAAAAGAAATAAAAACTGGAAAAAAAAAAAGAATGAAACCTAATTTCAATGCCAAAAAACGCCCAAAGTAGTCTAGTGATGATGGAATAATGATACAATAACCCAAAAGCCCTATTTATAGATAAATTCTTGGGGAAAAAATTTGTCAAAAAGCAGCCCGGCACGCCCTTGGGCTCGCCTGGGACTTAGGCAAATTTTACCTCTGAACAGGTGCGCCTGAGCGGCCCGGCACGCCCTTAGTCGCGCCCCCCTACTGCCTACTTGAGTAGAAATTGTGCCAAAAGCAGCCCAACACGCCCCTTGGCGCGCCAGGCCCTTAGACTCAGATTTTCTTCCTTTCGTCGACTTTTCTTCGCGGATTTGGTTGGATTATTCAATTTCAAATCTTTAGCTTGCCTCTTATCTTCAATATCCTTCGCTCCTAGCTCCTTCAAGCCTCGCTTTCCATGCCAAAAATGCTCCAAATAGTCGTAAATCCCACCTACAAGGGTCTAATCACATTTGTTAGCACAATATCCATATTCCATCAAAACCATACAAAATACATACTTATTGCTCTCAAAACTAAGGTAAACGTGAGTTAAAGTCAGCCATAAGGCATATAAATACACCTTAGATCACTTATATGCATGTTGAATCTCTTAAGAAACTTTTCGATGTACCTCTTTTGAGAAAGATGTACAACACCGTCTTTTCTTGAAATCTCCATTCCAAGGATTTTCTTTGCAACTCCCAAATCCTTTATGTTAAATTCCTTGTGGACTATAAAATACTATCTTCACTATCGTAACTTCAGTTTTCGCAAATATGATTTAAAAGTCAATAAAAAGTAAATTCGCTGGGTCAAGGCACTCCAAACGTCATCTGTTGAGCGTAATTGTTACTGGTTTAAGAAATTTGAATCGTTTATCTTGGTTATTGATCACGAGGTTAATGTTACAATTATATTGGTCTCCAAACTATAACCTTCTACTAGAATTGGAAACCTAACTACATCATTGAGCGGTGATAAGTTTAACCAATTATAATACCTTTAAGCTAGCTTCTCATAATTGAACAAGCATGGCGGATTAGGTACCTCTCGGTCCTAACCGCATATCAATATCTTGGAATCCCTTCTGCGAGTAAAGATCACACTTCTTATATTCCACGCTCTATCTCTTAGTTTCTCTCTCGAGCTCACCTCAAGACAAGGGATTTATTTCAATGGTGATCAAGCATTAAAATAGTAAAATTAAGAATATAAGAATAACCAATTCATGATAAACTTAAGCAAAAACCAATAACGTTCAACTCAAGAGATTCATGTTCATAGACTCAACCCCAAGAAAGAGGGATTTTAGCCACTCATAACTTCAATTAACATCATAAAGTGATAAAATACCATAAAAAGAAATAAAAACTGGAAAAAAAAAAGAATGAAACCTAATTTCAATGCCAAAAAATGCCCAAAGTAGTCTAGTGATGATGAAATAATGATACAATAACCCAAAGGCCCTATTTATAGATAAATTCTTGGGGCAAAAATTTGCCAAAAAGCAGCCCGGCACACCCTTAGGCGCGCCCCCCTACTGCCTACTTGAGTAGAAATTGTGCTAAAAGCAGCCCAGCACGCCCCTTGGCGTGCCAGGCCCTTAGACTCAGATTTTCTTCCTTTCGTCGACTTTTCTTCACTGATTTGGTTGGATTATTCAATTTCAAATCTTTAGCTTGCCTCTTATCTTCAATATCCTTCGCTCCTAGCTCCTTCAAGCCTCGCTTTCCACCCCAAAAATACTCCAAATAGTCGTAAATCCCACCTACAAGGGTCTAATCACATTTGTTAGCACAATATCCATATTCCATCAAAACCATACAAAATACATGCTTATTGCTCTCAAAACTAAAGTAAACGTGAGTTAAAGTCAGTCGTAAGGCATATAAATACACCTTAGATCACTTATATGCATATTGAATCTCTTAAGAAACTTTTCGATGTACCTCTTTTGAGAAAGATGTACAACACCGTCTTTTCTTGAAATCTCCATTCCAAGGATTTTCTTTGCAGTTCCCAAATCGTTTATGTTAAATTCCTTGCTCAACAGTTTTTTAAAAGAATTCATCTTTGTGATATTTTTAGTAGCAATAAGCATATCATCAACATACAACAGAAAATAAATCATAGAGTTACCAGACATCTTCTTGTGATATACATAGTTATCAAACGCACTCCTTGAGAATCTATGTGTAGTCATGAATACATCAAGCCTCTTGTACCACTATCTAGGGGATTAGTTCAAACCATACAAAGGCTTCTTCGGTTGGCATACATGATCTTCTTTTACCTCGCCTAGGAAACCTTCAGGCTGATCTATATATATTGTCTCTTCTAGATCACCATGTAAGAAAGCAATTTTGACATCAAGCTGCTGAATCTCCAAGTCAAACTATGCAACCAATGCTAGTAGCATGCGAATTGAGCTGTGTTTCACGACTGGAGAAAAGATCTCATTGTAGTCAATTCCCTCCTTCTGATTGAAACCCTTTGCAACCAATCTCGCTTTGAACCTAGCATCTTTCACTTTCAGAATTCCCTCTTTTTTATATAGACCCATTTATATCCAACTGTCCTCTACCCCTTTGGCCTTTCAACTAAGACCCATGTTTGATTCTTGTGAAGAGACTCCATCTCTTCCGTCATAGCTAACCACCATTGTGCAGCATCCTTGCAAGAAGTTGCTTTAATATATGAGGAGGGCTCAAGATCCTTAATCTCTTCTTCTGCAGCTTCGAATGCATATGCAATCAAATTTGCTTGCTCTATAATGCATTCCAATTTTCGTATCTGCCTTTTATCCCTTCCCTTCGCAATTGTGTATGGTTCATTGATAGCAAGTTCTTCAAGATCTACATCTTTTGACTCAATAACTTGAGTCTCTTGATCTTTCTCCTTGGTAAGCTCCACCGATAGCTCCACCTGCTCATTGTTCTTATTTCCTGATAACTCCATAAAAAAATTTTTATGAGGATCAAGTATAGTGCATTCAACAAAGGTAACATCTCTACTAACAACAAATTTGATTAAAGACAAAAACCAAAATTTTCACCCTTTTACTCCATCCACATACCCTACGAATATGGCCTTCCTATCCCTTGGTTCAAGCTTTCCTTCATTAACATGATAATAAGCTGGAAACCCAAATACTCACAAGTATGAATAGTTAGAGGGTTCACCTGACCAAACCTCATTCAGAGTCTGAAAGTCAATCATTGATGTTGGAGATTGATTGATAATATGAGAAGCAGTGTGAACTGCTTTAGCCCAAAACACTTTAGACACTTTGGCTTGTAGGAGCATACAATGAGCATTTTCAAGAAGAGTTTTGTTCATCCTCTCAGCAACTCTATTCTGTTGTGGGGTGTTCCTGACCGTCTTATGTCTTGAGATCCTATGAACCTTGAAGAAATCATTAAACTCTTCACTTCCAAAGTCTAAGCCATTGTCTGTACGAAGATACTTGATTTTCCGCTCTATTTGATTCTCAACCAATATCTTCCACTCCTTAAATTCTTTAAAAGAATCACCTTTTGCCTTTAAGAAACTCACCCAAACCTTTCATGAAAAATCATTAATGAATGTGATAAGATACCTCTTTCCACCCTTTGATGGAACTTTAGAGGGACCCCATAAATTTGAATGGATGTACTCTAGCACCCCTCCCGTCTTATGCTTGCCAGTGCTAAAGCTGACCTTCTTCTGCTTCCCTAGGATGCAATGCTCATAAAATTCAAGTGTACTTATTTTCTCACCATTTAAAAGGTTTCGATCGATCAGCATCTCCAATCCTAATGCGCTCATATGACCCAGTCTTATGTGCCATAATCTTGCCTTGTCATCATCTAATAACTGCACTGTAGATGCATTAATAGAGCCAACAATGGTGCTTCCTGCCAGTGTGTAAAGTCCATCATCCAGCTTGGCCTTCAGCATGACTAAAGAACCTTTAGTCACCTTTATAGTTTCTCCTTTGCTCATGTACTTGTAGCCTTGTTTATCCAGAGTACCCAGGGAGATCAAATTCTTCTTCAGATCTGTAACATGATGAACTTCTGTAATAGTCCTCACAATTCCATCATGGAAGCAAACCCGAACTGAGCCAATGTCAACTATTTTACAAGTTGCATTATTGCCCATTACTACGGTTCCTCCACTTTTCTCATAGTTGTTGAACCAATCTCTTCAGAATGTCATATGCAGAGTATAACCAGAATCTAGAACCCATTTGTTACCATATACTCCATTATTGTATGATGTTGTAAGTACATATTCATTATCAGAATCATGCACCTGTTCAACAATGGATGCACTCGCCTTTTCTTTGGATTTTGACGTTGGGCAATCTCGTTCAAAGTACCCCTTCTTGTGATAGCCCCAACACTCTACATTCTTCTTGTTCATACAAGACTTTGATCTGTGCTTTGATTTCCTTCTTCCCTGTTTGCTAGTGCGGCCTCTCACAAAGAGCCTACTAGCTTCATCACCTTTGTCTCCTTCAAAATGCCTCCACACATCACAAGAGTTAATTGTTTGCCGCACTTGCTCAAGAGTGGTAGGCTCCTTGATATACATCATTGAATTCTCAATATCACGATATTTTGAAGTCATTGAAAATAGTAAAGCACATGCTAGCATCTCCTCATTCTTTTAAATTTTGACAGTCTGTAAGTCCATGGAAAGTTTATTAAAAGCATCTAAATTGTCTTGCAACAAAGTACCTAACTCCATCTTAAATGTGTGAAGACGCCATTGTAACAACATCCTTTTTGTCACTGATCGGTCCTGGTAAAGCCCTTGCAGCTTGTCCCATAACTGTTTGGCCATCTCGTTGGTACCTGTACTTACTTTACAGAGCACGTTAAGTGCGAGGGACAGTTGGATAACACTTAATGCATCGCCTTCAATCTTCTCCTTGTTGGAATCCGATGTATCATCGGGGTACTTTCCATCAATAGCATGGATTGAACCTACCCTTCGTAGTAACGCCATCATCTAGATCTTTCAGATATTGAAGTTGTTGCACCCACTAAATCTATCAATTTCAAATTTCATAGAAATCATCGCTACTTGTTCTTTCTTTTCTACTATGAATAGTAATTGGAAATACAGAAATCCAAAGTAATTCTTTTCTGATGTGAAAGTTCAAACTATGTTGCAACCATAGAGTATACTCAGACAGAACCTTGGCTCTGATACCAATTGTTAGCAGAAACGTGAAATAAAGAACAAGAGAAAGAACACAAGATTTAATGTGGTTCAAATCTAAATGATCCTACGTCAACCAGAGAACAACCGCCTTTATATATTAACAAAGAAAGGGGAGAGATCCCAAATACACCTAAGAGAATTGATTCTCAACTCTCTACTCTTACAATGTATTTTACTATGAATTTCAGGATTGTTTAAACAATGAAGAATGTCCATCCTTTTATAGATGGCAAACTTGGGCTCCAAGCATAAAATAAGAAAAGGAAAAATAAATAGAAAAATTATCCTCTACAAATTTTTGCTTGGCCTCCAAGTTTATTTCCTAGCCAAGTAAATTGGCACAAGGAATTTTCTTCCACATGGGTTTGGCCCCACAAAGAAACCAAACCAACTCTTTCATCTTCTTTTACTCCTTTGTCCCTGAGACAATCCTTTGAATTCGTCAGCTAGAAATAATACTTCTTTTCTCCACTATTTCAAATATTGTGTAGTTACATCCATTTCAAACTGCCTATATGGATAGTATAACCTCAAATCAGAATTTAAGGGTCTGTTATAGTTGTACCAGGTAAGTTCTGGATAGGAAGGAATCTAATTAGGGAAGTCCTAATCATATTCAAACTGCATTGCTACACGATTTGATTGATGATTCTATTGATAATATAAACCAACAAGCTCATACACCCTCAAGCATCGAACAAAAGACTCCAATTCTTGGTCCAAATTTTACCCTTCAACTATTGCTCACTCTTCTTTTCCCTTGTAAAACTTGGGAACTAATCAACTTTCCATAACCAAGGCATCTAGCCTCCACAGAAATGTCTCTACAAAAAATTCAATAGTAGTCCTCACATTAATCATACGCGATTGTTTCATATTGTGCCATTATACTATTCTCACCCCAATAACAAAATTGTAATTCTGAGCCTGCTCTGGCCTCAAAGGTAGCAACCTCTCCCAAGCCCAAACTTGAACAAGGAACCATGACGTGCAAAGACTAAATTCTAGAATGTTAAGTTTGTCTCCATCATTTCGATTGCTACTTGACTCATTTGATGAAGCCATTATTAAATTTTGTTTCAACAAATATGTTAACTTTGGGGACATTGTTCTTTGTTCAAGTTTGGACCTAGGAGAAGTTTTTTCCTTTGTGGCCCGAGCAGGCTCAAAATTCCATATGGTTAGTGAGGTGAGAATAGGACGATGGTACAATGTGAAACAATCGGATGTGATTAATATGAGAACTACCATTGACTCATCTGGAGAGGCATTTCTGTAGAGGACATATGCCTTGGCTGTGGAAGGTTGGTTAATTCCTAAGTTTTACAAGGAAAAAGAAGAGGGGGCAATAGTTGAAGGGAAAAATTTAGACCAAATATAAGAGTCTTTCGTTCAATCCTTGGGGGTGTTTGAGCTTGTTGGTTTAGATTGTCAAGAGCACCATGGACCAAATTGTGTAGCAATGCAGTTTAGATATGATTAGGACTTCCCTAAATGGGTTCCTTTAAGTCTAGAACTAGCATGGTACAACTATAGCAGACCCTTTGATTCTGGTTTGAGGTTATACTATCCGTCTAGGCTGTTTGAATCGGATGTAACAACATAGTATTTGAATTGGTTGAGAAAAAAGTATTATTTCTAGTTGAATCATTCAAAGGATTGTCTCAGAGACGAAAGAGTAAAATTAGATTAAAATGTCTTTCTAACCTTTATGATTCCCCTGTTTTTGCTCCCAAGTTAAAGTAGGAGAAAGTAAAAACTGATTGGGATGATTGAGATGCTCTTACTAGTCTACCCACTGAATGTCAAAAAGAATTGCACCATTTGTGAGACGGCGAGGGTATATATCACCTCTTATTGACCAATGATAAATTTGCTCTAAGTCGCAAAGTTGAGGGGTATATTTTTCCCTTTTCCCTAAAATTATTTTCATAAATACAATAGTACTATTCAAACAAGAGACCTTATAATTACCTCTTTGATTGAAGAAGTGAAGCGTAACTCATTACTTTATGCATACCATTATTTCAAGGAATAAATATATGAATTTGAATCAACTTACTTGTGAAAACAGTGAATAGTCTTCGCCTAAGTTGATGAAACTTTTCACTTTTGGTGTCGCACCTGTGTCGACACAACATGTACGTAGGTGTAGGATCATACCTGATTTGGTCAACCAAATTTGGGTACTTAAGCCTAAATCCATAGAGAAATTCTGAACATATAAAATGAACTCAATAATAAAAACAAAAGCTAGGGTAAAATCGACAAAAACATAATAGCTTGTAAATAGAATTTCTATGTATGACCTTCTTCAATCGTCTTTCTATTGATTAGCATACAATCTTGCATAGTTAAATAAAATAGATGAAAGGAATTTTCTTACGTCGATCTGCATTGACGGCGAAAGAAGCTTTGTTTGATAATGATGAAACTCAAGAGGTAGGGTTTACATTAAATAAACCCTCTCAATATCAGAAGATTTTATATTATTCCAAAAAAAAATTGGTGACCAAATCGGAATTTATTCCTCCTTTGGTTTCATTTGTTCATTTTACTTTTCTTTTTAGTCTGTTTCAATAAAGTCTCATTCCTTTTTTGACACCTCTTTAATTTCAACTTTTCACGTAATATGTTTCTGACTGCAAGATTAATAAAGGACATTTTGGCACATGCATAGCTTTAGTTTAAGACCACAAGATTCAAAAGTCGTCTTTTACTTTTTTAAATTACGTGCTAAGTGCCTAAGTCAAAGTCAAACAAACAAATTAAAAAGGAAGGAGTAATATATAGCATGATGATATAAGGCAAGAAAAGTACCCATAAGAGAGATACTTGTAATCTCCCATACTTCATGATGAATTGTATGAGTTGTTCTATCAACTCAACTATGTTTGCTAGCTCAACAAATTTTTAATAACATGGGTCACAAAATTAACCCATTAAAATATGATTTATCAAATTCGTTTAAGTTTGAGTGGGTGATTGACTTGTCTATTTATTAGTTTAGTCCATTTAAAAATTGGGTAATATGTAGTCCTAATTGACCTATAGATATCTTGTCAAAATATTTTTAATTTTTTTTATTTGATATTTTATATATAACCATAATAAGAAAAAAAATGTATTACTAGAAAAATAAAGAAACTAAAACTTAGTATGAATTAGGCAGGTTGAGTCTATAACCTGTTTTTTAGCCCATTTTAGCTCAACTCGTTTAAGCTCAAGTAAAAGAGAGTCACATGACCAATCAATTTGCATTTGATTGTACATTTTGCCCTCCAAATGGGATAGCCTTTAATTTTTACCCTTAAAATGGGATAGTCTTTTATTTTTACCCTTCAAATGGGCTGGTCTTTAAATTTTACCATTCAAAAATGTACTTATGTATAGCGGAATATAAGTTCGTTAAAGGCGGCAGGGGGGGTGTATAACTTATGGGATATTATGATACAAAAATATAAAACTATGCTTCACAGAAAAAAGTTATTTTTACCTCTATGGCTAAAATTAAAGATTCAGCACAAAAATAGGGACAGAAGTGCAATGACCGATCAATTTACTATCGCAACCCATTTTGACCATGCAAAACTAACTCAACCAGCTCATTTGACATCCTATTCTGCAATTATTATCATTTTTCTTTGTTTTAACTTACACTATTACTTCCCCTCACCCTATTAGTATCAAGAGTGTACTTGATCACACTTCGCGTGGTAATAAATTAACTCGTCAAATTTGTGATGTAACAATTTCTTATTCTTGAATACAAATGAGAAGAGTGGCATAATGATCATTCTAACCTTCTAGTTCTTAATGTGAAAATGTAAAACTTTAAACAGTTCAAATTTAATATGGACTATTAAAAGACAATAATAAGTCATTGTTATAAAATAAAGGGTAAAGTAAAAGTAAACTACAAGAAGAGAGAGGAAGTAGAAATTTCTATTTAATTATTTTTCTTCATTACCCATATCTCTCCCAATTCATTACAAGCCAAGTTTCATATATATAAGCTATCAAATTTCTGCAGGAAACTTAGGATAAGCTTCCTTAAATGCCTACCAAACTTCTGCAGGAAGATTGGCAATAAGCTTCCTTAACAAGCCTACCAAACTTATGCAAGAAGCTTGGCAACAAGCTTCCCTAAGCTTTCCATATAGCAGGCTACATGGTCATCCTTCTATTTAACAACACTCCTCCTTGGATATCCATGTAAGGGAGAATACTAGAAAAAAAAACCATAATCATTTGTAATACGCATTGATTGATGCCTCATTAAAAACCTTATCAGGAAAACTCAGTGGGATAAAATCTTGGTTAAGAAAAAAAGAGTACAACACATATTTTATTCCCCCTAAAGGAGACCCTAATTCATATGCTTTAGCCTTCACATTTCAATCTTGTGTACCACATTATCTAGAGTTGAAGTTGGTAAAGATTTAGTGAACAAATCTATTGTACTGTCACTTGAACAGATTTGTTATATATCAATATCATCATTATTTTTGAGATCACGTGTTAAGAATAATTTTGGTGAAATGTGCTTTGTCATGTCTCCTTTTATGAAACGCCCTTTTAATTGGTTATGTATGCAACATTGTCTTCATATAGGATTGTAGAAATTTTGTTATAACACTGCAGGCCACATCCCTCTTTGATGAAATATATCACTGATCTCAATCATACATATTTTCTACTTGCTTCATGTATAGCTATTATTTCAGCATGATTTAAAGAAATAACAACAATATATTTTTTTGTAGATCGCCATGATACAACAGTACCTTCATATGCAAATAAATAGCCTATTTGAGATCTAGTTTTATGCGGATCGAATAAATAACTTGCATCTGCATGTACAAAAAATTTGTTGTACATCAATATCACCATTCTTCTTGAGATCATGTGTGAAGAATAATTTTGGTGAAATGTGCTTTGCCATGTCTCCTTTTATGAAACCTCCTTTTAATTGGTCATGTATGCAGCATTGTCTTCACATAGGATTGTAGGAGTTTTGTTATAACAATGTAGGCCACATCCCTCTTTGATGAAATATATTACTTATCTCAATCATACACATTTTTTACTTGCTTCATATATAGCTATTATTTCAGCATGATTTAAAGAAATAGGAACAACGGACTGCTTTGTAGATAGCCATGATACAACAGTACCTCCATATGTAAACATATAGCCTGTTTGAGATCTGGTTTTAAACGGATCAAATAAATAATCTACATACTCATGACCAATAAGATTTGCACTATTTTTATTATTATAAAATAGACTCATATCAACAGTCCCCTTTAAATATCGCAATAGTGCCTAACTCAATTTCAGTGTCTTCCTGTAGGGGAAGAACTATATCTTGCTAGTAAATTAACAGAAAATGTTATATCATGCCTTGTAGCATTAGTAAGATACATAAGTGCACTATTAGCACTGAGATATGGTACTTCAGTACCAAGAATCTCATCATTCTCTTTTGGAGGTCTGAACGGGTTTTTACTCACTTCAATTGATCGAACAACCATTGGAGTATTTAATAGACATGCTTTGTACATGTAACATTATTTCAAAATCTTCTCAGTATCGGTAGATTGATGGATGAAGACCACGTCTGCTAAATATTTAATTTTCAGACCTAGACAAAGTTTTATCTTTCCAAGGTCTTTCATCTCTAATTCTCTTTTTAGATATTCAATTGTCTTTTGGACCTCTTCTGGAGTTCTAATGAAGTTTATGTCACCAACAAAAATAGCAAGCATAACAAACTCTGATGTTGTTTTGTTAATAAAAATACAAGGACAAGTGACATCATATATATAACCTTCATTTATCAAGTACTCACTAAGGCGATTATGCCACATATGCCCTCAGTATTTTAGACTATATAACAAACTTTGTAAACTAGTTGATTACATTTTCTGATACTTTGAACTATATTCTTCAGGCATTTTTAATTCTTCTGGAATTTTCATATAAATTTCATTATCGAGTGAACCATAAAGATAAGTTGTAACCACATTCATTAGATGTATTTCAAGGTTTTCATGTACAACTAAACCGATGAGATATCAAAATGTTATTGCATCCATAATAGGTGAATATAAGAAACTCCTTGTTGTACATTGTCGACACCAGGTTTTTGAGAGAATCCTTGTACAACAAGGAGTTTCTTATATCTTATAATTTCATTTCTCTCATTTCTTTTCCATACAAATACCCATTTACAGCCAATAGGTTCTACACTATCAGGTGTTTGGACTACAGGTCCAAAAACCTCATGTTTAGTAAGTGAGTTCAATTTTGATTGAATTTCCTCTTGCCATTTTGGCCAATCACGTCTTTGTAGACATTCTTTGATAAATAGAGGTTCAAGGTCCTTATTGTCTTGCATAATGTTAAGTGTGATATTATATGTAAAAATAGTATCCACCATAATTTTTTATTAATTCAAACTTATCTCATCACCGGTAGAACTCATAGTAAGTTCTTCATTCACTTGAATCTCGGGTTCACTGATTTCTTCAGGACTATCAGGATTAATCAGATCTTGAGTCTCTTCATGAGATTCTTTTATAGTGTCACTCTTATTATTTTTGTGCTTCTTTTTCTAGGATTTTTATCCTTAAAATCCAGTGGTATACCACGCTTCAGGTGTGTTTTGGATTCAAAAGCTATGACACTAGTAGATTGTACTTTTGGGACATCAATTTGTACAAGCACACTCACTACAAGGATATGTGACTTCGTTATCCTTTTCAAATCAGTAAATGCATCTGGCATTTGATCTACTATTTTCTGTAAGTGAATGATCCCTTAGACCTCCTATTCACATAAGGGGGTACATGGATTAAATGAGATAATATGAAACTTCTCACACAATTTCTCTTTTGAGTTCCTATTTTTCTTCCCCTAATTGTGGGAAATTTGTTTCATCATATTAACAACCTATAAATCGAGCAGTGAATAAATCTCCAGTTAATGGTTCAATTAGCAAATTATAAAGGTTGAATCAAACCCAATATATATTCCTAACTTTATTTAGGGCCCTATCTTAGTGTGCTGTGATGGTGCTACAAGCATGTATACAACACATTCAAAGATTCGTAGATAAGCAATATTTAGTTCATGACCAAAGACCAATTATGACGAATAGTATTTATTAAAATGAGTCAGTCTGAGATGAACACGTGATGTTGCATGTAAAATATCATGATCCCAAACAGTAGTGGACAATTTTGTTTTCACATGTAGTGATCTTACTATCAATTGTAGGCGCTTAATAAATGACTCGGCAAGGCCATTTTGAGTATGAACATGGGCGACTGGATGTTCAAATCTTATCCCAACTAATACACGGTAATTATTGAAATCTTGAGATGTAAATTCTTTAGCATTATTGAGGCGAATTATAACATCTCAGGCCCATTGCTTTGTGAGATACTTCAAGAGTAATTTTGTCCTTTCTTTGTATACTTTATTTAAAGCAATTAAAATCCTTTTAATGATAGTTGCCATACGTTTTTTTTCCTACAAAATTTTATTTTCCCAGACAGATAACACCACTCTGTTTCCATCAGTTTTGGTGTGTTAAAAGAGTCCCTCTGTTTTCCGACAATTCACAAGATAAAAGCCACACCATTCCCATCAGTTTTCAGAAGTTTTCCATTAGCTAATATCCCTTTTTCTTCTCTCAATCACAACTCCTAAGAAACACAAGAGAATTAGTGAGAATCAAGTTTAAATTCCCTCTTGCAATATCAAGTTCTTTCAACGTTTAAGAGGTATGTAAAACCGTCTCTTACTCATTTTTCTGAATGTATTTTTTTGTTTTGTAATCTCCTTCCATCCACATGGTCTGGTGTTTGTTAACTTGATGCACATATTAGGAACTTTACGTTTGTCTTGATTAAAATTATCCCTTCTTTCTTAGGTAAATCTAAGAAACTTTGAAAGTTAAATCTGCCAGTAGAGTCAAAATCCATGTTGGACAATATCTGTAAAACACAGCTGCTGTAACTGCAACTTACATGCATATCACTGCAGAATCCCTCTGCTGATCACAGATTCCTCTAGAAATTGCCATTGATGTTTATATTGCTATGTTACAACTTCAACCTGACTACACCTACCTTACACATATATCACCTCAAAAAAATGGCAGCAAAGCCAACTCATTGCAATAGGTTAACTGTATACTTTTGTTTTCTATTGTTGTAAGGAGGAATTAATAAATTATGCAGAACCCTCCTACGTAGCCTCTTAGAATCCCTATAAGATTCAAAAGCGATCAATATTTTTTGTTTTACTCACATGTAATTACTTTCAAAGGTTTCTCCCATTGAAGGTCTGTATTTCTGTCATAGTGAATTGTGATTTGATTTTAGTCAAAGAACTGACTGTTTTTTTTAATGTTATAATTGCTATAGCAGATATGCATTCATTATATCCTCAATAATTACAGCAATGCTCCAGGAAAATTTTCAAACTTTAGTTAGGATCTTATTTAATACTTAAGGGTTTATTTCTGGACAGATTTGGTTATCCCAACTATTACAGTGTGTAAATTATTTTCTTCTCAGTAACTCATAAATATAGTTCCCTCAAGAGATGTGGCAGCCATCTTCTCAGATGTATTAAGTCTTTCATTAAGGTCCTCCAACTCATGTTTTTGGTTTGTAGATAATCTACTTGAGTCAACTAACTATTTTCCCTTGGCTTCCAATAGATGTTGTACTTCTTTGAGTTGTTCAAGATATGATATGGAAGCTGACTCGCTCAATTCTTTCGTTCCTGCAAGATAAAGAAAAGTTGAACCCTTAAAAGAATGTTTCTTAACTCTTCCAGAAAGCTATAAAATGGTACCAAATAAAAATCTTATGAACCCAAAGTGGTTGAATTCCCAGCATGAGCCCAAAAAGGCCAAATTATGTACATGAGCCTGAAAAGGCTAAGCTATGAGCATGAGCCTAATATGGCTAGCACTTTGAACATAAATAAATAAGATAATGTTATGAGCATAAGGGAGTTAGCTGTATGACCAAGAAGGCATAGGTCTAAATGACAAATGCCCGAAACTATGTTTGCCGACATAGGATAGAGATTATTCCGCAAGTCGGATGACTTTTTTTCATGTGTCTCGAAAAGGGGCTAATTATGGATACTTGCTAGCAAATCATGTCATGTCATGTCCTATGCCCGACAAGGTACAGGATGGCTTAGCTGATCGGACCGAGATCAGACTTCATGCGCTCACATGCTGGTTTATGTCAGTTCACTACTTGCTCCCACAAATAACAAAAAGAATTAAATTTATTTTTACTTGGTCAATTATAAATTTAGTTATACTCTTGTTCCTTTCCAGCTCATCGTCACTTAAAGTTGAATTTTTATTGACATTGATAATATCTTGCTTTATTATTCTCCTGAAATGGTTTTACATACCAATACATTCCACGTATTGACCGTCTTTGGCACTACATCGTTTCATGATGTAGGTTCTGGCTCTCAAGTCCGTAGTCTGGCGCTTCATTAAGATCTCTATCTTCTGCCATTGATGAGCCTCTTTTCTACCTGGACGAACGGGATATGATAACTTCTTTATATTTTTCTTTCAGTATTGGTACTTATTAGAGGCTTCACAGGCTGATGTAGTTGTCAAACAAACGTTGTAATTTTTCCGGTCCATATTTATCATGACTATTAGTATTATTGGACATTATGTGGTGCTAATAAACTTTGGTGAAAGTTTTATCCCTTAAGGAATCTTATTTCAATTTCATATTCTTTCCGCTTTATTTATTTATGTTAGATGTATGCTCATATAATATGACAGATTGTTCGCTCATACTAGCAATAGTATCGAGTGCGTACCATGTCCAGGGCCTCGGGTTGGGGTGTGACAAACTTAGTATCAGAGCACAGAGTTCAAGTGTCCTAGGAAGTCTGTGAAGCCGTGTCTAGTAGATTCCTAATTATGGGTGTGAAGTATGCCACACTTATAATAAAAATTCTACAGGAAATTTAGAAAATGTTTTCCTTTCTTTCATGCTCTATTTCGTTCGATAAAGTTCAACTCTAGCAAGTATTCTAATTCTGGCTTGTCACTTGTTTCAGATCATACCTCCAAAAAGATTTTCTATCTAGAGGGCCACTACTAATACTGGGGCTCGTACTGGGGCCAACACTAGCAGTATGCCCCCGACTCATGTGATGCATACCCAAAATGGAACTTGCACTTTTGGACATAATGTTGTTGCTAATGCACCTCCTGTGACATCTACTCCAGTAAGGGGACCCATAACATCCTCTACTCAACCTCCTCGCACTAATGCTACTAATGGTGAGTTTAGACACGCCATATAGATGCTCACACAGCTTGTAGCATCTCAATCCATCCGTTCAGGGCCCTACCATCTCTAACTCCCATGAATCCTCTGTCACCTCTAGAATCCAAGTGTTCCTCAAGATGAATCCACCTCAGTTCACAGGATCCAAGGTTGATGAGGATCCCCAAAAATTTATCGAGTAAGTTCAAAAGATCTTAAGGGTTATGCATGCCAGTGACACAGAGGGAGTGATGTTTCATGGTTACATGGCACTTTCAATGCTTAAAACAAGGAAAGTGTATTTTGTTGGTATGATGTGGTTTTTGTCCTACTTTGCAGGAAAATAGGTTTTTAAAGCAAAATGATTAAAAAGTAAGAATCAAGCCCGAGAATGAAGTGTCGGAAGAAGAAAGAACAAGAACCTGCACTAGAGATGGACCCACGACACAAGTCACGTGGCATGACTGCTACTCACGTCACATGAGTGGCTGACATGAGTCCACTTCAGAGATCCAAGAGAAAGTTCTTATTTCCACGACATGAGTCACGTGACGTGACTGGCAGTCACGTGACGTGGAAGCGTGGAGTGACTCACTTCTGAAGATATCTAATTGAGCCTGATTCCCACGATACCAACCTACGTGGCGTGACTTGGTTTCATGACACCAATCACGATACCGTGGAAGTTGCCGACTCTGTTCTCCTATTTTGTTTTGGATAGGATTAGCTTTGTATCTATAAATACCCCTGTATAGTCCTAGGTGAGAGAGGGATTCATTACATTATTTTGAGAGCTATTTCATACTATTTTGGAGTTCATAAACATATTCTTGGTTTTGTAGTTGCAAACCCTAATTCAAGTTTAATTGATAATTGAGATTTTGGTTTTTCTTCATTGTCGTGAGATCATAATTATGTCTTCATCTCTGAATTCTTCTTGTGTTCTTACAATTATGAGCAGCTAAACGCATCAACTAGGGTTGTGTGAACCATGAGGAATTAAAGAAATCGATTAAGTGCAAGGCAATTCTATACCGCTGTGTATGCATGTATTGTTGTTTCCTTCATTGTGATTGCTCTTCTAACGGTTGCTAACGCTAGAAACTCGCCTGTATTCTAGACCTTCTCAAGAGAGAGGTAGAGATTGGGAAAAGGTGATAACAACAGATATTTGAAGCTATCAACCTTCACCTAATAACCTAAGCCTTAGCGGGAATGGTTATCTGAGATCCAGGACAAGGGTTAGTAGTGCGACACTCGAAGACCGAGAGGAAAAGAGTTAAATTCGTCTAACCAAGGTCGAGATACATTTAGATGAACATATCTTATCAGATTTTGCATTCAGCATAGCGGGACAGTCTTGTGAACACAAATAACCGGTGGAGTTAAGGAATCATTGGGGATCACAGTCCTAGTGTATCTCTCTTATTGTTTACAAACTCGATACAACCAGCGATCGTTACTGCCACTTTATATTCACATAAACTCCCTAATTTTACTTACTTCCCAATTGTTCCATTCGGTATTCTACTCAAACTTTGACCTATTCCCTGTGCGATCGACCCCAACCTAGTTGGGTTCTATATTTGACAAGCGACCGCATTATACTTCTTAGGAGGCATATTTTGGACGTCATCAAATTTTGGCGCCGTTTTTGGGGAGTATGGTTATAGAGTTGATTATTACTGGTTGGAGATAATTAGTTTTGGTTTTTATACACTTTTAAGGGCATACGCCGGTGTATGCCAAATACTAGGAGTCAAGGCAATCCTCTAATTCCACTTGATCGGGAAATTGAAAGAACTCTGAGAGCTAATCGAAGAATGGTGAATACAGAAGGATTTTAGGATACTGCAACCGTGGGAGACATTCATCACTAACCAATTCAGCTAGTTGGTCCTGAAACAACGGAACAAACTACCGCTCGATTGACTCGTGAGGAGCAAGCTAGGAAAGTTGCTCTTAGACAAGAAAAAAGAGATAATTGAGCGATGCAAGAAGCAACACAGAGACTGGTTGAGGCTGAAGAGCGATAAAGACAACTGATGGCACAACCAAGACCATATGTGCCTATTTATGATGATCCGGAAGATGAGGATGTGGCTTATTTCAAGCCAGTTGAGACAAGTGCCATCATCCTACCTGAGTTACCTCCAGGCACTAAGTTTGACATTACCAGTGCCATGATTCACCTGCTAAACTTAAAGGGTGTGGTTGCCGGTCTACCTACGGATGATCCAAACATGCATGTAATGAATTTTATGGGGGTCTGCACATCTTATAATTTGCCTGGAGTTGATCAGGAGGCAATTCGGTTGAGATTATTCCTATTCTCCCTAATAGGAGAGGCGACATTGTGGTTGGCAAAATTACCACGAGGATCCATCACTAATTGGCAAGAATTGAGAAATCAATTTCTGGAGAGGTTTTTCCCACCTTCCAAGATGCTGCAGTTCAAGGATGAGATCTACAACTTTAGACAACTACATTCTGAAGCACTGTATGAGGCATGGATAAGGTTCAAGAAGAAGCTGCAAAATGTGCAAAATCATAGGATGAGTAGAAGAAACTTACTTGAAATATTCTATAGGGCACTAAACGTAAATACTAAGGCTTTAGCAGCTACTATAATTGGTGGAGCATTTATGAGAATGAGGTGGGATAAAGCTTCAGAAATCTTAGATCGTATCACTAAGACCAACTGAGGATGGCACACTAGGGAAGCAGATATGCCAGCTGGCACGTATGCTATTGGAGCCTCGGCAGTACAACGGGCCTTAGATGAATTTGTGGCTCAAGAGGTTGCTCAGTTGAAGACAGAAATTGGTCTTTTGGCTAAACAGATAGCGGACAGAGATGCAAAAAAGGTGCATGCTGTAGGTGCACAAGGTAAATCGGCTAGACATGATGATAGTGACTCTAATGAAAAGGCTAAGTACCTAGATCTTGAAGTAGCGGGTTTTCGGGCCAAGGGCCAAGGTTCTAATCAAGACTCTTGGAACTCAAGGCAAAGGAATCAAGGTCGGAACTATTATGGAGACAACTACAAAAATTTGGGATACAGAGATAGAGAAAGAGACCGTGATGGTGATTAGAGGTGGAAAGATGATTATAGAGAGAAGAATGACCTTTATGTACCCCCAGGAAGACTTGATGAGGAGTCTGGTAATTCAAGGATAGAGGCCCTTCTTAATAAACTAGTCAAAGGAGCAGATAGCCAGGAAAATTGCTTGAAGGAGATTAGGACTGACATTTCGGGCATAAGTCAGAAAGTGGAGTCTCATTCAACTGCCATTAAACAGTTGGAGCAACAATTTGGGCAGATTTCAGTGGAACTAAATCAATGTCAGCCAAGCCCCCTTCCAAGAAATACCGTCCAGAATCCAAAAAATAATAGTCATTGTCTCACCATTATTACTAGAAGTGGGAAGTGCACAACAGATCCACCTATTTCTACCGACAGTGGTATGACTAATGAACCAGTGGTTATTGATGTAGAAGCTGAGTTAGAGCCGAATAATTCAAAGGGTGACACGGTTCCAAATCATCATGATGATAGCGATAAGGCAAAATCTGAAAAGAGGAAGGAAAAAGAGTTACCATAAGTGCTCAAAACTATCCTACGACCTCCTCTTCCCTTTTCTCAAAGTTTGAAAAAGAAGGCTGAGGAAGGCAAATATCAGAAGTTTATCACAATACTGAAGGAGCTATCAATAAACATCCCTCTTGTGAAGGCATTAGAGCAGATGTCAGGCTATGTAAAGTTCATGAAAGACTTGGTGACAAAGAAGAGAACTGTTAGTTTTGAGCCAGCAGATAACATACATCACTGTAGTGCAGTTGATTCGCATTCCCTAGTTGAAAAGAAGGAGGATCCAGGAGCTTTCACAATTCCTTGTACTATCGGGTCTTACGACTTTGCTAAAGCACTGTGTGATTTGGGTGCTAGCATCAACTTAATGTCATTAGCCATTTTCAAATAGTTGGGGTTGGGAGCACCAAAACCAATCTCTATGGGACTTCTCATAGCTGATAGGACTATGAAAAAGCTAGTGTGCATTCTGTATGATGTGAAGTGGACTTTGAGGTTCCTATCATATTGGGGAGACCAGTCCTTGCCACTGGTCGTGCATTAGTTGACATGGAAACAGGGCAGCTGAAATTCAGATTGAATGATGAACAAGTCACTTTCAATATTTGTCGTTCAATGAAGCAGCCAAGAGATAAGCGGGTGATTTTAGTGATAGATGCGGTTGATGATAGTGAGGTTGTTGTGTCTCTTGAAGAAAGGTTGGGGGTAGAACCTCTGATGGCCGTGATCATGAACTTCGATAGCACTGGTATTAAGGAATATGATGAGGTAGTGGGTGCACCCGCTGGTAAAGGAGCTTACACGTATGCTCCAAAGAAACTGGATCTAGATTTGAAGAATATGGTGACCCCACTAGCTCATCCATCTATTAAGGAGCCTCCAGTTTTAGAACTTAAGGCTCCACCGGCCCACCTTTGCTACACATTCTTGGGAACCAACAGTACCTTTTCTATGATTATTTCAGCTAAATTGGTGGATTGGAAAGTGGAGGCTTTGGTTTCGGTATTGAGAAGATTTAAGAGGGCCATTGGTTAGTTCATTGCTTATATCATAGGTATTCCACCCGGCATTTGCACTCATAAGATCCAGCTTGTTCCTGAATGTATACCTAGCATTGAGCACCAGCGTCGTCTGAACCCACCAATGCAAGAGGTTGTGAATAAAGAGATCATCAAGTGGTTAGATGCAGGTATGGTTTACCCTATTGCTGATAGCAAGTGGGTGAGCCTAGTTCAGTGTGTGCCAAAAAAGGGAGGAATCACTATGGTTCCAAATGACAAAAATGAGTTAATACCAATGAGGTCGGTGACTGGACGGAGAGTTTGCATGGATTATCAAAATATGAATTCTTGGACTGAGAAAGATCATTTTACTATGACCTTCATGGACCAGATGTTAGACCGTCTTGCTGGTATAGGATGGTATTATTTTCTTGATAGCTATTCAGGGTATAATCAGATTGTTATTGTCCCCGAAGACCAAGAGAAGACCACTTTCGCTTGTCCATACGGTACATTCACATTCAGGAGGATGCCTTTCTGTTTGTGTAATGCACCGGCCACCTTCCAACGCTGCATGATAGCTATTTTCTCCGACATGGTGGAAGACACTATTGAGGTTTTTATGGATTTTTTTTTATTATGGGAGACTCGTTTGATGGTAGTTTGGCTCATCTTGCTAATGTGCTACAAAGATGTGAGGAGTGTAACTTAGTGCTGAATTGGGAAAAATGTCACTTTATGGTCAATGAGGGTATCATATTGGGGCATCAGATTTCAAAAAATGGCATTGAGGTGGATAAGGAGAAGATTGAAGTAATTGAGAAGGTACCCCCACCTATCTCTGTAAAAGGTATTCGAAGTTTCTTAGGCCATACTGGCTTTTATAGAAGATTCATCAAGGATTTCTCCAAGATTGCACATGCCTTATGCAAACTTTTAGAGAAAGAGGTGAAGTTTGTGTTTGATGAAGCATGTCTTAAAGCATTCAAGTGTCTTAAGTAGAAGTTGGTTTCATCCCCTATTATTGTGTCACCAGATTGGACTAAGCCTTTTGAGGTTATGTGCGATGCTAGTGGAGTGTCTTTGGGTGCATACCTTGGCCAAAGACGTGAAAAAATGTTACATCCAATTTACTATGCTAGCAAAGTGCTTAATCCAGCTCAAAAGAATTACAATGTGAATGAGCAGGAATTGTTGGCCGTAGTATTCGCTTTTGAGAAATTTAGATCTTACTTGATAGGTACAAAGGTGATTGTGCATACAGACCATTCAGCTCTTCGGTATCTTGTATCGAAAAAGGATGCTAAGCCAAGACTGATTCGGTGGGTACTTCTATTACAAGAATTTGACTTTGAAGTTAAGGATTGAAGTTAAGGATTGAGCAAGTACTGGCAGCGTCCCAAGACTTAATCCCTTGGTTTGCTTATTTTGCCAACTTTTTGGCAAGTGATCTAGTTTCGAAGGATATGTCGTACCAGCAAAGAAAGAAATTCATGCATGAGGTAAGAAAATTCTTCTGGGATGAGCTGTATTTGTTCAGGGTGTGTGCTGATGGCATAATTCGAAGATGTGTCCTAGAGGCCGAGATGATGAGTATTTTGGAAGCATGTCACTCATCTCCAGTTGGGGGTCATCATGGAGGTGCGCGGACTGCCCATAAAATCTTGCAATATGGGTACTACTGGCCCAGTATTTACAAAGATGCTCACGATTATGCTCGCGCTTGTGACCAATGTCAAAGGCAAGGGAACATTTCACGCAGACACGAACTTCCCATGACAACTATACTTTAGCTTGAATTGTTCGATATGTGGGGAGTTGACTTTATGGGTCCCTTTGTGAGATCGCATGGAATGAAATACATCTTGGTGGCCGTTGACTATGTTTCTAAGTGGGTGGAGGCAATTGCGCTTCCTAATAATGAAGGGAGAAGTGTCACAACATTCTTGAAAAAGAACATATTCTCACAATTCGGGACACCCCGAGCTATTATTAGTGATGGAGGATCCCACTTTTGCAATCGTCTGTTCAAGGTCCTGCTTGAAAAATATGGGGTCAAACATAAGGTGGCAACACCTTTCCATCCTCAGAAAAGTGGGCAGGTTGGGGTATCAAATTGTGAGATCAAGTCTATTTTGGAGAAAAATGTTAATGCCAATAGGACTGATTGGGCTCAAAGATTGGATGATGCGTTGTGGGTATATCGGATTGCTTTCAAAAGACCAATTGGTGCATCACCATATCAGTTGGTTTTTGGAAAAACTTGTCATTTGCTCGTCGAACTGGAACATAAAGCTTTGTGGGCATTGAAGAGGTTGAACCTAGACTGGAGTGAAGCGGCTCAATTGAGACTTGAGCAGATGAATAAGATGGATGAATTTCATCTCCGGGCTTATGAAAGTTCAGCATTGTATAAAGAGAAGATGAAATTGTATCATGATCGTCGAATTGAGAACCGCGAGTTTCACCCGGGAGATCTGGTGCTACTGTATAATTACAAGCTTCGCTTGTTTGCTGGAAAATTAAAGTCCAAATGGTCCGGCCCATTCACGGTAGTTAGGGTATTCTCACATGGTGCTATTGAGATAAAAGGAGCAGATAATGTTCTATTCAAAGTCAATGGACAGCATGTTAAGCATTATGTGGGAATTACGGAAGAGATAAAGACAATTGGGTAACTTGAGCTTGAGGAAGTCTAAGTAGTCAAGCTAGCTATGTTATGCCGCGACGTTAAATCAGGCGCTTCATGGGAGGCAACCCATGGGCTATTTGGTGAAGTCTGAGTATCCAAGTTAGCCGTGTTGTGCCGCGACATTAAATCAAGCGCTGATTGGGAGGCAACCCAAGATATTGTTATGTGGAGATTTGATTATTGGAAGAGCAGCAGCTGAAAGTCGCAAAATTTACCTGAATTGGTTCAGTACCAATCACGCCATATCTCACATCACGTGAGTCCACTCACGCCATGTGGATTGTGCCATGAAATTCAGAGGTAACTTTTAGGTTTCAAAATCTTACCTACGGCAGAGGACCCACATGACGTGAGTCCAACCCACGTTACGTGGGTTGTATCATGTAAATCAGAGGAAACTTTCAATCTCAGGACCGCAACTACGACAGGACCCACGTCACGTGAGTCCAACCCACGTCACGTGGGTTGTACAGTGATATTTAAAAACTGTAGATGGTCAAAATCTGACCCGACCCAAACCCATTTTTGTTTATAAAATCGGTTCCCATCTCCTCTACCCGATACAAAACCTAAAATTCCCCATTATTTCTCTAATTTCATCTTTTCCTCCTAAAACCTAATCTCCCCTCTTTCTCCACTCCATTACCATAAATTCAACCCTCCCACCACCTCAATAGTAAAAATCCAACCCCCCCCCCACGAGCTAATTTGTCAAAATCCGAGCCTCTATTTCAAATATCAATCACAATCCAAGAACCCATTCCAAAAATCACCCGCAATCCGACCCAATTACCCAAATTCGATCCAAACCCGTTACCATGCCTTCAAAATCAAACCCCAAAAGTGATCATCTTGATTCCTCATCCCGAATTCGAACTAAAAATCCAGATTTACCAACCCGTCTGCGTGATGAACTGACTGAGTCTGAGAAAAGTGGGTCCGTAGAGGAGTTTGACATTAGTCATGATGATACTGCTTTGGTACCTCAGGCCACGAGGTTACAGACTCAGGCCCGAGCTACTGCCCGGGCAGCCCTTCAGCCTGCCCTACCACCTGTCGACCCGGTTGTTCCGGATGAGTCATTTGAGTCTGCCCCCCCAGTCTGAAGAGGTGGAGGATGCTTCTGCGTCAAGCTCTGCGGATGATGCTACAGGCCAGGGTACATCTGCGGCGGAGGCTACGGCTTCTATTTTCGGTTCTGGTGCCCAGAGTGCTCCGACTCCCGCGTAGAGTAGGAAGGTTCAGCGATGGTGTGTGCAGGGAATGCATGCCTTTTATGATAGAGATGCTGAGTTTACTGAAAGGGGTGTGTGTCGGAGGAGCATTATGGAGGAGCCCCGATACCGGTGGAGGAGTTGAGGACACTGCCTGATATTTGGCCTGTCTTTGAGAGATATGGATTGGGTTGGATGGCGCAGCCTTCTGGTCACTATATCTCGGAGTTAGTCAGGGAATTTTATGCCTCTTATGCTGCGTCAGTTGATTTGAGTACTCCTGTTGGGCAGTGGTACATTTTGTAGCCAGTATTGACATATGTTATGGTTTGAGGCACCCGCATAGATATTGCAGAGCAGACCATTCACTGTTTCTTATTTGGGGCAGACCGTCCAGCTTTGACTTTTGAATTTTATCATCGGATGGACACTATCAGAGATAGATTTAGGATACGATATGCGGATCAGAAGTTGGAGCTTCTTAAATGAATTGCGGGGTACATAACCGAGGATGGTGTGGCGGCTAGTTGGGTGACTGGGAAGCTGGATATCAAAAAGTCCACGCTTTATTTTGCTCGCAAATTCTGGTGGTTCGTTGTTCGATATCAGTTAGGTCCAACTAATGCTGACAACTCACTTACATTGGACAGGGCTGTGATCGTAGCCAGCATCTTGGCGGGCTATGAGATTCACTTTGCGAGATACATCATCCGGGAGATCCATGAGCGGGCCTTTCAAGATCATACGAGTATACCCTTTCCATGCCTGATCCAGGGTTTGTGTGACAGGGTGGGTGTAGCCAGGATACCTGCCCTCGACCATTATATAGAGGTGACCCGCATTGCGGATATCGAACTGATGTAGCTGTGGGGGTCTCACCCCATTCTTCCCCGCGGGTCACAGCCGTTAGAGTCATCTGGAGCAGCCCTAGATGAGTCGAGTAGTGCTCCTGTGCCTATTCCTATACCGATTAGGGTACCTGAGGCTTTACCTGTACAAACTGAGAGCGTTGGCCCTGTTGATAATGATGTACCCATACTAGCTCTCCACCATCTCCTTCTGGTATAGTTTCAGTGTCAAGGGATTTTCTGCAGTAGTTAATTGACAGACAGACGCAGATGTTTGAGCGGCAGACCCACACTGAGACCCAGATGGCTTAGTTGGTATCCCAGCTTAAGCCTTGGGTTAGGACCACTGTAGAGGCTGTGGAGGCTAGGGTGGAGTCCCGGATGACTGCAGCGATGGATCAGTTTATGCGAGGGTTGCATCAGAGGATTTATAATTTTTAGGAACGGATGGCCTCCTGGTTAAGTTCTGCACCAGGTCCTGACATGACCGGTTTGTCCCAGGAGGTGGCTGCATTGAGAGAGGAGGTTCGGGCATTGGCATCGAGTAGCACTCTTATTATACCACCTATGCTTGCCCAGGCCTTCGTATGACCAGCATTTAAGGTAGATTTGTTCTCTGACGAGAAGCCTCCGATAGATAGAGGCAAGAGACCCCGCAGTCCGGAGGATCGGGTCGATAGTGATGCTAAGTATGAGAGTGATCTTCGGAGGGTGGTTAAAGCCTCCCGGGTGGAGTACCATGCAAGCCAGATTGAGGCAGAGCTGAGGGCGCGTGGTGCATCTTCTAGTCAGGCTGCCCCTCCATCGAAAGCACCGGCTACTGAGCAAATTGATGATCCTGCTGTGGGCGAGCCCACTTCCGGTGCTTAGGGTGCCACAGGTATGTCTTCACTCCCTCGTATTGTATTGATATTTGTGCATTGAGGGCAGTACACTATGTTTAGTTGGGGGTGGGGGTGTACCACCACCTGGGGTTTTTGTTGCCGTGTTTCTTTTCCCCCGAGTGTACTATCATAGTAGAACCAGTATGTTTAGATTTATATTTACATTGTTATGTGCTTCTTGCTGAATTAGGAGAAAAATAAGGGAACTGTAGTGCAGTACAGTTTGAAAAGGAAAATTTATGCTTTTTGAAGGTTAAGGATACCCCTCCTGAAAATTTGTGTTTTTAAATTTTTTGAATTGTGTGAGTAGCATGTTTATTTGTGACAGCTGTTGGATCTTGTTATGGCACTAGGATTATAGGCAAATAATTATAGCTATCATTGCATGAACTGGATAGGTAGTAGTTGATAATACAACCCTGTGCTATGCGTGTGTGAGGTCACTACTTAGTTAACTTTGTGTGAGTGCGATCCAGAACTTGCCTGGTTAGTCTTGCCTAGGTGATAGGATAGGGATTAGGAAAGGATCATAGTACGTTTTTGAATAAAGTCCACTTTTAGTCTAAATGCCAAACCAAATGAATAAGTATCCCTTGATCCCGACTTTGAGCCTTAATTGACCTATTTCTTTCATTAGCCTATTCATCCTCCCATTTTAATTACAATGAACCTATCTTGGCCCTGGTACTTCCTTGGACATTGTGTACCTCAACTCAGGCAAATCACCTAAGTTGATGGTGGCTATTATAGGGGTGCGTAGATTGAGTTGGGTATGAAGAGGAGGTTAATAAAAGAAAACAGGTTTGGGTGTGAAGAAAAAGAAAAAACAAATAAAGTGAAAATAAGAGAAATTGCAAAGAAAAAAAAAGAGAAAATCTTGTTTTGAAAGTGAAGAAAATCACACCCAAAATCTGAAAATAAAAGAAAGGAGAATAAGGTAGAATAAAAATGAGAAAGCTTGAAAGTTGGAGCCAAAAATAGTGTAGTGTCAAGGAGGGTTGAGTCACCATACCCATATATATCATACCCATCCCTAAGTTACATTACAATCCGAGTAAAGTCCTATAGTGACCCTAGTCCAACTGTCCAAAAACTAAGGCGTAGAAAATAAGGGCAAGCCTATGGTATTTCATGCACACTGTTCGAAAAAAATATCGTTTGCATATATGCTTAGTGTTTGTGCATAATCTGGTGCCATCACTTGATCCCTTCTGTGTCATGATAATATGTTGCCTGTATACACACTTTGGTTTTGATTTGCAAATAGGAGGGCTCGGAAAAGTATTGTGCCAAAAGCAATGAGTCGACTGCCATAAGTCCCTTAGGTTTCTCTTAATCAAGCATCAGTTATGTGTTTTTTTGTTTTGTTTACCTGAGGACATGCACACGTTCTAAATTGAGGGTGTTGATGCGTCATAGTTACATGGCACTTTCAATGCTTAAAACAACGAAAATATGCAATAACTTGGGTGTATTTTGTTGGTATGATGTGGTTTCTGTCCTACTTTGCAGGAAAATGTGACGTGACTGGCAGTGACCTGACGTGGAAGCATGGCGTGACTCACTTCTAAAGACATCTAATTGAGCCTAATTCCCATGACACCAACCTACATAGCGTGACTTGGTTTCACGATACCGTGGAAGTTGCCGACTCTATTCTCCTATTTTGTTTTGGATAGGATTAGCTTTGTATCTATAAATACCCATGTATAGTTCTAGGTGCGAGAGGGAGTCATTACATTGTTTTGAGATCTATTTCATACTATTTTGGAGTTCATAAACATATTCTTGGTTTTGTAGTTGCAAACCCTAATTCAAGTTTAATTGATAATTGAGATTTCGGTTTTTCTTCATTGTTGTGAGATCAAATTATGTTTTCATCTCTGAATTCTTCTTGTGTTCTTACAATTATGAGTAGCTAAACGCATCAACTAGGGTTGTGTGAACCATGAGGAATTAACGAAGTCGGTTAAGTGCAAGGCAATTTTATACTACTGTGTATGCATGTATTGTTGTTTCCTTCGTTGTGATTTCTCGTCTAACGGTTGCAAATGCTAGAAACTCACCTGTATTCTAGACCTGCTCGAGAGAGAGGTAGAGATTGGGAAAAAGAGATAACAACAGAGATTTGAAGCTATCAACCTTCACCTAATAACTTGAGCCTTAGCGGGAATGGTTATCTGAGATTCAGGACAAGGGTTAGTAGTGCGACACTCGGAGACCGAGAGGAGAAGAGTGAAATTAGTCTAACCAAGGTCGAGAAATTTTTAGATGAACATATCTTGTTAGATTTTGCATTCATCACAATGGGACAATCTTGTGAGCACAAATAACCGGTGGAGTTAAGGAATCATTGGTGATCATAGTCCTAGTGTATCTCTCTTATTGTTTACAAACTCGATACAACCAGCGATCGTTACTGCCACTTTATATTTACATAAAACGCCTAGTTTTACTTACTTCCCAATTTTTCCATTCGGTATTCTACTCAAACTTTGACCTATTCCCTGTGGGATCGACCCCAACCTAGTTGGGTTCTATATTTGACAAGCGACTGCATTATACTTCTTAGGAAGCATATTTTGGGCGACATCAAGGAGTTGAACTTGTTTCTTACTAGCTGAAGGATGTTGCTAGTATATAATATGATCGTGGGAGTTTTCTCGTGGTGAAGATGCACCTCCTGCAGTGTGGGATAATTTTATGGATGTTTTTCTTGACCTTTTCTTTCCGCAGAAGCTTGGAGAGGCCAAAGTACAGGAGTTTGTGAATTTGAAATAGGAAAAGATGAGTGTGAGGAAGTATGTTCTCAAGTTCACTCAATTGTCTCGATACGCTCCGGAGATGGTATCTACAATGAGGGCTAGGATGCTAAAATTTGTGTCTGGAGTTGAGAAACATGTAACGAAAAAGTGCAAGCGAGCATTATTAGTTGGTGATATATATATTTCCAGGTTGATGGTGTATGCTCAAAAGGTTGAGGAGTAAAAACAAAAGTATAGAGAGGAATTTCATAACAAAAGGGCCAAGTCAGCATGTAATGAGTCTAATCAGCAGCTGTCAGGAAATGGAAATAGAACTTTTTTTCATAAAAGATCATCCGAACCTGCCCCTTCTTCAGCTAGTGCACCTATATCGAGGCCTAAGACTGACCAACGGGTTCAGACAAATCAAAATTTCAAGGTTCAAGGTTCTCAATTACAGGGAAGTGAAAGTTAGTGGGTTCCATCATATCCTACTTGTGTTATTTGTGGAAAGAATCACCCAGGTGAGTGTTGTTATGGCAAAGGTGTATTTATGGGTGTGGTCAGCGGGGTCATATGCAAAAGAATTGTTCATCAGCAAAGAGAGGTAATGGGGGGAACAGAGCCCAATCTTCTGCTTCAGTTGCTCTAGCAGGATAGGGCACTACTCCAGGAACCGATAAGTTCAGAATCGTCTGTATGCTTTGGGAAATCTCCAGGATTTGGAGGTTTCTCCTGATGTAGTTACTGGTATGTTGAAAGTCTTTGCTCATGATTTTTATGTGCTACTTGATCCTGGTGCTTCTTTGTCTTTTGTGACCCCATATTTAGCCATGAATTTTGGGATTTTCCCCGAAAAAATCCTAGAGACATTTTCTATTTCCACTCCTATTAGCGGTTCTATTATTTCTAAACAAGTTTATAGAGATTGTGTAGTTACCGTCCTCCATAGAGACACCATAGTCGACTTAGTTGAGTTAGACATGGTGGACTTTGATGTTATATAAGGTATGGACCGGTTGTATTCATGCTATGCTTTTATTGATTGTAGAACGAGGGTAGTCAGGTTTCATTTTCCCAATAAACCAGTTCTTGAATGGAAAGGTAGTCCTGTCGTGCCTAAAGAAAAGTTCATATCATATCTTAAAGCCAAAAAAACATAATATCCAAGGGGTGTATTTATCACTTGGTCCATGTCAAAGATTCTAAGTCAGAAATACCTTCACTCTAGTCCATTCCTATTATCAATGAGTAACCAGAAGTTTTTCTCGAAGATTTTCCTGGTGTTTCTTTCAATAGGGAAATAGATTTTGCTATCGATCTCCTTCCTGACACTCGACCTATCTCTATTCCGCCATATAGAATGGCTCCTGTAGAGTTAAGAGACCTGAAAGAGCTGCTGAAAGATCTTCTTGATAAAGGTTTCATAAGTCCTAGCATTTCTCCTTGGGGTGCTCCAGTCTTGTTCGTGCGTAAGAAGGATGGTTCTCTTCGAATGTACATTGATTATCGCCAATTGAACAAAGTCACTATAAAGAAAAAGTACCCTCTTCCCAGAATAGATGACTTGTTTGATCAACTATAGGGTGCCAGGTTTTTTTCTAAAATAGATCTCAGGTCTGGTTATCATTAATTGAAAGTCAGAGAATGTGATATTTCGAAGACAGCTTTTCGAACTCGGTATGGTCACTTTGAATTTTTAGTCATGTCCTTTGGTTTGACTAACGCTCCTGTAGTTTTTATGGACCTCATGAATAGGGTGTTTAAGCCATACCTGGATAGGTTCATAATCGTCTTCATTGATGATATTTTGGTCTATTCCCAAAGTAAGAAGGATTATGCTAATCATCTCAGAATTGTTCTTCAAACACTTAAGGACTGTGAGCTATATGCTAAATTCTCCAAGTGTGAATTCAGGTTGGAGTCTGTAGCATTTTTAGGTCATATTGTTTCTGGTGAAGGCATCCAGGTTGATTCTCAAAAGATTGACGCAGCAAAAAATTGGCCCAGACCTACTACACCTTCTGATATCAAAAGCTTTATGGGTTTAGCTGGTTACTATAGGAGATTTGTGGAAGGTTGTTTCTCCTTTGACTATATTGACTCATAAGATGGTCAAGTTTCAATAGTCGGAGGCATGTGAGAAGAGTTTTTAGAAGTTGAAAGATAAATTGACCTCCGCTCCTGTGTTAACTTTGCCAGAGGGAAATGATGGCTTTGTGGTTTATTTTGATGCTTCACGGGTTGGTATTGGTTGTGTATTGATGCAGCACGGTAAGGTTATAGCCTATGCCTCGAGGAAACTTAAGAATAATGAGAGAAATTACCCAACTCACGATCTCGCTCTTCCAGTGTGGAAGTGGGATATGATAAATATGTATTTTGTGACAGGGTTACCACATTCTCGGCATCAAGATGACTTAATATGGGTGATAGTAGATCGAATGACTAAGTCTGCCCATTTCTTGCCGGTCAGGACGACTTGTTCAGCTGAGGATTATGCTAGGTTATATATTTGGGAGATTTTTAGGCTGCATGGAATTCCTGTATCCATCATATCAGACAGAGGGCCCTAGTTCACCGCTCACTTTTGGAGGTCTTTTCAAAAAGGATTAGGTACGCAGGTGAATCTTAGTACCGCTTTCCACCCTCAGACGGATGGCCAAGCAAAGCGCACCATTCAAATGCTCGAGGATATGTTGAGGGCATGTGTTCTTGATTTCAAGGGAAGTTGGGACGATCAGTTGTCTCTCATCGAGTTTGCATATAATGATAGCTACCACTCCAACATCAAGATTACGCCTTATGAAGCTTTGTATGAGCGAAGATATAGATCTCCTATTGGGTGGTTTGATATTGGTGAAGTTAAGTTGTTAGGGCTGAATTTAGTTCATCAAGTTGTTGAGAAGGTCAAGGTATTCGAGAGAGGTTGAAAACTGCACAAAGCCGTCAGAAATCCTACTCAGATAGAAGGCGCAAAGACTTAGAATTTGAGGTAAATGATGGAGTGTTCTTTAAGGTGTCGCCAATGAAGGGTATCATGCATTTTAGAAAGAAAGGGAAGCTTAGTCCCCGATATATTGGTCCTTATCAGATTTTGAGGAGAATAGGAAAGGTTTCCTATGAGTTAGATTTACTCGCGAATCTAGCCTCGGTTCATCCGGTATTTCATGTATCCTTACTTAGGAAGTGTGTGGGTGACCCTACTCTTATAGTCCCTATGGAGAGTGTTGGTGTGAAAGATTTCTTGAATTATGAAGAAACTCCCATTGATATATTGGATCGTGAAGTTCGCAAGTTGAGGACAAAGGAAATTATTTCGGTAAAGGTGTTGTGGAGAAATTAAAAGGTTGGGGAAGCTACGTGGGAATCGGAGGAAGATATGAAGGCAAGATATCCTTATTTGTTCACTTCTCAAGAAGGAAGCAGGGAAGGTAATGATCTAAATCCTTAGGGAAGGTAATGATCTAAATCCTTACTCATGATGTTACATAAATTCTTGCCTCTTGTGGTTTAAATCAAGCTCCTTTGAACACCATCTTAAATTGTGTTTATGTCTAGTGCCTTTCATTTCATGATTTGTGTTTATATTTCTCTTGGTGGGTTGTTTGGAGCCTGTGAGTTATGGTGGTATTTATGAATCAGAAGAAAAGTTCTTTAGTAAAAATCTCATTCCATAATTCTAGTGCGTAGAGTTTTACATGAATATATAACCTTCATTCGAGGACGAATGATCCCAAGGGGGAGATATTGTAACATCTCAGGCCCATTGCTTTGTGAGATACTTAAAGGGTAATTTTCTCCTTTCCTTTTATACTTTATTTCAAGCAATTAAAATCCCTTTAATGATAGTTGCCATAAGTTTTTTTTCCTACAAAATGTTATTTTCCCAGCCAGATAACACCACTCTGTTTCTATCAGTTTTGGTGCGTTAAAAGAGTCCCTCTGTTTTCCTCCAATTCACACGATAAAAGCCACACCTTTCCCATCAGTTTTCAGAAGTTTTCCATTAGCTAATATCCCTTTTTCTTCTCAATCACAACTCCTAAGAAACACAAGAGAATTGGTGAGAATCAAGTTCAAATTTCCTCTTGCAATCTCAAGTTCTTTCAACATTTAAGAGGTATGTAAAATCATCTCTTACTCATTTTTCTGATTGTTTTTTTTTGTTTTGTAATCTCCTTCCATCCACATGGTCGGGTGTTTGTTAACTTGATGCATATATTAGGAACTTTACATTTGTCTTGATTAAGAACTATCCCTGCTTGCTTAGGTAAATCTAAGAAATTTTGAAAGTTAAATCTTCCAGTAGAGTCAAAATCCATGTTGGACAATAACTGTAAAACACAGCTGCTGTAACTGCAACTTACATGTATATCACTGCAAAATCCTGTTGATCACAGATTCCTCTAGAAATTGCCATTGATGTTTATATTGCTTTGTTACAACTTCAACCTGACTACACCTACCTTGCACATATATCACCTCAAAAAAATGGCAGCAAAGCCAACTCATTGCAACAGGTTAACTGTATACTTTTGTTTTCTATTGTTGTAAGGAGAAATTTATAAATTATGCAGAACCCTCCTACGTAGCCTCTTAGAATGCCTATAAGATTCAAAAGCGATCAATATTTTTCGTTTTACTCACATGTAATTACTTTCAGAGGTTTCTCCCGTTGAGGATCTGTATTTCTGTCATAGTGTATTGTGATTTGATTTTAGTCAAAGAACTGACTGTTTTGTTTAATGTTATAATTGTTATAGCAGATATGCATTCATTATATCCTCAATAACTAAAGCAATGCTCCAGAAAATTTTTCAAACTTTAGTTGGGATCTTATTTAATACTTAAGGGTGTATTTATGGACAGATTTGGTTATCCTAACTATTACAGTGTGTAAATTGCTTCCTTCTCAGTAACTCATAAACATAGTTCCCTCAAGAGATGTGGCAGCCATCTTCCCAGATGTATTAAGTCTTTCATTAAGGTCCTCCAACTCATGTTTTTGGTTTGCAGATAATCTACTTGAGTCAACTAACTGTTTTCCCTTGGCTTCCAATAGATGTTGTACTTCTTTAAGTTGTTCAAGATATGATATGGAAGCTGACTCGCTCAATTCTTTCGTTCCTGCAAGATAAAGAAAAGTTGAACCCTTAAAAGAATGTTTCTTAACTCTTCCAGAAAGCTATAAAATGGTACCAAATAAAAATCTTATGAACCCAAAGTGGTTGAATTCCCAGCATGAGCCCAAAAAGGCCAAATTATGTACATGAGCCTGAAAAGGCTAAGCTATGAGCATGAGCCTAATATGGCTAGCACTTTGAACATAAATAAATAAGATAACGTTATGAGCATAAGGGAGTTAGCTGGATGACCGATAAGGCATAGGTCTAAACGACAAATGCCCGAAACTATGTTTGCCGACATAGGATAGAGATTATTCCACAAGTCGGATGACTTTTTTTCACGTGTCCCAAAAAAGGGCTAATTATGAATACTTGCTAGCAAATCATATCATGTCATGTCCTATGCCTGTCAAGGTACATGATGGCTTAGATGATCGGGCCGAGATTAGACTCCATGCGCTCACATGGTGGTTTATGTCAGTTCACTACTTGCTCCCACAAATAACAAAAAGAATTAAATTTATTTTTACTTGGTCAATTATAAATTTAGTTATACTCTTGTTCCTTTCCAGCTCATCGTTACTTAAAGTTGAATTTTTATTGACATTGATAATCTCTTGCTTTATTATTCTCCTGAAATGGTTTTACATACCAATACATTCCACGTATTGACCGTCTTTGGCGCTACATCGTTTCATGATGTAGGTTCTGGCTCTCAAGTCCGTGGTCTGGCGCGTCATTAAGATCTCTATCTTCTGCCATTGGTGAGCCTCTTTTCTACCTGGAGGCCGGACAGGATATGATGACTTCTTTATATTTTTCTTTCAGTATTGGTAATTATTAGAGGCTTCACAGGCTGATGTAGTTGTCAAACAAACTTTGTAATTTTTTTGGTCTTTATTTATCGTGACTATTAGTATTGTTGGACATTATGTGGTGCTAATAAACTTTGGTGAAATTTTTATCCCTTAAGGAATCTTATTCCAATTTCATATTCTTTCCGCTTTATTCATATATGGTAGATGTATGCTCATGTAATATGCCAAATTGTTCTCTCGTACTAGCAATAGTATCGAGTGTGTGCCATGTCCAGGGCCTCAACTCGGGGCGTGACACGAATAGCCTTAATGGGATAATCTAGGAATTACACCCTTAATCGTATTATTTGTGTCAATAATTTTGCAAATGCTTGGTTGCGAGACGATAAAAGACACACATGATATCATCTTGAAAATGCGTCTATTAGGACCATAAAGTACCTGAATGACCCACTGGATGGGTGAATAGATCCATATATATCTCCATGTATATGTTCTAGAAAAAGAGGAGATTCGGTGTCAACTTTCAGTATATGAAAATTCATCACTTGCAAGAATCTTCAGGTTCTTTGTCGGATGACCATTTGAATTTTCAATGATTCGTCTCGTCATTATTAATCCAGGATGACCTATTCGGTTATGACAAAACACAAAAGTATCTAAATTAGTAAACTTCTGATTTACGATAGAGTGTGCTTCAAATGTACTAATTTCTGCGTAATATAAGCCAAAAGACAATGTTGATAATTTTTCAAACACACATTTTTGGCCTAAAACATTCTTGTTAATGCCAAGATATTCAACATTTATTTCATTTATTATTTCAACATAATATTCATTTCGGCGAATATCCTTAAAACTTAAAAACTTTCTTGGGAATTTAGAAGAGAACAATGCATCTTCTATAACAAGTTTCGTCCCCTTAGGCAGAAATATAGTAGCTCTTCCAGAGCCTTCAATCAATTTTGAATTACCAAAAATTATTGTAACATTTGCTTTTTTTCTAAATAAGTAAGAAAAGTATTTTTATCTTTGAATATGACGTGCGTTGTTCCACTATTAATTATACAAATATCCCCATGATTGATCATTGATCCAAATAAAATTTGAGGATTATCCATATATTCAAGATGAAAAATATAAACAATGTAACGTACGACAGGTACCAGTGTCTTTTTTCTCCACATTGATAACATCTATTTTTTGATTTTTTTTTCCTTTGCGCTGCTTCATGTTTTTCACCCTTCTGTTTACACTGTTGGTGATGAAGTTTATTATTTGGTGCAAGGCGATCACCATGATTATAATTTCTTCCTCGACCACGACTGGGGCCAAAACCTTTTTCATGCTTAGATTGGTGAAAATTTACAACATTCACTTCAGCGAATGGAACAGAACTGATAGGTCAACTTTCATGGTTTTTCATCAATAGATCATAATATTGTTCAGCAACAAGTAGATGTGAAATTAATTCAGATTAAAAAATATTTTTATACATTTGACATATGTTTAATTTAATACCATAAGATTCAAAAAAATAAAATTATTTATTGATCCACAAATTCAATCAAATGGGAAATATTTGAAGTTAATGGAGTAGTCATAATTGTTTGAAGTGTTATACGTGTCAACTGAGAAGTTCATCGGACCCATCATATTCAATAATATTTTAATGTGGGGCATCACGATCTGTAATTTACTATGCAATGGTGGACTTTTTCCTAAAGTTATTGATAAGTCCAAATAACAATGCAGAGAATACAATTTTGCTAAGCAACCTAATTTTTCAAGGATCATGATATCCTCGAACTTTTCATTAATGCCCTAAAACTAACATGTCGAAACTACCGTTTCTATTATATAGAAAAGAAAAATGTATTAACTTTAAAGTTAAGGAATACATACGTACTGGACATTCAATTTTTCCCCATAAACAATGAAATATGAATTAATAGTGGAAGCAACCACCTTTCTTGTACCACAACGTAAGAATTAAATTGAAAAAAATGTCATCAATTATGATGTGAAAAAAGAAATTATTCTTCTTTATCACAAAGCCACACTAAAACAAGAAAAAAGGGAAAGGAAAAAACAAATAAAAGATCGTCATCAAATATTAGTTAATTAGAAGTTGTCTGGGTTCTTTTTTTTTGTCTTGCAAAAATTCATGCAAAGATCTCTTTACGGAAAAATCAATTTGAGATTGTAACGTAACAATGGTGATGATGACTCTATACACGAGATATTTTTCAACACATGATTGAAATTCAGCCGACACAATATATTTTCAAAGCCCATATTCAAATTAAGAGTAGAGTGATCAAATCTGTTCAAAACTACAGCAAACCTTCCTCCTCCTTTTCTATTTTCTACAACCAAATTGAGGCAACTTTGACAAACAAGAGAGGTAAGCATCAAATGTTTCTGATTTTTAAAGTTGAGAACATGTGCAGTCTGAAAATAATAACACAAACCAATTAGCAAGAATACTATAGTCGCTTAAATAATCAAATTCAAATTAAGAACGAAAGACCTTTGAACATGTGCAGTCTGAAAATAATAACATAATTGGCAAGAATACTATAGACGCTTAAATAATAAAATTCAAATTAAGAATGAAAGATCTTTAAGCCTTCATTCAGTGTATGCGCACTAAGATGAATAAAGCAGAATAATTATTTTTCAAAATCTTTCAGTACTTTCAAAGTAATACATTCACACAGACTTCAACTACTTCCATATAAATCCCAATACCTCGAAATGGTAAAGTTGTTGTCATGTGACCAATAGGTCTTTGTGGTCCAGTCCTTCCTCGGACTCCGTACATAGCAGGAGCTTTAGTGTACTGGGCTGCCCTCTTCACTTCATTTTCTAGTTAATTTTGATTCAACAAAGTTAGTTTTGATTATTTCCCACTATTGTCTTCATATTCAGGCCAATTCTTGGAAACTTTTTGAACTTGTCAAGGTTAGTGCCTCGGTATAGCTTAATCCACTATTGTCTTTTTGCTCATTGACTGATTTGGTTTTCCAGTCAAGTGTTGTATTCCGAGGTCAGGCCTAGCCCCCCTCATTGTAACTTTTTGTTGGAATATAACTTACACTACCTGATGGTAGTTTAACAAAAATAAGAAAGAAAGTATAGTTTAATCCCACAAAACTCATGTTGGGAATTAAGGAACTTTACCGATGCAAGTGTGAATTTTTTTAATTTTTTTTGGGTAACAGTCACTTCCATTTCACCAAAAAAGTCATGACAAAGCAGGTGAATGCTGAGCATTCACTACTCTACTCATCAAAACAAACAAAAGCCTATACACATTCACTATAGTTTTAACATTATCTATAAGTGCAGTACTATTCTATCAACTAGCTGCATCTCATCAGAGTTATGCTAAGGATAATGCTGCATATTGGATAGTGAACCTTGCCAAGCTGCTATCTTGCTCCCTCTGATGTGTATATGTTGTGCTACCTCCTTGTAAATCTTATCAGGTGTTGATGTGCCCTGCTGAAACCTGATAGCATTCTTGTCTCTCCAAGTCAGATACACCACCATGCCAAACACACAGTTGACAATTTTCCAGTGTCCTGTGTTCTTTCTTAAGCCTTTACTGATCCAAGCCAGCTCTGATTGCCGATCCCCACATTTCTCTGATGTCCCAACCATGCAAGCAGTCTTGTCCACACATTCCTTATATACTGGCATCCATAAAATAGATACTCAAACACTTCATCAACATTTCCACAGAACACACATGTAGGAGGAACTTGAATACCATTCTTTTGCAACCTATCCACTGTGGCTAGCCTGCCATGTGCAACTAACCAGAGGATAAATGTAATATCCCGTACATTTCCGACCTTACTTGACGAGTTTGAGACATGTATACCTTAGGATTAAGTACAAAAAGTATGTACCTTGGATGGTATCGGAAGGTAGGCTAGTACTTGCAAAAGCTGAAAAATTTCAGAGGGGTAGCCAGACTTGCGCCACTCTCTGTTTCAGGGTGTGTGGCGCAAGCCACCTGATTCATAGGGGCAACAATTTTCGCGCCACTGCCCGTATTGCAGCAGTGGCGCAAGGCACAAGTGTTTTGGCCTTTCCGAGCTCGTTTTGCGACGTAATGCAATGTCGATTCTTCCATGGTTTCTTTTGGGTTCTTTGGTGTTTCTTTACTCCTTATTAAGGCTTCAAGTACCTTAATACACTCCTACATTATCAAACCATGAAACACAAGAATTTACCAAAAATGTTCAATTAAGCCATGGACGGCTAGAATGTCTAGTTTTGCGATTGAGGCTAAGAAAGGGAATCTTGTAAGTGAATATTGTCGTGACATTATGGAATTATTTAAACATGAGATATATGGTGTATTATACATTTATTTTAGTGGGCTAAGCTAATATGTGTTATTGGGCCCAAATTGAGGCCCAAAAAAATGAAAAGCCCAAAGGAAAATGACCCATTCTTATATTAATTAAGGGACCATGAAATTTAATGCCAAAGAAGTGGATAAGGATTGACTTGAGGGTCTATATAAAGGAACAAAAAAATCAGATTTTAGTCATTACAAAGTCTCATAACTTTTTGGGTATTTTCACAAACATTTCTCTCATTTCCAAACCCTAAGGCAACTATCCCTTTGGACACTTTGGACAAGACCATCACTTTGCAAGCTTGGGTAAGTATTTATTCTTGTGATTTAGCATATTATATGCATGAAGTATTGTGTAGATCATGATGGTTGTGTTGGAAAGGTTGAATATGACACTTTTGCCCTTTGGTAAAAGATGTGCCATTTTGTGAATTAAACTTGAAAGGTGACTTGTGGTTTTGATGAAAGAGCATGGTATGGATGAAATATCAACATGTATGGTGTGATTATGTTACTAAACTTGTTATTTTCTATAAGTGTAAATTATGGGATTTTGGCCAATATGTGCTATGAGGTGTATTAAGGTGACTTGATGGATTATTTGTGATATGGTGTGAATGAGAAAGTGTAAAGAAGAAGCTTTGTTGCGAAATGATATTGGTTATGATGTTTGGTCAATGTATGGCATGTTGTGGTATTTTTGGTATGGTCATGCCGAAATTTCATTGTAAAGGGGGAAATGACGTTATAGGCAATTATGTAACTTTTGTCGTCTTTTGCACTTGTAAGGTGGTTAGATGTTGACGTAAACTCCGTTATGTACTTGTATTGTAGAGTAAGGGGCTGGATCATTATATTCATTAGGATTGTGGATTCTTATTGAGGAATTAAGGTATGTAAGGTTACTCTTTCCGTATCTTTCTGCAGCTTATAGTGTACACCTTGTTATGGTACTTACTCATTTCCGAAATGTCCTAAGGTATTTCATTTCGCGTTATCATTTATTGTTAATCACATATATCTCATTCTTGGTCTATTGTCATTCATGTGTCACCTAATTATGAACATGGTTCCAAGTTCCAATAATGTTATATTCAAAGTTCCCAAAATGAAGTAGCCTTTGATTAAGCTATTTCAAAGATTAAAGAAGTAATGTTGTAAAGAGGAGAGATGTTTCATGGGTGGTATTCTAGGGGTTGAATAACCTAGCATGGGTCGATCCCAATACTTATGGATGGTATCCCAGAGGTGAGAAAAACACCAAACATGGGTCGATTCCACTATGGGTGGTATCCCAGGGGCAAAGGAAAAGCCTAGCATGGGTCGATCCCGATTACTAGTGACTACCCACTGATCAGCTTGGGGCCCGGGCATTATATGAATGGATGAATGAGTGATGGATAAAGGAAATAATGTAAGAGTAAAGAAAGTAATTCACATAATGTGTACTTTTTCCATATATGAAAAATGGTGACTTATCCATATTGAGCACTGATTTATATTTGATTTCATTGAATTTTTTATGTATCATTCAGTTTCATGCAGCCTTACATACTCAGTACATTCTTCGTACTGACCCCTCTTGGGGGATTTACCTTACTTGCTGCAGGCACTAGTAGACCTCCCCAGTGAGCTGCAGGTCTTCTACTGACTTTTGGTGAGCTCCAGTCGATTCGGGGCTTTTCGTGTCACAGTTGTACATGTATTTTGGTATTGTAAATGTTATGTAAAGCAGGGCTTGTCCCAAATTTAGGTTGGTCATGTATGTACTTCTTTTAGAGTCTTTTGTAGACGTACGTGGGTATGAGAAGTAATGTGAAGAGAAGAGATGTGTGTCGTCTGACTTGATGGCTATGTCGGCCAAGTTTCTCATATGTCTATATATATATCTTACATGTTCCATGATTTTTGATGTTAGCCTATTATGTTCTTATGTGATGGTGGTGTTTCTTATGGCATGTGTATGAATGAACGTAAGCGGAGCTTGGTTCTCTCGGTCCTTGTCGGCTACGAGTGCCAATCCGTCCTGATAGGGTTCGGGGCGTGACAATAAACTTGAACCTGGGATGCATCCGAGTATGCAAAATCATATTTTTCTAGGGAAACTTTGGGTATTATGGTCTCATGAGCAAATAAAGTTTCTTGATGCTGAACGTATCAAGACACTGGAGTTATGTAAGTCTGTCCATGAGAACTCCTTGTAAACCTGGTAGTCTTATTATAACTTCCCTGGCAGCGAATATTTTCCTAACCACCCAAGATGCATTCTTAGGTATAATAAAAGTGGCCAGATCTTTCCTCTTAATATAGACACTGCGAACCCATTTAATTCATATTGAGTTTTTATTCTTAGCAATATCCCATAGCTGCTTAGTGACAGCATCTTTATTCCGTAAACACAACTCAATAATATTCAATCCTCCTTCAGACTCTTGTAGGAATACCTTTTCCCAAGCAATCAATGCTTTTTTGGACACCACTGCTACTCTAGTTCAAAGGAAAGATCTACATAATGAATTTATCATCTTCATCACCTTCTTTGGTAGGAGGAAAATTTGAGCCCAATATGCTTGAACCCCAAAGAGTACTGACTTAATCAATTATATTCTTCCTGCATAAGACGGTAATTTGTAGGTCCAACGGGTAATTTTACTTGTGATTCTTTCAACCATTTGCCAGCATTGGGCAATGGAAAACTTCTTTGATGCTAGGGGTACACGTACATACTTGAAGGGTAGAGAACCTTTAATAAAACCAAGGTGCTGTAGAATGTCATGTTTTAGCCTCACAGAAATCCCAACAGTTAAAATGAAACTCTTATATAAATTAGCCTGAAGCCCATATGCATGTGAAAATTTTATGAAAGTTTCATGTATCAGCTTAATAGATTGTAGCTCAGCCCTATAAAACATGAGAAGATCATCAGCAAAACATACACGTATGATCTTCATCCCTTTACACCTTGGTTGGAATTGAAACTTCTTGTTTAGAGCCAGTTGATTGAACTCTCTTTGTAGATCCATGGCTATCACAAACAAGTGTGGGGACATTGGTATAATGACCCTTCAGGTTATTTTCTTGATTTTTTGCGTGTTCCAGTATTTCTAACCTTCCCACAGTGGCTACATGTCATTTATGAATTGCCGAAACTGTTAGTTAGGTTATCGGACAGTTCATTTGAGTTCTAGGCTCATTTCTCTATTGAAACTTTCGCTGTTAAGAAATTGGTCTCGGACCAAAACTCCTAGTAAACAATCTCAGATGCAAATTCTAACCCGAATTTAATTTTGGATTTCATTAGGGAACCCCGTGGGCTCATTCTTGACCTGAATTTTGAACCGATATTTTACATAGCATTATGAGCCTCATCTACTCGTATTGACATGTAGATGATTATTTTGATAGTGTGGAGGCATTTTGGGATTGTGGAGCGAAGACGGGCAAGTTATGGACGATCTGAGCTTGCGATTCGGCATCGATGTAGGGTTTGGTCTACTTTTCTCTATGAGATTGTGTATAGTATAGTTTGTATGATAGGTAAGGATGATAGGATATCTTTATGACTAGTATAGCCTGACTTAGCCTAATTAGGAAATTTGGGGTAGAAAAGTGACCCAAACCTTAGTGTAAAATACTTGTCATGGCCATAAAATCCTATTACCTTCGATTATAAGCATGTTAACCATAGTTTGATATTAAAGATCCTTTAGTATAAGATTTACCATTTTACTTAGTGAATTGGATGGTATTTTTCCAATTAGATCCTTTAGTGACCATATGCCCTTATTTATCGTAGTTTCCTTAGTTATGAGGATTTATTATGTTGGTTATATGTTGTTGGTCCCGAGGTCGTAGTTACGATGCCAGTTGGACTCTAGGTGAGTACTTTATCCCTAAAGGGGACATGATCCTAGATTACAGATGCTTAGGAAATTATGGTTGTATTGTTTGGATACTGGTGATGGCATGCATACTTTTAGGCATATTTATGCTCACTTAGTGGTACGATTTCACCCAAAACCTTAATTTTACTACTATTTTCCAATAAGGGATTTATTCCCACTTTCACTTTAAAATGGATTCTTTTACAATAGGAATCGTACCACCTTATTTAATGAATTATGATCTTTGGAACTAAAAATGTTGTTTTGAAAATTAGACCGAGGTTGATTTCGGTCCATTATTAATCCACTCTTTTACCATTACTACTTACTTCGGTTGAGAGAAAGATTCTGACCCTTTCTACGCTATTATGCCGATTTAGTCCCAAACTTGATCTCGGGCAATGGATTTACAGACTTGCACTCTTTTAGTCACATTTCGAGTCCGTGCACTTATTATACTTATATATCCCTCTGATACTGGATGGAGTAGATTGATTATGATGATTATTAGAAGTCCTAGTTTGGGACCAGGCAATGTATACGGATATCTCGAGTCCCCTAGGGGCCTCTTCATTCGTGAGATGCAATGCTAGAGAAGGATGGTCCTTGTAGATCCTGTCTTTATGAGCTACTGAGATGGAGGAGGTGTATACACTTTTTACGTTATGGTACTTGGTACATTATGGCACTTGGATCGGACATTGAATTTATTGTTATGTTGCATTCATTTTTATGCATCACTTATCACTAGTAGTATTATTTGGCGTTTATATCTATCGTCCTTATAGGGGGTTGTATAGGTATAAGCTATGATTGTTGTTTGTTGAGTGCTTTCGTGAACCTTTCGGGCTTATGGGGGCCCGATTAGGTCATTATTTCTCTGGGCTAGTGGGTTACTTTATTGTTGGTTATTATGGTTAGTTTGTGGCAGATTGGTTATGAAATGGTTCCCAAGATTGTCGGTACATCTTTGATTTCCTTTCTTTATTTCGATGAGTTACATTATTGATAGATTACCCCATGATTAGTCACCCTTTGGTTAGAGGATTGATTATACTAGCATCAGCTCCCTTACTTGGTTGGTTATTGCACGCCCCGAGTTCCACCTAGGCGGACTGGCACCCGAAGCCGATAAGGCCCAAGAGAACCAATCTTTACTCACGTCCATTTGTATGCATGTCCTAAGAAACATCACCACCACGTAAGAACATAAAATGCTGATAGCGGAAATCATGGAATATGATATATATACAGATGAGAAACTTGGCCGTTAGGGCCATCAAGTCAAGATGTACATACATATCTTACATTCATATACCCACATATGTCTACAAAAGCCTCTAATAGAAATACATAGATGACCAACCAAAATTCGGGACAAGTCCCCACTTTACACAACATTTACAATACCAAAATCAATATACAACTGTGACTCGGAATGCCCTGAACCAACTGGAGCTCACCCAAGATCAGTAGATGACCCGCAGCTTACTGTGGAGGTCTACTAGTACCTGTGCCTGCAGCAAGTAAGGTAAGTCCCACAAGGGACGTCAGTACGAAGAATGTACTGAGTATGTAAGGCCATAAGAAACTATATGATATATAAATACTTCAATGGAATCAAACATAAGTACATGACCAATATGGATAAGTCATCACTCTATATGTATGGAAATATGTACATTAGATGGATTACTGTCTTTACTGTTACGCTCATTCGCTCATTCACTACTCACTTCTTCATTCACTACTCATCCTTCCATCATACAATGCCCGGGCCCCAAGCTGATCAGTGGGAAATCAACAGTTTTCGGGATCGACCCATGTTAGGATTTTCTTTTGCCCCTGGGATACCACCCGTAGTAGCGGGATTGACCCATACTAGATGTTCTTTGCACCCCTAGAATACCACCCAAAGATATTGGGATCGACCCATGCTAGGTATTTTAACCCCTGGGATACCACCCAAGAATAAATACTTCACTGCCTCACTTCTTCAATCTTAGAAATAGTTCATTCGATGATTATGTCATTATAGGAACTTTTGAATGTAACATTATTGGAACTTGGAACCATGTTCATAATTAAATGACACTAGATCAAGAATGAGGTATATATGATTAACAATAGATGATAACCTGAAATGAGATACCTTAGAACATTTCGAAAATGAGTAAGTGCAATAACAAGGTGAATACTACATGCTGCAAAAGGATACGGAGGGAGTAACCTTACATACCTTAGCTTCTCAATATGAACACTCAATCCTATACGTGAATATAATAGTCCAGCTCCTTCCTTACGCCTTACTCTACAACACAAATACATACCGGAGCTTACATTATCAACTAGTTACCATACAAGTGTACAAGACGACAATGAGCTATATGACTGCCGTATAATGTCATTTCACCCTTTACAATACCATTTACGGCATTGTTATATCAACAATACCACAACAAACTCAACATTGACCAAAATATCACAATCCAATAGCATTTCATACCAAGTTCGTTCTTTACATTTCTTCATTAACACGACGTCACAATTACTCCATCAAATCACCTCAACACACCTCACAACAACATATCGGCCAAAATCCCATAATTCACACTTATAGAAAAATAAAAAGTTTAGGATCATAATCACACCATATATTTTGATATCTCATCTATACCATTCACTTTTATTCAAACCTCAAGTGTCCTTTCAAGTTTAAATTCCATAGATGACACATTTTTTAGCAAAAAGCACAAATGCATTATTTACACTTTTAGACATAACCATCATAATCTACATACTCTAACATGCATATAATATATTAATCCATAAGAATAATCACTTACCCAAACCTGCAAATGAGTGATCTTGTCCAAAAAGATGGCTTAGGGTTTGAGAGCTTGAAGAAATATCTTGTGGAAATGTTGTGGAAATGTCTAGAATGGCATGTGCCCCTTTTGAGATTAAAAATCTGATTTTTTTCCCCTTTTATATCCCCTTTGGTCATCCTTATCCACTCTTTGGCATTAAATGTCATATTGGCTTGGTCAAAGTGGAAGAATGGGTCATTTGACCCATTGGGCCTTTCATTTTGGCTCATTTTGGGTCTCAAATTGGCCGAATAACCCATGTCATCTTAATCCACCAAATGTAATGTATAATCCACCATATATCTCATGTTCAAATAATTTTATAAATGTCTCGATAACATTCACTTACGAGATTCCCATTCGTAGCCTCAATCACAAAAATTGAAATTCTAGTCGCTCATGGCTTATGTGAACATAATTTGTTAAAATACTTGTGAAGAAGAATTAACCCCAACTCGGGTGATAAACGCGCTTAATAATAGTCTTACTATTATGTAGTAATGATACCATGAATCAAAGGTCTCATATACATCATAATAGTCGAAGAAAAATTTTGGCGAAAACCACCCCGGTACGCCGCTTGGCGCGCCCCAATGCTACCTATGCCAGAAAAATTTCTGGCATAGGCGGCCTGGCACGCTGCCTGGCGCATCCCAGGACTGCCTGTTCCAAAGATATTTTGTCCAGAAGCGGCCTGGCACGCCCCTGGGCGCACCCCACACCCAAAATGCGATTTTTTTCCTTTCTTCGACTTTTCTTTGTGGATTTGGTTAGATCCTTCAAGTTCAAGTATTTTTCTTACCTCCTAACCTTAATATCCATTGTTTGGAATTCCTCCAAGGCTTATTTTTCACCCCACAAATGCTCCACGAAGTCACAAACACCTCCGACAAAGGTCTAATCGCATGTACTAGACCCAATATCAAATGTTTCATCAATGACACTACAAAATACATACTTATGGTTCTCGACACCTAAGTAAACATTGTTCAAAGTCTTCAAGTGGGTTCGGGAAGGTACGGGGTGTTACATTCTTCCCCCCTTAGAAGCATTCATCCTCGAATGTTAACAATATCGTTTCAATTACAACAAAAGTATCTCTATGTTAGCATATATATACATAGACACTTAAGGCTCATGGATACTTACTTTTTACTAAGCCACTTCTGCACTTTGAACTTTTTCTTCCATTTGAAACAGATGGGGTTACTTGGATTGCATTATTTCTTCAGCCTCCCATGTGATCTCCTCTACTTGTTGATTTCTCCAAAGGACTTTTACGGATGCTACATCTTTATTCCTCAATCTCTTTACTTGTCGATCTAGAATAGCAATGGGTACCTCTTCATAAGTAAGATCCTCTGTAACTTGGACATCTTCAATGGGAACAATACAAGATGGATCCCCTATGCACTTTCGAAGCATCAAAACATGAAATACTGGATGGACTGAGGAGAGTTCTTGGGGTAATTTCAATTCATACGCAACTTGCCCAAATCTTCTGATAATTTCATATGGGACTATATAACGGGGACTCAATTTCCCTTTCCTTCCAAATCTCATGACCCCTTTCATTGGTGACACTTTCAGAAATATCCAATCACCTATGGCGAACTCAAGTACTCTTCTTCTAACATCGGCATATGACTTGTGTCAACTCTGGGCCGTCTGTAATCATTGTTGAATCACTTTAACCTTCTCCATAGCTTGATGAACAAGATCTGGCCCAAGTAAAGCAGTCTCACCTGCTTCAAACCACCCAATTGGTGATCTACACTTTCTTCCATATAATGCTTCATAAGGTGCCATTTTAATACTTGAATGATAGCTATTGTTGTAAGCAAACTTAATAAGAGGCAAATGGTCATCCCAATTGCCTTGAAAATCTAATGTGCATGCTCGTAGCATATCTTCAAGTGTTTGAATAGTACGTTCTGCTTGTCTATCAGTCTGAGGATGGAAAGCCATACTCAGATTCACCTGTGTTGCCAACCTCTGCTGAAAACATCTCTAAAAATGGGCAGTAAACTGAGCTCCCCTGTCTGATATATAATGGAAATCGAAATCCCATGTAACCGCACTATTTCTTTAACATACAATCTTGCATAATCCTCAGTTGTATAAGTGGTCCTGACTGGTAGGAAATACGCGGACTTGGTCAGCCTGTCAACTATGACCCATATAGAATCAAATTTCTGCAGTGTACGAGGCAAAACTATGATAAAATCCATGTTAATCATATCCCATTTCCAGACTGAAAGATTGATACATTGCATGTAACCTCCTGGTTTCTGATGCTCTACTTTCTCTTGTTGATAATTCAGGCATTGAGAGACAAATTCTGCAATGTTCGTCTTCATATTTCCCCACCAATACACTTCTTTTAAGTCATGGTACATTTTAGTAGCACCCGGATGAATAGAATAGCGTGAATGATGCGCCTCCGTCATAATTCATTTCCTCAGCTCATCTACATCTGGTACACATAATCTTCCTTGGCATTGAAGTACCCCTTCTTGTGTAAGATCAAAGTTAGTAGTCAAACCCTGTTGTACATTCTCTTTCAGCTGCAATAACATAGAATCCGCAAACTGCTTCTCTTTTACTTCAGCTATTAAGGAGGATTCCGCTGCACTTTGCACAATAACCCCTTCATCTGGAGATTCAATAAGGCGAACTTCCAAGCTGGCTAGTTGATGTAGATCTTTGATTATCTCTTGCTTTTCAGTCAACTGGCCACTAGTGCTTTCTACTGCCTTGCGGCTCAATGCATCAGCTACCACATTTGCTTTGCCTGGATGATAGAGAATATCTATATCATAGTCTTTTAGGAGCTCTAACCACCTTCGTTGCCTCAAATTGAGTTTTTTCTGCTTAAATATATATTACAAACTTTTGTGATCAGTATAGATATCAACATAAACTCCATACAAATAATGACGCCATATCTTTAAAGCAAAAACCACCGCTGCTAATTCAAGATCATGTGTGGGATAATTTTTCTCATGTGGCCGCAATTGTCGTGAGGCATATTCTATGACATTACTGTGCTGCATCAATACATATCCAAGGCCAACCCCAAAAGCATCACAATACACTGCATAACCTTCGGTGCCTTCGGGAAGTACTAAAACTGGTGTGGAGGTTAATTTATGTTTCAAATCTTGGAAGCTTTTCTCACACGCATCATTCCACTGAAATTTAACTGCCCTATGTGTAAGCTTTGTTAACGGTGCAACAATGGAAGAAAAACCTTTCACAAATCTTCAGTAATAACCTGTCAATCCAAGAAAACTACGAATCTCTGTAGGTGTCGTAGGTCTTGGCCAATTTTTCACCGCTTCAATCTTTTGGGTATCAACCTGTATCCCTTCATCTGACACAATGTGACCAAAAAATGCGATGAATTTTAACCAAAACTCACACTTAGAGAACTTTGCATACAACTTACGCTCACGGAGAATCTGTAACACCTGCCGTAAGTGATTAACATGGTCCTCTGGTGATCTTGAATAAACCAGGATGTCATCTATAAAAACCGTCACGAACACATCTAGAAATGGCTTAAACACCCTATTCATCAAATCCATGAACACAGCTGGTGCATTTGTTAGTCCAAATGACATAACTAAAAATTCATAATGGACATACCTTGTTTGGAAAGCTGTCTTGGGTACATCTTCTTCTCAAACTCTAACTTGATTGTAACCCGATCTCAAGTAAATCTTTGAAAAACACTTGGTACCCTGTAATTGATCAAACAAATCATCAATTCGAGGGAGGGGGTCTTTGTTCTTGATCGTTACCTTATTCAACTGTCGATAGTCGATGCACAATTTCAATGTGCCATCTTTATTCCGTACAAATAATACCGGTGCACCCTACGGGGACATACTAGGCCTGATGAATCCCTTGTCCAACAAATCTTTCAACTGCTCCTTCAATTCACGCAATTCTGTTGTAGCCATTCTATATGGAGGAATAGAGATAGGCTGAGTGCCTGGAATCACATCAATGCCAAACTCTACTTCCCATTCTGGGGGTAAACCTGGAAGATCCTCTGAAAATACATCAAGAAATTCATTGACCACTGGAACCGACTACGGAGTTAGTGGTTACACATCCTTATCTTTCACTCGTAGTAAGTGACATATGTACCCCTTGGCAATCATTTTCCTTGCTTTCAAATAGGAAATAAATTTTCCTCTTGGTGCCCCCACATTACCCTGCCATTCACGAACATTTTCTTGCGGAAAACAAAAATACACCTCCTTGTCCCGGCAATCCACCGTGGCATAACAAGAAGCCAACCAATCCATCCCCATTATCACATCAAAATCCACCATGTCTAGTTCGATGAGGTCGGACAGTGTATCATGACCACACACAGTTACCACATAATTACGATATACTCTTTTTACAACAATATATTCACCAACCGGTGTAGACACTTCAATTGACTTAATTAATAATTATGGTGTCTTTACAAATTTCGCAGCAATCAATGGAGTAACATAGGACAATGTAGAACCCGGGGCAATCAATGCATATACATTATATGAAAATATGGATAATGTACCTGTGACGACATCAGGAGAAGCCTCCGAATTCTGCCGGTCCACTAGAGCATAAGTACGATTCTGAGCTTCACTGGAACTAGTTGCTCCTCTAGCACCTCTACCATGATCCGCAGGCTGTACACCTCTGCCTAGGGAAGGAACTGATGATGATGGTGCAACGGTTGATCCCGCAGGTCGCGCCATATTACCCAAGCCTCTTCGTGGGAAGTCTCTCATCATATGCCCCATCATACTGCACCAAAAGCAAACATTTTACCCACGCCGACATTCACCTTAGTGAAACCGTCCACATTGCTGACATGGCTGACGAGAAAATCCCGCAGTATGAGACCCTCGAATACCACTACTCTGTCCAACATTACTACCTCTAAACCCTCAGAATTGAGCTTGAGTGCCTGCTGTGGAATAAGAGAATGACGGCCTCGGCGCTCTAGGAAACATCCAAGGTCTAGATTCTCCTTGGGACACCATAGACTGTCCTATAACTCTAGCTCTTTTGGACTGTCCTTGTTCAAATTCATGTACCCTTCTTCTCTGTCTTTAGTCCTCCATTTTTTGGGCGAAGGCTTGAATTCTAGCTATATCCATATCTTTGTTCAAGGAAGCAATGGTGCAGTCTCTTACCAAATATGGCTCTAATTTATCCACATATCGATGGACTCTGTCTGTCATTGTGGCCACTATATTGGGAGCATATCGAGCCAAGGAATTAAACTGCAAACTGTATTCTTTAACACTTAGATTCTCTTGATGGAGATTCAAGAATTGATCTGCACGAGCCTCTCGGATCTCATAAGGAAGGTAGTGATCAAGGAAAGTCGCTTTAAATTCTTCCCAATTAGGTGGGTTTGCACCAATACCACGAGCTTTCTTCCAATCTTCATACCACAATATAGCCTCGCCCTTCAATCTATAGGCCGCAAGCTCCACCGTTTCTGCACCCGACACATGCATAACTTCCAGAGCCCTTTGGATTTGATCTATAAAATCTTACGGGTCTTCATTTAGATCTGATCCAGTGAATGTGGGAGGATCTAATTTTAGGAAATCCTGCATTCGTCGACTAGCTGCACTATCATCACTTGTCATTGGACCACCTTGTCCCTGAACTTGTGCAATAACTATTCGGGTCAACATTTGCACTGCATTCTTTAAGTCCTGGTCAGTAGTATTTACTAGTGGTTCTACAGGTACTTCTCTTCCTCTTGACTCTTCTGAAATTGGAAGAGTAGAAGAAGCCTGTGACGCCATCTCTGGTTCAGCACCGCCTTGATTAACTAGTCCAGGCGGGGCTCTACTAGTTCCTTCTCTAGCAACTCTGTCTATCCTCTTACTTTTACCTCAAGCCCTTCTTGTCATCAGCATTTTGCTATAATATACAAGAACAACAATTTTATGGTTAGAACAAATCCACCTATAACTTCGGCTCTAATGCACGATCTAGAAATGAGAGAATGAAACAACTCCTAAATATCCCATAGCCTCCTACTTATAAATGTGGTGCACAACACATCCATAATCAAGACTCTACTTAGACACGACTTTCTAGACACCCTTTGAACGACCTGCTCTGAAACCACTTTTGTCACGCCCTGAGTTTCAACGAGGCGGACTGGCACGCAAAGTCGATAAGGCCCAAGAGAACCAATCTTTACTCACATCCATTTGTATGCATGTCCTAAGAAAGGTAAGTCCCACAAGGGACGTCAGTACGAAGAATGTACTGAGTATGTAAGGCCACCCATGATCAGTAGATGACCCGCAGCTTCCTGTGGAGGTCTACTAGTACCTGTGCCTGCAGCAAGTAAGGTAAGTCCCACAAGGGACGTTAGTACGAAGAATGTACTGAGTATGTAAGGCCATAAGAAACTATATGATACATAAATACTTCAATGGAATCAAACATAAGTACATAACAAATATGGATAAGTCATCACTCTATATGTCTGGAAATATATACATTAGATGGATTACTGTCTTTAATGTTACTCTCATTCGCTCGTTCATCACTCACTTCTTCATTCACTACTCATCCTTCCATCTTACAATGCCCGGGCCCCAAGCTAATCAGTGGGAAATCAACAAGTTTCGGGATCGACCCATGCTAGGATTTTCTTTTGCCCCTGGCATACCACCCGTAGTAGCGGGATTGACCCATGCTAGGTGTTCTTTGCACCCCTGGGATACCACCAAAGATATTGGGATCTACCCATGCTAGGTATTTTAACCCCTGTGATACCACCCAAGAATAAATACTTCACTACCTCACTTCTTCAATCTTAGAAATAGTTCATTCGATGATTATGTCATTATAGGAACTTTTGAATGTAACATTATTGGAACTTGGAACCATGTTCATAATTAAATGACACTAGATCAAGAATGAGGTATATATGACTAATAATAGATGATAACCTGAAATGAGATACCTTAGAACATTTCGGAAATGAGTAAGTGCAATAACAAGGTGAATACTGTATGTTGCAGAAGGATACGGAGGGAGTAACCTTACATACCTTAGCTTCTCAATATGAACACTCAATCCTATACGTGAATATAATAGCCAGTTCCTTCCTTACGCCTTACTCTACAACACAAATACATACCGGAGCTTACATTATCAACTAGTTACCATACAAGTGTACAAGACGACAATGAGCTATATGACTGCCGTATAATGTCATTTCACCCTTTACAATACCATTTACGGCATTGTCATATAAAAAATACCCCAACATTGACCAAAATATCACAATCCAATAGCATTTCATACCAAGTTCGTTCTTTACATTTCTTCATTAACACGACGTCACAATTACTCCATCAAATCACCTCAATACAGCTCACAACAACATATCGGCCAAAATCCCGTAATTCACACTTATAGAAAAATAAAAAGTTTAGGATCATAATCACACCATACATGTTGATATCTCATCCATACCATTCACTTTTATTCAAACCTCAAGTCTCCTTTCAAGTTTAAATTCCATAGATGACACATCTTTTAGTAAAAAGCACAAATGCATTATTTACACTTTTAGACATAACCATCATAATCTACATACTCTACCATGCATATAATATATTAATCCATAAGAATAATCACTTACCCTAACTATCAAATGAGTGATCTTGTCCAAAAAGATGGCTTAGGGTTTGAGAGCTTGAAGAAATATCTTGTGGAAATGTTGTGGAAATGTCTAGAATGGCATGTGCCCCTTTTGAGATTAAAAATCTGATTTTATTTCCCTTTTATATCCCCTTTGGTCATCCTTAGCCACTCTTTGGCATTAAATGCCATATTGGCTTGGTCAAAGTGGAAGAATGGATCATTTGACCCATTGGGCCTTTCATTTTGGCTCATTTTGGGTCTCAAATTGGGCCCAATAACCCATGTCATCTTAACCCACCAAATGTAATGTATAATCCACCATATATCTCGTGTTCAAATAATTTTATAAATGTCTCGATAACATTCACTTACGAGATTCCTATTCGTAGCCTCAATCGCAAAAATAGAAATTTTAGTCGCTCATGGCTTATTTGAACATAATTTGTTAAAATACTTGTGAATAAGAATTAACCCCAACTCGGGTGCTAAACGCTCTTAATAATAGTCCTACTATTATGGAGTAATTATACCATGACTCAAAGGTCTTATATACATCATAATAGTCGAAGAAAAATTTTGGCAAAAACCACCCCGGTACGCCTCTTGGCGCGCCCTAATGCTGCCTATGCCAGAAAAATTTCTGGCATAGGCGGCCTGGAACGCTGCCTGGCGTGCCCTAGGGCTGCCTGTGCCAAAACAATTTTGGCCAGAAGCGTCCTGGCACGCCCCTGGGTGCGCCCTACACCAAAATGCAATTTTTTTCCTTTCTTCGACTTTTCTTTGTGGATTTGGTTAGGTCCTTCAAGTTCAAGTCTTTTGATTATCTCCTAACCTTATTATCCATTGCTTGGAAGTCCTCCAAGGCTCATTTTTCACCCCACAAATGCTCCACGAAGTCACAAACACCTCCGACAAAGGTCTAATCGCATGTACTAGACCCAATATCAAATGTTTCATCAATGACACTACAAAATACATACTTATGGCTCTCGACACCTAAGTAAATATTGTTCAAAGTCATCAAGTGGGGTCGGAAAGTTACGGGGTGTTACAGTTATGATCCTTGAGATGTTAGGTGGATTCCCTTAAGATATTACATATATCCATATATGTATATATATATACGGTATTGCATTTTAGTTCTAGAATACTACTAGAATAGGATAGTTTATCCTTATTACCATGTCAGCTTTATTATGTTTAGTTGCCTGGATAGTTGCATGTAGTTTACTTTCCTATCTTGCATATTATTTATACTTACATTATTTTTGGAGCTCAATTGGTTGATGCCTACTGAGTACCATTTGTTTGGTACTCATACTACACTTCTATAGCCTACAGATCATAGTACGAGTTATCACCATTGATGCATGCATCGTGTAGAGCATCCATAGATCGGAGATTTAGGGTAAGCTCCTGACGTTCGAAGTTGTTCCTGCTCTCTCTCTCTTTTATTATTAAATTGATCTCTACGTTGTATTCAGAGACACCTTTGTATATATATATTTATCCTATATTTCACTTGTACTCCTGATGTATTAGAAGTTCTTGTACTGGCTCCACTAGCTTTTGGGATTATATTAGCCTTTTTATTATATTTATTTAGCAATTTCTTCTTTTCTCTTGGTAGTCTGTTACTAGCCGTTCCAAACTATGGGTTGGCTTACCTACTAGTGGGTTAGAGTAGGTGTCATCATAACCTGAGAATTCAGGTTATGACAAATTGGTATCAGAGCCTAGGTTTACGGGTATGTTGGTACAAGAGCTAAGTGTCCACAGAGTCCTATGGATAGGTACGGAGACGTATGTATCCTATCTTTGGGTGTCTATAGGAAATTCTTAGGAGATTCTATTCTTGACTCCCTATTGTGTGTCCGTATTTCTATGAACCTCTAGTACTTTCTTTGAATCCATTTCTTCCCAGATGGATGGAACGAGGTTATCAATAGATGCGAATGATACTTTTATACGTGTTACAAAACTTTTAGTCTAGCGATGGACTAGGGAGTTACGGATTGATATCGAGGACCTTCAGCGTCAGCCAGAGGGTCTAGGTCATCTTAGGCTCCAATAGAGTTTGTGACCGCCTCAGTTGTTCAGGCTACAGTGTAGGGGATTTCGAGTCTATTACTAGATATATCATAGTCAGTGTTGGTTCCTGGTACATCGGGTAATTCTCAAGCCAGATTTTGATTTGTTGGTGTTCAGTAGGAATCCTTATCAGTTACAAAGCATGAGATGATACAGAAATTTATCAGTGGATTGGCTTTACCACTCCTCTTGGTGATGTAGCAGTGGGTAGCAGCTGGGTCCACTTTTTTTTAGGTTGTTAAGCATGCGAAGGCCACAGAGATTGCATGTATTGAGACGTATGGAGGTGGCAGTAAGAAACCATGCCAGCAGTATAGTGTTAGTGGTATTCTATCTAGAGGTTGGGATCTTTCCAACCGAGATCAGCATCATTTGTAGCCTATTAGGCCAGTACAGGTAGCACTTCAGAGTATGGGTAACTCTCAGGTAGATCCTGGTTGTCTCAATAGAAAAAGTTCTGGTCGGGCAGTACGGGTTATTCGATCTAGGTTATCAGGCATTTCTGGGACAGCAGGTATAGTACATCAAAGACTCACATGAGCATGTTTTGATTGTGGTAAGATTGTTCTTTAGTCTAGGGAGTTCCCCAGACATCAGTCGGTCAGCCAGTTGGGGTCAGCTCATGTTTCTTGTCAGGTTAGAGCTTCAGGGGCTTGTTGTGACTACAGAGAGACCGGTCACTAGTCCAAAGAGTGTCCTTGATGTGGGATTATTAGTTATTCAGCTCATCTAGATCAGCTTCATAGAAATGTGATGCCTTTGGGCAGAGGTAGTGCTTTTAGTATTTTAGCTGGTCGACCAGATGCTTAGTCCAGGTTTAGACGAGCTCGGATTTGTACTTCCTCAGGAATGTCAAAATTAGGAATTCAAATTTTCCATCGTGATAGGTGTGTCCATGATTTTCTGCCTTTAGTTTCTATTTGAGTTGAGTTGGGGTTTTCATGCCCATCGATGATTATATGATGTGGTATTTCTATAGTGAGTGATGTATACCTTGGGGTAGATTTACGATTATTTGACTACCCCCATAGATATTTTCTTTTAGTGGTAGATCGATATCATGTTTTCCCTTGAGGGTGCAGTATTTGGGTTAAAGTCTCATTTCGTTTGGCATATTGGCCTTGTTATGGTATTAGAGTGGTGTTGGTTTTGGTTTTGTTTTTATTTTTGTGCCACTGGAACCTTATATTGATGTTATGGTTGTCATTATTTTGATTTTTATTGACTCTTATTTAATAGATGGCTAGACTAGTGTTAACTAGTTAGCATTTCCCCTTTCTTGCGATTCTTATTCATTGGCTTAGATGACTAGTTTGGTTGGTTGTTCCTCTCTCTTTTAGGGTGGTGAGGTTAGTTACCTTCCTTCTCTGTTGGCAAAGTTAGATTACTTCTCGAGAGGAAGTGGAGGTAGTTGACCTTCCATAGCTTTGTTGTGATTCTAGCTTCGGCGGCCTTTTTTGATAACTTGCTCTTATTATTGGATATTTTGAGATGTGTTCTCCCAATTTAGATAGTTCATCGCTTGGTAGTGGTCTTGATATTGATGTTGATGTTGATATTGAGTTGGGTGCTTCGTTCTCACTATGACATACTCCATGATTCAGTTGAGTTAAGGGTGGAGAAAATGGGTGAATTCAGAAAATTCTCATTTCAACAGTTGTTCGACTTAATGTGACTTTGTGGAGTGCTTCTTCTTGGTGATATGTGCCTATAGGTATTCATTGTCATAGATCGAGTATTGGTTTGACAAGATTTAGGCTACGATTTCATTTTCTGAGTTGCTCGAGTTTTGGTTACTATTGGTACTCATTACAGCCTTTGGGAGTTCTTGGTTATGCCTTGATACATTATGCCCTTCAACAAATATGGATTTGATTGCTTGCATATTTAGTCAGTGGTTTTCCTCCGTTGTGATTATGTCCTTCGACAATATTTCAGTTTCAGTTCTTATGGGAATCGTTGGGGAATATGTTTGATTTTTGATAGTGAGATTGGTTTGAGTATTTGATTAGTGAAGGCTTATGGGCTTCTGTTTTGGATTTTGACGACTTGGAATGGCGGTTTGAAATTTATGTTGTATTTTGGAATTTGGATGCTTAGTTGTCAACAAGATTGGTTTGGACAGTTGAGATCGAGTGATTCAGCCTCGGTGTTTAGATCTCAGCTATAGGTTGTAGAGCTTGGTCACAGTCTCCATTTTGAAAGTTAGATCAGTTGAGATTTCATCCATAGGTCGACTAAGCCTACTCATTACTTATCGATTTGGTTATCTTCATCTTAGATGAGTTATGCTTGATAGATGCTCGGAGGATAGCTCGTTGGCTCAGGTATTGATTTATACTGCTTTTGACCTTTATTCTCGGCGTTTGTCAGAAATTTGGAATGTCTACTCAGTGGGAGAAGTGTGTTTTAGTTGGGAATAACATGGTTTCACCCACGATTAGTGGGGCATTCTGGAGTGGATCATTCATTTTCTAGAGTTTATGTTTCGGACACATGACTATTGGTTCCGAGGGTCATTCGGACCAATTGCAGCTTTGGCTAAAGATCGCAGGCTTTGATTGCCTTCATTTGTGTGTCCAGGTAGACCTTATTTTGCATTGTTCATATGCTAGTCCATGTGGATTTTCAATATATCAGCTTCAGTCTTTCAAGGCTAGTGTAGTTTGAATGCGTGGATAGAACTCGAATGATATTTTGCATGGTTCAAAGTAGATAGCAGGTTTGGAAAGGTGAAAGAAGGTTAGATTTGGAAATTTGAGTTGCTTGTATGACTCATGCCTTGGATTGCCTTAAGCATGGGTGAATTTGTGCTCGATCGTGCTTGTATCGATGTTTTATAAGCGTGTTGTGGTTTGGATTTACGTGCATCAGCCGTTCTTGGTTCAGTTGGAGGCCAGTTGATTGCTGAGGATGAGTTTTGGCTTTTCAGAAAGTGAAGTTGGAAGTTGGTTGAAAAATGGATACCTATAGCAAAATCCCTTGGAAGCATTGTGTCGCTTAGAGGTTATTTGGGGAGTCATGCACGGGGTATACAGGCCTAGTACCTTGTCCTTTCGAGCTTTCAGGCTCTTTCTATCCATTGACTTTCGCTGACAAAAGTCCTTTTTATAGTGGATATTGTAATGAACCTCCAGGTCATTTTTTTTATTTCCACACATTCTAATGTTTTGAGCCTTCCCACAGTGGCTACATGTCATTTATGACTTGCCAAAACTGTCAGTTTGGTTATTGGACAATTTGTTCGTGTTTTAGGCTCATTTCCCTATTTTGGAGCTTTTGCGATTAAGGAATTGGTCTTGTACAAAAACTTGCCATCAGCTCCAAAATGTTTATTTTAGGCTAAGGGGACCCTTATTTCAGGTCCTGAGGCTTTCGAATTCGTTTTGGACTATTGGGTAGAATTTGTTTTAAAATAGAATTATGGGTGTGGGGCCTATATTTAATCAAAACGGCCTTGAATGGAAATTTTGATAGTTCCTTTGAGTCCAGAATATCAAATTTGGTATGGTAGCATAGTTCATTTGCGCACACGGGGTTTCGAACAAATCTCAAGCACCCAATCGGAGTCCATTTGGACTTAGAAAAATCTAATGCCTCAAGTTTCTGGTGCAACTAAGCCACCAAAGGACCGCTTTAGCGGCAAGGCCATCGCTTAAGCGATGCTGACCAGCCGAGCCATGGTTGCTTTAGTGACCATCTTATCGCTTAAGTGATCGTTGATATAAGGCATATTTACATGCCTTATTGCTGACTTTAACCCATGTTTACCTTAGTTTTGGGAGCAATACGTATGTATTTTGTATGGTTTTGATGGAATGTTTGATATTTTGCTAACAAATGTGATTAGACTCTTGTAGGTGGAATTTGCGACTCTTAGGAGCGTTTTTGGCATGGAAAACGAGGCTTGAAGGAGCTACGAGCTAAGGATATTGAAGATAGGAGGCAAGCAAAAGATTTGAAATTGAAGAATCCAACCAAATCAGCGATGAAAAGTCGACGAAAGGAATAAAATCTTAGTCTAAGGGCCTGGCGCGCTAAGGGGCGTGCCAGGCTGCTTTTGGCACAATTTCTACTCAAGTGGGCAGCAGGGGGGCGTGCCCAAGGGCGTACCGGGCCACTCAGGCGCACCGGTTCAGAGTCAAAAAATTTCCTAAGTCCCAGGCTCACCCAAGGGCGTGTCGGGCCGCTTTTTGGCAAATTTTTGCCCCGAGGTTTTGTCTATAAATAGGGTTTTTGGATAATTTTATCATTATTCCATCATCACTAGACTAATTTGGGCGTTTTTTGGCATTGAAATTAGGTTTCATTCTTCTTCTTTTCAGTTTTTATACCATTTTATGGTATTTTATCACTTTATGATGTTAATGGAAGTTATGAGTGGCTAAAATCCCCTATTCTTGGGGTTGAGGCTATGAACATAAATCTCTTGAGTTGAATTTTATTGGTTTTTGCTGAAGTTTATCATGAATTGGTTATTCTTATATTCTTAATTTTACTATTCTAATGCTTGATCACCATTGAAATATATCTCTTGTCTTGAGGTAAGCTCGAGAGAGAAACCAAGAGATAGAACGTGGAATATAAGAAGCGTGATCTTTACTCGCGGAAGGGATTCCAAGAGACTGATATGTGGTTAGGACCGAGAGGTACCTAATCCGCCGCGCTTGTTCAATTACGAGAAGATAGCTTAAAGGCATTAGAATTGGTTAAGCTTATCACCTCTCAATGATGTAGTTAGGTTTCCAATTTCTAGTAGAAGGTTATAGTTGGAGACGAATATAATTGTAACATTAACCTCGTGATCAATAACCAAGAGAAACGACTTAATTTTCTTAAACCAGTAACAATTATGCTCAAGAGATGACGTTCAGAGTGCCTTGACCCTGGGAATTTACTTTTTATTGACTTTTAAATCATATTTGAGAAAACTGAAGTTACGGTAGCGAAGATAGTAGTTTGTAGTCCGCAATCATTTAATTTTTAGTAACAAATCCATCTTCCTTTTCGCAACACTAGTTTTTAATTACTGGCTGACGTCTAAAACTGTCTTCTATTGACGAAAGTCCCTTGGGTTCGATATCCGGCTCTTTTAAAGGAGCCATTATATTACTTGAACCATCACGTACACTTGCATGTATAACTGGGTCGCAACAAATTTTTGGCGTCATTGCCGGGGACTTTCAAATAGATAGATTTCAATTATTGACGTTTTTATTTTAATTTTCAGCTAAGTGTTGACAACTTGATCTTAGTTGTTCTATTTTGCAGGCTTACTTCATCTGAACGCTGGAAAGGAATAAATATTTGGTAACCCCACAGTCTGAAACTTAAAGATACTTCCATAGATTGAGGAGACAGGCTGCAGATTACCCAATCCCACAAGTCAAATTGGCTAACGAAGGCTTACGGGGTGATCCCGCAAGAATTGAAGAACCAGTTATGGATAGACGTGAGCCGGTAGTGATGACAGCTAGAACAGTTCGCGACGTGGCAATCCCACTCGCTACTAATCCAGTATTCTAAAACCGACAGCTGAAGGTAGATTTGAGCTTAAACAGAACATGGTGCAACTCTTGCACTCAAGTGGACAGTTTACAGGTCTTGCCCATGAGGACCCACAAAGGAACATCCAAAATTTTCTAGAGATTAGTGACACATATATTCCTACAGGTGTATCTTCGGATTATGTGAGACTTACTTTGTTCCCCTTTTCTCTATTTGAGGAAGCAAGAAGGTGGTTAGATGCAGAGCCGGCTATTTCTATCACTACTTGGGATGATCTTGCTCGAAAATTCTTGATAAGTTTCTTTCCGTCTGGAAAGACAGCTAAGCTGAGGAGTGAGATATTGAGTTTCAGACAGAGAGATGATGAAAATTTTTATCAAGCTTGGAACCGATTCAAATCCACGTTGAGGGATTGTCCCCATCACCACCAAGCTAATGAAGTGTTGGTGCATACTTTTATTGAGGCTCTCGACCCCAACACTAAAATTCTACTTGATTCAGCTGCAGGTGGACAGGCTTTAGAGAAGACTTACGATGAATTATATGCTTTGTTGAATCATATTTCGCAGGGAACTCCAAATTGGCATGGTGATAACTCTAGAAATTCTACAAAGAAGGCTGCTGGGAAACTAGATGTGGATGCAGTCACTGCATTATCTGCCCAAATTTCAGCTATGCAAAACATTATGAACAATCACTTCAGCAGTTTGAATTTGAGGCAACAACAAGCTCCCATAAATGCAGTACAGCAACAGGTTTCTGTAGTGTGTGATGTGTGCGAAAATAGGGACCATACCGGCGAGTTATGCAATGCAAATCCGAATTTCGTGAATTTTGTGGGTAATGCCTAGAGAGGAGTTGGAGCACAGAATTATGGAAATACTTACAATGCTGGGTGGAAAAATCACCTGAACTTATCTTGGGGAGGTAATCAAAATCAATATAGGCCTCAAGGATATGCACCACAATACAACCAACAGCAGAGTCAAGGTACTCAAGTGGGTGCTAAGCATGGAAATATGAGTGTGGAAGATATGTTAAAGCAGATTATAGCAGAGCAAGCTAAGCTGGCAGCAGATGTGAGAAACAATCAGTTGGCTACTCAAAATTTGGAGAAGCAAATTGGTCAGTTAGCAAATGCACAGAATACAAGGCCTCAAGGAGGTCTTCCAAGTGATACCGATCCTAACTCAAAGTAGGTGAATGCTATTGTTACTCGTAGTGGTAAGCAATTAGAGGATATAGTTCCACCAGCAAAAGAATTGGAGCCGAAAGAAGTTGTGGTTGAAGATGAACAAGTTCAGTCTGCCAAAAGCTCCAAAGATGATAAAGTGATTCATAGTGTAAAGTTGCCTCCTCCTTTTCTCCAGAAGTTCAAGAAGAAGAAGGAAGACGAATTCTTTGGTAAGTTCATTGAACTACTTAAACAAGTGCACATTAATTTACCTCTTGTGGATATCTTGCAGGGTATTCCAAAGTATGTTAAGTTTGTGAAAGCTATTGTGGCAAACAAGAGTAGATTGACAGAGTATGCCACAGTTGCACTGACTGAGGAGTGTAGCTCTCGCATTCAAAAACTTGTTACCCACCAAGCTGAAGGATCCTAGAAGCTTCACTGTAAAAATTACTCTGGGAGATCGTGTCTGTGCTAGCGGGTTGTGCGATTTGGGGACTAGTATAAATTTGATGCCCACTTTAATTTTCAAGGAGTTGGGTTTGGGTCGTCCTAAACCTACTACTATTATTTTGCAGCTTGCAGACTGATTTGTGACTAGACTTGATGGTATTGTTGAGGATGTTCTGGTTCAAGTGGGTTCGTTGATCTTTTCGATTGATTCTGTGGTGCTGAATTTTGAGCCTGACCCGAAAGTCCCATTTATTTTGGGGCATCCGTTTCTGGCCACAGAAGGTGGTATCATTGATGTAGCAGCAGGGAAACTAACTATGCGAGCTCATGATAAAGTTGAGGTTTTTGATGTGTATAGGGTTGTGAAGCTACCAGAAATTTATGAGAACTTGTCAGCTATTACAGCTATAGATTTGGCGGCGGAAAACATCCACACTTTGTTTACAGATCCTTTGGAAAAAGTTTTGATGGTGCAAGATATTTTTAGTGATGCAGAAGCTACTGATATGGTGCAGGTTCTTGATCTTATGGGTATCTATGCTAAAGAGGGTGGATGGGAACCTTTAAATCGTCCACTCGGTTCTCCAACCAAGCCATCAATTGAGGAGGCACCAAAGCTTGAATTGAAAGAACTTTCTTCTCATCTTCAATATACTTTCCTAGGTGAAAATAAGACCCTTCCTATTATTCTTGCAGCAAATTTATCAAGGGAACAAGTTGATGCAGCATTGGTGATACTCAAAAGAAGAAAAAAGGCTATTGGTTGGCAGATGTCTGACATCCATGGTATTAATCCTGGTTTGTGTATGCATAAAATTTACATGGAAGAAGGGCATAAGACGATTGCGCAACACCAGCGACGCTTGAATCCAGTAATGAAAGAAGTCGTAAGAAAAGAAGTAATCAAGTGGTTAGATTCGGGCATTGTCTACCCTATCCCTGACAGTACATGGGTGAGTCCAGTACAGTGTGTCCCAAAAATAGGTGGTATGATGGTGATCACGAATGATAATAATGATTTGATTCCTACAAGAACTGTGACTGAGTGGCGTATTTGCAGGGATTACCGAAAACTAAATGATGCTACGAGGAAAGACCATTATCCAATCCCTTTTATTGATCAGATGTTGGATCGTTTAGCTAGGAAGGAATGTTATTGCTTTCTTGATGGGTATTTCGGGTACAATCAAATTGCTATAGATCCTCAATATCAAGAGAAGACTACATTCACATGCCCTTACGGCACTTACGCTTTCAAGCGTATGCCCTTTGGATTGTGCAACGCACCGGCTACTTTTTAGTGTTGCATGATGTCTATTTTCTATGACATGTTGGAGGAGTTCATAGAGATTTTTATGGATGATTTTTAAGTCTTTGGTAACTCTTTCGAGGTATGTTTGCAAAACCTTGATAGAGTCCTTGCTCGGTGTGAAGAAACTAATCTTGTTCTCAATTGGGAAAAATGTCATTTTCTTGTGACGGAAGGTATAGTTCTTGGACATAAAGTGTCAAAGCAGGTGCTCGAAGTTGATAGAGCAAAGATTGAAGTTATCAAGAAATTACCTCCACCTGTGTCGGTGAAAGGGGTGCATAGTTTCTTGGGACATGCTGGGTTCTACAGATGGTTCATTAAAGATTTTTCCAAGATTGCACGCCTCCCTCATGTGCACGCTACTAGAAAAAGATGTTAAATTTGTCTTTTGTAAGTCATGTGTGAAGGCATCTGAAGTCTTGAAGAAGAAGTTGGTAGAGGCATCTATCCTTATATCTCCGAATTGGGCTTTACCATTTGAGCTCATGTGTGACACAAGTGATGTTGCAGTGGGTGCGGTTCTTGGGAAGTTGAAGAACAAGGTATTTCACTCTATTTATTATGCGAGCAAGACCCTTGATGCAGCCCAAGAGAATTATACGGTGACTGAAAAGGAGATGCTAGCTTTGGTATATGCATTTGATAAATTTAGATCATATTTAGTGGGCACTAGCGTCATTGTATACACAGATCATGCTGTAATACGATATTTGTTCAATAAAAAGGATGCTAAGCCGTGGTTGATTAGATGGATTTTATTGTTACAAAAGTTTGATTTGGAGATTAAAGATAGGAAGGGGTCAAAAAATCAGATTGTCGACCATCTTTCTAGACTTGAAAGCTCAACACATGTAGCTGATGATGGGCGTATTAGTGAGGAATTTCCAGATGAGAAATTGTTAGTTTTGGGGGTTGATGAGTTGCCATGGTATGCAAACATTATAAATCTATTGGTAAGTGGGCTATTTCCTCCTGATTCGAGTCCTCAACAAAAGAAGAAGTTGTCATACGATGCACGTTCTTATATTTGGGATGAGCTTTATCTATTCAAGCAAGGGCCTAATCAAGTAGTAATAATATGTATTTCGAATGCAGAGGTGAAACAGGTATTAGAGAGTTTCCACGCATCACCTTATGGTGGTCATCATGGTGGTGAACGCACAGCCCAAAAAATTCTGCAATCAAGTTTCTTCTAGCCTTCTTTATTTAAAGATGCACATGCGTTTGTGAAAAGTTATGACCAGTGCCAGCGTATGGGGACGATTGCAAAGAGACGTGAGATGCATTAAACTAATATCAGTTGAAATCTTTGATGTATGAGGGATAGATTTTATGGGCCCTTTCCCGAAGTCGAATGGGAATCAATACATACTTGTAGCAGTGGATTATGTGTCTAAGTGGGTAGAGGTTGTTGCTCTTCCTACAAATGATTCCAAGGTTGTGGTGAAGTTCCTTCAAAAACATATCTTCACAAGATTCAGAACTCCAAGAGCTATTATTAGCGATAGAGGTTCACACTTTATAAACTATTGGGTGAAGAGTGTGTTGTCTAAATATGGTGTTAGACACAAGGTTTCAATAGCATATCATCCCCAAACAAGTGGCCAAGTGGAAGTGTCTAATCGCGAGATAAAACAAATCTTGCGAAAAATGGTGAATAATCAGAGAAAAGATTGGTCGCTCAAGCTAGATGATGCTCTTTGGGCTTATCGAACTGTGTATAAGACACCTATAGGTACTTCTCCATATCATCTTGTCTTTAGGAAAGCATGTCACCTCCCGGTTGAGCTTAAGCACCGAGCATATTGGGCGGTGAAGAAATTGAATCTAGATCCGGAGTTGGCTGGTAATAGGAGGTTGTTGCAACTCCATGAGTTGGAAGAGTTTTGTTTCCATGCATATTAAAATACGAAGATCTACAAGGAGAAAACGAAGTGATGGCACGACAACCACATTCTCCACCGTACTTTCAAGCCAGGCCAGTTGGTACTACTGTTTAACTCGAGACTTAGGTTTTTTTCGGGCAAGCTGAGATCTAAGTGGAGTAGGCCTTTTGAGGTAAGTCACACAACTCCTCATGGTGCAGTGGAAATCATGAATAAAGAGGATGGTAAGAGATTTCTTGTAAATGGCCAGAGATTGAAGCACTATTTTGGTAAAGAAGAGAAGCAGAAGGAGGACGCACTTCACCCTGATAATGATTGAGCTGAGCGTGGTCGAGCCGCGACATTAAACAAGGCACTTCATTGGAGGCAACCCATGAATGTATTGTAATAGTTAGGAATTATAAAGTAAAAATACAAAAAGAAGAGACGTACCACGACCAAAACTAAGGTACTTGATGGGAGGCAACCCATCTCTTTTAAAAAATTTTCTTTTCTAACTTAGTTCTAGGATTTATTATTTATGCAGAGACACACAGAGTATTTTGCCATGAAAATCCATGAGAAAAAGGTAAATTGGAGATAGATGATCTTTTGAAGGTGCCGGGAAGTAGGACATATTTTTGAGTGAAGTTTTGCATCATGGGACTTGTAAAAGCCCCAAAATTATGTTAAAAATGTGAAAAAATGTCAGGTATGATGTTAAGTATGAGGCGCGGTACCTGGCGTGCTGGGCTGCACTTGCCCGAAATTTTGTTAGCATGGACAGTGGGCAAGAGCGCCAGGCAGCATGCCAGGCCGCTTAGGCCCGAAAATTTTTTCACATGGGCAGTGGGCAGGCACGCCAAGCAACGTGCCAGGCCGCTCCTGCCTAGAATTTTGGTGAGATGAGCAGTGGGGTAGCGCGGTAAAGGGCGTGCCGGGCCGCTACCCCCTTAAGTTTTGGGGGAATTTTTTTTAAAAAAACAAGAATCCTACCCTACCCGACCCACCCCACCCCCTATCCTTTAAATCCCTAATTTTCTCTTTATTTCTCACAAATCTTCCCTAATTCCCCAACAAAGACCCGATTTTTCTCCCACAACATCAAAAATTTTCCCTTAATTTTCTCTTCTCTTACCCACACATAGCATAATTTCTCACCTTCTCCTCTTTGGGTTATGATTACAAGACTCCATTCAAGCTATCAAGGTATGTTTCTCTCTCTAGATTGCTATGAGCATGTTAAAATTGGGGGAATTCTAGCAACTCAAATTTGTGATGCCCCATTTGTCTTGGTTGTTTGACTTGCTTATTATGCTATTGTTGGAATTTATGGGGTGTCATGAAGATTAACTTGAAGTACAAGTGCAATTGTTCTTATTAATATTGTTTTTAGTTGAAGAAATTGCAAGTGGGTTTAGCTTATATAGTAGTAATTGAGACAATTGTTTGGTGTAATTACTTGTTATAACCCATATATTGTTGAAAGTGCATGGAACTTGTTTAAATTCTTGAGTAAAACAAGTAACCCATTCTATTGATAATTATGGGAAATTGAAACTTGTGTTGGGATTGTTGAATTTAGATATGGGTTGAATTTAGATATGGGTTGGACTTTGAAATTGGGCATTAAGTGATGAGGGGAAGTTTAAGTACCCTTACACCCATATATTTTGAATTGGTGCTAAGCAACTAAGTGTGGGGTGGCCCTTAAAGCGAATGCACATTGAGTTGGTTAGCTACCTTTACGTAGGAAATTGACATACGTGTGGAACTTTGTCACAGGTATAATGTCAGAATCTAATGTGGCTGCTTCCAGTTCTCATAAGCAACGACGCTTAGAAAATAAGGTTCCAGTCGCTCCCCCAGTCTCGAAAGGCCAGAAATGGAAATATGGGATAAATGCAGTCTCCAGTGCTGGCAAGAATTGGTGCAAAAGCCACCCCAAAGCCAAATACTTTGTGGATAAGTGTATTGATAGGGCCAGTATAGCTCGTACTTACCCTAAAATATTAGCTCAAATTGTGCAATTGGGTATGGGTTTCATCTTCGACAAACCTACGAATTTTAACCTTCATCTTGTGAGGGAATTGTATGATAATTAGAACCCAGATGCACCTACCAGCTCGGTGGTTGTACGAGGGTTAGATGTTATACTTGATTCCTTGGGCCTTAATGGATTATTGGGAGTAAACACTCAGTCTAGTCCCCACGACCTACTCAAGCTGAATGCTAGGCCTCCCTATGCAGAAATTCGACACACTCTTTGCGGACAACGTTCGACAACGAGATGGCTTCGCCATCATAAAAAAGGGTACCACATGAGTCTACCCTATGCTTATTTCAATAAAGAGGTGTGGATTTGGTTGAAGATTGTGTGTTGTTGCTTGATTCTAGGTAGCCACATGACGGAGGTCACTAGGGACTGTGTCTGTATGGTGTATGCTTTAATGATCGATGTGGAAATTGATGTAGGTTCTATGGTGCTATCGGCTATGCGCCGAGCTCGTCTACAAAGAGGTTTTCGATATGCTTTTGGCGGTATATTGACTAAATTAATGAGAGCATTTGAAGTGCCCGAAGAAACATTTGATTATCATCCTCCTTTGGTGCCGACACCTGTGGATGTCACCCAAACCAAGGCACCTGATGAACTAGGCCCCACTCTCACCTTAGCAGAGCGTTATGCTTGATATAACGAGATTTTAGCCTGTATATATGGTTTGGAGATGCTACGGCACAGGACTGGGGGTAGGCTCTACGGCGGAAGAGCTGAGCCAGGTTGAGAGGGATTATCCTCTTAATGAGCATGCCATGGCATTGTTGCGAATTGGGTCTGATTTTGTTGAGCCTGTGGATGATGATGTCCCCACAGATGAGAATAACCGCCAGATCGATTTCGATGATGAAGAGGTGGAGGCGGATGATACACCGCTAGCAGTCCGCGGGCCGAAGGATGATGATTTCCTTGACTGGCTAGGGAGCTCCTTACACCTTACTCTGGCCTTGTTTAATTTTTGTAGCATTGGGGACAGTGCTAATCTTTTATGTGTGGGGTGGGGTGTTATGGGATTCCTTTTTATGTATGTATATGTGTGTTTTTGTATGCTTCTAGTTGTCTTATTTTGGGTTCCTTAGCCTTTGTTTTCGGTTCTTTTACTAAGGATAGTCCCTTTGAACCGTAGAAAACCACAAAAAGATTTTAATTTTTTTTATTTTTTTTGGTTTTTATTACTTCGAGTCTCTTTTAGTCATAGTATTAGGAGCTTTGCTTTGTGATGGATGGATGACAACCGTCTTAAGAGTTTATGTTATTGTTGGGTGTTCTTGCTTACTATACAATTGTGCATACACGTCCAGTATGATGGTGGAACATGCCAAGATATACGATAGCAAGTGTTGAGACATCTAATGCTCACTTAGTCGACTTGATAAGTTGCTTAATGTTGAACTCGAGCATGACTTCGTATAAATTGTATGGTAAGCCTGCTTGAGGTAAACATGTTCCATGTGTGAGTGAGGTTCTTATGATATTCCATGTGCATATTGATGTCTAGAACTTGCTCGGTGTGTTTGCAAATAAAAATAAAAGGTGTTGAGTTTAGGAGATGATATAGGCATTTCTTTGATAGCCATGTTTTATACCGACTTTATCTACCCTTTTTGCATGATCTTAGTTAGCCCCGTTGAGCCTTTAGCCTATTCTTTGGTAGCCTTACATGTATCTTAATACTTTTCTTTCAATGAACCATAATTTGATCCAAAACTCCTAAGCACTTTAATTGAGAAATTAAGATGTTAAGAAGTGTAAAAATTGAAGAAGGAAAAAGTGAAGTTGAAGCCCCAAGTTAATAGCTTTTGGGGGTGTGAAAAAGTTTTATGTGTTGTTGGCAGGGAGTAATGTAATGAAACAAAAAAAGAGAAAAAAGAAGTGAATCATCTGTTCATAGCAGTTACTCCTCGCCTAATATGTGAAAGCTAGCTTAAAGAGATGGGGCAAAACAAAAGAGAATTGGAAAGATAAAAGTGGTGGAAAACAGGTTGGTTGGAGGTGGTCTTAATGTAATTTGTAGTGTATTAAAGCGCTTAGAGAAGATAGTCACTATTCTTGACCAAATAGTTCCTACCCGTCCCTTAGCCTACATTACAATCCTTAAAGTCCTACTTGATCTTGAGCTTTAACATTTTGACATTAGTGGAGTACTACACTAAGGGCAAGCTTATGGTTCATCTTGTGTTGCATGTGAATTATTTTCGAGAGTGAGCGAACTTTTATTCATGCACCCATTTAATAATTACTTTGTGTGAAATATTGGGTGATTCTCTTGTGGTGAGGGCGCATGTTTAGCAAAGTGTGGTTATCTTTTGGTAATATGTCATGCATGAATTTGCAACTAGTAAAGTTGTCTTATGAGGATAGGTTGTTTCAATTTGTTATTCACTTTTTTGTGATACTAGCATGTTTGTGCATAATTTGATGAATGTGGTTGTGTAGCTATGCAGGAATACCTATTGTGTGTCGGTTGTCTTAAGTCGCCCGGGTTTGAGTGTGGTTAGTGTTCGAGGACAAACAAAGGTTCAAGTGTGGGGTGGTGATCTAAGGCGTATTTATATGCCTTATTGCCGACTTTAACCCATGTTTACCTTAGTTTTGAGAGCAATACGTATGTATTTTGTATGGTTTTGATGGAATGCTTGATATTGTGCTAACAAATGTGATTAGACTCTTGTAGGTGGAATTTTCAACTCTTCAGAGCATTTTTGGCATGGAAAACGAGGCTTGAAGGAGCTACGAGCGAAGGATATTGAAGATAGGAGGCAAGCTAAAGATTTGAAATGAAGAATCCAACCAAATCCGCGAAGAAAAGTCGACGAAAGGAACAAAATCTTAGTCTAAGGGCCTGGAGCACCAAGCGGCGTGTCGGGCCGCTTTTGGCACAATTTCTACTCAAGGGGGCAGCAAGGGGGCACGCCTAAGGGCGTGCCGGGCCACTCAGGCGCACCTGTTTAGAGGCAAAAATTTGCCTAAGTCCGAGGCGTGCCCACAGGCGTGCCGGGCCGCTTATTGGCAAATTTTTGCCTCGAGTTTTTGTCTATTAATAGGGTTTTTGGTTTATTGTATCATTATTCCATCATCACTAGACTACTTTGGGCCTTTTTTGGCATTGAAATTAGGTTTCATTCTTCTTCTTTTCAGTTTTTATATCTTTTTATGGTATTTTATCACTTTATGATGTTAATGGAAGTTATGAGTGGCTAAAATCCCCTATTCTTGGGGTTGAGGCTATGAACATGAATCTCTTGAGTTGAATTTTATTGGTTTTTGCTGAAGTTTATCATGAATTGGTTTTTCTTATATTCTTAATTTTACTATTTTAATGCTTGATCACCATTGACATAAATCTCTTATCTTGGGGTGAGCTAAGAGATTGATATGCGGAATATAAGAAGCGTGATCTTTACTCGCGGAAGGGATTCCAAGAGATTGATATGCGGTTAGGACCGAGAGGTACCTAATCCGTTGCGCTTGTTCAATTACGAGAAGATAGCTTAAAGACATTAGAATTGGTTAAGCTTATCACCGCTCAATGATGTAGTTAGGTTTCCAATTTCTAGTAGAATGTTATAGTTTGGAGACGAATACAATTGTAACATTAACCTGGTGATCAATAACCAAGAGAAACGACTCTATTTGCTTAAACCAGTAACAATTATTCTCAAGAGATGCTGACCCATCGCTTTAGCGATCAATTGTCGCTTAAGCGGTAGTCGCTTTAGCTACCCAGTAGTCGCTTTAGCGTCACCTGGAGGTGTTACATTTCCTTCTTCACTTATTTTTCTCCCTCGTTTCTTAACTCTTTTTCTCCATTTTTGAAAGCATGGGACATGGGAAAGTGTGAAAAATCATCCATTGAAACAAAGGTAAGCTAGCTCAACCCTCCTTGGTCGTTTTCCATTATATTTCCCCATTAAATTCCATCATTTTCCTTGTATATTCTTAGAAATTAGTTCTTTGATTCCTATACTTTGCGGGCTGATTTAAGCCCCGATTTGTGTTCCATTTGTGCTCAACTTTTGAGCACACATTCCTTGTCCTTCGAGGGACCTTGTGACGGATTCAATTTTGGATTTCATTAGCGAACCCCGTGGGCTCGTTCTTGACCTGAATTTTGAACCAATATTTTACATAGCATTATGAGCCTCGTCTACTCGTATTGACATGTAGATGATTATTTTGATAGTGTGGAGGCATTTTGGGATTGTGGAGCGAAGACGGGCAAGTTATGGACGATCTGAGCTTGCGATTCGGCATCGATGTAGGGTTTGGTCTACTTTTCTCTATGAGATTGTGTATAGTATAGTTTGTATGATAGGTAAGGATGATAGGATATCTTTATGACTAGTATAGCCTGACTTAGCCTAATTAGGGAATTTGGGGTAGAAAAGTGACCCAAACCTTAGTGTAAAATACTTGTCATGGCCATAAAATCCTATTACCTTCGATTATAAGCATGTTAACCATAGTTTGATATTAAAGATCCTTTAGTATAAGATTTACCATTTTACTTAGTGAATTGGATGGTATTTTTCCAATTAGATCCTTTAGTGACCATATGCCCTTATTTATCGTAGTTTCCTTAGTTATGAGGATTTATTATGTTGGTTATATGTTGTTGGTCCCGAGGTCGTAGTTACGATGCCAGTTGGACTCTAGGTGAGTACTTTATCCCTAAAGGGGACATGATCCTAGATTACAGATGCTTAGGCACTTATGGTTGTATTGTTTGGATATTGGTAATGGCATGCATACTTTTAGGCGCATTTATGCTCACTTAGTGGTACGATTTCAACCAAAACTTAATTTTACTACTGTTTTCTAAAAAGGAATTTATTCCCACTTTCACTTTAAAATGAATTTTTTTACAAAGGGAATCGTACCACCTTATTTAATGAATTGAGCTTTGGAACTAAAAATGTTATTTAGGAAATTAGACCGAGGTTGATTCTGGTTCATTATTAATCCACTCTTTTACCACTACTACTTACTTCGGTCGAGAGAGAAATTTTGAACCTTTCTACGCTATTTTGCCGATTGAGTCCCAAACTTGATCTCGGGCAATGGAACTACAGACCTACAATCTTTTAGTCACGGTTTGAGTCCGTGCACTTATTATACTTATACATCTATCCAGTACTGGATGGAGTAGATTGATTATGATGATTATTGGAAGTCCTGGCTCGGGACCAGGCAGTGTATACGAATATCCCTAGTCCCCTAGGGGCCTCTTCGTTCGTGAGCTGTAATGCCAGATAAGGATGGTCCTCGTAGGTTCATCCTTTATGAGCTACTGAGCTGGAGGAGGTGTATACACTTTTTACGTTATGGTACTTGGATCGGACATGGAATTTATGGTTATGTTGCGTTCATTCATTTTTATGCATCATCTTTCACCAGTATGATCGTTTGGCGCTTATCGGCCTTATGGGGGTTGTATAGGTAGAAGATATGATTATTGTTTGCTAAGTGCTTTCGTGAACCTTCTGGGCTTATGGGGGCCCGATTAGGTCATTATTTATCCAAGCTAGTGGGTTACTTTATTATTGGTTATTATGGTTAGTTCATGGCAGGTTTGTTATGGACTGGTACCCGTGATTGTCGGTACATTTTTGATTTCCTTTCTTTATTTTGATGAGTTACATTATTGATAGATTACCGCATGACTAGTCACCCTTTGGCTAGAGGATTGATTATGCTAGTATTAGTTTCCTTACTTGGTTATGATCCTTGAGATGTTAGGTGGACTCGCTCAGGATGTTACCTGTGATTTAGGCCTATATGCATGTATGTATATGTATATATATATATATATGGAACTACCATATATCCCCCTATTTCCTTATCTATTCATATAGTATATGTATTCTTTGGCCTAGTATTATTACTATATATCCTTCTTTCACTCTTCATTTGTATATTGTACGGTGATATATGGTATCGCATTTAGTTTTGGAATACTGCTAGAATAGGATAGTTTATCCTTATTACCCTGTCAGCTTTATTATGTTTAGTTGCTTGGATAGATGTCTGTAGTTTACTTTCCTGTCTTGCATATTATTTATACTTGCATTATTTCTGGAGCTCAGTCGGCATATGCCTACTGAGTACCACGTATTTGGTAATCATACTACTCTTCTGCAGCCTACAGATCATAGTATGAGTTATGGCAGTTGATGCGTGCATCGTGTGGAGCAGCCATAGATTGGAGATTTAGGGTAAGCTTCTGACGCTCAGAGTTTCTCTTACTCTCTCTCTCTCTTTTATTGTTAAACTGATCTCTATATTGTATTCAGAGAGACCTTTGTATATATATTTATCATGTATTTTGCTTGTACTCCTGATGTATTAGAAGTTGTTGTACCGGCTCCACCAGGTTATGGGATTATATTAGCCTTTTTATTATATTTATTCCGCAGTTTCTTCTTTTCTCTTAGTAGTACGTTACTACCCATTCCGGACTACGGGTTGGCTTACTTATTGGTGGGTTAGAGTAGGTACCATCATGAGCTGAGAAATTGTGTTGTGATAATTGGGGCCCCTTACCTGATACCCTTTTACCCACAAATGGTTTTTGTGAGTCCACCATTTAATGTCAAAGAGTAGGAAACTATAGTAACACACTCCATAATCCACACAATAAATAAATTTGGAAACTTAAGCTCAATCAGCATCCTCCTCAGAAAATCCCAATCCATTGTCTCATAAGCCTTTCTTAAATCCACTTTAAGCACACATCTTGGGCTCATTCCCTTCCTAGTTTATCCTTTGAATAATTCATGTGTAAAGAGAATGTTATCAGTAATGCACCTCCCTAGAATGAAAGTAGACTGAGATCCCCCTAATAAATCACCAATCACAGCCTTCAACTTTCTTGTTAGAACTTTTGTGACTATTTTATAAAAGGTAGTGCAGCATGTTATGGGTCTAAAATTCTTCACCTGAGCTGGACCTTGAATTTTAGGAATCAAGGTAACAGTTGTACAATATCAAGCCTTCATTAGTTTTCCAGTTTTGAAAAATCCCAAAATAGCCTCATAGATATCATCCTAAACTATATCCCAATGCTTTGTAAAAAATTCAATAGGAAACCTATCCACACCTGGTGCTTTGTCTAGGGCCATACTCTTCACAGCATCTAGGATTTCAGTCTTTGTAACCTCAACAATCAGCTCCGCTTTCTATGCATGATCCAAACAACCACCTTTTGTAATCACCTTAGAGTCAGGGCATTTGTGTAATGGTCCAGCTGTTCCTATAAGATTTGTGAAAGAATTGAATTCCTTATCCACAAGTGTTGGATCAGTAATCTTAACATTTTCATTTTAGTATACAGAAGTTGTGAAGTTCTGACTAGTTCTCATCTTCATTTTGGGCATGGAAGTATCTTGTATTTGCATCACCACACTATATCCACTGAGATCTTAAATTTTTCCTCAACACTTGTTCCTCCACTTTGCTCCACTTTTCTATTTCCAGAAGAACACGTTTCTCCTGATTAATGAGTTATTTGTTCAAAGGTTTCCCTGCTAGTCTGGTATGTACCATTTCCAATTCCATTCTGGTACGATGGAGTTTTTGTTGGTATGTGGTCATATAATTGTTGAGTCCCTTCAGGTTCTGCTTGACTAGTTTCAACTTCTACCACACCTTAGCCATCTCATTCCCATCAACATGTTGCTCCCATGACTCCTTTACATGTTTTTCATACTCAGGATGTTGCATCACATTGTTAAGCAATTTAAAGGTTTTTGGGTGCAAATTAAGTTACTGGGGACCTACACAAACTTTGATAAGGATTGGGGAAATGATCTAACACCCCTGGGACTAAATATTCAGCCGCTATATAACCATAGTGTGTAACCATGCATAGTTCCCCAAGGCCAAGTCAATTCTACTATGAACAATACTGGAATAATAATGCTTATTGCACCAAGAGTATTGTCCACCAGTACTCTTCAAAGGAGTAAGTTGTAGCTTGTCTATCATATCTCTAAAAATCGTGCACTTCAGTCTGCGTAACAAGAGCCCCAATTCTATCCATTATTAATAATACATTGTTAAAATCACCACTAATAAGCCAAATAGTCTGGACTTGTACCCCAACTTATTCCAGTTTATTCCACAACCCCTGTCTTTTATTTGGTTCATTCAAAGCATAAACTATTGTGAAAACAAAATTAACCTATTGTTGAGCATCCTGGACTGCACAATGGAAGAATTGACTATCCACAACTAAAATCTACACTTAAATATGATCCTTTCACAGTAGCCACACTCTTCCATTGGGAGCATCAACTGTATAATTATACGAAAAACTCCAGTTCCCAACAACTTTAAGCAGAACTCTTTGAGCATTCCATTTCTTTACCTTAGTTTCTACACACCCCATTATATCCACCTTATACTTCTTCAGAAAGAGTATCAACTCTTTCTATTTAAAGGGCTTATTCAGCCCTCTAATATTCCATATGCAGACCCTCATGGAGGTTGATAAGCACTAGTAATTCCTACCTATCTAATAGTTCCTGGAGGAGGTCTATCAAATCGAGCATACCTATTAGAAAGACGTAAGTTAACTTATGCTATCATTTCTGCGTTAGTGCTAGTATCTGTCTCTACTCTACTTTCATTCCCTAAAGGATCCTGAGCTTTCTTAATGTCCTGAGCCCTTGTTTCAACTTCCTGCATCTTAGCATGAACATTAATATCATGGTCTTTAGGGCACCATTGCTGCACAATAACCTTCTTCTTTTTCATGTTTCTCTTCTTCTTCTTCTTTGGAAGATCCTCAACTTCTTTCTCTTGTGTAGCCTCTTTAGGCTTCTTCTTCCAATAGTCAGTTGTTTCATGGCCAAATCTCATACAATTAGTGCAGTACCTAGGCTTCCAATCATAATTTGTAGCCTGGTGAAACACTCCAATTGGAGTGTGTATTTCAATACTATCTGGCAAGGGATGAGATACATCAGCCTCAACTAATACTCTAGCAAATGATACTCTATCCAAATCTGCAGTAATCTTATCTGTGTACATAGGTTTCCACTACACTTACAAGTTTACTTAGAGCCTCAGTGGACCAATAGTCCAAAAGCAAGCATGGAAACTTAACCCAAATTGGTATAAAACTTAGGCAATCAGGTTCAAATTCATAATCTATCATTTAATTCCTGAGGATGAACGGTTTGTTGTGATAAGACTAAGGCCCCGAGTGAAGTACCAGGTCATGATCAACAGCTGTTTTGAATTGGAAAAGGTAGTATCCATCAACATGATAGAGAATACTCGGCTTCGTCACAAAATTCCAAGCATTCATCATATAATTCTCCATTGATTTCTCACAAGGCATGTCTCCAAGGACATATCCTATAAGCAAAGTATTCCAATAATCTTCCTGAGATCAGAGTTCCTCCTCCACCATCTCCACCACAAAATTTCCGTTATGAATAAAAGGCAAAACATAGTTGAGCTCCTTACCCTTTTTTGACGTCCTCACACGCTGCTTAGGCTGGTCCTCGTGTGTTTGCTTCTCCTCTGCTTTAGTGTCCTTCGGTAGCTTCATCAATGGTAGCTCCCTACCTCCAGTCATGGAGTAGTTACTAAGTCCTAATAACTATAGTCGGAGAGGCACCGACACTTTCTTACGCATAACTACTTTGCTAATATGGATCTGATCATCTTCCTCGCTCTCTTCTTCAATTAGCAGAAATTTGGCTGGAAGAAATCTCCTAAAGGTAATAGGATGGAACTTCTGTTTTATTCCACTCAGTAACCATATTAGTCCTTGGAATTGCTAACTCCATCGGGATCTGAGATCGGCGAGGCATTTTTATCTAAGGTGCACGTTAGCATATCCTAGCTAAACATACGTCAAGAGAAAAAAACATGTGCCCCACAGTTAAACTTTTAACTTTAAGTGTGAATTTTATTATTATAACAAGAGAGGGGAAATCCAAGTTTGAGACACATAAAGTGGAAGCACCAAAGAAAAGAGAAATGGAAGACAAAGAAGAGGCTGAAACTTCAAACGAAAAGAGAGAACAAAAAGAAGAAGAGAAAAGATACAAATAAGGAATATCCAAGAAGGCTTTGTGTTAAGGGGAAGAAGAAGAAGAAGCACAAGTTTGACACTGCTGAAGAAAGAATTAGGCAAGAGATTGAAAATGTGAGCTAATGATTTTTCCTTTTTTACTTTTAGGAGCAAGAAGGGGAGCCTTGGAGTAACTGCTAAAATTATTGTCATCTGACCAGAAGTCATGGGTTCAAACTGTGGAAACAACCTCATGCAGAAATCCAGGGTAAGGCTCCACACAATAGACCCTTGTGTTTCGGCTCTTTCCAGTCCCGTGCGTAGCGGGGGCTTTAGTACACCAGACTGTACTTTTACTTTTAGTCTCAATGATTGATTTTTGCTATTAGTACTACTGTTGTTGATGAGGATTCTCTAACTTATTTGGAATTGAGACGTAGTTCTTTTTTTTTAGTATTACCACTACAGCTATGGATCACTCCCGAACTATTTGGTCTTGACTATATGACTTCTCGATATCCATCCCATCCCATTTGGACCTGTATGAGTATTATCTTTATATTAGTTAGCTTAATAATTTGAAGATCACCATGTGTACCAGCACTGCTACAAGTCTCAACAAAATGTGTGATGTGTTGCCTCGGATTTTTCTTCCCATCAAATTGTTGCAACTTTGGTGGTTAATATCCAATTGGCATTGGTAGGCCCTTGATTTGCTTAGAATGCGGCTTTGAGTATCCTAAGTAATTTTGTGGTGGACCATCATATTGAGCTTTGATGGTGTTTACAATCATATCTTGTAATTGTTGAACCGTTAGAGTATCTACTGAAGCAGATGGTTTTGCACATTTGGTATCAATTGGCTTTGTGGGAGACTCACCATCAACTTTTTCTTGTGATGTTTGATTTTCACTTGACTCTTCAGGATTGTATAGATCTAACTTACTTATAAGTTGGGCGATTTGAAGATTTTTGTCATCAACAGACTTCTTCAAGGCTTCAATATTTTCCCCATCATTACGAACTTCTCATCCACATCAATTGCATCAACCATCAAGGGGTTGACCTTTGTTGAAATTGGAAAATCTGTTGAATCCTCAGATTTGCCAAAGTACAAGACAATTGAGAGAGTTCATCAAACAACACAAATTCAAGGTTGCCAAGGGTTGTAGTTACAGCTGTCATCTGAGATTTTCTCTTTTTTTCCATCTCAAAAGAGGTGAAGTATTGAGATCCATCAGAAGCACAATTTTTAAGCTTCCGTCGAGTGATGGGCAAGCATGATTGAGCTCAGCAGATGTGGCATTAGTAGAGTTCTTGCATAAAACATCATTGATTCTTATGAAGTCCATTGCAGTAGTTGAATTTATTGTTTTTTGAATTGCAGAAAGAAGAGATGAAGAGCAAAACTGGTTCCACTGGGCATGCCAAATTTGTTCGCAATAAATTTTTGTAGTGCTGAAAATTAACTACAAGCAAAATATATATAAGAAAAAAGATAATTTTATTAATTAATCTTGTGAGTACAATTCTATTGTTTTCTTGATTCTTCTCTCCTAAGATTTTCTGTGATTCGATGTCCTTCTATAGCATGTTTCTCGCATGTAGGATGATTCAGAACTCCTTGAGATGTGTTTGGTCTCCAAAAATGTTGGGCAGCACTTTGTTGTTGCGGGTTGATCTCTGGAAAGAACTCTGTTGGCCACTCTTTTGAAGAATTATGTAGTTGATTTTGTGGTTTTCTCCAATGCTTGTTGGATATCCCCCTAGAAAATTATGTAACCCTCATATTTATAGTTGTAGGGGGTAGGCAGTCCAAGTGTACATGAGCTCTTCTGCCTCATTCCGATTGGTCCATCAAGTCATTAATCTTATCACAAAAGCTATGTTATAACTTTTCACTGATAAGGTTGCTTGTGATTGGCCAAAAACATGTCATTTTAAACACTTGACAATGTTTTACTGACTCTTGAATTTGAATTGGCTCGCCACATCATTTGAATGTATGACATCGTCTTGTTGGTTTTGAATTTAACTGGAATGTCACGTCACTTGATATGTGGCATGATTTTGAGTTTCAAGGGGAAATGGATTTTGAAAAATGGACTACTTTAATTTGTAAGGTCCAAATTAATTATTCAACCCAAATGAACATGAATTAAGTTCAAATTTTATATGAATATAATCCAATAAAATTTATGTGTCTACAATCTTTTCCCAATAGAAAGTAGAGTAAGTTTTTTTTTTGATTTCTTAAGACCTATTTATTATGTAAACTGAAGAACAACAGTTATATTCTTCTAGCTAAAATATTATATGTGTTGTAAATAATATTATTATTTGTGGATGACCATTAGTCCTATGGTGTATCTCCACCATTATGTGTAGTAATTATCCACACCTCCATTACCTCTCCCACACTCCCATGATCTTCCCCATATTCTCAAGAGTTAATGTCATGTTTAAGACAACCTTACAACTACCTCTTGTAATAGTATAAATAAGGGTATATTGGTTGATTGAAGATACACTTGAACAATTGGAAGAATAGAAAACTCTCTTCTCTTGAGCTCTCATTTCTTATCTACTTTCTTACTTATATTGTTCTCTTTTAGCTTAATTTTAACACGTTATCAGCACGAAACTCTAATATTATTTCGATTCTTCAAGTGGTGCTTCGCTACTTCATTCGGTGAGTTTGAGGTATGTATGTTATCTTCGCTACTAAAGGCTTAAAGTCATTGTTCATTATCTTAAAGCTACTATTGATAATCACTAACTTGTACAGTATCGAAGAATAAGACAAAATTGGTCATTGCTAACTTGATAATCACGAACAATAATTGTGTATTCATTGCATATCTTATTATTAATCTATGTGAAATCCAGGATGATAGTTGGTGTCTTTTCATTTCCTTCTGCTGTTATTTGTGCTAAGTTGAACAATACGTATACGTTTATGATCCTTTTCAATTCTTAGCATTTACTTTGGCTAAGTGCTGTATATATAGTTATCTCATAGATAGTATGATATATTTTCTGCCTAGTTGAAGTTCAATTTACTTATGCATATAATTTCTAAGTTGTAACATTTGTAAAGCCTCGAGAATGAATCCTTTGGCTTATTATGCCACTAGTTGAGGATAAGATGGTGGACCCAAGTTTAATCACACCACGAGGGTAAGACATCGGGTAAAAGTCCCAATGCACCATAATGATAAGATATTGGTTCAAGTCTCATCGATTTATGGCCTAAAATGTCTTTTTATGGGTAAGACGTTCAGTTCAAGTCCCAAAATAATATGTTGATGGTAATGATGAACGAGACAAAATAATGAACTTTTGATGAAAAGTCATGAAAACCACCACATTGATTTGCTCCATTACTTGATATAAATATGGTAGCAGTGCATATAAGTCTGAAAGAAGACATGTGGTTAATTTATATGGGTGTGGAGGAACAAAATTGCAATTATCATCATTTTGCTAATAATAAAAGGAAGAACATGTCACGCCCCGAATCCCATCGAGACATGATTGGCACCCGTAGCCAATAAGGCCCGAGAGAACCAACCTTTGCCTATGTTCAATCAAATGCATATCATAATCATAACCATCATTGTGTAAGAACATGAAAGACGAATAAAGGAAAACATGGGACATAGTTATACATGTATATGAAACTTGGCCGTTGAGGCCATCCAGTCAAAATAACATATGTCTTTTACACTGATACACCCACCTCCATCTACAAAAGCCTCTAACAAGAGCATTGACCAATACAAACCAAAAGTCGGGACAAGTCCCCGCTTTATACAACATGTACATCATCAAAACATATAGCTACTCTGACTCGGAGAAACCCCGAATTAACTGGAGCTCACCAAGGAACCGCTAACACTGGCAATCTACTGAGGAGGCCTACTGGGACCTGCGCCTGCAGCAAGTAAGGTAAATTCCCCGAGAGGGGTCAGTACGAAATAAGTACTGAGTATTTAAGGCTCAAATGAAACTTTGAAACACATGAACATACCAATGAACTCAATACAAATGACTAGACTTGCCACCCATAAATCAATACATCGGGATTGAGTCGAGCTAGGCTTGCGCCCCTAGACTTGACACCCATAAATCAACACATCGGGATCGAGTCGAGCTAGGCTTGCGCCCCTAGACTTGCCACCCATACTTGATCATTGACCACATTTGCATTACTTTGATATTTACTTTGAGATTGATATTTGATAGTCATAACATCACTTTGAACTTTGGAACATAAACTTATTAGAAACATAACACCATGGGAACTATGGGACAATAATCTATGAACAAGAGGCATAAGTAATATCACTAGTGGAACATTGGAACATTAACCATGATTATGAGACATGAGACTCACAAATGATCCATGAGTAGGAAAGTATATGACAATGACTATTGATAAACGTATATAAGATACCTTAGCACATTTCGAGGTAAGACTAGTGAAATCGCAATGTGGGTACGTTTGGCCGCAAAAAGATACGGACAGAGTAACCTTACATACCTTGTACTCTCAATACGGATATACAATCCTAGATGTGCATACAATAGTCCCGCTCCTTCTTTATGTGTCACTCTACAACACAAATACATAACGGAATTCACATTAACCACAACTACTTCACAAATGCATATAACGTCAATGGGGTACATGTTTGCTTTAAAACATGTCATTTCCCCTTGACAAAACCATTGATAGCATCATTATTCCAAAAATCCTCCAATATTCTCAACATTGACCAATACATAATAATCATTGCATTTCACCATAACAAATCTCTTTTACACCTCCTTATCCATACCACATCACAAACAATCCATCAATTTACCTTAATACACTTCATAGCACATATCGGCCAAATTCCCACAATTTACACTTATAGACAAGAACAAGTTTAACAACAAAAAAATAACTCCATAGATGTTCATATTTTATCCATGCCATGATTTTTCATCAAAGGCACAAGTCCTAATTCAAGTTCAAACCCCATGGATCACACATCTTATACAAAAGCACAAAATATCATATCCAACATTTCCAAGCACAACCAACATGATTTAAATACTCTTTCATGCATATAATATATGAATACATAATAATATTCACTTACCCAAACTTGTAAAGGGATGATTTTGCTCCAAAATTGCCTTTTGAGTCTTTAGGGTTCTTGAGAGAATAGTGTAGAATGTTTGAGAAAATGTCTAGAAAGCATGAGAGGTTAAATGAATAAAAATCTGATTTTGTGGGTATATTTATAGTCCTTGGGTCATCCTTAGCCTTTCTTGATATTTAATGCCTTAATTGACCAAGTCAATAGAAGATTGGGTCATGTGACCCATGCCTTTTATCACATTTTTGGGCTTTTATTGAGCCCAAATCACTTAACCCAATAAAATCAATAATTTCTCGTCTTTATACGTATTACAATAATATTCCCACTCATAATATTCATATCCGTAGCCTCGATCCTAAAAACAAGTGATTCTAGCCATGTTTGGCTTATTTTGACCTTAAGGGCAAAACTGTCATTTTGACCCCAAATTCGTTCTCGAGAAATTTTATCATACCAATGTAATATGTCATTCATTTCATGTATATACTCTTGGTTGTAGAAGAAACGTAGCAAAAATTGGCTCGGTACGTCCCCGGATACCCTAGGGACTTAGAAATTTCCAACTTTCGAAAAAGTGGAAAACCCAAGGTGGCACGCTCCTGGGCGCGCCAACCTGCTGCCTCTGGGCTAAAAATTTTAGCCCAGAGCGGTGTGTCACGGTCCCAAATGCGTCCCTCTTTAAATTTTTTCGAAAATTCCATTTTTCGACTTCTCTTCGCGGGTTTGGTTAGATACTTCAAGTCCTATTATTTAACTCACTTCTTAACCTTATTGTACTTTGTTTAGAGGTCTTCTTAGCCTCATTTTGAACCCCACAAATGCGCAATAACACCTTTTATGCAAGTTTAACCACATAACAAGAGCCAAATTCAATTATCTCACCAATAGCCTTACCAAATGCATACTTATAGCTCTCGATACCTACGTACATAGTAGTTAATGTCGTCAAGTAGGGTTGGGAACGTACGGGGTGTTACATTCTTCCCCCCTTAGGAACATTCATCCTCGAATGTTAACAATACCGTTTCATTACAATCAATGCATTTCTACATTAGCATACATATACATAAACTTTTAAGGCTCATGGAGACTTACTTGTTATTGCTCCACTCCCGCACTTTGAACTTCTTGATCCATTTGAAATAGATGGGGATATGTGGATTTCATCATCTCTTCCGCTTCCCATGTGACCTCCTCTACTTGTTGATTCCGCCAAAGGACTTTCACGGAAGCTACTTCTTTATTCCTCAATCTTTTCACTTGTCGATCTAAGATAGCAATGGGTACCTCTTCATAAGTAAGATCCTCTGTAACTTGAACATCTTCAATAGGAACAATACGAGATGGATCTCCTATGCATTTTCGAAGCATGGAAACATAAAATACCGGATAGACTGAAGAAAGTTCTTGAGGTAGTGCTAATTCATAAGCAACTTGCCCACATCTTCTAATAACTTCATATGGGCCTATGTAACGTGGACTCAATTTCCCTTTCTTTCCGAACCGCATTACCCCTTTCATTGGTGACACCTTTAAAAACACCCAATCACCTATTGCGAATTCAAGACCTCTTCTTCTAAGATCCGCATATGACTTATGCCGACTTTGAGCCATTTGTAACCGTTGTTGGATCACCTTAACCTTTTCCATAGCCTGATGAACAATGTCTGGCCCAAGTAAAGCAGTTTCACCTGCTTCAAACCATCCTATTGGTGATCTACATTTCCTTCCGTACAAAGCTTCATAAGGTACCATTTTAATACTCGAATGATAGCTATTGTTATACGCAAATTCAATAAGAGGCAAATGGTCATCCCAACTGCCTTGAAAATCTAACGTACAAGCTCGTAGCATATATTCAAGTGTCTGAATAGTACGTTCTGCTTGTCCATCAGTCTGAGGATGGAACGCTGTACTCAAATTCACCCGTGTACCCAAACTCTGCTGGAAAGACCTCCAAAAGTGCGCTGTGAACTGTGCTCCTCTGTCTGATATAATGGAAAGTGGAATACCATGCAATCGTACTATCTCTTTCACATACAACTTCGCATACTCCTCAGCTGTATAGGTCGTCTTGACCGGTAGAAAATGCGCTGACTTGGTAAGCCTGTCCACTATAACCCATGTAGAATCAAACTTCCGCAATGTACGAGGCAAACCCGTAATGAAATCCATGTTAATCATATCCCATTTCCAGACTGGAAGATTGATACATTGCATGTAACCTCCCGGTTTCTGATGCTCTACTTTTACTTGTTGACAATTCGGGCATTGAGCGACAAACTCTGCAATGTTCTTTTTCATGTTGGCCCACCAATACACTTCTTTCAATTCATGGTACATTTTAGTAGCACCCGGATGAATAGAATAGCGCGAATGATGTGCCTCTGTCATAATTCGTGTCCTCAGCTCATCTACATCCGGTACTCATAGTCTTCCTTGACATTGAAGCACCCCTTCCGGTGTAATATCAAATGCCTTGGTCAAATTCTGCTGCACATTTTCCTTTAGCTGCAACAAAATAGAATCCGCAAATTGCTTCTCTTTCACTTCAGCTATTAAGGAGGATTCTGCTGCATTCTGCACCATAAATCTATCATCTGAGGTTTCAATAAGGCGAACTCCCAAGCTGGCTAATTGATTCAAATCTTTGACTATCTCATGCTTTTCATTCAACTGACCACTAGTGCTTTCTCCTGCCTTACGGCTTAATGCATCGGCTACTATATTTGCTTTGCCTGGGTGATAAAGAATATCAATGTCATAATCTTTTAAAAGCTCCAACCACCTTCGTTGCCTCAAATTTAGTTCCTTCTGCTTAAAAAGATATTGCAAGCTTTTGTGATCCGTATAGATGTCAACATGAACCCCATATAAATAATGATGCCATATCTTTAAAGCAAAAACTACCGCTACCAATTCAAGATCGTGTGTAGGATAGTTTTTCTCATGTGGCCATAACTGTCGTGAGGCATATGCTATCACCCTACCATGCTGCCAACACACATCCGAGACCAATCCCGGAAGTATCACAATACACTGCATAGCCCTCTGTGCCTTCAGGAAGTACTAACACTGGTGTGGAAGTCAACTTATCTTTCAGTTTTTGGAACCCCTATTCACATGCATCATTCCATTGAAATTTAATTGCCTTGTGAGTTAGCTTTATTAATGGTGCTGCAATAGAAGCAAAACCTTCTACAAATCTCCGATAATAGCCTGCCAAACCCAGAAAACTGCGAATCTCTGTGGGTGTCGTAGGTCTTGGCCAGTTTTTCACTGCTTCAATCTTTTGGGTATCAACCTGTAGACCTTCATCTGATACAATGTGACCCAATAACGTGACTGATTTCAACCAAAACTCACATTTGGAGAACTTTGCATACAACTTCCGTTCACGAAGAATCTGTAACACTTGTCGTAAGTGATTAGCATGGTCCTCCGGTGATCTTGAATAAACTAGGATGTCATCTATGAATACCGTGACGAACTCATCCAAAAATGGCTTAAACACCCTATTCATCAAATCCATGAACACAGCTGGAGCATTTGTTAGTCCAAATGACATAACTAAAAATTCATAATGGCCATACCGTGTTCGGAAAGCTGTCTTGGGTACATCTTCTTCTCTAACTCTGACTTGATGGTAACTCGACCTCAAGTCAATTTTTGAAAAACACCTAGCACCCTGTTACTGATCAAACAAATCATCAATGCGAGGGAGGGGATATTTGTTCTTGATCGTTACCTTATTCAATTGCCGATAGTCAATGCACATTCTTAAGGTGCCATCTTTCTTTCGCACAAATAAGATCGGTGCGCCCCACGGGGACATACTAGGCCTAATGAAGCCCTTATCTAGCAAGTCTTTCAATTGCTCCTTTAATTCACGTAATTCTGCTGGAGCCATTCTATATAGAGGAATGGAAATAGGCTGAGTGTCTGGAATCACATCAATGCTAAATTCTACTTCCCGTTCTGGGGGTAAACCTGGAAGATCCTCTGGGAATACATCTAGAAATTCATTGACCACTGGGACCGACTGCGGAGTTAACGGTTCCGCTTCGGTATCTTTCACCCGTACTAGATGACATATATAACCTTTAGCAATCATTTTTCTGGCTTTCAAATAGGAAATAAAACTTCCTCGTGGTGCCCCTACATTACCCTGCCATTCTAGAACATTTTCTTGCAGAAAACCAAAATGTACTTTCTTGTCCCGACAATCTACCGTAGCATAACAAGAGGCCAACCAATCCATTCCCATGATCACATCAAAATCCACCATGTCCAGTTCAATGAGATCGTCCAATGTATCATGACCACACACAGTTACCACACAGTTACGATACACTCTCTTTGCAATAATATACTCACTAACCGATGTAGACACTTCAATTGATTTAATTAATAATTATGGTGCCTTTGCAAATTTTGCAGCAATCAATGGGGTCACATAGGAAAATGTAGAACCTGGATCAATCAATGCATATACATTATGTGAGAATATGGATAATTTACCTGTGACAACATCAGGGGAAGCCTCTGAATTCTGGCGGTCCACTAAAGCATAAGTACGATTCTGGACCCCGCTAGTACTGGCTGCTCCTCTGGCACCTCTACCACGGCCAATAGGCTGCACCACTCGGCCCTGTGAAGGAACCGATGCTGATGACGCAACAGCCGACCCAGCTGGTCGTGCTATACCACCCATGCTCCGCTGTGGACACTCTCTCGCTATATGCCCAGGCATACCACAACAAAAGCAGACATTCATCCCTGACCGACATGTACCTGTGTGCATACGCCCGCAGTGCTGACACTGCTGACGAGGAAAACCTGCTGCCTGTGATCCGCTACTCTGCCCCGATGGACCACCCCTAGACCCTCGAAACTGTGAGTGAGCACCCCCTGTGGAATAAGAGAACGACGGTCTAGGTGGTCTATCCTCCATGGGACATCATAGGTGGTCCCATAGGTCTAGCCCTTTTGGACTGTCCCCTATCAAATTCCTGTACCCTGCGTCTCTGTCTTTGATCTTCCATTTTCTGGGCGAAGGCTTGTATTCGAGCAATGTCCATGTCCTTATTCAAGGCAGCAATAGTACAATCCCGTACCAAATATGGCTCTAGTCTTTCCACATATCTATGGACCCTGTCTGTCAGCGTAGCCACAACATTTGGTGCATATCGAGCCAAGGAATTAAATTGCAAGCTATATTCCCTCACGCTCAAATTTCCTTGACGGAGATTTAGGAACTGATCCGCACGTGCCTCACGGATCTCATAGGGAAAGTAATGATCAAGGAAAGCAATTTTAAACTCTTCCCACGTAGGTGGAGTTGCACCAATATCACGGGATTTCTTCCAATCCTCGTACCACAATATTGCCTCTCCTTTCAGCCTATATGCAGCAAGTTCAACTGTTTCGACTCCTGTCACATGCATAACTTCCAAGGCCCTCTGAATTTGATCCACGAAGTCCTGTGGATCTGCTTTTGGATCTGACCCAGTGAAAATAGGAGGGTCAAGTTTTAGGAAATCCTGTGTCCTACGACTCGCCATTCTAGCCGCATCATCATCATGTGTCACTACACCAGCTCGTCCCTGGCTTTGTGCCTCCACTAACTATGTCAACATATGTACAGCATTCCTAAGATCCTGATCCGTGGCATTCATCGGCGGCTCTACAGGTACTTCTGTACCAATTGGCTCTTCCGAAACTGGGAGGGTAGATGAAGACCGCGATGATATATCAGCATTTGCTCCACCTTGACTAGCTTGGTCAGGTGGTAATCTGCTCATTCCTTCTCCAGCAGGCGTATCTACCTGCTTTCCTTTACCTCTACCTCTCGTGATTGGAATTTTGACTATACCAGAGAAAAACAAAATACCATGATCAGACACACTTCAACCGACAACACTGGCTCTATTGCACGATCTAGAAGTGAAGAACAGAAACAACATCCTAAATGTCCTGTAGCCTCCTACTTATAAATGTGGTGCACAACACATCGATAAGTAAGACTCTACTCAGACACGGCTTTGTAGACATCCTTAGACCGACTGCTCTGATACCACTTTTGTCACGCCCCGAATCCCATCGAGACATGATTGGCACCCGTAGCCGCTAAGGCCCGAGAGAACCAACCTTTGCCTATGTTCAATCAAATGCATATCATAATCATAACCATCATTGTGTAAGAACATGAAAGACGAATAAAGGAAAACATAGGACATAGTTATACATGTATATAAAACTTGGCCGTTGAGGCCATCCAGTGAAAATAACATATGTCTTTTACACTGATACACCCACCTCTGTCTACAAAAGCCTCTAACAAGAGCATTGACCAATACAAACCAAAAGTCGGGACAAGTCCCCGCTTTATACAACATGTACATCATCAAAACATATAGCTACTCTGACTCAGAGAAACCCCGAATTAACTAGAGCTCACCAAGGAACCGCTAACACTGGCAATCTGCTGAGGAGGCCTGCTGGGACCTACGCCTGCAGCAAGTAAGGTAAATTCCCCGAGAGGGGTCAGTACGAAATAAGTACTGAGTATGTAAGGCTCAAATGAAACTTTGAAACACATGAACATACCAATGAACTCAATACAAATGACTAGACAATGTGAATAAGTCACCATGTTGCATTTTGGGAACCATGTGAATTGCTTTCATTACTTTCATTACTTTCTTTACATTCAATGCTTGCTTGTCAATACATGTGTCACAATGTACCCGGGCCCCTACTGATCAGTGGGTCTTTCCATGACTTATCGTCATGTTGGGATCGGGTCGAGCTAGGCTTATGCCCCTAAGACCTGCCACCCATAAATCAATGCATCGGGATCGAGTCGAGCTAGGCTTATGCCCCTAGACTTGCCACCCATAAATCAATACATCGGGATTGAGTCGAGCTAGGCTTGCACCCCTAGACTTGCCACCCATAAATCAACACATCGGGATCGAGTCGAGCTAGGCTTGCGCCCCTAGACTTGCCACCCATACTTGATCATTGACCACATTTGCATTACTTTGATATTTACTTTGAGATTGATATTTGATAGTCATAACATCACTTTGAACTTTGGAACATAAACTTATTAGAAACATAACACCATGGGAACTATGGGACAATAATCTATGAACAAGAGGCATAAGTAATATCACTAGTGGAACATTGGAACATTAACCATGATTATGAGACATGAGACTCACAAATGATCCATGAGTAGGAAAGTATATGACAATGACTATTGATAAACGGATATAAGATACCTTAGCATATTTCGAGGTAAGACTAGTGAAATCGCAATGTGGGTACGTTTGGCCGCAAAAAGATACGGACAGAGTAACCTTACATACCTTGTACACTCAATACGGATATACAATCCTAGATGTGCATACAATAGTCCCGCTCCTTCTTTATGTGTCACTCTACAACACAAATACATAACGGAATTCACATTAACCACAACTACTTCACAAATGCATATAACGTCAATGGGGTACATGTTTGCTTTAAAACATGTCATTTCCCCTTGACAAAACCATTGATAGTATCATTATTCCAAAAATCCTCCAATATTCTCAACATTGACCAATACATAATAATCATTGCATTTCACCATAACAAATCTCTTTTACACCTCCTTATCCATACCACATCACAAACAATCCATCAATTCACCTTAATACACTTCATAGCACATATCGGCCAAATTCCCACAATTTACACTTATAGACAAGAACAAGTTTAATAACAAAAAAATAACTCCATAGATGTTCATATTTTATCCATGCCATGATTTTTCATCAAAGGCACAAGTCCTAATTCAAGTTCAAACCCCATGGATCACACATCTTATACAAAAGCACAAAATATCATATCCAACATTTCCAAGAACAACCAACATGATTTACATACTCTTTCATGCATATAATATATGAATCCATAATAATATTCACTTACCCAAACTTGTAAAGGGATGATTTTGCTCCAAAATTGCCTTTTGAGTCTTTAGGGTTCTTGAGAGAATAGTGTAGAATGTTTGAGAAAATGTCTAGAAAGCATGAGAGGTTAAATGAATAAAAATCTGATTTTTTGGGTCTATTTATAGTCCTTGGGTCATCCTTAGCCTTTCTTGATATTTAATGCCTTAATTGACCAAGTCAATTGAAGATTGGGTCATGTGACCCATGCCTTTTATCACATTTTTGGGCTTTTATTGAGCCCAAATCACTTAACCTAATAAAATCAATAATTTCTCGTCTTTATACGTATTACAATAATATTCCCACTCATAATATTCATATTCGTAGCCTCGATCCCAAAAACAAGTGATTCTAGCCATGTTTGGCTTATTTTGACCTTAGGGGCAAAACTGTCATTTTGACTCCAAATTCATTCTCGAGAAATTTTATCATACCAATGTAATATGTCATTCATTTCATGTATATACTCTTGGTTGTAGAAGAAACGTAGCAAAAATTGGCTCGGTACGTCCCCGGATACCCTAGGGACTTAGAAATTTCCAACTTTCGAAAAAGTGGAAAACCCAAGGTGGTACGCTCCTGGGCACGCCAACCTGCTGCCTCTGGGCTAAAAATTTTAGCCCAGAGCGACGTGGCACGGTCCCAAACGCGCCCCTCTTTAAATTTTTCCGAAAATTCCATTTTTCGACTTCTCTTCGCGGGTTTGGTTAGATATTTCAAGTCCTATTATTTAACTCACTTCTTAACCTTATTGTACTTTGTTTAGAGGTCTTCTTAGCCTCATTTTGAACCCCACAAATGCGCAACGAAAATTCCAAAACACCTTTTATGCAAGTTTAACCACATAACAAGAGCCAAATTCAATTATCTCACCAATAGCCTTACCAAATGCAGACTTATAGCTCTCGATACCTACGTACATAGTAGTTAACGTCGTCAAGTAGGGTTGGGAACGTACGGGGTGTTACAGAACACTATGGGTTCTCCAAATAATCCTTCAAAAGGTGAAGGTAATGTTTACCATCAATTTGGTATAAGAGGCATGATACATGCAGTTGTCGTGCAATCTAATTTGAAAAGTTTTATAATCCTCCATCAAAAGAAAAGAACAAAAAGTGAACTTGCACTTGGTTTTTCAAAGTGATGCTGAGGTGAATCATATAAATATGATAAATGTCAAGGTAAGACAATGGGCTTATAATGCAAATTGATAAACTAAAGTACATATATATGATTGTAGTCCATTTCTTGAAGAGAGTGTGACTTGTAATAAGCATTCTATATGTGTTAAAAGTTATTCTCTATATGTGTTAAAAGTTATGAATAAGGATGTGCTTATGACTCACCTCTACGAGAGGTTTGATAGAAGTGAAAAAAAAAATATTGTGATATTAATGGTCATTGGTCAAATACTTTTAGTACGTCACAAATATTGTGGTATGTTGTATTATGAACTATCAAAGAGAAAAAAAAGAAAGAAATAATTCTTTCATGTAATAGTTGTGGTCATGACCAAAAATGAATGTTATTGTGTGGCTACACAAATTTGTCATTGGTTTGATACATATAATTTTCTCCTTAAAGGAGATGTTCACCATAGGTGTGCATGGTATTTTGGAATATGAGGTAGTACACAAGTATTTGATAGGTTCGAGAAAAAGCTAATGTGTTACTACACGGAGGAATAAAATTGTTCATGATATTGAGATTGTAGTAAGTCTCAAAAGAAACTTTTTAAGTTTCATGAAAATTGACAAGAATAAATTATTATTAAATTGAGACTGTAAATTATGGGAAGATTTTTTATTTTTATTTTTTAATCTTCATACTACTACAAGCGAAGCGGGTTATTAATATTTATGTGAAAAGTTACCCGTCGTTTTCTCTATTTTATAGTATAAAAATATAGGCATGATGATGGAATCACATGCGGTAGTAAACTAAAAGCTTACAGAAAATATATAAGTTGGCATGATCGGTTGACCATCCCGGTTCAAATGTGATGCAAAAATAATTGAGAATTCATGTGGTTATATATTGAAGAAATAAAATATTCTTCAAAAATTCTCTTATGTTACTTGTTCTCACGATAAAATATTATATCGGGTAAGGTTGGGGTTCTATCCCTAAATTTTGGAACGTATAACAAGGTGAATATGGGCCCGTTCACCAGCCATGTGGATCGTTTACTATGAAATAAGATACATCTATAGTTGGTCACATGCGTTTTGTTATCAACTTGCAATTTGATTTTTGCAAGATTGTTTGCTCAAATTGTTAAATTAAGAGCATGGTTCCAAACTATAAAAGTTGATAAGTGTGTGCCTCCAATTATAGTTGAACCATTGGTTATAAGAACAAATCTCCCAAAAATAAAATTTGGTGTGAGACGAGTTTGTTTAAATATAGCAACATTTGTATGCATCAAGCCAACAAGGTTCCCCTCTATTGTTGGTTCAGGATCAAGAACCAAATAAATCCATCTAAAAATTTGAATGTGTAACATCCAACATGCACAAAGATGGATCCCCAAAATAAGGTTGGGGTGAATGTTAGATTTTCTAACATTAGGGGGAGATATGATTAAAAGCTCAAATGCATGGAATGAATTATCTAGATCCTCGTTAAAAAAAAGTGAACATGAAGTTCAAGAGATAATTCATGATTTGCAAAATGTTGCAAGTTCATTGCCAAACTGATCCTATGTTATAATTCAGCTGTAAATGCTCCAATGAAAAGTCCTTAAAGGACAGAGTCTATGGCACATTTGAAACGTGATAGACCAATTGATTTCAAATGTAAAACTCCTTAAATAAGGAGAGGAGCAAATGATCAAGATGATGTTGATAATGAGGCAAGTGCTTTAAAAGAGCACCATGACATAACTCTTCATAAAACCTTGACAAAGTTTTAGGTACCTGAAAATGATGAAAAATGAAGAATCTCCATAAGTTATGTCATAATGGAACTGATATGACAGTATTTTTGGTATAATGTAAAGCTCAACATTATAAAAGGTGACGAGGATCTTGAATTCAAATCTTTCAAATAGTGAGGATAGATAAATGATTGGTCAAATAAAATACGTAATTTCAAGTATATTTTATTTCACTTGAAAAGTAATGTTTTGAAATTAGTCCATAGACTAAGGTATAATGTCAGTGGGGTACAAATAGGTAATTATGAGAAAAGTAAAATCGTAAGATATAAAGTACGACTTGTGCCTTGAGGCATAAAGGTTATTCGCAAAAGTCCTGGCATTATTGTTTGGAGATGTGTTCTCCTGTGGTGGATGCAATAAGGTTTCTTTAAATCTGGCAATGAATGAAAAAACTTGAATGCGTATCATGAATGACTTTCATGTCTAGCTAGACGGTAAAAGTTCTATGAAAACTAGCTAGACGGTAAATGTTAGATGAAAATCCTTGAAGGATTTAAAAATGTTAAAAGCGATTCCATTGAAATAGTACCCCAATGGTTGTAATATCGCTTAACATAAAGAAAGATCTATTTCGATCTCATGAAAATGATTAGAAAGTATCATGTATTTGTGCAATTGATGCACTTATATATCCTACTATTTTTATACATGAGATAATAATTTTTATTAATGTGCAGGAAAGACATAGTGTCACTTTTATGTGAATCCGAGTGAAATAGAATATTATTGACATGGATTTATTATTTCTAACAAATATTGTAAAAGGATTATTGATTATGCAAGTGCAAGAAAATTAGTTGATTTATATGAAGTTTGATCTCAAGAAAGTAATCTGTTTGCACATGGGAACATTGTCATATCATGTTATTCTATAGGACAGTAAATTCTATTATCATGCAAATGAAAGTGTCCGCAACTTGGGCGTTGCTACGAACAAGTTGAATGAACAATTTGGTTGCGAGATGAGGTCACGAATAAAGTGATTATCAAGAATATATTTGGATGAGCTCAAAAACTCAACATATCCAAGAAACAAGAAAATGATAGATTAAGATGAGTTCAAGAATGGAACATCTTCATGAATGTGATTTGATTACAAAGATATTGTCAATATCGGCATTTGAAAAGCTGTCATACAAGATTGGAAGACATCATTACGAGAATTAAGTGATGTTTTAATCAGGGGGAGTATAATACGTGTTGTACTCTTTTTCCCTTGATCGGAGTTTTGTCCCACTGGGTTTTCCTGACAAGGTTTTTAATGAGGCAGCAAATAATGTGTATTACTAGATATGTGTACTCTTTTTTTCTTTACTAGAATTATTTCCCATAGGGTTTTTCCTAGTAAGGTTTTAACGCGGCATATTATCTATTAATGGACATCCAAGGGGGAGTGTTGTAAATAATATTATTATTTATGGATGACCATTAGTCCTATGGTGTATCTCCACCATTATGTGTAGTAATTATCCACACCTCCATTACCTCTCCCACACTCCCATGATCTTCCCCATATTCTCAAGAGTTAATGTCATGTTTAAGACAACCTTACAACTACCTCTTGTAATAGTATAAATAAGGGTATATTGGTTGATTAAAGATACACTTGAACAATTGGAAGAATAGAAAACTCTCTTCTCTTGAGCTCTCATTTCTTATCTACTTTCTTACTTATATTGTTCTCTTTTAGCTTAATTTTAACAATATGTACATTACGGGAGAACTTTTAAGATATCATAATCTGTAATTATGATCCTTTCTTTTGTGCTTATGTGCTTCAGTTAAATTGACAATCTTGACTAGTACAAACAATCTTAACCAGAGTTATTTTATGGTCATACTTTATAGGAAGGGAGATATATAAGTACAATAAAATATTTTTAGATTGTATATTGCATGTCATAGCAATACTTCTTAGATCGCAACTAATAGCAACTTTAAAAAAAAAAATTAATAGCAGTTTTAAAACAAAAAAAAATAGAATATCAATCACCCCATATTTCTCTCAAATTAACTACTAAAAAAAGGTAAATCTTTTTTAAGAAAATAGGATATCAATCACTCCGTATTTCTCTCAAAACAGTTACTTCCTTATTCCACTCATTCACAATTAAAGCAGATTCTTCTTCTTCTTCTCCATTCGAATTTTACTTAATCTATGTCGGCCATATCAGAATTAATATCGGAAAGCAACCCAAATTCTCCCAAATTGTTGGACTTATTCGTCGAAAATAATTTCCATTAAAATACAGATTTACTCATTTAGATTGCAATGGATCATTGTTCCTGCTAGAATGTATAGTTCATATACGCAACGAAAGCATAAAGTCACGGATCATACACTTACATAACAACATAATAATGTAAATTGCAAACCGAAATTCAAAAAAGTATACATACTTGTTGAAGCTTTTGCACAATTAGTTTATCACCTTGATCTCCAGGTCTACTGCCTTCTACCACTTCCTGATTAACCTTTTACTAATCTACATTTGTGTGGACAAGCTCTTTGTTTTCTTAAGAAAAAGAATGAATTTTCCAATCCTGAAAAACCAGCTCCCCTCCCTTATTTATTCCAATATATCATTGAAGAAGGAAGATGAAGGGGAAAAACGTTTTCAGCCATTCATGTGAACTTAATACCTCCATAATGAGCAAAACGTTTTTCACCCTTAATAGTCCCATTATGTGAAAAACGTTTTCAGCTCATTATTAGTATTAAGTTCCATTTATTCCTTATAGAAGACTAGTAAAATAATATTACTTCTTCCATAAAAACTTTTTCTTATCAAATTCGATTAGTTAATCAGGTGTAATAGGGATTGCAGATTTATTAACTGAGGCTTCCAATTATGATATTAATTCGCAAATGAATGAATTATCATATCATAATAAATTACAAATAATTCCACTAAAAATCTGTAATTGCACTCCTCGATATTAACTTCAAAATCTACCATTACATCTTATTTAACTCCCCATGTTAGAATTACCGACACCAATCAATTAAATCAAATTTTTCTGAAAATTTAATTTATTGATTAACTCAATCCTATATTACTATGCTCAACTTATTTTACGTGACGGATACTAAATCCACCTGCAGGGTTTACATCTGAAGAACTTATAAGCAACCATATAGGGGTGTCTTCTATCTCAAGTCCGAGACGTGGTTCTATCAACTAATTATTATTTCACTAAGTGATTTGTCATTATCCAATCTATTAGGAATATGTTGACTCTCAATAGAGTCTCACCTTTTAATAGATTAAAATAATAAATCAAACTACATAGATCATAATAATTATATCAAGAATTAAGAGTATAAGTACATGTAATGGACTAGAGAAGTTGTTTATTAATATTCAGAACATAAACAAACATCTCTACTTGGTCCATTCAATACATACGAAATGTACTAGCACAAGAAGTTGGAATATTACCATTCCCATAATTAAGATCAAACTATATTTTAATCTTGTGCTACAATCATCAAGATTTTTGTCCTACTTCATCTTTGATTGTGAACTTTAATTTATAACTTATAAGAACCGACAATTTTAATCTTTCGTGCATGAGTTATATAACTCCATGCACAAAATTGTCTACTTTATAAGCAAAGGACACACATGTCAACACAATAATTTATTTAAATAAAGACTTTATTAAATTAATTAAATAAAATAAATAGTCTTTACATGGGATGTAAAAATAATATTATAACTTAAACCAACATGGTTAATAGTATATCCTAACAATCTCCCACTTAGACTCATAACCATGCATGAACAATTTTAACACCCATTTCTTCCACATGCTTATTAAAGACCTTCTGAGTTAAGCCCTTGGTAAATGGGTCCGCCAAATTGTTCTTCGACTCAATCTTCAAAACTCTCGCATCACCCCTTTGAATTATATCCCAAATCAAGTGATATTTTCTCTCAATATGCTTACTTCTTTTATGGCTTCGTGGTTCTTTCGGGTTTGCAACTGCACCACTATTTTCACAATAAAGTGTGAGTGGTGCTTGAACCGAAGGAACCACTCCAAGCTCTTTCAGAAAGTTACCGAGCCAAACAGCCTCCTTGGCCGCCTCAGAGGCAGCCACATATTCAGGTTCCATGGTGGAATCAGTAACACATGATTGCTTGATACTCCTCCAAACTATGGCTCCACCTCCTAAAGTAAACACATATCCTGAGGTATACTTTCTAGAATCTCTATCTGACTGAAAATCTGAATCTGTATACCCAATCGGTATAAGATTGTCAGAGTGAAACACAAGCATGTAATCCCTAGTCCTTTTTAGGTACTTGATTATATGCTTTACCGCAGTCAAGTGTTCTTGTCCAGGATTAGACTGAAATCTGCTAACCATGCCAACAGTAAAGCAAATATCAGGTCTGGTGCACAACATAGCATACATGAGACTCCCTACAGCAGAAGCATAAGGGACCGCCTTCATTCTCTCTATCTCATCAGTCATTTTGGGTGACTGATCCTTTGATAAAGTAATTCCATGCCTAAAAGGAAGGAATCCCTTTTTGGAATTTTGCATGCTAAACCTTGTAAGAATAGTGTCAATATAAAGCGCTTGAGATAAGCCTATTATCCTTTGTTTGCGATCTCGCATAAGCTTGATCCCAAGGATTTGAGCTGCTTCTCCCAAGTCTTTCATATCAAAACGCGAGGACATCCACTCCTTAAAAGAATTCAACATGCTCACATTATTCCCTATGAGCAAAATGTCATCTACATACAGAATCAAAAATGCTACTTTGTCTCCGTCCCATTTTTTATATATGCATGACTCATTTTCACATTGATCAAAACCAAAAGTCTTAATCGAATTGTCAAAACAAGTATTCCATGCCCTAGATGCCTGTTTCAATCCATAGATGGATTTCTTAAGTTTACAAAACATGTTTTCATTGCCACTTTCTATGAAACCTACTGGTTGTGCCATATAAATGCACTTATCAAGACTTCCATTTAGGAAAGCTGTCTTGACATCCATTTGACAAATCTCATAATCATAATGAGCAGCAATGGATAAGAGAATCCTAATGGATTTAAGCATAGCTACCGGCGAAAAAGTTTCCTCATAATCAATTCCTTCTTTTTGAGTAAATCCTTTCGCAACAAGCCTTGCCTTAAAAGTTTGTACGTTTCCATCCACACCTCTCTTTTTCTTATAGATCCATCTACAGCCAATGGGTTTGACTCCCGCAGGTGGTTCTACAAGATCCCAGACTTGATTAGAGTACATAGACTCCATTTCAGATTTCATAGCAGTAATCCACATTTCAGCATCTTTGTCCTGTAGTGCTTCGGCGTAATTAAGGGGTTCTGTATTAGGCTTCTCAGGGATTCGATCGTATGATTCTCCCAAGAGCGCAAACCGTAAAGTTTTTCTAATAATTCTCCCACTACGACGAACAATCACTACAGGATCCGCTACATTTGGAACTAAATTATGAACACCTTGAACGTCGTCCTGCACAATTGCAGGCTGCTCGACATTACCCTGAACTGTTTCCTCCACAATTGCATGTTGCTCAACATTACTCCCACTACTTTGAGGTAGTGTAATGTCAAGTGTTTGCTCTTGTGCAACCTCTTTCCTATTGACATTTCTCCCACTACGTGGATGCAGTGGTATGTCAATAACGGTTGTCGGAATATGTTCTTGTTACGTTTCATTAATCGTTATTCTATTGCTCAATTCCTGTAAAATGAGTTTACTACTAGGAACATGGTTCATTAAATAGTCCGCTTCCAGAAATCTGGCATTTGTCGAGACAATTACCTTCTGTTCATTAGGACAATAAAATAAACCTCCTTTAGTACCTTTTGGATATCCAATAAAAATGCACACTTCTGTCCAAGATTCCAGTTTATTAGTTTTCCCTTTTAGCACATGTGCTGGACAACCCCAAAACCGAATATGCCGTAGACTAGGCTTGCGCCCACTCCACAATTCAGATGGGGTTAAAGGTACTGACTTTGAAGGAACCAAGTTCAGAATATAATTTGTTGTTTCTAATGCATACCCCCAAAAGGAAAAAAGCAAATCTGAATAACTTAACATTGATCTAACCATTTCCATAAGAGTTCTATTTCTCTGCTCTGCCACACCATTTTGTTGTGGTGTTCCCGGAGCAGAATATTGAGATATAATTCCTGATTCTGATAAGTACTTAATGAATTCCGCAGAAAGGTATTCACCACCACGATCATATCGTAATGTATGGATATGTTTATTATGTCGCTTTTCCGTTTCTATCTTAAATTCCTTGAATTTTTCAAAGCATTCAAATTTACGACGCAACAAATAAATGTATCCATATTTCGAGTAATCATCCGTGAAAGTCACAAAATACTCAAAACCACCTCTTGCTTGTATAATCATAGGACCACACAAATCAGAATGAATTAATTCTAACTTATTACCGGCTCTATTTCCTTTGGAAGGAAAGGGTCTCTTGGTCATTTTTCCTTCTAAACAGGATTCACAAGTTGGAAGTGCCTCCACTTTCAATGAACTCAAAGGTCCATCAGAAACCAACCGTGAGATCCTATTTATATTAATATGACCTAGACGTAAGTGCCATAAGTAGGTGTCACTCAATTTCGAAATTCGTTTTCTCTTATGTGATTGATCAATGTTATTAAGTTCCGAAGTTTGTAGCATGTTTTGAGACACATCAAACACAAACAGATCATCTATTCTAGGAGCAGAAATAATAAAATGCTTATTAAACTTAATAATTGCAGAATTATTAGCAAAATAAACATTGTAACCAGCATCCATTATTCTTGAAACTGAAAGTAAATTCCTTCTTATAGAAGGTACGTAGAGAACATTATTTAAAGTCAAAACTCTAGAACTACTGAACGTAATGGAAATGGTCCCTATAGCTAAAGCTGGTGCTGGTTCCCCATTTGCTTGAAACACGTTGAGCTCATTTTCATTTAGCCGCCGTGTTACCTGAAACCCCTGCAAAGAAGTGTAGATATGATTAGTGGCTCCCGAATCTATAGCCCAAAATTGGGTAGAAACAGCCGCTAAAAATGTTTCAATGACATATGAAAAAGAAGTACCTTGTTTCTGCATTTTTGCTATATAACCGGGGCACTGTTTCTTAAAGTGACCAGGTTTCTTACAATGATAGCACTTGCCCTTAGGCTTAGCCACACCACCAGTAGCACCTGGAACCTTATGGGGCTTCTTTTTTTTCTTTTCGCCTTTCGGCTTAGAATTCGAAGAAGAAGGTTTGTCAACCATGAACGCCGCAGGAGTAGCTTGGTGCTTAATGATTGATTCTGCCACTTGCAGCTCATTCAGCAGTTTCGCAAGGGACAAGTCCATCTTATTCATATTATAATTTAAGCGAAACTGCTGAAAACTGTCTGGCAGAGTCTGTAGGACCATCTCAACCTGAGATTCCTTATCAATAACCACACCAAGAATTTCCAGCTCGTTCAACAGACTCATCATCTTAAGAATGTGCTCCCTCACCAATGATCCCTCAGCCATTTTAGTGGTCAAAAGGGCTTTCATGGCTGTCTTCTTTGCAGCACGATTTTGCTCACCGAACATCTCTTTGAGAGATTCAAGCATATCGTAAGCAGAAGTCATTGACTAATGTTGATGTTGCAAGACATTCGCCATGGAGGCAAGAATGTAGCATCTTGCCATCTCATTAGCCTTAACCCATTTGTCATAGGCTTTAGTTTCATCATCAGTGGGATCAGCGGACCTAATAGGGAATTCTTCAACCAGAACAAATTTGAAACCTTCAGCAGTAAGGACAATGTCCAAGTTACGTTTCCAGTCAACATAGTTAGGGCCCTCTAGTTTATTTTGATTCAGGATAGTGGTTAAGGGATTGAATGAAGACATGGTAAATCTGTGGTATGATAAAAAACAAATCATTATTAGACATGCGAACAAAATAATTAAATTCATAAAATCCACATCACACATATCACAATGCTCATAAACAGTTAGAATCGTTTGGGAAACTTAACCATTTTAAGCAAAAATACATGCAATGTGAGACATGCTATCTACTTAAAGAAAACAGCACCAACTCAGTTTGAGAGTAAAATGTTAAGTCAAGTTAGATAAACATCATATTTCATAGTATCTCTTGCTCATTGATTCAACATGTAACTTAGTTGGAAAGTTAAGACAAGTCATCAAAACAAGAGACACAAAATAGTAGCAATATATACAAGCATATCCGATGGGGAAGATGACCTATGTCAATTTGTATACTCATATAATATACTGTAATGGACCACTGGAAACCATAAGGAATGACCCCTATTACCACTGCTGTCAAAAATCAAATTTTTTCAGAATTTGTAAATTTTCAGAAAACATAAAAATGCCCCAAAACCCATCAAAACGAAGGAATTTGGCCAAAAAAGGCCATATGTCATGGCAAAGCGTGAGTCTTGGTCAGTGGGTCTTTTCCAATGAACCTACCAAATTTCAGGCCAATCGGAGTTCGTCAAAAATTGAAAAACTCCAAAACCGACCAAAACCGACAGTCATCGACAAAGCTGCTTGCGAGGGTCAGCAGGGCTATTCTCGCAACTTGGCCTTGCCACTACACCACTTGTTTAGACAAATAAACAACAAAAGTGATTGGGCAAATTCAAATGGCAATACAGATTTACCCTCATCTAGAAAATCAATATATATAGGCAGTCATCGGCACGGCTGTCAGCGAGGGTGGAACGAATTGTCTGGACAGCCTTGCCTTGTCACCATGCTGCTCGTTAGAGCATGTAAGGTATGAATATAGTTGGGCATAGTCATAACTTGGAACATAGTTACCCTTAATCCAGATTGCATAATCATAAAGTAGTTAAATTCATGAATATAGGGTTAAACAATTCCAGAAACAATTATTTCATTGTTAACATATATTTCCAGAAAAAATGTTATGTCATAATGAACATATATTTCCAGAAAACAAACATTTCATTGTGAACATGTATTTCAAGAAAACAAACATTTCATTGGGAACATGTATTTCCAGAAAACAAACATTTCATTGTGAACATGTATTTCCAGAAAACAAACATTTCATTGTGAACATGTATTTCCAGAAAACAATTGTACCATAAATTCATAACACATGATATTCATATAAACCAAAATAGATATATGAAAACATGAAATTTCAGGTACAATATCATCAACATGATAAACAGTCAACAACATGATTTTATACAACTGTTGAAACTAACAAAAAACATGTATAACAATCATGAAATTCATATTACATTATCAGTTAGATGTAAGATGACTCGTGATACCAATTGCTAGAATGTATAGTTCATATACGCAGCGGAAGCATAAAGTCACGGATCATACAGTTACATAACAACATAATAATGTAAATTGCAAACCGAAATTCAAAAAAGTATACATACTTGTTGAAGCTTTTGCACAATTAGTTTATCACCTTGATCTCCAGGTCTGCTGCCTTCTACCACTTCCTGATTAACCTTTTACTAATCTACACTTGTGTGGACAAGCTCTTTGTTTTCTCAAGAAAAAGAATGAATTTTCCAATCCTGAAAAACCAGATCCCCTCCCTTATTTATTCCAATATATCATTGAAGAAGGAAGATGAAGGGGAATAACGTTTTCAGCCATTCATGTGAACTTAATACCTCCATAATGAGTAAAACGTTTTTCACCCTTAATAGTCTCATTATGTGAAAAACGTTTTCAGCTCATTATTAGTATTAAGTTCCATTTATTCCTTATAGAAGACTAGTAAAATAATATTATTTCTTCCATAAAAACTTTTTCTTATCAAATTCGATTAGTTAATCAGGTGTAATAGGGACTGCAGATTTATTAACTGAGGCTTCCAATTATGATATTAATTCGCAAATGAATGAATTATCATATCATAATAAATTACAAATCATTCCACTAAAAATCTGTAATTGCACTCCTCGATATTAACTTCGAAATCTACCATTACATCTTATTTAACTCCCCATGTTAGAATTACCGACACCAATCAATTAAATCAAATTTTTCTGAAAATTTAATTTATTGATTAACTCAATCCTATATTACTATGCTCAACTTATTTCACGTGACGGATACTAAATCCACCTGCAGGGTTTACACGTGAAAAACTTATAAGCAACCATATAGGGGTGTCTTCTATCTCAAGTCCGAGACATGGTTCTATCAACTAATTATTATTTCACTAAGTGATTTGTCATTATCCAATTTATTAGGAATATGTTGACTCTCAATAGAGTCTCACCTTTTAATAGATTAAAATAATAAATCAAACTACATAGATCATAATAATTATATCAAGATTAAGAGTATAAGTACATGTAATGGACTAGAGAAGTTGTTTATTAATATTCAGAACATAAACAAACATCTCTACTTGGTCCGTTCAATACATACGAAATGTACTAGCACAAGAAGTAGGAATATTACCACTCCCATAATTAAGATCAAACTATATTTTAATCTTGTGCTACAATCATCAAGATGTTTGTCCTACTTCATCTTTGATTGTGAACTTTATTTATAACTTATAAGAACCGACAATTTTAATCTTCCGTGCATGAGTTATATAACTCCATGCACAAAATTGTCTACTTTATAAGCAAAGGACACACATGTCAACACAATGATTTATTTAAATAAAGACTTTATTAAATTAATTAAATAAAATAAATAGTCTTTACATGGGATGTAAAAATAATACTATAACTTAAACCAACATGGTTAATAGTATATCCTAACAGTTCCATATCCATAAAACGGTTGGTGTTGTTTATAGATTTAGTGGACTCTGTATGATTCACCATTTTCACTTTGAAAACTTGTTGTATATATAAACTGGTTGATTTACTATTTTCATACACCTTTTGCATACACTATTTTTGGATATGAAATGTATATACAAATTGGTTTCATACTAATAAGTTAAGTTATTTAGTGGACTCCATACGATTTCACCATTTTTGATATATTAAAAACTGGTTTCATACACTTTTGTAAATAAATTTGCTATTTTCATACACCTTTTTTGTGTATATAAACTAATTTATTTTTTGCATACACTTTTTTTTTTATGTATAAAATGTGTATACAAATTGATTTTATACTGATAAGTTTACCTACTGTGTGAATTCCATATGATTTATCATTTTCATACATAAAAAATAAATTTTAATATTACACTGCCGCTATCTACGCCAGAAATCAGATAGTTTACTAGAGAACGTCGTCGGCCGAAAACGAAAAGTGAAGGGGTTGTATATAAAATTAGGAGAGAAATTTCAACACAAATCCAAATGAAACAAATATTCTTAGAAAAGAGAAAAGATGGAGAGGAAATATGGAGAGGAGTAGAGAGAGAAATAAAAAGATGAAATACGGAGAGAAGTAGATTAATGGAGGAGTAAAAAGAGGAGAAAGATCTGATTTGAAAGAGATCAAATACCCACTTTTTACTCTTCTAATAAATAGCTACACGTTAATTTATGATAAAAAATTAACACAATAAAAAATAAAATTATTAGTATAATTTATCAAATCTGTTATGACTTGCAATTAAAAATACAATTCAATAATTATAAAAAAGTATAGTTAACTTGCAATAAACAATCTAAAAAATGCATATAAGATAATTTTTACTTATAATATTTCTAAAAAGAAAGAAGAAAAATTGGGTTAAGTTAAATGGGTTGAGCTACAACCCAATCTTAGCCCAAGCAACTTTGAACAGGGTTGGATAATGACTTATTTATTGGTTCAGCTCATTTTGACCAACACAAAATCAGCCCAACCCATTTGACACCCATGGTTCTTGCTTTAACTTATATATACTGAAGTATTGGGCATATGGTTACTATTTAAATTGTCTGTTATTGTTCTTCTTCTTAATTTCAGTTCCAATTCCTATGAATTGTTTGGTCCCAATTTATGTGCTACCAAGACATATGGTTAAGAGCTCGTTGGAGTTAGCTAGTTATAACCAGTTGATAAGTATTAAGTGCTGAAATTAAGTAGTTATGCGTTTGAGCAGAGGCGTCTCAACAAATTTGATGACCTAAAGTCAAATCTTAATAAAGGGTTTCAAGTATATTCAATAAAATTAATTTTTGTGTGCATCACACGTGTATCTTATGTGTCACATGCACGTGCAACTCGTGCATCTCGTGCGACGTACGTGCATCTTATGTGCATTTTGTGCACCATACGTGCATCTCATTGTCAATTAGTAAAAATATTTTAGGAGTACATAGATATTATCGTTAAACATGTGTGTGAGTATACTACTATTGTGATACTTCTATTTAATTTAATATTTTTTTAAAAAAAAAATAAAAAATCTAAACAACTAGTTATGCCTTTTAGTAACTATTAAAAATATGCCCTCAAAAGTTTTTTTATTTTTTCCCTTATAATTTCTCTTGAAATTTAACAATACATGATTTTTTTTAAAAAAAATAATATATGTAGAACATATATTTAGAAAAAATGGGGCTCCAAAAAAATTGGGACCCGAATCATTATATTAGTGGCTTTATGATCGAGCCGGCCCTGCGTTTGAATAGAACTATAAAAAACTAGTATAAGCAGGTAAGGTGCTGAAACTTATTTTAATAAGCATCTATAGGTGATAGGAAAATATTGTTTCACAACCAGTTAAATTACATTGATGTGCAAAATCATTTACACCGAGTGTATATAGCTTAAATATATTTAGTTCTTCATCCTTACCATCTTTAGGGTTTCAGCTCTGCGGGAACGGATTCGTTTTTGTCAGAAAGCGCTTTACCTTCAATGTGAGATTTTCGATGCGAATCCAAACTTACTCTGGTCTCAATAAGGGTATCGGACATCGAGTGGAAACCAAATATATTATAGGACAATTTTTTCGAACTAAAGTAACTGTTAATTTGTGACAGAGGGAGTAATGCAAACTCGACGTTAAAAAATTAGTGAGCCCCTATTTTCTGTTGTTCACAAACTGATGATCATAGAACTAAGCTTTTCCCATAAAATATTAACATAACGTGCCCGTTGGGGACTAGGCTTCATGCCTTGAAGAGAGTCGGGCATACAAATTTATGAATAATATAGATTAATTCCATCATTTTAATTCAAAATGGTTCCCCGGAGTAATTAATACCCATAATTAAATTCAAGATAAAATAATTCTGTATTTTATCCCAAAATTGTTATCTTTTATTCCACCAATGAATCAACCTCAGATTGTTCTCCCTTATTCCATCAATTAAATAATTCCGGATGACAGTATAAATTGTTTTACTTGATCAATGTAATTTAACATGTTAAAAGAAAGTATTTATCATTACCATTATTGAGTTATCTATTCAAATAATGTTGGGTATTCGGTACGAAACAATTATTGAGTTACCCATTTCAATGTGTTTCCCCCTTAAAAGATGGTCAAATTTTGTAATTATTAATTCATCCAAATATAGGTATCTCAACAGGATCGTATGGATTGCAATTATTTTGCAATTTTGCAATGAATCTGAGAACCCATGGATTGCTACTCAAGTTTTGGCGATTACTTCAGACCTACAGAATCTGTAATTGTATTAAAAAAATCCACTTATAAATTATAATTTAAAAATAATTTCTCCACTAGCACAAATATGCCTTTTTTAAGAATCCAAAATCCATAAAATCAAAATTCTAAATCTGAATTCGCCTTTGATTCCTTGTGCTATCAATATTTACTTTTCTTTTCTTTTGTGATACTGTGGTTTCTTCTCTAATATATTTATTATTTTGCTTTTGTTACTCAAATATTGGGTATATAGTTACTATTTAAATTGTTGATCTTCACATATGATTAAGAGCTCGTTTGAATTACCTAACTAGGGAATTTATCCGCACTTCGTGCTATTATAAAAATTTTATATTTATGAATTGAATTTTTAATGCATTCAAATCTATTTTTAGAGATCCTTTCTAGACCTTGAATTGTCAGTACTCTTGCCAGTTATTTTGTTCTAGAAAAAAATATTTTCTTTTAATTCCTAATTCTTTTACATGATTTTTGGATATCCAATAATATTTTGTGAATATTTGATTACCTTAGTCAATTAATCCTTTTAACGTTTTATCCGAAGTGTATTTACATATCATATTTTTATGTACCTAATGTTCTTTGATATAAATTGTGTATGTATTATATATCTTCTTTTGAAAAGTTAAAATTTTTCTACTTGTATAACCTTCACATATTTTAAAAGCCAAGTTTACCATACAAGTATCATTTTTTGGTTATGATTGGGAAGTGTCACCTAACAAAAAAGAATTAATTTAATTAAGTCTATTAAGTCACCTAACAAATTCATTTGAAATTTAATATATTTTTTTTATAAATTAAACACAAGAAAAAGAAACAATCGATATAAAATATAGGAAAGTTTCAAGACACACTTTGTCTTTACATAAATAAACAACCTAGAAAATTATTAATGTGAGTTACTCTTTTTTGATATTTAGGATTCTATTTGATGAGTACTTTTTTCTTTACATGAATAAACAACCTCAAAAGTTATTAATGTGAATTACTCTCTTTTGATATATATGATTCTATTTGATTATAACCATCAAAGAATATTTACGTAGACTAAAATCATAACAATTTAAAGTAAATGATGAAAAGCTTACGTAAAAAATACATTTTTATAGATTCTTTTTGGTTCAGTGCATAAACAAAGAATATAAAAATAAGAACTTTGTCAACTACGATCTAATTTGTAGAACTTAATTCTGCAAATGCATAAGCTATATTTGAGCTACTAATTAGATATATTCTTTTGATTTCGTTCCTATTTTGTTCATTTTTTCTTTCTTCTCCCTCCTTATGACTCGCCACTTAATCACATAAAATTTGAGATCACAGTTCAAAATATAATTCTCGCTCATGCTAAATATCTTAAAAGTATTTCGTCTAGAAAATACATTTCTGTTAATTATGATTTTCTCTATGATCTTCCTATAAAATCTTAAGAAAGAAAATTAGAGCCATCATAGTCTAAAAATCGACTGAAAAATCAAAAACTAAAGAAAGTGGAATATGTAGTATTGACAAAAAATATTGTCTTGCAAGATCCGAATTTATACATTCATATTGACTATTACTCAAATGTAATATTGATTCATGTAACAACTCCAACACTAATAGCTTGCTCAAATGTCATCTGGGAGAATCCACCACCGCTAAATCTCCGATTCTTTCACGTCTATCACCGCGACCAGTGCCACCTTAATAGCCATAGAACTATTGGGTTTCTTTTCATGTTGAAATTAGCTCTCTTCCAAATATTGTTCATTTAATTTGGATTGTGAGATAATTTTTGCATTTCTAAAAATATAGTATCACTTTTGATGAGAACGTAACTATGCAATATTATTTACTGTGCATGTTCTTATGTCTTAATTGTCATTCATGTATGAGTTAATGTCTGAAAGCCTATTCAACGTTCTTTTTCTTTTTGGTTACAGAATATAATAGTTAAAATTTTGAAGGTTATTAGAAACCTTTGAGCTTCTTTAATAAAGTTCTATTAAAAGACTTTTGAGTTTTTATAATTAACAAAATAAATGAAAAAAATAGGAGATCAGGAAACAAAAAAAAAAAAAAAAGCCAAAAAAATGAGGAAAAAAAATAATATATGAATGAATTGAATTCTCCGGAGGTGGTATATATACATTAATATTATTATAATAGTAATGTTATTGGTGAACATTCTAGTATATCTTCTTGAGCATCACCAAAATATAAGAATTTACATATCAATAAACAACCTTTCTATGAATTAAATTGTGTTTTAAACATATAAATTAACTTTGCATTTTCATATTCTATCATTATACTTATTAAAAAATGATTCACACGAGTACAAAAAGGATATATACATACTTTCTTGAGTAGCATGTTTGTATATGTTGGGTTACTTTTCTGCTTCTATTTTTGAAAATTTTTGGACCTGAAAACACAGTAAATTAACCTTATCAACAACAACAACAAAAAAAATTACCTAATTAAGCAGATAAAATTTTAAAGAATACTTATGAGTTAAAGAGGAAAGAAGAATCTTGTTATCAACATAACATAATCAAATTCTATTAAAACTATAAAAAGAAGCAAAGAAAAAGAACAATCAAATTCTCTAAAAAATTACAAAGAGAACCAAAGAGAAAAAATCAAATCATTTTAAAAGAAATTCCTAATTATTATCATCGAGAATCCAAACAAATAATATCAAATGTATAATTGCAACAGAGAAATAGTTGTAATAATATTAGGCATATCAAATCATTTTACCTCGTAAAGACGAACTATGCAAAAATGTCTAACAATTTTATTATAATATCTCTTTTGTAACCTGCAAAATTAGATCAAAGAAATCAAATTGATCAACCAAAAAGACAAAAGGTGAAGAATAAGGAGAAATGAAAATAGAATAACCATTATATAGCTCAAAATAGATTTTTATTAGTGTGATTTTAAGGTGTCATAAACTTGTACATTAAATAATTGAAGGTTATGAATATGAAAAAATTGGAAGTTATGGACATTACTAATATTAATTAAAAGTAGAATTTATGTAATTGAATAGGTGTGAATTATGTAGATGATTTTATCAAATTAGATAATTGAAAGAAATGAGAGCAAAGGCCCAAAAAAGGAGAAAAAATATAAATGTGAATGGAGGCCATAGAGAGGTGTCACATCACTTTGATTTGAATCTCCTTTATATATATATATATATATATTGATTGTAAATAGTTGATCAATATGAAATACTAAAATTGAGTAGTTATGTGTTTGGATATAAGTATGAAAGCCAACAATAAGCAGGTGACATGCTTAACTTAAACTTATAATCAATAAGCATTTATTGCTGATAAGAAATATTGATTCATAACCCGTTAAATTACACTGGTAGCATAAGCATTGTTGACACCTAATTTTTGTCCTCCCCTACTAAATTTAATCTTGAGTTTCTTCGATTTTAAATAAAATTAAAATATTTGTTTTATCCGGACAAACGCTTTTTAAAATATTTATTTGAGTTAAATTTATCATTTAAGTGATGAATTATACATTTCTGTATTCTTGTATACGAGATCGTGTAATTTTAGTCACTTAAATAATTATTTTATCAAAAATTAGGTTTTATCAAGAATGATCTTGAAAATTAATTCAACGGGTGATTTTTGATTTAGACATAATTTATTTGAAAAATATTTATTTAATTTTTTTAAATTAAGAAGCTCGGGATTAAATCGGTTATTGATTTGTTTCGAATTTTTGTTTCAATTTGGTCGATCTATTAAATTTGGCCATAATCAAAATTAAATTGGCCATAATTGCAATGCAATTGGCCAATTGATTTTCAATTTGGTCTAAAGTTTAAATAAAATGAGCTAAACTCTAACCTATTGACCATTTGTTAAATAGCCTAATCTCTACCCATATCCCCTTAATTGGACCCAAAAATCAGGCCCAAAATCCCAACCCAACCTCCTCACCGCCCCAGCCCACCTCTGCAACCCGACCCGGTCCAGCCCACAACCTTATAACTCTTTTTCTTCTCCACACCAACAGCAAACAACAGACAACAATATCAACAACAGTAATCGACACCATTGAACAACAACTTCAACCCAACCTCGACCCGGTAAGAAAACCCAAAAAAATCTTCCCTCTTTCCCGATCAAATCATCTCCCTCTCCCCTTCGGTTTGTACACCACGTGACTACCACAAGACAATCGTACCCGAGGAATCTCGAAGCTTCTAGAAACTGCACATCACATCCTCTAACGTTCAAAATTTGTACCTTAGAGGTACAATGTTGGTGGATTTTCATTGGCTATGGGGGAATTCGGTTTTCCACCCGAAATTTCCAAAAACTTCACTTCGAACTTGACCCCGATTTAGTCCAAGTTCATAGAGTTCATATATGAAAAACCCAATTCTTATCCAAAATTATTCAACTTTCAAATCCCTTTTCATTTTTCCCTTTTTACCCCTCCGTTCCCCCCCACCCCCACCCCCACCCCCACCCCAAAACAGCCCCAATTTTCTCTATAAATAGATAATGAGGGTTAAGGGTTAAGGGGGAATTTTTGGGGAAAAATTTGGAGGTTATGGAGGCGCACGCTTCTAACCTTATATAACCAAAAATCCGAGAGGGAATACATACTCTAAAAGATCAAATTTCGACAAAAAGTTGAACTCCAACGAGTCGAAATTATAACTTCGGCAGAAACAAGCATAAATTCTGGTGGAAGCCATCCCGATTGAGACTCGTTGTCCTATTTCGTTGCTCCAAAATAGGTGAAAACTCCATCTCTTTTGCATTTTTCTCCTCTTATTTAAATTTCATAAAAATGTGAATCTCACAGTGATTGTGAATTTGGGACTGGTCTTGTTTGAGGTTTTATGTGATATTTACGAGTGATTAGTGGAAATTTCGGATTGAGAATTAAAACTTGTTCATAAAGAGAATGGTTTAAGACATGTTTGTATGTACTCTCTTCTCCGAGTTTGATTAAATTATGAACTGAGTGTCCAGTGATTTAATTTATTGACTGTGAATAATAGCTAAAGACTGGTTAGTAATGGTTCGATATGATTTATATGGTGTTTGGCTGTGTTTTGGTTAAAAATCCTTAACAATCTTTCTTGGATCACAATATCGAGCAAGGTTTGTTTAAAGGATGTGTGAGGGTCTTCAGAGGTTACTTTTAGTCCCCTGAAGACCAGAACTTTAGATCAAAATAGTGCTTTATGATAGCCTATTCTCATCCTAAAAGTTCACCTTCAGTTTTGATGTTGTTAGGCATGTATAACCATGTGTGTTGAATCTCGAATTTTGGTCCTTTTATTTGAAAGTTGCAGTGTCAAATTTAGTCACTTGGTAAAGGTTTACTATGAACCAACTTTGCCCGTGATTGCGTATGAACAACAACTGGTTTACCATGATGTTATTTTGGTCTTAAGAATTCAATGTTGTTAAGGTCGGCAAAATTCGAGATTCATGTCTCAATGTTTTCTTCATTGGTTATTAATGATGAGTCACTCTATCTTCCATGTCGCTTTTCATGCTTTGTAAGTAAGATAATAATGCTTAGGATCTGTAGGTCACTATATGCACGAGTTGTTCACTTTGTAGGGTATATGAACTATGTTATTGCCTAAAGTTATTAATGGTCTTTTCTATGAGTGTCTTGGACTTAATAGTTTAATTTTACCTATCTTATTTCCTCAAATTTCAACCAGCTTCAAAGCTATTTTAGTTGGTTGATTTACCAATATTATATGAATTGTCCGGTAAATAACTTTAGCAACCTTTTTTTTGGTATTTTTTTTTCCCTTCATTTGGATGAAATCCATGGATGTGTTTTAAGGACAGTGGTCATTGAATACATGTTACAGAAATCCTATGTTTGCCTTGCGTTGTGATATTCTTTCCTTGTTTATAATAGTTCGAGTTAACATTTTGGTGATATCTTGGTAAGTACGAAAATTTGTCTAATTAAAGAGCTATTCTTCAAAATCAATCTTCATCACCCTTTTCCTTGGGAGTTGTAAGTTTTCCAGTAGTCTAAGTTCCACCACGATTCTATCGTCTTTGGTTCGTATCCATGTCGAAGTATAGATTCCTAAAAGTATTAATCATCTGAAATATAGTTCCTTGGGACACCCTTTTTTTTTTCTTTCCTTAGATTCCTCATTTTTGTTCTGATGAATGGTCTATCTTACTTTCTGCATACGGTGAATGTGTGTCTATTCTATCTAGTATGTTGATCATATCCTGTTTGGTTCTAAGTCTGCAATGTCATAATGTTAGCTTGAAAAATCGTCTAATTAGTCTAAACACCTTCCTTGGTTTAAAAAATAATGTTTTCCTTTTCTTTATCATATTATTGTGTAAATGGATATCTGATTATTCCCCTTTCCCAAATTATGTGTTTTGAACATTTGGATAACTACTAATTTCTTCTTGTTTATGTGATTCATGTGATTCTTGGTGAGGCTCTTCCCGACTTGCATGCTTTTGTCGGGCCAGCAGGCACAACAATCCCTCCATTCTAGCTGAGTCAAGCCTTCCAAACCTAAGTCCCCAAAAAGACTGATTCGTAGCAGTATACCTCGAGTATACGGCAGTATACCATTGATATGTAATCGAATGCGAAAGCGAAGCTAGTATACAGGGTTGAAGACAAAGGAGGTGGAAAAAATTGAAATAGACTAAGAGCCTATGAAAAATTGAGGATTAAAGCCGGGCAGGTCCAAACGGGTCCAAAACTCATTTTTCTGAACTCTTCTCCTTTTATTTATTTGTAAATCCATGTTTGATTATTTGTTTGTAATTAATTCTCAAATTTGGTTAATCTTAATAAATCCCCTTTGAATTGTCATTTTTGCTTTGTCTTTATATCTTCTTTCATTATCACCTTGTCAAATGGTTTAAATGTTTGGATTCGGTAAAAAATGAGCTTTCTTTACATCTCTTTACAAAAAATGAATCTTCGAGAATCGAAAATTGCATCTATTTTGTCCATGTTACAAGTGGTTTATTTAGGTTAAAAGTGAACTTTTTCAACTTCAAAAAATTAATTCTCTTGAAAAATCCAAGTGTCTACAATTAATCGAATACTTGTCTCAATTTCGCACTTTTCATAAATAGGCTTATCTTGCAAAATATTGTTTTCTCCTTTGGCTAAAAATTGACTCTTTCCTAACTTATTTTTTCTAAAATAATATATTTTTCTCTTAAGTTCGGTAAAAATTCAAATTTAGGTTAAGTAGACTTTTCTTTAATTTAAATGAACTACTTTCCACGTGAATGAAATAAAATGCCATATTTACAATTAATTCAAGATTTTACAAAGTTAGCCATTATTTTAAAAAACTAGTCATTTTTATAAATCAGTCAAACTGTCTTTTGGTCAACCGTTTTTGCGGACGCTTCTTGAGTGCCTTAAAAACCTTCTCAAGGCGTTACCAGAATCCTTACCCATTTTCTCTAATTTTAAAGATTTGTTTCTGTTTTTGAGTCTTTAAAATTCGTTAATTTTTTGTTGATATTTTCTATAAAAAATCAAGTGGCGACTCTGTATTTTCTTAAATTGTTTCAAAATTTTCTTTAAAGTTTTGAAATAGTTTGAAAAGTCAAAAGTCAATGTTTTTACGATCCTTCGATCCTAGAAAGGGATAAAACAGAAATGACAACTCTGCTGGGGAAGTTCTTAAGATTCTAACCAAATTTTAGACTATTTGGACTGATTTTTGTGGCTTTATTTGAATAATTGTGCTAATTTGATAATATCTTGTGATTATATCTATCGATTGCATTCATGGCATACTTCCTCATTTGATATTAAACTGTTTGGATTTCATGGTTGCGCGGCCTCTATTGATCAATTTCAAATGAAAGTGTTGGAAATACAATAATTTATTGGTACGTTAGGCGTCCAATGGCTGTTTGTATTTCCAAACCCAAGTTGTCCACTTGGGAACCTGGTCAAAGCCCACTCTAGATACCTAGGATAGAGCGAAACCAAAACCTTTTTAGGCATGAATCATGGTTATGTGTTGGGCCCATTAGAAAACCTACCCTGCGTCTATTGACCACGAGTCAAACATAGACGAATCATGGTTATGTGTTGAAGGAGTATATGCCAATTAATCTAATCCATTATCATTTGGGGTGGGGGGGAAAGGCTTACTTTGTTTGCTTTTGTGTAGGAATGACTCAACCACTCCCCATTAGAAGATTCAAAATGGTTACCAAACCAGATGATTTCCTTCAGGTTTGGTGGGTCTACATGAGTCAAGAAGATAAGAAGACTATTAAGATGCATATTGGTCACCTACCTTCACTTCTAGATATGGATGTTTGGCCTGAGATGATTCATGTGTTGACAGAATTCTGGGATGACGACAATATGGTATTTTGCTTTGGAAAAGTTGAATTGACCTCTACTATCGAAGAAGTGGTAGTTAGCTATGAAAGCGTCCACATGTGCAACAAAAGGAAAAAGACGCCGGACAACAATGTTTTAGTCCCGGACATATGGAACCGTCAAAAGATCAAGGATGCCTTTTTGATCGAAGATGATACTTGGCTAGGGAAGCTTGATGGGCCAAATATTCCTTTTCGTGAGTTGTACTACAGGTTTGGAAGATTCAATTCTTTCCAAAAGTTCGGGCATGAATTCGCGTTTGAGTCAAAATGGAAGGATAGAAGAGCATTTGCTTTCGCGGTGAGTCTACTTGGAACCATAGTATTTCCACAAGGATCGAATGGTACTATTCATCTGAGTGTCGTTATGGTAACACATGCCCTCTTCTATAGGTTGGAATATGGCACTTCTAAGGTATTCCACTCTTTAGCTCCTATGATCGTCGCAGAAATATACCGGGCTTTGGGAAATTGTCAAAAGGGGGCCCGTTTCTTCCAGGGATGCAATCTTATTTTGCAATAGTGGATGATGAAACATTTGTTGAAAGATCCTAGAATGGAGAAAACAGACTATCTAACAAGGTACGATCTTCTTTTATCCTATAGCATGTGGTTGACTATAAACAGATTTAAGAGGGAAAAAACTCTGGAATTTTGGTTCAAGCAATTTGGGGAATTGACAGACGACAATGTTCAATGGTAAATCAAATACCTCAATCCGGGGAAATACACAATTCGAGGAAATAAACAGACTTTTTTAGTACTCGCTGGCCTCAGAGGGACTCGTCCTTATATTCCCGCCAGAATTCTCAGACAGTTTGAAATCAAGCAGGAAACACCACCAACAGAGCCCATGGCTAGATTCATCACTGAATACGGGGAAGGCGAGATGCCACTCAAAGACTTTATTATACGGGAGTGGAAGGAAAGAAAGACCAGATAAATCTCTTTTAGTATTGGGTTTGAGCCTGAGTTTAGCGATACTTAAAAAGAATGGTTGAAGAAGAACCTCGCAGGAACATTGGTCCCTGGTCTGAATGTGCCCACACAAATTATTGACGTAGAATCAGAGCATCATATTCGGCTTCACGGGCTTCAAGATAGGTTCCAAACAAGTGAGATTGCTCATTAGCGGCAACATATGGAGGATGTTGCAACCATACATCAATTGAGGGAAGAGCTAAAGCGATCCAGACAAGAGGTCGGTGATGCCAGACAGTGTTTGATCAATTTGGACGATTGTATGGCTTCCCAAATTGATAGCATAGGGAAAATGACCTACGAGAGTAAAGCGCAATTATGTGGAAGTCACTTGATCGCCAATTGATATCGCATATGGCATGAGGTGGACAAAGTCGAAAAGGCAAAAACTGATGAGGGATAATCTGGATGCTAGTATCTTTATTTATTATCCCCTGCGTGGGACTGTTTTTTCTTGCATTGTTATTTCCCTTTCCCCAAAGATTGTATCCCTCATTTTGCTACTTTGTAGGCATTTATGCCCTTTTGGATATTTTTGAAAATGTTATTTAGGGGATAATGGATTTGTTTTTAAAAGGCATATATTCCTTCAAACTCGTTAGGCCAACCCTTGGCTCAAAAGGGTCACCCAAGTAGGATACGCGCTTATTATAATATGTTTGTGTGATATAGCTATCTTACGTGTTTATGTGCGTTGTTTGAATCAAAGGCGAATTGATCCAATCCCATTTTTCATAAGAGCCCTTTAGGCAGAAATATACACCCACTAAATAAAAGTCCAACCGAACACTCTGGATCTCCCAAGTATCCAAGAAAAATCCTAAAGAATCATCTCTTGTACTTTCAGGAAGGTTTGACTAAAGAGATGTATATGGAAATGGATTTGACAAGGAGAAGAATTACGTCAATTCAACAAGAGATAAATGAACTCCATAAGAAGAGTGAGGAAATTCACCATCAGACAAAATTAGCTTTGGCAAAAGACAGGGAGTTGGGTAGACAGACTGCTGAAGTCAAGGCAAGGATTGCGTAAATAGATCAAGCATTGAATGAAGGAAAGCCAGAAAATAATTTCGCTGAAAAAGTCAAGCGGATGGTGTCGGAATTAGAAGCATACCAAAATGAGGCTCTTGGAGATACCGAGAAACTCATACAAGAGATGGAAAAGCAGTCAGAAAATATAGAGGAAATAACCTGGCCTACGCAAGAAAAAGGGCAAGTTACACTCAATGTAGGTGCTAGAAACTACCTGAGGGAGTCAGAAGTTGTGCAAGTCTCAAAAATTAATCAGTTATTGCGAGCCATGGGAACTTTATCCCCGATTAAGACCCAAGGACCCCAGTGTGATCCCCGGGATGAGCATAAGAAGTGCACTTATCACCTTCTCCAAAAAGGGCATACCACATATGGATGTCGTGTGTTGAAAGCTAAGATATGTGATATGATCAATAGTGGGAAGATTGCTCATTTGTATGGACCACATGCTATGCTGGTATGTGATAGGATCAAGCCAGGGACTCCCACTACCAGCGATGTTTCAATTCATCATGTGGACTTCATGACTTTCAAGGACAACTATGAAGTCATTTATGTCAAGTTGGTTCAAGCACAAATCTTGCATCTAAAGAAGGCAAACGATATGAAGAATTTGGCAAAATGGAAGAAAAATGATGACTCCTGCGTCTATCACAATGGAACAAAAAGGCACAACATTGAAAAATGTCGAGCTTTCCGCTTTGAGCTGGAGCACCTCATCAAGATTGGGATGATCCATATGGAGTTCGAGCCCAATCATCCATAGAGCGAAAGAAGTCAAATAGGAGTTCGAGCCCAATCATCCATAGAGCGAAAGAAGTCAAATAGAACAGAAGCCCTTTTCCCACTATCCAGAATCAAGCTTTAAACGTAGCAAGTTTTTTTAGTTTCCTTGTATTTACTTTTCCCTAATGTAATGAAGTTTAGTGAATGAAATGAAAACAATCCTTTTTGCAGCCATTCGAACTACGTAGGGCCTGATTTCTCCTTTGTGAGATACGTAGGCAGCCTTTTGGCCCAACCCCTATCTTCAAAAACTTTATCATCCCCCACTTCGGCTAAAAAAGACATAAGGATGGGAAGAAGAAGAGTTGGAACTTCCTGATAAATTCTACTTATCCAAAACAATGAACAAAATCCTGTTCATTGGAACTTTCGAGTCATTATTACCATATGGATCAATTCACCTGAGATAAGAAACAACTTTATGTGCTACTTGCCTGTGTGATTATCTTGCATTGTTATCTACCTTTGAGTTGTTTTTATTTTACAGATAATATAAACTACTCCGTGTTATCATAAATTGGCTGAGCACCCTTACTTCATCCGATCAAAAGCTCGCAAAATCCCATCCCCTAGACATTATTTGAATATGACTGAAAGCGACGACGCTAACGCATTGGCCATCAAGGACAATGTTATAGCATAACAAAGCGAGATGATTGCTGAACTCGTAAGAAATATGGAAATGCTTCAAGAGGAGGTGAATCGTACTAGAGACTTGGTAAACTTGGCCATGCACGGTCCTCCACTCCAAACCCCTCCTCTCAACACACTTGACCTTGGGAACCATCCAAATAACATTTCATCCACTTCCGCCTCTCAACTTCCTATAGATCAAATCCTTAATAATCCACCAGTTCATCAAACTCATATTTCACCCATTCAAAACACCAATCGAGACAATAACGTAAATGCTTACTATCCACAAAATCCTTTCCTGACACCACAAATCCATTCTCAAATCCCACAGAATCACTCTCAAACTTCACAAAACACCTATAACCCCCAAAATGTCCCCCTGTCTGCAATCTAATTTTTATTCATCCTCAAAATCAAACTTCAGCTTACCAAAACCCTTCTGCCACTATCCCAAATCCATCTCACATCCGATCTATACCCCCAGCTGATTTTCATGTCGTCACCTCTCCTGATCTCTATAACCCTTTTCCTAACCTAAGGTAGACCATTATGAGGAGAAAGAAAAAAAAATGGAGGATCGAGCATGAAAAAAGTTGCTTGTAATGAATAAAGAGATTATGAGGATCAAAGAGTCTCATGGAACAGGGGATAATGATGGCCTTGGTTATGATGATTTATGTGTACACCCCGGTGTAGACCTACCAGAAGGGTACAAGGTCCCCAAATTTGAAACATTCGGTGGTACTGGAAATCCCATAGCTTACTTAAGAAGATACTGTGATCAAATGGTTGGAATTGGAAGGAATGAAGCGTTGCTAATGTGCCTATTCAGTTGAAGTTTAAGCGGCGAAGCTTTGGATTGGTTCACATCCTAGGAACTGAGAAAATGGTCTAGCTGGAAGGCCTTGGCCAAAGACTTTATCGACAGGTTGTCTTACAATATGGAAATAGTTCCTGACTGACATTCACTAAATAGGATCAAGCAAAAGATCGATGAATACTTTCGAGATTATGCCTATCGCTAGAGAAAGGAAGCCGCCAAGGTACAACCTCCTATGACTGAGGAGGAAATGGTAGCGGTATTTTCCCATGCTCAAGAAGGAGAGTTCTATACTAGAATGGTATCTACAGTTCGTGCAACCTTTGCAGATTTGGTAAAGATTGGTGAATTACTCAAAGAAGGCATCCGAACGGGGAAAATTATCCAGACTCCAACGTCGGTCAGGTCCTCTGGGTTACCTAGGAAGAAAAGAGAAGACGTGACTGCGGTATCCACTGATTCTATTGCTAAATTGAAAAGGAAATTCAAATCCAAGAATACGCTTTCTTCTCTGCCACCCCCGAGTCCTCAATCCATCTTCTACGCTCAACCTCAATACCAAGCTCCACAGCTAAATATCCTACCTCAATACCAAGCTCCACAGCCAAATGTCCTACCTCAATACCAAGCTCTACAACCAAATGTCCTACCACAATATGAAACTCCATTACTAAATTATCATCCTAATGTCCAAACTACCGCCCCAAATCACCAGGCTAACGTCCACGTTGCTCCAAATTATCATCAAGTACCACCTCCCACTAATCAAAATAACCTTCATCGTCTAAACCTTGAAAAGAAACCTCCTCAAAACTTCACACCGCTGGTTGAAAGTAGTACCGAGCTTTTTAAAAGATTAAGTGCAGCTGGCTATCTCCAGCCTGTCCAACCAAAACCCACAAATACCAATTCCCAATTTTATCATGCTGATCAAAGTTGTGCCTATCATTCCAGAGGAGTCAGCCACAACACCGAGGATTGCATTAATTTGAAACATAAGATCCAGGACCTGATTGATCATAAAGTCATTACTCTTCAAACACCATCTCCAAATGCCAACAGTAATCCATTGCCTAACCACGGAGGGGCTACGGTTAACATGATCAAGATAGAAGATGAATGGGCGGTTAGCAAGACTATCACTAAGGTTTATTCGAAAAATCCCAAGAAGAAGGAAGAAGTAGAGAAGATAGAGAAGGTTGTGGCTGCTTTAAGTGTCAATGAAAGACGTTCGTTTGTGGTTATGGCAGCCCCAACTTAGGCATATGCTCTAACACCGTCCAAAAGAGAGTTTGTTGTAGAGACTGCCGCCGCTCATGGAATGACTCGGTCCGAGCGATGCTATGTTACTAAAAATTTAGCCAACGACCCTTACAAGAAGGATTCACAGAAGAGGCCGATTACTGAAGGAGAGGCCAAAGAGTTTTGGAGGCGAATACAACCAAAGAATATTCAATTGTTAAGCATCTGTAAAACACTCCACCACAAATCTCCATGTGGACATTGCTAATGAGTTCTCAATACCATCTACAAGCTTTGTTGAAAGTCTTAGATAAAGCATATGTGCCCGTTGGCACAAGTGTTGAAAATCTGGTCGCGATGATACGTAACGTTGTGGAAAGTCATTGCATATCATTCAGTGAAGAATAGTTACCTTTTGAAGGCATAATGCATAACAAAGCGTTTCACATCTCTGTTATTTGTCGTGACCATGTGATTAATCGGGTTTTGATAGATGACGGATATGGTCTGAACATTTTTCCCCTTTTTACATTGACTCAACTGGGTTACGATTTGGGAAAGGTTCGTCAAAGTGATGTTAATGTGCGAGCTTTCGATGGAGGACAGAGGGACACTATAGGAAAAGTTGATTTGTACATCCAAATGGGACCCGTCGAGTTCAAGAATAAATTTCATGTTATGGATATTAATCCTAGTTACAATCTGCTCCTCGAAAGACCATGGCTCTATGGTGCAAGAGCGGTTTCATCACCTCTTCATCAATTATTGAAATTCATTTGGGAAGGCCACGAGGTGGTCATTCAGGGTGAAGGGAGTGACTTAAGTCACCCCAATGGTTATGTACCTATGATTGAAGATGTTCCAAAGGTAGTGACTTTTATACGGTGGAAATCGTGAATGCTGCTGAAGAGGACCCAACATTCCAAACACCCATACCTTCTATCTATAAGATGATGGCAACTATGATGCTTAAAAATGGGTTCGCGCTTGGTCGTGGCCTAGGAAAGAACTTGGAAGGTATCATTGAGTCAATCGTTATTCCGGAAAGAGCCTTAAAATATGGACTAGGATACAAGCCAATAAATGAGGACGAGAAGGACAAAAGGACAAAGATAGGTCTGCCCAAGACAATGCCACCTCTATACCAGTCATTTCCTGTACGCGAGATTTTGATAGATGATGGTCTGGGAGATAGGATAGGAATTCTATTCGAAGGTTGCAATGCTATAATAAAAGATTTCCCAAAGACTTGCGGAGTGAGCAAGGCTGCACCTAGAGAAACTTTGCAAAATTAGACATCCACTCCGCTCATGACTCCTCGCTCTCTGTGGTAGATGAAAGGGCAAATTTCTAGTTTTTAAAAATCGGTGATGATCCGGAGGAGGCCCTGTAATCCACCTTTTTATCTTTCAAATCCTCTTTTGCATGTTTACTGCTTTCACTCGTGCAGGTCATGAGCCATAGTTTGTAAATATTTCCTAATTTTCAATGAAAAGGCCTCCCTTTATCTAGAAAACTATTTTGAGTTATGTTATTCCTATTTCCCTATTTTTGTGTTATCTTGTTATTATCTGACTTGGTTTGTTTGTTTCTTTCAGTAATAATAACTTAAAACCTGCCAATGTCATATCATCTCAAGAGCTAAATGAACACAGTGATGCGAGTGACAATGAATGGGAAAACTATGAAAAGGAACAGCTGATGAGCCATGGTTACATGACACTTTCGATGCTTAAAACAAGGAAATTATGCAATAACTTAGGTATATTTGGTTGGCATGATGCGTTTTCTGTCCTACATTGTAGAAAAATAGGTCTTGAAGCAAAATGATCAAAAAGGAAGAATCACGCCCGATAATGAAGTATCGGAAGACAAAAGAACAAGGAGCTGCACTAGAAGAGTGACCCACGACAGCACTAACATGTCGTGAGTCCACTCACGTGACATGAGTGGATGCCGTGAGTCATCTCCAGAGATGCTGAATATTGTCTGATTCTCACGACAGGTAGTCACGTTGCGTGACTGCACTCACGTGGAGTGAGTTAACTTCTGAAGATGTCTATTTGAGCCTGATTTCCACGACACTAACCTACGTGGTGTGACTTGGTTCCACAACACCAAGTCACAATACCGTGGAACATTGACGACTCTGTTCTCCTATTTTGATTAGAATAGGATTAGCCTTGTATCTATAAATACCCCTGTAATATCCTATGTTCAGGAAGTAGTCAGTTACATTATTTTGAGATAATTTTTCATTATTGTGAGTTCAGAAACATATTATTATTTTGTAATCTTGGAACACCAATTCTAGGGTTTTATTCATCATTGAGATTTCAGTTTTTCTTTATTGTTATGAGTTTACAATTATGTTTTCATCCTTGAATTCTTATTGTGCTCTTGGAAACATGAGTAGCTAAACTCATTAGCTAGGGTTGTGTGAACCATGAAGAATTAACAAAACGGGTTAAGTGCAAAGAAATTCTGAACCGGTGTGAATGCATGTATTGTTAATTCCTTCGTTGTGATTTCTCTTCTAACGGTTGTAAATGTTAGAAACTCACTTGTATTCTATACTTGCTCGAGAGAGAGGTAGAGATGAGGAAAAGGAGATAACAATAGAGATTTGAAGCTATCAACCTTCATCTAATAACTTAAGCCTTAGCGGGAATAGTTATCTGAGATCCAGAACAAGGGTTAGTAGTGAGACACTCAGAGACCAAGAGGAGAAGAGTGAAATTCATCTAATTAAGGTCGAGAGACATTTAGATGAACATATCTTGTCAGATTTTGCATGCAACATAGCAGGACAGTTTTGTTAGCACAAGTAAACAGTGGAGTTAAGGAATCATTGGGGATCACAGTCCTAGTGTGTTTCTCATCTTGACTACAAACTCTATAATCAGAAATCGTTACCGTTATTGTTCACTTACACAAACTCCCAAATTTTACTTTCATACCAGTTACTCAGACTAGTATTCGACATAACTTGGACCTATTCCCTATGGGATCGACCCCAACCTAGTTGGATTCTATATTTGATACAGCGACCGCCTTATACTTCTTAGGAGACATATCTTGGGTGACATCAAATTTTGGCGCCGTTGCTGGGGACTACGGTTATGGAGTTGATTAATTTACTTATTGGAGTTGATTGGTTTTGCTTTTCTATACTTTTACGGGCATACGCCGGTGTATGCCAAATACTAGAAGTCAAGGCAATCCCCTGATTTCACTTGATCTTGAGATAGAAAGAACACTGAGAGTTAATCGAAGAATGGTTAATACTGACAGGGTGCAGGATCCCGTAGCTGCGGGAGACATTCATAACCAACTAATTTAGTCGGTTGGTCATGAAACAGCAGACCAAACTACTACTCGATTGACACGAGAAGAGCATGCTTGACAAGCTGCTCTTAGACAAGCAGAGAGAGATAATCGAGCTATGCAAGAGGCAGCTCAGCGACTGGCTGAGGCTGAAGAGAGACAAAAAAGATTGAGAGCTCAACAACCACTTCAAAGACCGCATGTGCCAGTTTGTGCTGACCCTGAGGAAGAAGATGTGGCCTACTTCAAGACAATAGAGACTGGTGCCATCATTCCACCTGAGTTACCTCCGGGCACTAAGTTTGACATTACTAGTGCCATAATTCACCTGCTAAACTTAAAGGGTGTGTTTGTCGGTCTTCCCACTGATGATCCAAACATGCCCGTGATAAATTTTGTGGGGGTATGCACCTCATATAATTTTCCTGGAGTTGACCAAGAGGTTATTCGATTGAGATTGTTTCCATTCTCTCTAATAGGAGAAACGACTTTGTAGTTGGCAGAATTACCACGAGGATCCATCACTACTTGGCAAGAATTGAGAAATCAATTTTTGAAGAGGTTTTTCCCACCTTCCAAGATGCTATAGTTGAAGGATGAGATCTACAACTTCAGACAACTACATTCTGAAGAACTTTATGAGTCATGGATAAGGTTCAAGAAGAAGCTGCAGAATGTACCAAATCATAGGATGAGTGGTAGAAACTTACTTGAAATCTTCTACAGGGCTTTAAACGTCAATACTAAGGTTGTAGGAGATACTATCACTGGTGGAGCATTTATGAGTATGAAGTGGGAACAAGCTTCAGAAATACTGGATCGTATCACTAAGACCAACTGAGGATGGCATACTCGGGAAGTAGATACGTCGGCTGACACATATGCTATTGGAGCCTCAGTAGCACAACGGGCTTTGGACGAATTGTAGCTCAAGAGGTCGCTCAGTTGAGGACAAAAATTGGTCTTCTGGCTAAACAGATAGTGGCCAGAGATGCTGAAAAGGTGCATGCTATAGTGCACAAGGTAAAACATCTAGACATGATGATAATGAATCTAAAGAAGAGGCGAAGTATCTGGATCGAGAAGTGGCGGGTTTCCTAGCCAAGGGCCAAGGGTCTAACCAAGACTCCTGGAACTCGAGGCAAGGGAATCAAGGTCGGAACTACTATAGGGACAGTTACAACAAGTCGGGATATAGAGATAGAGAACGAAATCGTGACGGTGATTGGAGGAGAAAGGATGATTATAGAGAGAAGAATGGTCTTTACATACCACTAGGTAGCCGCGATACTGAGTCTGGAAATTCAAGGATTGAAGACCTTCTTAATAAACTAGTTACAAGGTCAGAAAGCCAAGAAAACTGTCTAAAAGAGATCAAGATAGATATTTTGGGAATAAGTCAGAAAGTAGATTCCCATTCGACTGCCATTAAACAGTTGGAGCAACAGTTCGAGCAGATATCGTTGACACTGAACCAGCGTCAACCAGGTACACTTTTGAGCAACACCATCCAGAACCCAAAAAATGATGCTCATTGTATGGCTATTACAACAAGAAGTGGAATGACTCTCATTGAGGCACCCAAACAAGTTGAGGGTGTTCATGCTCCACTGAAAGAACAAACGAATGCCACGAAAAAGGTAAAGAAAGCTCTAAAGAAATATGTTCCATTTCCCAAAACTTCCTCCACCTTTCCCTCAACGTCTAAAGAAAAAAGTGAATGAAAATAAAATTGTTAGTAGGGAGATCATGAAAGAAGTTGAAAAGCCTCAGACTGATGAAGACAAGGTGAATGCTGAAAACGAGAAAGAAAAGGAAGCCCCACCTCCATTCCCTCAGCGATTGAAGAAAAATAAGGAGGATGCAAAATTTCATAAGTTTATGTCCATATTGAAGCAACTTTCTATAAACATTCCATTGGTTGAAGCTTTGGAACAAATGTCAGGATATGCGAAGTTCATGAAAGACTTGATCATGAAGAAGAGAACTGTCAGTTATGAGTCTGTTGATGATTTACACCATTGTAGTGCAATTGCATCCCGTTCTCTGGTGCAAAAGAAAGATGATCCAGGTGCCTTCACAGTTCCATGCACAATTGGGTTTGTTAACTTCGCCAGAGCTTTGTGTGACCTAGGTGCGAGCATTAACTTGATGACGCTGGCAGTATTCGAGAAATTATGCTTGGGAGCCCCCGAGCCAACAAAGATGCGGTTATTGATGGCTGATCGTATGAACGGCCATGGTGAAGTCATTACGTAAATCTCATGTGGAGGCATCAGAATCAAGTGTCCGTGTATCTGGCACAAAGGTGACCTCCTGCGCGGGCAGGTTGGATTTTTCGTTTTTAAACAATGCCTCGAAGGGTCACGTCCCTTCGAGGTGCGTTGTGACATGCGTCCGCACTTGCCATGTGCTTCCACAAATGGAGAATATTTTCGTATCGGATTTTTGGATTAAAAACTTCACTAAATCTCAATTTTCAAATGAATTTTGTCCAAAAAGATAATATCTCGATCGATCATTTGACAAATCCAAATCCAAATCCAAAGTCGAAGCCGAGCCGAGTGAGCGACGACGACAGCGGCATAAGGCTTGTCTTGTTCTTGCCTCACTATCCACATGAAAGAGTGCTTCCATACTTAAGCACAAGATGTTTTCTTCTCTCACCAGTGTGGGAGAAACACTCTTTATAAAGTGAAATCACAATTCACTTCTCCTTCATTTTCTTTTCTCCATTTTCCATTCACATTTCGTTTAGAACCCAACACTCTTTTTGTTGAAAGATGAATAAAATGCTGCAATTTGCTGTTAAAAAAAAAGAACAAAAAGGAAAAAAAAAAAAGAAGGCTCTCACTGTGGTTTGATATGATATGGTTTGATTGGTTCAGCCTTTTCAATGCATTTCTCCCTAGAAAGATAGGTATTTCAACAGAATCATGCGAATAAAATATGAATACAAAAATGAGAATGTAACTCCAAGTGAGGTTTGGGATGGTGAGATCTACGCGGACCTTATCCCTGCCTTTGTGAAATGGAGAGACTGTTTCCGGATACGATGATAAGTTATGCTCCCTCTGTCCAATAATACTTGTCCATGTTATTAAAAATGGGTGAAAATCATTTACACCCCCCAACTTCGTTTTAAAAATCAAACACCCCCCTCTACTTTGAACAATAATCATTCTCCCCCTTTGTTTCCTATATAATGTCTATTTTACCCTTAACATTTTCAATCTTCTATTTATATAATATATTTATATATATATATATATATATTTTCATAACCTAGGTATTTATCATTTTTTATTTAAATTCATTAACATTATTCATAAAATTATTCTTTTATAAATTAATCATAAAATCTAATGTTATTTTTTATGATACACTCTTTGATTTAACGATGTATTATATTGATTAAACATTTATAATATATACCTTTTAATTAAAAAATAAAATTTTATTTAAAATCTTTCACATATATATTTATGAGAAAATTATGCAGAATATCAGCAGGAAATTACATGGAATGTCCCCCATAATGGGTGGCTTTGTATTTTTTCCCCCCAATAAAAAACTTTTACCCAAATAACCTTCGCTCCTTTATCGACATACTAAAAGTACAGTTTTGCCCCTTAATCGTGTCTGTTCTATCTATTGCAGCTCTCACTGTTGAAGTTCCAATAGAGATCAAACTAAGCACTTCTCATTTTCTCGATCTCATTTTCTCTCTTTCGCACCTCTCTCTTTCAAGAGATCTGCAATTCTCACAATATACAGAGCAATATGGATAAGATTTCAGTAAGTTCTTCATTTTCAAGTTATTATACTTTAGGGTATTGTATTATTTTTGTAGATCTTACATGAACAGAACTTTTAGGGCAACAAAAACTCTTAATTTTTGCATTGTCTTGTATTGTAAAGGATTTTAGATTTAATACTTCTTGATAGTTCAATTATTTGTAAATATCCAGAGTGTTATTTTACTTTAAGTATATATTTATGTTTAAAAAATCAAAAAATGATCTATGATTTTCCTTGTGTAGCCATGTGTTGCTGATGAAGAAACAGAGTGTCTCCCAGTGGATGTTGCTTTTAATTCTTCGGGACTTTTTCCTTCAAGCTTGATTAACATCATTGTTGATGTAAGTTCCTAGCAAAATCAATTTGTCATTTACATACTTTTTACATGAATGTCTATCAGTATACTAAAATAGAAACAAATGCACTAGCTACCAACTATGAGATTATAATGTGTATACAAAAAAAAAAAACTATTGTCCCTTCACTTTCGACCCTCCTAAAGCTAGTTTATTGATCGGACATTTACCGTTTGCTTTTGCCTTACATGGTTGAGAACTTTGAAAAACAAATATGAAGTGACTAAATGAACTAACAATAGGCACTAAAGTAGAATTGTTTCCTCAAAGCCATTTTTTTACTGTATTAATCTTGCTTAGTTAGTCAGTGACTGTGTCAAATTTTTGTGTATCTGTGAACTTAGGTTGCTTTCCACCATGTTGATGTGCACCTTAACATCTAGTCTAGATACAAAAGTCATGTTTGTGGTCATTCTGTTTTAGTGTGCCACCTTCCTGTTCCCCTTAACAGTTGCTCACTACTATAATTAAAATCAACAACAACAACAACATACCTAATGAAATCCCACAAAGTAGAGTCTGGGGAGGTTAGAGTTTACGCAGACCTTACCCCTACCTAGTGCTTCTTTTTTCCTCGTTAATTTTAAGATTGAAAACAAGTCTGTCGATTTGAATCAAAAAAATTATATGGAAGTATGTGTAAATAAGTTGATCTAGTCTGAATAAGAAAATTTGGTGTCTGTAATATGGAAAAAAACCCTTCTGCTTTATTGGTAATTTCTAAGATTTTTCTTTGAGTTTATTTTACCCAAGAAAATTAAATCCAGCGCTTCTTTTTTTTCTATGTAAGTTTGTCTTTTTATAAAAGAGTAGAGTACAGCTTGATATCAGTTTCGTAACGTGAGTCATTGCGCCATCAGTATTATTGCTATTCGCAAACAGATGAGTGAATGTATTGTATATGAACAAGTTACTGTAGACATCAGACTTTAAAAGGCTTCAATCTAACTCATGCAGGAAACACTTGTGAATTTGTTGCTGACAAACAGTGACATGAACTTATTGGATGTGTTCATTGTATATAGATAGAAGTAAAAAATGTCTATATAATTATAACGATCGTGAGTAGAATTTCAAAGATGCATAAGAATGTGCTAATTGCGAGAATGCATTAGTTTTAAGTAGATATTGTCTTAAACGAATTATATTCCAAGGCTAGTAACTTCTTTAATATTCTTTCCTTTCTTAGGTTGTTTCTGCTAGGGTTGGCAAAATATGGAAAGGGTGATTGGCAGGCTATGCCGAGGAACTTGGTGTTATCTAGAACACCAACACAGGTGGCTCTTCCTTTAAATGTTAGGCTCTCTTCCTTTATTAGGGAGCTAAGTCTTGCCTCTAGGGTAAGAGTTATAGAGCATTCGCCAAATCATTACAGACCAAGGTAGTATCAACTCTTGCCCATGGGGCACAACTTGTTCCTTTGTGGGCTAAGTCTTGCCTCTAGGGTAAGAGTTATAGAGCATCTACCAAATCATTGCAAACCAAGGTAGTATCAACTTTTGCCCATGAGGCACAACTTGTTCCTTTGTGAGCTAAGTCGTGCCTCTTGGGAAAGAGTTATAGAGTATCTGCCAAACCATTACAGACCAAGGTAGTATCACCTCTGGCCCATGGGGCACAACTTGTTCCTTTGTGGGCTAAGTCTTGCCTATAGGTAAAGAGTTATAGAGCATCCACCAAATCATTACAGACCATTGTAGTATCAACTCTTGCCCATTAGGCACAACTTGTTCCTTCGTGGGTTAAGTATTGCCTCTAGGGCAAGAGTTATAGAGCATCTTCCAAATCATTACAAACCAAGGTAGTATCAACTCTTGCCCATGGGGCACAACTTGTTCCTTTGTGGGCTAAGTCTTTCTTCTAGGGCAAGAGTTATAGAGCATCTGCCAAATCATTGCAGACCAAGGTAGTATCAACTCTTGACCATGGGGCACAACTTGTTCCTTTGTGGGCTAAGTCATGACTCTTGGGCAAGAGTTATAGAGCATCTGCCAAACCATTACATGCCAAGGTAGTATCAACTCTTGCCCATGGGGCACAACTTGTTCCTTTGTGGGCTAAGTCTTGCCTCTGGGGCAAGAGTTATAGAGCATCTGCCAAATCATTACAGACTAAGGTAGTATCAACTCCTGCCCATGGGGCACAACTTGTTCCTTTGTGGGCTAAGTCGTGCCTCTTGGTCAAGAGTTATAGAGTATCTGCCAAACCATTACAGACCAAGGTAGTATCACCTCTGGCCCATGGGGCACAACTTGTTCCTTTGTGGGCTAAGTCTTGCCTCTAGGGCAAGAGTTATAGAGCATCTTCCAAATCATTACAAACCAAGGTAGTATCAACTCTTGCCCATGGGGCACAACTTGTTCCTTTGTGGGCTAATTTTTCCCTTTAGGGCAAGAGTTATAGAGCATCTGCCAAATCATTGCAGACCAAGGTAGTATCAACTCTTGCCCATGGGGCACAACTTGTTCCTTTGTGGGCTAATTTTTACCTTTAGGGCAAGAGTTATAGAGCATCTGCCAAATCATTGCAGACCAAGGTAGTATCAACTCTTGCCCATGGGGCACAACTTGTTCTTTTGTGGGCTAAGTCTTGCCTCTTGGGCAAGAGTTATAGAGCATCTGCCAAACCATTACAGACCAAGGTAGTATCAACTCTTGACCATGGGGCATAACTTGTTCCTTTGTGGGCTAAGTCTTACCTCTAGGGCAAGAGTTATAGAGCATCTGCCAAATCATTGCAGACTAAGGTAGTATCAACTCTTACCTATGGGGCACAACTTGTTCCTTTGTGGGCTAAGTCTTGCCTCTAGGGTAAGAGTTTTAAAGCATCTGCCAAACCATTGCAGACTAAGGTAGTATCAACTCTTGCCCATGGGGCACAACTTGTTCCTTTGTGGGCTAAGTCTTGCCTCTAGGGTAAGAGTTATAGAGCATCTGCCAAACCATTACAGACCAAGGTAGTATCAACTCTGGCCCATGGGGCATAACCTGTATTGTGCATACAAAAAAATATTGCAACTTCACTTTGGACATTTTATCAGGGTGGATTCTCTGTCACCCTCTTTTTCTTTAAATGATATGATATATGTTTATTATTTTACTGTTCAAATCGCAATTCAATGTTGAGTGTCTAGCTTGCTCTAGTAATCTTTCCTTTTCTTTTGTAATTTTGATGCAGAGAGTGACATCTTCTCTTAAGACTCATCTTGATACTATTTTGGATGGGGTTATAAGCCGTATTACGGTAAGTTCCACATTAAATTTAGTATTCAATAGAAATAACATCATTGTACTAGTCATTGCATTGATTGTATTGTGACATTATTAAATTTTTGTGATGTAGTCTCTAGAGTCCAAGTGTGATTCTGTTTTGGAGCTTCTTCAAGGGGTAAATAAAACATTTGATGGACAAGAAGTTGGTATTGCAGATTCTGAAAGGAATAAGGGGGTGGATGAAATACAAGAACAAAATGTGGCTATTCTAGGAGATGAAGTCATATTTGAAACTAGTTCACAGATTTGTGCCAAACTTCAGACTAGAGAAATTGATCTTTCAACACCTCCTGAGAAGATTGATGATTTGCTTTGTAGGAGAAGGAAGCGGTGCGAAGTATCAGATGTGGATGATTATCCTAGCTTTGCTCTATTAACTCCAATGCCACCCAATGTTTCTGATCACATGTCTGTAAACGAAGAATTTTGTACTGCTGAAGACTTGGGAAATTCAGAATAGAATTTACGTTTATCTTGTGTTTCCTTGTGAGGTTTAAAGATGGTTGTTCAAGTTGTAATTGACAGTATTTACTTTCAACTAGTTTGCCACAACTTTTCCTTCTTCCTTTGTAAATTGTTACATTCTTTTTTCCTGTTAACATTTTTCTTATTAGTTTACTACTTACTGTTTCGACCTTTTGATATCAAATTTTTGATCTTGGTTTTTTTTACTGATGAGTTTATTTTCCTTAGGCCAAGCTATATCAATGTCATAATATACTCTCTTTTCTGAGTTACCAACTTATGTTAGAGTATCTCATAAGTTAGACATAGTGAAATAGTGTAGATTGTTGTCCATGAGACATACACTAATTTTTTTAAGCCATTCAGCTATGTTTTGCCTCTAAGGCAACAGTTACTACATACCCCATAAGATACAGATAGTTAGAATGGTGTGAACTCTTGCCCATGAGGTATTACCTTTTCTTTTGAAGTCCTTGGGTTATATCTTGCCTCTAGGGCAAAAGTTATAGAGTATTTGCTAAATCAATACAGACTAATAGTGTCAAATCTTGCCTATGGGGAATAACTTATTTCGTTGGGCCACAATTTATTAGAAATCAATTATTTTTCAATTGACACAATTTATTTGCAACAACTTTAAATTTAAAATACACAAACTAATAGTGTCAACGCTTGCCCATGAGGCATAACTTGGGAAATCAATTGTTTCCCAATTGACACAATTTATTTGCAATAGTTTCCCAATTGACACAATTTATTTGCAACAACTTTAAATTAAAAATACGCAGACTAATAGTGTCAACGTTTGCCCAGGAGGCATAACTTGGGATATATTATTTTATTAGAAATCAATTGTTTCTCAATTGATACAATTTATTTGCAACAACTTTAAATTAAATATACGCAGACTAATAGTGTCAACGCTTGCCCACGAGGCATAACTTGGGATATATTATTTTATTAGAAATCAATTATTTCCCAATTGACACAATTTATTTGCAACAACTTTAAATTAAAAATACGCAGACTAATAGTGTCAATGCTTGCCCACGAGGCATAACTTGGGATATATTATTTTATTAGAAATCAATTGTTTCCCAATTGACACAATTTATTTACAACAACTTTAAATTAAAAATACATTTATCTCATTTCACAAAGCTCAAAATAATCAAAGGGTTTCCCTGTTTCGGAGCTTCAGATTTCATATCAAAGCTCAAAGCTACAAAGAAGTTCGTATTCGGAGCTTCACCTTTATCTTCTTCTCTCTTTATGGTGAAATCACAATTTATTTTTTAGGGATTTTGGTTTTGTCCCTCTTCTCTCTGCACTTTCATCCTCGGCACAGGTAATTCTCTCTCCTTTTCTCTTAATCACATAGATTGCATGAACTATTTGTTACCTAGCAATTGGTGCTAGACCCAATTTTTTGAGCTGGAAATCACTCTCCTTTTCTCTTAATCACATTTTATGCATTTATAGCATTTTGGTGCAATTGATAAACTCTATTTTTTTGACCTAAATCACTTTGATGAAAGAGAGTTTTTGGTGGTTTCTCTACTCACTGAGTTCATTTCTGTCTGGTCATTAGGTCGTTTGTTTTGCTTGTGAGAGTTGGGTTTTTGGTGGTTTCTGTAGCCACTGAGTCCATTTTTTTTTTGTCTCATAAATTTCATTTTGCACCTTGATTTTGTTTTGTGTGTATTTATATATATAATATATATATATATATAGATAGATAGATAGATAGATAGATAGATAGATAGATAGATAGATAGATAGATAGATAGATAGATAGATAGAGAGAGAGAGAGAGAGAGAGAGAGAGAGATACTTTATGTCTTATACATTGTAGTGTCTTCACGATTCTTGTTTTGTTGTTATTTTTGAATTTGAAAGTTGTGTTTATCTTTGTAATTATGCAAATTTTTTAAATCATGTATAGCAAGACAAACCCTGTCGAGTATTTTATTTATCCTAAAGATTGGTTTAAATCAGGCCCTCGTTGGAGAGGAGATTCGAGTTATCACAAAACTATGACGACCTTTTTGGATGGAAATCAGTTGTCATTATTAGAGAAAGGTGTTTTTGGAAAATTCCTGCAATTAGGTAATGTGAATTCATCTGGTATGCTTTTACATTGCATGCTCTTATCTGAAGTAAGATGGAACAAGACAAATATGATGGGATTTTATGTCTAGGGAAGTTATATCGACGTTTTTGGTCTTGTTACTGGTTTGTCAATTAAAAGTTCTAGCAATGTATTAGAAGTAGTTAGGGAAAAAAGGGGTGACAGCAGTCTGATGAATACTTATTTTGGTGGCGCAGACAAATTAAAAATGGAGGACTTGAAATTTTTTATGGAAACAAGAAAAAATGAAGTCCAAACTGATTTAGACACTGTCAAACTAGCTGAAATCTATATTTTAGGATGTGTGTTGTTGGGAGGGAGGCATACTAAGGTCATCCATGCTAATCATATCATGATACTGGAGGATGAAGCTTTATGTACAGAGTTTGGATGGGGTGAACTATCTTTTGATGAAACTCTAAGTTCGTTGAAAATTTCATTGAAACCAACAAAAACCACTGTTGGAGCATCATACCAGCTTGTTGGTTTTCCATATGCCTTTATGGTATGGACATGGGATATTTTCCCCAAATATAGAGAAAAGAATGTGCCAATAGTCTCCGATGAAAAGTACCCTCTTATGCTACGTTATGTGGCATGTGCTATTCCATAATACACAACAGTGGTCAAGTTTTTTAACTCAGACAAATCATAATCTTCGGTAATTATCTACACCTAGTCTTCTTTTATTTTTTATTTTATTTTTTTTGTTTAATCAGTTGTGTTAATTGTAATTGTTAGTTCTGCTTTTTTTTTTTTGGGGTAAATAGAAAAGTTTAGTTGAGGCATTCTCGCTGGAGCATGAGCTGCCAACTGATAAAGCCAGTGAAGACAAGCGATTCAATGTCTTAAATGAGTAAGTTGATGTATGTATTGCTTATTTTCCTCTAATATCTCTTATAACCTGATTCTTTAAATGGATAATTTTGAACAGTTTCATGTATTCTTCGTGCAGAAACTTCAAAGCACATGTTCGAAGAAATTTAAAAAGATTCTAGATGAGAACAAGTTTTTGAAGTCTGAATTGACCGAAATTAAAAGATTATTGTTAGGGAAGCTCAAACCATACGGGGATAATCTATCAGCTGAACATCAGGATAATCTACAAGCTGAACGAGGTGGTCATGATGCAATGGTTCATGATCAATGTGACGATCCTCACAAACCTACAGAAGATGATGGATCTGTAAGTAAATAGTTTCCATGGTTGTCGTCTGATGTTTTTGTAATCCTGATAGAATTAAAACCCACAACAATAATCAAATAGTTTGTCAAAATGATCCATATGTTCTCCTCCCTTAGGACTAAACATAGATACTCCAATTACTTCGCAAGTTTCTTTTTTCATGTCTTATCATTTATATGGTCTTATTCTCAAATAAGTCAAGAGTTATAGTTTTATGTCATAAGTTAGACATGACTCTACTGTAAGGTGTTATATGTTCACAGGGAATAATTATCTTCTGGGTGGGGGTTTTTTCAATCATAAGTTGCATGCCATAAGTTATTTTTTAATCATCTTTAAAAAATAAATTCAAAGTCCATCAATATCTATTACTACATATATCTATCTTCAAATAGGAATCTCGAAGTCTCAAATTTTCAATAATCTGCTAAATCACTATAGACCAAGGTAGTATCAACTCTGGCCCACGGGGCACAACTTGTTCCTTTGTGGGCTAAGTCTTGCCTCTAGGGCAAGAGTTATAGAGCATCTACCAAACCATTACAGACCAAGGTAGTATCAACTATTGTACATGGGACATAACTTGTTCCTTTGGGGGCTAAGTCTTGCCTTTTGGGCAAGAGTTATAGATCATCTTCCAAATCATTACAGATTAAGATAGTGCCAAATCTTGCCCATGGGGCATAAGCTGTGAAGTGAGATAGTGTGCAGTGATTACCAATGATGCATAAGGTGTTATACTTGAGCTAAGTGTCACGAATTGTAAGGAACATGTTTTATTTGTTTAAACTGATGCACTGTAATTTGTTTATGTTGTTCAATAGGATTTTGGTGGTATTAATGTTGATGGAGACACCATAATTTATGATGGCTCTTTGGCTGAAGAACAGTCTACTAAAATCAACATGCCTGAGCAAGCTGAACATGTTGGCAAGCAAGATATCTCCGACACATGCGTTGATGTTGTCGGACAAGGTCTGGATGTTGATGGCCAACATGATTCTACTAGTAGAGCCATTATTGAGGAAACTAAGAAATGTGTCAATCTTAATTCAACAATAAGTAGTGTTGAGAAATCTGTAAGAGCTATCTTTTTATTTTCTTTATCACTTCGTGGTTGTTTCTTCTATCAATTTCAATTCTTTTTTTTGTTTTCCAGCATGATGAAGAGACAAGTACTTATCTCCTTGTCTCTCCATTGAAAACAAAAGGATCTCCACCGAAAAAAAGAGCATACATTAGGAGAACAAAGAGCACCAAACCAGCAATTGCTGATGTTGCTACTGAGTTGAGTCCTAGACCATCTTCCATGGAAATAGAAGTAAAATATGTCACTCCTGAAAAAGCGGTTAGACAGAAATTTCTAGGACAATTAGCCAAATCTCCATATGTGACAGATTTTGAGTCGAGGGCATCCCAGTCTATTTTTTATCAGAAGCATACTTTTATTTGCGACATTGATGCATTTGATTCCATGTTGACTTTGAATACTGCTTTTTGGAAATTCATGGAGTGTGGGTTGAATACGTCAAAATGGTAGCTTTACTCACTTTAAAATTTTCATATTGTGATTCTTATACTTACACGAATGTGAATATTCTGATTGCGTTTTATTTTCATGAATTTTAAGTGCCAAAAAGCCATATTTTGAAGGAAAAGATGTTCTGCCCAAATCTTTTATTTTTGTCTCGTGTGTTGTGGATACGAAGGAGTGGTTTTATTAACTTGCAACTGTTGCGACCCAGCTATACACGCAAGTGTACGTGATCGTGCAAGTAATAAAGTGTCTCCTTTTAAAGAGCCAGATATCGAACCCAAGGAACTTTCGTCAACAGAAATCAACTCTGGACGTCAAACTATAATTAAAAACTAGTGTTGCGAAAACGACAATGGATTTGGTGCTTAAAATTTAATGATTGCGGACTAAGAACTCCTATCTTTGCTACCGTAACTTTGGGTTCCGCAAATTTTCTTGAAAAATCAATGATAAGTAAATTCCCAGGGCTAAGGCACCTTGAATATCATCTCTTGAGCATAATTGTTGTGGGTTTAAGCATTTTGAGTAGTTTATCATGGTTATTGATCCCAAGGTTAATTTTACAACTATATTCGTCTCCAAATTATAATTGTCTACTAGAACTTAGAAACCTACCTACATCTGTGAGTGGGGATAAGCTTAACCAATTCTAGAGCATTCAAGCTTTCTTCTTGTAATTGACCAAGTGTGGGTGGTAAGGTAACTCTCGGTCCTAACCACAGTTCAATCCCTTAGAATTACTTCTACGAGACAGACCACACTTCATATATTCAAGTTCTATCTCTCAGTTTCTCTCTCGAGCTCACTTCAAGACAAGAAATATATTCTAATGGTGATCAAACATCAAAATAATGAATTTTAGAATATATGAATAACCACTTTATAATAAACTCCAGCAAAAACCAATACAATTAACCCAAGAGATTCATGTTCTTGGCCTTAACCCCAAGAATGAGGGATTTTAGCCACTCATAATGTTTATCAACATCCAAAAGTAATAAATATTCTGAGAAAGAATTAAAAACTGAAAAGGGGAGGAAAGGAACCTAATTGAGATGCCCAAAAACGCCCAAAATATTCTAAGGATGATGGAATGTGATACAATAACTCAAAAACCCTATTTATAGACCCAAGTCGAGGCAAAAATCGGCCAAAAAGCGGCCCGGCACGCCATTGGGCGCGCCTAGCACTTAGGCAGATTTTGCCTCAGCAAGAAGGGTGCTCCCAGGCAGCGTGGCACGCTGCCTAGCGCGCCTGTGCACTGCCAACCTGAGCCAAAAATTGTGCACAGGCGGCGTGGCACGCTGCCTAGCGCGCCTGTGCACTGCCGAGACAGGTGAAATTTTTGCCAAACGCGGCCTGGCACGCTGCCTAGCGCGCCAGGCCCTTTTTTTGTAATTTTCTAGCTTTCGTCGACTTCTCTTCGTGGATTTGGATGGATTCTTCAAGATAAACTCTTTGGATTGTCTCTTATCTTCAATATTCTTCACTCGTAGCTCCTCCAAGCCTCACTTTCCATGCCAAACATGCTCCAAAAAGTCGCAAATTTCACCTACAAGAGTCTAATCATATTGGTTAGCACATTATCTCATTTTCCATCAAAAAACTTATATAATACACAAGTATTGTTCTCAAAACTAAGGTAATCATGGGTTAAAGTCGCTACTAAGGCATATAAATACGCCTCAGATCACCACCCCACACTTAAACCTTTGTTTGTCCTCGAACAATTAATCACACTCAACTCAGGGCGACTTTTAAACAATAGACACAAAATGAGCATTCTTGCACAGCTTACACAACCATATTTATCACTTATGCACCACTTACTAGGATATTACTCAATTAAATAACAAGTTGAAACAACCTACCCTCACAAAACAACTTACTAGTTGCAAATTCATGCGTGACACATTATTAATAGATCACCAAACTTCACTAACCATGTGCCCTCACAACAAGAGAATCACCCCTCAATTCTACAACGTAATTACTAACCGGGTGCATGAATGAAAGTCACTCACTCTCAAAAAGAATTCACATGCAACACAAAGATGAACCATAGGCTTGCCCTTAGTGTAGTACTTCACTAATGTTAAAATGTTAAAGCTCAAGATCAAGTAGGACTTTGTAGGGGTTGTAATGTAGGCACAAGGACGGGTAGGAACTATTGGTCAAGAATAGTGACTATCTTTCCTGAGCGCTTTATTACACTACAAATTGCATTCAGAGCACCTTCAACCAACCTATTTTCCACTACTTTCCTCTTCCCAACTTTTCTTTGTTATGCCCCATATCTTTAAACTAGCTTCCGCACACTGGATAAGGAATACTGTTAACACCCATTGATTCCAACAACAATTTTTTATTTATTTATTATTTATTTATTTTTATATATTCCCCACCAACACGCACAAACTTTTTCACACACCTCTATGAGACATGCTTGAGGCTTTAACTTAACTCTTTCCTTCTTCCAAACTCTCGTACTCTTTCACCTCTCGATTTTCGATTTAAAGCGCTTAGGAGTTATTGGATCAAATTCTGGTTCACTGAAAGAATAGGATTGAGTTACATGTAAATCTAACAAGGAAAAGGCTAAAGGCTAAATAGGGCTAACTAGGATTATGCACAGAGGGTAGGTAAAGTAGGTCTAAAACATGGCTATCAAAGAAATGCCTATATCATCTCCTAAACTTAACATCTCTTATTTCTCTTTGCACACACCCTGGGCAAGTTCTAGACATCATTATGCACATGGAATATCATACAAAACCTTACTCACACATGGCACATGTTCAGCTCAGCAGGTTCACCATAAAACCTCCGAAATCATGCATAAATTCAATATTAAGCAACTTAGCAAGTCAACTAAGTGAGAATTAGGCGTCTCAACACTTGCTATTATATATCCGGGCATGTTTCACACTTGTAATAACAATTGTATAGCAAGCAAGAACACCCGACACGACACTACATGACTAATTTGCTCTTAAGACGGTCGTCATCCATCCATCATAGAGCAATCCCTTAATCCTCTGACTAAGGCGACTCAAAAGTAATAAACCCCCCAAAAACACAAAATAACATCAAGAATCCAAAATTTAACAAAAAATTTTTTGTACGGTTCAAAGGGACTCTCCTTAGTAAAAGAACCGAAAACAAACGCTAAGGAACCCAAAATAAAAGCATACAGCAGCACACATATACATACATACAAGGGAAGTCCATCACACCCCACCCCACACTTAAAATATTAGCAATGTCCCCAATGCTACCAAAATGAACAAAGCAAGAGTAGGATGTAAGGAGCTCCCTGGTCAGTCGAGGTAGTCGTCATCCTCCGGCCCACGGACCTCTAACGGTGGATCATCTGCCTCAGCTTCCTCATCTTCAGAACCACTCTGGAGGTCCTCTTCATCTGTGGGGATATCATCATCCACAGGCTCCACAAAGTCGGGACCAATCCTCAATAAGGCCATGGCATGCTCATTGAGAGGATAATCTCTCTCGACCTGGCTCAGCTCATCCGCCGTGGAGGGTCTACCCCCAGTTCTGTGTCGCAGCATCTCCAATCCATACATGCGGGCTAAAATTCTGTCATCTCGAGCATGACGCTCTGCTAATGTCAAAGTGGGGCCGAGTGAATCTGGCGAGTCTGGGTGACATCCACAGGCGTTGTCGTCAAAGGAGGATGATGATCAAAATTTTCTTCGGGCACTTCGAATGCTCGCATTAATTTGGTCAATAGTCCACCGAAAGCATATCGAAGACCTCCATGAAGGCGAGCTCGCCGCATTGCTGACAACAAAACAGAACCAACATCAATCTCTGCATCAGTCATGAGAGCATATACCAGACAGACGCGATCTCTTGTAACTTCAGTCATGTGGCTCCCCGAAATTAAACAACAACACACAATCTTAAGCCAAATCCTAGCCTCTTTGTTGAGATGGGCAAAGGGTAGACTCTTGTGGTACCCTCGTTGGTGATGGCGAATCCACCTCACAGTTGAACGTGGGCCGCACAGAGTGTGTCGAATTTCAGCATATGGAGGCCTGACATTTAGCCTGAGTATGTCTTGAGGACTCGCCCGAGTGGGAACCCCCAATAATCCAGTCAAGATCAAGGAGTCAAGTATCACATCCGAACCTCGTACCACCACCGAGCATGAAGGTGCGTCAGGGTTCCAATTTGCGTACAATTCCCTCACCAGGTGGAGGTTGCAATCTGTAGGTCTGTTGAAAACAAAGCCCATCCCTACTTGCTCAAGCCGAGCCAAAATTCTTGGGTAAGCCCGAGCAAGGCTTGCCCTATCAATACACTCATCGGAGAAATTTTTAGCTTTCGAATGACTTTTGTACCAACTTTTCCCAGCACTGGAGACCGCGTGTAGCCCATACTTCCGTTTTTGCCCTTTTGGGACTGGGGGAGCTGCGGGCACCTTATTACCCGACCGACGTCTCTTGTGAGAGCTAGAGGCTGCTACATTAGAATCAGACATAGTACATGTAACATAGGTCCACAACCAAGTCAAAAAAAAACATGTAACAAATGGCTAACCGACTTGATGCGCAGTGACGTTGAGGTACACCCCACACCTAGTCGCTTAGCACCAAGTCAAAATAAATATGGGCGGAGGGTACTCAGACTTCCCCTCATCACTCAATGCCCCAAAACCAATTTCCCACCATAAATAAATGTACATTCTTAATAAAGAAATCCAGCAAGAAGCATATATATTCCACACATATGAGTTGTATTTGGTGATTTCCACCACTAATTTGCTCAATTTTCACCAATAAAGATAAATCCACTTCCACTTTTTGCACCACAATAAGATTATTAACCACAAGTGCACAGGCTTTCCAAGTTCAATGTAATGCCACCCAGAAACCCCAATCATATGATAGGACGCAAGTCAACAAACCATGAAAATATTATGTTCATAAACAAAATCAAGAGTACCCTAAAATCGCATAATTCATGGCAATTTGTAGAAAGAGAAAGTGAAGAAGACATACCTTGAGAGCTTTGATTGGTGACTTGAACACAATCCCAAAGTGAGAAAGCAAAGAGTCGAACTTTGTGTGGGCAAGAAGACAAAAATAATAGAGAAAATTTTTGAAGATGGGGGGAGAAAATCGTGAGTTTGGGTGTGGGGTGTTGGAATATTTGTGAAGAATGAAGATATTTTGGGGATTTAAAAGAGGAGGGGTGGGGGGGGTCGGTTCTCCTTTAAGAAAAGAACTAAAAAAATTTAATAAGGGGTAGCGGCGTGGCACGCTGCCTAGTGCGCTACCCCACTTCCCACCTTAACCAAAATTCGGGCACAGGCGGTGTGGCACGCTGCCTAGCGCGCCTATGCACTGCCCACCTTAACCAAAATTCGTGCACAGACGGTGTGGCACGCTGCCTAGCACGCCTGTGCACTGCCCATGAGTGCTGGATTTTTGGGGAAGGCAGCGTGGCACGCTGGCCAGCGCGCCTCCCCACTACCTCAACAAAAACTTTTTTTTTTTTTTTTTTTTTTATCTGTTTCATCCCGGCACACTGGGTAGCGCACCCACCACTTATCCTCATACCTGAGCAATTTTTTTACATTCTTTTCATAATCTTGGGGCTTTTACAAGTCCCAAGACTCGAAGCTCTGCTCCAGAACATGTCCTGCCTGCCCGGCACCTTCAATTAATCATCCATCCTCCAAATTTATCTTTGTCTTGTGGATTCTTAGACCAACATACTCCGTGCCTCTGCATGAACACAAAATCCTGGCACTACATTAGAAAACAAAAATTGTAAAAGAGATGGGTTGCCTCCCATCAAGCGCCTTAGTTTTGGTCGGGGCACGACTCTTCTTTTTGTATTTTTACTTTATAAATCTAACTATTACAACACATGCATGGGTTGCCTCCCATGTAGCGCCTGGTTTAATGTCGCGGCTCGACCAATTATAAGAGCTCAGTTATCATCAAGGCGAAGCACGTCCTTCGTCTGTTTCTTTTCCTCACCGAAGTAATGCTTCAATCTCTGGCCATTTACCATAAACCTTGTACCATCCGCCTTGTTTACAAGTTCCACCGCACCATGAGGTGTCGTGCAACCTACCTCAAAAGGCCCACTCCACTTAGATCTTAGCTTGCCCGGAAACAACCTAAGTCTTGAGTTAAACAAGAGTACCAACTGACCTGGCTCAAAAGTACGAGGAAAAATATGCTTGTCATGCCATCGCTTCGTTTTCTCATTGTAAATCTTAGCATTTTCATATGCATGGGCGCGAAATTCTTCCAACTCATGGAATTGTAACAACCTCTTATTACCTGCCAACCCCGAATCTAGATTCAACTTCTTTACTGCCCAATATGCTCGATGCTTAAGCTCAACTGGGAGGTGACAAGCTTTCCCAAAGACCAAATGATAGGGAGAAGTCCCTATAGGAGTTTTATACGCCGTTCGATAGGCCCAAAGAGCATCATCCAGCTTAAGTGACCAGTCTTTCCTCTGAGTATTCACCATCTTCTGCAAGATTTGCTTTATCTCCCGATTAGACACTTCCACTTGGCCACTTGTTTGGGGATGATACGCTGTTGAGACCTTGTGTTTTACTCCATACTTTGCCAATACATTCTTCACCAAATAATTTATGAAGTGTGATCCTCCATCGCTAATAATAACTCTTGGAGTTTCGAACCTAGTGAAGATGTGCTTTTGAAGAAACTTTACCACAACTTTGGCGTCATTAGTAGGAAGAGTTGTCGCCTCTACCCATTTGGATACATAATCCACTGCCACAAGTATGTAAAGATTTCCATTCGACTGTGGAAAAGGGCCCATGAAATCAATCCCCCATACATCAAAAATTTCAACTTCTAGGATGTTGTTAAGAGGCATCTCATGTCTCTTGGCGATCGTCCCATACGTTGACATTGATCGCAGTTCTTCACAAAAGAGCATCTTTAAATATCGAAGGCCAGAAGAAACCTGATTGCAATATTTTCCGGGTTGTTCGTTCACCACCATGATGTCCACCATAAGGTGATGTGTGGCATCTTTCTAACACTTACTTAACTTCCGCATCCGGAATACATCTTCGTACTATTTGATCAGGCCCTTGCTTGAATAAATACGGCTCATCCCATATATAAAAGCGTGCCTCATATGCCAGTTTCTTCCTCTGTTGAGGACTCGAATCAGGAGGAAATAATCCACTTACCAATAGGTTCACAATGTCTGCATACCATGGCAACTCATCGACCTCCAATACCAACAACTGCTCGTCTGGAAATTCCTCACAAATATGACCATCATCCTCTATATGTGTAGAGCTCTCAAGTCTAGAAAGATGGTCAGCAATTTGATTTTCTGTCCCCTTTCTATCTTTAACCTCTAAGTCAAACTCCTGTAGCAATAGGATCCATCTAATCAAGCGTGGTTTAGCATCCTTTTTATTGAACAAATATCGTATCGCTGCATGATCCGTGTATACAATAACACTTGTGCCGACTAAATACGATCTGAATTTATCAAATGCATATACCAAAGCTAGCATCTCTTTTTTCGTCACCGTGTAATTCATTTGGGCTGCATCGAGGGTCTTGCTCGCATAATAAATAGAGTGAAATACCTTATTCTTCCGTTGACCTAGAACCGCACCTACTGCCACATCACTTGCGTCACACATGAGCTCAAATGGCAAAACCCAGTCAGGAGCAATGAGAATAGGTGCTTCTACCAACTTCTTTTTCAACACCTCGAATGCCTTCACACATGATTCACAGAATACAAACTTCACATCTTTCCCCAGGAGTGCACACATGGGACGTGCAATTTTGGAAAAATATTGAATAAACCTTCTGTAAAATCCCGCATAACCCAAAAAACTTCGCATCCCTTTAACCAATACAGGTGGAGGGAGTTTTTCAATAGCTTCGATCTTTGCCCTATCAACTTCCTGCCCCTGCTTTGACACTTTATGCCCAAGAACTATACCTTCTATCACAAGGAAATGACACTTCTCCCAATTGAGAACAAGATTAGTTTCTTCACACCGAGCGAGGACTTTATCCAAGTTTTGCAAACATACCTCGAAAGAGTTACCAAAGACTGAGAAATCATCCATAAAAATCTCTACAAACTCCTCCACCATGTCGTAGAAAATAGCCATCATGCAACGCTGAAAGGTGGCCGGTGCATTACATAATCCAAATGGCATACGCTTGAAAGCATATGTGCCCTAAGGACATGTGAATGTAGTCTTCTCTTGATCTTGGGGATCTATAGCAATTTGATTGTAACCGGAATACCCATCAAGAAAGCAATAATACTCCTGCCCGGCTAAACGATCCAGCATCTGATCAATAAAAGGGATTGGATAATGGTCCTTCCTCATAGCATCATTAAGTTTTTGGTAATCCATGCAAATACGCCATCCAGTTACAGTTCTTGTAGGAATCAGTTCATTATTGTCATTTGTGATCACCATCATACCACCTTTTTTTGGAACACATTGTACTGGTCTCACCCACGCACTATCAGAGATAGGGTAAACAATGCCAGAATCTAGCCACTTTATTACCTCCTTCCTTACTACTTCTTTCATTATCGGATTTAAGCGTCGTTGGTGTTGCACACTCGGCTTGTACCCTTCTTCCATGTAAATTTTATGCATGCATAAGCCCGGATTAATACCATGGATGTCAGACATCTGCCAACCAATAGCCTTCTTTCTTCGTTTTAGAATCAACAATGCCGCATCAACTTGTTCTTGTGACAAATCTGCTGCCAGAATAATAGGAAGAGTCTTGTTTTCACCTAGGAAAGCATATTTAAGATGAGATGGAAGTTCCTTCAATTCAAGCTTCGGTGCTTCCTCAATTGAGGGCTTAGTTGTAGGACCGAGTGGACGATTTAATGGTTCCCATCTACCCTCTTTAGCATAGATACCCATAAGATCAAGAACTTGCACCATATCACTAGATTCTGCATCACCAAACACATCTTGCCCCATCAAAACTTTTTCCAACGGATCTGTAGACAAAGTGTAGATGCTTTCAACCGCCGAATCTATAGCTGTGATAGCCGACAAGTTCTCATAAATCTCTGGAAGCTTCAAAGCCCTATATACATCAAAGACTTCAACCTTATCATGAGCTCGCATAGTAAGTTTCCCTACTGCTACATCAATGATTGGACCTCCTGTGGCCAGGAACGGATGCCCCAAAATAAATGGGACTTCCGGGTCAGGCTCAAAATTCAACACCACAAAATCAACGGGAAAGATCAACGACCCCACTTGTACCAGAACATCCTCAACAATACCATCAGGTCTAGTCACAGATCGGTCTGCCAGCTGCAAAATAATAGTAGTAGGCTTCGGACGACCCAAACCCAATTTCTTGAAAACCAAAGTGGGCATCAGATTTATACTAGCCCCCAAATCACACAATCCACGAGCGCAAACATGATCCCCCAGAGTAATCTTCACAGTGAATCTTCCAGGATCTTTCAGCTTAGTAGGTAACCGGTTCTGAATGCGAGAACTAACCTCCTCAGTCAAAGTCACTGTGGCATACTCTGTCAATCTACTCTTGTTTGCTACAATGTCTTTCACAAACTTGGCATACTTTGGAATACCCTGCAAGATATCCACAAGAGGAAAATTAATGTGCACCTGTTTAAGTAATTCAATAAACTTACCAAAGCATTCATCCTCCTTCTTCTTTTTGAACTTCTGAGGGAACGGAGGAGGCAATTTCACACTAAGTCTCACTTTATAATCTTTAGAGCTTTTGGTAGGCTCCACTTGTTCGTCTTCTATCACCACTACTTTCGGCTCCAATTCTTTTGCTGGTGCAAAGGTATCCTCTAACTGCTTACCACTACGGGTGATGATAGCATTCACCTGCTTGGGATTTGGCTCAGTATCTCCTGGAAGACCTCCTTGGGGCCTTGTATTCTGTGCATTAGCTAACTGACCAATCTGCTTTTCCAAATTCTGAGTAGCCAACTGATTGTTCCTCACATCTGCTGCCAGCTTCGCTTGTTCAGCCATAATCTGTTTTAACATATCCTCCACACTCATATCTCCAGGCTTAGCACCTACTTGATTTCGTTGACCTTGCTGTTGGTTGTACTGAGGGGCATATCCTTGAGGCCTATATTGATTTTGATTTCCTCCCCATGAGAAGTTCGGATGGTTTTTTCACCCGGTATTATAAGTGTTACCGTAGTTCTGAGCTCCACCTCCCCTTTGGGCATTACCAACAAAATTTACTGAATCCAGATTAGCACTACACAAATCGCTGATATGATCACCATTTCCACATACACTACACATTACAGAAACCTGTTGCTGGACTGCATTCACGGGAGCTGGTTGTTGCCCCAACTGCTAAAGTGATTGTTCATCATGTTTTGCATAGCTGAAATTTGGGCAGATAATGCTGTGACTGCATCCACATCTAGTTTCCCAGCAACCTTCTTTGTAGAATTCCTCGAATTATCACTATGCCAGTCTGGATTTCCCTGCGAAATATGATTCAACAGAGCATATAATTCATCATACGTCTTCTCTAAAGCCTGTCCACTTGCAGCTGAATCAAGTAGAATTTTAGTGTTGGGGTCGAGAGCCTCTATAAACGTATGCACCAACACTTCATTATCTTGGTGGTGGTGAGGACAATCCCTCAGCATGGATTTGAATCTGTTCCAAGCTTGGTACAAATTCTCATCATCTCTTTGTCTGAAACTTAGTATCTCACTCCTCAGCTTTGCTATCTTTCCAGATGGAAAGAACCTTATCAAGAATTTCCGAGCAAGATCATCCCAAGTAGTGATAGAATTAGCCGGCTCTGCATCTAACCACCTTCTTGCTTCCCCCAACAGAGAAAAGGGAAACAAAGTAAGTCTCACATAATCTGAAGACACACCCGCAGGAATATATGTGTCACTGATCTCTAGAAAATTCCGAATATGCCTCTGCGGGTCTTCATGAGCAAGACCAGTAAACTGTCCACTTGAGTGCAAGAGTTGCACCATGTTCTGTTTAAGCTCAAATCTACCTCCAGCTGCCGGTTTGAAAATACTGGAGGTCACATCAGTGCCGAGTGGGATTGCCACATCGCAGACTGTTCTAGCTTCCATCACTTTCGGATCACGTCTCTCTGCACCTGGTTCTTCAATTCTCACGGGATTCCCCCGTATTCCTTCGCCAGCCAGTTCGACTTGTGGGATTGGGTAGTCTGCAGCCTGTCTCCTCAATCTATTGAAATATCTTTCAGGTTCAGACTGCGGGGCTACCAAATCCTTGTTCCTTGCCAGTGTTCCAATGAAGTAAGCCTGCAAAATAGAACAGCTAAGATCAAGTTGTCAACACGTAGCTGAAAATTAAAGTACAAACATCAATAATTGAAATCTATCTATTTGAAAGTCCCCGGCAACGGTGCCAAAAACTTATTGCGACCCAGCAATACACGCAAGTGTACGTGATCATGCAAGTAATAAAGTGGCTCCTTTTAAAGAGCCGGATATCGAACCCAAGGGACTTTCGTCAACAGAAATCAACTCTGGACGTCAAACTATAATTAAAAACTAGTGTTGCGAAAACGACAATGGATTTGGTGCTTAAAATTTAATGATTGCGGACTAAGAACTCCTATTTTTGCTACCGTAACTTTGGATTCCGCAAATTTTCTTGAAAAATCAATGATAAGTAAATTCCCAGGGCTAAGGCACCTTGAATATCATCTCTTGAGCATAATTGTTGTGGGTTTAAGCATTTTGAGTAGTTTATCATGGTTATTGATCCCAAGGTTAATTTTACAACTATATTCGTCTCCAAATTATAATTGTCTACTAGAACTTAGAAACCTACCTACATCTGTGAGTGGGGATAAGCTTAACCAATTCTAGAGCATTCAAGCTTTCTTCTTGTAATTGACCAAGTGTGGGTGGTAAGGTAACTCTCGGTCCTAACCACAGTTCAATCCCTTAGAATTACTTCTACGAGACAGACCACACTTCATATATTCAAGTTCTATCTCTCAGTTTCTCTCTCGATCTCACTTCAAGACAAGAAATATATTCTAATGGTGATCAAACATCAAAATAATGAATTTTAGAATATATGAATAACCACTTTATAATAAACTCCAGCAAAAACCAATACAATTAACCCAAGAGATTCATGTTCTTGGCCTTAACCCCAAGAATGAGGGATTTTAGCCACTCATAATGTTTATCAACATCCAAAAGTAATAAATATTCTGAGAAAGAATTAAAAACTGAAAAGGGGAGGAAAGGAACCTAATTGAGATGCCCAAAAACGCCCAAAATATTCTAAGGATGATGGAATGTGATACAATAACTCAAAAACCCTATTTATAGACCCAAGTCGAGGCAAAAATCGGCCAAAAAGCGGCCCGGCACGCCATTGGGCGCGCCTAGCACTTAGGCAGATTTTGCCTCAGCAAGAAGGGTGCTCCCAGGCAGCATGGCACGCTGCCTAGCGCGCCTGTGCACTGCCAACCTGAGCCAAAAATTGTGCATAGGCGGCGTGGCACGCTGCCTAGCGCGCCTGTGCACTGCCGAGACAGGTGAAATTTTTGCCAAACGCGGCCTGGCACGCTGCCTAGCGCGCCAGGCCCTTTTTTTGTAATTTTCTAGCTTTCGTCGACTTCTCTTCGCGGATTTGGATGGATTCTTCAAGATAAACTCTTTGGATTGTCTCTTATCTTCAATATTCTTCACTCGTAGCTCCTCCAAGCCTCACTTTCCATGCCAAACATGCTCCAAAAAGTCGCAAATTTCACCTACAAGAGTCTAATCATATTGGTTAGCACATTATCTCATTTTCCATCAAAAAACTTATATAATACACAAGTATTGTTCTCAAAACTAAGGTAATCATGGGTTAAAGTCGCTACTAAGGCATATAAATACGCCTCAGATCACCAACTTGCGGTCGACCTTTGCAGGATACGGTATTATCACTTCCTTTCTTAATCAATATTTTTGTATATGTTTGTATATTTTTCTATCCTATAATGAGTGTACTTTACTGTTCATCTTTCTTTCTTTCTTTTTTTTTTTGTATAATTCAGCATTCTTGTCTTATTTTTTTGCCTCAGCACTTGGATACAATATTTTACTATCTGAGGAAGAAAGCTAAATATGAGCCTAGTAGTCTCGTAAGATTTACGACGACTGATTTTGCTTTTAGAATCAAACTTGATGCTCTTTATGAGGACTTTGCAAAAAATGGCAAAGATTTTTCTGTCATTACTGAGAAACATGAGGTTGAGGAGTACATTAGAGGGTTCTATAGTGATGCTAATGTAGCATGGCATAAGGTTGACTATGTATTACTCCCGATTTATGTCCAACGAGGAAAATCTCCACTTGGGCATTGGATTTTGGGAATTCTAAGCTTTAGTGATTGGTTTATCAATGTCTACTATTCCAATCGTACGAAGCGCAGTGATAAATTTATTGCGAAAGAGATGTTACCTTACCAAACATTGATTCCATATTTTCTGCAAAAGGTCAATTTCTATGTTGAGAAGGGAATTGAGAAGAATGAAAGTGAGACTTTGCAAATAAAAATGGTTGATGATCTGCCACAACAGACCCAATGGTATTTTCTTCTATTCATTTTTTAAATGTTCAGTTCACTTCACCCTTTTTTTGCTGCTTTCCATATAACTCATGTGTAATATATTTTCTTTTCTTTTACAGTGATTGTGGAATATTTGTTTCTGCCTTTGCTGAATATTTCATTCATGGTAGAGAAATTCCAGAAAAAGTTGATGTTAGTTATGTTCGCATGAGGTATGCAATTCTGTTGTGGGATTATGAAAGGAGAAAAATAGAAGTTGGTATAGAGAGCAACATCACCGGAAAAGTTGGCAGACTATTTGGGAAGGAAAAGAGGAAGAGGCAACATAAGGAAAAATAATTTAATTTTTTTAGTTTTAATGTGTAAATATCAAGCACAGACAGTTTTGTGAAATTGAATTGGCTGTTTTTTATGCGATCACGTAAAGCATACAATGTAGAATCACTGTTGATTCATTTGATGGTTATCCTATCTATTTATGTTTGAAAAATTGTAAAAAAAAATTTCTTCTCCTTATGCCTAGTCTTGCCCCTGAGGCAAGAGCTATAGAGCATCTGTTAAGTCAATACACAATGTGGCAGGGTTAACTCTTGCCCATAGGGCATAACTTGTTGATTCGAAGTAGACTTTCTTTGAGGGATAAGTCTTTCCTCTAAGAAAGTCAGAGAAACTAGCTTTATCAAAGTCTAGTACGATATTGGATCAATGATAATTATAACGTATTTCTGAATTTTACAAATAATAAAGATTCAAAATGATCTGATTCACATAAGTCATAGAATTAGATGGAATTCAAATAATGCTCTACAAGTGGACCTCAAGTTTTAAGTCAGAGAAGAATAGCCCAATCTCTCTAATTTGAGTTCTGCTACTAGGACTACTTTTACATGCTCTTTTGGAATTATTAAGTAAATAGTGTGCTCAATTGAAACTCTTCTTGTTATGGATACTACTACTATCTATCTATAAAACGAGTTCAAGCAAGAACAATGTGAATGTAGAATTAGACTTGCTAAAATCTCACCGTAAGAATGTCTGGATTAATTTAGAAGATGAAGAATCACCACCCTTGAAATGTTTTACTTATAAACTGAAGTATGAGGCATTACTAAAGTATTATAAACACTGCAAAAGAACTAGGCATAATATGTAAAATTGTAAAATAGTGGAAAAGATATTGGCAAAGGCTAATGAAGAAAAAGAAAACAGAGGAGGAAGAAGCAATACAAAAAGCTGCTCATTTGGTGACCAAGAGAAAAACACAATGGGAAAAGAAAAATAGAATGATCAATTGCACAACAACAATTCCATTGAATTTATAGCTTCCATTTTGAAAGTTAGAAAGGTTGTAAATGAAAAAACTAAAAAGAGGGTGACTTTGAAAAAGTCAAAAAAAGAAGAGGAATTTATATTCAAACCTATTACTCTTAGAAAAAATAAAGCAACACTATGGAATCAGTACAATAAGAATAAGACAAGGCAGTGTCAACTCTTGCCCCATGGGCCATAACTTGTTCCGATGGGGGATAAGTTTTGCCTCTAGGGCAAGAGTTATAGAGCATTTGCTAAATCAACACAGACCAAGGTAATGTCAACTCTTGCCCATGAGGCATAACTTGGAAGTCAGTCCTTTAGGAGCTAATTCTTGCCTCTAGGGCAAGAGTTGTAGTGCATTTGCTAAATCCATACAGACCAAGGCAGTGTCAACTCTTGCCCCATGGGGCATAACTTGTTTCTTTGGGGGATAAGTCACTTTTGTGAAATAGTGTAAAACACTTTCCCATGAGGCATGTCTTATTTTAAACAGTATCCTGTGGGATTATTTATATCACATCTCTTGGGGGTGTGGTCCTTCCCCAGATCTTGTTAATATGGAATATTTTTATACATCGATATATTATATTTTTATACATCGATATATAAAAAACTTCAACACGTAATAACTTTCATAAACAACCAATAAGAAGACATTTAGTTAAATACTCCAGCAAGTGTTAAAACTCAAAATCAATAAGACGACATTCATGCAACCTGTTTTGTTGAAACTCACAACTACTTGTTACTAATTTAAAGAGGGGTTCGAAGAATCCCAATATAATTTCTACTTTAATCTAAGTTCTCGAATAAAAACTAAAACTAATTATGTTTTTTTGTTTTTCTTTCTGTATCTCCTTGAATAAGGATGGAGGACCAGAGAGTAGTGACAGTTTGATTTGTTGTGTCCAGTTCTTTTGCATCTTGAACATCTAAAATTATCTCTTGAAGATTCTGTCCTGCAAGGATATCTGGTTGTTTGCGTTCTCCCTAGCAGAACTTTCACATCTGGGGGCTTTGTAATTAGATCCTTTATACTATCTGGAATAATCCATGATGTTGTGCTTCCAACAGGTAGAATTTCTCCCTGGTATGTATGTATCCAAGCTTGTCTTGTGAACCAATTAGAACAATATCTAGACTTGTTCATGTTTCTACTATCTACAGCTGCAATGGAATGGATGCATGGTACCTCATCTGTTTGAAACACTAAGCATTCACAAGTCCTCTTCTTCAGATCTACAATATATTCAAGTCTTCCTTCTTTTACAACAAATCTTGTTGCATCAATAGGCTCTACCTGTAATCAAAATGATAAATAAATGACAACTGATATTTGTTGTACTCTTGACAAGCCTGGAATTAAGTTTCTAAAAATAAAAATCAGTCTAACACACTCTATTAATTAGCATTACAAATTGAGTGACTGCTCTCTTAATGGATTTTCTTCAATCTTATATTAATGAAGGGACAAAATGATGGAAGTCATTCATATTTCTTAGCGACTAGAGTTGATAGTTTGAGTAATATTTGTTTGTCATTCAACATCTTGCATGAAAGCTCAAGAACAAAAATAAGTCGCAATGAAATCACATATATGAACACACAACTTTTCAGCGACTTAGCATATTAGAGACTTATTAACAGTTTAGTTAGCATATTAGAGAATTGTTAACAGTTTAGTTCTAATTCTAGCACTATCCCAATATTCTCCTAGTTCTTCAAGCAAATACAAGAATAAACTAGAAGTGATGATGTTCTATCGTTCAGTGATTGTGAGGCTAAGAGCTAAAATGTGGACTTAAAATGACCTGGCAACAAAAGAATACACCAATTTAAAAATGAATTTTGTATTTCATACGGATAAACAAGCAGTTCAACTACAACAAACAATTTTTCTCCTGGAATATTTGAAGACTCATGTGTGCTTGTAAGACAAAAAGTTTCTGTATAAATTACTTACTTTTAATTTCAAGGCAGCTTGAATCTTGTCAGTCACCTCCAGCTCCACCCAACGTGTTATGTCATGGAACATGCCTTGCGCATCCATTTTTCTTTCATAAAATCAACTTTGTAACTTGTTCTGATTGTAATCTATTAGGCCCATTATTGGTAGTTTCCTTGCAATTCTCAATACGGCATTCATGGACTCAACATTGTTTGTTGTGAGCATATTGTACCTTATGTTGGTATGAAATTAATGTGCCCATCTTTCTGGTGGTTCTTCTTTTAAGTAGTCTGCAGTAACTTTGTCAATTTTTTCTATCTTATCCATGAAACTAGCAAATTCAGTACGTTTGTATGTTATTGCTGCATTGTAGAAAAGTCAAAAAACTACATCTGGAAAGTATATTTGTCTTAAATTTTTCTCCATGTGATAAATGCATATCCCATGCTGACACTCTGGGTAGACATTAGCAATTGCATTTGCTATTGCTAGGTGGCGATCTGATAGAATAGACAGTTTTTCACGCACCCCAAATGCATTTCTTAACTGATTGAAGAACCAGTTATAGGACTCATTATTTTCTGAGTTAGCAATCCCAAAATCCAAAGGGAATATGTTGTTGTTCCCGTCCTTTGACACTGCTATCATTAGGACACCACGATATTTTAACTTCAAAAATGTTGCATCTACCATTATTACCGGCCTACAGTTGATCCACCCGGTGATTAAAGCACCATAAGCAAAAAACGCATACATAAACCTATGTTGAACAGAAGAACGTTATTGACCTTTTACATTTTATGTTTATAATCAGTTCAACAATTTCTTAAACTAAGTCTTGCCCATAAGGCAAGAGTTATGTATATCTTAATAAGCTAAGCACCACAATGAAAGAATAACTGTTTGCCCCTTGGGCAAGAGTTTCAGTTTTAAGGCATGTTTCAAGTTTTAAGGGAAAAGGCTCAAATATGCCATCGAACTATTGAAAATGGCTCATTTATGCCATCCGTTAAAAGTTTAGCTTATTTATGCCATCGCCGTTACAAAAAAGGCTCATTCATGCCTTTTTTTTAACGGTGGTTTTTAAAAAGGGAAAAGGCTCAAATATGCCATCGAACTATTGGAAATGACTCATTTATGCCATCCGTTAAAAGTTTGGCTCATTTATGCCATCGCCGTTACAAAAAAGACTCATTCATGTCATTTTTTTTAATAGTCCGGTTTGGTGATTTTTTGCAAAACCATTTTGTACACGTGGCCAACAATAATTCGTCCACACCATTAATTAAAATAAAAAGACTCAAATATGCCATCGAACTTTGAAAAAAGGCTCATCTATGTCATCCGTTAAAAGTTTGACTCATTCATGCCATTTTTTTTAACAGTCCAATTTGGGGTTTTTTTGCAAAACCATTTTGTACACGTGGCCAACAATAATTCTTCCACATTATTAATTAAATCAACCAAAGAAATTTTAAAATTCCTAATAAGAAAATATTGATTTCTCCGGCCAAAATATTTCTATGCATTTTGTAACTCCTTTATAGGTTGTAACGACCCTATTAGTCATTTTATGAACTTTCTCATTTTAGCTCTTCTCGTAGTTTGTATACGTGATTTATGAATTACGGGGAAGAGTAGTACCGATTCTCGAGGTGTTTGGAAGTGATTTAAGTCATTAGTTAGGTTCTTAAGTTTAAATGAAGTAAGCTTGATCACGGTCAACCTTCAGTCAAGATGACCCCGAATCAGTATATTAGTGATTTCAATAGGTTCGGAACATACATTTTTGTCAACTTATATATTTGATTTATTTCTATGGGGCTCCGAATAAATTCCGAGGATCTATTCGAAGTTTTGGTTATTTTAGAAATTATTTTAGTTGGTGGTTAATGGGCCAAATTCACATTTTTACTTATGTGTCCAATACAAGAATAAATTTAAGTAGGAAAGGTTTACCCTATATAATAAATAATAGGATCAGATAATTACAAAGTGAGGCGCACGAAAGTTGCAGTTTTCCATCGCAGTTGGCAGGAGAAGTACCGATAGCTTCAGGTATGTTAATTACTTTCTAATGCTTTATATATGTACTGGTACATCTAAATAATGATGTTAGGTCATCAGTTGGGTTTACAAAGTAGGTATACGGGAGGAATTTGATAGGATTAGAGGTGAGTTGGTAATTAAATCACGTCCTATATGATGGTGCGGGGGTGGAATGATATTAATTATGGATTGATTGTATATTAATGATAACATGAAAACATGGCAAGTTAGTGCCAGTGATGTAGGGTTAGTGGAGGTTAGGCCAGAAAATCCTTTGTTTTGGACGATTTTATCCTCTTAGTGCTATTAGGATTAAATGTGATTGGTTAATAATGTCATATAGGGATGAATTATTGATTAGCTAATAACTATGTTCCTAGTGTTGCAACTATTAGGTGTGAGGAGTGAGGTTGGGTTACTGCCAATGGATTTCTGGCAGCGAGGATGCAAGAAACAATTTTGGTCAAGTAGTAATTATTTTATTTCCTTAAAATAGTGGACCTAAGCAATGATTACTAATCATTGGAAATTAATGATAGAGTGATGGGAGGTGTAAGTGATTTCTAGGTAGTTAATTACTACTTCGTGATTCTATGTTAGCTTCGGCTCAAAAAGAGAATTTCATATCATTTTTGGTTAGTCACAGTCTTGACAAATTTGGTTTTAGGCTTAGGATTTTTATAATAATAATTTATAAAATGGTTGTCATTAGATTCGTACTCTTATGGGGATTATGTATTGGAGCAGATTTTGAACGTTCCGAAACTTTAAGGAAGGGCAAGGCACTTGCGGACTAGCTACATTCGGATTCTTGGTTGAGGTAGGTTATGGTTTAATTGGAGTTTAGACTCGATTTAATTGTGTGTATGCTCCTAAATTGGATGCTTGTTGATTGGTCTTCGGACACACTTGAATTTGATGATGTTTGGATTGTTGATACTTACATGAATAATTATTGAAAAATCGAACTTGATTGAATTGCCTTATGATTATAAGTGTACTTGTAAATTTTGGTACATCGTGTTGTATCCTGAGAGATAGTATGAATTTGATAAAATATACACAATATGATTATGGAGGATCGGGTACCACACCGGTACGGATATGAATATTGATATAACTTATTTTGGAGGATCAGGTACCACGCCGGTACGGTACATGGACTTAGATTGTCCCCTGCAGGTTATGACTAGTTGGGCAGAAATAAGTCCCTTGGCATGTGTGTACAGACTAATGTGGATTTTTAGAGGTTGTGTGGTTTAATGAGATGATAACGAGTTAATGGTGTTCTAATTGTAAGGTTGAGAAAAACATAGCTCTTACTTATGGTATTATTGTTGATTTTGTGGTTGTTTACGGTTTTGTTGATACTCTTGATGGTTACGTGGATTGTTATAAGCATTGTTTGGCCCGTCATTAATGTATTTACTGATTCATTGAATACTTGCTATGTGTTTATGCCCATCTACTTGCTATTTGATTTATGTTGTATACATGTTATTTAATTGAGTTGGTCTATGATACCTACCAGTACATAGTGGCTTGTACTGATATTACCCTGTACTCTTCTTTTGTTGAGTGCAGAAAGTGTTCCAGAGGCTCAGACATGACCCCATCTCTAGCGTTTAATAGTTGATCTCGATCCAAGGGTGAGCACTTCATCTCCAGGCTGCCATGGATCATCACATTAGTTCTTGTCCTTCTTTCGGACAATGAGACACTTTTTATCTTTGTTATTTAGATATTTCTTCTAGACATAGTTTTGGTTTTAGAAGTTCTTGTACGATGTCTTTCGGGTCTTGGGGATTTTTAATAAGTAGTTTGTTTGATTTTCCGCATCATTAATGATTAGTTTTGGATTTATTATTATTAAGTTGTTTAGTTTATGATAACCTCATCTTAATATTAACTAAATGATTGGGTAATATTTTGGGTTAGATGGTTCTCCCACCGAAGTATTAGAGTGGGTGCTACTCATGGCCATTTGGGTCGTGACATATGCACTCTAAAGAGTTCATCCATTTTCAATTTCTTCGGAATCGCCGAACACAATTCTTCAAATTTCAAGACCAATTCAAGCCCGAAACAGACATCAACTATTTCAAACAACAAGTCAATTAGTTACCGAAACACAATTTTTTAAATTCTTAAAAAATTGTACTTGAAGTAAAAAATTCACCGATTATAGAATTTTTCTGATTTTTCCTTCAAGTACAATTTTTTAAGAATTTAAAAAATTGTGTTTCGGTAACTAATTGATTTGTTGTTTGAAATAGTTGATGTCTGTTTCGGGCTTGAATTGGTCTTGAGATTTGCAGAATTGTGTTCAGCGATTCCGAAGAAATTGAAAATGGATGAACTCTTTACAGTGCCTATAAAGGAGTTACAAAATGCATAGAAATATTTTGGCCGGAGAAATCGATATTTTCTTATTAGGAATTTTAAAATTTTTTTGGTTGATTTAATTAATAATGTGGAAGAATTATTGTTGGTCACGTGTACAAAATGGTTTTGCAAAAAAAACCCAAATTGGACTGTTAAAAAAAAATGGCATGAATGAGCCAAACTTTTAACGGATGACATAGATGAGCCTTTTTTCAAAGTTTGATGGCATATTTGAGTCTTTTTCCTTTAATTAATGATGTGGACGAATTATTGTTGGCCACGTGTACAAAATGGTTTTGCAAAAAACCACCAAACAAGACTGTTAAAAAAAATTGGCATGAATGAGCCTTTTTTGTAACGACGATGGTATAAATGAGCCAAACTTTTAACGGATGACATAAATGAGCCATTTCCAATAGTTCGATGGCATATTTGAGCCTTTTTCCTTTTTAAAAAACCACCGTTAAAAAAAATGGCATGAATGAGCCTTTTTTATAACGGCGATGGCATAAATGAGCCAAACTTTTAACGGATGGCATAAATGAGCCATTTCTAATAGTTCGATGGCATATTTGAGCCTTTTCCCAAGTTTTAATAGTATTTTTCAGTATTTTAACAGGTACACCTGTTATCAAAATCCTCTCAGCTACTCCACAAAATGTCACAGACCATCTCCAGTAAAGAATAAAAAGAGAAAAAAAAATGAGACCATGTAAGGGTCCTGATGGCATTTTACAAACTTATCCCCACACCATAAGGAAAAAATAATCTGAGTAATAGTCTAATCCAACCGCTTAAACTAAACATAGCCCATGAATGTATAAACATGTATAATGCATGCATACTAGTGTAAACTCAAAGTATAATCTATATACTGGCTAGGAAAAGTAAACAATGAATTAGAGCGGCTATAAGTATTCTTACTCTTTCATTCCAATTATAGCACCATGCTTCATTTTTGATATATCTAAGGACTAATACTTTTAGGGAATCGTTGTATCCTCAAGCATAGCTAAAATTGGAATCAAAGACTTCAAAATGACAAACTAAGATAATTAAGAAACCAACTTATAATTAAGATTGTCTACACAAAATAAGAAGATACTAGCAGTTAAATAAGTCCTAACTATAACTTGTTTTAATAGCATGTTGCAAGTTTTAATAGTATTTTAACAGGTCTTGCCCATGAGGCAAGAGTTGTGTATATTTTAACAAGCTAAGCACTACAATGAAAGAATAAATATTTGCCCCTTGGGCAAGAGCTTCAGTTTTAAGACATGTTGCAGTTTTAATAGTATTTTTTAGTTTTTTACAGGTCTTGCCCATGAGGCAAGAGTTGTGTATATCTTAACAAGCTAAGTACTACAATGATAGAATAATTGTTTGCCCCTTGGGCAAGAGTTTTTAGTTTTAAGACATGTTTGCAAGTTCTAATAGTATTTTTTTAAGTTTTCTAACAGTTGCAGCATGTGTACCTGTTCATATCGTCCCTCTTTATGTTTGTGTACGTGCCGAGGTTCTTTTCTTTCATCATATAAAGATACGATGACAACAGATTGTAGTTCTGTTTAGGAGTTCCTCTTATCACCCTATATTCATGTTGTATTGCTCGCCATCCTTTGTTGTAAGATATGATTATTCCATATCTCCTTATCATTTCCTCTACCACGAATTTTGGGGTGATAACATTGGTAGAATCCGGGACAAGCTCTAATATATAATTGCATATGACCTTTGACGTCGCATTCCTATGATCAGATGTTATGAAGTCAATAGAGCAACTGTGACACTTTTCATATGTATGAACCTGAAAAAGCAAGGACCCCTTTATCCTTGAAGCATGAAAACATCACGTGCAGTTGTTATCCAAACATCTCAGTCAATATCTCATTTTGCATGATTTGACAATCTTGAATTGAATGTTGTGTGTAATCGCTATGTTCAACATACACTTCACCATATTTTCTTTGTCAAGAAAAATCGATTTCACGTTTATCTCATCCATAGAAGCGTTATCTCTCAGAAAACCAGTTTCAATATCAATCATTTTCCTTCTTTTTTTTCCATACGCTTTTGCTCTTAGATGGCTGCCCTATTTCTTCAACTCTTTCAATATCCATTATCGGTTGAATGACCATGAGTTCTCTATTTTTGTCAATACTGTCAATTGCTAGCCCTACATTATGTTGCTGAATACTGGCTTCTTTTTCGATGCAATTTGCATCCCTTCCGATCATAAACCTGATAAAAACCGAAACAACAAAAACTTATTAACAGTGTAATTTAGAGAATATATCATCAATAAGTGATGGTTCCCTATTATTCGGTGATTGTGAGGATGAGAATTAAGATGTGGACTTCAACAACACATCAATTTACTACAAATTAGATCCCCAATTTACTTAACACATAATCAACTATAATTATCCCAACTAACCCCAAAAAATCAACAACCCAATGAGATCGAATGGCAATTTTTTAGAGAATTTTGATGATGAAGATGTTACCTTCTTATCCGCGATTATCAATGTTAGTAGAGAATTTTGATTTCACTCAGCCATGGCCGCCGCTTTGCTGCTTTGGAACGACAATGAAGCTTCAGATACGAGTTACTGTGTATATAGCATTCAAGGGCAATTTTGTCCAAAAAAGTCCTAACTAATAAGCAAAGGTTATTTTTGTAAAACCATTTTAACGGAGGGCAAAAATTGAAAGCCACCCTCTTTGAGGGGTATTTATGTAGTTCTCCCTAATGTCAGTCCACTACAATTATTTACAAGAAAAATCGCCCAACTTTGCAAAAATTACCCAAAATGGCCCATGTTGTATATTTTCTATAATAAAACACATTTATTATCAATTCTCTATTACACACTACTTCATCTCTCTCTAAGCTTTCTGTTTTTTTTTTCAACATTTCATTGCACCATTATTTGCCAAATTATATCTTTCAACATTACATTTGAATATAAATGATAACCTTTTTTTTTTATCTTTTTCTTTTCTGCACTATTTTAAAAAAAACTTTTTTTTTTTTTTTTTTTGCTGTGCTATTTAAAAGAAAAATACTCATTGTTTAAATTTATTTTTGTTGCTCTTTTTTAAAAACTTTTTTTTTAATTGTTTCACTTCTTTTGTGGAAAAATAAATATTTATGTTGTTTTATTATTTTTTGTTTATACTTTTATTTTGTTAAGGTGGGAACGCATGATAGTCAAATAAATATCGACATCGATACATAACATTAAATAACTGTTTATATAATATTAATACACTATTATACACCATTTATACAATGTCAGTATATTATATACCTATTTATACAATATCAATATACGTTTACATATACACATTATATACTATTTATACAATATTGATACATGCTTATACACCATTTATACAATGTCGATACATTACATAACTATTTATACAATATCTATACACGTTTATGCATATTTATACAATATCGACATATTACATATACACTACATAACTATTTGTACATCATATATACATATTTATACATCATTTATACAATATCGATACATGTTTGTACATTATTTATATAGTATCAATACATTAAATATATACTACATAACTATTTATACAATATCGATACATTATAAATACATTACATAACTATTTGTATATCATATATATATATGTTTATACACTATTTATACAATATTGATACATGAAAAAATTGCATGGAGAAAGTTTTGAAAAAAAAAAGGGGATTTTTTTTTTAATTATTAAAAAAAAAGTTTTTAATTTAAAAAATTAATGCTGAAAAAAAAGAAAGCAAAAATGGCCTAATGGCCTTGGGCCGAATTGAGCTCTGTTGAGCCCATGACCCTTTTCGGCTATTTTTTCTATAAATGAAAAGTGAGTTACTTTTTTGCAATTTTTTTATTTTTTTTTGTATATAATTGAAAATTTTCCAATATTTAAAGTAATTTCTCTTCATAAATAATAATCTTTATAGTAAAAGTGCATTGACACCTATCATTTTTTTTTTATAATTTTTTTTTTTTCAAAAGTACATTTCTAAAAAGCTGTATAAAAGTGTTTTTTCCAAATAAACATAGAGCCATATAATTTAGTAGTATAAATTTTTTTAGTACAGTAGTTGATTTCAAAGTGGGGGTGTTGGCGCTAAAGGCCAACACTCGCAAACACAACACACAACTGCCACCACTATCGCGCCTGCAACTCCAGCACCCTAACTCAGGTGACTTTGCTCTTTCTCTCTCTCCTTTCTTCTTCTTATATGGTCTATTTCCCTGCCTCTTAACCCATCCATATTTCCATAGTAGTACGAAAATTGGGTGTGAATTTGTGAGTATGTTGAGCTCCCATTTTGATTTGCTTCCTGATCGATGTTATGCATCTCAATGGTTAGCTGCTATAACGAACAATAGTTCCCGAAATCTGGAAGGGAATATGGCCCTTTTTCTAGTGCAAACTGCAATATGTTGTGCACATGATGCTCGACGAATTGTCACACTGGAATTGAACGTGAAGTTTAAGTAACCAAGGTCCGTAGGCATATATAAGGATTAAGTGTGGGTGGTTTTGTGTAGAATATGATCTCACTAAATTTGTGTATACTGCAGTAGCTAATGATCACATGCATCCCACCAGTTAGTTAGTAAAGAATGAATTCTTGAATCCAAATCAAGTTGGTCTTTCATTTTCCATTTTAACAAAGTAATCCAGTTTGGACCCATAAGTCTTAATATTTCTATTAGGAACTACGGAATTTGGAACTTCTTCAGCAGAGCTTTTGCAAAACTCACTTTTGCCTCATCTAAGGCCAAGGGGGAAATAAAGTTGTCAAACATAGTATCGGAAGCGTCGTCTTTTGCCCGATATTCAAGAGGTATCTTAACTCTTCTTTAATATGGAAGCATAGAAATTCCGGTGCAACTTGATTATCCGGTAGATCTAGCGCCATTTCCCATTCATCAGGCTTGGGAGAGGAGGTAGACATTCCCCCACCCAAATCCTTTCCTATGTCCAATACGGGTACGGCAACATTTTTGAAGATTCCGAGCAACTTAGATTTTGACTAAACTTATCTTAAGTCATGAATTCTATAGGAGAAAAAAATTTAGATGGGACAAAATGGATTTCTTTATAACTCACTTAACAACCCTTACGGGAGGGGGGGGAGGGATAAGCCTTTGTTGGGGAAAGTGTCACAAGAGAGAAAAGCGTAAGACGAGAGCCAATTTAATATAATTCATATGGAGAGATGCAACACGAGGACTTCCCGTGGTCACCCATCCTAGTACTATTCTCGTCCAAGCATGCTTAATTTCGGAGTTCTAATGGGATCTGGTGCGTTAGTGGTGGTATGATCACATCCTTTTGCTATTTGGTTGCTTCAAAATATTAAAATATTTTGGCCTAGCGGCACATGGTTCAAAACCCGGTGGATAATACACTCGTCCCTCTGTCCTTCTTCACTACTTAAATCAGGCTTTTGTTTGTGGAAGGATTCAAAACACACTATGCATATTTTTTTTATCCAACCAATCCAAAAATTTCCCTAAATCCACTTGCAGATTCTACGAACAGTTCCTATTTAGTCTGAAATGACACTTTCAAAGTCAGAATTATGCAGCACAAGAAGCTATTTGAACATAAAGATTTAGCAGGATCTTTAACAACTGAGATTGGAAGTTTTGAATTTGAAACATTTAGATCCAAACTCAATGCCAATTTTTGCTATCAGAATTGCATCGAGGGAAATATGATAGTAGACTGGGAAAGTTGCTCTCAAGCAAAGATAGATCTAGGATTTGAACAATATGAATTCGAGTTTGGAATTCTTATCGAACTTATAGTTTTCTCTTCAAAAGTCACAAAACTATTCTTTTGTCAAATATAAAATCACTCAACTTATAGATAATCTCTTAAAAAGTATCTATGGCTGAAAAACCAACCAAATCTCATCGGCAAACCACATAAACAAGTCAAAATACTATTTTGTTTAAAACCTCTTAAAGCAATCACCTATATACTCTTAAAGCAATCACCTATATATTCATGTGCTGCTATTGTTATATTATTATGCTATATCCACCCAGTATATAAGTTAAACTTTTATAAGCATAAATCCACTCAAGTTGTCACAACGTTGACCCAAAGATAAGCAGAGTACTTAAAAGTCCACTTGCCAAGGAAAAATCTCATATGCACTTTGACGCTGTTTACCTCCAGATCTTTCCATGGTAAATACTCAGACTCTATGTGTGTACCCAATTAGTCATGATTAAATGATTTTGATGAGGTGAGAATAAATATTTAACTATGGTTAATTGATAAAAGTGTAACAGTAAGCACATGGAATGTATCTATACTCGTTTGGTGTGTAGAGTGCAGATAAATTTTTACTGCTCTTCCACTCTACTCATTGTAAGTAAAATCTGTCCTTTTCAGTTTACAATGATTAACTTTCGAACTTTAATTCTAATTTGCCATTGTAGTTAATATAATATAGTTTTGGATCATTAGATGTAATAAGATTGGCAAATACAGCTCCGGGTTAACACATGCGAGTTTCATAGATGTGCTATGACTATCTTTGTGTAACCATTAACATTCCTCCAATATTTTTATCCTGTAAGAACTCAACTTCTAAACCTTCACAAGAAGCTTGGAGTGCTCAACAGTATATGCAGGAATGTACCTCATGATCGCTATTTGAACTTTCTGATTTAAATATACCAAAATTTAGTGGAATGACCTTTTCCTATAATTTCCGTTAAGTCTAAGGAACATAAAATGTTAAAATTTAGACGGAGATGAAAAGTGTTAACTTTTGACAAGCTTAAAGAACCAAAATTGTTCCATACGTACTAAGGGACTATTTTGAATTTACCCTCAAACATAAGAGATCTTTTTTTTTTTCCAATTTCTCAAGAATTGCATATGCTAAATTTAGTAGTTTGAACTTCTATTTAACTATTTAGGTTATATTTATTCTCTTCGATGCTGGAATTAGATTGTGATTGCTGACATTGGTGCTGGATAATATGGATATCCATATTATTGAATCACTCGACCCATTATTTATCTGTGAAATATGGTGAGTCGGATAATTCATCCGTTTTGTCTAACCCGTTTCAACCCGTCCATCTTCAATTCGGCCCGCACATTTGCCAGATCCAGTCTACATGGTGAATATCCCTTTTATTTTGTATCCAGTGCTAAATAGCCTAACGTCAAGGGAGTTCACTGTCCCCCTCACTGTGAAGTAGCTCACCAGCAGCTCCGTTGAAGGTGAATAACACCGTTATATGGAAAATCCTCTATTTTGAGTTTTTCGAAGACTTCCCTTAGTTTCACTTCGCAAGCCTTTGTCCTATTCCTCTACCTCTTACAGGTAATGTTAATGTCTTATTTAAAATTTCTTCACTTTTTTTTCTAGTTAATTTTGATTATCCTGAGTATGTCCAATTTAGTTTTGATTATTTCCCACTGTTGTCTCCATATTCAGGCCAATTCTTGGAAACCAAAAAGCTTTTTGCATTTGTCAAGGTTAGTGCCTCAGAATAGCTTAGTCCCGCAAAACCTATGTTGGGAATTAAGGAAATTTAGCCATGGAAGTGTGAATTTTGTTATAACCAGAGATGGGAAACCCAAGCTTGAGACACATGAAGTGGAAGCACCGAAAAAAGAGAAATGGAAGACAAAGAAGAGGCTGAAGCTGCAAAGGAAGAGAGAGAAGAAGAAGAGAAAAGATGCAAATAAGAGAGATCCAAGAAGGCTTGGTGTTAAGGGGAAGAAGAAAAAGCAGAAGTTTGATACTCCTGAAGAAAGAATTAAGCAAAAGATTGAAAATGTGAGCTAGTGATTTTCCATTTTTTACTTTTAGGAGCCTTGTGGTTTGGCCCTTCCCCGGACCCTACGCATAGCTAGAGCTTTAGTGCCCCGGGCTTCCCTTACTTTAGGAGCCAATGATTGATTTTTGCCATCAGTACTACTGCTACTGTTGCTGAGGATTCATATAGCCTACCGCAACTTGTTTGGAATTGAGATGTAGTTCTTGTTTCTTAGCTATTACCACTGCAGCTGTGGCTCACTCCCGAACTATTTGGTCTTGACTGTATGGCTTCTCGATATCCATCCCGTCCCATTTGGACATGTATGATTGTTATCTTTATAGTAGCTTAATAATCTGCGATAGAACTTGGGTAGGGTAATGGTCTAATATGAATCTTGGGAATGAGCTTCAACCTATTTTCTTCAATTTGGCTGATAATGAGTGTATTACACTCACCTAAATAAGCCTCTCAGGCGCTGGTAATGAGTGTATTACACTCACCATGCCATGTCAGTGAAAAGTGCCAAAATGACACATCGGGACACTAGTTTAGGTGTTTAAAATGAATAATGGCTAGTTAAGGTGCCAAAATAAAAGTTTGTGTCAAGTTTAAGGGGCTGGTGATGTGTTTGTCCTTCTTCTTATTGTACCCACCACTACCATTTGATATGATCAATTTATACCTTGATGTCTTGATTAATGTCTCATAATTTCAAAAATTAACTAAATTTGAACCTAAAACAAATTTATGTCATACAAATTTCCCCACTTGTGGGATTTCACTGGCTATGTTGTTGTATCTATGTTTAGACATTATGGAGTTGACTAAGTTCAGTATCCGAACATATTCATAAAATAGAGACGACTCTTTACCTTCAGATCATTTCCGCTCACCTTGTTATTGCCCCCAAGCAGAGTCAAATCTAGGATATTTAGAACATGGGTGCACCACTAAAAGAAAGTAGGAGAAAAATGAGTCAAGTGGGAATTAATCCCTAGTTCTTTAGATAAATAACTTAACACCCAACCAAGTGAACCATTTAGTCATCTTGTACCATGGGTGCCAAAGAATAATATTATATAGAACTTAGAATTTAAATACATAAAATACCTAGGTTTATAGAGAGATCACGGGTTCACGTGCCCTTTTTTTCACATGTAAATCCCCCCTGCCCGCAAGGATGTTGCATGAGCTTCCACCTCTCAGTAAATCGAATCCTCCAAATGAATCTATCAGTTGCTCCAAGGGTCTTCATTCAACTGTTGCACATCATCAGAATCTACTAGATTCCCTCTCTGATTAGTTTGCTTCCAGTAACTTTTCACAATGTCCCTGTTGACTTTAGTAGGCGTTTGGCCATGAAAACTAAAATTTTTTGGAGTTGGAGTTAGATTTGGTGTTGAAGTTGGAGTTGGAGTTGTGTTTGGCCATTGAAATAAATTAGAGTTCTTTTTGACTTTTTGTGAGAGAAATTAGAGTTCTTTTTGACTTTTTGTGAGAAGTTGAAGCGAAAAAAGTGAAAATTTGTTTTCACTTTTCTAAATACAATTCCAAATTGTATTTGGAATTTTTATGGCCTAACACTACAGTTTTCATTAAAGTGAAATAATTTTTCGGGAAAAAGTTAAAAATTCTCATGGTCAAACGGGCTCTTAGATTTTTTCCATAAAAATCGCATTGTTCATTTGAATTCCGAGACGGTAAAAGAGCAACTTCAGCATCACCAATCCCAGAGAAGAGTGATAAGATGTTGATACCATTTGAAACATGTCTTTCACACCGATAAATGGTATGCCACTGTGTGAAACTAGATTAGTTACCAAGCGATTTGTATCTATCGGTCTTGCTTACTTTCTTATACCACCTCCCCTGGTATGGTTCTTTGGAAATTCCTATAGCATTTCAATTTTATCTGGCTCTAAAGGAGCAACTTTGTTTCTCCCAACACACACCAAATATAGGTGGCTCACTATCAAAGGCCTCTATTGCTTTCCTGATCCTATCAATCAATCTTGCACTCCCAATAGTTGTTTGCAAACAATTTAACTTCGTTCATGGATCTCAAGATGGCCACCATTTCTTTTTTAGGGGAAGTGCCTCATTAGTGGTGTGTGGGGAAGTGGAAACAAAGGAAATCTATTTTCAATAGGTAGATTTTGAATACAACTCTTTTTTCTTGCACCAACACAAAAATACATTGAGTCGGCAAACTCAGGCTCAATATCATTCATGAATCTGGTAATGGTGTCCGACACATGCTTTGGAGCTAGGGAGACATTTTCATAATAGAAAGGGGAGGGGCTAAAATCTTGCTCCGGTAAATTTCTTTGTACCATTGCAGAAGCTGATTCTATAGGAACCCCAAGTCCAATCATATGTTTTCGCAAATGTATAGTCTTGTTGTCAAAAATCGCCCTATGCTTTTTTGCTTTTTGCAAATTGATTGAATATATTCCTCTTATTGTACCCACCACTACCATTTAATATGATCTGCTTATCCCTTGATGTCTTGATCAACATCTCATAGCTTTGAAAGCTTATCTAAATTTGAACCTAGAACAAAGTTTTGTCATACAAATTTCCCAACATGTGGGATTTCACTTGGAATGTTGTTGTTGTCTTTATGTTTAGACATTATGGACTTCACTAAGTCCAGTATCCGAACATAGTCATAAAATAGAGACGACTCTTAAACTTCGGACCATCCCCGCTCACCTTTTTATTGCCCGCAAGTAGAGGCGAATCTAGGATTTTTAGAACATGATGCACCACTAAAAGAAAGTAGGAAAAAAATGAATCAAGTGGGAATTGATCTCTAGTCCTCTAGATAAATAACTCAATGCCCAACCAAGTGCATTGGTCCCAGCAAATAATATTATACATAATTTAGAAAATATATACATAAAATACCTAGTTTTATGGAGAGATCACGGGTTCACGTGCCCCATTTTTAACATGTAAAATCGCCCTTGCCTGCCAGGATGTTGCACAGGCTTCAACCTATTAGTAAATTGAATCCTCCAAATGAATCTATCAATCGCTCCAAGGGTCTTCATTCAATTGCTGCACATCATTAAAATCTACTAGATTCCCTCTGATTAATTTACTCCCAACAACTTTTCACAATGTCCCTGTTGATTTTAGATTTTTTCCACAAAAATCACATTGTTCATTTGAATCCCGAGACCGTAAAGAACAACTTCAGCACCACCAATCCCGGAGAAGAGTAAGAAGATGTTGATCCCATTTGAAACATGTCTTTCAACACCGATAAATGGTATGCCACTGTCAACCTGGAATGAGTTACCAAGCGATTTGTATCTATCGGTCCTGCTTACCACCTCCCCTAGTATGGTTCTTTGGATATTCCAATGGCATTTCAATTTCATCCGACTTCAAATGAGCTACTTTGTTTCTCCCAACCCACACCAAATTCCACTCCGACAATGATCAAGAACATACTGTTGCACCCTCATGGCGGCTCACCGTCAAAGGCCTCCACAACTTTCCTATCCTAACAGTCATTTTTGCACTCCCACTAGTTGTTTGCAAACAATTTAACTTCGTTCGTGGACCCCAAGATGGCCACCATTTCTTTGTTAAGGGAAGTGCCTCATTAATGGTGCGTGGGGAAGTGGAAGCAAAGGAAATCTATGAATATAACTCCTTTTTCATGCAGCAACACAAAAATACTTTGAGTTGACAAACTAAGGCTCAATATCATACAGAAATTTGGAAATGCTGTCCCACACACCCTTTGGAGTTACGGAAACATTTTTTTTTTTTTTTTGAGCAGGTAACAAGTATTACGGAAACATTTTCATAATAGAAAAAAGGGGGGGCTAAGAGCTTGCTCCGGAAGATTTCTTTGGAGCATTGCTGGAGCTGATTCTGTAGGAACCGTAAATCCAATCGTATGTTCAGGCAAACAAATTGTCTCTTTGTTGAAAATCGCACTTTGCTTTTTTTGCTTTTGGACAATTGATTGAATATATTCCTCTTATTGTACCCACCACTACCATTTGATATGATCGATTTATCCCTTGATGTCTTGATCAATGTCTCATAATTTTGAAAGATTAACTAATTTTGAACCTAGAACAAATTTCTATCATACGAATTTCCCCAGATGTGGAATTTCTCTTGGAATGTTGTTGTTGTATCTATCTATGTTTAGACATTACAGACTTTACTAAGTCCAGTATCCGAGCATAGTCATAGAATATAGTCGTTTCTTTAGCTTCAGAGCATCTCCGCTCAGATTTTCACTGTCTGAAAGCAGAGGCAAATCTAGAATTTTTAGAACATGGGTGCACCACTAGAAGTAGGGAAAAATGAATCAAGTGGAAATTGATCCCTAGTCCTCTAGATAAATAACTCAACACTCAACCAAGTGCACCATTTTGCCAACTTGTAGTATGGGTGCCAACAAATAATATTATATCAAATTTAGAAAATATATACATAAAATACCTAGTTTTATGGTGAAATCACGGGTTCACGTGCCCCTTTTTGTACATGTAAAATCGCCCCAGCCCGTAAGGTTGTTGCACGGGTTTCCACCTATCAGTAAATCAAATCCTCCAAATGAATCTATCAGTTGCTCCAAGGGTCTTCTTTCAACTGCTGCACATTATCAAAATCTACTAGATTGCCTCTGTGATTAGTTTGCTCCCAAACAACTTCTCAAAATGTCCTTGTTGATTTTAGTTTTTTCCCACAAAAATCACATTGTTCATTTGAATCCCGAGACAATAAAGAGCAACTTTAGCACCACCAATCTCAGGGAAGAGTGATAAGATGTTGATCCCATTCGAAACATGTCTTTCAACACCAATAAATGCTATGCAACTGTGTCAACCTGGATGATTTACCGAGTGATTTGTATCTATCGGTCCTAGATATACCACCTCCCCTGGTATGGTTCTTTGGAAACTCCAATAGCATTTCAATTTCATCCGGTTGCAAAGGAGCTACTTTAGTTCTCCCAACCAGCACCAAATTCCGCTTCCGACATTGATCAATAACATACTGTTGCACCCTCATAGGTGGCTCTCCATTAAAGGCCTCCCCAACTTTCCTATCCTATCAGTCAATCTTGCACTCCCCCTAGTTGTTTGCAAACAATTTAACATCTTTCGTGGATCCCAAGATGGCCACCATTTCTTTGTTAGGAGAAGTGTCTCATTAATGGTGCGTGGGGGAACTGGAAGCAAAGGAAATCTATTATCAATAGGTAGATTATGAATATAACTCCTTTTTCTTGCAGCAACACAAAAATACTTAGTCAACAAACTCAGGCTCAATATCATACAGGAATTTGGAAATGGTGTCCAACACACCCTTTGGAGCTAGGGAGACATTTTCATAATAGAAAAAAAGAGGACTAAGAGCTTGCTCCGAAAGAGTTCTTTGGACCATTGCAGGAGATGTTTCTGTAGGAACCCCAAATTCAATCATATATTTGGGCAAATGAATTGTCTCTTCATCAAAAATCTCACTTTGCTTTTATGATTTTGGACAATTGATTGAATATCATCATCTTATTGTACCCACCACTACCGTTTGATATGATCAATCTATCCTTTGATGTCTTGATCAATGTCTCATAATTTTGAAAGATTAACTAAATTTGAATATAGAACAAATTTCTGTCATACAAATTTCCCCATTTGTGGGATTTCACTGGGTATGTTGTTGTATATGTTTAGACATGATGGACTAGAATAAATCTAGTATCCAATTATAGTCAAAAAACATAGATGACTCTTTACCTTCAGTCATCCCTGCTTACCCATTTACTGCTTGCAAGCAGAGGCGAAGCTAGGATATTTAGAACATGGGTGCACCTCTAAAAGAAAGAAAGGAAAAAAATACATCGAGAGGGAATTGATCCCTAGTCCTTTAGATAAATAACTCAACACCAGACCAAGTGCACCATTTAGCCTTCTTGTAGCATGGTGCCAGCAAATAATATTAAACCAAAATTTAAAAATATATACATAAAATACCTAGTTTTATGGAGAGATCACGGGTTAACGTGCCGCATTTTCCACATGTAAAATCGCCCCTGCCCGCAATGATGATGCACGGGCTTCCAACTATCACTAAATCAAAATCTCCAAATGAATCTATCAGTTGCTCTAAGGGGTCTTCATTCAACTACTGCACATCATCAAAATCTACTAGATTCCCTCTCTGATTAGTTTGCTCCCACCAACTTCTCACAATGTCCCTGTTGACTTCGTATTTTTTCCACAACCACGTTGTTCAGTTAAATCCCGAGGCTGTAAAGAGCAATTTCAGCACCGCCAATCCCAGAGAAGAGTTATAAGATGTTAATCCCATTCAAAACATGTCTTTTGACACCGATAAATGGTATGCCACTACGTCAACCTGGATGATTTACCAAGCGATTTGTATCTATCGGTTCTACATATATCACCTCCTATAGTATGGTCTTTGGAAACGCCAATGGCATTTCAATTTCATCCGACTGCAAAGAAGCACCTTTGTTTCTCCCAACCCACACCAAATTCCACTTCCGACATTGATCAAGAACATACTTTTGCACCCTCATAGGTGGCTCACTATCAAAGGCCTCCACAACTTTCCTATCATATCAGTCAATCTTGTACTCTCAATGGCTGGTTGCAAACAATACCTTCGTCCGCGGATCCCAAGATGGCCACTATTTCTTTGTTAGGAAAGTGCCTCATTAATGGTGTGTGGGGAAGTAGAAGCAAAGGAAATCTATTTTCAATATGTAGATTATGAATATAACTCCTTTTTCTCGTAGCAGCCCAAAAATAACTTGAGTCGACAAACTCAGGCTTGATATCATATAGGAATCAGGAAATGGCGTCCCACACATCCTTCGGAGCTAGGGCAACATTTTCATAATAGAAAAAGGGGGTCAAAAGCTTGCTCCAAAAGAGTTCTTTTGACCATTGCAGGAGCTGATTCTGTAGGAACCCCAAATCCAATTATATGTTTGGAAAAAACGAATTGTCTCTTCATCAAAAATCGCCCCTTGCTTTTTTGTTTTTTGACAAGTGGTTGAATATATTCCTCTTCTTGTACCCACCACTACCATTTGATGTGATTGGTTTATCCCTTGATGTCTTGATCAATGTCTCATAATTTTGAAAGATTAACTGTCAAAATCTTCATCCGGAAGAGTTCTTTGGACCATTGCAAGAGCTGATTCTTTAGGAACCCCAAGTTCAATCTTATGTTTGGGCAAACAAACTGTCTATTCATCAAAAATCATCCTATGCTTTTTGCTTTTGGACAATTTATTGAATATCTTCCTTTTCCTGTACCCACCACTATCATTTGATCTATGATTCAGTTTTGGCTTTACATCTTCCGGCAGATTGAGATCGTTTGGTCTTGCCATTTGAGCAGCACAGATGATATCTGTCAATTCAGCAAGCGATGTTTCTGGACCACATCTCTCCATTGCCATAGAAACCTCTTCCACTGGGTATCCCATATTTGCCAGAGATAATAATGTCCACTCTTTTTCCAACAAAGAACTGCCCTCCTCTTTCAGGTAGCACTGTTTAGCAGAATTTGCACAGCAGCACTTTTTCGACATTTTTTATTGCTTCGTTTGTCATAAATTTCCACGAAAAGATTGGGTTGGTTTTAGCAATTTGTTTGGTGATGGTTGGAACTGTGAGATTTAGTTGCAGAATGTTAATTCATTGATTATTGTTTAGTTTGAAACTGAAACTAAATGTTGTGTGATTTAATCATCATTTTCTCCCTCAGGGATGTACACCCAAAAAATGTATTTTATTTTACCTGGAGAGATGACAAACTTATCTGTTACTTTATATCCAGAAAACCATACTAGCGATTTTATTCTGCAAATAGGCCTTTGGACACTTAAGTTTCCAGTTTTGCCATCACTGTCTAGTTTACTAACAGACATTTATTAGTCCCACACCCTGTTCCTCTCATGTTTAATGCTCCTTCGTTGGGAATCAGTTCACTATATGTAAGGGATAAAGATTTGACTTTACTACTGTTATTCTGTCCTATTTACCTATAGCTTTGTTTTTATCTACTTTTGCATCAACCATGGTAAGAATTACTGGTCAATTCTCTTTCTTCAGGCATTGGAAAAATCCAAATATGAGCAGTCGCTAGAGGCTGTGAGACGTTTCATTGCCATTACTGAGATGGAACTTGAACTCTACTGCAGACACGCTGCCCTATATGGTGACCCAAGTATCCTTGATGATTCAAGAAACACAAGAAGAAAATGAAATGCCGAAATAGGAGAGGAGAACTATTCAGCAAACGAATTTAATCTGTCTGATCTTGAGTTGTCAGAAATTGATGATAATTGTTCTAATGACAACCAGTCTTTAAGTTAATTTGGATTTGTGGATACTAACGAATCAAGTAGTGATGACTTGGATTTTGGGGAGGGGGACACTAGTAATTACTCGGGGGTAGCATTTAGGGAGATACTAGTAGGTATTCCTAGTCCTGAGCCGGGGGTCTATTAGAAACAACTCTCTACTTCTTCTGAAGTAGTTATATGGACTACGTACACTTTACCCTCCCCAGACCTCACTTTGTGGGAATACACTGGGTATGTTGTTGTTGCTGTACTAGTAGATATTCCTAAGTTAATCCTGGTAGTCAAGAATTTCTCTGATTTGAAGATTGAGACCTAAAATAACGCGGTTTTAATTCTTGTTCTGATAATTGAGGGATCACCCCACCTGTGGGATTACATTGGGTATGTTGTTGTATAATTGAGGGATCAGAATTGAATAGGATTTATCAATTCCAAATCTTCTGTTTGGTTGTCCATGAAATTGGCACAAAAACTAGAATTTGATCCTAAACTCGCCTGACCCAATTTCATGAACTGATTCTATAGTTTAGCTTAAAAATTTCTGATTCTAATTTATAAACCTTTCCAATTGGTTACCTTGTATGGACACTAGACTGTAACATGAAGAATTGCTAATGAGATTATCTAGGGTAGGGGATCCTCCCCCTTGTGTTGAAAATATCTGACCTGATTGGCTGATTGTTGATGTTTGTAAATTGATGGTAAAGTACGATTTTTTATTTCTTTGATTGATCGCTGAAGGATTTCTTAAAGATTCTATAATCTTTGTGGGCAAAAATCTTGGTTACAGTTTTAGTTCATGCGGAACTGCAATAAATGGCATTCAGGTTGGTTGAAGAGAAGGGCCAGATAGTTTCCTGGAAAGTTTTTGCTGTACTTGTATATATTTACACCTTAATCTTTTGCTGATGCGGGTCAAATTTGGAATTGGCTCTGCAATGTGTTTCATCTCTTTTCTTTTTATCCCATGGGCGAAGTCATCTTGTGTCTTAATATTTTGTTTAGAGAATCACTATTCTGGAACTCACATCTTGAGCTTCTCTTCCAACTCTCTTTTGCCTTGATTTCTTGAATTTCATATTGACAAATTCAAATTTAGTTTTGATTGTATTGGGGCCAAGCCTGCAAATTGCTATACTTGATCATCTCATTTATTTTTTTTGACAAATTTATGCCCTTATATAGCTTAATTTCCTACTCAATTTGTCTCACAGCATGTTGTTTTTTGTGATACTCGACTGTACGTTATTGATCAACCTTATCTTGCTTCTAAAATATGAAATGCCAGTTATGAACCAGTTTTAGCAAAATGTATTAATGATAAGCTACTTGAACTTTATATTCTAGAGTTCGTATTATCTCACTTACGGTTTTAAGAGTTCACAATATGCCTCTGCAAGATTTTTCTGCCCTTTCGCATTGTTGCTAGATACTTTGTTCATTGAATATGGTATCGATATTTTATGCCTGTGTCATGTTTCTCTTAAGGTTCATTCAGCAATGGTGGCTGAAGTGTTATGATAAATGGTACTACTACCTCATTTCGGGCTTAACTAGGAGGTAATAGTAACACCTCAGTTTTTATCTGTGTATATCTCAACTTTGTAACGACATAATATGTGAAGCTGTTAATTAACAAAACAATAGTTGGAGTTCTTTGAAGGGGAGCCTTGGAGTAACTGGTAAAGTTGCTGCCATGTGACCAGGAGGTTACGGGTTCAAGCCTTGGAAACAGTCTCTGGCAGAAATGCAAGGTAAGGCTGCATACAATACACCCTTGTGGTGGGGCCCTTCCTCGGACACCGGGCATAGCGGTAGCTTTAGTGCACCGGGCTGTCCTTTTTAATAGTTGGAGTTCTTTCAGTACCTTTTAGTTCTTAAGAAACATCGCTAAACCGATCATTTCATAATTTTTAATCTCTTATCTAGGTATATTATGGATCAACTATACTTTTCTCCCTGGATTTCTTGGCTGATATTGGTAACTTTTTTTGTCTTTCCTCACGCTATTGTCCAGACAACTGGCGTAATCTTATCTAATGAATGAGACGGCTGCAAAGAAAAGCATCATGTCAAAGTGGATAGTATGAGTTCAAAACATAGCAGTGATGAAAACGCCAATTGATTTCTTCTCATCTGCCCAAACTTTGGTAGACAGGACCTACTTGGTACCTGTGCTTGTGGGAGCTGGCTGGGAGGTAGCAGGTACTAGATGGAATAGTTGAAGTGCAACAAAAAAAAAGTGGATAGTATACGGGTGAATGCTAAAGAACACGCAAAGTTCCCATTATTGTATTTAAGGATAAAAGCATACTGTCTGAGAAAACAAGCATTGAATGTTTGATAGTAAATGGAAGATAACTTTCCCTCAAAATCAGATGTGGCAAGAGATCTCATTTTTTCTAATTCTACGTTGCTGGGTTTGTAACATTTACTAATTCTTGTTTTATCTTAAGAAGCAAAGACAGCTTGATTTGTCCTTTCACACGGGAGTTTGAAGAATAGATAATTTTTTATTTTTAAAGAAGAACATATTTGAGTACTTTATACATTAATTGTTGGCCTTTGAAAGCTCAAACGATGTAATTTTGAATTTTGAGGGATCGTCTGGTTTAGAGACAGTTATGGAGGTACTGTAATGTAAGTATCAATAATGTAGGGATTAATAATGTGAACTTAATCCAAAGTTTAATAATGTATGAATTGTAAAGTAATGACTAGAATATATGTTATTGCAAGCATTTATATTGCTTAATATATGAGGATTATTTTGGTCATTCTATAAATTTTAATCTCCGAATTCATATCTCATATATCTTCAGTTCCACATTGAAAAATACATAAATTCTCGCATATCTTATGCTAGTACTTTTTTCGTTTTAATTTGTCTGTTTTACTTTCTTTTTTAGTTTAAGAAGATTGTTTCTTTTCTTTTTTGACATCTCTTTAATTTCATTTTTTCATATGACACGTTTAAGACACAAGATTAAAAGACATTTTGGTACATTTACATATCTTTAGTTTATGATCACAAGAATTAAAAAGTTTTCTTTATTTTTTTGAACTTTGTGTCAAATTAATATCAGATAAACAAATTGAAACGGAGGGAATGTTATGAGGGTAACAAAAATGTCAATCAAATAGTGTCGGGTATAATGATGTATTTTATGCAAGTATCAAAAGGTAACCAAATACAGTATAGTTAGGGGTCGTTTGGTTGGTGCTACAATATAATTAATCTCAGCATAAAATCTCGTACAAAATAATACAGTGATTGGTTGGTTGAGTGTTTTGTTGTAACATTAAGTTATGCAGGAATTTATGTATTATTTATGCAGGACATACGAATAACAAGTTAGGGTTCATTTGGTTGCTGCTGGTCAGATAAGAGTTATTCCTGTATTAAAAGTAGCATGACTTTATACACTGTTTGGTAACAAAAACAAAGGCCACATAATCCCCACATAGGATTTAGCATAATTTGATTGATCCTTTCTCATTTTCACATAAAGCATAGCATTGCTAATACAAGTTATACAACAATCTATGTATTATTTTGTACCGGATAAAAGATGAAATAACTAATACATGAATAACTTGACTCTGTATAGCTGATCTCTGCATTACTAATACCTGTATATCTAATCCTTGCATGACTTATGCCTGTATATCTAATCTTTGCATTACTTATGCCACATAACTAATTCCTACATATTTTGTACTTGCATATCTCTAACCAGCAACCAAACGAACCCTTAATGCAAAACATATGCGGGTGTATAACATCCTACTGATACAACCAAGGCCAAGTACATATGGAGGCACCTGAACTTGACTCGATCGAGATTCCACTTAGGCATCTAAATTTAGGGATGATCATATTGACCACCCAAAAATTTAGAGATAATCTTACAAAGGACCGTATCCTGAAGTTCCAACTCCTACAAGCAGGAGCGGAGCCAGAACTTTCACTTAGGGGTGTCACAATATAAAGAAGTACATTCACGAAGAAGTCAAGAGGTGTCAATATATAATATATATATATATACACAAAAAAATATTTTTGCCTAGCTACCTAGTGTAATTTTCTGACTAAGGGATGTCGGTCGACACCCCTGAACTGCATGTGGCTCCGCCACTGCCTACAAGTGAAACTTGAGGAGGACTAAGACCATGTCCTCATGATTTACTCTTAAAGGTTGGAACTTCCTTTTTACTCTACAACTGTCTCATTGCATGAAGTGTTAACAAAATCAGTATAATGTAGCAAATCAAATGAGTTTGATGACTTCTTGTCATTCTATTGCGAAACTATACTTTTGTTCTCACATCTAAACTAGTGTATAGTTTTCTTGCTCTAGTAAAATCATACTCGTAATTGATTTGCTATGCTCTATGACAGTGGCATAGCTACATTAACTCAAGGTAGTCAGTCGAACACTGTTCGTCGAAAAATTATATTATGCATATAAAAAATAATACTGTGTATATAAGCCAGATACAATTTTCTGGAGATATATATTAAAGTTTTGAACACTCTTAGCAAAATTTCTAGTTTTATCACTATTCTATCAGGATTTAGATTTTTTCCAATCATGCATGGAGAAGTAACGAATGCTATTATTCGAATCTATTTCTTGTCAATCAGAAGGAGGAGGAGGAAGAAAAATGCAAATATCGTCTATACGCGGTTTTTGGTTTTGACTATTTTTCAATTACTTTACAAATGCTAATTATATTTTAATTAGCATCCCAAAAATGATTATTTGTCAAAATAAAAAAACTGGTTTAGAAGTAAGAAAATCACTTTTCATGAGAATTTTACTCTTGATTTGGGAACAAACTTTCCTGCATATTCTCTTGACAATTATTGTTCCAAGTTTCAATTACGTAACATATTGCTCAAATTTCAAGAACCAAAAGGGTAATACTCAGTCGTACTAGGTGTTTATACGAAATTAAGTTACTCCCTCCGTTTTATTTTACTTGGCTCTTGTTGATTTGTCACACCCCTTAAAAATTTTTAATTAGAGGTATATTTTTACTAATTTAACCTTATTAATAATGTTTTGGAACTCTAAATTTGACTATTATTACTTTATGTTGTTATTTAATACTAAGAGAGAAATAAAAAAATATAATAAAATTCTCTTGATTTTATAAATTTGACAAGTAAATTGAAATAATTATTTTTACTATATGCATGAGTCAATTAAAATGAAACAGAGGGAGTAATTAACTTTAACAATTTAAAATTAAAGTCATAATCATATCACTCAATCATGATAAATCAATAGATGAGTGTATAACAAGAATATCATGTATTTACTAATTTGATATAAATATCATATGTGAGTACCATATTAATGTTTAACATAAACATCGAATATGATGAATTTTTACCAACCAAAATGCCAAGTACCATAATACTTTTACAATAATATAAATATATAAAAATCGTAAACATTTTTTTTTTTTTTTGGTTCTTGTTAGGGTTTCTTTGGGGTTTTGTGGGAGGAAATTTCGTGGAAATTACAATAAAACAGATCAGTATAGTCCCTACAAATTACTTGACATAGACGATCACATGTCATGAAATTGTTTGGATTTGAAGCTTCAAACAGCACTTTTCATACTTATCTTAGCATCATCAAGGGAGAATAGTTCGTTAGTCCTTCAAATTAATTTGACAGTAAATTTTATTAGATATATATTTGAATTATGGTTTATTCCAATTAAGCCTCAATTGGAAACAAGTTTGAGGTTTTATCGCATATCGAGGCTAACTTTTTTTATATAATGTTTGAGAATACACGTAGAGTTTTTTTTCAAAATTTAAGTCGAAAGAATCTAATAAAAACATTTTATCATGTGTTTACCCTATTCAGATATACTTACTCAAAATATGTTATAATTAGTATGCAAGTAGAATTTAGTTACAAATTCAAAGATTCTCGATGTACTCATCATCCTAGAAGCAAATAAGTACTACGTATGAGCCATCTTTATGATTACTAATTTGTCTTGGGGCTTGGAGAAAATAATCAGAAATAAATCATCTTTTGTCTTTTATTATCAATCCTTAAAAAGTTACCCTCCAAATATCGTATGCCTTCAGATATAATTATTATGGAATAATATAGCTATAGTGTCTTCATGAAAGTCTATTTATAGGAAGGTCGCCAGCTTATTATCTTCTTTCGTTACCAAATATATGCACACTAAATTATATTTTATAATCTATATGCCCCCCCTCGCCCGCCCCAACCCCCCCCCCCCTCCCCAACCCAACACGTACAACAACAATAACATGTAGTGCCCTGGCTACGTAGTCTTTACATTTACTTCAGAATTAAGTGAGGTAAATAGGTTGTTATCGATAGATTCCTAGTGCAAGACAAAAAAATTTAAAAAAGACGTAATGAAAATATAAGAGACAATAGATAGTATATAAAAAATAACCTATACTGGAGAATGTTAAGGGAAAAGGCTCAACTATGCCATCGAACTATTGAAAATGACTCATCTATGCCATCGCCTTTAAAAGTTTGGCTCATCTATGTCACTGCCGTTATAGAAAAGTTCATTTGTGCCATTATTTGCAACGGTGATTTTACAAAACTATTTTTGCCACATGACCTCTTATTAGAAGTCCAGGTCACCAAATCCAAAATCAACCAATATTACTTAAATCAAAATAAAAAATAATACCCATTAAAGTAAAATTTGAGACAATTAATGGGTTTGATTTTTATTTTTAATTAGTCTGATTTTTATTTTTAATAAGTCCAATTTTATTCTAACTGTGTGGATCAAATTTTATTTTAATGAGACTGATTTTTAATTTTAAGTAATATTGGTTGATTTGGATATGGTAATGTGGACCTCTAATAAGAGGTCATGTAACAAAAATGGTTTTGCAAAAATCACTGTTACAAAATAATGGCACGAATGAATCTTTCTGTAATGATAGTGACATAGATGAGCCAAACTTTCAACGACAGTGGCATAGATGAGCCAAACTTATAACGAATGACATAGATGAACCATTTCTAATAGTTCGATGACATATTTGAGCCTTTTCCCATAATAACAAAATAATAGTACAGTTGAACTACTATCTACTAGGACGTTGATATCGAAATGATTGTAGAGCAACTGTCTTTAGCGGTCGAAGCCAATAAAGGAAACTTCCTAGAACCAAGCTTGGGTAGGGACCGTAAGAAGTCATGCAGATGCGGGATATCATTTTAAATTAGTATATATTGATAATATAAAAACCATCATATATAATGTATTAGTCGAGTATAAAGTGTATAATAGTATATAAAAGGTGTTTATATACAAATACGGGTGAAATTATGATTTCATACACAAAATATGAACAACGTGGTATAAATATTTTCAAAAATAGACATAGAGTGTAATTTTTCCAAAATATTTTGCCAATGTAAAGCTAATCTTAAAGATTTACAGGTTAATTGTTCATAAAATGTGGAATAAGTACTAAATTATAAAATAAGGCAAATAACTTACTACAAATCTAAAAATAACGAAAGTATTTCATCAAAGAGCATGTGCGATTGATCGAATATTAGAATTATCCAATGACGTAATAGATTGATCGAATATTATAATTATCCAATGACATAATAAATACATGGGTAAATTACATAATTCCCCAAACAACCTTATCATTAATACTCATTGTCCCACATCTTTAAAATAATTACATATAATTTTATAATTTAGGCTTTCTCTCTCACTAGAACTTGATACATAACACATCCCACTTATACAACATTCACTCCACCAAACTCGTCCCTTTTAACGCATAATTATCTTTCAAATTTTTTCTTACCAAAAATCTCCATAACCTCTTCTCCTCTATTTCAGCCAAAATACAACAGAAACCACCAGACTTGCTTCCATCTTCCTCTTCACTCTCTTCTCCTCTGTTCGACCATCAACACCGTCGGCCGCTGTCGGCCTGCGAATTGACATCTCCCTTCCACCGATCTCTGTTGCTTCCAAGCGCACACGCAAGCATACGTGGTCAAACAAGTAGTAAAGCGACTCTTTTTGAGAGCCGGGTTGTCGTACCCAAGGGACTTGAAGTTAGTTATTCACAATTCTAAGTATACTTTTCAATTTAACGAGTGCGAGTTTGTTACAAGAATATAGTTTTGTAATTATAAACTAATTAACAAAAATAACAACGATATGAAATTTGGATTGTAAACAATATAGAGAGAGCTTTCAGGGTTGAGACTTACTACATATTCAAGCATAACCATGGTTTCTATCTAGTGTTGGTGTTTATCGTGATTGTTGATCTACGGGGTTGATATTATAACTTAAGAAGGGTCATCCTCTAAGTCATATACCCAATTTAATTTCACAACTACATCGTTGAGCAGGGATGTGAGTCTTTAATTTGGATGCATTAAGCTATCTTCCCATTTCATTAACCAAATGGGGTGTTTACGTATATTTCTATCCTAACCGTAAATCATCCTTTAACAATTAGCCCCTAAACGATTAAAGATATGATCCACACTCCCTACATTCTTCATTTCGTCCCTCCACTCCTGTATTCAATTCGTTTTGAGACTAGGATTTATCCTAAAGTTTGCAATTCTTTAGAATAGTTAAAAAAAAATGCAAGAACAATCACATGACCTGATAAACATATAAACCAACTATAAAACCATACTTAAGCAATTATATTGTAGCCTCAACCCTAGAAATAGGGTATTTAGCCACTCATAGTCATACAAAGAATCACCATTAATGAATTCATAAAGTAAAACTACAAGAAAGAAAAGTAAAAGAGCAAAGAACCCTAATTTGAGCTCCTTGATGTCTCCCCCCCCCCCCCCCCCAAATTTGTGTGTGCTGCCAAAGATACTTATAATTTTGTCTAAGTGCACTTTATATAACCCTTTAGGTCATCCATAAGCTACCCCATACGAAATATAAGCATTGACCACTTTACCATCAACTTGAACCAAGTAGAAAACCAAGTTTTAGTCGGTTTTGGAGTGTGTGTTTTGATGTCATGTTGTGGACTGCCCCAATGTGTTAGGCCCTTATTTGATACAAGTTTAGGTGTTTATATAGCCTCAAGTCATCCAATCCAAGTCTCATAGGGATTAGGTACAAGTACCACACGTTTCGAACTCAAACTAGGTCTTTAAACCGCCTTTAGCTCGATCTCAAGAGGTGAGCATCGCGGGGCCTATAGTAGAACCAAACCAATAGAAAATTCCAAGTTGTTGTATGGTGCACAGCTGATAGTAGAATCTTGAGGTCACGGTGTGCATCCCATTACATGGAATAAAGGGCGCGGCGCGGAGGGTGGTGCAACTACACATAATTTCATCTGGCTTCTTCTCGTAGTTCACGTCAAGCTTGCTCGTGTTCCATAATCACTTGTAGCTCATATGCAGCTTTCTTTATCACCTATAGCAGATCCAGTAGACTCCTAAAACAACTCATCACAAGAATTAGATCATACAATACACAAAGCCCATAAAAAAACATACAAGAACAAGTATAGCTTAGTTCAATTGAACTAGTTATCTCGTCTAATCTTTCCTTTACCATTTTGGATCTTATATTGATTCATTTACTATAAACCACCTAAACATGAGGCTTAGTATACAATTACACAAATATCACCAAATACTCACATCAATAGACTAAGTTATCCTCAAAACTAAGCTAAAACGCGTAGATAATGACACTTAGGTGTATAAATATGCCTAAGATCAATGTTGAGTCCTTTCACACACGCAAGTATACGTGTTCATACAAGTAATAAAGGATGTAAGTACAGATATCGTACCCACAGAAATTTGATGAAATTATACTTTGAATTCTTATGCGATCTATTCAGTATGTGACCAATAATAAGAGTGATTTGTGTATTTTGAATGTAACTAAAAAAGTAATTGTAAACAAGTCGTAGTTTGGTTGTTTTGTAATTCAGATTTGAGAAAAGATCTAGGGTTACGGTGTTTTGACAATCCAGTTGCGTTATCCAATCACTTGTCTAATTTACTTTCCTGAGCTACTAGTTGTGGGTTAATTGTAGCTATATTGAGCATTTTTCCAACAACTCTAAGCCTACTCGACTAATAGTGAAGTGCATAAAGATATTGTCTGTATCAACTAAGCTAGCTCACAGGGTATATTTCTATCCCCAGTGACGAATTGATTCCCTTTCCCTATAAGGTTCACAAACTAGCCCTATTTCCTCTTATTACACTTGTCATTCCCCTTTTCAAGTCCAACAAACAAGCCCTATATAATATTCGTAAAATGATCAATCAAACGAATAATTGAAAGCAAGAAGAAATAAATAACTCAATAAATGGAAATCAAAATAGACAATATAATGTTCAAGCCACAACTTTCATGTTCAACCACAACCCTAGAAATTAAGAGGTTTATCTACTCATGAATCACTTTCAAAGAAGAGATTTCATGAGTTTACAAGGTAAAAATCAAAAATAAAATAAAAGAGATAAAATAAACCTTGTTCTTAAAATAAACCTTGTTCTTGAGCTTTGCCCTAGCTTTTGGCTTCCACAAATCAGTTGTATATCTTTAAAAAAGTGGGAGGGGGGGGTATATAAAGTTTTGGAACCCTAAGATTGTCTCAAACCAATCCCAATCGGGTTAGGATAGGTCCTGAGTCGCACCACAACCCAAAAGCGGAGCAGTAGCGCAAGGAACACTTAAAAATTCAGAGTAGTTCCCAAACTCGTGCCACACCTTGCTTTGGTGGGTGTGGTGCAAGCTCCCTGATTCGGATAACAAGTAAGATTTGTGCCACTGCTTACTTTGCAGTAGTGGAGCAAGGCACAACTATTTTGGCCCTTCTGCGCTCGTTTTGCAATGCGTTGCGATGTTGATTCTTCCGTGGTTCCTTTTAGTTCTTTGATACTCTTTTCCCCCTTGTTTAAGATCCAAATACCTCAAGACACTCCTACATAATAAAAACATGGAAAAAAGTGTAATTCACATCATTTAAGCTCAAGACGACACCAAAAAAAAGAACAAATGTGAGGCGAAAGATGGTAAACTAAGGCAGTTTTTAGCCTCACATCAACACCCCACACTGAAACCCTTACTCATCCTCGAGTAAGCTATATACTTATGACTTATACTCTACTACAACTGCACCAATTGAAGCAAGATTACTCAAGCTAGGACTGCAACAACTACAATAGATGTCAAGTTCTTATTAAACATGCTTCAGTCATACCATAAATTTAAACAACTACTCCAAGACCTCCTAGCCTCAAGAACCGACTCTATGATTTAGCAAACTCATACAATTCACCTAACTAAGAGATCTAATACTTCACCTATCTTTCTTCAACCATGTGCCCTCACAACAAGAGATTTACCTATATTTACTTACAAGTATATAAATTAACACAAGAATGGGTATAAGAATAAGATTTCGCTCACTCTCAAAAAAGAATTTCACATGCAATATATGATGAACCATAGGCTTGCCCTTAGTGTATCAAATCTCAGATCAAGTAGGACTTTTCGGATTGTAACGTAGGCTAAGGGATGGGTAGGAACTATTTTGGCTCAAATAGTGACTAACTTTCCTAAGCACTTTAATACATTACAAATTCTTCATCATTAGCACACTCTTCAATCAACCAACTCCTTCTTCTACTCTTCTCACCCATAGATTTCTTTGTTTTTTCCCATCTCTTTAAGCAAGTTCACATGCCACCAGTAAGGAGTACTCATTTATCAAACATATTTTTTTTTCTACTCCCTACCAACAATATATAGATTTTTTATTTTAATCACTTGCACCATTAGCTTTTTCTACAGGATTTCCATCTTAACTATCTTCCTTTTCTCAATTCTCACTCCTTTTAACTTTCATTTTTCAATTAAAGTGCTTAAGAGTTTTGGATCAAATTAAAGGTCTATTGAAAAAAAAGGATTAAGCTTCATATGTGGCTACCAAAGAATAGGCTAAAGGCTCAACGGGGCTAACAAGGATCATCCATTGTAGGTAGGTAAATCAAAGGATAAGAAAATAGGCTAATCAAAGAAACGCCTTTATCATCTCCTCAACTCAACATTCTTCATGTCACTTTGCAAACACACCGGGCAAGTTCTAGACATCAATATAAAAGCATGTAATATCAACAAACACCTAACACACATGGCATATGTTCAGCTCAAGAAGGATCCATACAGACTCTCAATCAAGCAAACAACAAGAGTTCAAATTTAAGCTAAAAATCACATACGAGTCAAGTAAAAGAGCCTAGATGTCTTAAAAGAAGTCATTCATTTTTATTCATAGCATGCTTGAATTTAAAACCAACTTTCATCATTCAGTTCATATGTAGCACCCATCAAGAGCACCTCACAATTGGTCCTAAAGACTCTCTAACTCCTAATGACTAACTCTTCCCTCAAGACGGTCGTCAACCATCCATCGTCGGAAAAAGTAATTCTACCTAATAATAAAACAAAAATTATTCTAAAAATAAAAAGGATAGTCCGTTCAAAGGGCTTCCCCTCGAAAATGAACCTAAAATAAAAACCAAGGGTTGGGCGAAGTATGCTCTACTAAAGAACTAAAAAGCTAAAGACTAATACAAACTATTCTAATCCAGAAAACTAAAGTAAATCTTTTTGTGTTTTTGGATTTTTAAAATTTTGTTTTTTCATAGTTTTTTTTCCAACTAAAGTAAGTAACTAAAAATAAAGCAACTCCTATAGTATACTTCACCCGTAACCAATATCGGAAGAATTTCACCCCACACTTAAAGTCATGTTTTGTCCCCAAAGCATTAAACAATGTAAAATAGTGGTTAGAAATGCTCCCTGAGACCCTCTGGGGCCTAGCTAGCAATATGTCTTCTCTCAATCTTTTGTCAAAAGAATGAATGACCCCGCACTTATGATTCATCCATGCCTCTTAGCTTCCAAGTTCAGGTACTCAGACTTCCCCAAATATGCACAAACGAAAAACAAAAACAAAGAAAAAAAAGTGACACTATAAATATAAAACTACATTATTACAAGTTGGGTTGCCTCCCAAGCAGCGCTTGATTTAATGTCGCGACACAATGCAAGTCATAGATTAATCGAATTCTCTCAATCTTTTACTCCCTATATGATGCAACTTTTGCCTCTTTTTCACTCTAGTAGGATCACAATTATCATTTACTCTCTGTCTTCAAGTCTTTTACTTTTTTGGGCCCACACTCTTCCACCCGACACTTATTATTTACCACCTCTGTGATCATGCACAAGTCTCTGTGAAGCAGTGGAGAGTGACTAATAAAACTTTAAATATCTCCTCCTCATCATGGACCCTCATCTTAAGTTCTCCTTTTCGCACATCGATTAAAGCTCTACCCATGGCCAAGAATAGGCATCCCAAAATAACCAGTGCCTTTTTATCTGCTTCAAAATCTAAAATAATAAAGTCCACAGGAATCACAAACTTACCTACCTTGATGAGAACATCTTCAATCACTCCTTCTGGTTACACACGAGAGCGGTCTGCCAATTGTAAAGTGATAGTAGTTACGCGTGGCACTCCCAAACTAAGTTTCTGGAACACAGATAATGGCATTAAGTTTATACTTTCCCCAAGATCACACAATGCATGCCCAACCTCATCTTCACCAATTTGTATGGGGAAGGTGAAACTCCCAGGATCTTTGAGCTTTTTAGGAAGCTTACTCAATAACCTTGAACTACACTCTTTAGTGAGTGCAACTGTCTCAAATTCTATAAGTCTTCTCTTTCCACCCACCACTTCTCTAAGGTATTTGGCATATTTGGGCATGCCCCTCAGAGAATCAATCAAGGGAATATTGATGTGAAGTTGCTTGAAGATATCAAGAAACTTCTTAAAATTTGCATCCTCTTTGCTTTTCTAGAATCTTTGTGGGAATGGTGGTGGGGGTCTTTCAACCGCAATCTCATGTTTCTCAACAACCTCTTTTTCTCTTCTTTCTACTTGCATAGGCTCAATATCTAGATTTGGTGCTAGAGTTAACCTTTGTGGGAACGGAGGTGGATGATTGTAGTTATCCCAGTTAACTACTCTCCTCTTTGGAGGCTCTGTATTCGAAAAATCTACACTTGCATCTTGACTTCTCTATTTAGGAGGAGCTTCAACCAACTCTTTTCCATTCCTGAGTGAGACTGTTATTACCTACTTAGTATTGTTCTCTGTATCACTCGGTAGTGCACCTGTAGGTATTACATGTTGTGATGAGGCTAGTTGGCCCACTTGACGCTCAAGTTCATAAATGGACTTCTGCATTTCATTTACAATCTGATTTTGTTGTCCTATGAACTGTTTCATTGTCTCCTCTAAAGAATTGCTTACTTGTGGAGCTTGCGGTACATACTGTTGTCTTTGGACCTGCTGATTTCCACTCCAAGAGAAATTTGGGTGGTTTCTGTAATTTTACTTCCCCACATAATATATAGATTCTGGATTCAAAGGACATCCAGAGTAGGCATGATTTTCACCACACTTCTCACAAAATAATGTAGTCGCCTGAACCTGTTGTACCTGTTGAACTTGACCTGCACTTGGAGATAATAAACTCTGCTTCATTAAGGCACACAATTGCCCAATATCAGCCCGAATAGCTGACACGTCATCCAACTCTAACTTACCTGGCATTTTTTGTGTAGAAGTTAGCACTCGGCTGGGCTCTGAATAGTTTCGGTGACCTGTAGACATAAGATTGAGCAGCGCCTCTATTTTATCATAGCTCTTGCACAAAATTTTCCCTTGAGTTGTAGCATCTAATAAAGACTTAGAGTTTGGCCTCAATCCTTCAGTAAAATTATGCCCAACAATCTCCTTGGGATGATGGTGGTACGAGCAATCTCTCAAGTATCCCTTGTATCTCTCCCAAGCTTGGGGAAGGGATTCAGAATCTTTTTGAACAAATTCGGAGATCCTACCTCTGAGCTCTTTTGTTCTTCTAGATGAGAAAAACCTGTTGAGAAACTTTTTAGACAAAGTATTCGAAGATGTGATAGATCCTGCCAGTTCATTCTGTAACCATTGCTTCGCTTCCCCAATCAGTGAGAAGGAGAATAGTGTCAACTTCACGTATTCATCTGAAATATTTTGGCTGTGGAAGTTATCACTCAACTTAGTAAATTCTAGTAGGTGCTTGTGTGGGTCTTCATGTGGTTTACCCTCATATTGACAAGTGTTCTGCACAAGTCGCACTGTGCCCTCTTTAAGCTCAAAAGTTCCAGTGATATTCGGCTTCACAATAGCTCTAGAGGCATTTTGCTGATTCGTCCTAACAAAATTCAACACCGAAACATGTGGTGTAGGAGGAAGCTGGGCTGCAGCTCTATCTTCCATATCATTCACTGGGTCTTGAAGAATTGGGTTGTTCAAGTTATCAGCCATCGCTCTCAACCCTCTAAGAGTACATTCAAGCTAGTGGTCAATTGGAATCAAGGGATTGCCTTGACTTCGAGTATTTAGCATAAACTAATCTGTACCCTGAAAGAAACAAAAACAACAAAAAAAAGTGAAATCTAAATAATTCAATAAAAACTTAAAATAGTATCAATTCAAATTAAATCCCCGGCAACGGCGCCAAAAAATTATTGCGTCCTTTCGCACATGCAAGTGTACGTGGTCATACAAGTAATAAAGGATGTAAGTCCAGATATCATACCCACAGGAATTTGACGAATTGAAATTCTACTTTGAATTCTTATGTGAGCTATTCATTAGGTGACTAATAATAAGAGTGATTTGTGTGTTTTGAATGTAACTAAAAAAACAATTGTGAACTAGTAGTAGTTTGGTTGTGTTGTAATTCAGATTTGACAAAAGATCTAGGGCTGAGGTGTTTTGATAATCCAGTTGCGCTATCCAATGACTCGTCTAATTTGCTTTCCTGAGTTACTAGTTATAAGGTAATTGTAGCTATATTGAGCATTTTTCCAACAACTCTAAGCCTACTCGACTATCCCTAATGCCTATAGTTCTATGGTCGTCGGTCAATAGTGAAGTGCATAAAGATATCATTTGTACCAACTAAGCAAGGTCACAGGGTATATTTCTATCCTCAGTGAAAAATCGATTCCCTTTCCCTGTAAGGTTCACAAACTATCCCTATTTCCTCTTATTACACTTGTCGTTCCCTTTTACAAGTCTAACGAATAAACCCTAGATAATATTCGTAAGGTGATCAATCAAACGAATAAATGAAAGCAAGAAGAAATAAATAACTCAATAAATGGAAATCAAAATAGAAAATATGATGTTCAAGCCACAACTTTCATGTTCAACCACAACCCTAGAAATTAAGAGGTTTAGCTACTCATGAATCTCTTTGGAAGAAGAGATTTCATGAGTTTACAAGGCAAAAATCAAAAATAAAATAAAAGAGATAAACTAGACCTTGTTCTTGAGCTTTGCCCTAGATTTTGGCATCCCCAAATCAGTTGTATATCTTTAAAAACGTGGGAGGGGGGTTTATATAGAGTTTTGGAACCCTTAAAATGTCTCAAACCAATCCCAATCGGGTTAAGATAGGTCTCGAGTCGCGCCACAGCCCAAAAGCAGAGCAGTGGCGCAAGGAACACTTAAAAATTCAGAGTAGTGCGCAAAATCTCGCCACACCTTGCTTTGGTGGGTGTGGTGCAAGCTCCTTGATTCAGAAAACAAGTAAGATTCGTGACACTTCTTACTTTGCAGCAGTGGCGCAAGGCACAACTATTTTTGCACTTCCGAGCTCGTTTTGCAATGCGTTGCGAAATTGATTCTTCTGTGGTTCCTTTTGGTTCTTTGATGCTCTTTTTTCCCCTTTTTAAAGATCCAAATACCTCAAGACACTTCTGCATAATAAATACATGGAAAAAAGTGTAATTCACATCATTTAAGCTCAAGACGACACTAAAAATAGAAAAAATATGAGGCGAAAGATGGTAAAATAAGGCAGTTTTTAGCCTCGCATCAATTAATACCCCACACTTAAAGACGTGTTTGTCCTCGAATAACTGTTTTCCCTCATATGTATCATGGAGGACTCTAACATCACCAATTGAAACAAGACACTCAAGCTATCACTACAACGACTATCATAGGTAGCAAGTTCACAATAAGCATGTTACATAATCAACTTCAAACACAGGAATGACTACTCAAAACCTCATAGCCTCAAGAATTGACTCCACAAAATTTACAAATTCATGCATATTACTTAACCAAGAAATCATATAAGTCACTTATCTATCATCAAACATACTCTGTCACTACAAGAGAGTCACCCCTATTCACTCACAAATATGCAATTTATCACAAGAATGGTTGTAAGAATCAAATTCTTCCTACTCTCACAAAGAATTCACGTCACATAAGATGAACCATAAGTTTGCCCTTAGTGTAGTACTCCACTAATATAAGAATATCAAAGCTCAAGATCAAGTATGACTTTATGGGTTGTAATGTAGGTTAAGGGACGGGTAGGAACTATTTTGGGTAAAAATACAGACTAACTTTCCTGGGTGCTTTAATACATCACAACATTCATTTAGCTCATTCTTCAACCACCTATTTTCCACCTCTTTTCTTTTCCACGACTCTCTTTTATTTTGCCCTCTTTAAGTTAGCTTACACATCTTTTAGTAGGGAGTTTTTAATTATCTTTTCAAAAAAACTTTAGCTCTTTTTATTTTACTCCCTACCATTAACACATAAACTTTTACACCACACCAATCACTATTATTTTGGGAGCTTCATCCTCACTTTCTTCTTTCTTCAATTCTCGCTCCTTAACATCTTAACTTTTCAACTAGAGTGCTTAGGAGTTTTGGATCAAATTACGGTCAATTAAAAGAAAAGGAATAAGCTACATATGAGGTCATCAAACAATAGGCTAAAGGCTCAACGAGGCTGACTAAGATCATGCATATGGGTAGATAAAGAAGGTATAAACATGACTATCAAAGAAATGCCTATATATCATCTCCTAAACTCAACATTCTTCATTTCACTTTGCAAATACACCGGGCAAGTTCTAGACATCAATATGCAAACATGGAATATAACAAAAACCTTACACACGCTTGGCACATGTTCAATTCAAGAAAGATCCCAACAGATTCTCAATCAAGCAATCCCAAGAATTAAAATTTAAGCTAATTAATAAAGGAGTCAAACAAACAAGCCTTGGTGTGTCAAAAATAGTCATTCAATTCCTTAACATGTTTTTGAATTCACAACACTTACTTCATATAGTCATGTAGCCTAACAAGAGCACCCATTATCCAACAAGTGAAAGGGTTCTACTTATTAAATCCTAATGACTCATTTTTCCTTAAGATGGCCGTCATCCATCCATCATCGGGAAAAGTCCCTAAACCATGACTAAAAATTTTAAAATTACTTTCGGTTCAAAGGGCACCCACCTCGAAAAAGAATCAAAAAAAACAACCAAGGGGTGAATGAAGTGTGCTCTTAAAAAAAAATGAAAAGAGAATAAAACTAAAACTATTTAAAGAAAATCTTTTTGTATTTTCAAATTTTTCAGCAACATAAGCAAATAAACAAAAGACTCCTATAACACACTTCACCCTAAACATAAATCAAAAGATTCCCCACCCTACATTTAAAATCATATGTTATCCCCAACGTATAAATCAAATAATGAAGAATAGAAATACTCCCTGAGGCCTCTAGGCCTAGCTAACAACATCATCTCCATCAATGGGTCCAGAAGACCCCAAATTCAGTTTTTCCCATGCTTCTTAGCTTAGATCTCAGGTACTTAGACTTCCCTTCAACCTGTCAATACAAAACAAAAGCAAAACCAAAGGTGATACCAAAAAAAAAATATTGAAAACAAACTACCTTAACTTGGGTTGCCTCCCAAATAGCGGCTGATTTATTGTCGCAGCATGACTCACATCACAACTATCATCCATAGTCTCTCATCTTTTTCCTCCCTTTTAGGGCCGATCTTCTCCTTCTTTTCTGAACTTTTGAATGCTCACGCCCAAGGTCTATAGCTTTTCTTACATTCATCTTTTCAGGATTCCATTTTAGCCTTTTAGGCTTAGTCATCAATTTGGACAACTCTATGAGAGAGTCTAAAGAGGTAATGGGAGGTTTTCACTTCTCCACCCCACACTTATCCACTACTATAGTTGTGATAATGCATAGATCTATGTAGTGTGAGGGTGTGTTGAGTGCTTTGTATACTCTGAAGACCACCTCTTCATCATTCAATCTCATCTTGAGCGTGCCCTCTCTAACATTTATCAAAACTCCACCGATAGCCAAGAATGTACATCCTAATATGATTGGTACCATGTCATCTGCATCATAGTCAAGAACAATAAAATCAGCAGGAATAATGAACTTACCAACCTTAATGAGAACATCCTCTATAATTCCTTCGGGGACGACTCTAGTTTTTTCTGTCATTTGTAGCACAACTAATAAAGGCCTTGGATTACCCAACCCAAGAGTATTAAATAGTAAAAAGGGCATCAAGTTGATGGTTTCCTTTAAATCACTCAGGGCTTGGACAATACTACTTTTACCAATTTGTATGAGTACGGTGAAACTCCCAGGGTCTTTGAGATTTTTGGGCATCTTGCTCATAACCACAGAAATACACTCTTCAGTAAGTTGCCATAGTCTCAATATCACCAAGTATCCATTTGTTCGCTACCACATCCTTCAAGTACATAGCATACTTGGGCATTCCCTGCGAAACATTTAAAAAAGAATGTTAATGTGAAGTTCTCTGAATGTGTCAAAGAACTTCTTAAAAAAAGCATCTTCTTTGGCTTTCTTAAGCTTTTGAGGGAATAGTGGTGGTGGTCTGTTTTGAGATTGATCAATCAGCTTTTTATTTGGGGTACTCAAACTTTCCCTTTTTGTCAGCTTCTTTGATTTCAACTTACTTTTTTGTCTGCTTAGGTGTGATCAACTCTACTTGCATCCCATGATTATTCTTTGGAGATACATCAATCAAATCTCTACCACTTCTTAAGGTGATTGCCATAAATTGCTTTGGATTTTGCTTTGTATCACCAGGCAAACTCCCTTGAGGTCTTGTGTTTTGCGCCTGAGCTAACTGACCTACCTACATATCTAATTCTTTTGATCCATTTGCTAATTTTTGATACCCGCAGCCATTTTTTCTTGATTTGCCAATATCTTTTCTATATTGTTGGCCTGAGTGTTAGCCTGCATACCTGCTGCTGCTGAAATTGATGATGTTGGACCTAATTATTAACCCAAGCTGAATTAAGTTGAGTCTGCCAAGTTTGATTGTAGGTGTTACCATAAGCCTGATTACCTCTCTGAGCATTGCCTATAAAATTGACTGACTCCAGATTATCACCGCACAGGTCTGTATAATGATCACTTCCTTCACAGAGTTGACACTAAATCTGAGTTTGCTGAACCTGCTGCACTGATTGCGTAACATTGGATGGAGCTTGGACCTGACCCATACTCAATTTATTCAACTGAATCATCATCTGATTTTGCATGCTAGCCACTTGTGCAGTCAATGCTATGATGGCATCGCTTTTTGATGTACTTAAAACATGCTTCACTGCAGCTCTATAAGCATTACTACGCCAATTTGGGTTACTCTGTATATGTCTTTCCAATAAAGTATAAAGCTCATCATAATTTTTCTCTAAAGCTTGACCACCTGCAGCTGAATCTAACAAAATTTTAGTATTTGGGTCAAGACTTTCAATAAAAGTGTGAGCCAACACTTCATTAGACTGCTGATGATGAGGGCAATCTTTGAGAAGATCCTTAAATCTCCCCCAAGCCTGGTACAAATTTTGTAACATCCCGTACCTTACCAACTCTACTTGATGATGATGAATAATGTTTGCTTAGGTGTCGAGAGATAGAAGTATGTATTTGGTAATGCTAATGACGAGAAAATTAAAATTTGGCCACGTACATGCAATTAGACTTTCATAGGAAGGGTTTTGTGATTTCGTGGAGCATTTGTGTAATACCTCGTACACATTTTAACCTCATTTGGTGACTTGGAGTCATGTTTACTTGATGATTAAGATCACTAAGTAAGTATTTTGTAGTGTTTTGATAAGGTATTGGACGATATGCAAGTATTGAAGAAGTGGCCGAAAAATTCAGCAAGGTGTTGAAACTTGCTCCACTACCCTGTTTCAGGGGGTGTGGCGCAAGCCCCTGATTCAGAGGGCAAGGAAAACTTGTGCCACTGCCTTGCTTTGCAGCAGTGGCGCAAGGCACAAATATTTTGCCTTCCCGGGCTCGTTTTGTAACGCAATTCTACGACGATTCTTAGATGGTTTCTTTTGATTCTTTGGAGTTCTTTGAGTGTTGTTAAAGCTTCAAATACCTCAATACAATCCTACATACTCCTACATGATCAAACCATGAAACACAAGTAATTATCAAAAATGTGCAAGGAAGCCATGGGCGACTAGAATTTCTATTTTTGCGATTGAGACGACGAATGAGAACCTCGTAAGAGAATATTGTCGTGACGTTATGGAATTAATTAAACATGAGATATATGGTGAATTATATATGAAAGTTGATGGGCTAAGCTATATGTGCAATTGGGCCCAAAATTAGGGCCCAAAAGGGAGTAAAACACATGGCCCAAAGGGCAAAAATGACCCATTCTTCCACTTTGACCACATTTAATGCCAAGGAATGGCTAAGCATGACTTGGGGTCTATATAAAGGCTCCAAAATCAGATTTTTAATCATATAACACTCTCATGCCTTTTAAGATATTTCTCAAACATTTCTTTAGTTCCAAACCCTAAAGCAAATAATTCCTTGGGACTCTTTGGGCAAGATCATCCTATTCCAAGACTTGGTAAGTATTTATTTTCATGGATTCACATATTATATGCATGGAATATTATGTATATCATGATAGTTATGTTGGCAAGATGGTGAATAGTGCATTTTTGTTTTTGGTGAAAGATGTGCTATCTTGGTGATTTGAACTTGAAAAGAGACTTGATGTCTTAATGAAAGAGCATGGTATGGATAAAATATGAAAATGTATGGTGTGATTTTGTTATTAAACTTGTTATTTTTCTAAAAGTGTAAATTGTGGGATTTTGGCCGATATGTGCTATGAGGTGTATTAAGGTAATTTGATGGATTATTTGTGATGTGATATGATAAGAAAGTGTAAAGGAGAAGTGCTGTGGTGAAATGTATTGATTCTCATGTATTGGTCAATGTTGGGAATATTGGGGGATTTTTGGAATAATAATTTCATCAATGGTTTTGTCAAGGGGAAATAGCATGTTTAAAAGCAAACATGTAACTCATTGATCTTATAGGCATTTGTAAAGTAATTGATGGTATAATTATGATGTTGAATGGTGGAGAGTGGAAGGTATGAACTTGGGGTGACATATGGTCAATGTTGGGCATGTTGTGGTATTATTGATATGACCATGCCGTAAATGGTATTGTAGAGAAAGAAATAACATGTTAAAGCCAAACATGTGACTTATTGTTATTGTATGCATTTGTAAGGTAGTTGGTGGTTAATGTTGGTTCCATTATGTACTTGTGATGTAGAGTGAAACGTAAAGAAGGAGCGGACTTGTTGCGCTCACATATTTGATTGTGTACTTACATTGGGAAGATAAGGTATGTAAGGTTACTCTTTCCGTATCCTTCTACAAGATATTGTTCTTATTGACATTGGGCTTGTTTCAATTCCGAGAGACTTGAAGTATATCAATTTAGGGTGACGTATATTGTTATTCATATGTGCCCTATTCTTAGATGAATTATGATTCGCTTATCTCTTATTCATTGATTATTGTCCAAATGGTTCCAATAGTGTTATGTTTCCATGAAGGCTATGTTTCCAAAAATGTCATATTGCCAAGTTATTCATATGTCTCTCACTCATTGATTATTGATCCAAAGCTTCAAGTAAAGATATGACTATCAAAAGTATTAATCTCTCACAAGTGATTGCATCGATCTCTCATAAGCAAAAGTATCAATCTCTCATAAGTAAGGTACCAATCTCAAAAGTAAAGAAATGAAGTAAGAATAAAGTGATGCATATTGATTGTATTCATGGGTGTTATCCATGGGGTGTAAATACCCGCATGATGATGATAGTTTATTCATGGGGTGCAAACGCCCGCGTGATGATGGCCATTTATCCATGGGGTGCAAGAACAGCCGCCTGACGATATGATCTTATCCATGGGTGAAAGAATACCTGCATGACGATGATATGTTATCCATGGGGTGAAAAGAACACCTGCATGATGTGGGCCCAGAAAGTGTATGAGTGATGTAAACGTAAAGTCAAGTAAAGGCAAGAGAAAGAAAGAACGTAATGTACATGGTTTCCAAAGTACAGAATAGTGACTCATCTACATTGTGACTTATCTATATTGGTTATGCATTTGAACTTTCGTTCTTGACATATTTTCATATCTTACAAGTTTCATATGGCCTTACATACTCAGTACATTCTTCGTACTGACCCCTCTTGGGGAATTTACCTTACTTGATGCAGGCGCAGGTCCTAGTAGGCCTCCACAGTAGATTGTCAGTATTGCAGATCTTTGGTGAGCTCCAGTTAGTTCGGGGCTTCTCCGAGTCACTGTTGTACATGTGTTTTGATTTTGTACATGTTGTATAAAGCGGGGACTTGTCCAGACATTTAGTTCATTTTGGTCAATGCATTTTGTTAGAGGCTTTGTAAACGGATGTGGGTGTATAAATGTGAAGGTACATGTCGTTTTGACTTGATGGCTCAGAAGGCCAAGTTTTACATATATAGCTATGACATATGATTCCATGTATATGACTTCCGCATAGTTGTATAAGTTGTAATAATATTCATATGAGGTTATGTATGCGAATGTTCTTGAGCAAAGATTGGTTCTCTCGGGACTTATCGGCTTCGGGTGCCAATCACGCCTCGTTAGGATTCGTGGCGTGACAAATTTTCTTCGGGCTTCTGAGTGAAACCCACTATTTCACTTCTCAATTTCACAGTCTTACCAGATGGAAAAGATTGGATAAGGAACTTTTTACAAGATCATTCCATGATGTGATGGAATTTGCAGGCTCTCCATTTAACCGTTTCTTAGCATCTCCCAAAAGTAAGAATGGGAAAAGCGTAAATCTTATATAATCTGTAGAGACCTCTGTAGGAATGAACGTGTACTGATCTCTACGAAATTTTGAAGATAGACCTATGGGTCCTCATGAGTCTGACCAGTGAACTATCCGCTCAAGTGCAACAATTGCACCATATTCTGTTTCAGGTCAAATTTACTTCCAGGTTCTGGTTTGCTGATGGTGGAAGTAACATTAGTTGCGAGTGGGATTTCCACTTCGCACACTATCGTTGGTGCTTCCATGACTTCAGGAACAACCTCAACCTGTTGATCCTGCTCAACCTGCGGTATTGGGTAGGGAAACACTGCTTCTTTTCTTGACTGGTGTAACCAAAGCTCAAGCTCAGGATCCGGTGGGACCAAATCCTTATCCGTTGTCAGCTTACTAGCTTCACGGACCTATACCTACAAGATGAGTAGCTAAGACCAAGTTGTTAAAACTTATCAAATACAATGACAAACTTAAAACTTGAAATTTACTTATCTTAAGTCCCCGACAACGGTGTCAAAAATTTGTTGCTTCCAAGCGCACACGCAAGCATGTGTGGTCAAACAAATAGTAAACTGACTCTCTTTGAGAGCCGGGTTATCATACCCAAGGGACTTGAAGTTAGTTATTCACCAATTCTAAGTATACTTTTCAATTTAACAAGTGCGAGTTTGTAACAAGAATATAGTTTTGTAATTATAAACTAACAAAAATGACAACGATATGAAATTTGGATTGTAAACAATATATAGAGACCTTCCAATGTTGATACTTACTACACATTCACACATAACCATGGTTTCTAGCCGGTGTTGGTATTTATCGTGATTGTTGATCTACGGGGTTGAGATTATAACTTGGGAATGGTCATCCTCTAAGTCATCTACCCAAATTAATTTTACAACTATATTGTTGAGTAGGGATGTGAGTCTTTAATTCAGATGCATTAAGCTATCTTTCCATTTCATTAGTCAAGTGGGGCGTTTAAGTGTATTTCTATCTTAACTGCAAATCATCCTTTATCAATTAGCCCCTAACCGATTAAGATATGATCCACACTCCCTATGTTCTTCGTTCTGTCCCTCCACTCCTATGGTCAATTCATTTTGAGACTAGGATTTATCCTAAAGTTTGCAATTCTTTAGAATAGTTAAACAAGAACGTAAAAACAATCACATGACTTGATTGTTACGACCCAGCTATACACGCAAGTGCACGTGATCATTCAAGTAATATAATGGCTCCTTTAAAAGAGCCGGATATCGAACCCAAGGGACTTTCGTCAACAGAAGTCAATTTTAGACGTCAAATAATAATTAAAAAACTAGTGTTGCGATAAGGACAAGGGATTTGTTACTAAAAATTAAATGATTGCAGAATATAAACTACTATTTTTGCTACCGTAACTTCAATTTTCGCACTATGATATAAAAGTCAATAAAAAGTAAATTCCCAGGGTCAAGGCACTCAGAACATCATCTCTAGAATATGAATATCACTAGTTTAAGCAATTTGAGTCGTTTATCTTGGTTATTGATCACGAGGTTAATATTATGATTATATTCATCTCCAAACTATAACCTTCTATTAGAAATTGAAAACCTAACTACATCATTGAGTGGGGATAGATTTAACCAACTCTAACGCCATTAAGTTGTCTTCTCGTATTTGAACAAGCGTGGTGAATTAGGTACATCTCGGTCTTAACCGTATATCAATCTCTTGGAATCTCTTCCTCGAGTAAAGATCATGCTCCTTATATTCCCCATTCTTCTCTCAGTTTCTCTCTCGAGCTCACCTCAAGACAAGTGATTTATTCCAATGGTGATCAAACATTAAAATAGTATAGACAAGAATATAAGAATAACCATAAATTGATAAACTTTAGAAAAACCAATACTATTCAACTCACGAGATTCATGTTCGTAGCCTCAACCCCAAGAATGAAGGATTTTAGCCACTCATAACTTGAATTAACATCCTACTTTGATAAAAATTCATAAAAATAAATAAAAGATGAAAAAAAAGAATTAACCCTAAATTGGATGTTCCAAATCGCCAAGAAAGTAGTCCAACCAATATTGATTTTTTTTTATCCCCTTTGATACAATAACCCAAGAGCCCTATTTATAGACTAGAATTCGGAGTCAAAAATTGCCAAAAAACGGCCCGGCACGCTACCTAACGCGCCAGACACTTAGCCAAATTTCTGCCTCTAAAAATTTGGGCAATAGCGGCCCGGCACGCCCCTCTGCTGTCCATACAAACAAAATATTGGTCCAAAGTGGCCCGGCACGCTAGTTGGCGCGCCAAACACTTAAACTCCAATTTTCTTCCTTTCTTCGACTTTTCTTCATTGATTCAGGTGGATTCTTCAAGTCTCAATTTCCACTCCAAAAATTCTCCAATTTATCACAAATTTCACCTATAGGGTCTAATCATATTTATTAGCATAATATCAAATATTCCATCAAAACAATACAAAATACGCACTTATTGCTCTCAAAACTAAGGTAAACATGGGTCGAAGACGGCAATAGGGCGTATAAATACGCCCTAGATCATTGATAAACATATAAACCAATTATAAAATTATATTGTAACCTCAACCCTAGAAATAGGGTTTTTAGCCACTCATAGTCATACAAACAATCACCATTAATGAATTCATAAGGTAAAACTACAAGAAAGAAAAGTAAAAGAGCAAAGAACCCTAGTTTGAGCTTCTTGATGTCTGCTTGTCCCCCCCCCCCCCCAATTCGTGTGTGCTACCAAATATGCTTGTAATTGTGGCTAAGTGCTCCTTATATAACCCTTTATGTCATCCATAAGTTTCCCCATACAAAATATAAATATTGACCACTTTGCCTTCAACTTAAACCAAGTAGAAAACCAAGTTTTAGTAGGTTTTGGAGTGTGTATGTTTTGATGTCGTGTTGTGGAATGCCGCAATGTATTCCACCCTTATTTGCTGCACGTTTAGCTTTTTATATATCCTCCAAATTATCCAAACCAAATCCCATAGGGATTAGGTACAAGTACCACACATTTTCAACTCAAATTAGGACTTTAAACCGACTTTAGCCCGATCTCAAGAGGTGCGCGTCGGGCCTATAGAAGAACCAAATCAGTAGCAAATTCAAGTTGTTTTGTGGTGTACAGATGATATAAGAAGCTTGGAGGTACAGCTCGCAGCCCATTCCATGGAATGAAAGGCGCGGCATGGAGGGTGGTGCAACTACTCACAATTTCATCTAGTTTCGTCTCTTAATTCACGTCAAACTTGCTCGTGTTCCATCATCACTTGTAGCTCATGTTCTGCTTCCTTTATCACATATAGAAGATCCAATAGACTCCTAAAACAACTCATCACAAGAATTAGACCATACAATACACAAAGCCTGTAAAAAAAACATACAAAAGTAAGTATAGCTTAGCCCGGTTGAACTAGTTATCTCGTCTAATCTTTCCTTGCCCATTTTGACTCTTGTATTGATTCATTTACCCTATAAACCACCAAAACATGAGTCTTCATACACGATTACACATATATCACTAAATATTCACATCAACACCCTAAGTTATCCTCAAAACTAAGCTAAACACGCGTAGCTAATGACACTTAGGTGTATAAATACACCTAAGATCAATCTCCACCCAAAATCTTTGAAAAATAGTAGATTTGATCTCTCCCCCAAAGTTGGATTTGAAAAACTGTGATTGAATATGATTTGTTTTTATCTCTCCCCCAAAGTTTACTTTGAATTATCATGACTTGATTTAATGATTTTCACGACGTAGATTTGATCTCTCCTCCAAAGTTGTATCTTTTATGAAAAGCTAGATTTCACGATTAGGATTGGCCAAAGTTTTAAGATTGAATATTTCGAGAAGACGGTGGTCCATGGTACCGTTGTGGGTCAATTAGTGTTAGGCGTTTGGCCAGCGTGGCCAGAATTAATAGGGGGGTGATGTTGTTTGTTCATAATACATACAAATGTATCTCTGTGCACATGTATCATAGTAAAAAAGAATGTATTTTTTTTATTCATGATACATATTAATGTACCTGCATATCAATGTATCATAGTATACTAATTCATATGAAACAAGAAGCTTAGTGTTTGTTCATGATACATACGAATATATCTCTGTGCATATGTATCATAATTAAAAAAGAATGTAATTTTTTTGTTCATTATACATATGAATGCATCTCCATGCTCATGTATCAAAATCCATTAATTTTTTTCTGTATCTAGTAGGTTAGTATGTGCATGTTCACTATACATATAAATCTATATGTGTGCAACTGTATTGTTCTTGATATATACGAATGTATCTATGTGGACATGTATCATAGTTAAAAAATTTGTATGTATCTAAGAGGTTAGTATGCATTTATGATACTTATGATTTATTTTTTTTTGTATCCATCCAGTATCAAAATCCATCAACTTTTTATATATCTAGGAGGTTAGTACGTGTTCATGATACATATGAATGTATATCTGTGCAACTATATAAACATGTATCTAAGTTCTAAGTCTTTAGTTTGTTGGATACGTCAAATTAATAATAGATACATCAAATTAATGAATTTATTATTTTAAAGAGTAATAAAATAAAATAAATTAAATTACATAATTAAGATATACATGTTTTTGTCTTATATTAATGAAATTAATGAATTTATTATTTTTAAAGACTCCTTCCGTTTCTATTTACTTGTCACCTTTTTAAGTTGCACAATCCTTAAGAAAATCATTAACTAGAAGGTAATTTGACTAAATTATCCTTATTTATTAATCATCTTTATTTAATGCTTCTCTTTTTTGCACTATATTAATATTTCTTCATATTTGTTACTAAGGTAAAAGGGAAGACAAACAACTAATTATGTCTTGGTTTTGTGAAATGACAAGTATTAAAGAACATTTATTTTTAGTAAAAAAGACAACTAATTAGGAATGGAGGGAGTAGTAATAAAATAAAATTAATCAAACAAAGATACATTCCTTTATTTCCGCCTTATATTAAGGGATTTCTTGATTTTCGCCTTTAATTAAGAGATTAATTTTTCATGTTAGTTGCTAATGTATCGTAAAATTAATGTATCTGTCTTTTTTATATGTATCACCGTCCCATATTTTATGAAATTTTATGTAATATCCCAAAATTATGAGAGAGAGGGTAATTAATTAGCTCCAAAATTTATGAAATTTGTGTAAGTTACCCTAAATACATTTGGGTTTGATGCCAAATCACTATAGTTTGTTTTTTCTTATATATTTCTGAAAATCTGATGGACTCTGTCAATTTTTTTAATTGACTTTGATACCTAGTATTATTTCAAACAAAACATGTTAAAATGGTTGAGAAAAGAGAAGAATATAAAAGATTATTTACTTTCTACATATAAGTTTTGGGTATTGAGTGTATTCGAGTCGGAGCTTTTTAAGAGAGTTATCTACGGAAAATTAATATTTTTAGGTTGTGCGATTTTTATGTTAGAAATGATATTTAAGTGACTTTTGTTAAAAGAAGTAATAATTACATGGTCATATATGAAATTTACCCGTAGTTTTAACTATATTTTTATTGGAATCGGCTCTTCTCTATTACCCTTTCTCTTCATTTTGTCAAGTACACATCTAGATATGACATATGTGTCCTATTTAATTTTTAAAAGGTCAAGATTGTATTACATTAAAATGCATGATTAGAGATAGCAAAATTAGCTCATAGAAATATAATCGGCCGCTTATCCGTTTAAGTTCGAATGGGTCATTTGCCTGTCTATTTAGTTGCTCTGCGTATTTCAGTCAAACTCATTTCAGTCCATAAAAATTACGTTGATATGTAGCCCAAATTGATCATTGAGAGATTTTGTCAAAATATTTTTAAAATGATATTTTTTTAAAAAATAAAATTTAACATGTTATATGTAGCTGTTATAAAGGGTAAAAGAAATAGTTTTAATTAGATACTAAGAAAATTATTAAAGAACAAATAAAATAATTAAAATTTTGTAAAAAATGGGTAGATATGAGCCAGATTTTAGTCTATTTCAACCTAAATAACTTCTGAACAGGTCAATAAACCATCTAATTATTAACTCAATTCAATTTGTTCCGCTCAAATTCTACCCAATACGCCCATTTGATACCTCTAATGCAGGAAAGGTGGTAGGATTCAGGCATATGATACGTCTGCCGTTAACATACCGAGTTGGATAGACGACTTGGCACCTATTGAAGCTTTAACAGAAAAGCAATGTTAATTGTATAAGATAGTACTACAAACGACATTATTGTTGTTCTAATTTTCTTTTTACTTTGAAGTAAATGAAGGCAAAAAAGCTATCTTATTCGGATATTTCAAAAATTTATATTCTATCATGTTGAATTCTCAAAAAATACATAAGCTTTTGAAAGATTTGAAGGGGATACAGGACTATTTTTAAAAGGTCCGAATAAAGATAAAGAATATATTAAAAAATCTAGAGTTTCATAAGTATTGTAGAATATGAAATGAAGTTGAGGAGTAAGAGACCTACCAAAGGGTTCCTGGAAAATAAAATATTGAAAAGATCTGGTGCTCCAATTGTTTCTGATTCTGATACGAAATGTAAGCAAACTGCCAACTTTTGGTGTGTTTTTTGTTCATATATATATATATATATATATACATGAAAACTTATGAGCATTAAGCTGCTTGGAGATAAAATGCTGACAATTTAGGGTGTGTTTGATAGGAAGGAAAATGTTTTTCATAGTAAAGGCGTTTTAAAAAATAAGTAATTTTCTTACTTATTTTATTATGTTTGATATTTAATTAGAAAAATCTTACCCTAAAAGTATTTGTATATGAAAGTGCAAGAGAGGGGGTGGGGTGAATTTCTATTTTTTGTTTCCTTAGTCAACTAGTCAAGAAGTTAGTCAACTGACAGACACAGAACTGTAAAGACAAATGCTGGAATATAAATGACACCAAATATTTTATACTGGTTGGGATCCAATGTGGATCTTACGTCCAGTCCCCTTGGGTTGCAAGGGTGTTCTCTTCTAAGTCTTTGCAAATGTTTGGGTTTGGTACAACTTTGAGAATAGAGCTTCTACTACTACTCTCAATCTTTTTCTTCTCTCTTTTTCTCTCAATCTTTTTCTTTTCTTTTTCTTTTTCTTTTCTTTCTTTGATACAATGCCTCACCAACAATATTTTTCTCTCCTCTCTTTTTTTGTTACACAGCAAAATATTAAGTAATACAATGCTTATTTAAAAGCATAGCAAAGACTTGTAGTTGGCTAAGACTGTTTGTATATCGATTTGGTGCTCCAAAGACTCCTTTAAATAGTGGAGAAAGCTAGTCGTTTGGAGGTGTAGAAGAGGTGGCAACCTAAGAGATTTTGATCCTTGAAAGGTAAGTAAGAGTTTCCTTTCCAAGAAGAAGGAAAAGTCACACCTTGACTTTTAATGACATATTTCAATCTTCAAAGCCTTCTTTATTGAAATTTTATATTTGAGTCTTGATCCTTTGAATTTGTTGAATGCTCCTAGTTTCTTGTAGCATTAAATTTTTTTCTTTGATCGATGTCCAGTCTTCAAATCTCTTGTTGGAAATTTCATTCCTTTCTTGAGTATTTCTTCAAGACAATTATTAATGTTCCTTGATTTTGCTTCTTGGTCTTCACTAGCCATTGTTCCATCTTTAATGTGTTTCTCCTTTTTGGTAATCTACATACAAAGTGTCACGATCAGGTTTTCTGAGTCATGATGGTGCCTACCGTAACCCACCAATAGGCAAGCCAAGCCATATCTCAGAGCAGCAAGCGAAGGGCTAACAGGCAGAAACTAGCAGAAAGGAGATGAAGAAGACACAACAATAATAATAAACAAAGGCCGAAAGCATATAAACGACATACCATATATACATACTGTGACAGGAGAGGAAGAGGATAATATATACAGATGAACCCCTCCCAAGACCTGATAAGTTCGGTACTAGAGCCACAACTAACACAACCAGAGTACTAGACAAAAATCAAATATACACAACATATACAACAGTCTCGAGTACAAAAGACTACACAAGAGTAGATGAAGTAGGATCAGCCTCGGACGACAACAAACTCACCCTACTCCGAATCAGTGCTGAGGAAGGAGGATCACGTCACTGTCATCGACTGGTGACCGAAACTGTATCGGGGAAAAAGATGAAGAAGTACAGTATGAGTACCAAGCAACAGGTACTCAGTAGGCATCATCGGCGGACTGAGCTCAATATAGCATAAACATAACTAAAATGTGAGGGTGCATACTAAGTCCGGGGTAAGAACGACAGAAAATAAATAGCTATCGAGCTGTGAAAATGCAATAAGGAAATAAGTAGAGGCGATATGGAACAATAAGTAAATACAAAAATAAATAGAAAAGTCAAATATAACCTAACTGGGCCCAGCCCAGAAGGCACAATGAAGAAAACAATAACCCAACCGTGCCCCATAAGTCGGTGGGACACACCATAAAAGTAAATATAGAACCGTCAGTAACCTTTGGCTGAACCAGTATCCAGGAACCATAGTAACCATCCGGGGGTGTACCGGACTTGAACCGGCACCAATGGGTAATAACAAGAGGCCACACGCCGGGTTCAAATCGGTCACAGTGGGTAATAATGAGAGACCACTTATATAATATACAACAAATCTCATAGCCAGATGCCGAACTCGAACCGAAACTCAGGGAATCACAATATCAGAACCACGGTACCCAGTACCAGAACTCTCGAATAGTAGCACAATCAGTAGCCAGACTCAAACCAGAACTCATAATAATCAGTAGCCATCATATTTGAATCAGTGGTCGGACTCGAATCGAAACTCATAATAGTCAGTCTCTCGGAGTCATCATAACCAAGTGCCAGAATAGTTTCACTGTCCACACAAATACAAGTAAACGGGGACATACTGTCCCCAGACCAAACCCGAAACATAAATAAAGAGCTAACCCACAATGTACTACAAATCCAATCCCTGGATCTTCTGAGGTCAATTGCCTACTACTAGGTGATATATATGCCAAATCGGGTATCTCAAGTGTACCATAGCAAGGCGGGTCCTAGTTCTAGGTCAAGGCTAACAATTTCGATCAAGTGTTATGCTATTTGGGGTCGATAGGGCCAAACGGATTAAAGGATCATAACCAGGGTAAACCAACCCAAAGGTTATCCTAAAAGAGTATCTCAAGGCTTAATTAAGCCCATTAATGTCTAAGGTTAACTAGTCGACTGTGAAGAGTACCGGGGCCCACTACGAAGTCTCGAAACCAAGTCTGAGCTAAACCTATTTGAGTCTGGACTAAGGTTCCCCAGTACCCAACTAATTGTAGTCGCAACATTAACTAATTTAGAAAGGCATTTATGGTATACCACAAGGATAAGAGACCCAAAACATACCCAAACAGGGCCCTAATCAGCCCAACATGCCTAATTATAGCAAACTAATGACAAACTACAACTATCAGCCCAAACATTAGCACAATAACATGTAAATACTATAAATAAACTCAGTCTAGGTATAAGGTAAGCCTAGCCTACCTGGACATCGTTGAATGCCTGCCAAAGAACTAGCTACACAAGAGCCTTTCCCTTCCGATAGGCCTCCGACTGCTGCCAAGTTACCAAAACAATAAACTACAAGTCAAAACATGACTATTGATACCCATATTGCACTAGTTCGAAAAATGTTTGAATAGTCCACGTGGGGCCCATTTGAGAAATTGCAAAACCAAAGTCATCACAGCGTCCCAAATCACGCCGTGACCAATAGTCACAACTAGCACCACTAAATTCAAGCTCAATATAGTTCTAAAATAGCGCCAACATCAACCCCGTGAAATAGCAATTTAATTACGTGACTTCTAAGCTAAAATTGACCAGAAAACTTACGATATAAGGACGTTATACTATCAACCACATCCCCGAGCTTGAATAACTTGGTGTAGATAATTAATTTTCTCTCGAGAGTCACAATACAATGTTAGAGTATTTCTCTCCAAAAATTTGCTTCAACGTGAACTTGTGAAGAATTGTGGACCGTGTTTACAAAGACCACCTCAAATTAACAATTAATGCCTCCAAAAATGAATGAAAACACACCACTGCACATATATATATATATATATATCACAATATGATTAACATTAAATTTTCCACCAACCTGCAATTAGTACATATGTAATATAGTGTGCTTAGTGGCTATCTAGGTGGCATCACACTACAACCTTACTTAAGGTGTTATCCACCCACTTCTCCACGTGGAGTGGAGGTGGAAATACTTACCTATTTTTGCTCCATTATATATGTATTCGTGTATTGCATAGGTCCATGGTAAAATAAATACAATATTTTGAATGTACCATAATTAATAAAAAAATATTTCGAATAAAACCTCTATATAATAATAATATGATTTTAGCATATTTAGATTTACTATCTCCGTTTAAAATATTAATAGGTTATAAAACTATTATAAAGTAGTATAGATATATCATAACTAAAGAATTTTATAAATATCAAAAATATTTTAGAGAGGTAATTAACTATATCTCTTTACCAAATTCACAATTAATTTAAATGTTCCACAACACGTTCGGTATTACTAAAATTCTCAAACGAACTGCCCGAAAATCAAACTGTCAGTCCCAGCAAGTCATAAATAACTTGGGGCAGTTATAGGAAAGCTCTAAACGCCGAGAATGCTCAAAAACGAGGGAAATGACCGGGAGGGTCATTACATCATCCACTACTAAAAGGACTTTCGTCCGCGAAAGTAAAGGATAAGGAAGCACCTAAAGGCTTGATCAGGTAGGGATACTGTATTTGTATAACACGCTCGGTCTGATGAAACCCTTACCTAGAAGATCTTGAAGCTGACTTTTTAGCTCCTTCAGCTCAGCAGGGGCCATGCGATAATGAGCCATAGAAATAAGTCGGGTGCCTGGCTCGAGATCAATAACAAAATCTATATTATGCTCAAGAGGAAGACCAGGTAGGTCAGTTGGGAATACATCAAAAAACTTGTGAACAATAGGGACAGAGCCAAGTAACGGACTCTCAATACTAGCATCCCGAGCATAGGCAAGGAATGAACCACAACCCCTCGACATCAATCTATGAGCCCGAACATAAGAAATAATCCCCGTTAGTGGGCGGCTAACATATCCCTGCCACACAACTGGGGGTACACCAGGCATGGCTAAGGTAACGGTCTTAGCAAAGCAATCCAGGACCGCGTGGTGAGAGGATAACCAGTCCATGCCCAGAATTACATCGAAATCTATGATATCTAACACAATGAGATCAACTGGAGTATCAAACCCCTGAATATTCACCAAACAGATCTATATACCCAATCCACTACTAAAGAATAACCCACGGGGGTAGCTACACTCAATGGAATAAATAAAGACTCTGAACATAAACCCGACCACGGTGCATAATAAGCAGAAACATATGAAACTGTGGAACCGGGATCAAACAAAGCAAAAGCTGGCTGATGGCATACGGAGATCATACCTATGATCATAGCATCTGAAACCTCAGCCTCCGGCCTACCCGGTACCACATAAAATTGACCTTGTCCGCTACCGGACCGAGTGACTGCCCGAACACCTATCCTACCTCCCTATAGACCACCTTTGGAACCCTGGGAACCACCCCGACGACCTTGTGCACCACCCCTAGCTGGAGGCGTTACTGTTCTGATTGGTTGTGCAGTCTGAACTGAAGGCTCAATTATCCCACATCAGGGATACTCATGGGCGAAGTGACCAATAATACTACAATCATAATATGCCCCTAACTGGAGCTCTAGCAGCAGGCTTGGGGTTCTGATCCCCACCTGCCACTCCTCGCGTCCTAGCCATCTCCGAAAGAGTGACCCAAATAAAGTTTAGAGACCAATCAGACCCAACGTACGGAGATGAATCAAAAATAAAAATGTTCTGTAGCCTCCTGAAGATAGGATGCAGACGTCTCTGTACCGTTCCGTGGGACTCTACTAAACATTGGCTCTTGTACAACCTAGGCTCTGATACCAAGCTGTAACAACCCAATTTTCTGAGACATGATGACGCCTATCGTAACCCACCAATAGGCAAACCAAGCCATAGCTCGGAGCGGCAAGTGACAGGCTTGTCGCGCCCCATTTTTCTTGCGAAAAGTGGGATCCCACGTGACAAACTCTTTTGGATGATTTAAAAGAAAAGAGTCGCCACCTAACTAATTAAGGTGCGTTAGGGCACCATTCTAGACTAACTACGAACTTATTTTAATTTATTAGTCTATGTCAACCAAAAATTCGGGTAAAGGTTAAGGTTACCTCGAAAGGAAGTTGTTAGGAACCTTTAGAGGTCCACAAATGTTGGACAATTCATATGTTACGTGGGGAAATTCTACGTGATAAGCAAAGGTCAATTATTTTTATTAACTTAATAATAACTAAGTGTTTAAACAGGGAAAATAGTTATTTATCTAATTAATATAAACCTAAGTAATACACATTAGGAAAAATATATATGAAACAAATAAAATATCAGATAAGCAAGAAGAGAGAAGGACACAATTTATACAATCGAAAGATTTATTTAAATAATAACGTACCTAAACTACCCCAAATAATTGAACATTCAAAATAAGATAAAGAAAAATCGATTTAGAAAAGATTTTATACAAGGAGTTAATTTTAGCTTATTCAGATCAGCGCCCGACTTATCAACGGATGACAATGTCTCATATCGCATTGTCATATTCAGCTCGGGTCAACTTTCATCATTTTCGATTTTCTACCTACCCCACCTAGTTTGATTATTAGTCTTAAAGGCGTTCTAAAGAAAACTATAAAACTAACGTTTCCTAAAATGCCTACCCGTCCCAACTAAATGTCCAAGATGCGTGAGACTTACTATTTTGGGATTTGGTTCTAGACAAGAAAAAGTCTAGGCTGCCTAATTAGACTCGAGTCATACAAAACAAATAGGACTTATAAGTAGCATGTAACGGTTTCAAATAAGCCTCTTGATTAATTAAAGTTAATTAGGTGATGGCATGCTTAAAAGATAATTATTTGTTTTACGTGATTAAGACCTATAGGCATGATTTCTAGGCGAGAAATGTGCCGGGAATCAAATTAAAGTGCTAGATATTAAATTAAGGATGCTAAAAATTAATTTAAATATGCAGAAAATTTATTCAAATTAATTGGGAATTAACTTAAGTATGCTGAAAATTGATTTAAAAAATTAGTTAAACATGCAGGAAATTAATGTAAATATGCAGGAACTTAACTTAATTGTGCAGGAATTTTAATCTAAATATGCAGGAAATTAACTTAATATGTGGAAAAATTAATTCACTTATGCAGAAACTTTAATTTAAATACGCAGGAAAATAACTTAACGTGCAGAAAATGAATTTAATTGTGCAGGAAATTTAATTTAAATATGCAAGGAATTAAGTTTAAATATGTGGGAAATTGTTGCAAGGCTGTAAGTTAATTTAGGAAATGCTGGAACATAATTACATATGCAAGAAAATAGGTTCAAGATACCGAAAACTAATTTAGATTTGCAAGGAATTGATTAGAAAATACTGGAAATTGATTTAAGGTGCTGAAATTAATTTTTTAGATGCTGAGAATTAGGTTTATATGCTGAAAATTAGTTTTAAAATGCTGGAAATTAATTAATACTTGCTGGAAAATGCTAGAAATTAATTTTTATTGCTGGAAAATAAACTTTAGATGCTGGAAATTAATATTTTAAAATGCTAAAAATTGACTATTATATGCTAGAAATCAAATAAGCTTCCTGGAAGTTATTTAAACATGCTAGAAGTTGATTAAAGCATGCTTAAAACTAATTTAAATATGCTGGAAATTCATTTACATATGCTGAAAAATAAAATTAGAGGTGCTGAAAATAGATTTAAAGTGCTGAAAATGTGATTTTTAATACAGAAAATTAATTTAAAGTGTACAAAAAAGTATAAGAAATTAATTAAAAATGCAGAAAAATTGATAAACATGCTTGGAATTAATTTCAATAAGTTGAAAGCTAATTCACACTCCTAGAACATGATTTCTAAGTGATGGATCGATTAATTAACATGCTGAAAATTAATTAGCAATCCTAAAATGTTTTGCCTAAGTGATAAAATAATTAAGTCACAGAATTCCCCGCCCCCATAAGCATCCCAATCTTTTATTACATATCAGTGTTTATACAAGATTATTACAAACCAAATATGAATGTATAACAAAAAGAAAAAGACTTAAAAGGGATGAACTAGGCAGTCCCCAAACTCCCGGGCATCTTTTCCAGTCCCCCAAATCAAATATCCTCTAATAGTACCTGTTAAGCATAACCAAAATATCCGAATGCACAAGAACATACAACAACCACGACGAAACAGACCAACAAGAAAATAACAGGATATCATTATAATATTAGTTATGCAAGCATGCTCTCTAGATTACAAGAAGACTACCACACAAATATTGAAAGTTGCGTCGATAGAAACTAACCGGTTTGGTGGCAAATAGATAGTCAAGCAAAACAACAAGAGAAGTTTCGCAGGAAATCCTTTATCAAGAGCAAGCAAAACTTCAAAATGTATTATTTAGTATAGGGAGTAAAATGCTTAAAGCCTTTTGAGTATATGTGAATGGGAGCCAAAATCTCTATCTCCCCTTATGAATAAAAAAAGGTCTTTATATAGGCAAGAGTCGTACATAATTAAAGGGAGAAAATTTTTCAGAAAATCAATTGAGGGGAGTAAGAAGGAAAATAAATATTTCAAAGAACCAATTGATGAAAATCCTTTTCTTTAAATAAACTAAATCAATTTAAGGCAGAAATTATGTCATAATTACCATAAATAAGCAAGTAAGAATATATTTGTGAAAGATCAATAACATTAATCAAGGTGTTGAAAAATAAAAATAAGGCATGTGAGTATTAATCATGTAATAACTAATTGATCTTAATCAAAACATACCATAATTAGTGGTGTAACAATCAGTCATGTTCCAACTAAGGAAAGAGGATCAAATAAAAGGGGTAGACATGCTAGAGTTTCCATAATCATGTTAGTAATTCAATCAAGCCAACAGAATTTACTGAAGTTGGTGAATAAACCGCTTCAAAGCTACACAACTTCAATGACAATGAATAAGCAACCAGAAATTCCATGAATTTTTGAATGCACGGAGAATATCAAGTTTATCGCTCCAAATTATCAACTAGCACATGGGATAGCAAGCTTAAAAAAAAAATCAGTCCCAAACTTAGAGGAATCTAGGGTTAATTGAAATTCGTAAAAACTAGGGGCTTTTTACATACGAGAGTCTAAAGGGTTTAAACGAATACTAAATCCGAAGATTTGAACAAGAAATCACAACCAATCTTTACTAATCTTATATCTAAAGATCTGATACGACGAAATCACAACCAAGACAACAAACTAATTAATCAAGTCATGAAAAGAGATCGAACCAGACACAGACTCGTAATAATCGGTGAGAAACTCCTAATATCGAAGCTTAACATAAACCAAGATGGAGTGGCTGACTTCAAAGCCGAATTCAACCATGAAAACCATTATCAACCCGTACACGATGCTTGCTTCATCAAGCTTACCGAAGTTCATTGGAGAAGAGAGAATTTTGGGTTTTGGATTTTTGAGTAGAGAAAGCATGGGGTTTATTTGGTGGTGTTTTGGTCGGACCAATGGAGAAGTGGAGGTGGTGCCTCACTGGTGGTTCTCCAGTCGGAGAAGGTGGCTCTTCGCTGGTGTCTCGTCGTTGATGGTGACAGCGGTGGAGCGGGATTCTAGAGAGAGAGGAGGCAGCTAGTGTACATTAAGGGATAAGGGAGATTGAGGAGCTGTGGTGGCAGTGGGAGGCGACGACGGTGATGTGGTTCGTCGGCGTAAGCCTGCCGACAGAAAGGAGAGAGAGGGGAGAGAGGGGGATAATTTGCGGGAGGATAGGAGTTGTGAGGGTGATGGTGTATATGTGGTGGTGCGGTGGTGGAGTGGAGTTGACCGCCGGCCGTCCGGTGATCACTACGGCGGTGGCGGCGGTAGAGAAAAAGATGAGGGGAGAGAGAAAGGGTAGAGAGAGAGGAGGGTGTCGGCTGGTGGGGGGGTGTTGTGAGAATAAATTAGCGTTTGGGGGAAATTATTTGGTTAAAAGGAAAGAAAAGGGGAAGCAATCCCAGTCGTTGGATCAATCTTGATCAACGGTTGGGATTTAAAATTGGAAAAAGAGTCAAAATTTGGGTTATTTAAAATGGGTTCCATTGAAATTGAATTGGGATTTAAAATTTGAGTCAAATTAGACTCAATTTAGGCTAGAATTGACAAGAATTGAGTACAAAGTGGCTAGAAATTAAATACATCAAAAAAATTAAACAAGGCTGCTATTTAATAAAATATAGTAATAAATCAATAACAATAACAAAAATCAATTATTATGAAAATTGTTATGCTTAAATTAACTATGAATAACTTACGTGTATAAAATCAATGACACGTAATATATTACTTTGAAATAAATTATGCACTTTATAAATTATGAATAAATTTTTTAAGAAATGCTATAATAATAATAATAATAATAATAATAATAATAATAATAATAATAATAATAATAATAATGTGTTTGGAATTATGAGTATGCACATTTGCGGAAATACGTTAATAAATATTAACAAAATTATGTAAAAAATATTATATATATATTTTATATAAAAATAAATTACATACTTCAAAGTTATAAATGCAAGACGTCAAGATTTATTTGATACCAAAATAAGAACTATTAATACCCAAAACTAATAATTTATAAAATAGCAGCCTAAGAGGAGTATCGGGAGGTCAAAATTGGGTGTCAACAGCTGCCTCTTCGTTGCTTGGGAATGATGAAAGAATTTTCAAGTAACAAACGTTGACTTAGTAGCCAATTTTGTCTGACCGATAGGATGGTTTGCTGGAATCGAAAAGCAAGAGAGGTTCATTAAAATTATGTGGCCGAGACTTTGGTTTCAAGTCACCTACATATCTCTGGTTTTACAATAATTAGGTCGTGTGTAGTTCTAGATTTAGGGACGAACAAGATCCCTAAAGAGATTGATAGGTTTGAGTGAGAATAGCACGAGTCGAGTATGAGTAATGTAAAAGATGGAGAGCGAATATAACTTAGTTCATATTGCGAGGTATAGGGATAGAGAGTTATGTTTCAAAAGCAGGAGAGAGAATTGTTAGTCGTCTCTTATTTGTCGAGAGACTCAGTAGCAACTTGTTTTAAAGCTCGACGGAGAAATCAATAGTGCTTATTTTAAAGTTCGGTGAGGAACCCATTCTTACTTTAAGGTTTGTTAAGGAACCCAATGCCGTTTTAAGGTCCTGTGGGTAGCCCAATGCCATTTTAAGGTCCTGCGGGGAGTCCAATGCTGTTTTAAGGTCCTGAAGGGAGCCCAATGCCGTTTTAAGGTCCTGCGGGGAGCCTAATGCCGTTTTAAGGTCCTGTGGGGAGCCCAATGCCGTTTTAAGGTCCTGCGGGGAACCCAATGCCGTTTTAAGGTTCGTTTACGGAGCCCAATGCTAAGTTTGATGCCGAATTATTAATGCAATATATTGTTGGTTTTAATGTCGTCAAGGTTAAAGGGATCGAGAGACTTAGCTTCTTTTCAAGGTTGAGGATGTAATTTGTGTTTCTTTTGATGATGTTGCAAGGAAGTGGCTATATTTGTACCTGTTATCTGCACTTAAAGAAAAACTGTAAGTCGAAAAGTAAGGTTGACCCACACCTTTGCTTGGCTTGGCTCCTCGTCATTGTTTTGATCTCAGAGATTGAGGCTTGTATTCTTAATGGTGAAATTTTTGAGATATTCTCAAAAATTTCTTCCTCAGTTTAGAATAAAAGATGCCCTTCGAACGTCCTTGTGAATTGACATGCTACTTCCTTGTGAATTTTTGAGGTTTCCTAAAAATTCTGCCCCAGTTTTCACTTTTGGAGTCTTATATTCCTGCTTCACTCAAAGAAAATATTAGTTCAAATGAAATGGTTGCCTTACATTTGAACATTCTGATCTCAATTCGAATCTGTCTTTATATGCTCAAGAGTCGGCCTATTAGCTTGGTATTTCGGATTTGAATTTGAGCGAAGTGTTTGAATTAAATATGGAGAGAAAAAGGAAATTTTTATTAGATTGAAACCGGGTCCAATAATGGACTTCCTACGTATCAAAATGGAAATCAGGTCAAACTTAGTTTAGATTACAAGGAAAAGATAAATATAGCAGGAAAATGTTATTAGCCATATGGTGGATAAATAGAAAAATGATGATATGATGACGGTCTGTCCTTATCAGTCCATGTGATGTGCTTTGTACTTTCTTCGCGAACGTCTAGGAAATATTTTTGTTGGATCACCTTGAACAATGATATTTCCTGTAGTGATGAGGTTGTAGATGTTACTTATTGGGCCCCGCTGCACTTTTATCTCCCCCTTTTCAATCAGATTCTGAATTTTGTGCCTTAGTGCTGAACAATCCTCAATATCATAGCCTTGTATATTTGAGTGATAAGCACAAATTTTGGATGGGTCAAAGTTAAAAGATGGATACTTAGGAATCCATCCTCTTCTTTGTTGCACAATACCTTGGACCCTCAATCTTTCAAATATGCTCACCAATGGCTCAGTCAAAGGAGTAAAAGTACAAGGCTTCATTCTCTTTGGTTGATGAAAATTACCTCGCACTGGATAAGACTGATGTTGAAATTTGAATTGTGTATGATACACCTCATCTTGAAAATTTTGCTGAAAAGAGTAGGGTTGAATCTGATAAGCCTCGCGTTGAGAATCTTGTGAGTCATATGGTTCGAGATACTCATGTCGGGATTCAAACACAACAAGGGCTTCTTCATTATTCCGATAGCATTGTGTCTGAGGTGATAAATCCTCTTCCTCTTCCTCAGATGGACTTTTTGATGCTCGAAAAGTGGTTGGCATTGTAGACACATCAATAATTCTCCCTTTCCGAATACCATATTCTAGCTTTTTTCCAATTGAAATCAGACTCTCGAAACTGTGACTATTTAGGAAGCACTATTTTTGGTAGTATATTCCATCTAGAAACCTGATGAAAGTTTGGACCAGTTCTTTTTCAGGCACAGAAGGACGTATCTTAGAAGCTTCCAATCTCCATCGAATTGCATATTCCTCAAATGATTCGTGAGTCATTCTCTTTACTTCAAGCAAATCCCACATGGTCGGATCAACTGTGAGGTTAAACTTATATTGCCCCACGAAGTCTTGAGTCATGTCTTCCCATGTACACCATTTGTCAAAGTCTTGTTTGGCGAACCAAGTGAGTGCTATTCCTGACAAACTTTGAATAAACAATCTCATTAGGAGAGCCTCATTATGCCCTATGCCAACTAATCTGCTGCAATAGTCCTTTAGATGTATGATTGGGTCTCCATGCCCATCAAACATGTTGAATTTTGGGACTTTGTATCCTGGAGGTAACTCAACCCTTGGATGTAGACATAGTTTCTCATACCTCAAATCATGAATACCTTTAGAGCGTAGATTCTTAGCCAACCTCTTTTCTAAGTCATGAAGCTTTTGCTGCTGATGCGCCATGGTTACATGACACTTTCGATGCTTAAAACAAGGAAAATATGCAATAACTTGGGTGTATTTTGTTGGCATAATGTGGTTTCTGTCCTACTTTGCAGGAAAACAGTTTTTAAAGACAAAATGATCGAAAAGGAAGAATCGAACCTAAGAACGAAGTGTCAGAAGAAGAAAGAACAAGAATCTACACCATAGATGGACTCACGACACCACTCACGTGGTGTTACTGCTACTCACGTGATGTGAGTGTCTGGCGTGAGTCCAATTCAGAAGATCAAAGACAGGGTCTGATTTCCACATCAGCAGTCACGTGGCATGACTGTCAGTCACGTGACGTGGAAGTGTAGCGCGACTCAACTTCTGAAGACTTCTAATTGAGCCTAATTTCTACGACACCAACCTACGTGGCATGACTTGGTTCCATGACACCAAGTCACGATACCGTGGAAGTTGCCGACTCTGTTCTCCTATTTTGATTTGGATAGGATTAGATTTGTATCTATAAATACCCCTGTATAGTCCTATGTGTGAATATTAGTCATTACATTGTTTTGAGAGCTATTTTACATTGTTTTGGAGTTCATAAACATATTCTTGGTTTTGTAGTTACAAACCCTAATTCGAGTTTTATTGATAATTGAGATTTTAGTTTTTCTTCATTGTTGTGAGATCATAATTATGTTTTCATCTCTGAATTCTTCTTGTGTTCTTACAATTATTAGTATCTAAACCCATCAACTAGGGTTGTGTGAACCATGAGTAATTAACGAAATTGGTTAAATGGAAGGTAATTCTGTACCGGTGTGTATGCATGTATTGTTGTTTCCTTCGTTGTGATTGCTCTTCTAACGGTTGCAAACGTTAGAAACTCACCTATATTCTAGACTTGCTCGTGAGAGAGGTAGAGATTTGGAAAAGGAGATAACCACAGAGATTTGAAGCTATCAACCTTCATCTAATAACTTGAGCCTTAGCGGGAATGGTTGTCTGAGATCCAGGACAAGGGTTAGTAGTCCGACACTCGGAGACCGAGAGGAGAAGAGTGAAATTCATCTAACCAAGATCGAGAGACGTTTAGATGAACATATCTTGTCAGATTTTTCATGTCACATAGCGGGACGGTTTTGTTAGCACAAGTAATCGGTGGAGTTAAGGAATCATTGGGGATCACAGTCCTAGTGTATCTCTCTTATTTTCTACAAACCAGATACGACCAATAATTGTTACTGTCACTTTTTATTCACGACCCCCCCCCCCCCAGTTTTACTTACTTTCCAATTGTTTCATCCGGTATTCTACTCAAACTTTGACCTATTCCCTGTGGAATCGACCCCAACCTAGTTGGGTTCTATATTTGACAAGCGACCGCATTATACTTCTTAGGAGGCATATTTTGGGCGACATCAAATTTTGACGCCGTTACCGGGGAACTATGGTTACGGAGTTGATTATTACTGGTTGGAGTTCATTGATTTTGTTTTTATATACTTTTGAAGGCAATCCCCTGATTCCACTTGATCTTGAAATTGAAAGGACGCTGAGAGCTAATCGAAGAATGGTGAACACTGAAGGAGTTCAAGATCCCGCAGCTGGTAGAGACATTCATCACCAACCAATTCTGCCAGTTGGTCATGAAACAGTGGAACAAACTACCGCTCGATTGACACGTGAAAAGCAGGCTAGGCAAGCTGCTCTTAGGAAAGCAGAAAGAGATAGTCGAGCAATGCAAGAAGCAGCACAGCGACTGGCTGAGGCTGAAGAGCGACAAGGACAACTGAGAGCACAACCGAGACCATATGTGCCTGTTTATGATGATCCTAAAGATGAGTATGCGGCTTATTTAGAGCCAGTCGAGACCGGTGCCATCATTCCACCTGAGTTACCTCCAGGAACTAAGTTTGACATTACCAGTGCCATGATTCACCTGCTAAACTTAAAGGGTGTGTTTGCCGGTCTACCTACGGATGATCCAAACATGCACGTAATGAATTTGTGGGGGTCTGCACATCATATAATTTGTCTGGAGTTGATCAAGAGACTATTCGACTAAGGTTATTTCCATTCTCTCTAACAGGAGAAGCGACTTTGTGGTTGGCAGAATTACCACGAGGATCCATCACTAATTGGCAAGAATTGAGAAATCAATTTCTGGAAAGGTTTTTCCCACCTTCCAAGATGCTGCAGCTGAAGGATGAGATCTACAACTTTAGATAACTTCATTCTGAAGAACTGTATGAGGCATGGATAAGGTTCAAGAAGAAGCTGCAGAATGTGCCAAATCATAGGATGAGTGGTAGAAACTTACTTGAAATTTTCTACAGGGCGCTAAACGTTACTAAGGCTGTAGCAAATACTATAACTGGTGGAGTATTTATGAGAATGAGGTAGGATCAAGCTTCAGAAATATTAGATCGTATCACTAAAACCAACCGAGGATGACATACTCGGGAGACAGATATGCCAGCTGGCACATATGCTATTGGAGCCTCGGCAGTACAACGAGCTTTGGATGAATCTGTGGCTCAAGAGGTCACTCAGTTGAGGACAGAAATTGGTCTTCTGGTTAAACAGATAGCGGCCAGAGATGCGGAAAAGGTGCATGTTGTAAGTGCACAAGGCAAATCGGCTAGACATGATGATAGTGAGTCTGATGAAGAGGCGAAGTACCTAGATCGAGAGGTGGTGGGTTTTTGAGCCAAGGGCCAAGGGTATAATCAAGACTCTTGGAACTCAAGGTAAGGGAATCAAGGTCGGAACTATTATGGAGAAAACTACAACAAATCAGGATACAGAGATAGAGAATGAGACCGTGACAGTGATTGGAGGCGGAAAGATGATTATAGAGAGAAGAATGACCTTTATGTACCACCAGGAATACTTGATGAGGAGTCTAGAAATTCAAGTATGGAGGCCCTTCTTAATAAACTGATCAAAAGAGCAGAGATCTAGGAAAATTTCTTGAAGGAGATTAGGATCGACATTTCGGGCATAAGTCAAAAAGTGGAGTCTCATTCAACTGCCATTAAATAGTTGGAGCAATAATTCAAGTAGATATCATTGGCACTGAATCAACGTCAGCCAGGCACCCTTCCAAGCAATACCGTCCAAAATCCAAAGAATAATAGTCATTGTCTAGCCATTACTACTAGAAGTGGGAAATGTACGACAGATCCACCTATACCTGCCAACAGTGGTAAGACTACTGAGCCGATGGTTATTGATGTAGAAGCTGAGTTAGAGCTGGATATTTCAAAGGGCGACATGGTTCCAAATCATCCCGATGACAGGGAAAAGGCAAAATCTGAAAAGAGGCAAGAAAAGGAGGTACCACAAGTGCTCAAAACTATCCCACGACCTCCTCCTCCCTTTCCTCAAAGGTTGAAAAATAAGGTTGAGGAAGGCAAATATCAGAAGTTCATCACAATGCTGAAGGAGCTGTCAGTAAACATCCCTCTTGTGGAGGCATTGGAGCAGATGCCAGGTTATGCAAAGTTCATGAAAGACTTGGTGACAAAGAAGAGAACTGTCAGTTTTGAACCAGAAGATAACAGACATCATTGTAGTGCAGTTGCTTCGTGTTCCCTAGTTGAAAAGAAGAAGGATCCAGGAGCTTTCATAATTCCTTGTACTATCGGGTCCTACGACTTTGCTAAAGCACTTTGGGGTCGTTTGGTAGAGTGTATTGGGAAAAATAATGCATGCATTAGTTAATGTGTACTACTAGTACCTTGTTTGGTACCTTTTTTAGTCTATGTATAACTAATATTTGCATTAGTTATACACTCTATTGTGTATTGAGGTGTGTATTACTAATACCTCAAAATCTATGGTATTAGTAATGCAGTGAATTCTAATGCATGCATTAGCATGATTAAAGACACAATTATTCCTCAAAATCTTTTCCATATTTTTTTCACTATATATATTGAGGGTATTTTTATAAAAAAAATATTTTTTAAAAAAAATTATGCAATTCATGTATTTTTAATACACCAAACCAAACACTATATAAGAAAAATGCAAGCATAACTAACACAAGCATTATTAATACAAGCATTACTAATACACCACACTTTGCATTATTCTTATACACTCTACCAAACGACCCCTTTGTGATTTGGGTGCTAGCATCAACTTAATGCCATTAGCCGTTTTCAAATAGTTGGGGTTGGGAGCACCAAAACCAACCTCTATGAGACTTTTCATGGCTGATAGGACTGTGAAAAAGTCGGTGGGAATTTTGTATGATGTTTTGGTAAAGGTTGCGTCTTTCATCTTTTCTGCTGACTTTGTGATTCTTGATTGTGAAGTTGACTTTGAGGTTCCCATCATATTGGGAAGACCATTCCTTGACACTGGTCGTGCATTGGTTGACATGGAAACAGGGCAGCTGAAATTCAGATTGAATGATGAATAGGTCACTTTCAATGTTTGTCGTTCAATGAATCAGCCAAGAGATAAGCGGGTGATTTCAGTGATAGATACAGTTGATGATAGTGGTGTTGTTGTATCTCTAGAAGAAAGGTTGGGGGTAGAACCTCTTGCGGCCATGATTATGAATTTTGATAACAATGGTATTGAGGAATATGATGAGATGGTGGGTGCACTCGCTGGTAAAGGAGCATACACTTATGCTCCAAAGAAACTAGATCTCGATTTGAAGAATAAGGTAACCACACCAGCTCATCCGTCTATTGAGGAGCCTCCAGTTTTAAAGCTTAAGGCTCTTCCAGCCCACCTTCTCTACACATTCTTGGGATCTAACAATACCTTGCCTGTGATTATTTCTGCTAAATTGGTGGATTGAAAAGTAGAGGCTTTGGTTTTAGTATTGAGAAGATTTAAGAGGGCCATTGGTTGGTCCATTGCTGATATCATAGGTATTCCACCCGGCATTTGCACTCATAAGATCCAGCTTGTTCCTGAGTGTATACCTAGCATTGAGCACCAGCGTCATCTAAACCCACCAATGCAAGAGGTTGTGAAGAAAGAGATCATCAAGTGGTTAGATGCAGGAGTGGTTTACCCTATTGCTGATAGCAAGTGGGTGAGCCCAGTTCAGTGTGTGCCGAAAAAGAGAGGAATCACTGTGGTTCCAAATGACAAAAATGAGTTGATTCCAATGAGGCCGGTGACTGGATGGAGAGTTTGTATGTATTATCGAAAGTTGAATTCTTGGACTGAGAAAGATCATTTCCCTATGCCCTTCATGGATCAGATGTTAGACCGTCTTGGTGGTAGAGAATGGTATTGTTTTCTTGCTGGCTATTCGGGGTATAATCAGATTTTTATTACCCCCGAAGACCAATAGAAGACCACTTTCACTTGTCCATACAGGACATTCGCATTCAAGAGGATGCCCTTCGGTTTGTGTAATGTACCAGCCACCTTCCAACGCTGCATGATGTCTATTTTCTCCGACATGATGGAAGACACTATTGAGGTTTTTATGGATGATTTTCTGTTGTGGGAGACTCGTTTGATGGTTGTTTGGCACACCTTGCTAGTGTGCTACAAAGATTCGAGGAGTGTAACTTAGTGCTGAATTGGGACAAATATCACTTTATGGTCAATGAGGGCATCGTATTGGGGCATCAGATTTCAAAGAATGGCATTGAGGTGGATAAGGCGAAGATTGAGGTAATTGAGAAGCTACCTCCACCTATCTCTGTAAAAGGTATTCGAAGTTTCTCAGGTCATGCTGGCTTTTATAAAAGATTCATCAAGGATTTCTCCAAGATTGCACATCCTTTATGCAAACTTTTAGAGAAAGAGGTGAAGTTTGTGTTTGATGAAGCATGTCTAACAGCATTCGAGTGTCTTAAGGAGAAGTTGGTTTCAGCCCCTATTATTGTGTCACCGGATTGGACTAAGCCTTTTGAGGTTATGTGCGATGCTAGTGGAGTGTCTTTGGGTGCAGTCCTTGGCCAAAGACGTGAGAAGATGTTACATCTGATTTACTACGCTAACAAAGTGCTTAATTCAGCTCAACAGAATTATACTGTGACTGAGCAGGACCTGTTGGCCGTAGTATTTGATTTTGAGAAATTCAGATCTTACTTGATAGGTACGAAGGTGATTGTGCATATAGACCGTGCAACTCTTCGGTATCTTATGTCGAAAAAGGATGCTAAGCCAAGACTGATTTGGTGGGTACTTCTATTGCAAGAATTTAACTTTGAAGTCAAGGATCGTAAGGGGACTGAAAATCAAGTTGCTGACCATCTATCATGCCTTGGGGAGGAAGCCATGCTTAAATTGAAGGATGATCTTGAGATTGATCATACTTTTCCAGATGAGCAAGTACTTGCAGCATGCCAAGACTTAATCCCTTGGTTTGCTGATTTCGCCAACTTTTTGGCAAGTGATCTAGTTCCGGAGGATATGTCGTATCAGCAGATAAAGAAATTCATGCATGAGGTAAGAAAATTCTTCTGGGATGAGCCGTATTAGTTCAGGATGTGTGCTGATGGCATAATTCGAAGATGTGTCCTAGAGGTCGAGATGATAAGTATTTTGGAAACATGTCACTCATCTCCAGTTGGGGGTCATTATGGAGGTGCGCGGACCGCCCATAAAATCTTGCAATGTGGGTACTACTGGCCCAGTATTTACAAAGATGCTCACAATTATGCTCACGCTTGTGACCAATGTCAAAGGCAAGGGAATATTTCACGCAGACACGAACTTCCCATGACAACTATACTTGAGCTTGAATTGTTCGATGTGTGGGGAGTTGATTTTATGGGTCCTTTTGTGAGATCGTATGGAATGAAATACATCTTGGTAGCCATTGACTATGTTTCTAAATGGGTGGAGGCAATTGCGCTTCCTAATAACGAAGGGAGAAGTGTCACAAAATTCTTGAAAAAGAACATATTCTCACGATTCGGGACACCCCGAGTTATTATTAGTGATGGAGGATCCCACTTTTGCAATCGTTTGTTCAAGGCCTTGCTTGAAAAATATGGTGTTAAACATAAGGTGGCAACACCTTACCATCCTCAGACAAGCGGGCAGGTTGAGGTGTCAAATCGTGAGATCAAGTCTATTTTGGCAAAAAGAGTTAATGCCAATAGGACTGATTGGGCTCGAAGAATGGATGATGCGTTATGGGCATATAGAACTGCTTTCAAAACACCAATTGGTGCATCACCATATCAGTTGGTTTTTGGAAAATCTTGCCATTTTCCCGTCGAACTGGAACATAAGGCTTTGTGGGCGTTGAGAAGGTTGAATTTAGACTGGAGTGAAGCGGCTCAATTGAGACTTGAGCAGATGAATGAGATGGATGAATTTCATCTCCGGGCTTATGAAAGTTCAACATTATATAAAGAGAAGATGAAATTGTATCATGATCGTCGAATTGAGAACCGTGAGTTTCACCCGGGAGATTTGGTGCTACTGTATAATTCCAAGCTTCGCTTGTTTGCTGGAAAATTAAAGTCCAAATGGTCCGGCCCATTCACGGTAGTTAGGGTATTCCCACATGGTGCTATTGAGCTAAAAGAAGCAGATAATGTTCTATTCAAAGTCAATGGACAGCTTGTTAAGCATTATGTGGGAATTATGAAAGAAATAAAGACAGTTGAGGAACTTGAGCTTGATGAATTCTAAGTAGTCAAGCTATCCATGTCGTGTCGCGACGTTGAATCAGGCACTTTATGGGAGGCGACCCATGAGCTATTTGGTGAAGTTTGAGTATCCAAGTTAGCCGTGTCGTGCCGCGACATTAAATCAAGCGCTATTGGGAGGCAACCCAAGCTTTTGTTATGTGGAGATCTGAGTATTGGAGGAGCAGTTAGTAAAGTCACGAAATTTACCTGAATTGGTTTAGTAGCATTCACGCCACTACTCATGTCACATGAGTCAACTCATGGCACGTGGATGGTGCCGTGAAAATCAGAGACAAATTTCAGGTTTCAGAATCTTACATATGGCAGAAGACCCACATGACGTGAGTCCAACCCATGTCACGTGGGTTGTATCGTGGAAATTAGAAGACACTTTCAGGATCAGAACCTCATCTACATCAGGTCCCACATGACGTGAGTCCAACCCACATCACGTGGGTGGTTCTGTGATATTTGAATTCTGCAGATGGCCCAAATCTGACCCGACCCGATCCCATTTTTCTAAAATAAAATCGGTTCCCTTTTTCTTCACCCGATATAACATCCGAACCCACTACATTAAAATACCACTTTAAATTCTTCTAATTAAACCCTAAATTTCCAAGTTTCCATTCCATCACCATCTTAAATCTGAATCCTAACTTTCTCCAACTCCAAAAATTCAAAAAAACCCTCTCAAAACCCTTCAAATCCGACCCCCTATTCCAAAAATCACCCAAAATCCAACCCTATTACCCACAAATTTTGAAAACCCGACTCCCATACCAAAATACGATCCAAACCCGACCCATATACCCAAAATCCGACCCAAACCCATTACCATGCCTCCTAAATTAAACCCCAAAATTGACCATCTTGATTCCTCATCCAGAATTCACACCAAAAATTTGAATTTACCAATCCATCTGTGTGATAAACCGACTGAGTCTGAGAAAAGTGGGTCTGTGGAAGAGTTTGACATTGGCCATAATGATACTGCTTTGTTACCTCGGACCACGAGGTTACAGACTCGAGATCGAGCTGCTGCCCGGGTAGCACTTCGGCCTGTCCGACCACCTGTCACACTGGTTGTTCCAAATGAGTCCTCTGAGTCCGCCCCCAGTCTGAAGAGGGGGAGGATTCTTCTGAGTCAGGTTTTATGGATGATGCTATGGGTCAGGGTACATTTGCGGCGGAGGCTACAACTTTTATTTCTAGTTCTATTGCTAGAGTGCTCCGACTCCCGCATAGAGTAGAGAGGTTCAGTGATGGTGTCTGCAGGGCATGCATGCTTTTAATGATAGAGATGCTGAGATGACGGAGAGGGGTGTGTATCGGAGGAGCATTATGGAGGAGCCCCGATATCGGGTGGAGGAGTTAAGGACTCTGCCTGATATTTGGTCTATTTTTGAGAGATATGGATTGGATTGGATGGCGCATCCTTCTGGTCATTATAGCTCGGAGTTAGTCCAAAAATTTTATGCTTCTTATGCTGTGTCAGTTGACTAGAGTACTCCTGTGAGGCAGCGGTTTAGGTATCAGCCCTTATTGACCCACATCTTGGTTCGCGGTACCCGCATGGATATTTCATAGCAGACCTTTCACCGCTTTTTATTTGGGGCAGACCATCCACTTCCGGCTTTGATTGCTGAATTTGATCATCGGATGGACACTGTTAGAGATAAGGTTAGGATGCGAGATGCGGATCAAAAGTTGGAGCTGCTTAAATGGATCGCGGGGTACATAGCCGAAGATGGTGTGGCGGCTAGTTGGGTGACTGGAAAGCAGGACATCAAGAAGTCCACACTTCATTTTACTGGCAAATTTTAGTGGTCCGTTGTTCGGTATCGGTTGGGTCCAACTAATGCTGATAACTCACTTACATTAGACCGGGCTGTGGTGGTAGCCAGTATCTTGGCTGGCTATGAGATTCACTTTGCCAGATACATCATCCGGGAGATCCATGAGCGGGCCTTCTGAGATCATACGAGTATACCCTTCCCATGCCTGATCCAGAGTCTGTGTGACAGGGCGGGTGTGGCCAGGATACCTACCCTCGACCATTATATAGAGGTGACCCGCATTACAAATATTGGTCTGATGCAGCTGCGGGGTTCTCACCCCATTCTTCCACGCGGGTCACAACCGTCAGAGTCGTCGGGCGCAGCCCTAGATGAGCCGAGTAGTGCTCCTATGCCTATTCCCATACCGGTTAGGATACCTGAGACTATTCCTGTACAGACTGAGGGCACTGGCCCTATTGATGATGAGGTACCCAGTACTAGCGCTCCACCGCCTCCTTCTAGGATGGTTTCAGTGTCGAGGGACTTTCTGCAGCATTTGATTGACAGACAGACGCATATGTTCGAGCGGCAGACCCACACTGAGACCCAGATGGTAAGTTGGTATCCCAGCTTAAGCCTTGGGTTAGGACCACTGTAGAGGCTGTGGAGGCTAGGGTGGAGGCTCGGATGACTGCGACGATGGATCAGTTTATGTGGGGGTTGCATGGGAGGATTGACAGTTTTGAGGCACGGATGGCCTCCCGATTGAGTGCCGCACCAGGTCCTGATATGACCGGATTGACCCAGGTGGTAGCCGCATTGAGAGAGAAGGTTCGGGCGTTGACATCGAGTAGCACTCTTATTATACCACCTATACCTTCTCAGGCCTCCGTACGACCAACATTTGAGGTAGATTTGTTCTCTGATGAGGAGCCTCCGATAGATAGAGGCAAGAGACCCCGCAGTCTGGAGGATCGGGTCGATAGTGATGCTGAATATGAGAGTGATCTTCTGAGGGCGGTTAAAGCCTCCCGGGTGGAGTATCATGCGAGCCAGATTGAGGCGGAGCAGAGGGCGCGTGGTGCATCCGCTAGTCAGGCTGCCTCTCCATCGGATGTACCTACTACTGAGAAGATTAATGATCCCACTGTGGGCGGGCCCACTTTCGGCGCTTAGGGTGCCACAGGTATGTCTTCACTCCCGTGTATGCTATTGATATCTGTGCATTAAGGGTAGTGCACCATGTTTAGTTGGGGGTGGGGGTGTACCACCACTTGGGGGGTTTTGTTGCCTTGTTTCTTTTCCCTCGAGTGTGCTATCATAGTAGAACCGACATGTTTAGGATGTTATTTATAGTGTTTATGTGTTTCTTGCTAAATTAGGAGGAAAATAAGGGAACTATAGTGCATTCCAGTTTAGAAAAGTTTTATGTGTTTTAAACGTTAAGGATACCCCTCTTGAAAAATTTTGTTATTTTTGAAGTATGTGTATGTAGCATGTTTATGTGTGACAGCTGTTGAATCTTGTTATGGCACTAGGATTATAGGCAAATAACTGTAGCTAGCCTTGCATGAACCGGATAGGTAGGTAGTAATTGATAATATAGCCATGTGCTATATGTGTGTGAGGTCACTACTCAATTAACTATGTATGTGCGATCCAGAACTTGCCCGGTTAGTCTTGCCTAAGATTGGAGGATAGGGGGTTAGGAAAGGATCATAGTCCATTTTTGAATAAGTCCACATTTAGCCTAAATGCCAAACCAAATGAAGAAGTACCCCTTGATCCGACTTTGAGCCTTAATTGACTTATTTCTTTCATTAGCCTATTCAGCTTCCCGTTTTAATTACAATGAACCTGTCTTGGCCCTGGTCCGGCCTTGGACACTATGTACCTCAACACAGGCAAATCGCCTAAGTTGAGGGTGGCTATTATAGGGGTGCGTAGATTGAGCTGGGTATGAAGAAGAGGTAAATAAAAGAAAAAGGGGAAACAGGTTTGGGTGTGAAGAAAAAAAATATATAAGGTGAAAAGAAGAGAAATTGCAAAGAAAAAGAAAAAAAAAGAGTTGTATTGTGAAGTTTGATAAAAATCACACCCAAAATCTGAAAATAAAAGAAAGGAGAATAAGGGAGAACAAAAATGAGAAAGGTTGAAAGTTGGAGCCAAAAATAGTGTAGTGTCAAGGAGGGTTGAGTCACCATACCCACATGTACCTACCCATCCCTAAGCCTACATTACAAGCCGAGTAAAGGCTATAGTGATCCTAGTCCAACAGTCCGAAAACTAAGGCGTAGAAAATAAGGGCAAGCCTATGGTATTTCATGCACACTGTTTTAACTTCTTTGTGAGAGTGAGTGTTTTGACCTTGTCCCTGCTTTGATATTCATTAGTATACTGTCAGTGGATGGGACTTCTTTGATTGTGAGTGTACATGGGTTGCATTATTAGCTGCTAGATGTTCGAAAAATGTAGTTTGCATATATGCTTAGTTGTTTGTGCATAATTTGGTGCCGTCACTTGATCCCTTCTGTGTCATGATAATATGTTGCATGTATACACACTTTGGTTTTAATTTGCAAATAGGAGGGGTCACAAAAGTTTTGTGCCAAAGGCAATGAGTCGACTGTCATAGGTCCCTTAGGTTTCTCTTAATCAAGCATCATATATATGTGTTTTTGTTTTGTTCGCCTGAGGACATGCAAATGTTCTAAGTTGAGTGTGTTGATGCGTCATGGTTACATGGCACTTTAGATTCTTAAAACAAGGAAAATATACAATAACTTGGGTGTATTTTGTTGGTATGATGTGGTTTCTGTCCTACTTTGTAGGAAAACAGGTTTTAAAGGCAAAATGATCGAAAAGGAAGAATCGAACCCAAGAACGAAGTGTTAGAAGAAGAAAGAACAAGAATCTGCACCAGAGATGGACTCACGACACCACTCACATGGCGTGACTGCCACTCACGTGACGTGAGTGGCTGGAGTGAGTCTAATTCAGAATATCAAAGATAGGGTCTGATTTCCACATCAGCAGTCACGTGGCGTGACTCAACTTCTGAAGACGTCTAATTGAGCCTGATTTCCACGACACCAACCTACGTGGTGTGACTTGGTTCCATGACACCAAGTCACGATACCGTGGAAGTTGCCGACTCTGTTCTCCTATTTTGATTTGGATAGGATTAGCTTTGTATCTATAAATATTCCTGTATAGTCCTATGTGCGAAGATTAGTCATTACATTGTTTTGAGAGCTATTTTACATTGTTTTGGAGTTCATAAACATATTCTTGGTTTTGTAGTTACAAACCCTAATTCGAGTTTTATTGATAATTGAGATTTTAGTTTTTCTTCATTGTTGTGAGATCATAATTATGTTTTCATCTCTGAATTCTTCTTGCGTTCTTACAATTATGAGTAGCTAAACTCATCAACTAGGGTTGTGTGAACCATGAGTAATTAACAAAACCGGTTAAATGCAAGGCAATTTTGTACCATTGTATATGCATGTATTGTTGTTTCCTTCGTTGTGATTGCTCTTCTAATGGTTGCAAACGTTAGAAACTCACCTGTATTCTTGCTCGAGAGAGAGGTAGAGATTGGGAAAAGGAGATAACAACAGAGATTTGAAGCTATCAACCATCATCTAATAACTTGAGCCTTAGCGGGAATGGTTATATGAGATCCAGGACAAGAGTTAATAGTGCGACACTCGGATACCGAGAGGAGAAGAGTGAAATTCATCTAACCAAGGTCGAGAGACGTTTAGACGAACATATCTTGTCAGATTTTTCATGTCACATAGCGGGACGGTTTTGTTAGCACAAGTAATCGGTGGAGTTAAGGAATCATTGGGGATCACAGTCCTAGTGTATCTCTCTTATTGTCTACAAACCAGATACGACCAGCAATTGTTACTGTCACTTTTTATTCATGAAACCCCCCCCAGTTTTACTTACTTTCCATTTGTTCCATCCGGTATTCTACTCAAACTTCGACCTATTCCCTGTGGGATCGACCCCAACATAGTTGGGTTCTATATTTGACAAGCGACCGCATTATACTTTTTAGGAGGCATATTTTGGGCGACATCAGCTGTCGTGCCTCTAAATCGACTCTCTCATTTCCAAGAGTGATGTGTGTTGAAGGCAACTGTTGAGGGGGTGTATGAGTAACGCGAGAATAAGGAGCTACAGTCCAAACAGGGGTTTGGTTTGGACGAGAAGTAAGAAGAATGTGATTTTTCTGGATATTGAGCATATTTACCGTATTTACAGATTTTAAATCGAGTCGATGTTCAAACGCCAGACAACCTTTAAACAAGATAAATAAATCAACAAAAGTTACCACATAGCACAAATAAGTTTAAAACAATATAAATAGAAGACGTTCCCGGATGAAGACTATGACTTAATAAGTGATCTAAGCATAGAGATTTGGGCTTCTAACACACGAGACAGACGCTAGTGAAAAAACTTATGCTTTGGAAAGATTAACATGATGTTGAATTTGAAATTGTAGTTGTAAAGAAAATAAGAAAGCTAGGGGAATGAACAAGGTCGACTCATGTTGAACATCATAACTGTTGATTTTTGAAACATCCTTTATGATTGATATCATCGCTAATCCTTCCAACTTCATACAAAAATGATAAAAACAGGGGGAAAGAAAATTTTTATTATGATGAGACCGAACCCATTAAATGAGCACCTACGTATCCCTCTTATAGGGGAATCAGGTCAAACGTAGTTCCAATACATAAGGGGAAAGCATAAAAGAAACTCCATATTATTCAAAGTATGTAAAGCTTAAAGTAATTCAAGTTCTAAGGAGCCCGGAGTGGAGAAACAACATGATATCCTCTTCATTAATGCCAAACAGGTGCAAGTCATGTTTAGGAAATTAATCAACATCAAGATTTGGCCCTATCACAGTTATCACCTTGGTATCAATCATCGCCTGAATTCTGTCTTTAAGTTTGACATTCCTCTGTGGTGTGCCCTTTCATCCCTGAATAATAAGCACAAATTTTTGAGTGATCGAGCCATTTTGCACATGTGTTCATTACAATTGTAGGAATTGGAGTGATGTAGCCAACATCTCTTAATCTCTCATAAAGTTGGACTATGGGCTCCACCAAAGGAGTGTACTGTCTTGGTGGATTTTTCTGAAACTTGACTGGAGGTCTAGCGGACTGATTGGATCATTAATTTGTTGGTGGATTTGGACAAAACACGAGAATGTATTTTGATGTTGGAGCAATGGATGGAGGTGGGTACCAAATAGTTTGAGGATGAGGTTTTGTGGAGGATTGGGGATAATAAGCGTAATTTGGTATTTGAGTGATTTCAGGAGATAGATACCATATCAGTTGAGGGAGACTTTTCTTTACTAGTCTCCCACCACTTATCAAATTTTGTAGTTCTCTCTTCAACTGGCGGCATTCATCCGTGTCATGACCAGGCATACCAGAATGAAAGGCGCAATGCTTTTTGGGATCAAAGAAAGGACTTGAAGGGTAGTAGGAACCAATAATCTTAGGCTGCAAGATACCATGTGACCTCAACATTTCAAAAGTGATTGACGGTGGTTCGTCTAAGAGAGTCATCGCTTGGAATTTTCTCTCTTCGGGCTTTGGAGGCTTTGGCTCCTCATTGATGATTGTCTTTCCCTTACCCCTAAATTGTGGCTCAACCAAACCAACCTTTTCATGTACTAGAGTTTCACCTATGAAGTTCCTCTTCAGCCTATTGTCGAACCGCCCAATAAAATCACTTGCCAAATTGTCCTAAGAAACCCACTTGCTTGTATCCTTCTCTGTGTACTGCATCAATGCTAGACCTGTAAGCGAACTGACAAAAAGTTTCATCTTAAGACTATCACTTTGCCCTATAATTGCTAGCTCATCCAGGTATAACGGAAAGTTCAAATCCCAATATTTATTCTTACTTTCTTCTCCTGATTTGGATAACTTATCCATCTTGAGCTGTTGAGATGACCCCTCTTATTGTTAGGAATCTTTCCTTCTGTTTCCTTCTCCTTACCCATCTCTGTCAACCCATTGAGTGATTTTTCCAGTACGACTGAATACAAACTCGGAGATACGTGTGCATCACAATTAGGCATAGGTGAGGTCGTCAATATAGGAGACTCCATAGTGCAGATGGGATCAATGGATTCAATTTCGGATAATGGCTCTGGGAAGCCTGATGGCATATCAGCTGAACGTCGAAGATTGGTCATTATTCCTCTGATTCTCTCAATTTTTCTTTCCATACTCATGATGCTTGACTCAAAGGGAGTAAGTTTGTCTTGGTGCAAACCCAAAATCTTACTCTTAGCTTCACTGTTGACAAGGTTGATAAACATTGCTTGACTAGCCATTTCTAATGTTCAACTTTAGTCAACCTTAGAAGAAAGGACTTATGATTCGTAAAAACTCACGACAATAGAATGTCTATGAGTAATATCATGGAGTAAAATATTTGAGTTATGCTTATTTGAAATGAATAGGAGTGATGAGAGCTCTACATGATTTAGAAGTCGGGAAAGCTAGAGTATGGCACGAATATGAAAACACTCATTGTCAAGAGTTATGGTGAAGACAATGGTATGTTAATATTAAATGTGTTAAGTAAGAATGTCCTAAAATAATGAGTTACCCTAAAAGAGTAGAAATAATCTAGAACACCCTATCGAGGACTGTATCGGACCAAGAGATGATTAGTACGTTAAAAGATATCTTGGAGTACAAGATCAAGCCATGAAGATAAGTTGAAAGAGAGTTTCGACACTAAGCCCTAAGATGGTATGATTCGGGCCTAAAGGAACAAGGGTAAAATAGCAAGACGTGAATTCTAAGGGTAAGGAAAAACTAAAAAAAAAAAACATAGGTAAGATAGTAACACATGCATAGAAATTTAACACCTAGCGAATAAGATTATGCGCCCTTTTGGGGTTGTGAACCCCTTTGGACTTGGGACTAGGTTTCACTAATTAACATTCAGCGCATCAAGGGTGTCAAGGCATTCCAGGCTGAATGAGATGCATATTCCTTAGTAAAAGAACACGCAGCCACGATCTAAAGAACATGAATAGTTTCGTGACACGGTTCTCTCAAGTGGACAACTTGAGAGTGGGAAAGCTCATGACTGTCCAAGCACCGCTGATCGACCAATCCATGAGGTATTTCCCGCAAGGGTGTTTTAGGAATGAATGTCCGTGCAACCACGCAACCGTTCTTAAAAGAAAAGAAAGGAGGTTCCAAGTGGAGGAAGCTATAAGTAGAATAACAATTAAAATAAAGCAATAAACACATAGTATGTAAATAAAGCGATAACATATACGCAATTTATGGAAAGCAGCAGTATAATAAAAACAAGTAAATAAGTGAATATAAAAAACAACACACGATATAAGACACATAATGAAGAAAAAAATAAAAATAAATTATATATGAAAAATATATATCAAATATTCACGAAAATGAATAAATGAAAAAGGCAGGGAGATGAACATGGTACAATAAATGACTCAAAAATGAAATAAATAAAACTAAATAAGGAGTCAAATTAATCATTTAAGAAAACAAACAAAGGAAGAAGGGGAAGGGGTGGATCATGTATAGCATGTAAGTCCTATTACCATAAAATAAAAAAAAATGAAAAGAAAACACAAAACCCCACATAAACACGAATCCGTAATGGTTAGAACCTAAGTATATCCCCAGCAGAGTCGTCATGCTGTCGCGCCCCATTTTTCTCGCAAAAAGTGGGATCCGACGTGACAAACTCTTTTGGATGATTTAAAAGAGAAGAGTCGCCACCTAACGAATTAAGATGCGTTAGGGCACCATTCTAGACTAACTACGAACTTATTTTAATTTATTAGTCTATGCCAACCAGAAATTTGGGTAAGGGTTCAAGTTACCTCGAAAGGAAGGTGATAGGCACCTTTCGAGGTCCACAAATGTGGGACCCGGCCGAATTCATATGTTACGTGGGGAAATTCTACGTGATAAGCAAAGGTCAATTATTTTTATTAACTTAATAATAACTAAGTGTTTAAACAGGGAAAATAGTTATTTATCTAATTAATATAAACCTAAGTAATACACATTAGGAAAAATATATATGAAAAGGAAAATAAAATATCAGATAAGCAACAAGAGAGAAGGACACAATTTATATAATCGAAAGATTTAGTTAAATAATACCGAGCCTAAACTACCCCAAATAATTGAACATTCAAAATAAGATAAAGAAAAATCGATTTAGAAAAGATTTTATACAAGGAGTTAATTTTAGCTTATTCGGATCAACGCCCGACTTATTAACGGATAACAATGTCGCATATCGCATTGTCATATTCAGCTTGGGTCAACTTCCATCATTTTCGATTTTCTACCTACCCCACCTAGTTTGATTATTAGTCTTAAAGGCATTCTAAAGAAAACGATAAAACTAACGTTTCCTAAAATGTCTACCCGTCCCAACTTAATGTCCAAAAGGCGTGAGACTTACTATTTTGGGATTTGGTTCTAGACAAGAAAAATCCTAGGCTGCCTAATTAGACTCGAATCATACAAAACAAATAGGACTTATAAGTAGCATGTAACGATTTCAAATAAGCCTCTTGATTAATTAAAGTTAATTAGGTGATGGCATGCTTAAAAGATAATTATTTGTTTTACGTGATTAAAACATATAGGCATGATTTCTAGGCGAGACGTATTAATCAATGTGCCGGGAATCAAATTAAAGTGCTAGATATTAAATTAAGGATGCTGAAAATTAATTTAAATATGCAGAAAATTTATTCAAATTAATTGGGAATTAACTTAAGTATGCTGAAAATTGATTTAAAAAATTAGTTAAACATGCAGGAAATTAATGTAAATATGCAGGAACTTAACTTAATTGTGCAAGAATTTTAATCTAAATATGCAGGAAATTAACTTAATATGTGGAAAAATTAATTTATTTGTGCAGAAACTTTAATTTAAATACGCAGGAAAATAACTTAATGTGCAGAAAATGAATTTAATTGTGCAGGAAATTTAATTTAAACATGCAAGGAATTAAGTTTAAATATGCGGGAAATTGTTGCAAGACTGTAAGTTAATTTAGGAAATGCTGGAACATAATTACATATGCAAGAAAATAGGTTCAAGATACCGAAAACTAATTTAGATTTGCAGGGAATTGATTAGAAAATACTGGAAATTGATTTAAGGTGCTGAAATTAATTTTTTAGATGCTGAGAATTAGGTTTATATGCTGAAAATTAGTTTTAAAATGCTGGAAATTAATTAATACTTGCTGGAAAATGCTAGAAATTAATTTTTATTGCTGGAAAATAAACTTTAGATGCTGGAAATTAATATTTTAAAATGCTGAAAATTGACTATTATATGCTAGAAATCAAATAAGCTTGCTGGAAGTTATTTAAACATGCTAGAAGTTGATTAAAGCATGCTTAAAACTAATTTAAATATGCTGGAAATTCATTTACATATGCTGAAAAACTAAATTAGAGGTGCTGAAAATAGATTTAAAGTGATGAAAATGTGATTTTTAATACTGAAAATTAATTTAAAGTGTACAAAAAAGTATAAGAAATTAATTAAAAATGTAGAAAAATTGATAAATATGCTTGGAATTAATTTCAACAAGTTGAAAGCTAATTCACACTCCTAGAACATGATTTCTAAGTGATGGATCGATTAATTAACATTCTGAAAATTAATTAACAATCCTAAAATGTTTTGCCTAAGTGATAAAATAATTAAGTCACAGAATTCCCCACCCCCATAAGCATCCCAATCTTTTATTACATATCAGTGTTTATACAAGATTATTACAGACCAAAAATGAATGTATAACAAAAAGAAAAGACTTAAAAGGATGAACTAGGCAGTCCCCAAACTCCCGGGCATCTTTTCCAGTCCCCCAAATCAAACATCCTCTAATAGTACCTACTAAGCATAACCAAAATATCCGAATGCACAAGAACATACAACAACCACGACGAAACAGACCAACAAGAAAAGAATAGGATATCATTATAATATTAGTTATGCGAGCATGCTCTCTAGATTACAAGAAGACTACCACACAAATATTGAAAGTTGTGTCGATAGAAACTAACTGGTTTGGTGGCAAATAGATAGTCAAGCAAAACAACAAGAGAAGTTTCGCAGGCAATCCTTTATCAAGAGCAAGCAAAACTTCAAAATGTATTTTTTAGTATAGGGAGTAAAATGCTTAAAGCCTTTTGAGTATATGTGAATGGGAGCCAAAATCTCTATCTCCCCATATGAATAAAAATAGGTCTTTATATAGGCAAGAGTCGTACATAATTAAAGGGAGAAAATTTTTCAGAGAATCAATTGAGGGGAGTAAGAAGAAAAATAAATACTTCAAAGAATCAATTGATGAAAATCCTTTTCTTTAAATAAACTAAATCAATTTAAGGCAGAAATTATGTCATAATTACCATAACTAAGCAAGTAAGAATATATTTATGAAAGATCAATAACATTAATCAAGGTGTTGAAAAGTAAAAATAAGGCATGTGAGTATTAATCATGTAATAACTAATTGTTCTTAATCAAAACATACCATAATTAGTGGTGTAACAATCAGTCATGTTCCAACTAAGGAAAAAGGATCAAATAAAAGGGGTAGACATGCTAGAGTTTCCATAATCATGTTAGTAATTCAATCAAGCCAACAGAATTTACTGAAGTTGGTGAATAAACCGCTTCAAATCTACACAACTTCAATAATAATAATAATAATAATAATAATAATAATAATAATAATAATAATAATAATAATAATAATAATAATAATAATAATAATAATAATAGTAATAATAATAATAATAATAATAATAATAATAATAATAATAATAATAATAATAATAATAATAATAATAATAATAATAATAATAATAATAATAATAATAATAATAATAATAATAATAGGCCATGTGTTTGGAATTATGAGTATGCACATTTGCGGAAATACGTTAATAAATATTAACAAAATTATATTTGATATAAAATGCAAGACATCAAGATTTATTTGATACCAAAATAAGAACTATTAATACCCAAAACTAATAATTTATAAAATAGCAGCCTAAAAGGAGTATCGGGAGGTCAAAATTGGGTGTCAACAAGGCTAACAGACAGAAACTAGAAGAAAGGAGATGAAGAAGACACAACAACAATAATAAATAAAGGCCGAAATTATATGAACGACATACCATATATACATACTGTGGCAGGAGAGGAAGAGGATAGTATATACAAATGAACCCCTCCCAAGACCTGGTAAGGTCGGTACTAGAGCCACAACTAACACTACCAGAGTACTAGACAGAAACCAAATATACACAACATATACAATAGTCTCGAGTACAAAAGCCTATATAAGAGTAGATGAAGTAGGATCATCCTCGGATAACAACAAGCTCACCCTGCTCTGGATCAGTGCTGAGGAAGGAGGATCACGTCACTGTCATCGACTGGTGCCCGGATCTGCATCAGAGAAAAAGATGTTGAAGTGCAGTATGAGTACCGGGTAACAGGTACTCAGTAGGCATCATCGGCCTACTGAGCTCAATATAGCATAAACATAACTAAAATATGAGGGTGTATGCTAAGTACGGTAAGAATGACAAAATATAAATAGCTATCAAGTTGTGCAAATGCAATAAGGAAATAAGTTGAGGTGATGCGAAATAATAAGTAAATGCAGAAATAAATAGACAAGTCAAACATAACCTAACTAGGCCCCCATAAGCCCAGAAGGCATATTGAAGAAAACAATAACCCAAACTTGCCCCCATAAGCCGGTGGGACACACAAGAAAAGTAAATGTAGAACCGTCAGTAACCTGTGGCTAAACCATTATCCAGGAACCACAGTAACCATCCGGGGGTGTACCGGTCTTGAACCGGCACCAATGGGTAATAACAAGAGGCCGGACGTTGTGTTCGAACCGGGCACAGTGTGTAATAACGAGAGGCCACATATATAATATACAACAAATCTCATAGCCAGATGCCGAACTCAAACAGAAACTCAAGGAATCACAATATCAGAATTACGGTACCCAGTACCAGAACTCTCAAATTATATCATAACCTGAAGTCGGACTCGAACCGAAATTCAGTGAATCACAATATCAGAACCACGGTACGCAGTATCAGAACTCTCGAATAGTATTACAATCAGTAGTTGAACTCGAACCAAAATTCATAATAATCAGTAACCATCATATCTGAATCAGTGGCCGGACTCGAACCGAAACTCATAATAGTCATTCTCTTGGAGTCATCATAACTAAGTGCCAAAATAGTGCCATTATCCACAAAAATACAAGTAAACGGGTACATACCGGCCCCAGACCAAACCTGAAACATAAATAAAAAGCTAACCCACAATGTACTACAAGGCTAATCCCTGGGTCCTCCGAGGTCAACTTCCTACTACTAGGTGATATATATGCCAAATCGGGTATCTCAAGTGTACCATAGCAAGATGGGTCCCAGTTCTAGGTTAAGGCTAACAATTCCGATCAAGTGTTACGTTAGCTGGGGTCGATAGGGCCAAACAGATTAAAGGATCATAACCAAGGTAAATCAATCCAAAGGTTATCCTAAAAGAGTGTCTCAGGGCTTAACTAAGCCAAATAATATCTAAGGTTAACTATGTCAACTGTGAAGAGTAGCGCGAGCCATTACGGGGTCTCAAAACCAAGTCTGGTCTAAACCTATCCGAGTCTGGACTAAGGTTCCCCAGTATCCAACTAATAGTAGTCACAACATTAACCAATTCAGAAAGGCATTTAAGGCATACCACAAGGATAACGGGCCCGAAATATACCCAAACAGGGCCCTATTCGGCCCAACAAGCCTAATTATAGTAAGCCAATGGAAAACTACAACTATCAGCCTAAACACTAGCATAATAGCATTCAAATACTATAAATAAACTCAGTCTAGGTATAAGGTAAGCCTAGCCTACCTGGACGCCATCCAATGCCTGCCAATGAACCAGCTACACAGGAGCCTTTCCTTTCCGAGAGGCCTCCGGCTGCTGTCAAGCTACCAAAACAATAAACTACAAGTCAAAGCATGACTATTGATACCCATATTGCACTAGTTCAGAAAATGTCCGAATATTCCACATGGGGCTCGCTTGCAGAATTGTGAAACTGAAATTGTCACAGCATTCCAAATCACCCAGTGACCAATAGTCACAACTAACACCACTAAATTCGAGCTCAATATAGTTCTAAAATAGCACCAACATCAACCCCGTGAAATTGCAATTTAATTATGTGACTTCTAAGCTAAAATTGACCGAAAAACTTACGATATAAGGATGTTATACTATCAACCAAGAGGTTGAATAACTTGATATAGATAATTAATTTTCTCTCGGGAGTCACAATACAATGTTAGAGTATTTCTGTCCAGAAATTTGCTTCAACGTGAGCTTGTGAAGAATTGTGGACCGTGTTTACAAAGACCACCTCAAATTAACAATTAATGCTTCCAAAAATAAATGAAAACTCACAATTACACACACACACACACACATATATATATATATCACAATATGATTAACATGAAACTTTCCACCAACCTGCAATTAGTACATATGTAATATAGTGTGCTTATTGGCTATCTAGGTGGCATCACACTACAACCTTACTTAAGGTGTTATCCACCCACTTCTCCACGTGGAGTGGAGGTGGAAACACTTACCTATTTTTATTCCATTATATATGTATTCGTGTATTGCATAGGTCCGTGATAAAATAAATACAACATTTTGAATGTACCATAATTAATAGAAAATTATTTTGAATAAAATCTCTATATAATAATAATATTATTTTAATATATCTAGATTTATTATCTCCGCTTAAAATATTAATAGGTTATAAAACTATTATATAGTAGTATAGATATATCATAACTAAATTTTTTTTATAAATATGAAAAACATTTTAGAGAGGTAATTAACTATATCTCTTTACCAAAATCACAATTAATTTAAATGTTCCACAACACGTTCGGTATTAATAAAATTCTCAAAAAAACTGCCCGAAAATCAAACTGTCAGTCCCAACAAGTCATAAATAACTTGGGGTAGTTATAGGAAAGCTCTAAACGCCGAGAATGTTCAAAAACGAGGAAAATGACCGGGAGGGTCATTACACAGAGATAAGTCATCATTAAAATCAAAACTGCAACAATCTCTCCCTTTTTGATGATGAAAATTTTTGAATGTATTATACTTTCCTTTTTGGTTGATTTGAATGTAGCTCCCCCTGAGTTGTCTGCTCAGGTAATTTTGTCAGTTTTTTCCAGCCTTCAGACGATTGACTTCAAATGCTATGAGTCGACTCATGATAGTCAACTGTCATGTATCTTAATCACAGCTCCCTCTGCGTATATGCATAATATATATTCTCCCCCTTTTGACATTATAAAAAAAGGAAACACAGATAAAAATAAGATGCTAGCATATTATAGGATAATAGGGTAGAGGGACAAAACAAAACCAATTTTATCTTATTCTAGCTTATTCTTAGGTACAGTTATCCAAAATAAAATAGAAAAGTCTTAAAACAGTCATAAAGAATCTTAAATAGTCACACAAATTAGAGAGGCTTATGGGGAGGTTGTGGCTCATAGCGGTGAAAGAAGTAGGAGATAGTGTTCACGAATCCATCCTTGAGTCCTACAAACTGTTTCCTTTGTGACGTCGCTCACCTTTTGCATCTGAAAGTGAGTAGTTGCCACCAAGTCTTTTATGTCATCAACCTTAGCTTCCAAGATAGTCAGTTTGTTGAGGATAGAGCAAGAAGAGGAAGCAAAAGAAATATCTGTAGCAACATGGGCTTGGGGGAAGGAACAACATGAATGTCCCCATCAACTTTCAGAGACCAAGAATTTTCATAGCAAACATAACCCATACTGATAAAAACTTTTGAATCATAGCATTGCTTTATAGAGATGGGAGAAAAGTCATCAAGGCATATATTATTAGCTTCTAAGATTCGAGTAATGAGTGAACCATAGGGAAGACTTGAAGGGTTTGCAGCAAATTCAATCATGTAGTTTAGAATAAGAGAGGACAATTTGAACTTACGCTTTTTCACCAGATAGTAGGTTAGCAGAGTGTCCTATTGGGATAAAGTAGAGTGAGAGCCAGCACGAGGAAACAAAGTGGTTGCAATAATGTACGCCAACACATGAGTTTCAAATGACAAAGCTTTTGGACCTAACTGAGATGGTAAATCTCCACTAGAGTTCAAAGAAAGGTTTTTCTTAGCCTAATCAAAAGAGAGATCAAAATCAAAAGTCCAGGAGTTTTGGTAGAGGGACAATATCCAGAGCACTGAATTTGAAAGATAGCATCAAATAGAGAACAATCAAGAAAAATTCTTTGACCCAACACAAGAGTTTCGAATTCATCAGATTTTAAGGATCTGAGATTTTCATAAAATAGGCACATAAGAGGTTCATAAACCACTTTTGGAGAAGAGAAAATGTTATCCCATTCTTGAAATTAAAAGAACTTTTTAACAGGATAATGTAGAGAGAAAAGAAGATCTAAGCCCATAATTCTACCATGCACAATAGTTTTGTCCTTGAGAGATTTAAAAAGGGCTTCATGAGACGAATTCCAAAAATCATTCTTAACATCAAGAGAGCTTTCGAAATCAAACTTGATTTTCTTATTGGAACAACCAGAGTCATCAATAAGAGAAGAGAAAAGCGACTAACACACTTAAAAAATACTCTAAAAAAATTAAATGCAGTGCAATCTATTAATGCAAAATTAAACTCTATTTTTGACAAGGATTTGGAATAATTCCAAGAGATTTTCATAAAATGCAAAACCTTTCCTTCATGGGAGGCTTAGTAAAGAAATCAGCTAGTTGAAAATCAGTATCAATAAATGATATTTCAATATTTCCTTTAAGGACATGATCTCTAATGAAATGATGCTAAATATCAATATGCTTAGCTCTAGAATGATGCACAGGATTTTTTGAGAGACATATAGCACTAGAGTTATCACAATAAATAGGAACAGGCATGAAATCTAGATCATAATCACTTAATTGATGGGTCATCCACAGGAGTTGAGCACAACATTTCCCAATGACTATGTACTCAGCTTCAGTGGTTGATAAGGATACACTTTCTTGTTTCTTGTTGTTCCAGGAAATTAAAGATTTTTTCAGTAATTGAAAGGATCCACTGGTGCTTTCCCTATCGTCTTTATTTCCAGCAAAGTCAACATCTAAAAATCCTTCTAGATTGAAATGATCACTCTTTTGGATACCATAATCCTAAGGAGGGGGTGCCAATAAGATATATGATAATTCTTTTAACCGCTGTAATATGTGACTCTTTGGGAGCTGACTAATATCTGGTACACTTGCAAACACTAAACATGATATCTGGTCGACTAGCTGTTAGATATAATAAAGAACTAATCATAACACTATATTTTGATTCTTCCATTGGCTTTTCTTCATCATCTTTTTTTAAGAGAGCAAGTGGAACTCATAGGAGTTCCTATGGCTTTAGCATTTTCCATGACAAATTTTTGAATAAGTTCCTTAGTGTACTTACTTTGATACACAAAAGTACCTTTTTCAGATTGATGAATTTGTAATCCCAAAAAAAAAGGTTAACTCACCCATCATGCTCATTTCAAATTCACTCTTCATAAGCTTAGAGAATTCCTCACAAAGAGAAGTATCAGTACTACCGAATATAATATCATCAACATAAATTTGAATAATAAGGTTTCTAGAAGAGCTTCTTTAATAAATTAGGTAGTGTCAATTTTGTCTCTTGTAAAACCATGTTCACAAAGAAAAGTACTGAGTCTCATACCAATCTCTAGGAGTTTGTTTCAGAATGTAAAGTGCTTTGGACAATTTGAAAATATGATATGGAAATTCTGGATTTTCAAAGCCAGGAGGTTGTTTAACAAACACTTCTTCTTCAATAAAACCATTTTAAAAAGCACTTTTGACGTCTATTTGAAATAGTTTATTTGACAAGCAAGAAGAATGTGAATTGATTCTAACCTTGTAACTGGATAAAAAGTTTCATCATAGTCGACTCCATCCTGTTGTGAATAGCCTTGAGCAACAAGACGAGCTTTGTTTCTAATCATTTTTCCATCTTCATTCATCTTATTTTTAAATATCCACTTAGTGCCAATTATAGAGGAATTTTTAGGTTAGGGAACAAGTGTCCATACTTTATTTTTTTCAAACTGATTTAGTTCCTCTTTCATTGTAGAAATCCATTCCTTTTTTCTTAGAACCTCATCCGTTTTCTTTGGCTCCAATTTTGAAATAAGAGCAATGTTTGCAAATCTTTTGCTAGATTCTCTAGTCCTCATTCCTTCTTTTGGATTTCTAATGATGAATTTATTTGGATAGTTTGGTTCTCCTCTCCATTCGTTTGGAATGATATCTAGTTCAACTTGTTTTTCAGTTGCCTCAGTGTCTGGATAGACTGTCTTTGAAGAAGTAGCCACTTGAGGAGTTTGTCCTTTCTCATCATCTGTACTAATTCTTTTCTCAACAATGTGGTTAGATTTATCAAAGACAACATGAACTGATTCTTCAACACATAGTGTACATTTATTATAAATTCTATAAGATCTACTGGAGTTTGAGTAACCAAGAAATATACCTTCGTCACTTTGTGGATCAAACTTACCAATATTGTCCTTACTATTATTATGAAAAAAAACACTTGCATCTAAATGGGTGGAAATAGCTGATATTTGATTTCTTACCATTTTATAATTTATATGGAGTCTTCTTTAGAATAGATCTGATGAAATATCTATTCAAGATATGACATGCAGTGCTTATTACTTCTGCCCAGAAATGATGTGGTAGGGAATGCTCACAGATCATTTTTCTTTCCATATCTTGAAGGATTCTATTCTTCCATTCAACCACTCCATTTTGTTGAGGAGTGCGGAAAGATGAGAAATTGTGAGTGTATCCTTTCTTGTTGAAAAAGCTTTCGAAAGTTTTATTTTCAAATTCTCCTCCATGATCACTTCTTATAGAAGAAATGTAGTATCCCTTGTCTTTTTGTACTTTTTCACAGAAAAAGTCAAAATTCTTTAAAGTATCATCTTTGTTAGATAAAAATATATCTCAAGTAAATCGTGAATAATCATCAATAATAACAAAAGCATATCTTTTACCTCCGATACTTGCAGTCCTTGTGGGACCAAACAAGTCCATGTAAAGTAGTTGCAAGGGTTTGGTAGTAGTCACAGTATCCTTTGAAGAGAAAGAGTTTCTTGTTTGTTTACCTTTTTGACATGCATCACAAATGTAATCTTTGGTATAATCTAGTTTGGGTAGTTCAAGAACCAAATCAAGCTTGGCAAGTTTCTCTATGAGTCGCATGCTAGTATGACCAAGTTTCTTGTGCCATACCCATGGATCCTCTGATATAGAAGCAAGACAAATGTGTTCCTTAATCCTTTTGATGGAATCTAGGATGTAAACATTTCTTTCTCTATTTCTAGGAAGCATAATTTTTCCTGATTTGTCTTTTATTGTACATCCAGTCTTTTTAAACTTGACTTTAAGATTAGCATCACATAGTTGACTGATGCTTAGAAAGTTGTATTTAAAATCCTTCACAAGATAAACATTTGTGATATCACATGAATCATTGAAAAGTATCGTTCCAATATCTATTACAGTTCCTTTTGAATTATCACCAAATCTAATGCTTCCTCCATTATAGTCAGCTATAGATTTAAACAGGTTCTTATTTTCTGTCATATGATTTGAATACGCACTATCAAGGTACTATTTCCCTTTAGCTCTTGAGTGATATTCCTGCAAAATAACTTAGTTATTTATTCTTAGGCACCCAAGCCTTCTTGGATTCTTTTGAGTTAAAGTTTGGATCATTTGATCCATCTTTGGGTCTCCAAATCCATTTAGAATAATTTCTAGTATGAAATTTGCAATTGTAATGTTTGTGCCCAGATTTTCCACAATAATAGCATGAGAAAGAGGAGTGTTTTTCAGTGATTGATCTAGAATTACTATAATTACGATTAGTACTCTTAGTCGACTTTTCAAAGCTAGTCGACCTGGAGGACTTATTAAAAATATAGTACTTGTTACTGGATTCAGGTTTATCACTGTTAGGTCTTTTCTTAGTCGACTTGTGTGAGGAAGTTAACTGATTAGATATGACAACACTATGACTGAGTGATTTTTGAAAACTATTTATTTGATATTTAATTCATCAATTTCTTCTTGTAAAGCAATATTTTCAACTTCACACACTTCAAGATTTATTTCCCATTCTCTTCTTTCTCTTAATAAAGCTCTATTTTGATTATGAGCTTTGTTTAAGTCAATAATGGCTTGATCTAACAATCTTTTCATGTTAGAACAGTCATTACAAACATTTGTCGTTACCTCACTTATCTCTCCAATTGTCATGAAGCAGACATCTCCAACATTGTCATTCTTATCATCATCTGAGTGATCTTCATCATTCCAGCTGCTAAATTCCCTATGCTTAGAGTTTTCTTTTGAGGATCTTTTCTTCCCATCTGGATAGTCTTTTGCAATGTGTCCATATTTTTCACAAGTGTAACATTTTTCATCATTCTTGTATTCAATCATCTTACCTTTTGAGAAGTTTTGTCTACCTCTTTTTTGACTTCTGGATCTTCTGAAATCGTCTACCACAATTCTAGTGATGAGAGCAATTTCATCTTCAGATAGAGGTTCCTCCTCTTCTTCATCAATTATAGCTTTGAAAGCCACAGTCTTTTTCTTGTCTTTATCTAGATTTTTGTTTAGATGAGCTTTCTAAAATGCAATGAGATCTCCTCTAACTTCATCATATGACAAAGTATTGAGATTCATACTTTTAAGAGCAACTACTTTAGAGATCCATTGGGAAGGTAGACTCCTGAGAATTCTGGTGATTTGGTCTGACACAGGATAGGTTTTTCCAGCAGCTTTGAGTTTACCAATGATTTTCTCAAAACGAGTAAAAGTTTCTTCAATTGATTCTCCTTCTTTCATCTTGAATAACTCATAATCATATACTAGCATACCAATCAAGGTTTGCTTGACCTTTTCTATTCCCTTCATATGTGACTTCCAATTTATCCCACATTTCTTTAGTAGTGTCACAATAAGAATTTTTTTCATATTCTTCACTACTGATAGCATTATAAAGAACATTCTTTTCCTTTAGGTTAATCTGGATAATTTTTATTTGTTCATCAGTGTAATTCTCAAGAGTTGGAATTACAATAGTTGATGATTGACTATTTTCACTGTTTGTCACAGTCTCCTTTGAAGGAGGGATAGGTAGATCACCAAGTTTTATGACTCTCCAGACTTTAACATCATACGAATTTATGAATATTTCCATTCGAATTTTTCAGTGTGAGAAATGCTTGCCATTAAAGTAAAGAGGTCTTGTTTGGGAAGTTCCTTCTTGAAAAAGTGCCCCAATTGCAGATGGTTGAGCCATGATATTTTCTCACTTGCTGTTAAGAAAATTAATATGATTCCTTGCTCTGATACCAATTGAAAGTGCAGGGGGGGGGTGAATTGTTATTTTTTATTTTCTTAGTCGACTAGTCAAGACGTTAGTCAACTGACAGACACAGAACTGTAAAGACAAATGCTAGAAATTAAAGAGCTGAAATGTAAATGATACCAAATATTTTATACTGATTGGGATCCAATGTGGATCTTACGTCCAGTCCCCTTAGGTTGCAAAGGTGTTCTCTTCTAAATCTTTGCAAATGTTTGAGTTTGGTACAACTTTGAGAATAAAGCTTCTACTACTACTCTCAATGTATCTCTTCTCACTCTTTTTCTTCTCTCTTTTTCTCTCAAACTTTTTCTTCTCTTTTTCTTTTTCTTTTTTTTTCTTTGATACAATGCCTCACCAACAATATTTTTTTCTCCTCTATTTTTTTGTTACACGGTAAAACACTAAGTAATACAATGTTTGTTTAAAAGTAGAACAAAAACTTGTAGTTGGTTAAGACTGTCTGTATATCGATTTGGTGCTCCAAAGACTCCTTTAAATAGTGGAGAAAGCTAGCCATTTGGAGGTGTAGAAGAGGTGGCAACCCAAGAGATTTTGATCCTTGAAAGGTAAGTAAGAGTTTCCTTTCCAAGAATAAGAAAAATTCACACCTTGATTTTTAATGGCATATTTCAATCTTCAAAGCCTTCTTTCTTGAAATCTTAAATTTGAGTCTTGATCCTTTGAATTTGTTGAATGCTCCTAGTTTCTTGGAGCACTAACTTTTTTCTTTGATCGATGTCCTAGTCTTCAAAACTCTTGTATTGCATTCCTTTCTTGAGTATTTCTTCAAGACAATTATTGATGTTCCTTGGTTTTGCTTCTTGGTCTTCACTAGTCGTTGTTCCATCTTTAATGTGTTTCTCCTTTTCGATATTCTGTATACAGAGATAAGTCATCATTAAAATCAAAACCTCAACAGTATAAAAGTTAAACAAACAACCAAACACTATGAGAGTATTTGTGGATGAGAGGTAGCTAAGGATGTGTGGTTGGTTGGAATGAGGGTAGGAATAAAGTGTACTGGGAGCTAAGGTGGGAAGGAGACAATTAATATAGAAAATCACTTGTAAATATATTATAGTAAGATGTTGTGAACCAAGCTGACTTTGAAGTGGTCTGTGGGCTAAAAATGGTAAATGAGATTGATTCAGTTCAAATTATTGGGCCGACTAAAATGGTGGAGAACTTTTTTTGGGATTCAGGTCCTATCCAATTAGTAATCGGTTAAAAAGAATTACGGGTTAGAAAGAATAGCTTTAGGAAAAATTATCTATTTGAGTACATTTTATAAAATATTTACTGCTTTTAACTATACTTTTTATTTATTACCTAGATATACCATATTCAGAAAATATTTACTATCTATAGCAACTGTATTATGTATTAAAAGTGAATTATGCATGCAATATAGATGTATTAAAAGTGTATTAAAATGTATTATACTTGTTTTGGTTAAGAAAATACACTATATATTAAAAACGAATTATGCATGCAATATCGATGTATTACACTATGTATTAAAAGTGAATTATGTATGTAATATAGATGTATTATAAGTGTTTTAAATGTATCATGTTTATTTTGGTAAAAAAAAAGTCTACATTATGTATTACAAGCGAATTATGCATGTATTAAAATTATATTGCTATAAATGATAATTTTTTTTCTAAATATGATATATTCAGGTAAGTTTCCCATAGTTTTATGTGTATTGTAATTTGAAGTTGTGAACGATGCTCTCTCTCTCATCTCTACTCTATATCTCTGATTTCCTTGTCCTAATTTTCTAATCTAATTCTCATCCCCTTTCTTTGTTTCAATTGAATTACTTACTGTCCTAAGTAATTACTTTGTAATTCTAAATTAATGTTTAATATACACGATCAGTTTTATTGAATGAATTGTCTATTTTCGATTTGTTTCATAAAATCACCTAAAAAATATTTACAAGTAAATCTCCGTAAAAATTAAAATATATTATAATATTAAAAATAAAATAAATAATCGGCTAGACAACGTGATTTATATGATATTTATTTTTCTTCACAAATTTGGAATCCTAAAATTTCCTCCTTCAACTTATCCTACTATGATGTTAATGATAGGTGTCAATGTTTGGAATCGCTTCTTAAAACCACCTACACCACCTTAAATCAGAGGCGGAGCTACCGCTTCATTTAGGGGTTAGGCCATATTGAATAGCTTTGGCCAAAATTTTGTATTCTTAATAAAAAAATTTTATTGAAATATAAATTTATTAATTTAAAATCTAATAACTTTAAATTAAAGAAATGAAAGTTCGAATTTATATACTGCAAATACTAAGAGTTCCTCCTCCGCCTAAAATAACAATTTTTCAGCCGCTAATATTATTTCATAAAGCCGGAGTCGGTAGATATCGTATTGTTCAATTTTTAATTTTTATTTTTAACGTTCGAAGTCTCTAACTTTTGTACAACAAAAATGTAATAGGAAGTAATTAAACTTTTACATGATTTAATACAAACAATTCAATAGAGTCCGTAGTAAAGCAAGAAAACGTTTGAATCACAAAATTAAAATAAAAAAGGTGACGGGCATAGATAAATTGGTTACTAGAAAACAATCAGATCAACATTAAAAAATAAAAGTGTTCCATATGTCCAATGATTGAGATTCTAGTCCAAGTGATTAATTAATAAGTTAAAGGTGATGCAATACGCACAATTCAATGAGGTTTCAATGAAGCAATTAGCAGAAATATTTGCGAACATAACAGTTAAACAAGTTAATTTGTATTTTTTTTTTAAAAAAACGAAGAAGTTAATTTACGTATTGGATATAAAAAATAAATAGAAAACAATCAGATATCAACACATGAAAATAAAAGTACTACTCCTATATGCCTAATGAGAAAATTTGGCTGATATACTCATTTAAGTTTTCAGTTAAAGAAAAATTGTAATATAAGAAAGTGAAATACATATTTATTTATTTTTACAAAATATAACAAGGTATTTAATGATTTCTACCAATTAAGTATATAGGGTTGGAATTAGAATAGGTGAAAAGGAGGATATAAAAAAAGAAGTTAATTTACGTTCTGAAAAAATTAAAATAATTAGAAAATAATCAGATTAACACATGAAAATAAAAGTAGTACTCCGATATTCATAATGAAAAAATTTGTCTAATAGACCCATTTAAATTTTCAATAAACTGATCTCATTTTTCCATTTCAAAAAAATTTTCAACGATTTTTTCTTCTTCTTCTTCTTCCGACTTCCCCTCTCAATCAATCTATGGGCATGAATCATGGTTGTGAGTTATTGAGGTCCATCTTTTCTTTTTGGTGAATTCAACTAGGGGCGGAGCCATTTTAGGGCTGGGAGATTCATCTGAATCCTCTTCGACAGACAATTACATTATTGTATATGATTAAATTATTTTTTAGTAAATGTTGAACTCCCTCGACTAATTTGTGTGTTTACTTCATCATATTTTGAACCTCTTACTGAAAATTGTGGCTATATCATTGAGTTCAACAAGCTCTCTAAAATGTTAAAGAAAGGTGGTGTTAAAATTTGAATAAAATAATCAAGCTCAAGTTAAATCCAATTAAGTTATTGTAATGACCTTTCCGGTCATTACCCTTATTTTCGTGTGTTCTTAGCGTTTAGAGCTTTTCTATAACTGCCCCAAGTTATTTATGACTTGCTGGGACTGACAGTTCGGTTTTCGGGCAGTTCGTTTGAGAATATAATTTAGACCGAGCACGTTGTAAAATATCAAATTAAATTTGAATTTGGTAAAATGACAGAGTTAATTACCTTTCGAAAATATTTTTGAAATTTATAAAAATTCTTTAGTTATGATATATCTATATTACTTTATAATAGTTTTATAACCTATTAATAATTAAAGCGGAGCTAGTGAATTTAATTATGTTAAAAGAATAATTTTATTTTATAGAGGTTTTGTTAGAAATAATTTTCTATTAATTATGGTATATTCGAAAAGTTATATTTATTTTACCGCGAACCCACTCAACACCCCGTACACACGTGGAATGGACTCATCCAAGATTGTTAATTGATAAGGAGGGGTGGGGTGATGACACCACTCACCCTACGTGGAGCATAAATAAAGGGACAACAAGTTACATTTTAATTACATTAATTAGTAGACTTTCTCTTTCATTCATTATAAATTATTTGATGACATGTGTGTATATAGATATGTATATGTTCTACAAAACAGTAGGGTGTACTAGCACATCACTTTGGTTTATTATCTTTTCAAATTATTTTCATTAAAATGAAGTGATAGTTGTCTAATTTAAAGTTGGCCAAAGACCGGCTTCCTTATATATACTTATGTGACTTATGAGCAATCTTTTTTCATTTGAAATCTTAGAGAAAGCAATTCTATATGGAAGCTGCATCACGTGCATATGCATTTGTACGAAGCAAAAGAGTGTTGTTGGAAAATATATATTGACAATTTATTTAATTTCAAAAAAAGAAAGTCAATTATCGACGTCAAGTTATTCAAGCTAGGGGATCGCGTGGTTGCTAGTATATTGTAAGTTTTCAGTCAATTCTAGCTTAAAGTCGTGTATTTAAATTATTATTTGGCGGGATTGATATTGGTATTGATAGTTGGTGCTTATTTAGAGCTTAATATGAGCCCGGATTGGATAACATCTGTTGTGACTATTGATCACAGGGTGATTTGGGACGCTGTGACGGTTTTGGTTTTGCGATTCCGCAAGCGGGCCCCACGTGGGATTTTCAGACATTTTTCCGAACTAATGCAATATGGGTATCACTAGTCATGTTTTGACCTGTATTTTATTATCTTGATAGCGTGGCGGCAGTCAGAGGCCTCTCGAAAGGGGAAGGCTCCTGAATAGCTGATTTTTTTAGCAAGCTTGCGGCGGCGTCCAGGTAGGCTAGGTTTACCTCCCTTTGCACTTAGATTGGGCTTATATGTGATATATGTATGCTATTGTGCTGGTATTGTGGGCTGGAATTATAGACTTGGAGGTGGTGGTTTGCTGTGATTTAGGCCTTTTTAGGCCGGATAGGGCTATTCGGACACATTCCAGGCCCGTTATCCTTACGGTACACCACTTATGACCTATTTGGGGTCGGATAGTATTGTTGTTATGGACTACTGATTGGGGAATATTATTGTTGGACCTTAGTCCAGGCTTAGACAGACTTAGCCCAGACTTAGACAGGTATAACCAGACTTGGTATCCGGGACCCGGTAGTGGACCCCGTTACCCTTTTGTCGACTTGTCAGAACGTTGATATTTTTGGGCTTAGTTAAGCCCTCTGTGACCTGTTAGACTTGTGACGGTATTTAGTCACCCCGAATATACCCAAATTGACCTATTTAGCATTTTAGTCCCTGACAGCACCGCACTCGATCGGGATTGCTGGTCTTAGCTTAGAATTAGGACCCACCTTGTCATGAGCTACTCTAGATACCCGGACTGACTTAGATATTGCATGATAATAGACTATGGACCTAGGAGGACCCGGGGACTTACCTTGTAGCAAGTAATGGGTTAGCTCATTTACCTATACTTCAGTTTCGGCCTGGGACGGACTAGCATGTTTTCCCGTTTATCTGATATGATATGACATTTGATTCTGTTCTGGTTATTGGCTATGATAAGTTCCGGTTCGAGTTCGGCTACTAATTCAGGTATGATGATTTTGGTTATTGACTATTGGGTGTTCCGGTTCGAGTCCGGCCCCGGATTGTGATACACTATGAGTTCCGGTTCGAGTCCGGCCACTGATTATTATGAGTTCCGGTTCGAGTCCGGCATCTGGTTATGATATGATTGGAGAGTTTTGGTACTGGGTACCGTGATTATGATGTTGTTGTTCTATGAGTTCCGGTTCGAGTCCGGCAGATATGATATATATGTGGCCTCTTGTTATTACCCACTGCTTTCGGTTCGACTCCGGCGTCTGGCCTCTTGTTATTATCCATTGGTGCCGGTTCAAGCCCGGTGCACTCCTATTGGTTATTGTGGTTACTGGATACTGATACAGCTTCGAGACACTGGTGACTATGCATTTACTTTTCTTGTATGTCCCGCTGGTTTATGGGGGCCAGACTGGGTTATTGTTTTCTTCCGTGTGCCTATCGGGCTTATGGGGGCCCAGATAGGTTATGTTTGGCTTGTGTGTTTACTTACGCATTTATTTACTCGTTATTATGTATCGCACTTATATTTTCCTGAGCATATCTATACGCCTCGGCCGTTACTTATGTATCTATTACTTGTACCCCGGACTTAGCATGCCTCCTGCACTTTAGCTTGCTTATATTATATTAAGCTCAGTCGGCCGATGATGCCTACTGAGTACCCGTTGCCCTGGTACTCATACTGCACTTCTGCATCTTTTTCCCCGATGCAGATCCAGGCACCAGTCGACGGTTTTGACGTGACTCTTTTCTCAGCACTGATTCCGGAGCAGGGTGAGCTTACTGACGTCCGAGGCAGATCCTACTCCATCCTCTACTGTATAGTCTTTTGCTCTCAAGACTATTGTACTTATTATACATGTTTGGTTTCTGTCTTGTATTTTGGGTATGTTAGTAGTGGCTCATGTACTGACCCCACCAGGTCTTGGGAAGGGTTCTTGACTTTATATATTGTCCTCTTCTTTCTCAGTCTTGGCATATATACATATTCTAACTCTGTCTTTAGGATTATAGCATGTTTATAAATATGGTTACTTCCACTTCTTCTCTGTTTTATGAGATTCCGCCCGTTAGCCCGTCGCTTGTCGCTCCGGGCTAGGGTTTGGCTTGCCTATTGGTGGGTTACGATAGGCGCCATCATGACTCAAATATTGGGTCGTGACAGTTATTTATAAATTTTAAAATATAAGAACTAATCTCACATAATTAATTAAATTTTAAAATATAAGAACTAATCTCACATAATTAATTAAATTTTAAATTACTAACCCTGAAGAGTGGTGACATTATTATGAATGAACCACCATCTAAGATAATATGGTAAACAAAAAGGGTGAAGAAGACGTCAACCCTAAATTCATAGAATGGGAAGAAAAAAACGTCTTGGTGAGAAGTTGGCTAACTGGAACCATGACTGAAGAGTCAATGCTCCTTACTATTGACCGCACTTCGACCAAACAAATTTGGGAGAATCTTGAGGATAATTACCTACAAACTACCAAGGATAAGAAATTTCAATTGAAGCAACAAATTCAGAGTATCAAGATGAGATTAAAATCTGTAGACGAAGACATAGAAGAATTCGAAGGAATTTGTGATAGTCTCACCGCTATACACAAACCATTAGACAACGATAGCAAGGTTATAAATTTCGCTAAAGGTCTTGAAAAAAAATACAAAATCTTGAAGATTGTTATGATAGGCAAGACTCCATATCTAACCTTCATTCAGTTTGTTAAATACACTAAAAGGGTACAATATGAGAGAGGAGGATAGCGAGAAGGATCATACTGATCAAGTCATGATTTTTCAAGCCCAAAAAATACAAAATTCGTTTGCGTGGACTCTGGAGCAAGCTTAAAGTTGTATCAAGCTTGAGCGAGGATGATAAATAAAATGTATATCATAACCAAATTAGCTTAGGATATAGAATTAGTTTAGGATTATGATATAGAATCCTAACGTTAATATACTTGCAATAGATTAGTTTAGTGTAGTTTATAATTAGGATGTAGAATTCAGTTCAATATTACAATAGATAATTATAGGTTTATTTAAGAACCACCTATGTGCATGAATTAGTTGAGAAGTGAAACATAAAGAGTTGTATTTTTACACTCAATATTGTTCTATAAAATTCTTCAGTATTGATAGTGTATTGGTGCATTTTAATATAATAATGTCTTTTGTTGGTCATAGTAAAGTGCATTATTTATAATGGTTTATTAGCCATAATATGGCATTGGAACGTGGGCATTATGCTGCATTACTCCATAGGAGTTAATGGCTTTATCTTACTACTTCTTTAGTGGTTGTAATATCTATAACTTTTATTGAGTTAATGATAATACAAGGTAGAAGGACGTGCTTGCTGCATTATGTCCATTGGCAACATTTTATTCTTGATTAATGGTGGATGAATTTGGCCACCATTTTTCTTGAGATTTATGTAATTTCTGACTCTTTATTCATCCACATTCTATCACTTTATGACTTGTAAGTCTTGTAACTTCTAGGTCATTCATCTACCATATTTATCTTCCCATTTATTCTTCCTATTCATTACATGGAAGATTTCTTCACCTATAAATAGAGTTGGTCTTGCATTATTTTTATAGGTACAAGAAATATTTAGAGTGCATGAAGGTTAGTAAAAAAGAGAGTTTATTAGTTGAAGAAAGGTGTTCTTTTTGTGGAGCTTTGAACTCAACTCTTGTCCAGAGTTTGTTGAGTTGTACTGTGAGAAGACTGTTTTATCCTGGAGGGGATAAGTCAAGAATATTACTACTGGACCAGTGAAAACATTTGCTGCAGTGGGCTTGAATCACCTTAAAGAGAGCAAGATATACGTGCCTCAGCTAAGAAGAAGATACTTTATTTTCTTCATTTATATTTTTTTAATTGTAAAATATTGAAAATTTCACCAACAAGTACACACCTAAATTGTATGGGGGAAATCTGCCTAGAGACACATGTCACTGTGAGAAGAGGAAACTTGGAGATTCGTCGTGATAACAAGTGCAGCGGCTACCAGAAGCCTCTCTCGAGCTAATGACAACGGAAGCACCTTCTAGTAAGAGATAAGGACTCAACGGATCTCCACCCCCAATGACATGGCACATGGGACAAATAGGAGATAAATGTGTCTGACCGTTCAGGTGCTCGGAGAACTCGTACGGAACTGAGCACTGCAGGAATACTAGCTGGCTCACTAACAGATCTAACACATGGCATACCGGTATAGGTTTTAGTCCTCTAGGGCCTTATTGTCAAAATCTAATTGGCCAAGACGTAATGTTGTAACCCATAAATAATTGTCCCTCCTCACTTGTAAAGGCACCTGGACATTCACTCTCTTGCTCAATACAACAATTTTACTTGGTCTCCAAGCATTTTTTATTTTTTACTGTTTATCTAGCTTGTGATCTCCCTCAACAACTCGAATAACTTGGACTAGATCTCACGCGCGCTTGTATTCGCATCGGGCTCGTCTAGATTTGTTTGCTTTACTTCGCTTATTTCATAATTAGTTGATTTCTTTTATCACCTACTGACCAAACTGCTAGTAATCGAACCTAAAATTAAGTTAAATCGTAACGCGTGCTTTTGATTCATATACAAATTCAACTGTACCAATCAACGATAAACACAAATTATGATAACGGTTAAGAGTTCCCTTATCATTTTAAAAAATTGAATATGGAATAAAAAAACAAAACAAAAAATTAGATGGAAATTTCAAGGAAGTTTCGCTGTAAAGTACAAAAGCCGTACGAGATCTTTTTTACGGCTCTAAGTTGACTGTCATGTCAAGTAGGTTTCACTTTTTTTTTTCCTTAAATCATCGTTTTCACGTTTATCGATCCTACTAATTCAGCATAAAATAGACATACTAGCTAGAAGGGCAAAACACTTCATGTATACTTAATTCCTATGAATAATATATCTAATATTATTCATTCCTATTGCTCTAACTCAAAATTTCTAATTAAAGGTTAGGATCCTAATTTGTTAAGAGCTATATAGAGCCGAATAATTGTACCTCGTTTGTCAAAATATTATACCCCTTGGCCCCTTCGTTTCAATTTATTTATCATTTGACTTGATATGAAGTTTAAGAAAGTAAAAAAGATTTTTTAATTTTGTGGTCTTAAAAAAAGATATATAAAATATATTCAAATGTCGTTTAACCTTGTGATATTAAATATGTCACATGAAAAGTTAAAATTAAAGAGTTGCCAAGAAAGTAAAGAGATATTCTTTGTTAAACGGACTAAAATGAAAAATAAGATAAATAAATTAAAAACTAAGAAAGAGCTGTGTAAATATAACAAAAAAACTTCGTTTAGTCTTATAAAAATTGTTTGATTCATTGGCATAAGAGAATAATCTAGTGTGGTGGAAAAAATTCAAAAATTAAATTCGACAATAGGTTCATAAAAATCTCAATTGCAATATCTAATATCATTTCAATTTTTTATTTTAAAACTGTTACTCCGCCATTATTCTGATCCATTACATCACACTTGTATAAAAATGGCGAGACGCCACAGCCCACAAGAAACGACATGTTCTCTGCAATTAAGGAACAGATGACCTTAATAATGAGCTTTGATTTTCTCTATTTTTAGTAAAATAAAGAAAATTTGTAAGTAAAAATGTTTTATTCGGAAATAGGGTTTAAGATGTCTTTAAATTATGTGAAATAGAATAAAAATGTCCTTTAGTAGTTGATTTAAAAATGTCCCTGCTACCAACACTTTGCTCTAAAATGTCCCTACCGTTGATATTTTGATCCAAAAATGTCCTTAGTTTTACTTTTGGTTCAAAAATGCCCTTCTCCTAGTAAACATTGTTTCTTCTCTTTTTTAAACACATTGTTTTACTAATAAAATATGTTTTTTGTTTTCCAGCCAGTTTCTGATACCCACATTGGAGCCCGACCAAATTCGAATTTGCATCGCGAAGTCTCACATTGGATGGTAAAGCGCTCCATAACAAAGGCGACTCCATACCCAGGGGGACTCGAACCCGCCGAGACCTCTGATTAAAGGTGAAGGAATACTTACCACTCCAGCACAACTTTTGTTAGTAAAATATTCATTTTTAAAGAACCTTTAAATAATCTTTTTTCTTCTTAATCTCCTTTTATCTATTAAAATAAAATTGCCCTATATACTTTTTAAATTGATAATATAGGTCATATATATAAGATCATAGTAATTTTATCATTAATTTTTATTTAGATAATGATTAAAAAAATTCCTAGTAGAATCGAAAATATTTTGAGTCCTTAATCTTTTTCCGACTTAAAATAGGATAAACATTTGTTATATATTTTTTTATTTTAAAGTTAATTGACGAAAGGGTCAACAATAACTCCAGCTACAATATGTTAAAGATATTTTGTGATTTGAAGCAATGTATTAAATTTTTATATTTTATTGCATTATGATTGTTTACTGTCGATTTGAGACAGTTAGATTTGTTTGTGGCTCAAGAACACACATTACTGCCTTAGCTTTGGGTTAGTAGTGAACGTTTGCATAAAAGCAAGTAAAGTAATTGAAAGATAAAATATATTAAACAAGATAGCTATTAGAAATGAATTTGCATGACAAAGTAGTCCACAGTTCCAGCTATAGGCAAGTCGTGACCGAGGACGTAGAGTAAGCGATCATAATGGCAAGAATACAATAAAACAGCTAAAGAAAATAAAGAACATAAGAACAACGATTTTTTTTTATTGTTCCAAGATAGAGATAAGCGAAAATCAAATCCTTTACAATGGGGGAGGGGGTGACTATTTATAGAGTGCAAGAATTGCCTATGACCAATAAGAGAGTTCCACTTATCCTCGAGCCGTTGGAGAATGTCATCTCAGTATTACGTGTCTGACGCATTTCAGCCAAGAGTCGCCTGCGCACCTGAATTAGCTAACACACCATCCTTTTGTCTGTCCTTTGTACGCATTCGCTATCGTTGATAGTCTCGGGCTACTCTACTCTTGTCCAAGAGACATTTCTTGGTATCGGGCTCGTTCTCGAGATAATACTATCATGGGCCAATTCTCGTTACACCCGACCCAGATTGGCCTAGTCCTTACCAAAGCTATTTTACCCCATACATATAGTCCCTCCGTCTTTCATATGCAATATCACTACGCTCGAGAGGTGAAAAGAATGATCCACATGATATCCCTCATGACCGATCAAAAGCATACTTCTTCAATTAGATAGACCCCTTTATTTTGGTGTGAAGCTCCTTTAAGAAGATCGACTGTTATGCCCTCCGAGAGGCCTTTTACTTGGCTACTGGTTGATGGTCCCGAGGTCCCTTTGACACCATGGTGGTTGTCCTCATCGCGTCAATCGAACAGACACCTTCTTATCCAACAACTTCTTACTTCCTCTTTTTACCCCTTTATTGATTGGAAGGGTAGTCAAACTGCTTCTCTTGTCACCCGAAACATTACCTTTAGTAACAATAGAATGGCTCTTGACGCTTTGGTTTCTACACATTGTCACATCTTCTACGGATGGTCGTCCATGTGTCCTTCATCTAGGGACCCTTTTCAGGAACTTTAGGGCCATAAATTCCATCTTCTCCAGACTACTTTTCTTCATACTTCTCGCTTCAAATTTCCTTAAATCAGAACAAATGACAAGCTCTTCTAAATCCGAAGCATTTGCCCTTTACATTCCTTATAATCCTTGCCTTATTCTTGTCTTTGACCCTGGCGACCTATTCACAAGGCCCCTATTTAGGTTGGCGACAAGAGTGAGGTATGGACTATAGGAAAAGGCCGAGGTGATGGTGTTAGGTAATGCTTTGGCTGACCACCTTTCTCCATAGCCACCACAACCTCTTCCTTTGATGCTGATACTTATGCATTGCATCCAAGGTACCTAGTTGTTGTGGGGAACTCCATGCTCTGAGGGATTCTTACTGACCCTCGAAGAGCGAACCTAAGGTGAGGAGAGAAATGCCCCCGCCCCCACGTTGATGAGGATACATTATTGTGGAGCCTATCCCATGTGTCCACTTCCTTTAGCAACTCTTCCTTCGAATCGAAGGGTCACGGTGTGGCTCCTATCGTTATCAGGAGGAGTTGATGAATCTGGTTCCCGAGAGTTCCTAAGTTGGGGAGTATGCTTACTTCGAGGCACAAAATCTCCTCCGCTCTGTGATTTGAGGTACTCCCATCTGCTTCTAAGGAGCGAAACAAAGTGAACAATGCTTCTTGAGTCGACAGATTGGAGGAACTATTTTAGATGGACGCGTGCTTTATCGCTTTTTATTCTAACACTAGATTTGATAGCCTTGTATTATGTAACTTTTACCCATTTTAGGGGTAATAACAATAATAAAGCCTTTAACTCCTTGGTTTTGTATGGTACCTTTATGATCTTGACTATTGCTTTTTGTGAATAACCTTTTGACCTGGTGAGGCCATTTCAATATGAGAGACCATACTCAAATCACGGTGTAAGGCCGATACTTTTATTCTCAGCACGACTGTTGTATTCCCTCATCTTTCTGATACTCTTGATCAGGGCATCTATCCTTCTTACGATGGAGGGCTGGGACCACTTTAGAGTCCCTAGTGGTAATATACTTTGCCATGGTTTTCTCTTTCCTATGGCTTTTTCTGACATGCGGGCTCGAGCCTTTGTACGTTAGCCGCCTTTCCAACTATCTCAACACCATAAGAGAGTCTCGCAAGAGTTCCCGACACGAGCTAGTTAAGGATTTTGCAAAATCCCAACCCTTAGTCAGTCCTGTAGACTCCCCTTGGAGATATGTGTTATTCTTCACCTGCCCTTTCAAATATCGAGAAGATTAGGGTGAGGTTAATATCACTAGTCTGACCCATCATGATTCAAATAGTCTTACATCAGTTGATCTGACTTACTTAATTTCCCGCCCCTTGGATTCTTGGACCAGGGAGGGAAGTATAAAGGACTTTTCTTGCCTCGAGATATGATTTGTCACATTTTCTGATAGGATGATTCAGGCGCCTTGACTCCTAAGTACTATCTCTTCGGGTTCTATTCCATTAGATCGGGCCGAACATGTGGCAATTATCCACGATCTTTCGCCTTCTGTGCATTTAGAAATTTTTTGATTATAAATGGTTGCCTTCAGCACCACCTTTTTTCCCACAACCTTCATCCCATCAGAGAGAACAATTTAGAAGAGATCTATTTCCTTCTTATGATGCCTTTATTTGGTTTTCTCAAATATTTTGACTTTGTGATGTGGTTCCCCCCATGATTTTATCCTTATCCTTGTTTTCGATCAAGGAGCTCATCCTCAGATGATTTCTCTTGGGTTGTTAATGAGGGTAAGGTGGAAATTATATGAGTTATTGACGAGGGTAAGGTGAAAATTATAGGAAAGGCCTAGAGTAAGAGAGGTCTGTAGCAAGTATAACCGCTCTTTTCCTCCTCTACTTCCCTAATATGGGGCCCCACCCCCTCAGGGTCCCTACGCTTTCTCCCCAATTTCAGAGGTTTCAGATGCAGTAAGGTTGAAGGGTCATGCAGATTTGTTTTAGAGGTGTCTCTCTGTGATCTGAGTCTGCCTTGGTAGTCGCGAGACTTCCCTTAAGGTAGTTTTTTGACCAAAGTTCCTCAAACCTCCTCATTTCCAGCCCTTTTAGAACATAGGGGCTATTCCTTGCCCCTGGGACAAAAGATAACCGTTCAAATCCAGAGTTACCGGGTCATCAAGGGGAGGCATAACCATCCATCTCGAGCTTGTTTACTTCAGGTGAGTCGCGGTCCAGATCAGATCTAAGATCATCAATGAGGATTATTTGGGTAGCTCCCAGATGTATCAGAAAGAAATCACATTATGCCTATGAAGTAGGGTCTTAGCGTGTCTCACGTTGTCCTGGACGCACTTTATCATTTGCTTGTATGAAAGCTTTCTTTGTATTGATTTCTCTTCTATAATAAACTCTGTACTCGCCAACTCTGAATCATTTTTTTTATTGCACACATTTTTATTTATAACATTTTTCTGTTAAAGCCATCTTTTGTAGAAAATACAACCATTCTCATGAGATGCCTTTTGGGGAGTCACATCCTCTCTTTGGCCTGTGCATTAGTCGAGTCTATAAATATTGAGTTTGTATTGATGATTGAGGTTATTTACTAACCTGGTTATTTTATTTCGTGTGTTTCATGCGTCTTTCTTCGACCATTGGGCATTTCAACCTTATGTACACCAAAATATTAAGAAGGGATCCCTATTATTTTTCATGTTGTTATGCGTCTAAGTCCGTACGTCTCCTAGGTACTTTAGTGCGTAGTACGAGAGAAATTGTGGAACTTTGTTTTAGTCATAATTGACTTTTACAGATTAGACTTCAGGTTCTAATATAAGTTTTTATGGATAAATATTTTAACTGTTTCTTTCATTCGGTCATCCTTGGCCCCATTGTGCAAGGGTTCCAAGTTTAATGCTATCGAATGATCAGTCCATGCAATTTCCATGATAATCCTTCCCATAGAGGTTGCATTTCGGGCACATACGCCTATGAAAGTGTGTCCCGAGTCTTCATATCGGGTTGTGTTGACTCCTTTTATGGCCCTTTACGCTGCTCCTGAAGCCGTAGCCTTATTTTTTTTGGGTTTGGGAGATCGCCCTCAGGGCCTTCTCCTTTTGTCCTGACCTCAGGGACCCTAGCCATTAGTATCCAGTTTGTGATTTAATTGAGGAGTCTCACTCCAAAAATCAAGACAAAATTTCAAAATAGAAAGCATAGACATACGCTAATCTCTTTAATTTATTCATTCATTCTACAATTATCGGTCATTTTCTTTACAATGAGAGAGCAACAAAAGTTTTCCCTAATTTCCCCCCAAAGTCCCTACTGCTACCTCATTAAAAACTTGCTAGAAAAACCCTTTTCAGGATGAATCTGGTCGAAGGAAAAAACGTGTAGCTTGTCCTTTCGGGTATTCTATTGTCGCATCCAACTTTTTCGAAAACACGTCTGTAAAAATACTTATGAAAAAAGCCGTTAGATAAGAAAACACAAAGGGAGGATGGTTACATGTCTCATCGAGGCTGCAGATCAGCTAATCGTCTTCTGAGAAGCTCCCGACCCTGATAGCTCATGGCTTCCTTCGACGCCTTTCCCGTAGTTGCTCTTGGCTCATTTGCTCAGGAACTTCTTAAGGTGTATACCCTTGAGTAGTTCAGTGACAAACTCTTGAAGGTGGCGGTCGTCTCCGGTGTCGTAGCCATGCGTGTTAGGATTTTTTCCCTGATTTTCTTACCAAATTTAAGTTTTACTTTTCTTAGAAGGAAAATAAAAGTAATACCATAATTACTTTTACTTTTCCTAAAAGGAAAATGTAAAACTCTTCCATATTTGGCTAACCTCTTTATTGTAGGAAAGGTTTTGAAACTCTATAAATAGAAGACCCCTCTTCTCAAACCATAACACAATAGCATCCACAATATAGTAGTTAAAAGAGTCTTGTTTAGGGGGAGATTTTCTCCCAATAGAATTTTATGCTTTTTCAATATTAGGTTTTCATATCCATAATATGTTTTTAGTATTGTTTTATTTGTCATCTGATTTATCGTCATCATGAGTTGCAACTAATAACTTCCGCATGACGCCCTCTTGATTTCGAACCCAACAAGTGGTATCAGAGCCTATGGTTCAAAGGTCCTATGGTTCAGATTGAGGATAATTTAATATCAAAGTTGCAACCAACTTGGCGATGATGAAGATTTTTGTCCAAAAAAAAAAAACTACATATGGAGACAATTGTCAATCATATTTTCAACAAAACTGCTGTAACATATTTGAAAATAAAGCTCACTTTTAACCCTGCAAAGGGCTCCAATATTTTTAACCCAAAAGGGATTATATATTTTTAACCCTAAAAGCTCCATTTTTAAGCATGCCAAGCAGCAGTGATGAAGACTATGTGAAGAACAAAGATCATATATGCAAGTGAAGAAGGCGGATCAAGTTTTTCCAAGAAAATCCAGCCAAAAAGGGGAGAATTGTTAGGGTTTTTTCCCTGATTTTCTTACCAAATTTAAGTTTTACTTTTCTTAGAAGGAAAATAAAAGTAATACCATAATTACTTTTACTTTTTCTAAAAGAAAAATATAAAACTCTTCCATATTTGGCTAACCTCTTTATTGTAGTAAAGGTTTTGAAACTCTATAAATAGAAGACCCCTCTTCTCAAACCATAACACAATAGCATCCACAATATAGTTGTTAAAAGAGTCTTGTTTAGGGGGAGATTTTCTCCCAATAGAATTTTATGCTTTTTCAATATTAGGTTTTCATATGTAGTCCAATTGGCCAAACCCTATCAATAATATGTTTTTAGTATTGTTTTATTTGTCATATGATTTATCGTCATCATTAGTCGCAACTAATAACTTCCGCATGACGCCCTCTTGATTTCGAACCCAACAACACGTCCCATGGAACTCACACAAGAAACTCGTCCCTAGCATATGAATTTGTCCGGAGAAGATTTAGAGACTTGGTTCCTTTGATGTCTCAGATTGTCGAGACTAGTCGTTCGGGGTTGACATTATAGCAATACTTCGGGAGCATGGGTGCGTCATTGATGACGTACATTACAGGTTTTGCTACCTCTCGAGACTATAACTTTTTTGCGAGGGTTCCCTATAAGCCCTTCGATTATGCCAAGACTGGCTTGAACCTCAAAATTCATTACCCCCGCTACCACTGGCCTTGGCTTCCAGCGGGTAGGGAGTATAGCACCCTTGAACCGACCCTTTCAAGTTATTCCAGCATTCAAGATTCCTAGCCGATTTGTATTCCAAACCCCATGAGCTCTTCTAGGGCCTTGGGTCACGCCACATCCGTAGAACTATCCCAGTAAGTCGCCTGCAGTCGTTCTCAATTTGGATCTTTGACTCATATCTTTTGTGCACATCATCCTAGGTTATGTCCTTAAACTCAGTCAAACTCTCCTTAAGCTTGAAAGAAGCGATTGAGCTTTTGGGGTTCAGTCCCTTGGTGAAAACCTCGACCACCCAGTCATCGGGCACCATCGGGAGGTGCTGTCACGCCCCAAATTCCAACCAGGGCGGACTGACACCCAAAGTCGATATGGCCCGAGAGAACCAATCTATGCTCATGAACCTCCATATGCATGTATGCATGTCTTTTTAGCATAGCATCCCATCTCGTTAACTCACCAAAATATACAATGACAATAGCGGAAATCATGGGACATATACTACATACGAAACTTGGCCATTGAGGCCATCAAGTCAAAATGGACTTATATTTCTTACATTCGTCTTCCCAAATTCGTCTACAATGTCTCCACAGATACATAGCCATAACCAATCTAGATTCGGGACAACACCCCGCTCTATACAAAACCAAGACAAATGTACATATGAACTCGGAAAGCCCCGAATCAACTGGAGCTCACCAACAATCTACAAATGATCCGCAACCTACAATGGAGGTCTACTAGCACTTGCGCCTGCAGCAAGTAAGGTAAGCCCCCAAGGGGGTCAGTACGAAGAATGTACTAAGTATGTAAGGCTTATAAGAAATTGCATCATACATAAGAATGTCAATGGAATAAAATATGAGAGAATAGTCAATGTGGATAAACCATCATTTTATATGTGTGGAAAAATGTACCTTGCTTCTATTATTGTCATTTTCGATCATTCACTCATCTCCTTATCCTTTATATTATATCTTTCATAGTTACTTTCCTTCAAGGAAATTACCTTCACTCAAGAGACTTGCCTCCAATAGATTCTTCTATTCAAGAGATTCTTCTACTCAAGAGATTCTTTCTTTGCTTTTACGCTCATCATCATTATTATTCATCTACTTGGTTAGTAGGTTGTAAAATATAATAACGTACATCCACTCTATTGGTGGGTTAATAACGTACATCCACTCTATTAGGGGGTTAATAACGTACATCCACTCTATTGGTGGGTTAACATATATATACACACCTTTCTTCGTTTCTTACTTGGGAGAGATTGATACTTTTACTTATGTAAGACTGATACATTGAGGATCATGATAGTATTGGAAACACACATATATGCCTTACTTTATTTCTTTACTTTCAAGAGATTGATATGCTCACTTGTGAGGAATAGATACTTTAGCTCGCACTTTACCTCCTTCACTATTCTTATGAGATTGGTACAAAGATATTCATAATATTATTGGACTTTGGAACATGACATGATTGGAAAATGCTATTCAAGAATAAATAGATTCTTCTTACATCTTACTCTCTTTGAGATAGTTCTTTTAGAATTTACAACGTTATGGCATCTTTGGAACTTCAGTCAATGAATAAGAGATAAGTGAATCATAAGTCATCTAAGAATAGAACACATGTGAATAACAATATATGTCAACCTGAATTGATATACTTCTAAACCCCTCGGAATAGAACAAGTCCAATGTTAATGTGAACAATATGCTGCAGAAGAATACGGAAAGAGTAACCTTACATACCTTGTATTCTCAATATGATTATACAATATTAAATGTGCATACAATAGTCCCGCTCCTTCCTTACGTCTCACTCTACAACACAAGTACATAACGGAATATACATTAACCACCAACTACCTTACAATGGCATATAATGACAACGAGTTACATGATTGCCTTAACATTACATTTCCCCCTCGACAATACCATGTATGAAACTATCACACCAATAATACCGCAACATTCCCAACATTGACCAAAATATCATAAACCACTAGCATGTCACACCAAGTTCACACTTTACACTTCTCCATCACCACGACATCACAATGATTCCACCAATTCACTTCAATACACCACACAACAACATATCGGCCAAAATTCCATAATTTACACTTATAGAAAAATAACAAGTTTAATAATATAATCACACCATAAATTTTGATATTTTATTCATACCATGCTTTTTCATCAAAACCCCAAGTCATCTTTCAAGTTTAAATTCCATAGATGACACATCTTTTACAAAAACACAAAGTGCCATGTTCAACACTTCCAAGCATAACCAACATGATCTACATGATCTCTCATACATATAATATGTTAAACCATAATAATAATCACTTACCCAAGCTTGAAAAATGATGATCTTTCTCCAAGAAGTGCCTTAGGGTTTTGAGAGCAAAAGGGGTTTTCTTGGAATTGTCTAAAAAAAAGATAGAAAACATGTGTGTTTGTAATGAATAAAAAACATATTTTGGCCCTTTATATAAGCCCTCAATTCATCCTTAGCCACTCTTTATATCATTAATTTCCATGTCTAGAAGGTCAATGGAAGAATGGGTCATTTGACCCATTTTTGGCCCATGTCTTTTGCCTCATTTTGGGCCCTTTGTGAGCCCAATTCACTTGACCCAATGAAATCAAGAATTTATCATGTTTAAATCATTTCATATGGGTTACAACAATATTCCCAGTCACGCTATTCATATTCTTAGCCTGAATCCCCAAAACAAGTGATTCTAGCCACGTATGACTTATTTTGGCCGAAAGGGTAAAAACGTCATTTGGATGCCAAATTCGTCCACAAATAATTTTACCCAAATTGGAACATCAATATAATACTTCAATAATTCCATGTATATGCTCGTATTTGTAGAAGAAATGTGGCAAAAAGCGGCCCGGTACGTCCCCGGGCACCCTTGGGACTTAGAAAAATTTCCAACTTTTGAAAGGTGCACACAAGCAGTCTGGAACGCCCTTGGGCGCGCCACCTTGCTGCCTGTGCCCAAAAAATTTGGGCAATTAGCGGCCTAGCACTCCCTCTGGCGTTCCCCAGCCTATTGTTTTTTAAATTTTCGTTTTTCGACTTTTCTTTGCAGATTCGGTTAGATACTTCAAGTTCTATTCTTTAAATTACTTCTTACCTTTAATATCCTTTATTTGGAGATACTCCAAGCCTCTTTTTTAACCCCACAAATTCTCCACGCAGTCACAAGACACCTCCTACAAATGTCTAATCACACATACGAGGCCCAATATCAATTGTCTCATCAATAACATTACAAAATACATACTTATGGATCTCGACACCTAAGTAAACATTGTTCAACGTTGTCAAGTAGGGTTGGTAAGGTACGGGGTGTTACATTCTTCCCCTCTTAGGAACATTCTTCCTCGAATGTTAACAAAATCATCTCATGTACAACAAATGCACCTCTATACATATACTCTCATAAATACTTACTTATTCTTGCTCTGTTTCTGCACTTTGAAATTTCTTCCATGTACAACAATTATGAGTTTATTCTTTGGTCTCCCTTGTGATTTCTTCTACGTACTAATATCTCCAATAGTGCCTTTACAGAAACTACTTCTTTATTGCTTAGTGCTTTTGCTTATCGAGCTAGAAGAGTAAGCAGTACCTCGTCACATGTGAGATCTTTCGTAACTTGTATATTTCTACTGGGAGCAACACAATATAATCTCCTATACACTATCAAAGCAGCGAATATGAACTACTGAATGAGCTATGAAGAGTTCTTGGACTAGTGCTAATAGATACGCAATTTACCCAAATCCTTGGACAATTTCCCTTTATTTCTGAATCTCATTACCCTTTCCATTGGTGACACTTCCAAGAATACTCAATCATTCATGGAAAATTCTAACTTTCTTCTCCTAATATTGACATATAACCTTCAGATTTCTGATGCTCTACTATTATCTGTTGACAATTTGGACAAGGAGTTTTACAATGTTTTTCTTCTTTATATTGCCTTACCAATACATTTCTTCTAGACCATGGTACATTTTGGTTGCTCCTGAACGAATAGAATACTGTGAATGATATGCTTCTATTATAACTCATTTCCTTAGCTCGTCTATATGTAGTACACAAAAGCTACCTTGATATGAAGTACTACCCTTTGCGTAAGCTCAAATACTTTTGTCAAACGCAACTATACAAGTTTTTTTTTTCAACTGAAAGAAAAGAGAATTTGTATATTGCTTTTCCTTCTCTTAATTACAAATGAAGACTCTTCCGCATTGTACACTATAATTCTTTCGTCTGAAGTTCCAAAAGACGAACTCCCATACAAATAGTAGCGCCATATTCTAAAGTACATATCACGACTGCTGACTTAAAATCACGTGTGGGATAATTTCCCCCATATGGCTGCAATTGTCTTAAGGCATACGCTCTCTTATGATCCTGAATTTCATCTCCAAACATGATCTTGAACACACCTAACAATGACTCGAACACCCTATTCATTAAACCCATAAAAACTACAGGGGAATCTGCTAGCCCAATTAACATACTAAGAATTCATAATAACTATACCGCGTTCGTAATGCTGGTCTTGGGTATATCATCATCATTCATTCTTAATTACCACCTTAGTCAGTTCCTGATAGTTGACACACATTCTCAACGTGCTGTATTTCCTTCGTACAATTAACACTGGTGCCCCCAATGAAACGTACTAGGGCTTATGAATCCCTTGTTCATCACATCTTTTAAATTTTCTCCCTTTTTTTTTAAGTAATGGAATAACATATGGTAATGTGGAATACGGTTCAGTTAATGCGTATACCTTATGTAAAAATATGAATGTTGTACCTGTGTCTACATTAGGAGAAACCTCTGAATTCTGTTGATCCACGAAGGCATAAGTACGGTCTTGTGTTCTACCAGAACTAGCTGCTCCTCTAGGACCTCTGCCACGACCATTAGGTTGTACACTTGACGATGGTAATGCAACAACTGATCCTGTAGGTCATGTCGTATTACCCGTGGCCCTCAGTGGGCACTCTCTCATCATGTGCCCTGACCTACTACATAAAAATCAAACATTCGTATCAAACCAGCATTCACCTGGATGAAATCTCCCACAGCGCTGGCATAGCTGACGAGAAAATCTTGTTGCCTGTGATCCGTGAATCCCACTACTCTGTCCAGATTGACTACCTTTAACCCCTCAGAATTGAGAGTGTGTGCCTACTGTGGAATAGGAGAGTGATGGTCCAGGCGGTCTAGAAAACATCAGAGGCCTAGATTCTCCTGGGGACGCCATATATTGCCCCATAGATTTGGCCCTCTTTGATGGCCCTCTCTCAGATTCCCGTGTCCTTCTTCTTTGCCTCTGGTCCTTCATTTTCTGTGCAAAGGCCTGAATTCTGGCTATGTCCATATCTTTGTTCAAAGCAGTAATGGTACAGTCCCTTACTAAATATGGCTCTAATCTGTTCACATATCGATGGACTCTGTCTGCCATTGTGGCCACTACATTTGGAGCATACCGCGCCAAGGAATTAAACTGAAGACTGTATTCTCTGACACTCATAGTACCTTGACGTAGATTTAGGAACTGGTCTGCATGTGCCTCCCCGATCTCATATGGGAGGTAATGATCAATAAATGTCATTTTAAATTCTTCCCAACCAGCTGGAAGTGCGTCAATACCCATTGATCTTTTCCTGTTTTCATACCACAAGATCGCTTTACCTTTCAGTCTATACGCCGCAAGTTCTACTGTTTCTACCCCTATCACGTGCATAACCTCTAGAGCCCTCTGAATTTGATCCACGAAGTCCTGTGGATCTGCCTTCGGGTTTGACCCAGTGAATATAGGTGGGTCTAATTTCAAGAAATCCTGTGTCATGCGACTCGCCACTCTAGCCGCGTCATCCTCATTTGTCATTGGACCAGCTCATCCGTTAGTTTGTGCCGCAACTATCTGTGTCAACATATACACTGCATTTCTCAAATCTTGATCAGTGGCATTCATAGGTTTTTCTGCGGGTACTTCTCTACCTCTTGGCTCTTCCGGGGCTGGAAAAGTAGTAGAAGGCCGCGATACAATTTCAGTGTTAGCTCCACCTTGACTAGCTTGGTTAGATGGTGATTTACTCATTCTTTCACAAGCAGGCATATCTACCTGCTTACCTTTGCCTTTTCCCCTTTTTGTCATCGACATTTTTACTATAACAAAGAAAACCAATTCCAATGGTCAGATACGATTTCACTTACAACATTGACTCTATTGCATGATCTAGAAATGAAGAAAAGAAACAACTCCTAAATGTCCCGTAGCCTCCTACTTATAAATGTGGCGCTCAACACATCCATAAGAAAGACTCTACTCAGACACGGCTTTGTAGACACCCTAAGGACGACCTGCTCTGATACCACTTTTGTCAAGCCCCGAATTCCAACCTGGGCGGACTGGCACATGAAGCCGATATGGCCCGAGAGAACCAATCTTTGCTCATGAACCTCCATATGCATGTATACATATCTTTTTATCATAGCATCCCATCTCGTTAAGTCACCAAAATATACAATGACAATAGCGAAAATCATGGGACATATACTATATACGTAACTTGGCCGTTGAGGCCATCAAGTCAAAATGGACTTATATTTCTTACATTCGTCTTCCCAAATTCGTCTACAATGTCTCCACAGATACATAGCCATAACCAACCTAGATTCGGGACAACACCCCGCTCTATACAAAACCAAGACAAATGTACATATGAACTCGGAAAGCCCCGAATCAACTGGAGCTCACCAACAATCTACAAATGATCCGCAACCTACAATGGAGGTCTACTAGCACCTGCGCCTGCAGCAAGTAAGGTAAGCCCCCAAGGGGGTCAGTACGAAGAATGTACTAAGTATGTAAGGCTTATAAGAAATTGCATCATACATAAGAATGTCAATGGAATAAAATATGAGAGAATAGTCAATGTGGATAAACCATCATTTTATATGTGTGGAAAAATGTATCTTGCTTCTATTATTGTCATTTTCGATCATTCACTCATCTCCTTATCCTTTATATTATATCTTTCATAGTTACTTTCCTTCAAGGAAATTACCTTCACTCAAGAGACTTGCCTCCAATAGATTCTTCTATTCAAGAGATTCTTCTACTCAAGAGATTCTTTCTTTGCTTTTACGCTCATCATCATTATTATTCATCTACTTGGTTAGTAGGTTGTAAAATATAATAACGTACATCCACTCTATTGGTGGGTTAATAACGTACATCCACTCTATTAGGGGGTTAATAACGTACATCCACTCTATTGGTGGGTTAACATATATATACACACCTTTCTTCGTTTCTTACTTGGGAGAGATTGATACTTTTACTTATGTAAGACTGATACATTGAGGATCATGATAGTATTGGAAACACACATATATGCCTTACTTTATTTCTTTACTTTCAAGAGATTGATATGCTCACTTGTGAGGAATAGATACTTTAGCTCGCACTTTACCTCCTTCACTATTCTTATGAGATTGGTACAAAGATATTCATAATATTATTGGACTTTGGAACATGACATGATTGGAAAATGCTATTCAAGAATAAATAGATTCTTCTTACATCTTACTCTCTTTGAGATAGTTCTTTTAGAATTTACAACGTTATGACATCGTTGGAACTTCAGTCAATGAATAAGAGATAAGTGAATCATAAGTCATCTAAGAATAGAACACATGTGAATAACAATATATGTCAACCTGAATTGATATACTTCTAAACCCCTCGGAATAGAACAAGCCTAATGTTAATGTAAACAATATGCTACAGAAGAATACGAAAAGAGTAACCTTACATACCTTGTATTCTCAATATGATTATACAATATTAAATGTGCATACAATAGTCCCTCTCCTTCCTTACGTCTCACTCTACAACACAAGTACATAACGGAATATACATTAACCACCAACTACCTTACAATGGCATATAACGACAACGAGTTACATGATAGCCTTAACATTACATTTCCCCCTCGACAATACCATGTATGAAACTATCACACCAATAATACCACAACATTCCCAACATTGACCAAAGTATCATAAACCACTAGCATGTCACACCAAGTTCACACTTTACACTTCTCCATCACCACGATATCACAATGATTCCACCAATTCACTTCAATACACCTCACAACAACATATCGGCCAAAATTCCATAATTTACATTTATAGAAAAATAAAAAGTTTAATAACATAATCACACCATACATGTTGATATTTTATTCATACCATGCTTTTTCATCAAAACCACAAGTCATCTTTCAAGTTTAAATTCCATAGATGACACATCTTTTACAAAAACACAAAGTGCCATGTTCAACACTTCCAAGCATAACCAACATGATCTACATGATCTCTCATACATATAATATGTTAAACCATAATAATAATCACTTACCCAAGCTTGAAAAATGATGATCTTTCTCTAAGAAGTGCCTTAGGGTTTTGAGAGCAAAAAGGGTTTTCTTGGTATTGTCTAGAAAAAGATAGAAAAGCATGTGTGTTTGTAATGAATAAAAATCAGATTTTGTCCCTTTATATAAGCCCTCAATTAATCCTTAGCCACTCTTTATATCATTAATTGCCATGTCTAGAAGGTCAATGGAAGAATGGGTCATTTGACCCATTTTTGGCCCATGTCTTTTGCCTCATTTTGGGCCCTTTGTGAGCCCAATTCACTTGACCCAATAAAATCAAGAATTTCTCATGTTTAAATAATTTCATATGTGTTAAGACAATATTACCACTCACGCGATTCATATTCGTAGCCTCAATCCCCAAAACAAGTGATTCTAGCCACGTATGACTTATTTTGATCGAAAGGGTAAAAACGTCATTTGGATGCCAAATTCGTCCACGAATAATTTTACCCAAATTGTAACACCAATATAATGCTTCAATAATTCCATGTATATGCTCATAGTTGTAGAATAAATGTGGCAAAAAGCAGCCTGGTACGTCCCCGGGCACCCTTGGGACTTAGAAAAATTTCCAACTTTTGAAAGGTGCACACAAGCAGCCTGGCACACCCTTGGGCGCACCACCTTGATGCCTGTGCCCAAAAAATTTGGGCAATTAGCAGCCTAGCACTCCCTCTGGCGTTCCCCAGCCTATTGTTTTTTAAATTTTCGTTTTTCGACTTTTCTTTGCAGATTCGGTTAGATACTTCAAGTTCTATTCTTTAACTTACTTCTTACCTTTAATATCCTTTAATTGGAGATCCTCCAAGCCTCATTTTTAACCCCACAAATTCTCCACGCAGTCAAAAGACACCTCCTACGAAGGTCTAATCACACGTACGAGGCCCAATATCAGTTGTCTCATAAATAACATTACAAAATACATACTTATGGCTCTCGACACCTAAGTAAACATTGTTCAACGTCATCAAGTAGGGTTGGGAAGGTACGGGGTGTTACAGGTGCATTCGTTATTTCTGTAATTAGGCCAAACACTCTCAAAGCAGCTCCGTATCTTCTTGCTCTATCTTGAGAATATCCTTTTGGCGGGGCTGCAACTTCTTGGCCATAATATGGGACCTTATGAAGCTATCTACCAATATTTTAAATGAGTCGATAGAATTTTTAGTGGAAGGGAATACCATACCAGAGCTCCTCCCGAGAATATATTTCCAAACTTCTTCACCATGATTGACTCGATTTTCTCCTTGGTCAGGTCATTTCCATTGACCGTTATCGTAAAAAAATAGGTTTTTCTGGCGGTCCTAGTTTCAATCATACTTCAAGGTGTATGATATTTTAAACCTTTTCAAGATAGGCCTCGTTAAAGAAGTATCCTTGTAGGGTACTTTGTCATAGCTTTTGGAATCTGGTCCATTGACCACCATTGGAGTTCTAGGAATGAGGTTCATCCGAGGTTGAAGCTCAGAGTATTGCGCCTTCATTTCTTTCCTCAACAACTCCAACACGAATGTTGATGGAGCTATGTCCTGGAGCCTAGCCTCATTGTCTGCCGTTGTCACTCCCTCCATTCAGTTATCCTGCTCTTGTTCACCCAGATCTTCCCGATCATTCTTTGTCAAAGTGCTCGAAGTTCCCTAGGTAGCACCTATCTACAGTTCATCCATCTTCATATTCTGCACCTTTATTCGAGCCACTAGCTCCTTATTGGATATGGTAAAATCCCTTAAGAGATCATGCAAATCCTTCAAGTCGGGTTCTGCCCTGCCCCCTCGATGTCAAGATCGACAGGACCTTTCCACCTTTTCTCCATATTTATGTTTGTCGTCTTCAAGTTAGGAGGTGTTTCTGCATTGAGGGGAGTTTATCTCGCCTCGAAAACCCCAGGTGTCACGTCACTGAACTTAGGAGTCTGCTTAGGGACTTCGTTCCCCACTCGGTCATCATTGTCATTCGCCATGATCTACTTTTCTGTAAAGCAAAAACACAAAAAGAAACCATCAAAGAAAGAAGCTATTAACCCACACTGTTGCTCTGGCCCCATGGTGGGCGCCAAACTATTTACCAACGATTTGGGATAGTTAGATTTGTTTGTGGATCAAGAGTTATTGTTACAACCTTAACTTTGGGTTAGCAATGAACGTTTGCAGAAAAGTAAGTAAAGTAAATGAAAGATAAAATATATTAAGCAAGATAGCGATTAGGAACAAATCTGTAATGACATCATAGTCCACATTTATTCCAGAAATATGCAAGTCATGACCGAGAACATAGAGTAAGTGCCCGTAATGGCAAGAAGACAAAAAAAAGCTAAAGAAAATAGAGAACTTAAGAATAAAGTAAAATATTTTTATTGCTCCGGGATAGAGAAAAGTGAAAATTAGATCCTTTACAATGGGGGATGAGGTGACTATTTATAGGGCACTAGGATTGCTTATGGCTAATAGGAGAGTGCTACTTTCCCTCGAGCCGTTAGAAGATGCTAGCTTAGTATTGCGTGTCTGACACGGTTCAGCCGAGAGTTGCATGGGCACCTGAATAATCTGACACACTGTCCTTTGTATGCAGTCGCTATCGTTGATGGTCTCGAGATACTCTACTTTTGTCCATGAGGCATTTCTTCGTGTCGGGCTAGTTCTTGTTACACCCGACCCGGATTGGCCCAGTCTTCACCAAAGCTTTTTAGACCATACAATAATTGTTGTATCTTAACTTTAAAACCAAGGATCATATTAACAAATGCTTATTCTTCTTCAATTTGAAAAATATTAAAAAATAAAAATATTTCCTATTTTATTCAAAAAAAATTTCATTGTAATCTAAATCAAAATTAATGATGAGTTACAATACTTTTATTAGGAAAAGAGTGTGTTTATAAAGAAAAGAAAAAAATATATTTTTAAGAAAAAAGTATTTAATAGTGGGGACATTTTTGGGCCAAAGTATTAACGACAGGGATATTTTAGGACCAAACTATTAACGGAAGGCATTTTTATTCAATTTCACATAGTTTGAAGGCATTTTTGACTCTTTTCCGCTTATTATTTGATCACTTGATATATTTTTTGATGATCTTTAAAAAATATTTACAAATATTAAATTTTATTTTTGACTAAACGAAAGTTTCAGTCATTCAAGGACAGTGACTAAATTCTACCAGAAGTCCTTTATAAGCATGTGGTATTTTATTTTTGTTCATGTAAATAAAATTAGCATATATAGATATCATTAAAGAAAAGGATAAGAAGGAGAAGTAGATTGTTAAATCATTAAGGGCAAAATAGTCTTTTTAATTTAGTGGCGGATCTAAGATTTGGATGTTTGGGGTGCCATGCTGATTTGATAGTAACATATGTAGTATAATAAAGACTCGACTCTATATTTATTAGTAAAATCTTCTTGCACACGATTTAGCCATTTCTCATTGGTATAGCCTAGTTTCTAGTTAGAAGAGGTGTAGCCTAGTTAGAAGAAGTCTAAGGTTCTACTCTACTTTACCATAATTTTTTTAACAATAAATTCACTACAAAAGGATGTGCACATGATAATATAGTTTTAAGAAAATAAAGTCAAAAGGATCCGAATTGTGTCCCTACGGTGCCAAAATTGAGCTTTAACCACCGATACTATGAGATTGAATCTTTCTTACAATTGTGTTAGGATAGGTGTCATTGTGACCTTGAAATTTAGATTATGACACATTCCCTACACAATATAATATAATCCGACGAGTTAAATTTTACAAATAAAGCATAAAAATCATGCATTAATTGCTCATCATCAACTTAACAATTACATGAAAAATGTCAACAAGATAATATAATTGATCCTGAGAGTATTTATACATCCAATTTCTAATTATTGCCCATAATTTTATTGATTTTGTGAGCTACATTTTGCTTATATTCATTTGTTTGGGCTTAAAATGTATTCGTGAACTAATGAATGTGATTAGCGTTTTCAGGTTGAAATTTTGCAAAGATCAAGTTTGATTTGACGTCGATGAAGAGCTTGTTGATGATGAATAGATTATGTTGGATATTAGGATACAAGACGAGCTGAAAATAAATGTTTGAAGGTAGCTACAGACCATGGGATACGAAGGCAAGTCAAAGAGTGCACTTGGTGGAAAAATTAGAGGAAATAACCTGCCTCTGTGCCACGAAAGTTGCATTCTTTTTTATTGGCGTGGCACGGAGATGACAAACACTTGAATGGCAAGAAACAGTAAAGTGCCGCAATATTGGTGTGGTACGGAAGTGATGTTCCACGATTTCAAAATGACATGGAGGGACTGTTTCGGCAGCTGTTTGCACTTGACTATAAATAGGACACTTCATATAATTTTATATGACTACGTACATCCCTAGGAGCAAGAAAAACATGCAAGGCTGGAAATTAGGGTTTATTTCTTCACTCTTCTCTTCTTCACTCGTCTCTTCTATTTCAATTATTGTATGAACAATTCAAATTTTGTGATGTTGATTCTAAATATGAGTGGCTAAGAACCTTTGTTTTGGGGTTGAGGCCAAACGCATGATTGTATTTCGTACTCTTGAATTGATTTAACGTTGAATTTATTGCATTGGTTGTTCTTAAACTCTTGTTCTTACTATCTTAATGCTTAAGATACATCTATAATCCTCTTGTGAACCCAGAGGGAGAATTATTAGGATAGAATGAGGAGTTTAAGGAGCGAGTTCTCATCTTTCATGAAGTAAAGGTTTGATTTGAGTCTAGGATAGGAATATATTTAGAATGACTTGTTTTGTTCAAATTCGGGATAATATCTTAATGCGTCTAAACTAAATTATCACATTCCGGTTCAATAATGTAGTTGTGATATCCTTTTAGGTAGATGATTAGAGGTTTGAAAGACCATAGTCATATCATCAATCTTGTGAACCAACAACCTGATATACAACGTAACCAATGGGAGAGTATCGCAATACAAGATTGCACGATGTGCCTTGACCCTAGAATTTTCCTATAATATTATTTACAACTTTGCTAAGTATTTCACTATTTTAAATATTGATTGTTAGCTTATTTAGAATTACAAATAAACCTCGTCTTAATCGGTTACTTTTGCACTTATTCGAGACATTAGTATAAATTGAATTAAGAAAATCACTAGATTCAAAGTTTCTATGGGTATGATATCTGGACTCTCAATTCTATATTACTTGTTAGACCGCGTATACTTGCGTGTGCGTATGGACACAATGAGTTTTTGGCTCCATTGTTGGGGACTAAGATAATTAGTAATTTTCTAATTTTAGTTTATACTTATACTGTACAAGTGTTGAAAACTTGATCTTAGCTGTTACATTCGCAGGTATAATCGAAATTTTGAAAGCTGGCTCAAAATTGAGAATTGGTTGAACTGTATCCTGAATCGAAATGATATTTACATCACATCATAAAAGAAGAGTGGTTGTGCTTCAATATCCAAATCAACAACTCCAGCCAGATCCAAAGGAAGAGATTGTTCTCGTCGATATGGCAGCAACAAGGCCAATTCGCAACGTGGCAATCCCACTCTCTACTAATGTCACCTCCAACATTTCAAAACCTGAACCAGGAGGTCGATTTGAGTCGAAATAGAATAGGGTGCAATTGTTGCACACTGGTAAGCAGTTCATAGGTCTCCCCCATGAAGATCCACAAGAGCATCTGAAGAATTTTTCGAAGATCAGTGGCATTCGTTCCCGTAGGAGTCTCGACCAACTATGTGAGACTCATACTCTTCCCCTTTTCATTGTTGGGAGTGGCTAAAAGGTGGTTGAAAGGTGAACCACGAAACTCAATCACGACTTGGGATGCCCTCGCAAGGAAGTTCTTAATTTGATTCTTCTCATCTGGGAAAACAACAAGGTGAGAAGTGAGATTTTTGAGCTTTAAGTAGAAACTAGAAGAAAATCTCTATCAATCATGGGAAAATTTAAGTTTTACTGAGAGATTGCCCTCATCACAAACAATTAAACGATGTGTTGGTGCATACTTTTGTAGAGAGTCTCAACCCAGAAAATAAGATATTATTAGATTTCGCAGCAGGGGGTCAAGCTCTGGAGAAAACGTATGATGAGATAATTGCTCTCCTGAATTGCATTGCACAAAGAAACCCAGAGTGGAAGGAGGTTCTTTGAGAAATATGGAAAAAAAGACTGTAGGTATATTAGAGATTGATAGTATCACTACTCTGGCTGCTCAGATGGTTGTTTTTCAAAATCAGGTGATTGGGCAGTTTAACAAGTTGAAAGTATCACAACAACATGCCAGGTTAATGCGGTCCAACAGAGTCAAGCATGGTTTGAAATTTGTGGTGCGTGTGATCACTTATCATAGTTGTGTTGGGCAAATACAAATTTGGTAAATTTTGTTAGGAATGCATATAGGCAGAATGGTCAAAATTTTGGGAACACTTATAATCCTGTGTGGAAAATCATCCAAATTTCTCATGGGGAGGCAATCAAGGGCAGAATGCAAGTCAAACCCAAAATAAGAATCGAGGGCAGAGCCAGAATTACCAATGAAAGTCTCAAGGAAATCAGGCAAATGCTCAATTAAGCAATATGGAAGAGATGCTAAAGATGATAATGACAGAACAAACCAAGATGGTTATATAGCAAACCAAGATGGTTGAGGAGCAAACCAAGATAGCAGCAGATTTGTGAAATCATCTATAAAAACCTAAATTACCGGATTGCAAGGCCACGTACTCTAATCCACCTAGATAGGAGAATCCCTTTCCACCCTTTCAAAAGATAAGTGAAAGTTTCAAACAAATGGCAAAATACTGATCTTATTACAATGGATTTTACAATTATTAAATATAAAGGTGAAACTACCCAAGGACCTAGTCTAAACAGGTACAAGAGCTTCTAATCACTTGGAAAATAACAGACACAACTCCTACCACAAAATACGAAGAATAGAAGCTGATAAAGATCTTTATCCATGATAAGCATGAAACATCTACTGATTCCTGCAACCAGACTATACCCCGATAAAGGTATAGCAAGAGTAGTATCAGTACAACTACACATACTGGTAAGCATCATCGATTGACCAGAATCAGATCACATAGATATAACATAAATAATCAAGAGAACATGCATCTTAACAGTCAATTGCCAGTCTTCATTATATGCTTACTCCACTACCAAGCATGTATACCTATTAAGCGGACTTCCCCTAAGCTCACCATACCCTAAACCCAAGGATAAATCTAGAACTAATAAGTTTGACCTTGCAAACTGTGTCACTATGAACGCCTACTATAATACTACCCTTCCCCTTCTAGGTAACTCTAACCTTTAGTCAAATACCATAGCCTTATTAAACAAACCATTAAGAGTTAACAAAAATATAGTCAACCAAGCTAAGTCCAATAACAACAAGATTCCAATTCAATAATACAATTAATATGCAACCCATTTCACACAAGAATCAAGATAACAATTAAACACATAACTCACGGTTCACTCATGGAACCATCACACTCACATGTTCCTTATACATACACGCTAAGGGTCTTATGGTTGCCAACTAGTCATGACCTACAGGGGACGAGCTTTATCCATGTACCAAAACCAAGGCATCAAGTGTCTTCCAACCTTATTCCACCATTATCCCGTGGAGATGTCCAATTACCGATACACCCCATAATTAAGCAATAGGCATAACAACATCACAGAACAATGACAACAAATAACACTTGTAACAACCAACAAGTTTTCAAATAAGTTCATTGAATGTGACCTCACTTATAATGTTCAACAACCCCTTTTTAGCTTTTTTTATTCCTTAACAACATACATTGAACATGCAATACTAAGGAACAGTTATTATGCACACATAACACAAATTGGATTAAACTACATTAACCATTACCTAAACTAGCTTCTAGGGCCCATATCCAACACCCTAAATCATCCATCCCTACAGAACCCAACACTTCTTACCCTATCCTTGGTTACTGTTGTGACCTAGCTATACACGCAACTGCACGTGATCGTTCAAGTAATATAATGGCTACTTTAAAAAACCCGGATATCGAACCCAAGGGACTTTCATCAACAGAAGTCAATTTTAGACGTCAAACAATAATTAAAAACCAGTGTTGTGAAAAGGACAAGGGATTTGTTACTAAAAATTAAATGATTGCGGAATATAAACCACTATTTTTTCTACCGTAACTTCAGTTTTTGAAACTATGATATAAAAGTCAATAAAAAGTAAATTTCCAGGGTCAAGGCACTCAGAACATCATCTCTAGAATATGAATATCACTAGTTTAAGCAATTTGAGTCGTTTATCTTGGTTATTGATCACGAGGTTAATATTATGATTATATTCATCTCTAAACTATAACCTTTTATTAGAAATTGGAAACCTAACTACATCATTGAGCGGGGATAGATTTAACCAACTCTAAAGCCATTAAGCTGTCTTCCCGTATTTGAACAAGCGCGACGAATTAGGTACCTCTCGGTCTTAACCGCATATCAATATCTTGGAATCTCTTCCTCGAGTAAAGATCGAGCTCCTTATATTCCCCATTTTGTCTCTCAGTTTCTCTCTTGAGCTCACCTCAAGACAAGTGATTTATTCCAATGGTGATCAAGCTTTAAAATTGTATAGACAAGAATATAAGAATAACCATAAATTGATAAACTTCAGCAAAAACCAATAATATTCAACTCACGAGATTCATGTTCGTAGCCTCAACCCAGAGAATGAAGGATTTTAGCAACTCATAACTTGAATTAAAATCCTACTTTGATAAAAATTCATAAAAATAAATAAAAGATGAAAAGAAGAATTAACCCTAAATTGGATGTTCTAAATCTCCAAGAAAGTAGTCCAACCAAGATGGCATTTTGATACAATAACCCAAGAGCCCTATTTATAGACTAGAATTCGGAGTCAACAATTGTCAAAAAGCGGTCCGGCAAGCTACCTAACGCGCCAGACACTTGGCCAAATTTCTGCCTCCAAAAATTTGGGCAATAGCGGCCCGGCACGCCCCTTGGCGCACCCCTCTGCTGTCCATCCAAATAAAATATTGGTCCAAAGCGGCCCAGTACGCTAGTTGGCGCGCCAAACACTTAAATTCTAATTTTCTTTCTTTCTTCGTGGATTCAGGTGGATTCTTCAAGTCCAAATCTTTGGCTTGTATTTTATCTTTAAGATCCTTTGCTTGCAAATCCTTCAAACCTCAATTTACACTCCAAAAATGCTCCAATTTATCACAAATTCTTCCTACAAGGGTCTAATCATATTTATTAGCACAATATCAAATATTCCATCAAAACAATACAAAATACGCACTTATTGCTCTCAAAACTAAGGTAAACATAGGTCGAAGACGGCAATAGGGCGTATAAATACGCCCTAGATCACCACCCCACACTTAAACCTTTGTTTGTCCTCAAAAAATAATCACAATCACCCAAGGCGACTTTAGACAACCAATAAACATTAGGCATTCAAGCATAGCTACACAACTACCTTCATCAATTTATGCAACTAACATGCTAATATCACCAACAAGTGAATAGCAAATTGAAATGACATATCCTCATAAAACAACTCTACTTGTTGCGAATTCATGCATGACACGTTATCAATGGATCACCACACTTTGCTAAACATGCGCCCTCACCACAAGAGAATTACCCAAGATCTCACTCAATTCATTCAAAATAATGATTGAATGGGTGCATGAATAAAAGTCCTCTCACTCTAGAAAAGAATTCACATTCAACACCAGATGAACCATAAGCTTTCCCTTAGTGTAGTACTCCACTAATATTAGAATGTCAAAGCTCAAGATCAAGTAGGACTTTAAGGGTTGTAATGTAGGCTAAAGGACGGGTAGGAACTATTTGGTTAAGAATAGTGACTATCTTCCATAAGCGCTTTATTACACTACAATTCACTTTAAGATCATCTCCAACCAACCTATTTTACACCACTTTTGTCTTCCCAATTCTCTTTTGTTTCGCCCCATCAATTTAAGCTAGCTTACACGTATTAGGCAGGGAGTATTTGTTATCAGCACATGATTCACTTCTTTTGGTCAATTTTTCTTTTCATTACATTACTCCCTACCAACAACACATAAAATTTTTCACACACCAAAAGCTATTTACTTGGGGTTTCAACTTCACTTGTTCCTTCTTCAGTTTTAACACTGATTAACATCTTAATTTCTCAATTAAAGCGCTTAGGAGTTTTGGATCAAATTATAGTTAATTTGAAAGAAAAGGATTAAGCTACATATAAGGATACCAAAGAATAGGCTAAAGGCTCAACGGGATAACTAAGATCATGCAAAAAGGTTGATAAAGTAGGTATAAAACATGACTATCAAAGAAATTCCTATATCATCTCCTAAACTCAACACTCTTTATTTCGCTTTGCAAACACACCGGGCAATTTATAGACATCAATATGCACATGGAATATCCCAAAAACCTCACTCACACATGACACATGTTTTAACTCAAGCAGGATCACCATAAAGTTTATACGAAGTCATGCACGAGTTCAACATTAAGCAACTTATCAAGTCGACTAAGTGAGCATTAGATGTCTCAACACTCGCTATTGTATAATTAGAATGTTCCACAATTATACCGGATGTGTATGCATAATCACATAGCAAGCAAGAACACCCAATAATAACATGACCAATTTACTCTTAAGACGGTCGTCATCCATCCATCATAGAGCGAAGCTCCCAATACTAAGACTAAAAGACTCAATATAACAATTTTTTTTTTTTTTTTTTTTTTTGCTTTTCTACGATTCAAAGGGACTATACTTAGTAAAAGAACCGAAAACAAAGGCTAAGGAACCCAAAATAAAATAACTAAAAACACATATATACATATATAAAGGGAATCCCATAACACCCCACCCCACACTTAAAAGATTAACATTGTCTCCAATGCTGCTGAAATTAAACAAGTTAAGAGTAGGGTGTAAGGAGCTCCCTGGTCAATCGAGGAAGTCGTCATCCTCCGGGCCACATACTGCTAAAAGTGTATCACCCTCTTCCATCACATCCTCATCGGATTCGGGGTGGCGGTCATCCTCTTCTGTGGGGACATCATCATCCACGGGCTCAACAAAATCTGGCCCAATCCACAACAATGCCATGGCATGCTCATTTAGAGGATAATCCCCTTCAACCTGGCTCAGCTTATCTGCAATAGAGGACCTACCCCCAATCCTATGGCGTAGCATCTCCAAATCATACATACGGGCTAAGATACTGTCATCACGAGCGTGACGCTCTACTAATATGAGAGTGGGACCTAGTGCATCAGGTGCTTTGGTTTAGGTGACATCAACAGGTGTCGTTACCAAAGGAGGATGATAATCAAATGCTTCTTTAGCCACATCGAATACTCTCATTAATTTGGTCAACATGCCTCCAAAAGAATATCGAAGGCCTCCTTATAGTTGAGCTTGGCGCATAGACGACAACACCATGAAACCCACATCAATTTCGACATCATTCATTAAAGCATAAACCAAACAAACTCGGTCCCTAGTGACCTCCATCATGTGGCTACCCGGAATCAAGCAACAACAAACAATCTTCAACCAAATTCGCACTTCTGTATTCAAATGAGCATAGAGTAAACTCATGTGGTACCCTCTTTTACGGCGTCGAAGCCACTTTGTTGTCGAATGTTGGCCAAAAAGTATGTAGCGAATCTGCGCATAGAGAGGCCGAACATTCAGCTTATGCAGGTCGTGGGGACTAGCGCGAGTATGTGCTCCCAATAAATCATTTAGGCCCAGAGAATCCAGTATGACATCTGACCCTCGCACAACTACCGAGCTGGTAGGTGCATCTGGGTTCCAATTAGCATATAATTCCCTCATAAGATAAAGGTTGCAATTAGTTGGTTTTGCAAAGATAAAACCCATACCCAATTTCATAATGCGATCCAATATTTTTGGGTAAGTCCGGGATAGGTTGTCCTAATCAATACTCTTGTCCGCAAAGTATTTCGCCTCGGTATGACTGTTGTACCAATTCTTTTCGGCATAAGAGACATCATTTAACCCATATTTTCTTTTATGGCCTTTAGGGACTGGGGGAGCCACTGGAACCTTATTTCCGGATCGTCTTCGCTTGTGTGAACTTGAAGCTTCCATGTTAGATTCCGACATGGTACCTATGACAAAGTTCCAACAAGTATGTCAACTTTCCATCTAAAGATAGCTAAACAACTCAACGTGTGTTGGCTTTAAGGCTCCCCACACTTAGTTGATTAGCATCAATTCAAAATCTATGGGTGTAAGGGTACTTAGACTTCCCCTTTTCACTTAACGCCCAATCAAGAATTCCAACCCATATTCAAGCTCATCATCCCCAACACAAGTTCCACATTCCCATGAATATCATTATAATGGATTACTTGTTTTACTCAAGACTTCAAACAAGTTCCATGCAAATTCAACAATATATGGGTTATTCCAAGTGAATTCACCAAGCAATTTTCTCAATTACCACCATTTAAGCTCAACGCCACTTGCAAATTGTTCAACTAAAAACATGATTAATTAGAACACTTTGACTTGCACTTCAAGTTCTTATTCATGACACCTCATAAATTCCAACTCTAGCACAATAATCAAGTCAAACTACAACAAAATAAAAGGGCACCAAAAATTCAAAATGCATAATCCCCAAATTTTTCCAACATTCTCATAGAAATCTAGAGAGAGAAAACTTAAAGAAAACATACCTTGGCAGCTCTAATGGAGTATTGCAATTACAATCTAAGGATGAGAAGCGGAGAGACGTGATTTGTGGCTTGGTAGGGTAGAAGAAGAAGAGAAATTTTTTGTTGAATTTGAGGGGAGAAAATCAGGTAAGGGTAAGGGATTTGTGATTAATTAAAAGAGAATTGGGGATTTTAATAGATGGTGGGTGGGTGGGTCGGGGTGTTTAGGAGGGTATGGGGTCCCTTCCTTAAAAATTTCAGCCCAAAAATAAATAAATTCAAGGGGTAGCGGCCCGGCACGCTAGGTACCGTGCTACTCCACTACCAGGTGAACCTAAAAACTGCATGCCTGGCGCGCCTGCCCACTGCCTATGCTATCCAAATTTTGGGCAAGTAAGGCCCGACATGCTAGGTGCCGCGCCCTATACTTGACATCATACCTGAGCGGTTTTCCATATTTTTCAACATATTTTGGGGCTTTTTCAAGTCCCACGGTGCAAACTTTCACTCAAACACATTTCTTACCTCCCTAACACCTTCAAAAGATCATCCACTCTTCAACTTACCTTTTTCTCTTGGCAAAACACTCCGTGAACCCCTGTATAAACAATAACTCCTAGATCTATGTTAGAAAATAAAAAATTAAAAAGAAATGGGTTGCCTCCCAGCAAGCGCCTTAGTTTTGGTCGTGGCATGACTCTTCTTTTTGTATTTTTCACTTGATAATTTCTAACTATTACAATACATTCATGGGTTGCCTCCCATACAACGCCTCATTTAATGTCGCGGCTTGACCAAGCTTGGATCAATCATCATCAAGGTGAAACACTTCCTTCTTACGCTTCTCATCTTCCCCAAAATAGTGCTTCAACCTTTGGCCATTCACAAGAAATTTAGTACCATCACCTTTATTCATGATTTCCACCATACCATGAGGAGTTGTACAACTTACCTCAAAAGGACCACTCCACTTAGATCTTAGCTTGCCCGAAAATAACCTAAGTCTAGAATTAAACGGTAGTACTAATTGGCCTGGTTCGAAAGTGCATTGGAGAATGTGCTTGACGTGCCATCGCTTCGTTTTCTTCGTATAAATCTTTGCATTTTCATACATGTAGAATGGAAACTCTTCCAACACATGTAGTTGCAACAATCTCCTTTGACTAGCCAATTTCAGATCTAGGTTCAATTTCTTCACCGCTCAATATGCTCGGTGCTTAATCTCAACCGGGAGGTGACATGCTTTCCCAAAGACAAGATGATATGGAGAAGTCCCTATAAGTGTTTTATATGCAGTTCTATAAGCCCAAAGAGCATCATCTAGCTTAAGCGACCAATATTTTCTCTGAGTATTCACAGTCTTTTGTAAGATTTATTTTATCTCGCGATTTGACACTTCAACTTGGCCACTTGTATGGTGATGATACGCTGTTGAAACCTTGTGTCTAACACCATATTTAGCCAACACCCTCTTCACCAAATAATTTATAAAGTATGAACCTCTATCGCTAATAATAGCTCTTGGAGTTCCAAACCTTGTGAAGATGTGTTTTTGAAGGAACTTCACTACAACCTTAGAATCATTTGTAGGAAGAGCAGTATCTTCTACCCACTTAGACACGTAATCCACTGCTACAAGTATGTATTGATTCCCATTTGACTTTGGAAAAGGGCCCATATAATCTATCCCCCACACATCAAAAATTTCAATTTCAAGGATGTTAGTTAAAGGCATCTCATGTCTTCTTGAAATCATCCCCATACGTTGGCACTAGTCACAACTTTTCACAAACCCATATGCATCTTTAAATAGAGAAGGCCAAAAGAAACCTGATTGTAGAATTTTACGGGCTGTACGTTCACCACCATGATGACCACCATAAGGTGATGCGTGGCAACTCTTCAACATATGTTTCACCTCCGCATCCGGAATACATCTTCTCACCACTTGATCTGACCCTTGCTTGAATAAACAAGGTTCGTCCCAAATATAAGAATGTGCCTCATACGATAGCTTCTTCTTTTGTTGAGGACTCAGGAGGAAATAGCCCACTCACCAATAGATTCAAAATGTATGCATACCATGGCAACTCATCAACCTCCAAAACTAACAATTTCTCATCTGGAAACTCTTCACGGATACGCCTATCATCAAATACATGTGTTGAGTTCTCAAGTCTAGAAATATGGTTGGTAATTTGATTTTCCGACCCCTTCCTATCTTTAATCTCCAAATCAAACTCTTGTAGTAATAAAATCCATCGAATTAATCTTAGCTTAGCATCTTTTTTATTAAATAAATAACACATGGCAGCATGATCCGTGTATACAATGACGCTAGTGCCCACCAAATACGATCTAAATTTGTCAAAGGCGTACACCAAAGCTAACATCTCCTTTTCAGTCATCGTGTAATTCACTTGGGCTGCATCAAGGGTCTTACTCGCATAGTAAATAGAGTGAAATACCTTGTTCTTCCACTGCCCAAGAACCGCACCCTCTGCAACATCACTCGCATCACACATGAGCTCAAATGGTAAAGCCCAATCCGGAGCAATAAGGATAGGTGCTTCTACCAACTTCTTCTTCAAGATCTCAAATGCCTTCACACATGACTCACAAAATACAAAGTGAACATCTTTATCTAATAGCGTGCACATGGGGCGTGCAATCTTGGAAAAATCTTTAATGAACCGTCTGTAAAAACCAGCATGTCCCAAGAAACTATGCACCCCTTTCACCGACACTAGTGGAGGCAATTTTTGGATAACTTTAATCTTTGCTCTATCAACTTCGAGCCCTTGCTTTGACACTTTATGTCCAAGAACTATACCTTCCGTCACAAGAAAATGACATTTTTCCTAATTGAGAACAAGATTAGTTTCTTCACACCGAGCAAGGACTCTATCTAGGTTTTGCAAACATACCTCAAAAGAGTTACCGAAGACTAAAAAATCATCCATAAAAATCTCCACGAACTCCTCCACCATGTCATAGAAAATTGCCATCATACAACACTGAAAAGTAGCCGGTGCGTTGCACAATCCAAAAGGCATACGCTTGAAATCATAAGTGTCATAAGGACATGTAAATGTAGTCTTCTCTTGATCTTGAGGATCTATAACAATTTGATTGTACCCGAAATATCCATCAAGGAAGCAATAATATTCCTGTCCGGCTAACCGATCCAACATCTGATCAATAAAAGGGATCAAATAATGATCTTTCCTCGTGGCATCGTTTAGTTTTTGATAATCCATGCAAATACGCCACCCAGTCACAGTTCTTGTAGGAATCAACTCATTATTGTCATTCGTGATTACCGTCATACCACCCTTTTTTGGGACACACTATACTGGACCAACCCATGTACTGTCAGAGATAGGGTAAACAATGCCCGAATCTAACCACTTAATTACCTCTTTCCTTACCACTTCTTTCATTACTGGATTCAAGCGTCGTTGGTGTTGTACACTTGGCTTATGCCCTTTCTCCATGTAAATTTTATGCATACACAAACCCGGATTAATACCATGGATGTCAGACATTTGCCATCCAATAGCCTTTTTCCTTCGTTTGAGTATCACCAATGTTGTATCAACTTGTTCCCTTGATAAATTTGCTGCAAGAATAATGGAATGGGTCTCATTGTCACCTAAGAAAGCATATGAAAGATGAGATGGAAGTTCTTTCAACTCAAGCTTCGGGGGCCTCATCAATTGATAGCTTGGGTGGAGGTCCGGGTGAACGATTTAAAGGTTCCCATCCACCCTCTTTGGCATAGATGCCCATAAAATCAAGAAACTACACCATTTCATTAGCTTCCGCATCACCAAAAATATCTTGCCCCGTCAAAATTTTTTCCAAGAGATCTGTTGACAAAGTGTGGATGCTTTTAGCCGCCAAATCTATAGTTGTAATAGCTGACAAGTTCTCATAAATTTCTGGTAGCTTCAAAGTCCTATATACATCAAAAACCTCAACCTCATCATGAGCTCGCATAGTCAGTTTCCCTGCTACTACATCAATGCTCGCACCCCCTGTGGCCAGAAATGGACGCCCCAAAATAAATGGGACTTCCGAGTCAGGCACAAAATTAAGCACCACAAAATCAACCGAAAAGATCAACGAACCCACTTGAACCAGAACATCCTCAACAATACCATTAGTTCTAGTCACGGATCGGTGTGCAAGTTGTAAAATAATAGTAGTAGGTTTAGGACGACCCAAACCCAACTCCTTGAAAATTGAAGTGGGCATCAGATTAATACTAGCCCCCAAATCGCGCAACCTACGAGCACAAACACGATCTGCCAGAGTAATTTTTATAGTGAAGCTTTCGGAATGCTTTAGCTTGGTGGGTAAAAAATTTTGAATGCAAGAGTTGCACGCCTCAGTAAGTGCAACTGTGGCATACTTAGTCAATCTACTCTTGTTTTCCACAATATCCTTCACAAACTTAGCATACTTTGGAATACCCTGCAAGATATCCACAAGTGGCAAATTAATGTGCATTTGTTTAAGTAATTTAATGAAATTACCAATGCATTAGTCCTCCTTCTTCTTCTTAAACTTTTGGGGAAAAGGAGGAGGCAACTTTACACTTTGGACCATTTTCTCATCTTTGGAGCTTTTGTCAGACTCAACTTGTTCGTTTTCAACCACAACTTCTTTTGGCTCTAATTCATTTGCTGGTGGAACTGTATCCTCTAACTGCTTACCACTACGAGTAACAATAGCACTCACCTGCTTCTAGTTAGGATTAGTATCACTTGGAAGACCTCCTTGAGGCCTCTTATTCTGTGCATTTGCTAACTGACCAATTTTCTTCTCCAACTTTTGAGTAGCCAATTAATTGTTTCTCACATATGCTACCAGCTTAGCTTGCTCTGCCATAATATTCTTCAACAATCTTCCATGCTCATATTGCCGGGCTTAGCACCCATTTGATTACCTTGACCTTCCTATTGGTTATATTGTGGTGCATATCCTTGAGGCCTATACTGATTTTGATTACTTCCCCAAGATAATTTCGGGTGATTTTTCCACCCAGCATTGTAAGTATTTCCATAATTTTATGCTCCACCTCCTCTTTGGGCCTTACCCACAAAGTTTACGGAATTTGGATTTTCACTGTACAACTCGCTGGTATGGTCCCGTTCCCGCATACATCACAACCCACAGACCCATGTTGTTGTACTGCATTTATGGGAGCTTGTTGTTGCCCCAAATTTAAACTACTGAAGTGATTGTTCATCATGTTTTGCATGGCTGAAATTTGGGCAAATAATGTCATAACTGCATCCACCTCTAGTTTCCCAGTAACCTTCTTTGTGGAAATTCTAGAATTATCACCATGCTAATCTGGATTTCCCTGTGAAATATGATTCAACAAAGCATACAATTCATCATAAGTCTTCTCTAAAGCTTGTCCACCTGCAGCTGAATCAAGTATAATTTTAGTGTTGGGGTCGAGAGCCTCAATAAAAGAATGCACCAACACTTTATTTGCTTGGTGGTGATGAGGACAATCCCTCAACATGGATTTGAATCTGTTCCAAGTTTGGTACAAATTTTCATCATCTCTCTGTTTGAAACTCAATATCTCACTCCTCAACTTTGCTGTCTTTTCGGATGGAAAGAACCTTATCAAGAATTTATGAGTAAGATCATCCCAAGTCGTGATGAAATTCGCCGGCTCTGTATCTAACCACCTCCTTGCTTCCCACAATAGAGAAAAGGGGAACAAAGTTAGTCACACATAATTTGAAGATACACCCGCATGAATATATGTGTCACTGATCTCCAAATTTTTTTGGATATGCCTCTGCGGGTCCTTATGAGCAAGACCTGTAAACTGTCTACTTGAGTGCAAGATTTCACCATGTTCTGTTTAATCTCAAATCTACCTACAGATTCCGAATTTTAAATACTGGAGGTAACATTAGTAGCGAGTGGGATTGCCACATCGCGAACTCTCCTAGCTGCCATAATTACCGGCTCACGTCTATTTCCCACTGGATCCATAGGATCAACTGGATTTGCTGGATTCCTTAGGTATTCCTCCCGATCCTCAATTCACATGGGATCACCCCGTATGCCTTCGTCAGCTAGTTCAAACTGCAGGATTGGGTAATCTACAACCTGCTCCTCAATCTATAAAAGTATCTCTCAGGTTCAGACTGTGGGGTTACCAAATCTTTGTTCCTTGTCAGTGTTCAGATGAAGCAAACTTGCAAAATAGAATATCTAAGATCAAGTTGTCAACACTTAGCTAAAAATTAAAGTAAAAATGTCAATAATTGAAATCTATTTATTTGAAAGTCCCCGACAATGGTGCCAAAAACTTATTGCGATCCAGCTATACACGCAAGTGCACGTGATCGTTCAAGTAATATAATGGCTACTTTAAAAGAGCCGGATATCGAACCCAAGGGACTTTCGTCAACAAAAGTCAATTTTAGTCTTGAAACAATAATTAAAAACCAGTGCTGCGAAAAGGACAAGGGATTTGTTACTAAAAATTAAATGATTGTGGAATATAAACTACTATTTTTGCTACCGTAACTTCAGTTTTCGGAACTATGATATAAAAGTCAATAAAAAGTAAATTTCCAGGGTCAAGGCACTCAGAACATCATCTCTAGAATATGAATATCACTAGTTTAAGCAATTTTAGTCGTTTATCTTGGTTATTGATCACGAGGTTAATATTATTATTATATTTGTCTCCAAACTATAACCTTCTATTAGAAATTATAAACCTAACTACATCATTAAACGGGGATAGATTTAACCAACTATAACGCCATTAAGCTGTCTTCCCGTATTTGAACAAGCACGGCGAATTAGGTACCTCTCGGTCTTAACCGCATATCAATATCTTGGAATCTCTTCCTCGAGTAAAGATCGCACTCCTTATATTCCCCATTCTGTCTCTCAGTTTCTCTCTTGAGCTCACCTCAAGACAAGTGATTTATTCCAATGGTGATCAAGCTTTAAAATAGTATAGACAAGAATATAAGAATAACCATAAATTGATAAACTTCAGCAAAAACCAATAATATTCAACTCACGAGATTCATGTTCGTAGCCTCAACCCAGAGAATGAAAAATTTTAGCCACTCATAACTTGAATTAACATCCTACTTTGATAAAAATTCATAAAAATAAATAAAAGATGAAAAGAAGAATTAACCCTAAATCGCCAAGAAAGTAGTCCAACCAAGATGGCATTTTGATACAATAACCCAAGAGCCCTGTTTATAGACTAGAATTTGGAGTCAACAATTGCCAAAAAGCGGCCCGGCACGCTACCTAATGCGCCAGACACTTAGCCAAATTTCTGCCTCACAAAATTTGGGCAATAGTGCCCCGGTACGCCCCTTGGCGCGCCCCTGTGCTGTCCATCCAAACAAAATATTGGTCCAAAGCGGCCCGATACGCTAGTTGCCGTGCCAAACACTTAAACTCCGATTTTCTTCCTTTCTTCGTGGATTCAGGTGGATTCTTCAAGTCCAAATCTTTGGCTTGTCTCGTATCTTTAAGATCCTTTGCTTGTAAATCCTTCAAACCTCAATTTCCACTCCAAAAATGCTCCAATTTATCACAAATTCTTCCTACAAGGATCTAATCATATTTATTAGCACAATATCAAATATTCCATCAAAACAACACAAAATACGCACTTATTGCTCTCAAAACTAAGGTAAACATAGGTCGAAGACGACAATAGGGTGTATAAATACGCCCTAGATCAGTTACTACCATAGATTCTTTGGAGCCCACCAACACGTGCGACCTCTTCACTTAATCATTTATTAAACTTAGACTAAGGACCAATAATTCACTTCCTTACTAACATCATAAGGAACCAATAACTGTATACAATGTAATTCAGCAGGAAATTTCAATAACATAACATAATATGAACACCTTCCCTCCCATAACCAAAGTTTATTCAATTTTAACTATCCAAACACCGTGTACGAAGGCCAAATCATGAAACCTCTCATCCATCTATGTCAGATTCATGCTGTTTAACCCAGGTCTACACTACTCAGTTAAACCTAGCTTACCTGGATGTCAACCAACAGCTGATGAATGCCCAAACGTGAATTCTAACCCCATGCTAGCAATTACAGATACGTTAACCCCTAAAATCCCATGGGTTTTACCCCATTTAGGCCTAGTTTCCATTCTCCATGTCTTTAAGGCTTTGAGGCAACCCTAGAGGAGTTTTTAGAAGCCTCCTTCATTTTTTTTCAACTGAAAAAGATAAGGGAAATAATAATGCATTCTAGGGCATTCTGGTCCCGTCGTGTTGCTATAGCGATATGCACATTGCTATGGAGACGTTGCTATAGCTGGATAATTCCCGCTATAGCGGGATGATGTTAGTCTGGCCCTAATATTTAATTTCCAAACTTTTTAACTTTTGTTGCCCTATGCAAATTCGTGAATGTATTTTTGATAATTCTTGTACTTCATACCCATGTTGAGATGCTTCCTAGTAACAATGGATTAGGTCATTACATCAACAACTTATCACTCAGAAGTTAGAAAAACAAGTGGGACAAATAGATGGAGCTCAAAATATGAGGCCTCTTGAAGGTCTACCAAGTAATACAAACTGAATCCAAGGCAACTGAATATAGTCTCTGCTCAAAACGACAAACATTTAGAGAAGTTAGAGCTAAAGAGATCAACTCAGAAGGCTGTGGTAGTTGATGAGATGCAAGCAGAGGTGAAAAAAAATGGGAATCAAGAGACTACCATAGCAAGTGTGAAGCCACCTCTTCCATTTCCATAAAGTCTTTAAAAGCAGAAGGATGAGGCTTGTTTATAGAAATTTATTGATTTATTAAAAAAGATGTACATTAATCTTCCTCTTGTGGATGTTTCGTAGGGGATTCCTAAGTATGAGAAGTACATCAAGGATACTATGGTAAATAAGAACATGTTGTAGGAGTATGCTACTGTCGCACTTAATGAAGAGTGTACCTCCAGAATTCAAAATAAACTACCAATGAAGCTCAAGGATCAAAGGAGCTTCACTATACAGATCACCATTGGGAAGTCTATCAATGATCGGGGCTTGTGTGATCTTAGGTCCAACATAAATCTGATGCCTACCTCTTTGTTCAAGAAGATGGGTTGGGTAGTCCGAGGCCCGCCACCGTGATTTTTTAGTTGGCTGATCGTTTGCTTGCCAGGCCTGATGGAATAGTTGAAAATGTGTTGGTACAAGTGGGATCACTTATTTTCCTTATAGATTTCATTATATTAAACTTTGATGCAGATTTGGAAGTCCCATTTATTTTAGGACGTTTATTTTTGGCTACTGGGTATGCTTTGATAGACATGGCTGCTGGGAAGCTAAAAACGTGAGCCCATGATATAGTTGAGGTGTTTGATAAGTACAAGGCAATGAGGCTGGTGGCTATTTATGAGGAGTTATCTGCTATTATGATGATAGATCTTGTGTCGTATCTCCAGCTCATTAATTCCAAGGATCTCTTAGAAAGAGCTTTGGTAGATGCAGACGCTCATTAGATGGTATAAATTTTAAATATAGCAAGCATCCTGATTCACAAGGGTAGATTCAAGCCTCTAAATAGACCTCTTGGCCCTCCTCCCAAGCCGTCTATTGATGAGGCTCTTAACTTAAGCTAAAGATATTACCTCCATACTTCAAGTATGATTTCTTAGAGGAAGATGATACTTTAACTGTTATTCTATCTGCAGGACTATCTAATGTATAGGTTAAAGAGGCTTTGGCAGTGCTTAAAAAGAGGAAGAAAGCTATTGGATGGCAGATGTCAGACATTCAGGGTATAAGTCCTGTATTTTGCATACATAAAATATTCATGGAAGAAGGGTACAAGCTGAGTATGAAACACCAGAGAAGATTAAACCCAATAATGAAAGAAGTAGCAAGAAAAGAAGTGATCAAGTGGCTTGATGCATGCATTCTGTATCCCATTTAAAACAGTAGGTGGGTGAGCCCTGTCTAGTGTGTCCCAAAAAAAAGAGTCATGAAAGTGGTGATGAATGATAAGGATAATTTTATACCGACTTGCATAGTAATAGGATGGACAATTTGCATGGACTACCGAAAGCTTAATGATGCCACTCACAAAGATTATTACCCAATCCCTTTCATTGACCAGATGTTGGACAGACTTGCTGGATAGGAGTATTATTATTTCTTGGACGTTTATTTTAGCTATAATCAAATAGACATAGCGCCATAAGATCAATAAAATACCACGTTTACCTGTCCATATGGGACTTACGCCTTCAAACGTATGCCCTTTGGACTGTACAATGTGCCGACCACTTTTCAGCGCTATATGATGGCCATATTTTATGACATGGTGGAAGACTTTGTTGAGGTATTTATGGATGATTTTTCTATTTTTGGTAACTCATTTGTAATATGTTTGCAGAATCTCGATAGGGTCTTGACGAGATGTGAGGAGACTAATCTGGTGTTAAACTGGGAAAAATTTCTCGTTTTAGTCAATAAGGGTATTGTCCTTGGCCATAAAGTGTATAAAAGAGGACTTAAGGTAGATCAAGCCAAAGTGGAGGCTATAGAGAAGTTTCCACCATCGGTGTCAGTAAAAGGCATCATAGTTTTCTCGAACATGCAAGATTCTATAGGAGGTTTATTAAAGATTTCTAGAAGGTGTCAAGACCTATTTGTAAATTTTTTGAAAAGGAAGTGAAGTTTGAATTTGGGGCCGATTGTGTCAAAGCATTTGAAGAGTTGAACAAAAAGTTGACAGAAGCTCCTATCTTGATAGCTGCTAACAAGGAGCTCCCTTTTGAGTTGATGTGCGATGCCAGTGATATAGCAATAGGAGTAGTATTGGGTCAGTAGAAAGAGAAGATCTTTCATTCTATATACTATGCCAGCAAAACTCTTGATGCCGCCCAAACGAATTACATGGTGACTGAGAAGGAGATGTTGGCTCTAGTTTATGCTTTTGACAAGTTCAGATCTTATCTGGTGGGGACGAAGGTGATAGTCCACACTGACCATGCTGTAATCAAGTACTTATTTAATAAGAAATATGCTAAACCCATACTCATTAGATGGATTTTATTATTGCAAAAATTTGATCTTAAGATCCAAGATAGAAAGGGAACAGACAATCAGGTGGCATACCATCTATCAAGGCTAGAGGATCAGTTGCATGTAGTTGAAGATGGGCGTACTAGAGAGGAGTTTTCTAATGTACAACTCATAGAACTGAGCATAGCCAAGCTACCATAGTGCAAAGACATAGTGGAGTTATTGGTGAATAGTGTATATCAACTTGAGGTGACTAGCCAGCAAAAGAAGAAGCTATACTCTGATTCCCACTCTTATGTATGGGAAGATCCGTACTTGTTTAAGCAGGGATCTGATCAAGTTATTAAAAGACGTATTCCAGAATTCTAGGCTAAAGACGTGCTTGAGAGATGTAACTCATCGCCTTACGGAGGTCACCATAGAGGAGAACGCACAGTGCATAAAGTGTTGCAATCAGGATTCTTTTAGACCACTTTATTCAAGGATGCCTTCACATTTGTTAAAGAGTGTGATCAATGTTAGTGAATGGGAACTATATATAGAGGACACAAAATTCCATTAAACAACATTTTGGAGGTAGAGATCTTTGATGTTTGGGGTATAGATTTCATGGGTCCATTCCCGCCATTATTTGGCAATAAGTACATCTTGTTCGCAGTTGACTATGTATCCAAGTGGGTAGAAGAGACAACTCTCCCTACTAACGATGCAAAGGTAGTGGTTAAATTCATAAAGAAGAACATTTTCTCTAGGTTCAGAACCCCAAGAGCGATCATTAGTAATGGAGGATCACACTTTGTAAATAATTGGTTCAGAAATTTGCTAGAAAAATATGAGGTGAGCCATAGAGTTGCTACAACATACCATCCCCAAACAAGTGGGCAAGTCAAAGTGTCAAACCGTGAAATCCAGCAGATTCTCCAAAAGATTGTAAATGCTCAACATAAGGACTGGGCCATCAAATTGGACGATTCACTATGGACGTATAGAACTGCTTACAAAATACCCTTTGGGACCTCACTGTATCGATTAGTATATGGGAGAGCTTGTCATTTGCCTGTTGAGCTTGAGCATCAAACTTATTGGGGGGGGTGAAAAAGTTGAATCTAGACCCTGAGTTAGCAGGGCAAAAATAATTGCTTTAGTTAAATAAACTTGATGAGTTTCGCTTGCATGCTTATGAGAATGCAAAAATCTACAAGGAGAAGACGAAAAAGTGGCATGACAAGCATACCGTGCCCCGAGTCTTTGAGCCTGGCCAGAAAATATTGTTGTTTAATTTGAGGTTAAAGCTTTTTCCAAGGAAGTTAAGGTCGAAGTAGTCTGTACCATTTGAGGTTGTTTGAATTACCCCTCATGGGGTAGTTGGTCTATGGCATGAGGATAACAACATGACGTTCCTGCTAAATGGGTAGAGATACAAGCATTACTGGGTAGAAATTGCGGATAGATAGAAGACATCCATCACATTTGAAGATGAATAATTAGGAGTTGCGCCGTGCTGCGATGTTAAATTAGGCACTCCTCGGGAGGCAACCTGAGAATGTAATATAATAGTTAGGATCGATAAAGAAAAGAAAAAATGATAAAAACAAAAACACAAAAAAAAGTGTCGAGCCACTAACTATGGAGCTTGGTGGGAGGTAACCCATCTTTTTAATGTATTTTGTTATTTTTGGTGTGATTTTGTAGGATTAATGGTAGTCCATGATGTTAGAAGAAGGAAGTGATGGGTGGACAATTGATTTTTGGAGGTGATGTAGGTATGCCAAGCTGCCAAAGTGAGTTGGAAATTAAAGTATGTGAAATGGAAAGTGAAAATTCCCCAAGGCACGCAAACAAACCCCTTCTACAAAATTAGGGTACCATAGAGGTTAAGTACCACTTTATTAGCATGACACATAGGAGGGTATTGCTTATTTTTAATTTCCAGCCAAAAATAGTGGGCATTCGTGATTCTCCTGTCACGGAGTGAGCCTATGCGATATTACCATGGCACGGAGCGAGTATTTTTGGAAAAAAGTGCAATAAAAATATCAGGCTAAACCCGATCCACCCTCCTTTTAAAGTAAAACTCCCTAAATTCTCTTTATTCTCTCAACCCTAGCGTACCACCCTCTCAAATTTCCTTCAACTCTCAACGTGTCACATGGCTAATTTTCTCTGAATCTTCTCTTCTCTTTCTCGTTCAAGCATAGCAGATATAATTTCTCAATTTACTTTCTCTTTTGCACTACTCGTTGCTGCTTGAGAATTCCATGTAAGTTTGATAGCCACAAAAATCCATATGTTTTTGGTGAAAATCGACGTGTGTTGATAAAATTAATCCTCCACATAATACTTAATGTGATTTAGGCATAATAGTTGGTCGAGTTGGTGCTCATAAAAGATTTTTTGGATGCGGTTAAGGTTCATAACAGTTATATGCGGTCTGGGCAATGTGAATATTACTATTTGTGTGCTTTTGTGGTTTGGGCGTCTGTGTTTTTGATATAAATTGAGGCTTGTAGCATAGAGTGTATATTGTTGAGATGAAAAGGCATGTTCTTTGTGCTATGAGAAGACTGAATGGTTGAGATACTATGTCACTTATTGTCCCTCAAAGTAGTCATTGTTACTTTTTATGCTGTGAATTATGTGAAATTGTGAAGTGATACTGCTTGAATGTACTTGAAGCCTGAGTAAAGCACCATATGGGTAGAGTTAGTCTTTCTCTTAAGCGACTAACAATTGAGCTTGAATGGTAAAGGGAGATGTATTAAAATAAAGTTATTTTCCATACACGTATGTGGTGACTTGATTAGAATGAGTTAATCTTGTCTCTATGCAATACAAACACTAGTGGATTACACTCGCAAATAGGGGAGGTCTGAGTACCCTCATTTCGAGACTAGTGCGCCCGTGCTAGCAACTAAGTGTGGGGTGATTCCTAACGCCTTCCATACTTAGTTTTTCTAGCTATGCTGACCTTGAACTAAAATGGTTGTTTTGTATTTTTGGGCAGGTACCATGTCTGCCAGGCAATAAAAAAGCAAAGGAATTGCTTCCTCAAGTGAGGAAAGGAAGAGAGTTAGTGTCGGTGCTCGTTTTCCAAAGGCTCCAGTAGTTTGAAAAGGTCAGAAAAAATGGTTTGGGACTAGGTGGGTTTTGGATGAAGGAAAAGAATAGTGTAGTAAGCATCCAAAATCCAAATACTTCCTTGATGAGATGATTAACAAAGTTAGCCTGACAAGGGAATTTCCACAAATTGTGCGATGGATAGAGAAATTGGGTATGAAATTTTTTTTGATGAGCCAACAGAGTGCAACTTGCATCTGATAAGAGAATTTTATGCAAATTAAGATCCTCAACATCCTAACTTTGAGGTGCAGATCACGGGACAAGTCGTGAAGTTTGATGCACACAATCTGAATACCATCTTGGGCGCTCCAAAAGCTGATCCTCTTCAGCTAAGACAGCTGAACATTATACCACCGTATGTCGCTATTCGACATGTGCTGAGCACTAATATATCGACAATGAGGTGGAGTATCCAAAAGGACCACAGTTATAATTTGACATTCCCCTAAGCCCACATTAATAGGGAGTCTCGTATGTGGTTGAAGATTGTTTACCATTGCCTTATACCAGGTAAACACATGACTGATGTAACTCAGGATAAAGTTTGTTTAGTTTATGCCCTTATATAGGATGTGGAGGTAAATATTGGGGAAATGATTAAGTCAGTTATGAAAAAGGCGAGGGTTCATCAGGGTCGTAGGTATGGATTCGGTGGTTTGCTGATGAGGTTTTTGAGAAGACATGATAGTGAAGAGGAGGCATTGGATTACAAACCACGGTTGGAGAGGCATCGGTTGATATGATAAGAACCAGAGCACTTGATGTTTCTCACGGTCTCGTGCTTATTCTAGCCGAGTGACATGCTCGAGATGATGAGTCCACAGCCCGTATGTTTGGACTGAGGATGTTACAACTGTTAATTAGAGCTAGGCCAGCGACGAGAGATGAAATGCAATGAGTGGAATTGGAGTACCCACTGAATGACCACGCCAGAGCATTGTTAAAGGTTTGATAATGGCGTGGAGGCTTGACCAGGGAGTTTTTCAAACACCTCACTTTTCCAGTTGTTTTTATTTTTTCAAGCACTGGGGACAGTGCTACATTTTAAGTGTGGGGTGGGAGGATTTCTCTTGTGTTTTTTTTTTTTGCTATGTTGTGATTTTTCTGGTTTGAAGACATTTCATTTAGTCGTTTTGTTCTAAATTCGATTTGTAATAAGTAAACAGTAGAACTTATGGATCTGTAATAGTTAGTAATTGTTGGGTTAGTTCTTTAGTTAAATTTGTTTCTTTATTAGCTAGCGCATTATTAAGTGTGTTGTTTTTATTTTGGGTTCCTTGACTTTTGTTTTTGGTGCTTTTCCTGAGGATAATCCCTTTGAACCGAGTAAATTAGGATTTTTTAGGAGTAAGTATGCTAACATTCATAGTTAAAAACTTTTTCCTATGATGGATGGATGACGATCGTCTCAAGGAAAAATTAGTCGTAGAGTGTTAGGATAAATTAAACCCTTTGCCTATTGAATGAAAATCACTTCACCTAATGATATGCTAGATTTCACGAGATGTTCATTTGAGAAAAAATAATAATAAGTGAAAAACCTAGTGGAATTGCATGAGCTTTTGAATGTGACTTGAAAAAAAATAAAAGATGGCTTAATTATGCTTTTCACTCAATTTGGTTGTGTTGAATAGACGGGGCTTAAAGTCTACCATTGTTGAGACTTATGTGCCATGTGTGGTGAGTATTTACCTTGTTTCTTGCATGTTAGCATCTAGAACTTGTCTTGTGTGTGCGAAATGTTGAAATTGGTTCTAAACTTTAGGGATATGATAAAGACATTTCTTTGTAGCCGAATTCCTCTCCATTGTTTGTACCTACCCGTGCATTACACCTAGTGATCCCATGTTGTGCCTTTAAACCTATTTTTTGGAACAACCACGTAACTAGCCTAATCCCCTTTGTTCTAATAGCCTCATTCTAAATTTAATCCGAACATGCCCTATTGCACTTTAATGACAAATTGTGTTGAAAAAAAGTACTCAAGGGAAGAGATGACTAGTGGGGAAAGGAAAAAATTAGTCTGTGCATACCCCTATGTTGCAAGAATTATATGTTTAGAAATCATAAGTGTAAATGTGAGTGAAAGAACAAATACGAGAAAAGAAAGTTGCTTAAGAATTTAGCTAGTGGTGGGTGTGCGTGAAACAAAAGAAGGGGTGAAAGAAAGTTGTGTGTGCGGGAAAAGTATAAATCCATGAGGGAAAATAAGATGATGAAGAAGTGGGTCAATAAAAGTAAAATAAAAAGAAAAAAAAATATGAAAAGTTTCTTAAAGTGTATAGGGATAGTAGTCATTATTAGCCAAATGATTCCTGCCCATCCCTTAGCCGACATTACAACCTTAAAAAGTCCTTTTTGATCCTACAAGTTTGATCTTTTATTTGATTGAGTAGCACACTACAGGCAAGCCTATGGTATGTGATCATGTTTGAAACCTTCTTTGGAGTGTGAGTGATTTTGTTAAGGATATGCCCTAGGTGGATTCTGTATGCTTGTATTGTGAGAGTAGGGGTACTACTTATAGGTGAGGGGCACTTAATGGTAAGACTTTGGCAAACTGAAAGCTCTGTTACCAAAACATAGCCTTGTTGGATGGTTTTTACTTGAAGACTCTGTTTAGAGGTCGTGTGCTTCTACTACGTGATGTTGATTATGGTGAATATACTTGATCAAACAAAGTGTCTACCTTGATTAAAGTGTTTAGCAAATTATGGTGTGAGTGGTCTAGTTCAATAGGTTGCGTTAGGTCCCGATGTGTGTCATGAGGTGTAAGAGGATTGTTCGAGGAAGAATAAAGTTTTAAGTGTGGGGTGGTGATATTGGGTGTATTTATACTTTCAATTGCTAATTATTGCCCATAATTTTACTGATTTTGTGAGTTACATTTTATATATATTCATTTGTTTGGGCTTAAAATGTGCTCGTGAACTAATGGATGTGATTAGCGTTTTCAGGTTGAGATTTTGTGAAGATAAAGCTTGATTTGACGTCAATGAAGAGCTTGTTGATGATGAATATATTATGTTGGCTATTGGAATGCAAGACGAGCTGAAAATAGGTGTTTGAAGGCAACTACGGACCATGGGACATAAAGACAGGTCAAAGAGTGAACTTGGCGGAAAAATTGGAGGAAATAACTTGCCTACGTGCCACAGAAGTTGCATTTCATTTTATTCGCGTGGCGCGGAGATGGCAAACACTTGACTGGCAAGAAACAGTAAAGTGCCACGATATTGGTGTGGCACATAGTGATGTTCCGCGATTTTGAAGTAACACGGAGGGACTGTTTCGACAGCTGTTGCACTTGACTATAAATAGGACACTTAATATAATTTTGTATGACTACATACGTCCTTAGGAGCAAGAAAAACATGCAAGGCTGGCAATTAGGGTTTATTTCTCCACTCTTCTCTTCTATTTCAATTATCATATGAACAATTCGAATTTTGTGATGTTGATTCTAAATATGAGTGGCTAAGAACCTTTGTTCTGGGGTTGAGGCTGAACGCATGATTTTATTTCGTAGTCTTGAGTTGGTTTAACACTGAATTTATCGCATCGGTTGTTCTTAAACTCTTGTTTTTACTATTTTAATGCTTAAGATACATCTATAATTCTCTTGTGAACCCAGAAGGAGAATCATTAGGATAGAATGAGGAGTTTAGGCGGCAAGTTCTCATCTTTCATAAAGTAAAGGTATCATTTGAGTCTAGGATAGGAATATAATTAGAACGCCTTGTTTGGTTCAAATATGAGACCATATCTTAATGCATCTAAACTGGATTATTGCATCCTCGCTCAACGATGTAGTTGCGATATCCTTTTAGGTAGACGATTAGGGGTTCGGAAGATCATGGTCATATTATCAACCCTGTGAACCAATAACCTGATATACAACAGAAACAATGAGAGAGCATCAGTATACAAGATTGCACGATGTGCCTTGACCCTGGATTTTCCCTATAATATTGTTTACAACTTTGCTAAGTATTTCACTATTTTAAATATTGATTGTTAGTTTATTTAGAATCACAAATAAACCTCGTCTTAATCAGTTACTTTGCTCTTGTTCGAGACACTAGTATAAATTGAGTTAAGAAAATTACTAGAATCGAAGTACCTGTGGGTACGATATATGGACTCTCAATCCTATATTAATCTTACGACCGCGTACACTTGCGTGTGCATTTGGACGCAACAGTAATAAGAATTTAACTTATCGAATTCAGCACTTCACAAGTGATACAAGCGAATACTAATTGACACAGTAAAGCAAATGAACACATGAAATTATAGCACATGAATACAACTGATACAAGTCAGTAGCAATTGATATAGCAGAGCGAATGATTATAAGTGAAATTAGATCGAATGAATACAATCCATGTATTTTTGTTGTTTGTATCTTTGTATAACCCCTATATTTGTATTTCGTCTTGGTTGTATTCATTATGCAATCGATTACAATTGATACAGGCTGTATTAGCTATGTGAACAAATACAGTTGACACATGTGGTATTTATTGCCGAACTATTGCACTGAATACAGTCGCCTGACAACCGAATTTTGCTAGGAATGGTAATTACTGAAACTGTATTGTATTTGATAATTAGATCTTAAACTATAGTAATTTCGTAAGTTGCTCCCAATAAAATGAAAATATATTGAAACAACAGATATATATGGAGGAGAAAAAAACTACATTATAAGATCAAAACTTTAGCTTTGTTGTGGGGTGGGGGCGGGGGCGGGGAGATATTGATTTTTTCCCAAAGGAAAATAAACTATCTATTCCTTAAATGTGATGGATGTAAAATACTTTTTAGATCATTGACTTGATAATCAGGTTTGATTATCATCTACTTTTGTAGTCTTGTATATGGATTCTCCTTTACGATAAAGTAAAAGTTTGGTTGAATGGAAACATATTTTGTTTACCTATTTGTAATAATGGAAGCTAAGCTAAGATATGAAATTGGTTGACTATGGAGAATGTGGTAAGACATAGGTTTATAAAATTTCAAGAAACACACTTCACTTGCGAAATTATTTTCTTGACTTCCATAGGAAGTAAGTTTAACATACAAAAATTATGTTGGTGTTTGCCTGATTTTCTTACCATAATTAGGGTTTTCCTTTTAGGAAAAGGAAAACATGAATTCTCCATATTTGGCTAATCCTTTTTCTTGTTGGAAAAGGTTATAGACTCTATAAATAGAGGTTCCTTTCTTCTAGCTTGGTAGCATCCACAATGTAGTTCTAGGGGTTTGAGAGTATTGTTTGGGGGAGACTTTGTGAGACTTTTGCTTTTGCGGTGTCACTTGTGTGAACCTCTTTTTATTCTGAGTGAATTGTGTGAAGTTGTCTCTCTTGAAATTTTGTACTCTCGTTTATATAGTGGATTGCTCATCTCCTTTTGTGGATATAGGTCGATTGACCGAACCACGTTAAATTATTGTGTCTCTTTTGGTGTATTTCTCACATGTCTTCTTATGTGGCATTTTTCGAGGTTTGCTTTTGCTAGCTTCCGCATGACACCTGCTTATTTCAATCATAACAAGTGGTATCAGAGCGAGGTTAAAATAGGTGTTCATCTTGGCGGGTTCAGTTCTTATCGCAACCTATTTGACGATAACGAAGATTTTGGTTTGAGAAATTTTATTAGAGTGTTACTCTATGTAGAGACAAAGATTTAATGGAGATGGAGATTGAACTTGTTGAAGACTACGTGAAGAAGGTGGATCAAATTTATTTTGTCAGAAATTCATGCCAAGGGGGAGAATTATTGGTGTTTGCCTTGATTTTCTTACCATAATTAGGGTTTTCCTTTTAGGAAAAGGAAAACATGAATTCTCCATATTTGGCTAATCCTTATTCTTGTTGGAAAAGGTTATAGACTCTATAAATACAGGTTCCTTTCTTCTAGCTTGGTAGCATCCACAATGTAGTCCTAGAGGTTTGAGAGTATTGTTTGGGGGGACACTTTATGAGACACAAGTGTTGCGGTGTCACTTGTGTGAACCTCTTTTTATTCTGAGTGAATTGTGTGAGGTTGTCTCTCTTGACATTTTGTACTCTCGTTTATCTAGTGGATTGCTCATCTCCTTTTGTGGATGTAGGTCGATTGACCGAACCACGTTAAATTATTGTGTCTCTTTTCGATGTATTTCTCAAACACCGTTCTTGGACAGGAGGGAAGCCTTGGAGTAACTAGTAAAGTTGCTGTCATGTGACCAGGAGGTCATGGGTTCAAGTCTTGAAAACAGCCTCTGGCAGAAATGCAAGGTAAGACTGCATACAATACACCCTTGTGGTATAGGGCCCTTTCCCGGACACCGTGCATAGCGATAGCTTTAGTGCACCGGGCTGCCCTTTTTGCCGTTCTTGGACAGGTTTTAATAGCCTCTTAATTTTTAGGATATCTTGGTGAGCTAAACTTCAACATGAATTCCAAGAAAGCCCGGACATTACATATTATCTATAGTAAAAACTTTTATATTATATTTTTGTCGGACATTATTTACGTACGTAACTTGAACACGTGACCATTTATTTACATTACAACAACTCTTACTATTACGCCAAAATTTCCCTTTTTCTATTAAAAATGCCTTTACTATTTTTATTTCTGGGTCACAAAATGTTGCTCCACTATTAAAAAAAATGTTAAAATTCGACTCAGGAGGCAATAAAATCCTAGTCTCTAAAAAATAAAATTGACCTCCTGAGATTGGTTTTTAAATCACACAATTATAAAAAATGCACTGTGCAGATAGGATACATTATTTCGATCACTTGACCAATGGTACTTGTTAGTTTAAGACTTTAATTTTTTTAAATTTCTACTCTTCAAATTTATTTTTTAGCGAAAAAAACCAACCTCCAGAGATATTATTTATTTTCTTAAATTGGGGGTTTGGGAAGGAAAAATGGGGGAGTGGATTACAAGGTGGAGAATCAAAACCTTCACCAACAAAGTGAGAGTTCATGTAGCTAATCAACTGAGCTACTAACCATTTCTTTAACTTTTTTTATTTTTTATTTTTGTAAATCCTACCTCTGCAAGTTTGTTTTTTAAGAAACCAACCTTCGGAAGTTGATTTGCATTTTCCAGGTTTTTGGAGCTACAAAATCAACCTCTAGAGGTCGATTTTTCAGTCTCTTTTGGGAGGTTCGTCTTTTAGGTTGATTTTTGCTGTTTTTTTAGCAGTCCGCACTTTGTTGGCACAAAAACTTATTCATACCGAGTGTCAACACCAAACTAATGAATATATGACATATGTTGGAATATACAGAATTATCACTTAATCATGATTAACTAATGTATATTTTTATTTCATCAAATTAACTAACTACGGTAAATTACATTAATTAGTTTAAACACTCTGTGCGAGTAAGTCATTTATCTTGAAGGAAAATTTTAATATATTTTACTAACCACAAAAACTTATAAGAGTTCTATTTTTACTTTCTCAAAACAGCTTCATTAGCCATTTTTTTTAACCTCCACATATATAGATGTTTTAGCAAATCATGAAACAATTCAATTTTTTTAAAAAAATTATTGTACCACATCAAGAATAGACAATCAAATTGCGACAAAGAGATGGATAGGATATAAGTTGATGGTTAACTGAAAGTGGTTTAAAGTTGGTAAGTTCTGTTGAAAATTTTGAAGCCATCTGTAAAATTTGATATATTTAAGGTTATGTCTACATCTACAAACTAAGATAAATATAGTATTCCCAAATCATAAATATTACTTGTGTAGACAAAGGAAAGATCCAAACTTACCCCTAAACTATCAAATGGATTTATATACATCCTATACTACATATGAAGCATACCCCTAAACAAATAAAAGAGCGGAAATATAACCAAAACAATTAAAAAGAGTCTTAAATATATGTATCCCTATGTGGCTTGCCATACCCCAAATCTGGAAAAGATTTTATGATAGAAACCAATAGTCGGAGGTGTTGGGTTATGCGTCTTTTTTTCTTCTTGTGTGGATAAATGAAGTCCAATTTGGATCAATCCACTTTGTCCATAGGCCCAATTCTATGGGGCATATATATAGACCTTTTTAGGTCTTATTTCACTATCCACAAAAGAGCTTTTAGCAGCCCAAAGAGAGAAAAATTGTGCAGATTTTCGCACCTAATTTCAGTCATAAATAACCAATTTCAAATTGTGATTGCCGCTTTGTTTCTTGTACGATTGGGTTAATTTTTGGACAACTTTTTCCTCTCATCTCAATCATTGATTAGGAACTGACAGAGTTGGATTTGGTGCCCTGCAGGTCCAGTTTTGCATCCGTGAACAGTAGCTGCATTTTTGGTGATTTTGCTCCTTTATTTCTCTAGTTTTTGGTGTTGTGATTTATGTGTTGTTGATCGTTGTTTGGCACTTCTTTGGTGGCCATTTTGGAGAACATTATTGTAACTCTTGGTATTATTGTAACTCTTGGTGATTATAGTGGAGGTTTTGGTCCCGTGGTTTTTTACTCTTCACACTGAAGGGTTTTCCACGTAAATCTTGGTGTCTTGTGTGATTGTTTTATTTTGTTCTTGCTTATTTTTTTTGGTTGATATACTTGCTGCCTTATTACCATTTTACTTGGGTTTGTTTGTCTTCTCTTGATTCAAATTGAAAGGAAAAGTTTAGACTTAAATATTCTTCCACTGCTTCCCTATCCTGCACTTTGTCAGTGTCTTTCCTTTCCCAACAAAGTGGTATCAGAGCGTTGGTTGTTGTTAATTCTCAATTTGAATGATGAAGGAAAATATGAGCAAGATGGTGTGTTTGAATGGTAGTAATTATCATACTTGAAAAGGCAAGATGAAAGATCTCGTATTTGTCAAGAAAATGCATTTGCCTGTCTTTGCTTCTAATAAACCTCAATCCATGACAGATGAGGATTGGGAATTTGAGCACTTACAGGTTTGTGGCTATATCAGACAATGGGTTGAAGATAATGTTAGAAACCATATTGTGAATGAGACATATGCTAGAAGTTTGTGGGACAAGCTCGAGACACTTTATACTTCAAAGACTGGCAATAACATGTTGTTCTTGTTGAAACAATTGATGAATATCAGGTACAAAGAGGGCAGTCCTATTTTTGATCATATTAATGGCTTATAGGGTGTCCTTGACTAGCTGTTTGGAATGGGTGTAAAGTTCGATAAAGAAATTCAGGGATTTTGGCTTTTTAATACTCTGCCAGACTCTTGGGAAACTCTCTGAGTTTCTTTGACTAATTTTGCTCCTAGTGGTGTTGTAACTATGGAATATGCTAAGAGCGGTGTCTTAAATGAAGAGATGAGAAGAAGATATCAAGCCTCATCTTCTTTAGCTTCACACTCTGATGTTTTGGTTACTGAAGATATGGGGAGAAACAAGTCCAGAGATTCGAATGACATAGACAAAAGTAGAAGCAAGTCAAAGTCCAGATTCAAGAATGTTACATGTAACTATTGCCACAAGAATGGGCATATCATGAAATATTATCATGAGCACAAGAGATATATAAGACGACAAAAGAAAGAAGGCGATAATGAAAATCATGTTGCTGTTGTTGCTAATGATGATCTTCTTGTTACTTACGGTGAAAATGCCATTAATCTTGTTCGTGATGAGTCAGGTGGATTCTGGTGCTACTTCTTATGTCACGTCCAAGAAGGAATTATTTTCTTCTTATACACCAGATAATTTTGAAATATTGAAAATGGGCAATAATAATGAGGTTGAGGTACTTGGCATTGGCACTATTTGTTTAGAAAGCAACAATAGCTCCAAACTAGTTCTCAATAATTTCAAGCATGCTCCAGATGTTCGCTTGAATTTGATTTCTATAGGGAACCTTGATGACGAGGGTTATGTTAACCAGATGACGAGGGTTATGTTAACACCCTTGGTGCTGGCCAGTGGAAGTTTACTAGAGGTTCGATGGTTGTGGCTCGTGGTGAGAAATTGTCTAACTTGTATGTATTTCAGGGATCCAGCTCTAGAGGCTCAGTAAACTTTGTGGAGAATGACACTTCATCAGAGTTATGGCATAGAAGACTGAGTCATATGAGTGAGAAGGGGATTGACAGTTTGGCTAAAAAATATTTGCTTTCTGGAGTGAAACAAGCAAAGGTGAAGAAATGTGTTCATTACTTAGCCGGTAAACACAAAAGAATTTCTTTTCAGAGATCCGTTTTCAAGAAAACTTAATTTGGTGGAGTTGGTACATTCTGATTTGTGTGGTCCTTTTAAAGTAAGGTCTCATGGTGGTACACTTACTTTGTGACTTTTATTGATGCTCATTCTCTCAAACTCTGGGTATTTTCTTTGAAGTCCAAGGATCAAGTACTTGATGTGTTCAAGGATTTTCAGGCCTTGATTGAGAGACAGAAAGGAAAGAAATTGAAATGCATCTGCTCAAATAATGGTGGTGAGTATATTGGTTCTTTTGATAGATATTGCAAAGAGTAGGGTATTGGACATCAGAAAACTCCTCCAAAGACTCCTCAGTTAAATGGTTTAGCATAGAGGATGAACAGAACTCTAGTTGAGAGGGTTAGATGTATGCTTTCAGATGCTAAGCTGCCAGATTAATTTTGGTCAGAAGCATTTAATACTACTACTTATGTTATCAATTTATCTCCTACTGTTTCTTCAGATGGAGTGTTTGGTTTGGTAATAATGTTTCTTATGATCATCTTAGAGTCTATCACGACCCGAAGTCCCATTCGGGCCAGACTGGCACCCGAAGCCAACATGGACCGGGAGAATCAATCTTTGCTCATGTAACGTTCGTATGCGTAACCTCGTATGACTCTTATTATACTTCATAATTATGCGGAAGTCATGGTCATGGAAACATATGCCATAAATATATATATAAAATTTGGCCGTTGGGGCCATCACGTCAAACTGAACGTACATATCTTACATCCATATACCCACATATGTCTACAGAAGCCTCTAACAGATGCATTTACAAGACCAACCAAAGTCGGGACAAATTTCCACTTTATACAATATTTACAATACCAAAACAAATATACAACTATGACCCAGAAAGCTCTGAACCAAGTGGAGCTCACCAAAACTCTGCAAATGATCTCCAGTCTACAGAGGAGGTCTACTAATGCCTGCACTTGCAACATGTAAGGTAAGTCCCCCGAGGGGGTCAGTACGAAGAATGTACTGAGTATGTAAGTCTCATAAAAAAATCATCATATATATAATAACATCAACAATAAAGTTAATATAGGAGAGATAGTAAATGTGGATAAACTCTCTTATTCAAGAGAGAGTTACTTCTACTCAAGAGACTTGCCTCCAAGAGATTCTTTATATGCAATAGATTCTTCCTTGCTTCTATGTTCATCACCATTTTTATTCATCTACTTGATTAGTAGGTTGTAAAAACAACACTCATCCACATACATCCACTCTAGCAGTGGTTTCATAATATAACATACATCCACTCTCATGGTGGGTTAGCATATACATCGACTCTCATGGTGGGTTTACATACATCCACTCTCATGGTGGGTTAACATACATCTACTCTCATGGTGGGTTAACATACGTCCACTCTCATGGTGGGTTAACATACATCCACTCTCATGGTGGGTTAAAAATATATGCACACTTTTCTTCATTTCTTACTTGGGAGAGATTGATACTTCTATAATACATTAAGGCTCGTGATACTATCAGAAACACACATATACTTTACCTCATTTCTTTACTTCCAAGAGATTGACACCTTTAATAGTGAAAGATGGATATAGTAACTCACACACTACCTCTTCATTTTTCTTATGAGATTTTACATAAATAAGTATATAATACCGGGCCTCCACCTTTGGTGGGCTATACTAAGTAACATAGCATAATCTTGGGATTAAACCATCTTGAACTTATACCCTTTAGATTGTGATCCATATTCAATGAAACATATAGTAACCAGGCGCACATTATTTATTATTTTTATAATTTTTATACCCTTTTCAAAGTTATGAGAGCGACGCATTAAAGATCATAACATTAATTGAAGCACACACTTATATACACATCTCACTTCACTCCTTTACTTCATGTGATTGACATCTTCACTCATGAGGAATAATTATATTAACTTGCACATCACCTCTCTTATTACTCTTATGAGATTGGTACTTTTACTTGTGAAAGATTGGTACAAGGATAATCATAATATTCTTAGACTTTGGAACATGACATGATTGGAAGAATGCTTTTCAAGAATAAATAGATTCTTCTTACATCTTACTCTCCTATTCAAGATAGTTCTTTTAGAAATTTCATCGTTATGACAACTTTGGAACTTCAGTCAATGAATAAGAGATAAGTGAATCATCATTCATCTAAGAATAGGGCACCTATGAATAATAATATACGTCAACCTGAATTGATATACTTCAAGCCTCTCGGAATTGAAACAAGCCCAAAGTCAATGTGAACAATATGTTGCAGAAGGATACGGAAAAAGAAACCTTACATACCTTGTATTCTTAATACGAATACACAATCTTAGATGTGCATACAATAGTCCCGCTCCTTCCTTATGTTTCACTCTACAACACAAGTACATAACGGAATTTACATTAACCACCAACTATCTTACATATGCATATGACGTCAATGAATTACATGTTTGCATGTAAAATTGTCATTTCCCCTTGACAATACCATGGATGAAATTATCATACCAATAATCCCACAATATTCCCAAAATTGACCAAAATATCATAAACCATTAGTATGCCACACCAAGTTCATACTTTCCACTCTTCATCACCACAACATCACAATTATTCCGTCAAATCACTTCAATACACTTCACAACAACAAATCGGCCAAAATCCCATAATTTACACTTATAGAAAAATAACAAGTTTAGGACCATAATCACACCATACATGTTGATATTTCATCCTTACCATGCACTTTCATCAAGACAACAAGTCATCTTTCAAGTTTAAATTCCATCGATGACACATCTTTTACAAAAACACAAAGTGCCAAGTTCAACACTTCCAAGCATAACCAAAATGATTTGCATAATCTCCCATGCATCTAATATATTAATACATAAGAATAATCACTTACCTAGAAACTTGCCCAAAGGGGTTTTCTTGAGAATTCTAGAAAAAAAAAACAAGAAAAGCATGTTTTTTTTTGTAGGTTAAAAATATGATTTTTGCCTCCTTTTATATACCGTTGAAGTCCTTTTCTCAATGATTGATGAGTCAAAAGAAGAACGGGTCATTTAACCCACTTTTGGCCCATGTCTTTTGTCTCATTTTGGGCCCTTTTTGAGCCCAATTCACTTAACCCAATAAAATTAATAATTTCTCATGCTTAAATCATTTCATATGCGTTATGAAGATATTCCCACTCACGGGATTCATATTCGTAGCCTCAATCCCAAAAACAAGCAATTCTAGCCACGTATGACTTATTTTGACTACAAGGGTAAAACCATCATTTTGATGCCAAATTCTTTCACGAGATATTTTACCATACCAATATAATATTTCAATCATTCCATGCATAATGTCGTGGTTGTAGAAAAAACGTGGCAAAAATCGGCTTGGTATGTCCCTGGGCACCCTTGGGACTTAAGAAAATTTCCAACTTTGAAAAGTGGGCAAAACCAGCCTGGCACGCCCTTGGGAGCGCCAGTTTGCTTCTTGTGGGAAAAAAAATTTGGCCCAGAGCGGCCTGGCACGCCCTCTGGCGCTCCCCACCAAAAAATTTCAAAAACTTTTGTTTTCGACTTTTCTTTGCGGATTTGGTTAGATACTTCAAGTCGTTTTCTTTAACTTACTTCTTACCTTTAATATCCTTTGTTTAGAGGTCCTCTTAGACTCATTTTAAACCCCACAAATGCTCCACGAAAATCACAAAACACCTCCAACGAAGGGCTAATCACATGCACGAGGCCCAATTTCAATTTTCTCATCATTAACATTACAAAACACATACTCATGGCATCTCCACACCTAAGTAACCATTGTTCAACGTCATCACATAAGGTTGGGAGTATACGGGGTGTTACATTCTCCCCCCCTTAGAAATATTCATCCTCAAATGTTAACAATGTCGCTTCAATTACAACAAATGCATCTCTATATTAGCATACGTACACATAAACACTTAAGGCTCATGGATATTTACTTGTTATTGGTCTACCTCCACATTTTGAACTTTTTCTTCCATTTGAAACAACTATGGGTACGTTGATTTCATCATTTTTGTTTTCTCAACTTCTCATGCGATCTCTTCGACTTGTTGATTTCTCCAAAGAACTTTTGCAGAAACTACGTATTTATTTATTAACCTTCACACTTGTCGGTTTAGAATAGCCATAGGTGTATCTTCCTAGTGAAATCCTTCGTAATTCGTATATTTTCAATGGGAGCAATAGGAAAGGAAACTCTTATACACTTTCAACAATTTCACATGGCATGTTGTATAGGGTCAATTTTTCCCTTTTTTCATGAGTAACGCTTTTAAGAGTACATAATCATCTATGATCACAAACATCTACTATACTATTACGATATGTTCCTTTAACTATACTAAATTTTTTGAAAAATAGAGATATTTCATTGACTTAACTAATAACCTCAGTGTCCCATTAGATTCCTAGTAGCTGATGGAGTAACATACGATAGAGTAGAGCTCGGATCAGTCAATACATATTCATTATGTACAAATATGGTAATATACCTAAATACCTGTACCTTCGTCAGGAGATACCTCTGCGTCCGGCCGGTCCACTAAAGCATAGGTGCGATTCTGAGTTCCACTGAAACTGGCTGCTCCTCTGGCACCTCTACCACAACCAGCAGACTGTACACCAGCTGCCGATGCCACATCGGCTGATCCTGTAGGTCGTGTCACACTATCCGTGGGCCTCTGTGGTCACTCTCTCATCATGTGTCCTGGCCTACTACACACAAAGCAAACATTCGTATCAAACTGGCATTCGCCTGCATGAAATCTCCTACAGTGTGGGCACAGCTAACGAGAAAATCTTGTTGCCTGTGATCCATGAATTCCACTACTCTGTTCAGATCGACCACCTCTAGACCCTCGAAATTGAGAATGAGCACCTGCTGTGGAATAAGAGGATGGGGGCCTAGGCGGTAACATTCGAGATCGATATTCTTCTGGGGACTCCATAGACTGCTCCATAGGTCTTGCCCTTTTTGATGGCCCTTCCTCAGCTTTCTGTGTCCTCTTTCTTTGCCTTTGATCCTCCATTTTCTGCGCAAAGGCCTATATTCTAGCTATGTTCATATCTTGATTTAAGGCAGCAATAGTACAGTCTCGTACCAAATACGGCTCCAATCTTTCCACATATTGATGGACTCTTATCTTGCATTGTGGATACTATATTTGGAGCATATCTAGCCAAGGAATTAAACTGCAAACTGTATTCTCTAACACTCATATTTCCTTGACGCAAATTTAGAAATTGGTCTGCACGTGCCTCCCGAATCTCATATGGGAGGTAATGATCAAGGAATACCATTTTAAATTCTTCCCAACCAGCTGGGAGTGCATCAATACCCCTTGATCTTTTCCAGTCCTCATACCACAAGATAGCCTTGCCCTTCAGTCTATAAGCTGCTAGCTCAACCGTTTCTACACCTGTTACGTGCATCACCTCTAGTTCTCTTTGAACTTGGTCCACAAAATCCTATGGATCTTCTTTCGAATCTGACCCTGTGAATATGGGAGGGTCTAATTTTAGAAAGTCCTGTGTACGTCGACTAGTTGCTCTAGCCGCATCATCTTCATTTACCATTGGACCAGTTTGTCCTTGTGCTTGTGTTGCCACTAACTGTGTCAACATATGTACTGCACTTCTAAGATCCTTATCTCTGGCGTTCATTGGTGGTGTTGCGGGTACTTCTCTACCTCTTGTCTCTTTCGGAGCTGGAAAAGTAGAAGAAGACCGCGATGCTATTTCAGCGTCAGCTCCACCTTGACTAGCTTGGTCAGGTGGTGATTTACTCATTCCCTCATCGGTAGGTACATCTACCTGCTTACCTTTTCCTCTACCTCTTCTTGTGATTGACATTTTACTATACCAAAGAAAAACAATTACCATGGTCAGATACAATTCAACTTACAGCACTGGCTCTATTGCACGATCTAGAAATGAAGGAAAGAAACAACATCCTAAATGTCCCGTAGCCTCCTACTTATAAATGTGGTGCACAACACATTGATAAGAAATACTCTACTCAGACACGGCTTTGTAGACACCCTTAGAACGACCTACTCTGATACCACTTTTGTCACGACCCGAAGTCCCATTCGAGCCGGACTGGCACCCGAAGCCGACATGGACCGAGAGAATTAATCTTTGCTCATGTAACGTTCGTATGCGTAACCTCGTATGACTCTTATTATACTTCATAACTATGCGGAATTCATGGTCATGGAAACATATGCCATAAATATATATATAAAATTTGGCCGTTGGGGCCATCACGTCAAACTGAACGTACATATCTTACATCCATATACCCACATATGTCTACAAAAGCCTCTAACAGATGCATTTACAAGACCAACCAAAGTCGGGACAAATTCCCACTTTATACAATATTTACAATACCAAAACAAATATACAACTATGACCCAGAAAGCTCTGAACCAAGTGGAGCTACCAAAACTCTGCAAATGATCCCCAGTCTACAGAGGAGGTCTACTAATGCCTGCACTTGCAACATGTAAGGTAAGTCCCCCGAGGGGGTCAGTACGAAGAATGTACTGAGTATGTAAGTCTCATAAAAAAATCATCATATATATAATAACATCAACAATAAAGTTAATATAGGAGAGATAGTAAATGTGGATAAACTCTCTTATTCAAGAGAGAGTTACTTCTACTCAAGAGACTTGCCTCCAAGAGATTCTTTATATGCAATAGATTCTTCTTTGCTTCTATGTTCATCACCATTTTTATTCATCTACTTGATTAGTAGGTTGTAAAAACAACACTCATCCACATACATCCACTTTAGTGGTGGTTTCATAATATAACATACATCATCCACATACATCCACTTTAGTGGTGGTTTCATAATATAACATACATCCACTCTCATGGTGGGATAGCATACATCCACTCTCATGGTGGTTTTACATACATCCACTCTCATGGTGGGTTAACATACATCCACTCTCATGGTGAGTTAACATACATCCACTCTCATGGTGTGTTAAGAATATATACACACTTTTCTTCATTTCTTACTTGGGAGAGATTGATACTTCTATAATACATTAAGGCTCGTGATACTATCGGAAACACACATATACTTTACCTCATTTCTTTACTTCCAAGAGATTGACACCTTTAATAGTGAGAGATGGATATAGTAACTCACACACTACCTCTTCATTATTCTTATGAGATTTTACATAAATAAGTATATAATACTGGGCCTCCACCTTTGGTGGGCTATACTAAGTAACATATCATAATCTTGGGATTAAACCATCTTGAACTTATACCCTTTAGATTGTGATCCATATTCAATGAAACATATAGTAACCAGGCGCACATTATTTATTTTTTTTACAATTTTTGTACCCTTTTCATAGTTATGAGAGCGACGCATTAAATATCATAACATTAATTGAAGCACACACTTATATACACATCTCACTTCACTCCTTTACTTTATGTGATTGACATCTTCACTCATGAGGAATAATTATATTAACTTGCACATCACCTTTCTTATTACTCTTATGAGATTGGTACTTTTACTTGTGAAAGATTGGTACAAGGATAATCATAATATTCTTAGACTTTGGAACATGACATGATTGGAAGAATGCTTTTCAAGAATAAATAGATTCTTCTTACATCTTACTCTCTTATTCAAGATATTTCTTTTAGAAATTTCAACGTTATGACAACTTTGGAACATCAGTCAATGAATAAGAGATAAGCGAATCATCATTCATCTAATAATAGGGAACCTATGAATAATAATATACGTCAACCTGAATTGATATACTTCAAGCCTCTCGGAATTGAAACAAGCCCAAAGTCAATGTGAACAATATGTTGCAGAAGGATACGGAAAAAGAAACCTTACATACCTTGTATTCTCAATACGAATACACAATCTTAGACGTGCATACAATAGTCCCGCTCCTTCCGTATGTTTCACTCTACAACACAAGTACATAACGAAATTTACATTAACCACCAACTATCTTACAAATGCATATGACGTCAATGAATTACATGTTTGCATGTAAAATTGTCATTTCCCCTTGACAATACCATGGATGAAATTATCATACCGATAATCCCACAATATTCCCAAAATTGACCAAAATATCATAAACCATTAGTATGCCACACCAAGTTCATACTTTCCACTCTTCATCACCACAACATCACAATTATTCCGTCAAATCACTTCAATACACTTCACAACAACAAATCGTCCAAAATCCTATAGTTTACACTTATAGAAAAATAACAAGTTTAGGACCATAATCACACCATACATTTTGATATTTCATCCATACCATGCACTTTCATCAAGACAATAAGTCATTTTTCAAGTTTAAATTCCATAGATGACACATCTTTTACAAAAACACAAAGTGCCAAGTTCAACACTTCCAAGCATAACCAACATGATTTACATAATCTCCCATGCATATAATATATTAATACATAGGAATAATCACTTACCTAAGCTTGAAAAATGATGATCTTGCTCCAAAGATGACTTAGGGTTTGAAGAGCCCAAAGGGGTTTTCTTGAGAATTCTAGAAAAAAAAAACAAGAAAAGCATGTGTGTTTTTGAGGGTTAAAAATATTATTTTTGCCTCCTTTTATATATCCTTGAAGTCCTTTGCTCAATGATTGATGATTCAAAAGAAGAATGGGTCATTTGACCCACTTTTGGCCCATGTCTTTTGTCTCATTTTGGGCCCTTTTTGAGCCCAATTCACTTAACCCAATAAAATCAATAATTTCTCATGCTTAAATAATTTCATATGCGTTACGACGATATTCCCACTCACGGGATTCATATTCGTAGCCTCAATCCCCAAAACAAGCGATTCTAGCCAACGATGACTTATTTTGACTACAAGGGTAAAACCGTCATTTTGATGCCAAATTCGTTCACGAGATATTTTACCATACTAATATAATATTTAAATCATTCCATGTATATTCTCGTGGTTGTAAAAGAAACGTGAAAAAAATCGGCTCGGTACGTCCCCGGGCACCCTTGGGACTTAAGAAAATTTCCAACTTTGAAAAGTGGGCAAAACCAGCCTGGCACGCCCTTGGGCGCGCCAGCTTGCTGCATGTGGGAAAAAACATTTGGCCCAGAGCGGCCTGGCACACCCTCTAGCACGCCCCACCAAAAAAAATTCAAAAAATTTTGTTTTCGACTTTTCTTTGCGGATTTGGTTAGATACTTCAAATCGTTTTCTTTAATTTACTTATTACCTTTAGTATACTTTGTTTATAGGTCCTCTTAGCCTCATTTTAAACCCCACAAATTCTCCACAAAAATCACAAAACACCTCCAACGAAGGGCTAATCACATACACGAGACCCAATTTCAATTTTCTCATCATTAACATTACAAAACACATACTCATGGCATCTCGACACCTAAGTAACCATTTTTCAACATCATCACATAGGTTTGGGAGTATACGTGGTGTTATAGAGTCTTTGGGTGCAAAGCCTTTGTGCATGTTCCTAAGGATGAGAGGTCAAAGTTGGATGTTAAAACTAGGCAGTGTATCTTCACTGGCTATGGTCAAGATGAATTTAGTTGTCGTTTCTATGATCCAGTTGAGAAGAGACTTGTTAGAAGCTATGATGTTGTGTTCTTTGAAGACCAAACAATTGAAGATTTTGACAAAGCTGATAAGGTTGATTCTCAGAGCAGTGAGAGCCTAGTTGATGTTGATCCAGTTCCTTTGACTATTGCACCTAAAAAAAAATCTTCATAATTATGAAAATCAAGTTGATAATGAAGATGGTGATCATGTTCAGAATGATAATGTTGATGCTTCAGTTCAAGATGAAGTGGTTGTAGAACAACCAGTTGTTATTGATATTCTAGGGAGTTCTCTCAGATGATCTACTAGAGAGAGTTAACTTCATCTCGTTATTCTCCCAATGAGAATTTACTCTTGACTGACGGGGGAGAACCTGAGAGTCTTGATGAGGCCATGGAAAGTGAAAAAAAAGAAAGGTGGTTTGATTCTATGGAAGATGAAATTAAATCTTTGCATGATAATCATATCTTTGATTAGATTAAGTTACCTAAAGACAGAAAAACTTTGAAAAATAGGTGGGTTTTTCGGGTGAAACATGAAGATGGTAATCCAGTTCCACGGTACAAAGCTAGATTAGTTGTGAAGGGTTTTAACCAAAAAAAAGGAGTTGATTTTGATGAGATATTCTCTCCAGTTGGGAAGATGTCATCCATTCGTATGGTTCTAGGCTTAGCTGCATGTCTAGATTTAGATGTTGAGCAAATGGATGTTAAAACTGCTTTTCTCCATGGTGACTTAGATGAAAAAAATTTATATGGAGCAGCCAAAAGATTTTTAAGTCAGGGATTAAGAGAATTATGTTTGCAAATTGAAGAAGAGCTTGTATGGTTTGAAACAAGCCCCCAGACAGTGGTACAGGAAGTTTGTTCTTTTATAAGTCAGCAGGGCTTTAAGAAGACTTCTTCAGACCATTGTGGTTTTGACCGAAAATTCGCTGATGGTGACTTTATTATTGTGTTACTTTATGTTGATGACATGCTTGTTGTTGGTCATAATACTTGCAGGATTCAGAAGTTGAAGCAAGAGTTAAGTAAGTCTTTTGCTATAAAAGACAACCAGCAAGGCAGATTCTTGGCATGTAGATTGTCCGTGACAAAAAGGCCAAGAAGTTGTGGTTATCACAGGAGAAGTACATTCAGAAAGTACTTCGCAGGGTCAACATGGACAAGTCTAAAATTGTCAGTATACCATTAACTATGCACTTCAAATTGAAGCACGAAGCAGTGTCCTTCCAGTGATGATAAGATGGAATATATGAAGAAAGTTCCTTATTCTTCAGCTTTTGGTAGTTTTATGTATGTAATGGTTTGTACAAGATCAGATATTACTCATGTTGTTGGTATTGTTAGCCGTTTTCTTTCTAAGTCGAGAAAAGAGCATTGGAATGCTGTAAAGTGGATTATGAGATATCTTCGTGGCACTTCTAGTCTGAGTTTGTGTTTTGGTATAGGAAAGCCTATTCTTTGTGGTTATACTGGTTCAGACATGGCTGGTGATGTTGATACTCTCAAGTCTACTTCAGGGTATTTAGTTACTTTTACAGGGGGAAGCTGTGTCTTGGTAATCTAGGTTGCAAAAATGTGTTGCTTTATCTACTACAGAAGTTGAGCTTATTGTTGTCATTGAAGCTTGTAAAGAGTTGCTTTGGATGAAGAGGTTCCTGGGGAAACTTGGTTGTGGGGAAAAGAGGTATGTGCTTTATTGCGAATGTCAAAGTGCTATACTTCTTCGAAAGAATTCTACATTTCATGGTCGGTCTAAACACATTGATGTGAGATACCATTGGATTCGAGATGTGTTGGATTCTAAGATGCTTGAACTTGAGAAGATTCATATGGATTATAATGGTTCCGACATGATGACTAAAGCTTTTCCAAGAGGGAAGTTTGAAGATTATTGCATGATCGTCGGGATGACGGTCTCCTCCACATAGTCGTGAGGGGGATAATTGTTGGGTTATGGGTCTTTTTCCCTTTCCATGTGGATAAACAAAGCCCAGTTTGGACCAACCCACTTTGCCCATAGGCCCAATTCTATAGGGTATATATATACACATTTTTAGGTCTTGTTTCACTATCCACAAAAGAGTTTTCAGTAGCCAAAAGAGAGAAAGTGTGCAGATTTTCGCACCTAATCCCTCCATAAATAGCCAACTTTAAATTGCTATTTCCACTACTAAAATAAACAGGAAAACCGACCACAAAAAGCGACCACAAGTGGTCGGTTCTCCTGTATTTCCGACCAAAAAACCGACCACAATGTGTGGTCGGTAAAATAGTGGTAGCTTTTCAAAAAGCGACCACATGTGGTCGCTTTTTTCAAAAAATATTTATTTATTTATAAATTGATATTAATTATATTTAAAATAATTTTTTTATTTAAATTATTTTATATTAAAATAATTTATTAAAATTTTTCCGACCACATGTGGTAGTTTTTTGTAAAAAAAAAAAAGCTTTTTGAAAAACCGACCACATGTGGTCGGTTTTTGTAACAAAAAAAAATAATTTTTTTAGAAAACCGACCACATTTGGTCGGTTTTTGAAAAAAAAAATTAAATTTTTTTAGAAAACCGACCACATGTGGTCGGTTTTTGTTAAAAAAATTTAATAATATTTTTTTACTTAAAAAAACGTTTAAATATTATTTTTTATTTATAAACCGACCACTTGTGGTCGGTTTTTTTTGCAAATTTCCAGAAAAACCGACCACAAGTGGTCGGTTTTTCTGGAAATTTTTGTAAAAAAATTACAGCATATATGCTGCATTTCCACAACCCACCAATTCAAAAACATTCAATCATCTCAATACAACCCACCAATTTAGAAACATTAAAAATCTTTTTAAACATTCAAATATCAAAATCAAAACATCCAAATATCAAAATCAAAACATATAAACATCAAAGTTTACAAATCAAAACTAAACTAAAAGTCATCCTCATCATCCTCCTCATCCCCACCTTCATCATCATCATCAAAATCATCCTCCTCATCTGTAGTGTAATCATCAAGTGAGCTTAGGCCTCTCGCAGCCCGAGGTGCATCGCCGGGACACGGAGGAAGTATTTGTGGAGCTTGACGAAAACTGTTAATCTGCTCCTGCAACATTTTCATTTGCATAGTCATATCCTCCTCTCTCTTCCTCGTCCTCTCAGCATTTTCCTCCTTTTCCAAGCAACTAAGACACATTTTCAAGTCACTAATACACATTTCAACTTACTACACTTAACCATTTTTAACTAACTAAAACAAATTTCAAGTTACCACACTTAACCTTTTCCAAGCAACTAAGACACATTTTCAAGTCACTAATACACATTTCAACTTACTACACTTAACCATTTTTAACTAACTAAAACAAATTTCAAGTTACCACACTTAACCTTTTCCAAGCAACTAAGACACATTTTCAAGTCATTAATACACATTTCAACTTACTACACTTAACCATTTTTAACTAACTAAAACATATTTCAACTTAGTACACTTAACCTTTTCCAAGCAACTAATACACATTTTCAAGTCATTAATACACATTTCAACTTACTACACTTAACCATTTTTAACTAACTAAAACAAATTTCAAGTTAGTACACTTAACCGTTTCCATGCAACTAAGACACATTTTCAAGTCATTAATACACATTTCAACTTACTACACTTAACCATTTTTAACTAACTAAAACAAATTTCAACTTAGTACACTTAACCTTTTCCAAGCAACTAATACACATTTTCAAGTCATTAATACACATTTCAACTTACTACACTTAACCATTTTTAACTAACTAAAACAAATTTCAAGTTAGTACACTTAACCGTTTCCATGCAACTAAGACACATTTTCAAGTCATTAATACACATTTCAACTTACTACACTTAACCATTTTTAACTAACTAAAACAAATTTCAACTTAGTACACTTAACCTTTTCCAAGCAACTAATACACATTTTCAAGTCATTAATACACATTTCAACTTACTACACTTAACCATTTTTAACTAACTAAAACAAATTTCAAGTTAGTACACTTAACCGTTTCCATGCAACTAAGACACATTTTCAAGTCATTAATACACATTTCAACTTACTACACTTAACCATTTTTAACTAACTAAAACAAATTTCAAGTTAGTACACTTAACCGTTTCCATGCAACTAATACACATTTTCAAGTCATTAATACACATTTCAACTTACTACACTTAACCATTATCTACTCACTAAAACAAATTTCAAGTTACCACACTTAACCTTTTCCATGCAACTAATACACATTTTCAAGTCATTAATACACATTTCAACTTACTACACTTAACCATTTTTAACTAACTAAAACAAATTTCAAGTTACCACACTTAACCTTTTCCAAGCAACTAAGACACATTTTCAAGTCACTAATACACATTTCAACTTACTACACTTAACCATTTTTAACTAACTAAAACAAATTTCAAGTTACCACACTTAACCTTTTCCAAGCAACTAAGACACATTTTCAAGTCACTAATACACATTTCAACTTACTACACTTAACCATTTTTAACTAACTAAAACAAATTTCAAGTTAGTACACTTAACCGTTTCCATTCAACTAAGACACATTTTCAAGTCATTAATACACATTTCAACTTACTACACTTAACCATTTTTAACTAACTAAAACAAATTTCAAGTTACCACACTTAACCTTTTCCAAGCAACTAATACACATTTTCAAGTCACTAATACACATTTCAACTTACTACACTTAACCATTTTTAACTAACTAAAACAAATTTCAAGTTACCACACTTAACCTTTTCCAAGCAACTAATACACATTTTCAAGTCACTAATACACATTTCAACTTACTACACTTAACCATTTTTAACTAACTAAAACAAATTTCAAGTTACCACACTTAACCTTTTCCAAGCAACTAATACACATTTTCAAGTCACTAATACACATTTCAACTTACTACACTTAACCATTTTTAACTAACTAAAACAAATTTCAAGTTACCACACTTAACCTTTTCCAAGCAACTAAGACACATTTTCAAGTCATTAATACACATTTCAACTTACTACACTTAACCATTTTTAACTAACTAAAACAAATTTCAAGTTACCACACTTAACCTTTTCCAAGCAACTAAGACACATTTTCAAGTCACTAATACACATTTCAACTTACTACACTTAACCATTTTTAACTAACTAAAACAAATTTCAAGTTAGTACACTTAACCGTTTCCATGCAACTAATACACATTTTCAAGTCATTAATACACATTTCAACTTACTACACTTAACCATTATCTACTCACTAAAACAAATTTCAAGTTACCACACTTAACCTTTTCCATGCAACTAATACACATTTTCAAGTCATTAATACACATTTCAACTTACTACACTTAACCATTTTTAACTAACTAAAACAAATTTCAAGTTACCACACTTAACCTTTTCCAAGCAACTAAGACACATTTTCAAGTCACTAATACACATTTCAACTTACTACACTTAACCATTTTTAACTAACTAAAACAAATTTCAAGTTACCACACTTAACCTTTTCCAAGCAACTAAGACACATTTTCAAGTCACTAATACACATTTCAACTTACTACACTTAACCATTTTTAACTAACTAAAACAAATTTCAACTTAGTACACTTAACCTTTTCCAAGCAACTAATACACATTTTCAAGTCATTAATACACATTTCAACTTACTACACTTAACCATTTTTAACTAACTAAAACAAATTTCAACTTAGTACAATTAACCTTTTCCAAGCAACTAATACACATTTTCAAGTCATTAATACACATTTCAACTTACTACACTTAACCATTTTTAACTAACTAAAACAAATTTCAAGTTAGTACACTTAACCGTTTCCATGCAACTAAGACACATTTTCAAGTCATTAATACACATTTCAACTTACTACACTTAACCATTTTTAACTAACTAAAACAAATTTCAAGTTAGTACACTTAACCGTTTCCATGCAACTAATACACATTTTCAAGTCATTAATACACATTTCAACTTACTACACTTAACCATTATCTACTCACTAAAACAAATTTCAAGTTACCACACTTAACCTTTTCCATGCAACTAATACACATTTTCAAGTCATTAATACACATTTCAACTTACTACACTTAACCATTTTTAACTAACTAAAACAAATTTCAAGTTACCACACTTAACCTTTTCCAAGCAACTAATACACATTTTCAAGTCACTAATACACATTTCAACTTACTACACTTAACCATTTTTAACTAACTAAAACAAATTTCAAGTTACCACACTTAACCTTTTCCAAGCAACTAAGACACATTTTCAAGTCATTAATACACATTTCAACTTACTACACTTAACCATTTTTAACTAACTAAAACAAATTTCAAGTTACCACACTTAACCTTTTCCAAGCAACTAAGACACATTTTCAAGTCACTAATACACATTTCAACTTACTACACTTAACCATTTTTAACTAACTAAAACAAATTTCAAGTTAGTACACTTAACCGTTTCCATGCAACTAAGACACATTTTCAAGTCATTAATACACATTTCAACTTACTACACTTAACCATTATCTACTCACTAAAACAAATTTCAAGTTACCACACTTAACCTTTTCCATGCAACTAATACACATTTTCAAGTCATTAATACACATTTCAACTTACTACACTTAACCATTTTTAACTAACTAAAACAAATTTCAAGTTACCACACTTAACCTTTTCCAAGCAACTAAGACACATTTTCAAGTCACTAATACACATTTCAACTTACTACACTTAACCTTTTTTAACTAACTAAAACAAATTTCAACTTAGTACACTTAACCTTTTCCAAGCAACTAATACACATTTTCAAGTCATTAATACACATTTCAACTTACTACACTTAACCATTTTTAACTAACTAAAACAAATTTCAAGTTAGTACACTTAACCGTTTCCATGCAACTAATACACATTTTCAAGTCACTAATACACATTTCAACTTAATACACTTAACCATTTTTAACTAACTAAAACAAATTTCAACTTAGTACACTTAACCTTTTCCAAGCAACTAATACACATTTTCAAGTCATTAATACACATTTCAACTTACTCATGATTACAACAATTTTAGAGAAAAAGTACGAACTTTCTCATTATCACAACAACTTTACAATAAAGATACAAACTTTTTCATGAAGTCCCTAATACATGTTTCAACACAAAATCCTACGGCCTTCATAGCCTTCTACAGCAGATAATCCCAGCATTCTCACCTAATGTGACATTCCGACAACTACAAAATAACTATACCTACACGAAGATAGAAAATCTACACTACGAAACGAAATCTTAATGGTAGCTAAAAATAAAAGAGGGGTTGTTTACCTTTCTTAGAGCCGCAAAATGGAACTATGAGCTTCGTCGAAATCCTTGCCACCACGAAATCATTGAATGAGCTAGAATCGCACTACTCTTGTACGAAAAAAAATTGAAATTGAAATTTGGGAATTTTGGTATTTTCGGATTTGTGAGGAAAATGGTTTTTCTACACGAATTTCGCACCTCCCATACGTGTATTTGTACGAAATACACGACCAAGTGGAATTGGGGTTATCGGATTTACGGATTTTGGCACAAAAATGGACCTATCGGGTTTTGGGATCCATTTTTGGGTTTTTGGAGGAAAAAATCTGGTGTGGTGTGTTGGGGGTGAAGAAGAAAAGTGGATATAAGGGTGTGGGCTGGACCGGGTTGGTTTGATTTGGGCTTATTAAAGGATTGGGCTTCTATTAATTTAAAGGGATGGGTAAGGGTAGAGTAGGTTATTAAAATAAAAAGGAAGAGTATTAAAATAAAGAATGACCAATTAGATTATTTAGCCATCGTCATTTAAATTATAGACCTACTTAAAAAAACAATTGTCCAATTTAATTTTTATTACGACCAATTTGATTTTGATTACTACCCAAATTTAATAGATCGACCAAATTAAATCAACATTTGAAACAAATTAATAATCGATTTAACCCTAAGCTTCTTGGTTTAATAAAATCAGATAAATATTTTTCGAATAAATCGTATTATATTCATAACAAATACAAAAAAATAATACGATGTATATAAATCTGCTAATTAATTAATTCATCGTCACACACAAGTAGTATATTTCCTCAATTGTATAATAATATCAATGTATTTCGTATATTAGGATGAATTTTTGGTTAGTTAGCTTTTGAATATGAATTATATACCTTGTAATACAGCGTATTTTATATATAATCTGATGAATTATCGATTAATTAACTTACTTTATTACAGCTTCAAAAGTATATTATTACGTCGATCGTATGCTATCAACGTGTTATTCAAAATACTTAGATAGATTCGGTTAGCTTGCTTTTGACTACTACGTATATATATATATCACTACACGAGATATACGTATATATATACATATCGAATGACTAGATGAGGTTCAACATACGTACTGTATACATTACATAAACGAGTATATATACTCTGATGAATTATCGATTAATTAGCTGACATTTTTATAACTTCAATAGTATATATGTTAGTACGTGGATCGTATGATATCAACGTATTATTCAAACTACTTGGATAGATTCAGTTAACTTGCTTTTGACTATTACGTACATTACTACACGAGATATATGTATAAATACACATGTACACTCTATCGACTTTCAGGTTCAAAGTACGTACTGTATACATTACATACATGAGTATATTACCCCGTAATACAACGAATTCCATATATACTATGATGAATTATCGATTAATTTAGCTTACGTTATTATAACTTCAACAGTATATATATATATATATATATTATTATTACACTGATCTTGTGATATCAACGTGTTATTCAAAAGACTTGGATAGATTCACTTAAATTGCTTTTGACTACTACGTATATCAATACATGAGATATATATATATATACACACACACTCTATCGACTATTAGGTTCTAAATACATACTATATATATACATCACATACACGAGTATATTACCCCGTAATACAACGTATTCCTTATACTCTAATTAATTATCGATTATTTACCTTACATTATTATAACTCCAACAATATATTATAATTACCTCAATCGTGTGATATCATCAACATATTCAATATAATTGTATACATTCAATTAACTTTTGACTACTACGTAAATAACTACACGCAAAAGACGCTTATATATATATATATATACACACACTCGATGGAAAAAATATTTTTATTTGATTGTTTTTTATGTTATTTATTAATGTTATTTAATATATTTAATATTTCTTAATTTATTTTTAATATTTTTTATAAAAATCAACCACAAGTGATAGGTTTTTCTTAATTCATTTCACGTATGATATCAACGTATTCAATATACTTGTATACATTCAATTAGCTTTTGACTACTACGTTATATACCCGATGGACAATATATTTATTTTATTAAAACGTAAGTAAAAAAAAAGGATTATGTTTTATGTTATTTAGGTATTTTATTTAATATATTTGATATTTCTTGATTTATTGTTAATATTGTTTAACAAAACCGACCACTTGTGGTCGGTTTTGTAATATTAATTGATTTTTATTAAATAAAAACCGACCACAAGTGGTCGATATAATTTAAAAAATATTTACTATATATTCAATATATATTCAATTTAACGTTTTTTATTTATTTTAAATTTTTCGGAAACCAAAACCGACCACAAGTGGTCGGTTTTCATAAAATCTTTTTTTATTCAAAAACCGACCACATGTGGTCGGTTTTTGATAAATATTTTTTTATTTTTTTAATCCAAAACCGACCACAAGTGGTCGGTTTTTCTAAACTAAAAAAAAAAATATATATATATTTTGTGTAAAAAATTAAGATGAATTTTAAAATAATTATTTTATTTATTTATTGTTATTACCGACCACATGTGGTCGGTTTTATGAAATTATATTTTTTTCGTTATTATAAAATACAAAAACCGACCACTTGTGGTCGGTTTTTGATTTAAAATAAATAAATAAAAATTTAATGAAAAACCGACCACATGTGGTCGGTTTTTTGCGACCACAAGGTGTGGTCGGTTTTTTGTGGTCGGTTTTCCTGTTTTTTTTAGTAGTGTTCCACTTCAATTCTTGTCCGATTGAGATGATTTTTGGGCATCTTGTTCCTCTCATCTCAATCTTTGATTAGGAAGTGACAGAGTTGAATTTGGTTCCCTACAGCTCCAATTTTGCATCCGTGAACAGTAGCTTCATTTTTGGTGGTTTTGCTCCGTTATTTCTCTAGTTTTTGGTGCTGTGATTTATGTATTGTTGCTCGTTGTTTGGCACTTCTTTGGTGTCCATTTTGGAGAACATTATTGTAATTCTTGGTGATTATAGTGGAGGTTTTCGTCCCGTGGTTTTTTTACTCTTCACACTGAAGGGTTTTCCACGTAAATCTTGGTGTCTTGTGTGATTGGTTTTATTTTGTTCTTGCTTATTTCTTTTGGTTGATATACTTGCTGCCTTATTACCATTGTGCTTGGGTTTGCTTATCTTCTCTTGATTCAAATTAAAAGGAAAAGTTTAGACTTGGGTATTCTTCCACTGCTACCCTGTCGTGTACTTTGTGGAGAAATATATTTGAAACGAAAGATAACCGTGAAAATCTTAATGGACCAAAAGATTAATGAGTAAATTTTATAAATGTTCATATAACTATTATTTCTTTTCACCAATAGCACATAACTATGTTTTTTAACAGAAAAATCACAAATATTTCACCCTACTAACATAATGGTCACAATTATCGGAAAACTCAACCTTTGAGTATCACATTTTTCTCTACATTTTAATTCTTTTTTTTAAAATAATAATAAATACAAACCAATTAAAAAATGACCGATCCAACCCAAATTTTCGTTAGAAATTGCTTAACTGCCCAATATAAAACTTTTCGATCCGAATTCAAATTTAGCAAGCCCCATATAAATATTATTGAACAACATATGAGAAACAAAAAAAGAAATTTCTGGGAAATTGCTTGCATCCGCCAAAAAACCTATATATAGCAGTACTGATAAACCTTCGTCATATCATATAATAGTGCTCCATACTTATCTCTCAGAGAATTTGTTATCATTACGTAATATTCAGCACATATAAAACCAAATATACACACACACAAAAAAAAATACACAATTTTTTCCAAAATAAAAAAAAAAAATACACAATGGCTTCATCAGCACCAGCAGCAGAAACATGGCTATTGGAAAATGGAAACATTAAGCCCTTAAGCAAAGAGATGCGGCACGGGCATGGCCGTAGCCATGGCCGTACCGCGCACAATGTGTCGTCTTCGTCTCTCCGGAAAAAGTCCGATCTAACCCTTGTCCGGAAAGTGCCTTGTGCAATTATTAGGGATGTTCTTGCTAATGTTCAAGAGGTCATTTTTGGTACTAAGCTATTTGTGCTATTCATTGCCATCCCTTTTGCCATCCTTGCACATTACAAAAACTTTGGAAGAGTAAGTCCTCTTTTTTTTTTTTTCTTTTTTTTTTTTTTTTTGTGTGTTTTGATTATATTCAATTGTGTTACTATTCCATCGGGTAACCACACAATTTAATATGATATCAGAGAGATTGTTTTGGATTCAAATCCCATCATTGCCCAAAAAAAGGAGAAATATTTTCATGTTCTTGGGTCATTTTAAACAGAATCAGTTATACACGTGAGGCGGGTAAATTTTTTTTTTACTAAGTGGATTATATTCAAATTATTAAAGAAACTACACACTGAAGAAGTCAGCGAAATTCAACACCTACTTTATATACATAAAAATTAATTTTAACCTTGTATACGCAGTGTATATTTTCAGCAACGGAAATTTGGATGAATTAATCCCTTGCGTCGGCCTAGCTAGCTAGCTCCAACTTAGGAAATTTGTTGAATACATACTATATAATTAAGTAATTAAAAATATATCTTATTTAATAACCTTAGTTTTCATATGAGATGGTTACGCTAACTCAATAGATTATGAAGTGAATGTGACATTAATTAACACAACATTTTTTAAGAAGTCTTATTCAAAGTTTGGCAATATTTTATGCTTAATTACATTTTGTATCAAGCAAATGTTTTTTCTCTCTCTTCATTTTGAACAACTAAATGAGCCGTTGAATGATGCGGATCTGAGAAGATATTATTTAATATATGCTTTTTATGCATTCTTGATCAATTTATTTCATATAGTACTGACATTCTTTTTAATTTTTCTCTATAATATCAGTCATGGGTTTTTGGATTGAGTTTACTTGGACTTACTCCATTGGCTGAACGTGTCAGCTTTTTGACAGAGTAAGTTAATTAATTGTTACCCTACTGTATAAATCAAACTTAATTTAATTATTTAATCTAATCTGATTTGATTATTATTATTATTGTTATTTTTTTAATTGTTTTGAATTGCAGACAAATAGCTTTCTTCACTGGTCCAACAGGTACTTTACCATCTTTTTTTTAATCCTTTCTTGGCTTTCTTTTGAATCCACACATAAAAAAAAGGCTATCAATTACTATATCTCCACCAAAAAAGAAATCAGAAAATGTTAAAAAAGAAAAAGAGAAGATAAGATTGAAGAGCATTTCTATATTCTCTCTATAATGTGATAGCGAGAGGACCACAACTAAAATTAGGAACTATAAATTAAATTAGTAGCGTAATCAGAAATTTTGTTAATGACTTTCACATTTAGTAAAAATTAATATTTGATCTATATATACATATTATAATTTTTTTAAATATATAACATAATTTTTCGTTGAAAGATGTTGAACTAACTATTTTCTAGTCAATATAGCTCTGCCACTGAATTGAACAAATATAAAATTAGGAAGTTCCATTGTTTTTTCTTTCTTTTAATCAATAACAATATATAATCAACAATATCATGCTAGTTTAATTTAACTTGACACAAAAAGAGAAAAAAAAAAAATTAGGGTTTTGATTCTAATTATTGTATGTTTAATTTGTTGTACCAGTTGGAGGGCTTCTAAATGCAACATGTGGAAATGCCACTGAACTCATAATAGCAATATTTGCTCTGATCCAACACAAAGTAGATGTTGTGAAATACTCCCTCTTGGGATCTATTCTTTCAAATCTTCTTTTGGTTCTTGGCACCTCACTCTTCTGTGGCGGCATTGCAAATCTCTACAAGGAACAAAAATATGACAGGGTAAGTAAATTAATTTCTTTCACTTTATCATCTTGATTCCCTAATCACTTTAAAAGTTTGTAACACTATCTAGAAATGAAATTCGCTACGAAGTTTTCTCTTTAATCCGTCGCTAATTTGTTTGTATAGCTAACAGAATTTCAATTTTTAATGAATTTCATTTATATATGTTGACAATAGAAATAATTTTTTATTTTTTTTGATAATAGTCTTACGTACTTATTAAATGGACCATTACCTATTGTCATGAGCTTGCACTATATTTAGTGATGTACGAGTACCTTAAAATCATGAATTCGTCACTCACAGTTGGTGATGATTCTGATTATGAAAAAACTTGTATACAACAATGTTTAATGAATTTAAGTTATATAAACATAATTTATAAACAATTTTTACACTATCATTAATTACTATATTTTAACATGCTGTAACATGTTAGTTGAATACACAATTACTATAGAAGTTAAATTGTTTTTGGGTTTTATGTGCGATTGAACAGAAACAAGCGGATGTGAACTCTTTGCTTTTGTTGTTGGGACTGTTATGTCATGTGCTGCCATTGATGTTTCGTTATGCTGGAGTTGGAGAAACAGCAGCAATAACAGCAGAAGCTACATTGCAGCTATCAAGAGTCAGCTGCATGGTCATGCTCATTGCCTACATTGGTTACCTTGTTTTCCAATTGTGGACTCATCGCCAACTTTTTGATGCACAAGCTGTAAGTATACATCACTTTTCTTTGTTGTATTTAACTTTTCAACATTTTTCTTTGTTGTATTTAACTTTTCAACATTATGTTATACACCTAAGTTAAGATAGACATATATTGGTTACTCCATCCGTTCATTTTTACTTGTCCAGTATTCCAAAAATAGATTTTGATCACTTCTCTATTTGTCACTTTTAACATATCAGAGAAAACAATTATTTTTTTTCCTGTTTTACCATCAAAATTAATTTTCTGTGCCCCAAATCATTTTCCAAGACCAAAGACTATACATCAATTAATATGGATATTGTGGTAAAATACTCATATTAATAATTGTTTCTTAAGAGGCATGAAAAGTCCAAAGTTAACAAATAAAAGTGAATGGAGGGAGTATTAAACAACGACAAATCTAGAATTTAAAGTTGATGTGTTTCTATAGCAATATCAAATTAATATTCAATACTAATTCGATTCATAGTGCAGACATTTAGTGGGTTTTTAAATATATATATGCAAAAACTACTGGGTTCTATCTCCTGAACTCGTATATAGTGCTCTAGACCAACCATTTGATCATGTTAGGTATTTAAGTACGATCAGTTTAAATAAAGATTCTTACCGTTGTATCTATCACTTTTAAAATTATGAGTTCAAAATTTAATATTTCTTTGAATTTTAGTGGTCTTTTAGATATAAGATTTATGATACATATCGAAAAACAGTGAATTTAGCTGAACGTGTAACTCACTATTTATATGCCTCTATGATGGTTATCTTAATTTGGAATACTGTAATACAAAGATTACGAAAAAGTTCTTTATAATGTCAGAGTATATAAGCTAAATCCTTCCTTGTTTCATCTTGAATTTGTCTAAGTTATAAATATGTATGATAATTAATCAGGAAGAAAATGAAGATGATGACTTAGTGGAAGAGGAAGCAGTGCTTGGATTTTGGAGTGCATTTGCATGGTTGGTGGGAATGACTCTTATTATTGCTCTATTATCTGAATATGTTGTTGGTACTATTGAGGTCAGTAATGAACCATTTTTTTTCTTTTTTTTAAAATCATAAATTCTATTTTTTTTTTTTAATTAAATCAGGAAGGAATTTTTGAATTGTGAAATCTTAGACAGTTTATTAATTTATACTTTGAAACTAATTAAACAGTCAGCATCAGATTCTTGGGGAATTTCAGTGAGTTTCATCAGTGTTATTTTGTTACCAATTGTTGGTAATGCTGCTGAACATGCCGGGGCTGTCATTTTTGCTTTCAAGAACAAGTTGGTACGTACAATTTTCAATAATGAAATCAGCCATATATTGCCTTTATGTATTTTATTTTTTAGTCATGCCCTAATAATAAGAGAATTTATAAAAAGATTTTATGCATAATGCAGGACATTTCTTTGGGAGTTGCCCTAGGCTCAGCAACTCAAATTGCCATGTTTGTGGTAAGTATCTTATTTTATCCCAAGTTATTTCGAGTTTAAATTTCATACTCTGATATTGTAATAGAATTTTTACTTTATCAAATCACTTAAAAGATACTCAAATAACAAATAAATAGGAAAATAGTTTTAATCATAACCTGAAAAATAAGGCATCAAGTTACCTGCTATAACATGTTACAATATAGTACTGATCATGCAAAATTCTTTACGCCGTGTATTTAAGTTAAATACATTTATTCACCTAGTTTTCTTTGGCCTTTACTCTTTTTCACCATAATATATTAAGTTTTTACATTTCCATTTGTTTTATATTATATGAAGTAATTTTTCTAATCAAAGGTTTTTATATTTTTCATTTTTCAACTAATTATGATAATGTTGTGGTTTTCATCATTCAGGTTCCATTATGTGTGATTGTAGCATGGATTGTTGGTGTGAGAATGGATCTTGATTTTAATCTTCTTGAGACAGGGTCCCTTGCTTTGGCAATAATTGTCACAGCTTTCACTCTACAGGTAATTTTAGGTGACTATATACTTTTAATAGCTATAAATTTTGTCGTTTATTCATCGATAAATTACTCGTAGCTACTGAAATACAATCCATCGCTTATCTGTTGCTAAATAGAATTAGCTATGTATTTCATTGTTTAGCTATATAATGCGTTCCGCGCTAATTCCTATTTTTGCAGTAGTGACATATTAAAGTGAATAATGACGCTTGTAATTAAAATTGCAGGATGGAACATCTCACTATATTAAAGGATTAGTCCTCCTGCTCTGTTACATTGTCATTGGTGCATGCTTTTTTGTCTCCAACAGACCACAAAGTAAGCTCTCCATCTAATTTTCTTTTTTGATTTAATTTATATCCACTGACAGTATAATGAAATGCTTATGATGCAATTTAACCTATTATAATTTGAATAATCTATAATAGGATTCTCGCAAAAAGAAAATGTATAACTGGCAATTTTGCTATAGTTCAAGAGTAATACAACCCCGCAAAAAATTCCAACTCTCATTTCTTTGAAAACATTACTAATTTAATTTTTCTCTTTTTGTGTAGCCCAACCAAATGGTGCCAACTTGGGCTCATCAACTGAGGGAATCATGAGAGTTTGATGATCACAAACTTATCAACAAAAGGATGAAGACGAACAAAAATTGGATGCATAGCTTATTCTTTGATTGGGAATATTGGGTTTAATTGAATCATCATGAGAGCTTGATGTACTATATATTTCATTTTTGTGTGTTACTTAATGGTATGGTTGAATCATGATCATATAAGTCAATGATGTCTAAATATATATAGTTTTCTCAGTTCCCTGTTGTGTAATTCTGTAGTTGCTGAGGGTTTCTTGTAATAGCAACTGCTTGTAAGGGTTTCACTTTATTTACAGCTTTTCAAAACAATAAATGAATATTTTCATTGCAGCTGTTTAGTTTGTATGTATTTGGGCTTCAACTCAAACTTTATACTATATAATTATTGTTTATATATACTGACAGAGTAACAAAAGGTTATATTATCAGTATATTCAACCTGTCTATATCGTCAAGAGATCTAATTTTTTTTTTTTTTGCTTTGTCTAATTAAATCCTCCTTGTGGTGGAGGAAAATTGGCATTAGACGAACGACAGTGTATTTAAATAACTAAATTAAAGAATTAATTCTATGTTTTTTTCTTTTGCTGGAGGAGTTTTCATAGAAATACGAAGTAGGCGAGTGAGTTCGTTCCTTTCATGTGAAAGCTTTGAGATATATATGTGGTCAGATGGTTTCTCCTGATCTGACGTCTTTATCATCTAATTTATTTTTTCAGCATATTTGAAAATTCGTTTGATTGATACATGTACATACACCTAGCTAGCAATATTTCAACATAAAATTCAAGATATTTCATGAAATCATTGTTGGGTTCTAGTGATGAAATGTGAATGAAAAATGGAGGAAAAACAAATGAAGGGAAAAGTGAATTGTGCTTTCACTTTATGGAAGAAGTATTTCTACCACCAATGTGGGAGAAAGGAATTTTCTTGTGCTCAAAAGTAGAAGCATTATTTCATATTGTTAGTGAGGTAAGAAGAAGACTCCTCTCGCGCTGCTGTCGTCACTCGCTCGCTCGGCTTGGCTTTAGATTTGAATTTTTCAAATGATCGAGAGACTATCTTTTAAGACAAATTCATTTGAAACTTAATTGTTTAATGATTATTTAATCCAAAAATTTGATCTGAAGTTTTTCTCCGTTTACGAACGTAAAAGGACATTTGAGGACGCATATCCAGCGCACAATGAAGGGACACGATCCTTCAGTTCACTATTTTAATTATGCTGAGATGTTTTGCGGACGCAAAAGGGCGTTTGCGGATGCAAACCCAACACAAATTGTATCTCAACATTTTGTTTTGGTTTGCGGAGTGATTTGCAGTTGCAAATGGGCGTTTGTTCCCATAAACAGCTCCCCAAATAGGCCAGACAGTCTGAAACAATGCAACTTTTTAGAACCATTGCTTCTTTTCTGAAACAACACATTTTGGCTATAAATATTTGATTTTTCCTCAGATATTGGTACGAAATTTTGAAGTTAAAAACTCTTTCTTCTTACAAAAACTCAAGTGTGATTTGCTACAGTTGAGTGAGTTCGTTGTTCAGTAGAATTTGAGATACCGTTATTCTGCTGAAGTAAATCATTCTATCCTGGGAGAATATATTCAATTAACCTCGGGTACGTAAGAGGAATAATTTCCTTCAGAACATGCTGTGAATTCAGTGAGCTTGATTTTTCTATCTTCATCTCTTTCTTTGTTTGTTTACTATTTTTCTAAAATAGTTTGAAATTCATTTTTATTGTTCATAAGTTGGTTTGAACTTATAGTTGAAGTTCATATTTGTGAATACAGATTTTATTTGACGAAAATAACAATCCTACGAAAATTATTAAGTATTTGTTTAATCTGTATTGTATCTGATATTATGGAAACTAAAATATTTTGATTTCCTGGTCTCTCAGTTTGAAGAATATAAATACTTTACCGAGTAAATCAGTGTGTGTATTCGGTTCGAAGAATATAAAAATTTTACCGATTCACTATACTCTCTGTATTGGTTTTTGGAGATTAAAACCTATGGTTTCTTACTCTGTTTGAATTTTATTCTGATTTGAAGAATATAAAAACTTTGTCCAGGTTTAAAGTTCATTCCGTCGGTGATTTGAAGAACATAAAAACTTCGTCTTTGACTAAAAACAAGTTGTATAAAGATTAAGTCTTTTTGGTTAGTATTCTAAGATACTAAATTGTGTGTCAAAGATTGAATAAAATTGAATAACAACTTGGTTCGATTATGAATAGTCTTGTACCAACAACAATCAATATTGCATCATCAAAACATTCAAATGTTGCTCCAGCAATGGCATTGATAGAGAAACCAGAGAAATTTTCTGGTGTGAACTTCAAAGATTGACAGCAAATAATGTTCTTTTGGCTGACCACACTGAAATGCAAAGTTTCACAAGTGAAGATCCTCATGTTCCTAAATAAGGAATGCTTGAAAACTAATTTTCTAATTTGGAAGATCTTCTGATTCGTCTCAAGATAGAAGGGGACAATAAGTTGCGCGAGAAATCAATAATGATGGGTGCAAATCTTGTTAAGGATGATGCTCCAAATAATTAGAAGAGGAAAAAGTTTTCTAGACAAGAGAAAGATCAGAACAAGAAAAGGTTCAAAGGCAAGTGCTACAATTGTAAAAGATCGGAACAAGAAAAGGTTCATAGGCAAGTGCTACAATTGTAGTAAGTTGGCCACAAAGATCTGAATTGTCAAGTTCTGAAAAAGAACAAGAAAAAGAATCAGATAAACATGGTGGAAGCAACTAAAGTGATTGAAAATCTATGTGATATGCTCTCTGAATGCAATCTAGTTGGAAATCCAGATGAATGGCGGTTTGATTCAGAAGCCACTCGACATGATTCTGCGATTAAATAAGCTTTTAGTACTTATGATACTGTTGGTCCCGAAGTAGTAATCTTCATGGAAAATAATACAACAGTCAAGGTTGAAAAAAATGGGAAGATATTCCTAAAGATGACTTTCGATAAGGTATTGACTCTCAACAACATTCTCCATATTCCTACTATTAGGAAGAACTTAGTTTCTATAACACTTCTCGTTAAAAATGGGGCTAAGTGCATATTTGTAAAGGAGAAAGTTGTAATAAGTAAGAAAAAATATATGTAGGAAAGTGTCACCTCAATGAGGGCCTTTTGAAAACTCGATGTAATAGCTGTTGAAATGAATAAAGTTGAGGGTTCTTCTTACTTGCTTGAGTCTAATGAGTTGTGACATGGTCGTTTAGGGCATGTTAATTACAAAACCTTGCAAAAACTAATTAATTTAGAAGTATTGCCTAACTTTAAGTGCAATAAATCACAATATGTAACAACCCAAAACGTCATTACGCTGAAGTAGAGTGTAAAACCTCAACTTAGTTCTTCCTTACACCAAAAGTTTAAAATTCAGGACTAGCCTAGTTTTAGGTATTTTTTGAGTGTGTTGTGGTCTAGAAAAATCTGGTGGTTATTAGAGTATTGATTGGTGGTTTTGAATGGATATTGTGTTAGAGGGTGAGTTTAGAAAGTCGTAAAAACTTCTGGTGTGTAAAATGGGTTAGTAAAACTTTGGTTATAGCGATTATCATGAAAAGTGTAACACCCCGTACTTTTATCACCTCACTTGATACCTTGGGATCATAACTACATAGGTGTTGAGCATGTGCATATGTGTTTTATAGTGTCATTGGTGAAACATTTGATATCGGACGTAACATGTGCGATTAGATCGTCGTAGGAGGTGTGTTGTGATTTCATGGAGCATAAGAGTCAAACACTTCAATACACTCCTACATACTCCTACATGATCAAATCATAAAATGTGAATAGTGATCCAAAATGTTCAATGAAGCCAAGGGTGACTAGAATTCCAATTTTTGCGATCGAGGCGACGAATGAGAATCTTTTAAAAGGATGTTGTCGCGACATTATAGAAATATGTAAACATGAGATATATGGTGAATAATACATGAAATCTTTGGGTTGCATGGATATGTATTATTGGGCCCAAAATTAGGCCCAAATGGGATTAAAAGACTTGGCCCAAAGAGGAAATGACCCATTCTTGCAATAATTGACCAATTGAACATATCCTTTAATGCCACATGGAACTAAGAATGACCTTGGGTCTATATAAATTCCCCAACATCAGATTTTATTATCAAAAGCTCTCATAACTTTTGGATATTTTCTTAAAACATTTCCTTTATTTCCAAACCCTAAAGCAAATAAACCCTAAGGCATATTTGGACAAGATCATCCTATTCCAAGCTTTGGTAAGTGTTTATTTTCATGGATTAACATATTATACGCATGGGAGATTATGTATATTATGCTAGTTGTGTTGGCAAGATGATGAATAGTGTATTTTTGCCTTTGGTGCAAGATGTGTCATCTTGGTGATTTGAATTTGAATTAGGCCTTGTGCCTTTGATGAAAAAGCATGGTATGGACAAAATATGAACATGTATGGTGTTATTTTTGGCATTAAAATTGTTCTTGTCTAAAAGTGGAAATTATGGGATTTTGGCCGATATGTGTTATGAGTTGAATTAAGGTGCTTTGATGGATTATTTGTGATATGTTATGGATAAGAAATTGTAAAGGAGAAGTATTGTGGTGAAATGTATTGATTTTCATGTATTGGTCAATGTTGGGAATATTATGGAATTTTTGGAATAATAGTATGATCAATGGTTTTGTCAAGGGGAAATGACATGTTTAAAGGCAAACATGTGACTCATTGACATGGTATGCATTTGTAGAGTGATTGGTGGTTAATGTGAATTTCGTTATGTATTTGTAGAGTGACACATAAAGAAGGAGAGGGATTATTGTCTACGCATCGAAGGTTGTATATTCGTATTGTGAATCCAAGGTATGTAAGGTTACTTTGTCCGTATCTTTCTACGGCCAATAGTGTTCACATTGACATTTCTCTAGTTCTAGTCCGAAATGTACTAAGGTATCCCATATGCACTTATCTATGGTCATTGTCATATATTTCCTACTCATTGATCAATTGTGAATCTCATTTCTCATATTCATGGTTAATGTTCCGAAAGTTCAAAGAAGGCTATGTTCCAATATTCCAATAGTGCCTATACTTGTGTCTCTTGTTCATGGATTATTGTCCAATGGTTCCAATGGTATCATGGTGCTAGTTATATTATATTTCTCCTTGATATTTATTCTTATGTCCTTTATTGGTCAATGATTCAAAGTTTCCAACAATGTTGTGTTCCAAAGTTCCAAAGTGATGTTATGATTATCAAAGTATCAATCTCAAAGTAATGAACAAAGTAATGCAAATGTGGTCAATGATCAAGTACGGGTGGCAAGTCTAGGGGCGTAAGCCTAGCTCGACTCGATCCCGATGCATTGATGTATGGGTGGCAAGTCTAGGGGCATAAGCCTAGCTCGACTCGATCCCGAGGGTGGCAAGTCTAGGGGCGTAAGCCTAGCTCGACTCGATCCCGATGTATTGATTTATGGGTGGCAAGTCTAGGGGCATAAGCCTAGCTCGACTCGATCCCAATATTATGTTATGATATGAAAAGACCCACTGATCAGTAGGGGCCCGGGTACATTGTTATCATTGAGCATTGAGATAAAGAAAGCAAATAAAGTAATGAAAGCAATCCACATGGTTTCCCAAAATACCAAATGGTGACTTATGCACATTGATTCTTCATATGTTTTGAGTTCATTGACATATTCATTGAAATATTCATGTGTTGTTTAGTTTCATCTGAGCCTTGCATACTCAGTACTTATTTCGTACTGACCCCTCTCGGGGAATTTACCTTACTTGTTGCAGGCGCAGGTCCCAGTAGGCCTCCTCAGTAGATTGCCAGTGTTAGCGGTTCCTTGGTGAGCTCCAGCTCATTCGGGGCTTCTTCGAGTCAGAGTATATGCATGTTTTGGTATTGTACATAATGTGTAAAGCGGGGACTTGTCCCGACTTATGGTTCATTTTGGTCAATGCTCTTGTTAGAGGCTTTTGTAGACCGATGTGGGTGTATCAGTGTAAAAGACATATGTTGTTTTGATGGGATGGCCTCAACGGCCAAGTTTCGTATGTATGTATAAATATGTCCCATGTTTTCCTGTATTCGTCTTTCATGCTCTTATGCACTGGTGGTATGATTATGGTATGCATATCATTGAACATAGGCAAAGGTTGGTTCTCTCGGGCCTTATCGGCTACGGGTGCCAATCATGTCTCGATGGGACTCGGGGCATGACAAAAAGATTAGTTTGTAATATTGAGAATCGAGAAGCATGTTGTGAAATGGCCAAAGATGGGATCAGATCCTGAGTTACTGGTTTGGTGTTGCTGCAGCGACTCACCGCAGCTAAAGACCATTTTACCCTGGGTGTCACTGTAGTGACAGATCCATCACTGCAGCGACAGATCCGTCGCTGTAGCAACATCGCTACAATGACAGAAGTTTTGCTGCAGTGACGAAAAATGCAGAAAATAGCATTTTCTTTCCCATTATTTCAAAAACTAATTCTAGGGCTAGGCTAAGGTGATTTTACACCAAATTGAGGGTTTTCCATCTTTGAGGTAAGGTTCTTTTTGATGTGCCATGGTTTTACGGGACTTTCGACGCTTAAAATGAAGAAAATATACAAGAACTTAAGTGTGTATTTGTGGATATAATGTGTTGGTTAAGTGTTTTACAGGAAATAGGGTTCTGAGGCAAATTCGAAGAAAAAAAAACTCAAAAATAACTAAGAGGGGTCTCGTGTAAAGCATCTACGGACCGTGGAACCTTCTATGGACCATAAAAAAAGATCGTGAACCAAATTTTGAAGAATTGGAAGGTGGCCTGAGTTCCACAAATCAGTCTACAATTAGTGAACTGAGTCCATGAACAAGTCCACAATTAGTGGACTAAGAAGTACAAAGTACCCTGCATTTCACGAATTGACTCCATGAACTGTGGACTTGGTCTATGATTTGTAGAAAGGGTAGTGAACAATATGCTGAAGAAGCACAAGTAGAGTTTGATTTCCACGACTTGGTTCACGATTGGTAGACGGGCTCACGAGTTGGTTCACAAATCATGGAAACCTGCCAACTTTGTTTTTCTATACAGTTTAGGATAGAATTTTTTTTGTATTTATAAATACTCCTATTAGGTTTTATGTTTTAGTTTACATTCTATTACTATTTTTGAGGCATGTACTTGTTCTTGAGAGTTGTAAACATTGATTTTGAGGGTTTGATTCGTTATAGAGATTCATAGTTTTCATCTTATTGTTCGTAAATGCATAATTATGTTTTATTTCTAGAATTATTATTATGTTCTTATGATCATGAGTATATAAACCTCATAACTAGGGTTGTGGAAACCATGATGGATGAACAAAGTAGGGTTGAAAGTATGAAGTGATTCTCGAAGGGTGTTTTGGCGTGTATTATTGTTCTCTTCGGTTTGATTATTTTTGACATTTACAAAGGTTCGAACTTGCCTTATCTTTACTCGCAACGAAATAAGGGGTAAACGGATGGGAAAAGGGAATAAACATCAGAGACTTAGAGCTATCAACCTTCACTTAATAGCTTGATCCGAGAAAGCAGCAAAGCTAATCTGGGATCCAAGATAGGGGTTAGTAGTGTTAAACTCATGAGATTAGAAACCGTGATCTAAGATAGTCATTTAATAGGGGTGTAAAGCCGTTTAGGTGAACATAACCTTCAATTCTGCATGCCAAGCACCAGGAGATATCACTAGTATGGAGAACCTACGAAGTTATAAAGTTATAGGTAAAACAGTCCTAGTTCCTCTCATCTATTGACTACAAACTCAACGAAATTAGCAATTGTTACTTGTTGAAATCATAATTCCAAAACCCCCCATTCACTGGAAATTATGTACTAATTGTTTAGATAAACACTTTGATTGAGATTTTGGCTTATTCCTCGTGGGATCGACTCCAACCTAGTTGAGTTCTATATTTGGTATAACGATCGCTTTGTGCTTCTCTTAGAGGTGTAATTTGGGTGATATCAAATTTTGATGTCGCTGCCTGGGAATTCGGCTTCTGATTTGATCGATTGTGTTTGTCTAACTATTAGTGTTTGGTTCCTGATTTTAAATTTTTCTTTTGCTTCTAGGGTGCACATCGGTGCATGAACAACACTTGAAGTCAAGACAATCCCCTGATTCTACTTGATTCTGAAATTGAAAGGACTCCGAGAGCTAGATGAAAAATAGTTAACGAAAGAGTTCATAACGAAGGTGTTCTAAACCAAGGAGTCCATAATCAAGAAGTTCAGAAGACTGCTGAAGAAACAACTGCCCGCATACTCACTAAAGAACAAGCAAGACAAGAAGCCACCTGTCACGACCCAACTACCCAGATCATGCGAGCACCTTCTCTAAACCACCTAGATATGAGAACCCTTACCACCCATTTTAAAATATATGTGGAAGTCAATAATTAAGAAACAATAAAAGATACTTCATTTATTATAACCAGTTTATAAAATTATAAATACAACTGAAAAACCTTTTCCCATGAAACTAGTCTAAACAGGTACAAGTGCTACTAAGAGAAGGTACAAAATAAAAGACACAACTTCTACCATAGGAACAATAACAAAAGCTACCAAAAATCTTTACCATATAAAGCATGAAACACCTACTGATCTTGCAACCAGACTATACCCCGAAAAGGTATAGCAAGAGTAGTATTAGTACAAATAATACATACTGGTAAGCATCATCTGTCGACCCGAATTAAATCACATAAACATCACATAAATATCCGAAAAGAAACTATGCAACTTAAAAGTTATTTAGCCAAGGAATTTCGTTGTTATCTTTCCTTAACACCCTTAGCCTTTACTAAACGTATCATAGTTTGAGTGAATTTAGGGAGGCTGAAGGGTCTGGGTTAATTGGTGACCCAGGAGGGCTTCACAATCCTCAATGAGCATCTCTACATGGAATATTAGGGGCTTGAATCATCTCCAAAAAAAAAAAAGGTTAGGCTCTTTTTGTAAAAGCATAAAGTTGAAGTGTTTGGATGTACAGAAACACAGGTTAAGGAGAACAAATCAAGTAATATTTTAAGAAAGGTGGCTCAGGGGTGGAATGTTGCTTGCAATTATCCCATGGACCCAAATGGGAGAATCTGTCTCTTTTGGAAGTCCCAAGTTAATGTTCAAATCCTAATGCTAAATGAACAATACATTCACTGTAAGGTGGAGGATGTGGATATCAACTTTACTACCATGCTGACTATAGTATATGCTAAGAATGAAGCTTCTAAAAGAAGACCATTATGAAGTGCTTTGATCCAACTTGGGAGGAATATTCAGGAACCTTGGCTATTGTGTGGAGATTTTAATGCATTCCTCTAAACTAATGATAGGTTGGGTTCACCTGTGACACTAGCTGAAACACAAGAGTTCCAGGATTGGGTTGATGATCTCCAACTCACCCCTCTCAAGTCAAAGTGATGGCAGTTCACCTTCTGTAATAAGCAAGACCAAAGTACAAGAGTCTACTCTAAAATTGACTGGTTCTTTGGTAATTTTCAGTGGCTGCAAACCTATGGACACATGGAGGATGAATTTTTGAATCCTAGACTATCATATCATAATCCAATTATCGTAGAGTACAAACTTGCTATGCATTCAAAGCCAAAACCTTTCAAGTTATATTCTACTGTCCTAACTCACTTTGATTTTCCTGGGATAGTGTAGGCTACATGGTCTACTCAAGTCAAAGGAACTCATATGTATTAGTTACGGCACAAGCTTAAAGCCTTGAAGCATGACTTGAAAGATTTAAATGCATACTTAGCATCATATGCTCAAAGAATTCAGGAAGCTAGACTGAAGTTAGAGGTTGTTCAATCCTAGATGAGAAGCCAACCACAGAATCAAAATATTATTACAAATGAAAGGGAGATTATCAATGACCTTATTAAATGGGAAGCTATTGAAGAACAAGCGCTAAGGCAGAAGGCAAGGGCTACTTGGTTCACTAGTGGAGATGCAAATACAAAGTATTTCCATGTTCAGGTGAAGCTCGGAGCAAGTAGAAATTCCATAACCTCTATCTACACTGAAGAGGGACTCAAGCTAACTGATCCACAGGAGATTGAATAGGAATTCATATCTGGTTTTAGAGGTTTCATGGGTTCAAAAATAGAAATGTTGCCTCATCCAAATACTGTGCTTATATAGAAGAGAAATTGTCTTACTCATACACAAAATGCTTGCTAGTCAAGAATGCCACTAAGGAGAAAATACTTACTGCAATTAAGGGCATGCCAACTGAGAAAGCTCTAGGGGTTGATGGCTATCCCATTGAGTTCTTTACTAATAAATGGACCACTGTACAAAGCTTAGTCTGCAATGCAGTGAAGGAATTCTTCAGAGAAGGTAAAATTCTTAAGTCCTTCAGTAGTACTGCTATAACATTTGTCCCAAAAGTCATAACCCCTATTATAGTGAAGGATTATAGACCAATAACTTACCGTACCACTTTCTACAAGGTCATTATAAAGATCTTGACTAATAGGATAAAAGAAGTTATAAGCTCAATTATAAGTCCATTACAATTTGTCTTTATTGAGGGAAGAAGCATAATTGATAATATCTTAATTAGCCATTGATTTGTCATGGTTTCATGACACTTTTGATGCTTAAAATAATGAAAATATGCAATAACTTGGGTGTGTTTGGTTGGTATGACGTGTTTTCGGTTCTATATTACAGGAGAATAGGTTTTGTAGGCAAAATGGACAAAAAGGAAAAATCACACTCTAGAACGAAGTATCCGAAGACGAAAGAACCAGGATCTGCACCAAAGAGGTGACTCACGACAGGACTCACATGCCGTGAGTGGCTGCCATGAGTCAACTTCAGAGAATGTTCAATGTGTCTGATTTCCACGACAGGACCAACGTGACGTGACTTGGTTCCAAGAAACCAAGTCACGGTATCATGGAAGTTTGCCGGCTCTGTTCTCCTATTTTGATTAGGATAGGATTCGTCTTGTATATATAAATACCCTTTTACTGTCCTATGTTCAGCAGGAATTTTACTGTCCTATGTTCAGCAGGAACCATTACATTGTTTTGAGATAGTTTTTTTATTATTTTGAGTTCATAAACACATTGTTGGTTTTTGTAGTCTTGGAATATCAATTCTAGGGTTTTTTTCGTAATTGAGATTTCAGAGTTTTTTCATTATTGTGAGTTTATAATTATGTTTTCATCCTCGAATTCTTATTGTGCTCTTGCAAACATGAGTAGCTAAACTCATCAACTAGGATTGTGTGAACCATGAGGAATTAACGAACCGGATTAAGTGCAAAGCAATTCTGAACCAGTGTAGATACATGTATTATTATTTCCTTCATTGTGATTGATCTTCTAACGGTTGCAAACATTAGAAACTTGCCTGTAGTCTAGACTTGCTTGAGAGAGAGGTAGAGATTGGGAAAAGGGAATAACAACAGAGATTTGAAGCTATCAACCTTCATCTAATAACCTGAGCCTTAGCAAGAATAGTTATCTGAGATCCAGGACAAGGGTTAGTAGTACGAGACTTGGAGACCGAGAAGAGAAGAGGGAAATTAGTCTAACCAAGGTCAAGAGACATTTAGATGAACATATCTTGTTAGATTTTGCATGCAACGTAACGGGACAGTTTTGCCAGCACAATTAACCGGTGGAGTTAAGGAATTATTGGGGATCACAGTCCTTGTGTATTTCTCATATTGTCTACAAATTCTATATTCAGAAATTGTTGCTGTTACTATTTATTCACAAACCCCCCCTCCCCCCTAGTTTTACTTACTCACCAGTCACTCTGACTAGCATTCTACATAACTTCGACCTATTTCCTGTGGGATCGACCCCAACCTAGTTGGGTTCTATATTTGATACAGCGACCGCATTATACTTTTTTGGAGGTATATTTTGGGCGACATCAAATTTGACACCGTTGCCGGGGAGTAAGGTTACGGAGTTGATTAGTTTGTTTGTTAAAGTTGATTTGTTTTATTTTTCTGTACTTTTCTGAAGGGCACACATCGGTGTATAGCCAACACTAGAAGTCAAGGCAATCCCCTGATTCCACTTGATACTGAAATAGAATGAACACTTAAAGCAAATAGAAGAATGGTGAATACAGACGAAGTTCAGGATCCTGCAGCCGCAGGAGATATTCATGATCAACCCATTGGTCATGAAACAGCGGAGCAAATTACCACGATTAACAAGGGAAGAGCAAGCTAGACAAGCTGCTCTTACGTAAGTAGATAGAGATAATTGAGCAATGCAAGAGGCCGCACAACGTCTAGCTGAAGCTAAAGAAAGGCAAAGAAGACTCAGGGTTCAATAACCGCCTCAAAGACAATATATGCCGGTTTATGATGATCTAGAAGAAGAGGATGTGGCTTATTTCGAGCCGATTTAGACTGGTGACATTGTTCCACTAGAGTTATCTCAGGGCACTAAGTTTGACATTACAAGTGCCATGATTCACCTGCTTAACTTGAAGGGTGTGTTTGCCAGTCTTCTTTCTGATGATCCAAACATGCAGGTGATGCATTTTGTGGGGGTCTGCACTTCATATAATTTGCCTGGAGTTAACCAAGAGGCTATTAAATTGAGATTGTTTCCATTCTCTCTAACAGGAGAAGAGACTTCGTGGTTAGCATAGTTACCACGAGGTTCCATCACTACTTGGCAAGAGTTAAGAAATCAATTTCTGGAAAGATTTTTTCCACCTTCCAAGATGCTACAGTTGAAGGATGAAATTTACAACTTCAGACAACTACATTCTGAAGCACTTTATGAGAAATGGCTAAGGTTCAAGAAGAAGCTACAGAATGTGCCAAATCATAGGATGAGTGGTAGGAATTTACTTGAAATATTCTACAGGGCTTTAAATGCCAATACGAAGGCTGTAGCAGATACTATCACTGGTGGAGCATTCATGAGTCTGAGATGGGAACAAGTTTCGGAGATATTAGATCGTATCAACAAGACCAACTGAGGATGGCACACTCGGGAGGCAGAAATGCCTACTGGCACATAAGCTATTAGAGCCTCAGTAGTATTATGGGCTTTGGATGAATCTGTATCTTAAGAGGTCGCACAACTGAGGACAGAAATTGGTTTGTTGGCTAAACAAATTGCGGCCAGAGATGCTGAGAAGGTGCATGCCGTAGGTGCACAAGGCAAAACACCTAAGCATGATGATAGTGAATCTGATGAGGAGGCTAAGTACCTGGATCGAGAAGTGGCAGGTTTTCTAGCCAAGAGTCAAGGGTCTAATCAACTTGGAACTCAAGGCAAGGGATCAAGGTAGGAACTACTATGGAGACAATTACAATAAATCGGGATATAGAGATAGAGAACGAGATCGTGATGGTGATTGGAGGTGAAAGGATGATTATAAAGAGAAAAGTGGCGTATATATTCCACCAAGGAACCGTAATGATGAGTCTAGAAATTCAAGAATGGAAGCTCTTCTCAATAAGCTGGTTAAAGGGTCAGAGATTCAATAAGATTGCTTGAAAGAGATTAGGTCAGATATTTTGGGAATAAGTCAGAAAGTAGATTCCCATTCGACTGCCATTAAACAGTTGGAGCAACAGTTTGGGCAGATATCGGTGGCATTGAACCAACGTCAGGCAGGTACCCTTCCAAGCAACACCGTTTAGAATTTGAATAATGATAGTCATTGTTTGTCCATTACTACTAGAAGCGGGAAATGCACGACTGATCCATCTATACCTGTGGATAGTGGTAAGACCAATAAGCCGATGATAGTTGATGTAGAAACTAAGCTAGAGCTAGATAATTCAAAGGTCGAAACAGTTCCAAATCCTCATGATACTGGCAAAAAGGGGAAATCTGAAAAAAGGCAGGACAAGGAGGTCCCACAAATGTTGAAAACTATCCCATGACCTCCTCCTCCCTTTCCTCAAAGGTTGAAAAAAAAGGCTGAGGAAGGTAAATATTAGAAGTTTATTACAATGTTGAAAGAGCTATTGGTAAATATCCCTCTGGTTGAGGTATTGGAGCAGATGCCAGGTTATGCGAAGTTCATGAAAGACTTGGTGACGAAGAAGAGAACTATCAGTTTTGAGCCGGCAGATAACTTATATCATTGTAGTGCAGTTTCTTCGCGTTCCCTAGTTGAAAAGAAGGAGGATCCAGGAGCTTTCACAGTTCCTTATACTATCAGGTCTTACAAATTTGCTAAAGCACTTTGTGATTTGGGTGCTAGCATTAATTTAATGCCGCTAGCCATTTTTAAGAAGTTGGGGTTGGGAGTACCAAAACCAACCTCTATGAGACTTCTCATGGCGGATAGGACTGTGAAAAATCCAGTGGGCATTTTGTATGATGTTTTGGTAAAAGTAGCATCTTTCATCTTTTCGGCTGACTTTGTGATTCTTGATTGTGAAGTTGATTTTGAGGTTCCTATCATATTGGGAAGACTATTCCTTGCCACTAGTCATGCATTGGTCGACATGGAAATAGGGCAGATGAAATTCAGGTTAAATGATGAACATGTCACTTTTAATGTTTGTCATTCCATGAAATAATCGAAAGATATGCAGGTGATTTCAGTAATAGATACAGTTGAGGAGAATGATATCATTGTGCCTCTTGAGAAAAGGTTGGGTCTAGAAGCTCTTGCGACTGTAATTATGAATTTTGATAGAGATGGTATTGAGGAATACAATGAGATGGTTGGTGCACTTGCTGGTAGGGGATCATACACTTATGCTCCAAAGAAACTTGATCTCGATTTGAAGAATAGGGTGACCCCACCAGCTCATCCTTCGATTGAGGAGCCTCCAATTTTGGAGATTAAGGCTCTTTCGGCTCACCTTCGCTACACATTTTTGAGAGCCAACAATACCTTGCCTGTGATTATTTCTGCTAAGTTAGTGGAGTGGCAAGTAGAGGCTCTGGTTTTGGTACTGAGAAGATTTAAGAGGGCCATTGGTTGGTCCATTACTGATATTATAGGGATTCCACTCGGTATTTGCACTCACAAAATTCAACTTGATCCTGAGTGTATAACGAGCGTTGAGCACCAATGTCGTCTAAACCCACCAATGTAAGAGATTGTGAAGAAAGAGATCATCAAGTGGTTAGATGCAAGTGTGGTTTACGCCATTGCTGTTAGCAAGTAGGTGAGCCCAGTTCAATGTGTACCAAAGAAGGGAGGAATCACTGTGGTTCCAAATGACAAGAATGACTTAATCCCAATGAGGTCGATTACTAGATGGAGAGTTTGCATGGATTATCGAAAGCTAAATTATTGGACAGAAAAAGATTATTTGCCTATGCCCTTCATGAATCAAATGTTAGACCGTCTTACTGGTAGAGGATGGTATTGTTTTCTTGATGGCTATTCGGGGTATAATCATATTTTCATTGCTCCTGAAGGCCAAGGAAATACCACTTTCACTTGTCCATATGGGACATTCACATTTAAATGGATGCCCTTAGATTTATGTAATGGATCGTCCACTTTCCAACGTTGCATGATGTCTATTTTCTCCGACAAGGTGGAAGACACTATTGAGGTTTTTATGGATGATTTTTCTATTGTGGGACACTCATTTGATGATTGCTTGGCACACCTTGCTAATGTGCTGTAAAGATGCGAGGAGTGCAACTTAGTGCTAAATTGGGAAAAATACCATTTTATGGTAAATGAGGGTATCGTATTGGGGCATCAGATCTTAAAGAAAGGTATTGAAGTTGATAAAACAAAGATTGAGGTGATTGAAAAGTTACCTCCACCTATCTCCATGAAAGGAATTCAAACTTTCTTGGGACATGCAGGATTTTATAGAAGATTCATCAAAGACTTCTCAAAAATTGCTAATCCGTTATGCAAGCTTTTAGAGAAGGAGGTGAAGTTTGTGTTCGATGAGGCATGTCTAATAGCATTTGAGTGTCTGAAAGAGAAGTTGATTTCAGCCCCTTTCATTGTTTCACCAGATTGGACGATGCCTTTTGAGGTTATGTGTGATTCTAGCGGGGTGGCTTTGGGTGCAGTCCTTGGCCAAAGACGTGAGAAGATTTTACATCCGATTTACTATGCTAGCAAAGTACTTAATTCAGCTCAAAAGAATTACACTGTGAATGAACAGGAATTGTTGGCAGTGGTCTTTGCTTTTTAGAAATTCAGATCTTACTTGATTGGTACGAAGGTGATTGTACATATAGACAATGCAGCACTTCGGTATCTTATGTCAAAGAAGTATGCTAATCCAAGATTGATTCGGTGGGTGCTTCTACTGCAAGAATTTGATTTTGAAGTCAAGGATCATAAGGGAATTGAGAATCAGGTCGCGGACCATCTATCACACCTTGAGGAGGAGGCAATGCTTAAATTAAGGGATGATCTTTATATTGATGATACTTTTCCAGATGAGTAAGTTCTGGCAGCATCGCAAGACTTAGTCCCTTGGTTTGCAGATTTTGCCAACTTTTTGGCTAGTGGCCTAGTCCCGAAAGACATGACGTATCAGCAGAGAAAGAGATTCATGCATGAGGTTAGTAAGTTCTTTTGGGATGAACCTTATTTGTTTAGGGTATGTGCAGACGGTATGATTTGAAGATGTATTCCGGAGGTCGAGATGATGAGTATTTTGGATGCATGTCATTCATCTCCAGTTGGGGGTCATCATGGAGGTGCGCGAACTGCTCATAAGGTCTTACAATATGGGTATTATTGGCCCACCATCTATAAAGACTCTCATGATTATGCTCGAGCGTGTGACCAATGTCAAAGGCAAGGGAATATCTCATGCAGACACGAACTTCCTATGACACCTATCCTTGAGCTCGAATTGTTTGATGTATGGGGAATTGATTTTATGGGCCCTTTTGTGAGCTCACATGGGATGAAATATATTTTGATAGCTGTCGACTATGTTTCTAAGTGGGTGGAGGCAATTTCGCTTCCCAATAATGAAGGAAGACGTGTCACGAAATTCTTGAAGAAAAATATATTTTCACGATTTGGTACATCCCGAGAAATCATTAGTGATGGAGGATCCCACTTTTACAATTGGCTGTTCAAAACCATGCTTGAAAAATATGGTTTCAAACATAAGGTGGCAACACTTTACCACCCTCAAATAAGCGGGCAAGTTGAGGTGTCAAATCGTACGATAAAGTCTATTTTGGCAAAAATGGTGAATGCCAATAGGACTGATTGGGCTCGAAGATTGGATGATGCATTATGGGCATATCAAACTGCTTTCAAGACACCAATTGGTGCATCTCTATATTAGCTGGTGTTTAGTAAATCGTGCCATTTGCCTGTTGAACTTGAACAAAAGGCATTATGGGCATTAAAAAGGTTGAATCTAGAATTGAGTAAAGCGGCTAAATTGAGGCTAGATTAGACGAATGAGATGGATGAATTTCATCTCCGAGCTTATGAAAGTTCAGCGCTGTATAAAGAAAAGATGAAATTATATTATGATCGGAGGATTGAGAAAAGAGTGTTTCATCTGGGAGATTTGGTACTACTGTATAACTCTAAGTTTCGCTTGTTTGCTGGAAAGCTAAAGTCCAAATGGTCCAGACCATTCACTATAGTTAGGGTGTTTCCACATGGAGCAATTGAGTTGAAAGATGAAGATAATGTTTTATTCAAGGTAAATGGGCAGCGAGTAAAACATTATGTGGGAGTCACAAAAGAGATAAGCACTTGTGAGGAGCTTAGCCTTAATGAAGTCTGAGTAGTCAACCTAGCCACGTCGTGCCGCGACGTTAAATCAGGAATTTCATGGGAGGCAACCCATGGGCTGGTTGGTGAAGTATGAATAATCAACCTAGCCAAGTCATGCCGCGATGTTAAATCAGGCGCTTCATGGGAGGCAGCCAATTGTCTTATTATGTGTGATCTGGTGAAGTCTGAGCATTGGAGGATAAGCTAGCCGAAATTTATAAAATTGAATGAAATATGTTCAGTACAACTCGCGACACTGAGTTACATACTGTAGGTCAACCCACATCACGTAGGTAGTGCTGTGAGACTCAGAGAAATTTTTAGAGTTGCTGAACTTGACCTACGCCAGTGACCCACGTGATACGTCACGTGGGTAGTGTCGTGAGACTCAGAGAAATTTTTCACACTTTCAAAACCTCATCCACGATAGGGTACCCACGTGACATAGGTCAACCACGTCATGTGGGTAGTGCCGTGAGACTCAGACACTCAAATAACCTGAGATCCGACCTGATCCGACCCGACCCGGCCTTAAATTTTTATAAATATCAGTATACTCCTCTAAACCGAGCCAATTTCGAATCCACACTCCACTTTCTCAAATCCAAATCCTATCATAAACCCTATTGTCCAAACTTCACCAAATTCTCGTGTACCAAATCCTAAATCCTCCAATTACCCTTTACTAATTTCAAATTTCACCAAATTTTAACTACCCAAACCCCACAATTCCAAAACTGACCCATCCAGACTCAAAATTGACCCTACCCAACCCGAAATCAACCAACCTAACCCAAATCTGTACGAACCTGACCCGAATCCACCCATAACTGACCCATATTGTCCAAAATTCCACCTAAATTCAACCCTAAACGTGGAAACATGAGTTCTTCATTAAGAATCCGAACCAAAAATCCAGAATTTCTAACTAGGTCGCGTGATGAATCATCAGGGTCAGATAAAAGTAGATCCGAGGAGGTGTTTGAAATAGCAGTTGATGATACTGCACTAGTACCTTATACCATGAGGTTACAAACTCGGGCACAAGCTGCTGCCCGGGCCACACTTCAGCCTATTCCACCATATGTCAAGCCAAGTGTTCCTAACCAGTCTTGTGCGTCTGCCTCCCAGTCTGAAAAGGGAGAGGATGCGTCGGTATCTAGATCTGTGAATAATACTGTAGGAGATGGTGATTGTGTGGCTGAGGCTATAACATCTTTTTCAGGCACTGGTGAGCAGAATTCCCCGACGTCTTCACAGAGAAGGAAAAACCAACGAATGTGTGTTCAGGGTATGCTAGACTTTTATGATAGGGATGTCAAGCTTACCAAGCAGGGCGTGTGTAGAACAAGTATTACTGAGGAACCCCAATATCAGATAGAGGAATTAAGGGCATTGCCCGACATTCGGGCTGTGTTTGATCAATATGGATTTGGATGGGTAACGGAGCCTCCTGGTCACTATAGCCCAGAATTGGTCCGAGATTTTTATGCATCCTATGCTGCTTCTATTGAGTTGATCACACCTATTGAGCAGCGGATTTGGGACCAACCACCATTGACTCACACTCTAGTTCGGGAGACCAAAGTCAATATATCTGAACAGACCATCCACAGATTGTTATTTGGTACTGACCATCCATTGCCAGCTACGACTACTGAGTTTGACTATCGTAAAAAGACTATCAAAACTAGAATTAAAATGAGAGATGTTGATCAGCGGTTGGAGTTACTACGGTGGATTGCTGGTTACATAGCGGAGGATGGTGTTGATGCTAGTTGGGTAACTGGGAAGCTGGACATCAAAAAGTCCACACTCCACTTTGTAGGTCGGTGGTTAGGAACTATTTGGGTCCCACTAATACTGATAATTCCCTCACTTTGGACCGGGCTATTTTGGTAGCCAGCATCATTACAGGATATGACATCCATATCGCCCGAGCACGCCTTTAGAGATTTTTCGAGCATCCTATTTTCGTGTCTGATCCAGGGCCTATGTGATAGTGCTGGTGTGGTTGAAATGCCTTCTGTAGATCATTATATTGAGGTGACCCATATTCCATATATTGGGTTGATGCAGCAGTGGGAAGCTCACCCAGTTTTTCCACGGAGGTCTGAACCTTCCGGGTCATTAGAAGTAACCCTCTTTGAAGGGCCTAGAGATAGAGACGATCTGGTTAGTACACCTATGCCTATTCCACTACTGGTGAGCGTACCTAATACTGTTCATGTACCTGCTGAGGGCACAGGCCAGATTGACGATGAGGTACCCTGCACTACAGCACCAACACCTCCTTCTGGTATGGTTTTAATTTTACGGGACTTCCTGCAGCAGTTGATTGATAGACAGATGCAGATGTTCGAGAGGCAGGCCCATACTGAGACCCAGATGGCTAAGTTGGTATCCCAGCTTAAGCCATGGGTTATGACCATGGTAGAGGCTGCAGAGGCTAGAGTAGAGGCCTGTATGATTGCGGCTATGGATCAGTTTATGCGAGAGCTGCATGGGAGGATTGATAGCTTCGAGACATGAATGGCCACCCGGATGAGTTTGGCACAACTACTATAGCCAGCTTGACACAAGAGGTAGCTATTTTGAGAGAGGAGGTTCGAGATTTGGTATCGAGCAGTACTCCTGTCATTCCATCTGTGCCCGTTCCTGTCCCGATGAGGCCAACTTTTGAGGTGGATTTATTTGCTGACGAGGAGCCGCCTAGTGATAGAGGCAAGAGACCACGCAGTCTGTACGCTCAGATTGATAGTGGTGACGAGTCCGAGGGTGATTTTTGGAGAGCAATTAAGGCTTCTAGAGTAGAGTACCATGCCAGCCAGATTGTTCAGGAGTAGAGGGCATGAGGTGCATCTTCTAGTCAGGTACCCCCTACACCAGATGCACCTAGTAGAGAGCCCCGAGAACATGCCGATGATCCTGCTATAGGTGGGCCCACTTCTGGCTCCTAGAACGCCCCAGATATGTCTTTACTTCCTTCCACTTACCATATTGATAGTTGTGCACTGAGGGCAATGCACCATTGTTAGTTGGAGGTGGGGGTGTACCACTACTTAGGGTTTTTTGTTGTCGTGTTTCTTTTCCCCCGAGTGTGCTATCATAGTAGAACCGGTATGTTTAGGTGTTTATTTATATTAGTTATGTTTTTTCATATTTAATTAGGAGAAAAATAGGGGAACCTTAGTGCAGTCCAATTTTGAACGTATTTTAAATGTTAAGGATGCTTTTTGATTGTCTAAAGGATACCCCTCCTGAAATTTTTGTTTTTAAATGGTGTGTATAGTATGTTAGTTTGTGACAGATGTTAGATCTTGTTATGGCATTAGTATTATAGGCAGAAAAACTGTAGCTAGCATTGCATGAACTGGTTAGATAGTAGTTGATAGTATAACCCCATGCTATGTGTGTGTGAGGTCATTACCTAGTTCACTCTGTGTATGCAATCTAGAACTTGCTCGGTTAGTCTTGCCTAGGTTATAGGATAGTGGTTAGGAAAGGATCATAGGCCATTTTTGAATAAGTCCACTTTTAGCCTAAATGCCTGACCAAATATGCAATGAATATCCCTTGAACCCAATTTTGAGCCTTACTTGACCTATTTCTTTCAGTAGCCTATTCACCTTCCCATTTTGATTTATAATGAAACTATCTTGGCCCTGGTCCTTCCTTGGACATTGTGTACCTCAACTCAGGCAAATCGCCTAAGTTGAGGGTGGCTATTATCGGGGTGTGTAGATTGATTTGGGTATGAAGAAGGGGTTAGTAAAAGAAAAAAGAGAAAAGATCTGGGTGGAAGAAAAAAAAATATAAAAAAAAAAAAAAGAAAGAAAAAAAGTTGTGTTTTGAAAGTATAAAAAGAAATCACACCCAAAATCTGGAAATAAATAAAGGAGAATAAGGGAAAATTAAAAGGAGAATGGTTGGAAAATGGATCCAAAAATAGTGTAGAGTCAAGGATGGTTGAGTCACCATATCCATATGTGTCATACCCGTCTCCAAGCCTACATTACAAGCCGATGAAAGTCCTATAGTGATCCTAGTCCAACTATCCGAAAAACTAAGGCATAGAAAATAAGGGCAAGCCAATGGTATTTCATGCACACTGTTTGAACTTTTTTGTAAGAGAGAGTGTTTTGACCGAGTCCTTACTTTAAGATTCATTAGTAGACTGTGAGTGTATGGGACTTCTTTGTTGTGAGAGTACATGGGTTGAATTGTTAGCTTCTATTTGTTCGGATAATGTCATTTGCACATATGCTTAGTTATTTGTTCATAATCTCATGCCATCACTTGATTCCTTATATGTCATGATAATATGATGCATGTATGCACACTGTGTTTTTAATTTGCAAGTAGGAGGGGTCAGAAAAATTTTGAGGTCAAAAGCAAATGAGTTGACTGTTGTCGGTCCCTTAGATTTCTTTTAGTTGAGCATCATTGTGTTTATTTTGTTTTGGTCGCCTGAGGACATGCAAACGTTCTAAGTTGAGGGTGTTGATGTGTCATGGTTTCTTGACACTTTTGATGCTTAAAACAATGAAAATATGCAATAACTTGGGTGTGTTTGATTGGTATGACGTATTTTTTGTTCTATATTGCAGGAGAATAGGTTTTGTAGGCAAAATGGACAAAAAGGAAAAATCAAGCCCGAGAACGAAGTATCTGAAGATGAAAGAACTAGGATCTGCACCAAAGAGGTGATTCACGTGAGTTCACTCACGTGACGTGAGTGGCTGCCATGAATCAACTTCAGAGAATGTTCAATGTGTTTGATTTCCACAACAGGACCAACGTAACGTGACTTGGTTCCACGACACCAAGTCACGGTACCGTGGAAGTTTGCAGACTCTGTTCTCCTGTTTTGATTAGGATAGGATTTGTCTTGTATCTATAAATACCCCTTTATTGTCCTATGTTCAGCAGGAGCCCTTACATTGTTTTGAGATAGTTTTTCGTTATTTTGAGTTTATAAACACATTGTTGGATTTTGTAATCTTGGAATATCAATTCTAGGGTTTTATTCATAATTGAGATTTCAGAGTTTTTTCATTATTGTGAGTTTACAATTATGTTTTCATCCTCGAATTATTATTGTGCTCTTGCAAATATGAGTAGCTAAACTCATTAACTAGGGTTGTGTGAACCATGAGGAATTAACGAACCGGATTAAGTGCAAAGCAATTTTGAACCGGTGTGGATGCATGTATTGTTATTTCCTTCGTTGTGATTGATCTTCTATCGGTTTCAAATTTTAGAAACTCGCGTGTAGTATAGACTTGCTCGAGAGAGAGGTAGAGATTGGGAAAAGGGAATAACAACAGAGATTTGAGTCTATCAACCTTCATCTAATAACTTGAGCCTTACCAAGAATAGTTATCTGAGATCCAGGACAAGGGTTAGTAGTGCGACACTCGGAGACTGAGAGGAGAAGAGTGAAACTCGTCTAACCAAGGTCGAGATACGTTTAGATGAACATATCTTGTTAGATTTTGCATGCAACGCAGCGGGACAGTTTTGCCAGAACAAGTAACCGGTGGAGTTAAGGAATCATTAGGGATCATAGTCCTAGTGTATTTCTTATATTGTCTACAAATTCTATATTCAGAAATCATTACTATTACTATTTATTCACAACCCCCCCCCCTAGTTTTACTTACTCACCAGTCACTCAGATTAGCATTCTAAATAACTTCGACCTTTTCCCTGTGGGATCTACCCCAACCTGGTTGGGTTCTATATTTGATACAGCGACCACATTATACTTTTTCAGAGGTATATTTTGGGAGACATCAGCCATAAAATCCTAAAGTGGTATACTAGAAAGGGATTGTCTCCTATATGTATAATGAAAGTTGATCTCAGGAAAGCTTATGACACTTTGGAATGGACTTTCCTAAGAAATGTTCTTGCACTATTGGGTTTTTCTTTCAAGTTTATAAACTGGATCATGGAGTGTGTAACCTCAGTATCTTACTCCTTGGTGATAAATGGTGGTCTTACTGAGCCATTTCAAGGTAAAAGAGGCATTAGATAGGGTAATCTTATGTCACCCTATCTTTTTGTCCTAGCTATGGAGTACTTACAAAGAGAACTAAATGTGGTGGCTGAAAATAAGTGTTCTCACTTCATCCTAGATGTAAAGAGTTGAAGATGATTCACATTTGTTTTGTTGGTGACCTTCTGATGTTCTGTAAGGCTGAGGTGCAATCAGTTAAGTTGACTAAACAAGCTTTTGATAAATTCTCAAGAGCATGAGATATGCAAGCTAGTTGTGAGAAAAGTGTTATCTATATGTCTAGGGTTAAGGAAGCAATCAAGCAAGAAATTCTTAGGACCCTGGGATATTATGAAGGGGCCTTTCCCTTAAAATACTTAGAAGTTCCATTATCCTCAAAGAAACTCAACATTGATCTGTGTATGTTAGTAGTGAACAAGAAGACAGAGAGGGTGAGATGTTGGACTGCCAAATTGCTTACATATGCTAGTAGATTGCAGCTTGTCAAATCAGTGGTATTTGGAATACAGACTTATTGGGATCAAATTTTCATCCTCCCAAAGAAGATCATGAAGCTAATTGATGGTATTTGTAGAACTTATTGTGGATAGGAGATGTTGCTACTTCCAAAAGAGCCTTGGTCTCTTGGGATAAGGTGTGACAACCTAGAGGGGCTGGAGGGATAAATGTGATCCACCTTTGTGATTGGAATAAAGCAACTATCATGAAACAACTGTGGGCGATTATAGAGAAGAAAGATTGCCTATGGGTGAAGTGGGTACATAGTTATTATTTGAAGAATGCACCAGTTGAAAATGTTTAATCCCTGGTAATTCCACTTGGGTGATAAGGAAGATCATAGAGGCTAGAAAGTTAATTCTGAATATTCCTACAATGTAGAGAGGCTTGAGAGACAGGTTACAGGCTATGGTCTTAGCAAATAGATTCAGCATCAAAAGCTATACAATACTTTAAGACCAGACTATCCAACAGTTCATTGGAAGAGCCTCACCACCTATACCAATATTCATCCACAACAAAAATTTTGTCTGTGCTTAGCACTGCATCAAAGGCTTGCCATTATTGATAGATTGCTCAAGTTTGGGATTGATGTTCCTGTTGCATGTATTTTCTGTAAGGGTTCTACAAAAATAATGAGTCATTTGTTCTTTGATTGTCATGTTACTAACAGGTTTTGGAAAAGGATGATGCATTGTTTTAGGAAAATTAGAGATGTTGGAACATGGCAGGAGGAGGTGACTAGAGCTATCAGTTGGGCTAAGAAAAGATCTGGCAAAGGATGTATCTTCAGCTGCCTATTTGTTATGGTGGTAACAATGATATAAAGAGAAAGGAACATGATGAGATTCCAACATGGTCAATTCCAACCTGACAGAGTGGCAATGGAAATTATGATTAGCCTGCATATTAGAGGAGGTAGTTTGAAGAAATGGCATCCATGTCTCCAAAAGTTGAATCACATTCCATAACTTCTCCAGAAGCACATGAAGTGATGGAGGTTACTTAGAATATGTTGCTGGGTACCTGCTAGTTTAGATAAGATTTACTTTGCTGTACTAGCCATTATATAAGTTTCCTTCTGTAAACTAGAGGTAGTTGAGTTTTAGTATGAAATAGGAGTCAGACCTGTTTAGCTTTGTAATGTTTGCACTTTTTGGTATTAATAAATCTGTTAATTTACCAAAAAAAAACCTTATCATAATCAACCCTAGTCACCAGTTATTCACTACGTCATCGAGTCAGACCTCATTACATGATTACTGGTGAGCTCTTAGATATTCCACCCCTAAGGTTCCTTACCCTTGTCAACCCACCATTTCAGGAACTTATAATATACTTAGCCTCGTCCCACCAGTTCGATTGAACACCACACTCGAATATCCTTAGGTGGATTTAAGTCTAGGTAAAATAATTAGCAATGGTAACACCCCACCTTTCTAGCCTCAACTGACATTACCACTAGGCCACCGACCACACATACACCACAAGCATGAGACACTTTAATATTTTAAATCAATTCTACAAACTTAAACTAAGAGCAGGTCAGGACAACAAGTCAAGCCTAAATCAAGTCTTCTAAACAATATACCCGCCAACAACCATGATTCTATTCCTATCCAAGTCAACAACCCTACTCAAGCAATTACATCCACCATGTCCAAATTACACATGTAAATAGACAACATAGAGTTATATCAAGACTCACAATTAAATCCTAACCACTAAGGAATCCATTACAATAACAATAATGAGAATAATTAAATACCCCTATTCACTGTTTATATCAAGAAACTAATTATAAAAAGTCAACATGTAGTTCCAATTCACTCAAGGAACCCATATAACAAGCCAACACTTAAACTCCCGGTTCACTCAAGGAACCAAATATAATATCAGATAATAGATAGACCCGATTCACTCAAGGAACCAAATATAATATCAGATAACACATAAATTCGATTCACACAAGAAACTAACATAATATCATATAACACATAAACTCGGTTCACTCAAGGAACAACCACACTCACCTGTACCTTGTACATATATGCTAAGGGTCTTATAGTTGCCCAATAGCCATGACCTATAGGGGACGAGCTCTTGTCCATGTACCAACTCCCAGACATCAAGTGCCTGCTAATGTTATATCAACCAATTTTGTGAAGATGTCTAAATATCGGTACATCCCATAATAATAAATATAATCCTGTGAAGAGGTCCAAATACCAATATATCCCACATTAATCTTCGATATCACAACAATCACAACCACAGTGATAATATAACAACAATTGTAAAATCCAATAATCTTCTATATAAGTTTATTGCATGCAATTAACACTTAGGATATCAGATAGTCATTCACTTTCCTTGAACATGTATTGTACAAGCAATACTAAGGAATAGTTATCATGCGTATATAAAACAATTTAGGTTTCAACTACATTAATCCATCACCTACAACTTGCGCATATAACCTGTGACATAACCCACCCCAAAATTTTCATCCTTACAATTGATACATTACCAATTTCCCATTCCTCTGATTACCACCATAGATTCTTTGGAATATACCAACACTAACCACCTTTAATTAGGCCTTAATAAGATTTACCCAATTTTTGGGCTCAACACCATCATTAAATCATACAAGGATGAACCACAATAAGGTAAACACATAAATTCATGGACAATTTTAATACCACAACATAACAACAATTTCCCACCTAATTAACTGGGTTTTCATCTATTTTATCTGTCCTAACACCATGCTCGAAGGCCTAAGTATGCAATCTCCTGTCAATCTACATCATGCTTATGCTTTCTAACTCAGGTCTAAACTACTCAGTAAAATCAAGCCTACCTGGATGTCAAGCAGCTGCTATGGATGTATGAACACAATTTGACTCCAAGTGAATTCTAACGTGAAATCTGCGAGAAAACCATGGGTTTTACCCCATCAAACTGAAATCCCTCTTTTCAATTTCTCCCAGGACATAAGGTAACCTTAGGAAGTTTTTTAGAGCAAACCTTATCACTTTTACAACTGAAGAGGAGAAAAGAGAAATATAAAAATCACACCTGAGGTTTTGGTTTCGTCATCCCAATATAGCAGCCAACCGACCGCTATAGCAGCGAAATTTTTGCTATAACAGGATGACATCAGCCTGACCCAAATTTTCAAATTTTAAAATTTTTAACTGCGTTGTCCCATAATAATTTGAGATCGTATTTTCAAAATTTTTAGTAACCCATACCCATAATGAGGTGTCTTTTATTGAAGATGGAATAGGTAGTTACACCGACAGGCAAGCAACACTTAGGAAATAGGCTAGACAAGAAGAAGCAGACCATATAGCTGCCACTGAGGAACACGCAAGGCACAGAAGGAATAGAGGGCATCTACGTCCACAACTGTATGTTTCTAACTTTGATATTGTAGATTATAATGCAGAATTGCTAGAGGCAGGTCAAATAGGTGCTATTGTTCCACCACCATTATCATCAGGAAGTAAGTTTGACATCACCAGTGCTATGATACAACTGCTGAACTTAAAAGGGTATTCACAGGCCTTGCTATTGCTGATGTAAATTTACATCTGATGAACTTTGTAGGGATTAGAAATTCCTTCAACCTGCCTAGGGTGAGTCAAGATGCTATCAAACTATGGTTGTTTCCCTTCTCACTGACTGGAGAAGCTACTCTATGGTTGACTAATTTTCTAAGAGGATCAATAACTACTTGGCAAGAGATGAAGATATAATTTTGGAGAGGTTTTCCCACCTTCTAGAAAGTTATAGTTGAAAGACGAGACTTAAAAATTTAGGAAACTATATTCAGAGGTGTTTTTCAAGACATGGTTGAGGTTTAAGAAGAAGCTGCAACAAGTCCCATATCATAAGATCCCTAGTCATAGTTTACTTGAGATATTTTATCAAGGGTTGAACATCAATAACAATGCTATAGCAGATACTATAATGGGAGGTACATTTATGAGTCTACTTTTAGAGCAGGCTTCTGTCATACTTGATAGGATCACTAAAACCAAGAAGGGTTGGCACACACTAGATTCAGACATTCCCCAGGAACTTATGTGATAGGAGTACCTGTAGAATAGCAAATCATAGATGATTTTATCCCTCAAGAGGTAGCATAGTTGAGGACTAAGTTTACCTTGTTCATAAAATAGTTTGCAACAACGGGAGCAGAAAAGGTAAATGTAATTGGATCATAAGGTAAAACACCAAGACATGATAACTCTTATTCTGATGAGGAGGCTAAATATCTAGATGATTAGGCAGTGGGTTTCTGAGTCAATGGCCAAGGGTCTAATCACGATGATTGGCGTTCTATTCAAGGAAATCAAGGTTGGAGCTATTACAAGGACAACAACAATAATTAATTTTGGTATAGAGATAGAAGTAGAGGTAAAGATGGTGACTTGAAGAGGAAGAATGATTTAAATAATGATAGAAGTGGCTTATACATTTTGCCTGGAAAACATGATGCCGATTCGAGTAATTCTAGGGTGGAGGAGCTTCTCTATAAAGTGTTGAAAAAGGTATAATCTACTGATGATAACCTCAAGGTCTTGTGTGAAGATATTTCTAAGATGGGTGAGCTAGTAAACCCTTATTCTACTTCTATTAGGCAGTTGGAGTAGCAGATCGGCTAGATATCAGCAACGTTAAATCTAAGAAAGGCTGGGACATGACTTAGTGACATAGTGATAAACTCAAAAAATGATGCTCATTATATGACAATCACCACAAGAAGTGTGATGTCTCTTGTTGAGGCACCCAAATAAGTTGTTATTGAGAAAAATGATGAGGGTATCATACTAGAAGAGTGAATGACTGTTAAGGGATGAAAAGTAAAGAAAGTGCTAAAGAAGTATGTTCCTTTCTTGAAACATCCCTCACTTTTCCTCAACATCTCAAGAAAAAGGGGGATGAAAATAAAATTGCTAGTAGGGAGAGCCTGAAAGATGTTAAAAAACCTCCAACTATTGAAAACGAGTCTAATGTTGAACAAAGGAAGGAAAAAGAAGTCCCAAAGATACTAACTCCTATTCTTAGGACTACAACTCCTTTCCCTTAGCACTTGAAGAAAAAGGGGGAACATGGAAAAATTCATAAGTTCATGTCCATATTGAAGCAACTTTCGATAAATATTCCATTGGTGGAACCGATTGAACAAATGCTGAAATATACAAAGTTTATGAAAAAGTTGGTCACAAAGGAGAGAACTATCAGTTATGAGTGTCACACCCCTTTTTCGTTCGAGGTAGAAGGGTTTTTCCAATTAAAGTGACGATATTGAATAGGGATTATTTTTATTTACAGAGTCGCCACTTGGAATTGAGTTATGGTGTTCCAAGTCACCTTTTGAATCCCCATTCAAAAGGAAATTGACTCTTTAATATTGGTCTGCGAAATAGAAATTCGGGTAAGAAATTCTATTGACCGAGGGGAAGGTGTTAGGCATCCCTCGAGTCCCGTGGTTCTAGCACGGTCGCTTTATTGACTTATACTTAGCTTCTAACTATTTTGGATAAATGGTATTTGTAGGCCTTGATTCGCTCATTTTTTATGTCTAATTTTTATTAGTCTCGACTTAGATGCATAATTGCATTCTAAGTCTTGACAGACAACCTTCTTCACTCAAATGCACCATATCTATGAGGCTTCGTCTACAAGTCTCAGTTTTAATTAATTAATAAGACAATATTTTCCAAGGTGCAACTTTGCATCCTCGAATTTCATATTTGTTATTAAGTGTACAGAGAAAGATGCATACTTGCATTCTTAATCGAAACCAATTTATGGGGAGCCTAAAGCTTATCTAGCGTTAAAGGCATCCATTCGTCTCTTGTAAACTAGAGATAATTTCTTCTTAGTCATATTACTCTATTTTTACTCTTTTTTGCAACGAGTCTTGAATTAATCCGCGACTCATCTCACTACCTTACAAATATTATGTTTTTTTTCTTATTGCGATGGATCTTGAATAAATCCACGATCCATCTCATTCAAGCTCCCTCTAGTTAATTCATTTAGGCCTTAAGCGTATTTAGAGAACAATATCGAGGTCAGAGCAATTAGGAACCCGAGTTGTCATTGTCAGAATGAAATATATATTTGATGAGCCAAGGCTTACTCAAATAAAAATAAAATTGAAACAAAGCATTTAGACTATCTTCAAACAATGGCAACAAAATAAAAATTATGACCGTCACTAGTGACTTATTAACCATGGCGTAATTAATGAACTCATAAAACACATTGCTTTTAGATATATATACAGTATGCACCAAACTTGAAATTAGTATTAAATCCATGTAGTAAAGAATTTGCATTTTTGGCTAATGTAATGATACGTTTAATTTAATCTTAAATTATGCTCACAGTGAATAACTTAAATCCATATAAATTAAAGCAACTAACTAGATAAAATATCAACTTTCAGCTATTAAATTATTAACAATCAGTTAAGACTACTCACATCTCAAAATCAAATTACCCAAAGCTATACGTGAATGTTTTTCCTGAGATACTACTTATTTCCCATGATCTTTAAAATGCTTAAACCCTGAATAAAAAATTATTATGAATTTTTTTTTGTATGAAGTGTCGAGAAAACACAATAGTCACTTAATCATTCAACCAAACCGATTAAGTTTCAAAAACACTATCTGGAGTGCCAAGAAAACACAACAATATACTTACGAGATGAACTGAGCGGGACGGGAGAAAATAACATTACTTCAAACTGATATCCCACATAAATAATCTAAACATACATGCTAAATAAATAAAATTAAAAAGTCATTTCAAATAATTTTTGTTCATGCTTTGATTCACAATAAAATTTATAAAAATAGTAGTACAAAATCGGATAAGAACCTGTGCGATAAACTAAATCGAGTATAGAAGCAAGGACGCCGTCACCGGAAACTCAAACGGGGACAACAACTTAACTCATCAATATCTAAAGAACTCTCTATTTTTCATCTCTGTCTTTGGTATTTTTGTTTTTTGTTTCTCTCTGTTTTCTAACTCCTTTTGCTATTTTTTTTTTTGCTCCCTTTGCTTTTTTTTTCGTGTATCCCTCTGTTTTTCTTTTCAAGTGTTGCTCCTAAGTGTCCTTTTTTTTTTCTAGTTGTAGGTGGGTGTATGTATATATAGTGTGTTGTATGTGTAGGTTGAGAGGTGTGCAGTGCATGTGTGTGTGTGTTGTGTATGCATGCAGAAGGTGGGGGGAAAAATGGGTGAGGTGGTGAGGGAGTTGAGGTAAGTGGGGTAGTTTAGGATGCCCTTTTTTTTTTTCCTTTTTTTTTTTTTTCTTTTTTTTTCTTTTTAGTTAAAAATATAAACAAAATATAATAATAAAAATATTAGCTATTATTTTGAACGAATAAAAATGTAGAAAATATAAATAGCTAGTCCTAAAAATATAACTAAGAAAATATTAGTATCACTAGATTATTTATTTAAACTAAATTAAAAGAAAACATATTAGATGAAAATTTTCTTTTCTTTTAAAAATTAAAAACAAAATTTATCCAAAAAATGTGATTCTATTTTTTGAATTCTTTTTCACAATTTCTCAAATAAAATCAACTAAAAATGAAAATAAAAGTTAAAATAAAGATTAGACAAAAAATAAATATTTAATGCTAAAAATAGGTTAAAGTTCGAGGAGTGTCAAAAATCACGTGTCTACATTTGCCCCTCTTTGTCTGAGAACACGAAGAGTTTTCAGACAAAGAAGTAGACAACGAGACAAGTTTTGACCTTACTGTTATTTGGAATGAAAAAAGAAAAGAAGGAAAAGATGCAACCGAGTCTTGATTTTGGACAGCCTACATATCCCGGGTTATAAGGGAATCAGGTCACGTGTAGTTCAAGGAGGTGGAATAGTGAGACGATGAGTTAGAGGTGGAGTGAGGTCCCGTCGAGTCTCCGATTCGTGGCTCCCGTCATTACATAAAAATAAAAGACGAGAATAAAAATGATCCTTCAATACAAAATCCTATCTATTCCGCTTCTGTTGAATCTTGACTTGAATCTTCATGCTTCCTCAAGTGATAATATGTCTGCTCTCCTCTTGAGTTGAACTTGACAGTGAATTTTTCTTTATGTCGATTTTGGTTATTGGAGATGAACTTGAAAATCGGCCCTATTCTTCTAGCGGACACTTGCTCCTTCTGACTTTGAATTTGAAAATAGCCATTTTTCAGGCGGGCTCCCGAACTTGAATTGAAAATTGACCCTATTCTCCAGGCGGGCTCCTGAGCTTCAAAACTGAAAATAATCTCTGTTCTCCAAACGTGTTCCTGAACTCAAAATAAATAATGAACTAGAAAAGTAAATCCCATTTTTCAGGAGGGTCCTGCTAAACTAAATCCCATTTTCCAGGAGGGTCCTGAACAGAAAATAAAGTCCCATTTTCCAGGAGGGTCCTGAGCAGAAAGATAAAGTCCCATTTTTCAGGAGGGTCCTGAGCAGAAAATAAAGTCCTATTATCCAGGAGGGTCCTGAGTTGAAAATTAAAGTCCCATTATCCAGGAGGGTCCTGAGTTGAAATATAAAGTCTCATTTTCCAGGAGGGTCCTGTTGATCCAATTTTCCAGGAGGGTCCTGAGCAGAAAAGTAAAGTCCCATTTTCCAGGAGGGTCCTGTTGATCCCATTTTTCAGGAGGGTCCTGCTAAGCTAAATCCCATTTTCCAGGAGGGTCCTGAACAGAAAATAAAGTCCCATTTTTCAGGAGGGTCCTAAGCTGAAAAGTAAAGTCCCATTATTCAGGGGGGTCCTGATAATCCCATTTTTTAGGAGGGTCCTAAGCTGAAAATAAAAATCCCATTTTGCAGGAGGGTCCTGAGCAGAAAAGTAAAATCCAATTTTCCAGGAGGGTCCTGAGCAAAAATAAAGTCCCATTTTCCAGGAGGGTCCTGTTGATCCCATTTTTCAGGAGGGTCCTGCTAAGCTAAATCCCATTTTCCAGGAGGGTCCTGAACAGAAAATAAAGTCCCATTTTTCAGGGGGGTCCTAAGCTGAAAAGTAAAGTCCCATTATTCAAGGGGGTCCTGATAATCCCATTTTTTAGGAGGGTCCTAAGCTGAAAATAAAAATCCCATTTTGCAGGAGGGTCCTGAGCAGAAAAGTAAAATCCCATTTTTCAGGAGGGTCCTGAGCAAAAATAAAGTCCCATTTTCCAGGAGGGTCCTGTTGATCTAAATCCCATTTTCCAGGAGGGCCCTGAGTTGAAAATTAAAGTCACATTTTGCAGGAGGGTCCTGAACAGAAAAGTAAAAACCCATTTTCCAGGAGGTTCCTGAGCTGAAATATAGAGTCCCATTATCCAGGAGGGTCCTGTTGATCCCATTTTTCAGGAGGGTCCTGAGTTGAAAATTAAAGTCCCAAATAACACGAACAAAAATTTTGCCCCAGTTTTCACCGAAATTTTTTGTGAGTTGTTAGCAACTGTAACTTTGAAAAAGGTCTCAGACTAGGAAGAATATATCCTAGGAGAAAAATGAAAATAACTGTCTTCGATCAGGAAATATTTATCCTTGGAGACGAATGCGAAATAATTGTCTGCTACTAGGAAATGTTTATCCTAGGAGACGAATGCAAAATAATTGTCTGCTACTAGAAAATATTTATCCTATGAGACGAATGCAAAATAATTGTCTGCTACTAGGAAATGTTTATCCCAGGAGACGAATGAAAAAATAAATGCCTACTACTAGGAAATGTTTATCCTAGGAGATGAATGAAAAAATAAATGTCTACTACTAGGAAATGTTTATCCTAGGAGACGAATGAAAAATAATTGTCTGCTACTAGGAAATGTCTATCCTAGGAGACGAATGCAAAGTAATTGTCTGCTACTAGGAAATGTTTATCCCAGGAGACGAATGAAAAAATAAATGCCTACAACTAGGAAATGTTTATCCTAGGAGACGAATGAAAAAATAAATGTCTACTACTAGGAAATGTTTATCCCAGGAGACGAATGAAAAATAAATGTCTACTACTAGGAAATGTTTATCCTAGGAGACGAATGAAAAAATAAATGTCTACTACTAGGAAATGCTTATCCTAGGAGACGAATGAAAAAATAAATTATCTACTACTAGGAAATATTTACCCTAGGAGAAAGATGAAAAATAACGAATATATGCACGTAACAAAGAAAGAGTGAGAGTTTTTACTGTAATCCTGTTTGCAAGTTCGAACCTCTTAAATTGCCTTTGTATCAACAAAATTTCCCCTTTTTCTTTTTGTTGTCGTGTTTGACCTTGACTTCAACTTAGGCAGCTTGTGCTTGTTGCTTAAACAACCTCATTGAGGAACCTCTAATTGAAGATTTTAGACCCCAATATATGTCGTATTGCCCTCGTTCTACGAACACTGAATCTTGTATTCATTCTCAACCACAACAAATTATTGTGCATATCCTTTCTTCTCCAATCATATTACATTTGATGTGCTGGCCAGATTTTGCTTTGGCAATTGAGAAACTCTGATGATCGTGACATGCATTTTGAATTAAATGACGTGATCTGTCAATCCAATCTGAACTTTATTCTTTTTGAACATTCAGACTTTGAAGTCATGCTTCTAAGTTGCGACCTTTGCATTAGACGCTCAACATTCAAGCGACTGGTGGCCCCCCAAAGAGTTTTCACCAACAAGTCTCTCTCATTTTTTTTTATTTTTATATCTCTCACTCACCATCGCCTTATAATGCCCGCGAGGGTTTTCACCAATAAGACTCTCTCATTTTCACTTTCTCTCAATTCAATGATGTCTTATGGTGCTGTGGGACCCCCCTCTGATATGACTTTGTTATGCAAGTGACATGACATTGTTCCTCATGATAATCAACACTGAAAGTATACTTGACTCGTCATTCTTAAAAATTGATCAGAAGGTCTTTATTTAGACTATAACATGGCTTTTGGACAGGGTTAGAAAGAAAATGATGGAATGAAGGCTCAAAGATAACACATATAACGGGGTTAAGACTTACAACTTTTGGAATAGACTCTTTTGGTCTTCTTTTTTTTTTTTTTTTTTTTTTTTTGCCCCAGTTTTTGTGACTGGAAGTTTTCAGGACTTTTCTTGGTTGGATCGAACCCCAAGATAGGGCTAGAAAGAAAAGGCAGCATGACGCTCGGAAGACACTTAAAATAGGGTTAGAATTACAACTTTTGGAATCAACTCACAAAGAAAATAACCTTTGCCCCAGTTTCTTTTAAACCGGGTAACTTGAAATTTTTACTTGGTTGGACCGAACCCCAGAGTAGGGCTGCCTACGTATCTTGTCGTAGTAAGAATCAGGTCAAACGTAGTTCAGGAAAACATGTCTTTTTAGCCCTTTTTTATGTTTTTTTTTTTTTGTAAAGAGCACCAGAGAATGAAGAGAAAGAAATTCCTTCATTGATCAAGCATGTCTTGATTTCAGTTGGTACCAACAATTAGTATTGTGCATAGGAATCATTATCAATTACTTTCGACCGAATTCGGGGTCACCTTAGAAGTAACTCCTATAGTTTCAAATGGTACCTCAAACATACCTAAGTATTGACACGAGATGTTCATCTTACCTTAATCAAGGGTTTAGAATTATTTCTATCCTCATGTTTCAAATGCCCTTACCAAAAATAGAGTCCTAATTTACTCACAAAAGAATCGATTAAAATCTTAGGACGTTGTGAAGCAACTCACACTCAGAAAGATATTCAATGCATGCAACCGAGATACCATATGTTTGACCGTCATGTAAGTATCCACTAATATGAGAACACTAAAAATGAGATCAAGTAGGGCTTGTCATTGGTTTGTAACATAGGCTTAGGGCTGGGTAGGATATTTATTTGGGATAGAGTGGCTATTCCCTCCTTAAGCATTGCACTATGCGCTCGAATTTTTGTCTTTTGACACTTGTTCTTCATTTGCTTTGATGCTTCTTCTCATTTTCTTTGACTTTTCACCTCACTTCTTGTTGAGTATTTTTTTTTTTTTTTGGGAGTTTCTTTCTTGCTTTTTTCTTCTGGTCTCGCATTTTTCTTGACCCTTCACCTTTCTATCTTTTTGTATTTTCATCCAACTTAGATCTTTGTTAGTGCACTCAAGAAGGCAGGGTTAAAAGAGGGGTAGTGCATTTATGCACTGAAAAAGATATAGGTTAAAATTTGGTTGTCCAATAAAAAGGCTTTAAGCTCAAAAGGGGGAGTCTATGGATTAAATTTCATTTGGTAAGCTTCAAAGGCACAATCGGAGCAAAGAAAGCCTACAATCCTTTCTCAAGTCAAATGTTTCTCAAAATTTTGCCTCAACAAACATTCGGGCCAAGTTCTAGATCAACGAAGCTATGTCATTGAATTTTTTTATCTAAAGCTCACCACACAATACACATGAAACAATGAGGTTAGATTTATTTTAACCCTGATTTTAAGCGATAATTTCTCAAGTGTCACTTTAGCATAATCAAGAGGTACCAAAAGAAACTATAGTTCACAATAAAGTTGGCCATCTCATCATACCGAGTAATTTAACATTTATTATTTTTCATATACACATTTTTAAGTATGTTGGTACCAACCAAAATAAGAGATTCTTTTTTTAAAAAAAACTTTTTTTTTTTAAAGTGGGACCGAACTCAAAAGAAGAGTCGCCTATGTATCTTGTTGAAACAAGAATCGGGTCGGACGTAGTTCAGAAAATTTCAAATAAAACGTAACAAACTTTGTTTTTATTATTTTTTTTTGAAATTTTTTGAATAGGGAATTTTTTTTTTTTTTGAATTTTTAAATAAAGTGAAAAAATTTTGTTTGATTTTTTTTTCTTTAGGATCACCGAACCCGATAAGAGTTGCCTATGTATCTCATTAGGGTGAGAATCAGGTGTGCGTAGTTCGTAAAGACCATAAAAAAAATTTATATATATATATATATATTTATTTATTTATTTTTAATTCCCAAAAATTTCTTTTTTTTTCTAAGAAACTGTTATAAAAGTTGGAGAAAAAGTTACTATCTTCTGTTTCATTAAGCTGTCTAAAGACAGTAAACAATCGAATGGGCCTTCCAAATAAATGTCAAAGAGCACATAAGATGCACATGTTGGTCATATAAGGAGGAACCCCTGTCCTAGACAGATCCGACCCCTGTGTCGAGTCCCGCTAAGTCAAATGCACATGACGCAGATAAAGCGAAGCCTATAGGGATAGTCACATCTGAGTTTCCGTTCTACTAGATTTAACCTGATGGATATAAGTGTCTAGACTGGCTTACCCGAGCGGACACTCGAGCCAGGGAGGGGCAACTTGTTCGGTAGCAGAGCTATTCCGCCTTCGTTGCTGATCCAAACCCCGCCTAACATGTGTGACTAATAATCCTTCACCAGGTGCCTGGACACTCTGGCTTTATCTCAAAAAAGAAAGTAGGATGCATACTTTGCATTCCTTCTATCCTATATTTCAGAGACTCAGAAGGGGTGCGTAAGAGAAGATAATTTATAGTACAATTCAACAATATCAAAGCGATAAATGAGCAACACGTAGCACATTAGTCCAACAAATACAATATCCAAATAATTAAAGCAAGTATAAGTCAATATCAAAAGCTCGAATTCTGGTTATTCCCCAGCGGAGTCGCCAGAGATGTCACACCCCTTTTTCGTTCGAGGTAGAAGGGTTTTTCCAATTAAAGTGACGATATTGAATAGGGATTATTTTTATTTACAGAGTCGCCACTTGGAATTGAGTTATGGTGTTCCAAGTCACCTTTTGAATCCCCATTCAAAAGGAAATTGACTCTTTAATATTCGTCTGCGAACTAGAAATTCGGGTAAGAAATTCTATTGACCGAGGGGAAGGTGTTAGGCATCCCTCGAGTCTCGTGGTTCTAGCACGGTCGCTTTATTGACTTATACTTAGCTTCTAACTATTTTGGATAAATGGTATTTGTAGGCCTTGATTCGCTCATTTTTTATGTCTAATTTTTATTAGTCTCGACTTAGATGCATAATTGCATTCTAAGTCTTGACAGACAACCTTCTTCACTCAAATGCACCATATCTATGAGGCTTCGTCTACAAGTCTCAGTTTTAATTAATTAATAAGACAATATTTTCCAAGGTGCAACTTTGCATCCTCGAATTTCATATTTGTTATTAAGTGTACAGAGAAAGATGCATACTTGCATTCTTAATCGAAACCAATTTATGGGGAGCCTAAAGCTTATCTAGCGTTAAAGGCATCCATTCGTCTCTTTTAAACTAGAGATAATTTCTTCTTAGTCATATTACTCTATTTTTACTCTTTTTTGCAACGAGTCTTGAATTAATCCGCGACTCATCTCACTACCTTACAAATATTATGTTTTTTTTTCTTATTGCGATGGATCTTGAATAAATCCACGATCCATCTCATTCAAGCTCCCTCTAGTTAATTCATTTAGGCCTTAAGCGTATTTAGAGAACAATATCGAGGTCAGAGCAATTAGGAACCCGAGTTGTCATTGTCAGAATGAAATATATATTTGATGAGCCAAGGCTTACTCAAATAAAAATAAAATTGAAACAAAGCATTTAGACTATCTTCAAACAATGGCAACAAAATAAAAATTATGACCGTCACTAGTGACTTATTAACCATGGCGTAATTAATGAACTCATAAAACACATTGCTTTTAGATATATATACAGTATGCACCAAACTTGAAATTAGTATTAAATCCATGTTGTAAAGAATTTGCATTTTTGGCTAATGTAATGATACGTTTAATTTAATCTTAAATTATGCTCACAGTGAATAACTTAAATCCATATAAATTAAAAGCAACTAACTAGATAAAATATCAACTTTCAGCTATTAAATTATTAACAATCAGTTAAGACTACTCACATCTCAAAATCAAATTACCCAAAGCTATACGTGAATGTTTTTCCTGAGATACTACTTATTTCCCATGATCTTTAAAATGCTTAAACCCTGAATAAAAAATTATTATGAATTTTTTTTTGTATGAAGTGTCGAGAAAACACAATAGTCACTTAATCATTCAACCAAACCGATATAGTTTCAAAAACACTATCTGGAGTGCCAAGAAAACACAACAATATACTTACGAGATGAACTGAGCGGGACGGGAGAAAATAACATTACTTCAAACTGATATCCCACATAAATAATCTAAACATACATGCTAAATAAATAAAATTAAAAAGTCATTTCAAATAATTTTTGTTCATGCTTTGATTCACAATAAAATTTATAAAAATAGTAGTACAAAATCGGATAAGAACCTGTGCGATAAACTAAATCGAGTATAGAAGCAAGGACGCCGTCACCGGAAACTCAAACGGGGACAACAACTTAACTCATCAATATCTAAAGAACTCTCTATTTTTCATCTCTGTCTTTGGTATTTTTGTTTTTTGTTTCTCTCTGTTTTCTAACTCCTTTTGCTATTTTTTTTTTTGCTCCCTTTGCTTTTTTTTTTCGTGTATCCCTCTGTTTTTCTTTTCAAGTGTTGCTCCTAAGTGTCCTTTTTTTTTTTCTAGTTGTAGGTGGGTGTATGTATATATAGTGTGTTGTATGTGTAGGTTGAGAGGTGTGCAGTGCATGTGTGTGTGTGTGTATGCATGCAGAAGGTGGGGGGAAAAATGGGTGAGGTGGTGAGGGAGTTGAGGTAAGTGGGGTAGTTTAGGATGCCCTTTTTTTTTTCCTCTTTTTTTTTTTTTTTCTTTTTTTTTCTTTTTAGTTAAAAATATAAACAAATTATAATAATAAAAATATTAGCTATTATTTTGAACGAATAAAAATGTAGAAAATATAAATAGCTAGTCCTAAAAATATAACTAAGAAAATATTAGTATCACTAGATTATTTATTTAAACTAAATTAAAAGAAAACATATTAGATGAAAATTTTCTTTTCTTTTAAAAATTAAAAACAAAATTTATCCAAAAAATTTGATTCTATTTTTTGAATTCTTTTTCACAATTTCTCAAATAAAATCAACTAAAAATGAAAATAAAAGTTAAAATAAAGTTTAGACAAAAAATAAATATTTAATGCTAAAAATAGGTTAAAGTTCGAGGAGTGTCAAAAATCACGTGTCTACAATGAGTCTGTTGGTTATTTCCACCATTGTAGTGCAATTGTCTCTCATTCTCTTGTGAAAAAGAAAGATGAGCTAGTTTTAGAATATGTTCGTTGAGAAGTATGTTCTTTGTACCTATCGGGATATGAAGAAAGATGAGTTTTGGAGGTTTGAGCAGGGTGATATGTCTATGATGGCCTATGAGGCTAAATTTCATGCTTTGTCTTGTTATGCATGCAACTGATTACTATAGATGAGGAGAGGATCAGGTATTTTGTGAAAGGTTTGAACACGGGTCTTTAGGTGGCTGTACTACAAGTGGCTACATTTTGATAGACTTTTCAGGAAGTGTGGAGTTTGTGAAGAAGGTGGAAGGGGTTAAGAAATAAGGAGAGGTGAAGAAAAATGAAAAGAAGGCCCCAAAATTGGGTCATTTCAGTGGTACTTATTTGAGGGATTGTGGTTCATAGGGTTACTCTTTTTGGCCATTTCATTCAGTTATGCATGTTTCCACAGGGGGACCATCAGGGGTCAGTTATCAGCCCTCCCAGATAGATAGTTATACACCTTCAACATCTTTAGTCCAGTAGCCTGCCTTAGATATCAGAGGCCATGAGTGTGGGGGAATAGGTCATATTCAGAGGTTTTTTCCTAATTACTTATACACAGATTAGTTGACCTAGCAACCAACTTCTAGCATCTTAGTTCCAACAGGTCGTAGTGGTGAGGGATATGGTAGAGATAATCCACATAGTTAACGTGGTAGTCATACCACATGGAGGAGTGGATACCAAGCCAACCATGGTGGAGGAAAGGTTGGTCGAGGTGGTGTAAAAACTGGTAGAGATGGTGGTCAGGGTGGTGATAAGGCTTATCTTTATGCTATTCCAGCTCATCCCAAAATTAAAGCTTTCAATGCTGTGATCACAGATAATATTCTTATCTATGATAGTATGGCTTCTGTGTTATTTGATTCAGGATATGCTTTATCTTATGTGTCGGTGAAATTTTCTTTGGGTTGGGACTTAACATGTGAATCTCTTGATGCACCCATGTGTGTGCCTATATCGATTGGGGTTTCTGTAGATGTTGATCAAGTTTATCGGGCATGTCCCACAATGTTTATGGGGTATAGAACTTTGGCAACTGAAATCCCATTTGTAAGAGTTGTTGGGGAAGGGTTTTATTCGTCCGAGTATTTTGCCTTGGGGTGCTCTTGTGATTTTATTGAAAGAAAAAATGGTAGTATATGGATATGCATATACTATTGGCAGTTAAGTAAAGTGACCATTCCAAACAAGTACCTTTTAACAAGGATAGATGACCTATTAGACTAGTTGCAGGGAGCCACAGTTGTAACACCTCAGAAAGTTTTGAATTTAATTTTGATACTTTAAGCGAGTCTAACTCGAATCTATAAAGTGCTATGTGTTGTACTATATGCCAAGTTAGTGTCTTCGAGTTTACCTTCCACTAGCGTAAAGAAATTGGTAATTAAGAATTTTTGAGAAGTTATAATTATTGATTTCAATTCAAAGGTTTTAGGATAAAATAAAAAAAAGTGTGTAAAGGATTGAAATTCTATATTAAGGTGCACATTTGCCCTCCTACGTGTAACAATGGTGTATTATGTGAACATATTAATAGTGGAACATTGTGTTTGGATGCTAAGGGAGAAAAGAATAAAGAAAAGCTACCAGAACCTTAAGGACTTGAAACCATCTTCAGAAGCACGGTGCTCTCCTTGTTTCTCTCCTACGAAAAAGCCGAAGGTTGGGTCAATTGACTTCAGTAAATTTCTTAAATATGAGCCATAATGCGTTCCTAAATCCTAGACACCCTCTAGTAAGCGTTCAAGAATTTTAAAGATTTCTTTAAGTTGGGATTTGAATTCAAAAAGGTAATCGCTTCACTCCATACTCGAATTTAATTATAGAATATATGTTGGTGTGTAGTATAAGTTGTTGATTATTGTTTAATTTGGAATTTTTTCACTACTTCTCGAAATGGGTTCATGATAAAAGGGGAAACGGTGAAAGTTTGATAAAAGCAGAGTTTTTAGGAATTCCTATCAATTGGGTGGATTTGAAGTTGAATTTTATAAGTTGGAAACAAAAGAATTCACTCCAGATTCTTGTTAAATAATTTGATTGATTTCGAACATAAGTGAAGATTATTGGAATAACTTGGTACGTAAACCTACAGGTTATTGATGGACGTATATGTTATCCTTGTAGTTAATTGATTGCCTATCGAATAGCGGAAACTTGTGGTTGGAAGAATAAAGTATACATTATCGCGGGATGAATTGTTTGAGGCTTGGGATATTATCGTAGATAGTAAAGCACTAAGGTATGTAAAGCTAAACCTTCCCTTACCATTATGGCACCACCCTACGTCATGTGCTCCATTTTATCAACGTTAATATAATTCTCATGGAATACGAGGATAGAATCTATATTTGTCTTATATATCATTCCCACGTTCTACTCTCAAGCTTATATGTATCTATTTTGCTCTCTTTATGTCAAGTCTTCACAATATTCCATATTATCGTAAGTTTTTTTACTTGAAATTCTTAGGCCATGTGGTATACATATATGTCACACATTATGAATAAAGGTAAATAGCAATAGCCTAGTTGCACTTGTATGCATTAGCTAAATGGTCATTATCGTAATTCACATGTCATAGACCCTTGAGGCATTATTTCATAAACGTAAATGAAGGGGGGGTACATATGATTTACTTGGCATATGCACTCGATGTGATTCTAGATCAAGACTAGACCATGATAGTGAGCCCGAACATGGGGGCATACCTGCCTTTGTGGCATCATTTGTATTTGGAGTCAGCTAGAACGTCATGCACTATTTCCCCCTGACTTGAGCCAATATATGACATATATGGCCTGCGGGCAGACCCTCATAGTGAGCCCCTAGGGTCATACCTTGTATCAGACTACGATTAAAGTTATACATATAAATCATAGTCATATGTATTTGGACGACGTACACCTTATATGTGATTCAGATCGCCTTCAATATGCCATCCTATCATTATTTGTACTACAGCTAGTTTAAGTACATCACCTAGGTAAATTATAGGTTCTATATTATAATGAATGCCCTCCTAGACATTAAACGATGAATTAATAAAGTTGGTGCATAGGTTATAGTTACATATCTTATATGTGTTACTTGTAGGCTCATACTTCTTTCACTTTGGTATTAGATTCATATGAGTTTCCACGCTTGTTTAACTATTATTCTGTCTGCTTTCATACCAGTACGTATTGTATATATACTGACGTCTCCACATTGTCACATACTATTGATGTAGGCTCAGTTTCACAGGATAATAGACGTCCACGTTAGTCTCTATTACTATTTTCAGCTGATATTTTGGTAAGCTCCATATCTCTCTGGAGCCAGTTTATGTCTAGTATTTTTGATTTTACATACAGGTCTCTGGTTGGCTATGTCAGAAATTGTCCCAACTAGTTATTAGTAGTATAGTGTGTTAAACTAGCTAGAGGCTTAATGGACATCATGTAGTATTGTATTGTATAGTTTTAGTTCATATAACCCCCTCGTATGTATCTACAACTCATATTGGATATCCTACTCGTTATTATTCCATAATCTTGTATATGTCATAGATTGCCTATAAAATAAGTTCATACGATTTTTATCTATCCCTACCATTTTGGGGCGTGATAAACTTGGTATCAGAGCCAGGTTCAGTTGTCCCAAGGAGTCTATGAAGCTGTGTCTAGTAGGATCTTACTTATTGATGTGTTGTGCGCCACATTTTTAATTAAAGGACTGCATGGATATTTAGGAATTTGACCTTTATTTATAGTCTAGATCATGCAATAGATCTAAATCATAGAAAGTTACTTCAGACCCATATTCTACTTATCTATGATACAGATCATGTCTGCTACAAAAAAGGATAAAGCAGCCCATCAAGCCACTATCAGCACCACTCAAGAGGCAACCACTATAGGGCAATCTCCTATATTGGTAGGTTTGAATAGGACTCAAGAAAGTTTTGTGGGTTCTATGCCTTCAGGTTCTCAAATGCCCAGGACAGATGGACCTATAAGGGTTTCTACACCTCCAGTGGTACCAACAGTAGTTCCTAACCCACCACCAGGTGCCTCAGACCAGGATCTCAAAGGAGTGATACAGTTGCTTAGATAGTTGGTAGCCACTCATGCCTAGAGACAGAATATAGATATACCTGTTGCTACTCAGGGAGGGGTAGCCTAATCTAAGATTAAAGATTTTCTCTGTATGAATCTGTCGAAATTCACAGGTTCTAATCTTGCAGATGACCCTCAGCAGTTCATTGATGAGCCTCATAAAATTTGTAGGGTGATGCGGGTATCGGACACAGATGCGGTGGAATTGGCCGCTTATCAATTGAAAAAGGTTGCCGTTGATTGGTATGATATGTGGGTAGCCTTAAAGGGTCAAGATGTTCCCTCGGTGGTCTGAACTAGCTTTATGAGGGCCTTCATGGATTATTTCATGCCACTAGAGCTCATAAAGGTAAGGGTATGTGAATTTTTGTCTCTAAGGTAGGGTAATCTTAGTGTCAAAGAGTATTATTTGTGGTTTACATAGTTGTCCAGATTTGCTCCAGAGTTGGTTAGCACACAGACATCATGGATTCGTCGCTTTGTGAATGACCTCATGGGTCCTTTAAAGGACCTTCTTTATGTTGCTGCTATTAATAAAGATTTGGATATAGCAACGATCATGGACCGTGCTCTACAGTTAGAGGAGGATCAGCGTAATCGTGAAGTAGATAGCGAGAAAGAGCAGAGTAAGAGAGCTAGGACAGCCAGCCAGTATCAGGGAAGCAATAGATCTTCCACTAGTATAAGGCCACCTAGGCAGACCCAGTCAGCTATGTGCCCTACATCTAATTCTCTAGCTCCATTCTTGAGATGCAGATATGAGCAGGGTCAGACTTCTAGGCCCTCAGAGGGACATCAGTCAGGGATTACCCCCTCGACCTGCATGAAGACAGTGTGGCCAAGCATATGGAAAGGAGTGTCCGCATAGTTCGAATGCATGTTATTGGTATGCTGTAGAGGGTCATATGGTTTGAGATTGTCCTCAGCTAAAAAATAAAGGTAGAGGTGATCGATCATAGCCTACAGGGTCTACATCAACCTCATCATCATCAGTACCTTCTTCTCGCGCTCCACTGGCACCAGTAGGTAGAGGATCTGGTAAGGGCAGAGGGTCTGGTTTGAGTGCTGTCCCAAATCTTATGTATGCACTAGTTGGTCGACAAGATTCAGAGGCATCTCCAGACGTGGTCACAGGTACCTTAGTTGTTTTTACACATGATGTATATGCCTTGATAGACCTAGGATCTACCTTGTCATATATTACTCATTTTATTGCAAAGAAGTTTGGAATAGAGCCAGAGTTGTTACATGAACCATTTGAAGTATCGACTCCAGCAGAAGAGCCTATCATAGCTAGACGGGTCTAGTATGATAGTGTGGTGATAGTGTGTGGTCGTGCTACATTGGCTAATCTGGTTGAACTTGAAATGGTGGAATTTGATGTTATTATGTGTATGGATTGGTTATCCTCTTGTTATGCTACAATTGATTGCCGAGCCAAGATGGCCCGCCCGATTCCATTTCCCAAGAGAGCCAGTCTTAGAGTGGAAGGGAAATTCTATAATGCCTAGAGGGAGGTTTATTTCCTATCTTAAGGAACGAAAGCTTATTGCAAAGGGGTGTTTATATCACCTCGTCCAAGTGAAAGACCTTGAAGCTGAAAAATAGGTACCGACTCTCCAATATATACCAGTGGTGAATGAGTATCCAGATATGTTTCCTGATGAACTTTTTGGATTACCTCCCATTAGAGAGATCAATTTTGATATAGATGTAGATTTTGGTACTCAGCAGATATCAATTTCACCTTATAGGATGGCGCCTGTAGAATTGAAGAAGCTAAAAGGGCAGTTGAAAGATTTACTTGATAAAGGCTTCATTCGACCCGATATATCACCTTGGGGGTGCGCCAATGTTATTTGTACTCAAGAAAGATGGCATGTTGCCAATGCGTATCGATTATAGGCAGCTGAAAAAAGTGACAATAAAGAATAAGTATTCTCTTCCCCAAATAGATGACTTAATAGAGCAATTGCAGGGAGCTAAATGCTTTTTAAAGATCGATTTAAGGTTCGGTTAATACCAACTAAGGATTTGTGAAGTAGACATTCCCAAGATAACTTTTCGGATAAGATATGGGTATTTCGAGTTCCTTATCATGTCATTTGGACTGATGAATGCCCCAGCAGCTTTCATGGATATGGTTTTAAAACCTTTTATTGATATGTATGTGATTGTATTTATAGATGACATTTTGATATATTCACATAATGAACCTGAGCACGCAGATTATTTGAGGTCTGTTTAGCAAAAACTCAGAGAGTACCAGTTGTATGCTAAATTCTCTAAATGTGAGTTCTGGTTGACCTTAGTTGCTTTTATTGGTCATGTGGTATCTGGAAAATGAATCAGAGTAGATTTTTAAAAGATAGAAGCTATGAAGAATTGGCCTCGACCAACCACTCCCACAGAGGTGCATAGTTTCTTGGGGATAGTCGATTACTATAGGAGATTTGTGGAGGGATTTTCCTCTATTTCTGACCCATTGACTAAATTGATGCAAAAAATAGTTAAGTATCAGTGGTCAGATGGTTGTGAAAGAAGTTTTCAAGAGCTGAAACATAGATTGACTACAGCGCCAGTGTTACCCTTACCAGAGGGCACAAAAGGGTATGTTGTGTATTGTGATGCTTCAGGTATTGTCTTGGGTTACGTTCTTATGTAACATGGAAGAGTTATAGTGTACACTTATCGGCAGTTGAAGAAGCATGAACATAATTATCCCACTCATGAATTAGAGCTTGCAGCAGTGGTATTCACGCTTAAAATATGGCACCATTATTTATATGGAGCGCATGTTGATATCTTTATTGGTCATAAGAGTCTTCAATATCTATTCAAACAGAAAGAGCTAAATCTGAGGCAAAAGAGGTGGCTAGAGTTGCTGAAAGACTATGATGTCGATATTCTCTACCATCCAGGTAAAGGTAACATTGTAGCAGATGCTGTTAGTCAACTATCCATGGGTAGTCTAGTACATTTTTCACCTGTTCAACGTGAGGTAGCCAGAGATGTTCATAACTTATCCAACCTTAGAGTCCGTCTTATGGATTCCAAAGATGGTGGCGTTGTGGTACTTAATATGAGTCATCACTCGTGGTATTGGTGAAATAGAGGTAGTATGATTATCCCTTATTGCTCCAGTACATATAGGGAATTCAATAACATCGAGTCACAGCATGTGAGCTAGAAGGCGATGGCACTTTGAGGTGTCGAGGTAGATTATATGTACCAGATGTAGATGGGCTGAGACAACAGATTATGGATGAGGCACATTGCTCCCGTTATTCAATCCATCCCGGCTCTATTAAGATGTATCATGAACTTAAAGATATATATAGGTGTAATGACATGAAGAAAGATATAGCAAAATATGTGACACGGTGCTCCAATTGTCAGCTAGTGAAAGACGAGCATCAGAGGCCCGGTGGCCTAGCTCAGACCTTTAGTATTCCAGTGTGTAAATGGGATGCTATTAATATTAATTTCATCACAAATTTACCTTCTTCTTTTCGGAAACATGACTCTATTTGGCTAATAGTTGATCAGCTGACGAAATCATCCCATTTCCTCCCTGTTAAGACTACCAGCACGGCTGAAGATTATGACAAGTTATATATATAGGAGATTGTTCACCTACATGGGACCTTAATGTCCATTATTTTAGATAGAGGTTCCCCGTTTAAAGCTCAGTTTTGGAAATCATTCCAAAGGAGTTTGGGTACACAGGTGAATCTTAGCACTGCATTTCATTCGCAGATAGACAGCCAAGCTGAGCGCATCATTCAGACTCTTAAAGACATGTTGAGAGTATACATTCTAGACTTTAAAGTAAATTGGGATGATTATTTGTCCTTAATACAATTTGATTATAATAACAGCTACCACTCTAGCATTGGCATGGCTCCATTTTAAGATTTCTATGGGAGACGATGCAATCACCTATTGGCAGGTTTGAAGAAGGCGAGACTCATGTATTTGGACCAGATCTAGTCCATCAAGCTGTTGAGAAGGTTAAGTTGATACGAGAGAGGTTAAAAATTGCTTAGAGTAGGCAAAAGTCATATACAGATGTGTTAGAGATTTAAAGTTTCAAATTGATGATTTAGTATTTCTAAATGTGTCTCCTATGCAAGGGATTATGTGATTTAGAAAGAAGGGTAAGCTAAGTCTCAGGTATATTGGACCTTATAGAGTTATTCAAAAAATTGATCATGTAGCCTTTGAGTTAGAATTACCTCCAGAGTTAGCTGCAGTACTTCCCTTCTTTCATGTGTCCATGCTACGTAAATCCTTAGGAGAGCTTGCACACATTATTCCTACAGAGGGTATTAATCTTGTGAAAGACTTATCATTTGAGGAAGTCCCCATGGCAATATTAGATCGACAGGAAAGAAAGTTGAGAACTAAAGACATAACTTCGGTTAAAGTGCCTTGGAGGAATCAAACATAGAAGAAGACACTTAGGAATTAGAAGCAGATATGAAAACTAAATATCTATACTTGTTCTAGGGATCATCAGAAGTTTCTTAAACTTCTTGTCCCTTTATATAATCATTAGTTTCTACTATATTTTGTTCTGTTGATATTTGATTCTTACTTGATATGTTTAGGTACATGATTTGTGCGTATTATTTTTGAGATTTAAGTGGATACAGTGTGCAGATGTAGAGTATAAGGTATATTACACCATTGGTTATGACTTTTATTTGAGTTTAATGCCAAGAGGAGCCTCATGTATTATTTGTTGAGTTTAAGGCCAAGCGGAGCCTCGTGTACTAAATGTGGAATATTATATGTGTTGTGACACTCTATGAAGCGTATTTGGACATATTTTAGCTTGCTGACAGGTTCTCGATAGGCCTATTTACAAAGGAAACTCTGTAATTTGTTTTTAGAAATTTGGAGAGTTATCCAACTTTTAAAGCCTTATGATAGGATAAAGTGAGACCGAAGTTGATTTAATCTTATAGGTGTCTTGGATAGCTTTGAAATGGAAAGTAAGCTACAAGCATCGTTAGAGGATTAATGATCCTAAGTGGGGGAGATTGTAACACCTCGGAAAATTTTGAATTTAATTACGATACTTCAAGCGAGTCTAACTCGAATCTATAAAGTGCTATGTGGTGTACTATATGCTAAGTTGGTGTAGTTTACCTTCCAGTAGCTTAAAGAAATTGGTATTTAAGAATTTTTGAGCAGTTATAATTATTGATTTCAATTCAAAAATTTTAGGATAAAATAAAAGAAAGTGTGTAAGGGATTGAAACTTTATATTAAGGTGCACATTTAACCTCCTACGTGTAACACTGGTGTATTATGTGTACATATTAATAGTGGAACATTGTGTTTGGCTGCTAAGGGAGAAAAGAATAAAGTGATCTTTAATTATAAATGTAATACTTAGTAAGAGAGGTCATTTTGTTTTAACTTTCCCATTAAGAAAAACTACAAGAACCTTAAGGACTTGAAACCTTCTTCAGAAGCACGGTGCTCTCTTTTTTACTCTCCTATGAAAAAGCCGAAGGTTGGGTCAATTAGCTTCAGTAAATTTCTTAAATATAAGCCATAATGCGGTCCTAAATCCGAGACACCCTCTAGTCATTGTTCAAGAATTTTAAAGATTTTTTCAAGTTGCGATTTGAGTTCAAAAAGGTAATCTCTTCACTCCATACTTGAATTTAATTGTAGAATATATGTTGGGGTGTAGTATAAGTTGTTGATTATCATTTAATTTGGAATTTTTGCACTACTTCTCGAAATAGGTTCATGAGAAAAGGGGAAAAGGTGAAATTTTGATAAAAGCGGAGTTTTTAGGAATTCCTATCAATTGGGTGGATTGGACATTGAATTTCATAAGTTTGAAACTAAGAAATTCACTCAGGATTCTTGTTAAGGAATTCGATTGATTTCGGACATAAGTGAAGATTACTGGAATAACTTGGTACATAAACCTATGGGTTATTGATGGACATATATGTTATCGTTGTAGTTAATTGATTGCCTATTGTATAGCAGAAACTAGTGGTTGGAAGGTGTAGACAATAAAATTTGAGTCTAGAAAATAATAATCGGGACAGAAAAATATTGCAACAATCGTTTATTGATTTCAATATATGAGTGTTACAATCTCTATGAATCCTCTGATTCGCCTTTCTAACTATAAATTCAAGGGCTTTGAGCTTGATTTTGAATCTGATGAACTTGAACTTGATTTGTGAACTTGGTGGATTTGATCTTGACTTGTGAATTTGGATTCAAGGGCTTTTGAGCTTGATCTTGAATCTTCGTCTTGATCTTCAGTTGTTTATAAACTTGAATGCTTGGACTTGTAGCTTGTAGAGAAATTTGTGGTGTTTGATCCACGAGCTCTCTGTTGCTTTTCGTTAGGATTCTTCGTCCCTTTTTTGAATTATGAGACCCCTATTTATAGTTGTGGAAAGGAAAGAGTCATGGTGAAGATGAGCTTCTTTTGGCCAATCAGATTTAAGTGAGATGGCGCATTCTTATGGGCCTTTGATTTCACTAGGCTTGCTGCATCATTTTGACACGTGGCACGGTCCTATTGGCTCCTTTACTTGACTTGGCATGCCACGTCATTTGACACGTGGCGCCAAATTGGGGCTCTAGAATAATATGACATATTGGGCTTAACCAAGTGGGCTCATTATTTGTAGCCCAAATTAATGGAATAGCCCGATGAATTTTGGATTTTAATTAAATCCATATTTATTGGACTTAAATAATTAATCCAATTCTATTAATCCACCGTATTTATTTGGACTAATATATTTAAGATTCATATGATCACAAATGCCCTCACTTCGAGACTTGCCGGATATATTTAATCTTTCGAAGACTAGGCTCGAAGTATTGACTTGACTTTTTCCTTGTTTGCGCGTCTTCAGGATACTCGTTTCCATTTTGGGAATGAAATTCTTCTACTCCATAACCAATCATTCTCCAATTAGAATTAGGATGTCTATATTCCTACAAACTTGAACTATCCCAATTCCACTCCAATTAGGAGTATGCCACCTCCTTAAGGACTTGAAAACTTCTCCTAGTTTTATTTCAACAAGGAGACTATTAATGTCTTGCTGCATCTATAAATAGATGGATGCTCTCTATTATTTTGATATTGCAGCATCGGGAGTCACACAAAGGAGAACAATGCCAGGTAATATATTCTTCTCTTTTAATTTTCGTCACTTTTTTTCAGCCCAGCATGTTAGTGGTAGAAAATTCATATCTCATTGTAGAAATATCAAAATCCTTAATGGTTTAACATTCCAGAAACTAGACTTCGAGATCTACAACATATCCAGAATTCAGAATTAAACTCCTTCAATTTAGTTCTATACAATTTCTTGAAACTTAGGTTTAAATTCTGTCATGCTGAGAATTTCAGATCTGCATAGCTTAACCAAACCTTGCATATCTTGATGTAGGAATGAAGAAATCACAAGCCGCTTAATTATTATGAAACTAGACATCCATATATATAATATATCCAAAATTCATTATTTAATACATTCGGTATCTTTTCATATGTTATCCCGAATTCAACTTTGGATTTTGGAGCACCGGCAGTTTCAGATTTGCGCGACGACACCAAAAAATTTGTTTCTCAATGTGGGAGTACCAAAATCATGATACGCTTAATTATATAGATACCATAAACATGAATATATAACATATCAAAAATTTATAATTTAACACCTCCCGGATCGTTCTAGACAAATTTTGAAGTTAACCCTAAATTCTGTCTCGCAGAGAATTTCAGATTTGCATTGTCTCACTAAATAATTTATATCATGATGTCGGACCGTCACCATCAAAAAGGTGTTTTGATTGATGGAAACCAGACTTCAAGGGCTTCATTCTCACCAAAACATCTTGTCTCAAGCCTATCCGCGTTGGTGATGTATGGCTTCCGAGTTTAAAACGTCTTGACTGTTAACAATCTCTCTTCTTCTTGTGCCTTCTTTTTTTGTGTTGTCTTTTCCTTTCTTCTTCTACAGGATTGAAACAAATAGAATTCATGAAAGGTCAGCTTAAGTTGCGAGAGTTTAACTTTGCCTACGTCACCTTGAGACCTGACTAGTTCGGCTTTCAAGTTTGGTCCCTTTCACCGATGTACTTACGCAATGGTCAGCTTAAGGTGAGTGAGTTTATCTTCGCCTCCGTCACCTTGAGACCTGACAAGTTCGGCTTCAAGTTTAGTCCCTTTCACAGATGAACTTATGCAATGGTCAGCTTAAGGTGCGAGAGTTTAACTTCGCCTCCGTCACCTTGAGATCTGACAAGTTCGGCTTTCAAGTTTGGTCCCTTTCACCGATGTACCTATGCAATGGTCAGCTTAAGGTCAAAGAGTTTAACTTTGCCTCTGTCACCTTGAGACCTGACAAGTTCGGCTTCAAGTTTGGTCCCTTTCACCGATGTTCCTATGCAATAGTCATCTTAAGGTGCGAGAGTTTAACTTCGCCTCCGTCACTTGAGACCTGACAAGTTCAGCTTCAAGTTTGGTCCCTTTCATCGATGTACCTGTGCAATGGTCAGCTTCGCCTCCGTCACCTTGATACCTGACAAGTTCGGCTTCAATTTTGGTCCCTTTCACTGATGTACCTGTGCAATGGTCAACTTAAGGTGCGAGAGTTTAACTTCGCCTCCGTCACCTTGAAACCTGACAAGTTCGGCTTCAAGTTTGGTCCCTTTCACCGATGTACCTATGCAATGGTCAGCTTAAGGTGCGAGAGTTTAACTTCGCCTCCGTCACCTTGAGACCTGACAAGTTTGGCTTCAAGTTTTATCCCTTTCACCGATGTACCTATGCAATGGTCAGCTTAAGGTCAAAGAGTTTAACTTCGCCTCCGTCACCTTGAGACCTGACAAGTTCGGCTTCAAGTTTGGTACCTTTACATAACAAATCAGTGAAAATGTCAGCTTAAGGTGCAAAGGGGCAAATATTGTCCACCTTAAGGCATGAAAGTTTAGAGATCCTTTTAAAGATAAACCCGTGAAAAAGCCAGCTTAAGATGCAAAGGGACAAATTTTTGTCCACCTTAAGGGATGGAAGTTTAGAGATCCTTTTAAAGATAAACTCGTGAAAAAGCCAACTTAAGGTGCAAAGGGACAAATTTTTGTCCACCTTAAGGCATGGAGATTTGTAGATCCTTTTAAGGATAAACCCATGGAAAAGCCAACTTAAGGTGCAAAGGGGCAAATATTGTCCACCTTAACGCATGAAAGTTTAGAGATCTTTTTAGAGATAAACCCGTGAAAAAGACAACTTAAGGTGCAAAGGGACAAATTTTTGTCCACCTTAAGGCATGGAAGTTTAGAGATCCTTTTAAAGATAAACTCGTGAAAAAGCCAGCTTATGGTGCAAAGGGACAAATTTTTGTCCACCTTAAGGCATGGAGATTTGTAGACCCTTTTAAGGATAAACCCATGGAAAAGCCAGCTTAAGGTGCAAAGGGACAAATATTTTCCACCTTAAGGTATGGAAATTTAGAAGGCCTCAACTTGAAACTTGGAGGTTTTGACGGTTCCACCTTGCAAACTTAGAGAATTTGGAGACTTCAGCTTGCAAACTTTGCAATTTTGACAACTTCAACTTGCAGACTTAGTGGATTTGAGATTTGATCTTGCAGAATTGCTGACTTTGAGGACTTTAGCATGCAGATATGGTGAACCTGAGACTTCAACGTCACTAACTTGGGTGAATTTTGACTTCAACATGCACGCTTCAATTCTCAGGCTTGGAAGACTTACAACTTCAACTTGTAGGCTCGGAGAACTTGAGGGTCTCAAATCCTGTTGCAGAAGCTTACCTTTTATATGGAGCTCTGCCCTTATTGAGTCATGAACATTTTGTGTAAGCCCGAAGTTTAATCAGAATATTTGCAGACTTAACTTTCGTGTGGCGGATCAAGTGGGGACATGTATTTTTTTGACACTCATGCAACTGAACTTAGAATGAAACTTCTAAGCGCCTACGTACCCCGATGAAGAGGATCAAGTCACAACGTAGTTTTGGAAGAGTGTATTTTTTTATATATATTTTTTTTTTGGTCCTAACTTTTGCCTAGGCCGCCTCTTTCCAGATTTTCAACCTAGCGGACAATTTTTTATTTTTTTTGAGTCCTAACTTTTGCCTAGGCAGCCTCTTTCAAGATTTTCAACCTAGCGAATATTTTTTTTTTGAGCCGTACACAGTTTATACTCTTGCGGGCCAGGAGTGGACATACAGTTTATGCTCGTGCCTTAAGGAGCGTCATCTCCTTTCAAGGATAGTACTTCTTCAAGAACTTGGCATTGATAGGACCAATTTTCACGCCATCTGCATCGATAAACTTGTAAGCACCATTTGAATATGCATCTTGTATGACATATGGTCCATCCCACTTAGAGGTGAATTTGCCCCCAGATTTATGAGAAGTGATAATGGGCCTTCTTACTGCTAGGACTTGATCTCAAACTTGGAAGCACCTCAAGCGAACCCTTTGTAGAAAGAACGAGATAGATGGGATTGATAACATTCAAGATTTTGTTGAGCCTCTAGCCTCTTCTCATCAAGAGCTTCTAACTCTGCAAGACTTAATTTAGCATTTTGTTCTTCGATGAGCCCTTCTTGAATATCAAGTCTTACAGAAGGTATTTGACACTCAAGTGGTAGGACTGCTTCAACTCCAAAAGCAAGTAAGTATGGGGTTGCTTGCGTTGGTGTGCGATGAGTTGTACTATATGCCCACAATGCTTCTTTCATTCGTTCATGCCAGTCTCATTTTGATTTGGAGAAGACTTTCTTCAATAGGTTGCATAAGGTCTTATTGAATGCTTCAGTTAGACCATTGGCGGCAGCATGGTACATAGAAGATTTATGCTGCTTGAAACCAAAGAGATCACAAATCTTGTTCATCAGCTTGTTATCAAATGGCTTGCCATTATCAGTTATTATGTAATGGGGTATTCCAAAGCGGTAGATGATATTTAATCGAATGAAGTTTGCAACATTCTCCTTCTTTACTTCTTTGAGAGCAACAACTTTGGCCCATTTTGAGAAGTAATCTGTCGTAGCCAAGATGTACAAGTGTCCACCAGACGATTTTGGTAGTGGTCCAACAACATCCAATCCCCAAGCATTGAATGGCCAAGATGCGATAGTGGGGTGTAATATTTCAGGAGGCTGATGTATGAAATTCACATGAAATTAAAAGGACTTGCATCTTCTAGCATAGTCCAAGCAATCTTTCACCATCGTTGGCCAATAATATCCCATCCTTTTTATGTGAAAGTAGAGCTTCGGCCTCGACTGATGAGATCCACATACTCCCGAGTGTGCTTCCTGCAAAGCTTAAACTATTTCTTCCTCTCCCAAACATCACAAGAGTAATCCTTCAAATGACCTTCTATATAACGTGTCCTTGTAGTAAAGGAAGTGAGGTGCACGACGACGAATGTCAGTCTTTTTTCTTGGATCTTCAGGAAGTATTCCATAACACAAGTAGTTAATAATTGGTTGTCGCCAATCTACCTTTACAGCTTCAGACACAGCGATGAGATGTTCAAGTTTGTTTTCTGTATATTCCTCCTCATCCGGTGGTGGTACTACCCATTCTTGGCGGATAGTAACTTGTGTTTGATTCGAAAGAGTAAGGGTTGAAGCTAAAGCAGCCAATGCATCGGCCTGCTTATTTTCCTTTCTTGGCATGTGTTGGAGGGTAACTTCTCCAAGCCATCCTATCAACTTTTGAGCATAACTATGATACGGGTGTAGCTCGGGCTTTTTGACTTCATAGTCTCCCAAGAGATGTTTGATCACCAATTGGGAGTCACCAAAGACTTGCAATTGCAGTTGCTTCATGTCGACGGCCATTTCAAATCCAAGTATCAATGCTTGGTATTCAACGACATTGTAAGAGCAACATTGTGTCAAAGTAAAAGAGTATGGGATAACCTCTTCCTGCAGAGTGACAAACACTACACCAGCACCAGCTCCACCACGGTGTGCCGCACCATCAAAGTACATCTTCCATGAAGGTTGAACTTCAATAACCATTGCATCCTCATCAGGAAGTTCATCAATTAGCTTCCAATTATCTAGTATTGGGTGATCTGCCAAAAAATCTGCTAATGCCTGTCCCTTTACGGCCTTTTGAGGGATGTACACGATCTCAAATTGTTGAAATTGAAGGTACCACCTTGCAAGTCGATCACTGAGGACTGGTTTCGACATTACAAACTTGATGGGATTTCCTTTAGACACCAGATGAACAATATGAACTTGAAAGTAGTGCTTCATCTTTTGAATTAAGACGACCAATGCCAAACACAGCTTTTCAATAGGTGAATAATTCATCTCATTTGGTTTCATCATTCTACTCAGGTAATAAAGAGAGTTCTCTTTACCTTCACTATTTTCTTGGGCCAATAGTGCTCTAACTGACCTTTCTTGTGCAGTGATGTAGAGAATCAACGATTTTCTAGGTATAGGTGCCGTAAGAACTGAAGTCTTCATCAAGTAAGATTTGATATTTTCAAAGGCCTTACTACAAGCTTGGTCTCATTCGAAAGGGGCACCCTTCTTCATGAGATGGCTAAATGGTTGACATTTTCTTGCCAAATTTGAGATGAACCTCCTTAAATATTCTAGCTTCCCTTGAAGACTTTTTAATTCATGAATGTTTCGAGGCTCGGGCATTTTCAAAATTGCATCAACCTTGTGTTGATCAATTTCAATTCCTCGGTGTCGTACAATAAAGCCAAGGAACTTTTTGGAAGTAACTCCAAAGGCACATTTCAACGGATTCATCCTAAGCTGATATCTTCGGAGCAACTCAAATATCATTCTCAAGTCTTTCAAGTGGTCGTTCTTCTTTCTTGACTTTACCAGTAAGTCATCCATATAACATTCAACATTTTTATGAAGTAGATCATCAAAGATGTTTTGCATAGCCCTTTGATAAGTGGCACCAACGTTCTTCAAACCAAAAGGCATCACCTTGTAACAATAAATACCTTTAGGCGTACGAAATGCAGTGAGCTTTTCATATTTTGGTGCCATGCGAATTTGGTTATAATCGGATGATCCATCCATGAAATACATCACCTCAAAACTAGTAGTAGCATCAATCATCAACTCTGGAATAGGGATTGGAAACTCATCCTTAGGGCATGCGTTGTTGAGATCCCTAAAGTCGACACAAACTCGAATTTGTCCATTCTTCTTTCGTACTGGAACAATGCTTGATATCCATGTGGGGTACTTAACTTCACGAATAAAGCCTGCTCCAGTGAGTTTGTTAACTTCATTTTCAATCAATGGAACCAATTCGGGTCTGAAACATCTCTAGGCCTGCTTAACAGGACAAGCTCCATTCTTGACTGCCAATTGATGAACTGCTACTTTTGGATCTAATCCAGGCATCTCCTTATAACTCCAAGCGAATACATCACTATATTTTTTGAGTAAGTCCATGTAAGCGATTTCTTCATCTATTTCTAGAAAAACGCTTAGAAAAGTTGGCCTTGGGTCTTCATCAGTGCCAAGATTAACTTCCTTTAGGGGATCTATCGTCGTCTTTACTCCTTCTTCAAATTTTGACAGAGCATCTCCAGCATCTTCCTCTTCTTGAGGATTATTATCATTGATCGATATATGGAAAAACCAGGAAATATCTTTCGACTCTTCAACCTTTATTTGAGATGATGTATCGTACTCACTCTGGGTTGTAATATGATATGAAGATCCCACTATTTCTTTGTCTTCCTCATGTTCCTTGGTATAAACCACAGTATGAGTTCTTGCCTTTAACACCTCCTTGCACGAAACCACAAGTTCCGTCTGTCGCCTCATTCTAGAAGGAATCAAACTTTGGAAGTCCTTTTGGATTCTAGGTGAAGAGTGTATCATAGTGTCTTGATAACTTTTTTGAGGTTTGTTGCTCTTGGTTTTCTTCAGTGGACCCAACCTCTCAAACACAGAAGTTCTTGTGGTTGATTCTCCAAGTCGATCAAAAACAGAAGGCCTTTTGCTGGAAGTAGTAGACTCCTCTTTCACAGTGATGTAGTTTCTAGCCACCCTTCTAATATAGATGCGCACCGGTGGTGGCGGCATGTACCCTAAGCCTTCGCACGCTTGCCTGGTAGTGGCTTCTGATGAGATTTCCCCCAAATTTGATCGCTCATTAGGGTTGTATCCAGCCTTTACAAATAACTTGTAAGCGTTTGAATCAAAACCTTCTTTCGTACGCTTTGAAGGGAGTGTCATATCTCGCGGTGAATTTTGATCCACAAATTCCCCAAGTGGCTTTGAGGGCAAATTTATTGCATCTATTTGCTTTACCGGAAGAGTTAGCCCCCCTAGTACATTATATTGGACATAGGATGAGTGTACTTCTTCTTTCCCCACCTTTGTACATAGCGGAGTACAGGAGCTGTCTTCTTCTTAAAGTACGTGAAATTCCCTTTATTTGAAGTGGGGGGAGGCTTTTTAATGACAACGCTTTCAACAGACACCTCGACCTTCTTAGTTGCAAGATCATCACACTTGGTTGATGTGACATCATCCACCTTTTTCTCCTGACATAATTCTTCAAGTAGAATTTACATCTGCGAAGTGTGATTCAGCTTCAGTGAATGGCTTATAATCGGCCACTATCTTTCTCTTCGCTCCATTTTCAAGATACTTCAAGCATTGATAGTAGAAGGATAAAACAATTTTGTTCTCGTGTACCCAAGGCCTACCAAGAAATATATTATATGAAGTCTTGGCATCGATCACATGCATCAATATATTTGATCGTAAATCGTCCACATGGATTTCTAAATTGATGGATCCTATGGCTCTCTGGCCTCCTTGATTGAACCCTTGGATCATCAAATGGCTTTCAGTAAGTTCATCAGTTGTGATGCCAAGTTCCTTCAGTGTACGAATAGGCAGGATGTTTACTCCAGACCCTTCATCTATCAGGATTCTATTTATCTTCTTTTCTAGAACAAGACCTACCATATACAAGGGACGATTGTGTAGTGTTTCACCAAACAGGAGATCATCATCTGTAAATGTGATTTTTGTATTACATACATGTGCTTTTTGGTGAAGAGATTTAGTAGGCCATTCAGGAGAAGGAGGTTCCATTAATAGGCTTTCGCCCTTTGCTTCTTATTTGTCCGTATTAAAACAAAATGCCTCAATGTTGTCTTGAGTAGTCTTTGCGCAGAACCAACTTGGCAAGAATTCTTCTAAGGTCACAGGATCAATGAGCTTCAGCTCAAGAAGTTCATCAAAAATTTTGAAAACGTCAGAATCAAGGAATGGGTATTCTTTTTCCTGCATCTCCTTGAAAGTCAACTTCTGGTTTGGACGCGCTTGAGAAGTAGTCTTTACACTTTGCTTCTTGTTCACCTTTGTGGTGAGCTTCATAGGAGACACGTTGACATTCATGGATTCTTTGTTTTCACTTTTGGGGACAAACTTGGTCCATCTCCTAGGTTCCTGTTTGTCCTTTCCCTTTCGAGGGTCATGGATAGGCGCTACTCCTTTTTCGATAGAAGACATACTCAACTCCATGTCGTGAGCACGGGTAGCTAAATCTTCAAAGGATTTTGGCTTAATTCCTTGCAAAATATAGAGAAGTTCCCAGTGCATTCCTTGGATACACATCTCTATTGCTGAAGTTTCACTGAACCTATCTTTACAGTTTAGGCTAGCATTTCTCCATTGATTGATGAAGTCGATAACTGGCTCATCCATTCTTTGACGAGTATTTGTGAGCTCTACCATGCTCACTGTACGCCTCGTGCTATAGAAGCGATTTAGGAATTCATGCGCCAGTTACTCCCAACTATCAATGGAATTGGGCTCGAGGTCCGTGTACCAATCGAAGGATTTTCCCTTTATGGAGCATACAAATTTCTTGATGAGATAGTCGCCGTATGTTCCAGCGTTATTGCATGTCTCAACAAAGTGGGCGACATGTTGCTTTGGATTCCCTTTGCTTTCAAATTGTTGAAATTTGGGGGGTTGATAACTGGCAGACATCTTAAAGCTATCAATCCTAGTAGTGCAAGGCTTGGCATACGTCAGGGAAGACTTGGTAGCAATGTCGTACTTGTCCTTGAGGGTCCCTTCAATGAACTCCTTCAATAGATCAATTGGGATCATTCCGTCAGAAGCGACTGGCACCTCCTTAGGAGGTGGTATCTGTTTAGTAGGAGGATCTATCTCTTGAACTTCTGGAGCCTTTCCAGGTGCATGGCTAGAATCTCCATCTATTAAGCCTTCCATTCAATCCATCAACTTATCGATTCGAGTATCTTGATTTTGCACATACTTGGTCAAACCTTCAATCGCCTTCGCCATATTCGCAAGTTGCTCCTCTATGGATGAGACATCAGTTACCATTGTTTGCATGATTATTGGAGACATCGGAGAGTAGCACGGATTTTCACATAAGTTGATCTCTGAAGTCCTTGGCTCGCGTGGAGTAAGTGTAGATGACATGTTGGTTGAATGACCATCGTTCTTTGTCCCAGAGTTTTTTGAACCAGAGAGATCAAGTAGAGCCAGTCTTCTTAATTTTTTATGCCACACTGCTTCCTTCTTCTGAAGCACTTGTAGAGGACCTTGTGCTTTTTGGGGTTGAAGATCAAAAAACTGGAGTTGATGTCATCAAGACTTGATGTGTTTGTTGCCCCATCATGTTGGCCTTGCTCCTTGTGACAGCCCCAAAGCTTCCAAAAGTAACATCAAGGATGCTTTCTACTTCGGCGGAGAACTTGGAATCAACAGCCTTATGGGCAGTGGATTGAGAGTTGACCTTCTTGGAAGTCATTTCGGTATTCTTGAACTTTGAAGTTCGAAAGTTGAGAGAATAGGTAGAGATCGTCCCACTGGGCGTGCCAGAATTTGTAGACAATAAAATTTGAGTCTAGAAAATAATAATCGGGACAGAAAAATATTGGGAACAATCGTTTATTGATTTCAATATGTGAGTGTTACAATCTCTATGAATCCTCTGATTCGCCTTTCTAACTATAAATTCAAGGGCTTCGAGCTTGATCTTGAATCTGATGAACTTGAACTTGATTTGTGAACTTGGTGGATTTGATCTTGACTTGTGAATTTGGATTCAAGGGCTTTTGAGCTTGATCTTGAATCTTCGTCTTGATCTTCAGTTGTTTATAAACTCGAACGCTTGGACTTGTAGCTTGTAGAGAAATTTGTGGTGTTTGATGCACGAGCTCTCTGTTGCTTTTCGTTAGGATTCTTCGTCCCTTTTTTGAATTATGAGACCCCTATTTATAGTTGTGGAAAAGAAAAGAGTCATGGTGAAGATGAGCTTCTTTTGGCCAATCAGATTTAAGTGAGATGGCACATTTTTATGGGCCTTTGATTTCACTAGGCTTGATGCATCATTTTGACACGTGGCACGGTCCTATTGGCTCCTTTACTTGACTTGGCATACCACGCCATTTGACATGTGGCGCCAAATTGGGCCTCTAGAATAAGATGACATATTGGGCTTAACCAAGAGGGCTCATTATTTGTAGCCCAAATTAATGGAATAGCCCGATGAATTTTGGACTTTAATTAAATCCGTATTTATTGGACTTAAATAATTAATCCAATTATATTAATCCACCGTATTTATTTGGATTAATATATTTAAAATTCAGATGATCACAGAAGGATAAAGGCTACACTATCGTGGGTTGAATTGTTTGAGGCTCGGGATATTATCATAGCTAGTAAAGCACTAAGGTATGTAAAGATAAACCTTCCCTCACCATTAAGGCACCACCCTACGTCATGTTCTCCTTTTTATCAACGTTAATATAATTCTCATGGAATACGAGGATAGAATATATATTTGTCTTATATATCGTTCCCACGTTCTACCCTCAAGCTTGTATGTATCCGTTTTGCTCTCTTTATGTCAAGTCTTCACAATATTCTATACTATCATAAGTTTCTTTACTTGAAATTCTTAGTCCACGTGGTATATATTTATGTCACACGTTATGAATAAATTTAAATAGCAATAGCCTAGTTGCACTTGTATCTATTAGCTAAATGGTCATTACCGTAATTCACATGTCATAGGCCTTTGAGGCATTATTTGATAAACGTAAATGATGGGAGGGGGGGTATATATTTTTTACTTGGCATATGCACTTGACGTGATTCTGTGCACAGGATCGATACTAGACCATTAGAGTGAGTTCGAACATTGGGGCGTATCCGCCTTTGTGGCATCATTTGTATTATGAGTCAGCTGGAACGTCATGCACTATTTCTTCCTAACTCGATCCAACATATGATATATATGGCCTGTGGGTAGACCCTCATAGTGAGCCCCGTGGGCATACCTTATTTCAAACTGCGATTACAGTTATACGTATAAATCATAGTCAAATGTATTTGGGAGTCGTATGCCTTATATGTGATTCAGATCGCCTTCGGTAGGCCGTCTTATGATTATTTGTACTACAGATAGTTTAAGTACATCACCTAGTCAAATTATAGGTTCTATATTATAATGAATGCCCTCTTGGACATTATATGATGAACTAATAAAGTTGGTACATAGGTTACAGTTTCATATATGTGTTACTTGTAGGTTCATACTTCTTTCACTTTGGTATTTGATTCATATGAGCTTTCACGCTTGTTCAGCTGTTATTCTGTCTTCTTTCATACTAGTACATGTTGTATATATACTGATGTCTCCACATTGTCACATACTATTGATGCAGGCTCAGTTTCACAGGGTAGCAGACGTCCACGTTAGGATCTATTATCGTTTTTAGCTGATATTTTGGTGAGCTCTATATCTACCTGGAGCCAGTCTATGTCTAGTATTTTTTATTTTACATACAGTTCTCTAGTTAGGTATGTCAGACCCTGTCCCTACTAGTTATTAGTAGTATAGTGTATTAAACTAGCTAGAGGCTTTGTGGATATCATGCAGTATTGTATTGTATAGTTTTTGTTCATATAACCCCATCGTGTGTATATACAACTCACGTTGGATATCCTACTCATTATTACGCCATAATCTCGTATATGTCATAGATTACCTGTAAAATAAGTGCATATGGTTCTTGTCTGTCCCTACCATTTTGGGGCATGACAACAGTATTCTCAAAGATTGATTTGAGGTTGGGTTATCATCACCTTTAGATTCGGGTATAGGACATTTTGAAGACTGTGTTCTAGATTAATTATTGCCATTATGAGTTCCTGGTCATGTCTTTTGGTTTGACCAATGCCTCAACCACTTTTATGAGCTTGATGACTAATGTATTCAAGCCTTATTTGGACTCATTTGTTATTGTCTTCATTGATGATATTCTGGTGTACTCATAGAGTAAGGAGAAGCATGAAGCTCACTTACTTGCAGTGTTGGGGTTGCTTAAGGAGAAGGAACATTATTCTAAGTATTCAAAGTGTGAATTTTGGTTGTCTTCAGTGTCCTTTTTGGGGCATATTGTATCGAAGGATGGGGTTATGTTAGACCCGCAAAAGGTTGAAGCTATTAAGAATTGGGCCAGACCGATCAATATGACAGACGTTCGTAGTTTTATGGGGTTGGCTTGTTACTATTATAGGTCTATGAAAGGGTTTCCCTCCATTGCTTTGCATATGACTTGCCTTACTCAGAAAGAGGTACCATTTGTATGGAGTGATGATTGTGAGGAGAACATCCAAAAGCTCAAGACTTTGTTGACTTCAACTCCTATTCTTACCTTGCCTATTGAAGGTAAGGATTTCAATATGCATTGTGATGCTTCATGGTCTAGTTTAAGTGTTATTTTGATGCAGGATCAGAATGTAATTGCTTATGCCTCGAGGCAGTTGGAGATGTATGCTAAAAACTACCCCACCCACGATTTGGAATTGGCAGCGGTGGTGCTTGCTTTGAAGATATGGAGACATTATTTCTATGGGATGAAGTGTGAGGTATTCACGGACCACTACAGTTTATAGCATGTGCTTACTCAGCGAGACCTAAATTTGAGGCAGAGAATATGGATGAAGTTGATCAAAGACTATAAAATCTTAATTATATATCATCTGAGTAATGCTAATGTCGTGACAGATGCATTGAATCGGAAGTCGGCAAGCATGAGAAGATTGGCATAGTTGGAGTTGTCGAGATGTCCATAGGCTAGTGACGTATAAACTTTAACTAACAGTTCTATGAGGCTGCAGGTGCCAACAAGGGGGGAGTGTTGGCTCATATTAAGGCTAAGTCCACCTTCCTTTAAAAGATTAAATAAAAACAATTTGAGGACAAAAAGTTGAACAATCTTAGGAAACATGTGTTACAAGGTGAGGCCAAGGAGGCCATTCTTGATGAAGAGGGAGTTTTGAGGATTCGGAGGCATGTGTGTGTGCCTCGTGTAGGCAACTTGATTTCGAGCATCCTTAAAGAGGCTCATAATTCTTAGTACTCTATACATCCAGGTGCAACCAAAATGTATAGATAATTAAGACAACATTATTGGTGGAACAGAATGAAGCAAGACATTATGGATTTTGTGACCTAGTGTCAAAACTGTCAACAATATAAGTATAAGCATTAAAAACCTGATAGAACTTTTCAGAGGATGCCCATTCTAGAGTAAAAGTAGGAAATAATAACCATGAAATTTGTCGTGGTTCTTCCTAAACCCTAAGGAAATGTGACTCCATTTGGGTAATCGTTGATTGATTGACCAAGTCTGCACACTTTATTCTGGTAAGGATGGACTATAATGCAGTAAAAAATGCTAAGATCTATGTGAAAGAGATTGTGACACTTTATGGGGTACCTATTTTTATAGTGTCGGATAGAGGTACGCAGTTTACCTCCAACTTCTGGGAGAAGTTCCAATCAGAGTTGGTACTAAGTTGGACCTAAGTACAGCCTTTCATCCACAGATTGATGGGTAGTCAGAATGGATGATCTAGGTACTTGAGGATATGCTCTGGGTTTGTGTGATAGATTTTGGTGGTCAATGGGACTAATACTTGCCTTTGTGTGAATTTTCATACAACAATAGCTACCATTTAAACATTGACATGGCTCCTTTTAAAGCTTTGTATGTAAGAAGATGATGATCACCAATTGGGTGGTTTGATGCCTTTGAGGTGAGACCTTGGGGCACAAATATGCTAAAAGAGTCAATGGATAAAGTGAGGTTCATCCAAGAGAAGTTGGTGGCAACTCAGAGTCAACAGAAGGAGTATACAGATAATAAGGTAAGAGATGTACAATTTGAGAAATGTAAGGAAGTTTTGTTGAAAGTGTCACACATGAAGGGTGTAATACTGCTTGAGAAGAGGGGAAAGTTAAGTTTAAGATATATTAGACCATTTAAGATATTTAATAGAGTAGGGTCGGTGGCGTAAAGGCTCTACCTCCTAGTTTATCGGGAGTTCATCTAGTATTTCATGTATTGATGCTCAAGAAGTAGCACAGAGATGGGGATTACATTATTCGTTAGGATTCAGAGTTGGTCGACAAGGAGCTCTCTTATGAAGAGGAGCCAATTTCTATTTTGGATAGAGATATGAGAAAGATAAGGACTAAGGTCATTTCGTCCATGAAGGTACAGTGGATGAACCTTCCTATTAAGGAGGTCACATAGGAGACTGAGGTGGATATACTCGAGTACTATCCTCATTTGTTCATTGAACTAGGTAATTTATTACTCATCTTTTTGCAATGTTTTAGTTAGTTATTTTGCAGGAGTTAAAGAGGGGTAAATTGGTATCTAATGTAATGACCCAAAACGTCGTTACACTTAAGTAGAGTGTAAAACCTCATCTTAGTTCATCCTTAGACCAAAATTTTAAAATTTAGGACTAGCCTAGTTTTAGATGTATTTTCAGTGTGTTTTGGTCTAAGAAAATCTAATAGTTATTAGAGTGTTGATTGGTGGTTTTGAGTGGATATTATGTTAAAGGACGAGTTTAGGAATTCGTAGAAACTTCTGATGCATAAAATAGGTTAGTAGAACTCTGGTTATAGTGATTACAGTGAAAAGGATCAGTTCATAATGTCAAGAATCAAGAAGTTCTGGTTTGGTCTGGCTACAGTAGAAGAAGTTCCGCTGCAGTGATAGACTATTTTAGCCTAGGTGTCGCTGCAGCGACAAAAGTGTCGTTGCAGTGATGAAAAACAAAGAAAATAATTTTAAGTCAGAAAATAGCATTTTCTTTCCCATTATTTCAAAAACTTGTTCTAGGACTACGCTAACCCAATTTTACACCAAATTGAGGTTTTACATCTTTGAGGTAAGGTTCTTTTACTCTTCAAACTTGAAATCACTCCCTTATATCCTTAGGGTTGCAACAATCATGGCCTTAGTTGAAATTGATAATCAGCCTTAAGTTCATGAATTCATAGAAATTGGTAGGGAATGATTGTATTTCAGTTGTTATTGATCTTAGGGTGTTAGAATGTGCTTCTTATGGTAGAATTCATCCTTATAAGCTTAAAATATGGAAAATTTAAGGAGATTAAACGGTAGAAACCCCTAGAATGATGAACTAGGTCAAGTTCACAGGTTGAAATTGTTGGGTATGGATTTGTAATGCTTAGAAGTGTGAATTGTTGTGTTTAAACATGTGTATTTATTGCTTATAGATCAAGAACGGACAAAGATTGAAAGGAAAGGCAAAACTGTGGCCAAATAGTATTCGTGAAAGGAATTGAGGTAGGCTATGGTTTAATGATAGTATAGATTTGATTTGACTTTGTGCTTATATGTAAGCTGAATGTTTGTGATTAGCTTTCAGACATTACTTATGATTATTGATTGTTATCATTTAGCATTGGATTTGAGATGATATTGAGATATTGTTGGATGGGGTGTCATGCCCAAACTGTTATATAGATCGGGTGTCACGCCGACACTGTTATATGGATCGGGTGTCGCGTTAACACTATTATTGGATAGGGTATCATACCGGTACTGGTACATGGAATGAGTTCCACCCCTGTAGGTCATAATTGAGGGTCCTTGCTGACCCCTAGTATGTGTGTGCATCTTGCATACATGCAATCATTATTTCATTTGGACATATACTGTGATGACTACTATTGAAAGAATCTACCTAAGTGTAATTGATGTACTTGTATACCTATATTCTGGTGAGTTTTGGTGTTATAATTGTCCTTTGTTTGTCAACTATTTGTGAGTTGTGTCTTGATTGCTTCTTACCTGCGTTTCAGTTGCCTATTTGCATGGTGTTGGGTTAAGTCAATCGGTGATGCCTATCAGTGCTTAGTTGTTGTAATGATACTACATGTACTCTTTTTTTTCTTGAGTGCAGAGCGTGTTCTAGCATTTCAGATGACACCTCGACTGTAGTTCATGACTCCAGTATCGATTCAAGGGTGAGCACCATGTCTGGGCATCCATTGGATCATCTTTACTTTATTCCTGTCCTTTGTTTTGGGACTTTGATATTTCTATTTATTCATTATTTAGGATAATGTTTAGACCTTGTTTAGGATACTTTTAGAGTTCTTGTACGGTGACTTTTGGGTCTCGGGGATTGAAATAATTAGAGATACTTCCTCACTCTCATTTGTTTTTGGTATTGATAAGTTAGAAATGGAATCGTTGTTTATATTGTGTTTAATAAGCTAGGTGGTAGTTAATAATGAATATGATTAATGTAAGTCCTTTGGTAATTAGTTAAGGGTTGGATAGATAATTCTCCCACCATGGAGTTAGGGTGGGTGCCATTTATGATCGATTAGGTCGTGACACAATGTCAAACCTGTGTTGAATCTAAGTTTGCTAAGCATCCTTAGAAATCTATTGAAAGGAATTCCAATCCTTTAGAATTAATTCACACATATATTTATGATATGAAGTCAACACCATCTCGTGGTGGAAAAAAGTATTTCATAATTTTTATTGATGATTACACTAGATACAGTTATGTTTATTTGTTGAACAGCAAGGATGAAACAATTGAATAATTTAGACAATATAAAACTGAAGTTGAAAATCAGTTGGATAAAAAGATAAAAATGATAAGAAGTGATAGAGGTGGAGAGTATGAATCTTCCTTTTTGGAAATATATTTGAAAAATGGAATTATCCATCAAACTACTACCCCTTACTCACCTCAATGTAATAGAATTGCGAAAAGGAAAAGCCAAACTTTGAAGGAAATGATGAATGTCTTACTTCTAAGTTCAGATTTACTGCAAAACTTGTGGGGGGAAGCTATCCTTGTAGGAAATCGAATATCAATAGAGTGTCTCACAATAAGACACAATCTATTTCATATGAGAAATGGAAAGGAAGGAAATCCAACTTGAAATATTTCAAAGTATAGGGGTGTCTAGCCAAAGTCCAAGTTTCTATACCCACAAGGGTCAAAATAGGACCAAAGACTGTGGACTGTTTTTTTATTTGATAAGCTACAAACAATAAAGCATGTCAATTTTTGATTCACAAATTTGAACATCCTGATATTCATGATTATATGGTAATTGAATCAGTTAATGCTGAGTTTTTTATGAGTAGTCTAGTGAAGGGTCTAAACGACCTCGAGAAGAACCAAAAGCAAAAAATCTTAATGAAGAGAATTCAAGACGTAATAAACCTCAAAGGACATTTACTTCCTTTGGATACGATTTTGTAACTTTTCTTCTTGAAAATGAGCCTCAAGCATTCAAAGAAGTCATGTCTCCTGCCGACTCATCCTTTTGGAAAGAGGCTGTCAATTGGGAGATTAAATCAATTTGAACAACCATACTTGAGAGTTGGTAGATCTTCTTCCAGGAAATAAACCTTTAGGTTCAAAATGGATCTTTAAAAAGAAAATGAAAGCTGGTGGAGTTATTGATAAATACAAGGCAAAACTTATCATTAAAGTCTTTAGACAAAAGAAAGGCCTTGATTATTTTGACACATACTCGTCAGTAACAAGGATAGCATCCATTCACGTGTTGGTTGCACTAGCGGCGGTATATGGCCTTGAAATCCATCAAATGGATGTGAAAACAACTTTCTTAAATGGAGAATTGGAGGAAGAAATTTACATAGAACAACCCGAGGGTTTTGTGGTTCCTGATAAATAAAGGAAAATGTGCAAACTTATTAAGTCACTTTATGGACTAAAACAAGCACCCAAACAGTGGCATGCAAAGTTTGATCAATCCATATTGGCAAATGAATTTAAGATTAATGAGTGTGACACTATGTGTTTATATTAAAGACACTCCAAATCATAAGGTCATTGTTTGTTCATATGTTGATGACATGTTGATCATTAGTAGAGACATTTCTGATATAAACGCTACTAAGTGAATGATAGCTAGAAAATTTGATATGAAAGACCTTGGAGTTGTTGATGTAATCTTAGGATAAGAATTCATAGAAATCCATAAGGTTTAGCATTATCAAAGTCTCATTACATTGAAAAGGTTCTTGACGTATTCAAGTATTTGGAATTTAATATTACCAAGACTCCAAATGATGTGAGCTTTGCACTTCCAAAGATCAGAGAAAGTGAAACACAATTGGACTATGCTAGGGTGTTGGAAAGTTTGTTGAATATCATGAATTGTACACGACCAGATATAACATTCTATTAGTAAATTGAGTCGGTTCACAAGTAATCCCAATCAAACTCATTGGATAATGATAAAAAGAGTTTTGGGGTATCTAAACATACTCAAAATTATTATTTACATTATAACAAATATCCAGCAGTAATTGAAGGATATAGTGATGCAAATTGGATCACCGGGTCAAATGAAGTTAAATCCATAAGCTAGTATGTATTTACTCTTGGTAGAGGAGCAGCCTCTTGGAAATCATCCAAATAGACATGTATCGCTTGCTCTATGATGGAATTTGAAGTTATTTAGATAAGGCTGGTGAAGAAGATGAATGGTTTTGGAATTTCTTGGAAGATATTACGTTTTGGTCCAAATCTTTGACACATGTATGCATACACTGTGATGGTCAAACTGCAATAGGTAGGGAAGAGTGCACGATGTATAATGGAAAATCTCATTACATATGATAGAGATATAATATCGTGAGACAACTACTCTCTAGTGAAATTATCATGATTAACTATGTGAAGTCAAAGGATAATGTGTCGAATTCACTTACAAAAGGCCAAACTAGAGAGGGAGTTAAACATCAAAGGGAATGAGTTTCAAGCCTAGGACAAGTCATCATGGCGGTAACTCTACCTAGCAGACTAGATATCCCAAGAGCTAGGTTCAAAGAAATCAATAAAGTTATGACTGACGGTTCAACATTGTCAAATAACTCAAGCCATTCTCATGATGAAGACAATGTTCATGAAATAAGAATAAGGCTTAAGGTTTGAAGTTTTTTAATGGTTTTTAAGTTTAAAGGTATGACCAAATAGTTTATCTATTGAATTAAACATTTAGGAATCACCTATATGAATTTGAAGTGGAAGTCGCTTCAAGGAAAATGATGGTAAAGGTCGATTCTGTAAGCTTCCATGAAATCAAGCAGTGTTCATGGCTCAAACGAATAAAATCGTGATAATTATAAATGGTAAAAGGTTAGTTGTGTGACTTGTATTGTCTAGGTGTTCAACAAAGTTCTACGGTTCAAATATATCACATCTACTAATTGATCGAGTGCATCCAATATAAGTTCACTACGGAAAGTTCAAAGGAAAACCTACTTATCCAGATGCAAGTAGTCTTTGGTTGTAAATCACACACTTGTTCGTTTATTTCTTGATCTTATAGCCATTTCTCATTCATGTGGGGGATTGTTGGGTTCTAGTGATGAAATATAGATGGAAAATAGAGGGAAAAGTGAATTGTGCTTTCACTTTATGGACGAAGTAATTCTCCCACATTGGTGGGAGAAAGAAACTTTCTTGTGCCTAAAAGTAGAAGCACTACTCCATATTGTTAGTGAGGTAAAAAAGATGACAAGTCTAACACCGTTGTCGTTGTTGCTCTCTCGGGTTGGCTTTGACTTTGGCTTTGGATTTAGATTTGAAAAATGATCGATAGAGAGACAATCTTATTAGACAAAATTCATTTGAAACTTAATTATTTAATGATTATTTAATTCAAAAATCTGATCTAAAGTTCTCCTCCATTTGTGGATGCAAAAAGCCATTTGAGGATGCATATTCAATACACAATGAAGGGACGCGATCCTTCAGTTTACTATTTGAATTATGTTGACATATTTTATGGATGCAAAAGGGCATTTACGGATGCAAACCCAATGCAAATTATATCTCAACATTCCGTTTTGGTTTGTGGAGTGATTTGCAGGAGCAAATAGGCGTTTGCTCCCACAAACAACTCGGCAAACAGGCCCAATGGTTAAAAATAGTGTAACTTTTTAGAACCATTGCTTCTTTTCTGAATCAACACTTTTTGGCAATTAATATCTAATTTTTCCTCAGATATTGGTGCAAAGTTTTGAAGTTAAAAACTCTTCTTGCAAAAACTCAAGTGTGATTTGTTATCATTGAGTGGGTTCATTATTCAGTAGAATTCGAGGTACCGCTATTTCGCTAAAAAGAATCATTCTATCCTGGGCGTATATATTCAATTAACCTCGGGTATTTGAGGGGAATAATATCCTTAAGTAGGTTTGATTCTTCTATTTCATCTCTTTCTTTGTTTGTTTACTATTTTTCTAAAATAGTTTAAACTTTATGTTTGTTGTTCATAAGTTGGTTTAAACTTACTGTTGAAGTTTATATTCTTAATACTGATTTCATTTGACGAAAATAACAATCATTGGATGAAGAGATTTTACTTGTCTCCCGAAATAAATTCTTGGAGAAAAAGAATGTTTTTCTTTATCCCGCTACTTGTTTATTGTCTAACAAAAGACAACATCAATGGAGGTTATCTACCCAGCCAGCAAAAGAGGACTGATCATCTCATTCCTTTACAGTAATCAAAGAAGATAAAAAAAATATGAGGGGCTATCTTATTTTCAATACATGCTCACAGAAAAGGAATGAAAACATATGTTAAATTTGGTCATTTATTCCATTCTAACTTAGCCTATGCCTGTCTTCTTCCTTTTATCCTAAAATTGTTGGGTCGAAATTGATAGGCGTCATGCGGAAGCTAATTAGTTGCATGATAAATTAGATCACAAGAAAAAACTATATACTAAAAAATATTTTTTTTGATATGATTGTTCAACAGACCTACATATTAAAAACCATTATAAAAAAGGATAAAAACTATTTGAGAGAAAATCTCCTCCTAAACAAGATTCTTAATAGACTACATTGTGGATGCTATTGTGTTATGGTTTGAGAAGAAGGATTTTCTATTTATAGAAGTCCAAAACTTCTCCTTCAAGAAAGAATTAACCAATTATGGAAGAGATCTTTTCCTACAAGGAACCCTTTTCTACTAAGAAAACCTTTCCGAAGTATAACACACTTATGGTAGAATCCAAGTAAAGTATGAAATTCAAGAAAAATCCTAACAATCTCCCCTTGGACTAAATTTTTTGACAAATTGATCATCATTTTCTTCTTTATGTAATCTTCATCACTACTGCTTGACATGGTTAAAAATAAAGTTTAAAATATTATGGGTTAAAATGGATTTAAAAATATCTTATTTTTATTTTTAAAGATGCAACAACAAAAATATTGAAAATATGCTTGAAACTCTTTTTCCATATATAGCTAGACAAAAAATTTCATTATCATCAAATTAATTGCAACTTGATTTGAACCCGCCTTCCACCTTTCTTCAACTTCATTCAAAAATTTCACCATTGAATCATTGGACTCATAGGATCGTTGACGCATAAACTCTGATACCACTTACTAGGTTGAAATTGATAGGGCGTCATCTAGAAGCTAATTAGTTGCAAACCATGACATGATAAATCAGATGACAAGAAAAAACTATATACTAAAAAAATATTTTATTTGATATGATTGGTCAATAGACCTACATATTAAAAACTAATATAAAAAGGATAAAAACTACTTGAGAGAAAATCAACCCCCTAAACAAGACTCTTAAATGACTACATTGTGGATGCTAGTGTGTTATGGTTTGAGAAGAAGGATCTTCTATTTATAGAAGTCCAAAACTTCTCCTCCAAGAAAGAATTAACCAATTATGGAAGAGATCTTTTCCTACAAGGAAACCATTTCCACTAAGAAAGTATTTCCGAAGTAAAATACAATTATAGTAGAATCCAAGTAAAATATGAAATTCAAGACAAATCTGTCACGGCCCGAATCCCATTGGGACCGATTGGCACCCGTAGCCGACAAGGCCCGAGAGAACCAAGCTTTGTCTTTAATCAATCATATACGTGCTATAAGAAATCCATAATCACATAATAAATTTGGATATCAACAATGGAATCATGGAACATGATACATATATTCACATATGCGAAACTTGGCCATTGAGGCCACCAAGTCAAAAATGACATATACCTTTTACATTTATGCACCCACAACCGTCTACAAAAGCCTCTAGCAAATGCATTGACCAAAATAAACTAAAAGTCGGGACAAGTCCCCGCTTTATACAACATGTACAACACCAAAACATATGTACTACAGTGACTCGGAAAAGCCCCGAACTAACTAGAGCTCACCAAAGATCTGCAACAATTGGCAACCTACTGTGGAGGCCTACTAGTACCTGCGCCTGCAGCAAGTAAGGTAAATTCCCCAAGAGGGGTCAGTACGAAGAATGTACTGAGTATGTAAGGCCATATGAAACTTGTATGATATGTAGATAAGTCAAGGAACTCAAGTTCAAATGCATAAGCAATATAGATAAGTCACAATGTAGATGAGTCACTATTCTATACTTTGGAAACCATGTATGTTGCTTTCGGTACTTTCTTTGTATTTTTAACTTAATGATTATTCATCTTCGCTTGTGACCTGTGATACCCTGGCCCCGACTGAACCGTGGATTTTAATCATAACATCATGTTATGTTGGGATCGGCTCGATCTAGGCTTATTCCCCTAGAGCTGCCACCCTATGAATCAATGTATATATCGGGATTGGCTCAAGCTAGGTTAGTATCTCTAGAGCTTCCACCCATACAATATTTAAGGTTCGGCTCGAGCTAGGTTATTACCCCTAGAGCTGCCCCCTGTCAGGATCGGTCCGAGCTAGGCTTATGCCTCTAGGACTTCCCCCTTATTTTGGGATCGACTTGGGCTAGGCATTTCTCCCCCAAAGCTGCCACCCTTACTTGATCATTGACCACATATGCATTACTTTGTTTATTACTTTGAGATTGATACCATGATATTCACAAATTCGTATGAAGCTTTGGATCATTAACCAATAAATGAGAAAAACATGAATAAACATTGTAGGAAACATATCACCAATGGAACCATTAGACAATAATCAATGAACAAGATATATGAGTATAACCACTATTGGAACTTTGGAACATAACATTGTTGAGCTTTTGGAACATTATGCTTGAATAGGAAACATGAAATTCACCAACGATCAATGAGTAGGAAATGTATGACAATGACCATGGATAACTGGATATGGGATACCTTAACACATTTCGGGATGGAACAAACGTAATGTCAATATGAATACTATTTGCCGCAGAACGATACGGACAGAGTAACCATACATACCTTGTAGTCTCAATACGAATAAACAACCTTAGACGTGCACACAATAGTCCCGCTCCTTCTTTATGTGTCACGCTACATCACAAATACATAACGGAATTGACATTAACCACCAACTACTTTACAAATGCATACAATGTCAACGAGTTACATGTTTGCCTTTAAACATGTCATTTCCCCTTGACAAAACCATTGATAAAATTATTATTCAAAAAATCCCCCAATATTCCCAACATTGACCAATACATGATAATCAATACATTTCACCACAACACTTCTCCTTTACACTTCCTTATCCACACCACATCACAAATAGTCCATCAATTCACCTTAATACACTTCATAGCACATATCGGCCAAAATCCCACAATTTACACTTATAGAATTATAACAAGTTTAATAACAAAATAACACCATACACGTTCATATTTTATCCATACCATGATCTTTCATCAAAGGCACAAGTCATAATTCAAGCTTGAATCCCATGGATCACAAATCTTATACAAAAACACCAAGTATCATGTCCAACATTTCCAAGCACAACCAACATGATTTATATACTCTTCCATGCATATAATATATTAATCCATAACAATAATCCCTTACCCAAGCTTGAAAAGTGATGATCTTGCTCCAAATTTGCCTTTGAGTTCTTTAGGGTTTGAGAGAATGTTGGAGAATGTTGGAGAAAATATCTAGAAAAACATGAGAGTTACAATTGAATAAAATCTGATTTTTGGGTCTATTTATAGTCCTTGGGTCCATCCTTAGTCATCCTTGGCATTTAATGCTTCATTTGACTTAGTCAATAGAAGATTGGATCATGTGACCCATGTATTTTGCCTTATTTTAGGCTTTTATTGAGCCCAAATCACTTAACCTAATAAAATCAATAATTTCTCATTTTTAAGTCGCCTTATACGTATTACAATAATATTCCCACTCATGCTACTCATATCCGTAGCCTCAATCCCAAAAAACAAGTGATTCTAGCCACGTTTGGCTTATTTTGACCTTAAGGGCAAAACTGTCATTTTGACTCCAAATTCGTTCTCGAGTAATTTTATCATACCAATATAATACACCATTTATTTCATGTATATACTCGTAGTTGTAGAAGAAACGTGGCAAAAATCGGCTCGGTACGACCTCAGATACCCTTGGGACTTAGAAATTTCCAACTTTCGAAAAAGTGGAAAAAACAGTGTGGCACGCCCTTGGGCGTGCCAACTTGCTGCATATGGACTAAAAATTTTAGCCTAGAGCGGCGTGGCACGGTCCCAAACGTGCCCCACACTTAGTTCTTTCAAAAAAAAAAATTTTTGACTTTTCTTCGCGGGTTTGGTTAGATACTTCAAGTCCTATTCTTTAACTTACTTCTTAACCTTAATATACTTTTTTCTCTTATACTCGTTTTGAACCCCACAAATGTTCCACAAAAATCATAAAACACTTCCTATGAAGGTTTAATCACATTTACGAGCCCAAGAGTCAAGTATCTCATCCATAGCATTACAAAAGACGTATGTATGGCTCTCGACACCTAAGTAAGCATTGCTCAACATCGTCAAGTAGGGTTAGGAAGGTACGGGGTGTTACATTCTTTCCCCCTTAGGAACATTCGTCCTCCAATGTTAACAATATCATTTCAATTACAACAATTGCATCTCTACATTAGCATGCATATACATAAACACTTAAAGCTCATGGAGACTTACTTGTTATTGCCCCACTTCCGCACTTTTAAATTCTTGGTCCATTTGAAATAGATGGGGATATTTGGATTTCATCATCTCTTCCGCTTCCCATGTGATCTCCTCTACTTGTTGATTTCTCCAAAGGACTTTTACGGAAGCTATGTCTTTATTCGTCAATCTCTTTACTTGTCGATCTAGAATAGCAATGGGTACCTCTTCATAAGTAAGATCCTCCGTAACTTGGACATCTTTAATTGGAACAATACGAGATGGATCTCCTATGCATTTTGGAAGCATCGAAACATGAAATACCGAATGGACTGAGGAAAGTTCTTGAGGTAGTGCTAATTCATAAGCAACTTGCCCAAATCTTCTAATGATTTCATATGGGCCTATGTAACGTGGACTCAATTTCCCTTTCTTTCCGAACCTCATTACCCCTTTCATCGGTGACACCTTTAAAAATACCCAATCGCCTACGGCGAATTCAAGCCCTCTTCTTCGAACATCGGCATATGACTTGTGACGACTTTGGGCCGTTTGTAACCGCTGTTGGATCACTTTAACTTTCTCCATAGCCTGGTGAACAATATCGGGCCCAAGTAAAGCAATTTCACCCGCTTCAAACCATCCAATTGGTGATCTACATTTCCTTCCGTACAAGGCTTCATAAGGTGCCATTTTAATAATTGAATGATAGCTATTGTTGTAAGCAAATTCAATAAGAGGAAAATGGTCATCCCAACTGCCTTGAAAATCTAACGGGCATGCCCATAGCATATCTTCAAGTGTCTGAATAGTACGTTCTGCTTGTCCATCAGTCTGAGGATGGAAAACCATACTCAAATTCACCTGTGTGCCCAAACTCTGCTGAAAAGATCTCCAAAAGTGCGCTGTGAACTGTGCTCCTCTGTCTGATATAATGGAAAGTGGAATACCATGCAGCCACACTATTTCTCTAACATACAATTTTGCATACTCTTCAGCTGTATAGGTGGCCTTGACTGGTAGAAAATGCGCTGACTTGGTAAGCCTGTCCACTATAACCCATATGGAATCAAATTTCCACAATGTACGAGGCAAACCTGTAATGAAATCCATGTTAATCATATCCCATTTCCAGACTGGAAGATTGATACATTGAATGTAACCTCCCAGTTTTTGATGCTCTACTTTCACTTGTTGATAATTCAGGCATTGAGCGACAAACTCTGCAATGTTTGTTTTCATATTTCCCCACTAATACACCTCTTTCAAGTCATGGTACATTTTAGTAGCACCCGGATGAATAGAATAGCGCGAATGATGCGCCTCTGTCATAATTCGTGTCCTCAGCTCATCTACATCCGGTACACATAATCTCCCTTGACATTGAAGTACCCCTTCCTATGTAAGAGCAAATGCCTTTGTCCTGTTGTACATTTTCCTTTGGCTGCAATAACATAGAATCCGCAAACTGCTTCTCTTTCACTTCAGTTATTAAGGAGGATTCTGCTGCATTCTGCACAATAACTCTATCATCTGAGGATTCAATAAGGTGAACTCCCAAGCTGTCTAATTGATTCAAATCTTTGATTATTTAATGCTTTTCATTCAACTGGCCACTAGTGCTTTCTACTGCCTTACGGCTCAATGCATCAGCTACTACATTTGCTTTTCCTGGGTGATAAAGAATATCAATGTCATAGTCTTTTAAGAGCTCTAACCACCTTCGTTGCCTCAAATTGAGTTCCTTTTGCTTAAAGAGATATTGCAAACTTTTTTGGTCCGTATAGATATCAACATAGACTCCATACAAATAATGACGTCATATCTTTAGAGCAAAAACTACCGCTGCCAATTCAAGATCATGTGTGGGATAATTTTTCTCATGTTGCCGCAACTGTCGTGAGGCATATGCTATGACATTACCGTGTTGCATCAACACACATCCGAGGCCAACCCCGGAAGCATCACAATACACCACATAACCCTCGGTACCTTCGAAAGCACTAAAACTGGTGTGGAGGTTAATTTATCTTTCAACTTTTGGAAGCTTTTCTCACACGCATCATTCCACTGAAATTTTACTGCCTTATGTGTAAGCTTTGTTAACGGTGTAGCAATGGAAGAAAAACCTTTCACAAATCGTCGGTAATAACCTGCCAGCCCAAGAAAACTATGAATTTCTGTGGGTGTCGTAGGTCTTGGCCAATTTTTCACTGCTTCAATATTTTGTGTATCAACCTGTATTCCTTCATCTGACACAATATGTCCCAAGAACGCAACTGATTTTAACCAAAACTCACACTTAGAGAACTTGGCATACAACTTACGCTCACGGAGAATCTGTAACACTTGCAGTAAGTGATTAGCATGGTCCTCCGGTGTTCTGGAATAAACTAGGATGTCATCTATAAACACTGTGATGAACACGTCCAGAAATGGCTTAAACACTCTATTCATCAAATCCATGAACACAGCTGGTGCATTTGTTAGTCCAAATGACATAACTAAAAATTTATAATGGCCATACCGTGTTCGGAAAGCTGTCTTGGGCACATCTTCTTCTCTAACTCTGACTTGATGGTAACCCGACCTCAAGTCGATCTTTGAAAAACACTTGGCACCCTGTAACTGATCAAACAAATCATCAATTCGAGGGAGGGGATATTTGTTCTTGATCGTCACCTTATTCAATTGCCGATAGTCGATGCACATTCTCAATGTACCATCTTTCTTCTGTACAAATAATACCGGTGCACCCCATGGGGACATACTAGGCCTAATGAAGCCTTTGTCCAACAAATCTTTCAACTGCTTCTTCAATTCACGCAGTTCTGCTGGAGCCATTCCATATGGGGGAATAGAAATAGGCTGAGTGCCCGAAATCACATCAATACCAAATTAGACTTCCCGGTCTGGGGGTAAGCCTGGAAGATCTTCTGGAAATACATCCAGAAATTCATTGACCACTGGAACCGACTGCGGAGTTAGTGGTTCCGCTTCAGTATCTTTCACCCGTACTAAATGACAGATATAACCCTTGACAATCATTTTTCTGGCTTTCAAATAGGAAATAAATCTTCCTCGTGGTGCCCCTACATTACCCTGCCATTCAAGAACATTTTCTTGAGGAAAGCAAAATTTCACCTTCTTGGCCCGTCAATCTACCATCGCATAACAAGAGGCCAACCAATCCATTCCCATGATCACATCAAAATCCACCATGTCTAATTCAATGAGATCGGCCAACGTATCATGACCACACACAGTTACCACGCAATTTCGATATACTCTTTTTGCAACAATATTTTCACCAACTGGTGTAGACACTTCAATTGATTTAATTAATAATTCTGGTGCCTTTGTAAATTTCGCAGCAACTAATGGAGTAACATAGGAAAATGTAGAACCAGGGTCAATCAATGCATATACATTATGTGAGGATACGAGTAATGTACCTGTGACAACATCAGGGGAAGCCTATGAATTCTGTCGGTCCACTAAAGCATAAGTGCGATACTGGACCCCACTAGTACTGGCTGCTCCTCTGGCACCTCTACCCCTGCCTACAGACTGAATACCTCGGCCCAAAGAGGGAACCGATGCTGATGACGCAACAGCCAATCCTGCCGGTCGTGCTACACCTCCCATACTCCTTTGGGGACACTCCCTCATCATGTGTCCTATCATGCCGCACCATAAACAAGCATTTGTCCCTACTCTGCATGTACCTGCATGAATACGCCCGCAGTGTTGACACTGCTGATGAGGAAGACCTGTTGCCTGTAATCCGTGAACTCCGCTACTTTGCCCAGATGGACCACCCCTAGACCCTCAAAACTGTGAGTGAGCACCCCCTGTGGAATAATAGAACGATGGTCTAGGTGGTCTCGGAAACATACGGGGCCTATATCCTCCTTGGGACATCATAGGTGGTCCCATAGGTCTAGCCCGTTTGGACTGTCCCCTGTCAAATTCATGTACCCTTCGTCTCTGTCGTTGATCTTTGATTTTCTGGGCGAAGGCCTGAATTCTATCTATATCCATGTCTTTGTTCAAGGCAACAATGGTGCAATCCCTTACCAAATATGGCTCTAGTCTGTCCACGTATCTATGGACCCTGTCTGTCATCGTAGCCACAAAATTTGGCTCATATCGAGTCAAGAAATTAAATTGCAAGCTCTATTCCCTGACGCTTAGATTTCCTTGACGGAGATTTAGGAATTGATTCGCACGTGCCTCGCGGATCTCATACGGAAGATAATGATCTAGGAAAGCCACTTTAAACTCTTCCCAATTAAGTGGAGTTGCACCAATATCACAGGATTTCTTCCAATCCTTGTACCACAATATTGCCTCTCCTTTCAATCGGTACGCAACAAGTTCAACTGTCTCTACCCCCGTCACATACATAACTTCCAAGGCCCTCTGAATTTGATCCACAAAATCCTGTGGATCTGCTTTTGGATCTGACCCTGTGAAGATAAGAGGGTCCAGTTTCAAGAAATCCTATGTTTTGCGACTTGCCATTCTAGCCGCATCATCATCATGTGTCATTGGGCCAGCTCGTCCTTGACTCTGGGCTGCCACTAACTGTGTCAACATCTAAACTCCATTTCTAAGATCCTGATCTGTGGCATTGACTGGTGGTTCTACAGGTACGCTTCTCCTACTCGACTCTTCTGGTATAGAGGGAGTGGAGGAAGCTCGTGACACAAATTCATGCTCAGTATCACCTTGATTAACTTGATTAGGTGGTGGTATACTGGTTCCTTCACCAGCAATTCTATCTATTCTCTTACATTTTCCTCGACCTTTTCTTGTCGTCGGCATTTTCTATATCAAAGAGAAACCAATCACCATGGTCAGATATGATTTAATTACAACACTGGCTCTATTGCAGGATCTAAAAGTGAAGAAAAGAAACAACATCCTAAATGTCCCGTAGCCTCCTACTTATAAATGTGGTGCACAACACATCGATAAGTAAGACTCTACTCAGACACGGCTTTGTAGACACCCTTAGATCGACCTGCTCTGATACCACTTTTGTCACGCCCCGAATCCCATCGGGAAGGATTGGCACCCGTAGCCGACAAGGCCCGAGAGAACCAATATTTGCCTCTAATCAATCATATACATGCTATAATAAATCCATAATCACATAATAACTTTGGATATCAACAATGGAATCATGGAACATGATACATATATTCACATATGCGAAACTTGGCCGTTGAGGCCACCAAGTCAAAAATGACATATACCGTTTACATTTATGCACCCACAACCATCTACAAAAGCCTCTAGCAAATGCATTGACCAAAATAAACTAAAAGTCGGGACAAGTCCCCGCTTTATACAACATGTACAAAACCAAAACATATGTGCTACAGTGACTGGGAGAAGCCCCGAACTAACTGGAGCTCACCAAAGATCTGCAACAACTGGCAACCTACTGTGGAGGCCTACTAGTACCTGCGCCTGCAGCAAGTAAGGTAAATTCCCTAAGAGGGGTCAGTACGAAGAATGTACTGAGTATATAAGGCCATATGAAACTTGTATGATATGTAGATAAGTCAAGGAACTCAAGTTCAAATGCATAAGCAATATAGATAAGTCACAATGTAGATGAGTCATTTTTCTATACTTTGGAAACCATGTATGTTGCTTTCGGTACTTTCTTTGTATTTTTAACTTAATGATTATTCATCTTCACTTGTGACCTGTGATACCCTGGCCCCGACTGAATAGTGGGTTTTAAACATAACATCATGTTATGTTGGGATCGGCTCGAGCTAGGCTTATGCCCCTAGAGTTGCCACCCTATGAATCAATGTATATATCGCGATTGGCTCAAGCTAGGTTAGTACCTCTAGATCTGCCACCCATACAATATTTCAGGTTCGGCTCGAGCTAGGTTATTAACCCTAGAGCTGCCCCCTGTCAGGATCGGTCTGAGCTAGGCTTATCCCTCTAGGACTGCCCCCTTATTTTGGGATTGACTTGGGCTAGGCATTTCTCCCCCAAAGCTGCCACCCTTACTTGATCATTGACCACATATGCATTACTTTGTTTATTACTTTGAGATTGATACCATGATATTCACAAATTGGTATGAAGCTTTGGATCATTAACCAATAAATGAGAAAAACATGAATAAACATTGTAGGAAACATATCACCAATGGAACCATTAGACAATAATCAATGAACAAGATATATGAGTATAACCACTATTGGAACTTTGGAACATAACATTGTTGAGCTTTTGGAACATTATGCTTGAATAGGAAACATGAGATTCACCAACGATCAATGAGTAGGAAATATATGACAATGACCATGGATAACCGGATATGGGATACCTTAACACATTTTGGGATGGAACAAACGTAATGTCAATATGAATACTATTTGCCGCAGAACGATACGGACAGAGTAACCTTACATACCTTGTAGTCTCAATACGAATAAACAACCTTAGACGTGCACACAATAGTCCCGCTCCTTCTTTATGTGTCACTCTACATCACAAATACATAACGAAATTGACATTAACCACCAACTACTTTACAAATGCATACAATGTCAACGAGTTACATGTTTGCCTTTAAACATGTCATTTCCCCTTGACAAAACCATTGATAAAATTATTATTCCAAAAATCCCCCAATATTCCCAACATTGACCAATACATGATAATCAATACATTTCACCACAACATTCTTCTTTACACTTCCTTATCCACACCACATCACAAATAGTCCACCAATTCACCTTCATACACTTCATAGCACATATCGGCCAAAATCCCACAATTTACACTTATAGAATTATAACAAGTTTAATAACAAAATAACACCATACACGTTCATATTTTATCCATACCATGATCTTTCATCAAAGGCACAAGTCATAATTCAAGCTTGAATCCCATGGATCACAAATCTTATACAAAAACACCAAGTATCATGTCCAACATATCCAAGCACAACCAACATGATTTATATACTCTTCCATGCATATAATATATTAATCCATAACAATAATCCCTTACCCAAGCTTGAAAAGTGATGATCTTGCTCCAAAATTGCCTTTGAGTTCTTTAGGGTTTGAGAGAATGTTGGAGAATGTTGGAGAAAATATCTAGAAAAACATGAGAGTTACAATTAAATAAAATCTGATTTTTGGGTCTATTTATAGTCCTTGGGGCCATCCTTAGTCATCCTTGGCATTTAATGCTTCATTTGACTTAGTCAATAGAAGATTGGATCATGTGACCCATGTATTTTGCCTTATTTTGGGCTTTTATTGAGCCCAAATCACTTAACCCAATGAAATCAATAATTTCTCGTGTTTAAGTCATATTATACGTATTACAATAATATTCCCATTCATGCTACTCATATCCGTAGCCTCAATCCCCAAAACAAGTGATTCTAGCCACGTTTGGCTTATTTTGACCTTAAGGGCAAAACTGTCATTTTGCCTCCAAATTCGTTCTCGAGTAATTTTATCATACCAATATAATAAGCCATTCATTTCATGTATATACTCATGGTTGAAGAAGAAACGTGGCAAAAATCGGCTCGGTACGACCCTAGATACCCTTGGGACTTAGAAATTTCCAACTTTCGAAAAAGTGGAAAAACCAGTGTGGCATGCCCTTGATGTAACACCTCGTACCTTCCCAACCCTACTTGATGATGTTGAATAATGTTTTCTTGGGTGTCGAGAGATATAAGTATGTATTTGGTAATGCTAATGACGAAAAAATTGAAATTTGGCCACGTATATGCGATTAGACCTTCGAAGGAGGTGTTTTGTGAGTTCGTGGGGAATTTGTGTAATACCCCGTACATATTAAAACCTCATTTGGTGACTTGGAGTCATGTTTACTTGATTATTAAGATCACTAAGTAAGTATTTTGATAAGGTATTGGATAATATGCAAGTATTGAAGAAGTGGCCGAAAAATTCAGCAAGGCATGAAAACGTGCGCCACTGCCCTATTTCAGGGGGTGTGGCGCAAGACTTCAGGTTCATAGGGCAAGGAAATCTTGCGCCACTGCCTTGCTTTGCAGTAGTGGCGCAAGGCACAACAAATTTTGCCCTTCCACGCTCGTTTTGTGACGCAATTCTACGTCCATTCTTATATGGTTTCTTTTGGTTCTTTGGAGTTATTTAAGCATTGTTAAAGCTTCAAATACCTCGATACACTCCTACATACCTCTACATGATCAAACCATGAAACACAAGTAGTTATCAAAAAGGTTCAAGGAAGCCATGGACGACTAGAATGTCTATTTTTGCGATTGCGACGACGAATGAGAATCTCTTAAGAGAATATTGTCGTGACATTATGGAATTATTTAATCATGACATAGGTGGTGAAGTATACATGAAATTTGGTGGGCTAAGTTGAGATATGTTATTGGGCCCAATTTAAAGCCCAAAATTAGCCAAAAATAAGAGGCCCAAAAGGGTCAAATGACCCATTCTTGTGTTTGACGAGTAAACACAAACTTTTTGAATAATTGGATGGATAGATATTAGCATGAGGGCCTATATAAAGCCACCACAAATCAGATTTTTTATTTCTTCAAACACACATGCCTTTTTGGAGATATTTCCAACATATTGCTCTCAAACTCTCAAACCCTAAGTCCTTTTCTTGGGCAAGAGCATCATCCTACAAGTATTGGTAAGTGTTTATTCTTGTGATTTAATATATTATGTACATGAGAGGTTATGTATATCATGGTGGTTATGGTGGCAAGGTGTTGAATAGTGAACTTTTGGTTTTTGATAAAAGATGTGCATCCTTGTGAATTAAACTTGAAATATGACTTGTGGGTTTGATGAAAAGGCATGGTATGGATGAAATACCAACATGTATGGTGTGATTATGTTACTAAAATTGTTATTTCCATATAAGTGTAAATTGTGGGATTTTGGCCTATATGTGCTATGAGGTGTATTAAGGTACTTTGATGGATTATTTGTGATGTGGTGTGACTAAGGAAGTGTAAAGGAGAAGTGTTATGGTGAAATGTATTGATTATCATGTATTGGTCAATGTTGGTAATATTGGGGGATTTTTGGAATAATAATTTCATCAATAGTTTTGTCAAGGGGAAATGGCATGTTTAAAGGCAAACATGTAACTCATTCACGTTATATGCATTTGTAAGGTAGTTGGTGGTAAATGTAAATCCCGTTATGTGTTTGTGTTGTAGAGTGAAACACAAAGAAGGAGCGGGACCTTATGTACACATCTAAGGTGGTATATTCGTATTGAGAACACAAGGTATGTAAGGTTATTTTGTCCGTATTTTTCTGCGGAAAATAGTATTCACATTGGCATTACACTTGTCCTATACCGAAATGTGCTAAGGTATCCTATTTCCGGTTACCAATGGTTATTATCACGTGTTTCCTACTCATTGATCAATTGTGAATCACATGTCCCCTATTCATGGATAATGTTCCAAAGGCCCAATAAGGTTGTGTTCCAAAGTTCCAATAGTGGTTATGCTCATGTATCTTGTTCATTGATTACTATCCAATGGTTCCAATAGTGTTATGTTTCCACGAAGGCTATGTTTCTAATAATGTTTATTTACATATCTCTTGCTCATTGGTTATTGTTCCAAATCTTCCAACAATGTTATGGCTACAAAAGTATCAATCTCTCATAAGCCAAGGGTATCCTATTTCCGGGTATCAATTATGGTTCCTCACATGTTCTTTATGCATTGATCGATTGTCATTCACATGTCTCATATGCATTGACTAATGTTCCAAAGATTCCATGGTTCCACCAATGTTATGTTCCAAAGTTCAAAGTGATATTATGACTATCATTGTATCAATCTCAAAGTAAAGAACAAAGTAATGCACATATGGTTAATGTTTGAGTACGGGTGGCAGCTTTGGGGGAGAAATGCCTAGCTCAAGACGATCCCGAAATTATTGGATCAGGGGGAAGCTTTAGGGGCGAAAGCCTAGCTCAAGCCGATCCCGATGCATTGATTTATGGGTAGCAGGTCTAGGGGCATAAGCCTAGCTCGACCCGATCCCAACATAACGATATGTTATGTAAAGACCCACTGATCAGTAGGGGCCCGGGTACATTGTGACACATGTACTGATGATTAAGCATTGAAGTAATGAAGCAAAGAAAGCAATGAAAGTAATACACATGGTTTCCAAAATGCAGAATGGTTACTTATTCATATGAATTATTCATATGCATTTGAGTTCATTGAACTATTCATGTATTGTACAGTTTCATTTGAGCCTTACATACTCAGTACTTATTCCGTACTGACCCCTCTTGGAGAACTTACATGTTGCAGGTGCAGGCACTAGTAGACCTCCACCGTAGGTTGACAGTAATCGCAGATCATTGGTGAGCTCCAGTTAGTTCGGGGCTTCTCCGAGTCGCAGTGGGTCATATGTTTTGATATTGTACATTGTGTATAAAGCGGGGACTTGTCCCGACTTTCAGTTGGTTTTGGTCAATGCATCTGTTAGAGGCTTTTGTAGACGTATGTGGGTGTATGTGTATAAGATGATAGATGAAGTTTTGACTTGATGGCCTCAATGGCCAAGTTTCTCATATGTATATACGTCACATGTTCTATGCTTTCCGATTTTAGCCTCTCATGTTTCTATGTGATAGTAGTGTTTCCAATGACATGCATATGAATGAATAGAAGCAAAGCTTGGTTCTCTCGGGCCTTGTCGGCTTCGGGTACCAATCATGTCTCGTTGGAATTAGGGGCGTGACACTTGGGCGAGCCAACTTGCTGCCTTTGGACTAAAAATTTTAGCCCAGAGCGGCGTGGCACGGTCCCAAACGCGCCCCACACTTAGTTTTTTCGAAAAATTCTTTTTTCGACTTTTCTTCGCGGGTTTGGTTAGATACTTCAAGTCCTATTCTTTAACTTACTTCTTAACCTTAATATACTTTGTTTAGGGGTCCTCTTAGCCTCGTTTTGAACCCCACAAATGTTCCACGAAAATTATAAAACACTTCCTATGAAGGTTTAATCACATTTACGAGGCCAAAAGTCAAGTATCTCATCCATAGCATTACAAATGACGTATGTATGGCTCTCGACACCTAAGTAAGCATTGCTCAACATCGTCAAGTAGGGTTAGGAAGGTACGGGGTGTTACAAAATCCTAACAGAAATAGTCATTCCAAGTTTATCCAATCGGAGAGCTTTACATCTTGGTATATTCTTGTTTGGTCTTTCATGGATTTTTTTTTGTTTAAACTTCATCTTTATTAATCACTGATAAGCAAAAAGTTACAATTTTGAGTTTGACGTCTCAAACATTTTACATAATCATTTGGATGAGTATTTCCACTTATCCTAACCAAAAATAGGATGGGGGTGTACAAATATATTCAGGGAGGCTCATAGCAAATTAGAGCTGGTTTTGTTCTTCTATTTCTAAGATTTCATAGCAACTTCGAGTATAGTTAGGTAGGGTACTTGTGCCTTATCTCAATTAATATTGATGAGACCTCTGACTTGTTAAGGAATACAAGAGAATAAGTTGAAAACATGGCTCTCCTCAAGGTTGGGGTTCAGGGTTGTTTTCGGATTATCAGCAAGTTTATTGGCTTCCTTAAGGCAATGTTTGATGGTAAAAACATAAGTTTCAACCAAGTACTGAATCTCTTTGATGTGATTGTAGATCTTCCACTGTATTCTTCACTCTCCTTTAATACACTTAGTAAGCCAATTTTAAATACGTAACTGATTATTTATAAAATCAGGTCCAACATTTAAAAATGTTTTTAAGCACTCAACTTATCACATAACCCTAAGAGGCTCTGAGCTATTCACACTAATTTTTATACTATCACGTTACATGTAGCAGATAACTTGCCTTATTTTCAAGATTATAAATCCTAACTTTTTTAGAGGTTTACCTGCAAATGCCTGTGGAGAGGCTTAAGTTAAAATTTGTCAATTATTAGATGATTACATGTAAATTTCTTAGTAAGTACTAATTGATAATTTGGTAAAAATAACAATCAACATGTTATCTCAAGTTATAATTTACTAATAGTGTAAAAAGAATCAGTATATATAAATTAAATTCATTCTCTAAATTGTCCTATACGAAAAGGTAATTACAATTACCTATTGGGTCAAAATTGTGATGTGTTGCCTGTTGATTTTGATTTGTCCATCAATTTTTTTTCAAATATCAAAGTTTATTTACTTTTTTTTCTTTTAACTTCTAATTTTGCTAAAAGAACTGTAGGCATGAATCAAAATTTATTGGAAAGTATTATTAAACAAGTCCTACGAGAGGTCAACCAGGCACCTCTAGATGTTGCTTGGCATCCAGTTGGAGAAGATTCCCGTGTCAAAGATGTAGAGTTGGTTTTTCGAAATGAATGTGTAGATAAAATTCGCATGCATGGTATATATGGTGTTGGTGGAATTGGATAAATAAATATGGCAAAAGCTATCTATAATCGAATATTTTGACAACTTCAATAGTAGTTGCTTCCTTTCAAATGTTAGATCAGAAGTTGAAGAATATGGGTCTAGTTAACCTACAAGAAAAACTATTTAATCAAATTCTAAAAACTAAGGACGTCAAAGTTAGTAGTATTGCTGAAGGCATCAGTATAATCAAAGCAAGACTTGGATTAAAGAAGGTTTGAATTTTTCTTGATGATATGGACCATATAAGCTAATTAGAATCATTAATAAGACAAAGAAAGGGTTACGCCCTAAGGGCCCTGTTGTATGACCTAAACACGCTTACCGTCCAATGCTTCTTACACAAATTGTGTCAAATTCCTTAGTCAACACTGTTGATCCTCGTAATTCTTTAATAAATGAATGATGGTTAGTAGTATTTTTCATTTATAAAAGTAAGACACTACCAGAAAATGGGCCTACGGAAACAGAAGTGCTAGTAACCATTGCTATAAACAACATAATGCAATGGTTATGAACGTTACCAAAACGTTTGGTACCTATAGACACGGCTTCATCATATCACCGTTGTCATTATAATAAAATCATTGCGATTGGCCTAGCTATAGCAATATTTTTTTTAAATTGTTACAATAAATCATCTATGGTAACAGTTGTATGAAAATTATCATGTATTGGAATGGTTAATTAATCGTCCATATTTTTCCTCCTAATTTTTAACACCCGCGCCTATTCTATTTTTTTATTATTTTTCCTTATTTCTTAAAACTCTTTTTAGAAAAGAAATATATATAGAAAAGAGGAAAGGGCAATATAAAACCCTAACCCTACTCTTTCTCTTCATTATTTCTCCCCATGATTTTCTTACTCCAATCCAATGATTTCATTTCGATTTTTCTTACTCCAATACATCGATCCGTCAAGTTTTGAAAGAATGAGTCGAAATTCTAGTGCCTCAAGTCGATCGATCCTGAATTGTCATTGTGAGGTTGCAGTGAGTCTTTTCATGGCTTACACTCCAGTGAATACTGGAAGACATTTTTATAAATGCTCTAAGTCTGAAGTACGTAGACTATGTAATTTCATCAAATCTTTTATTTTTGGCCTTGGTTGATTTCAAGTTGATATTTTGTATAGGGTTATAAATATACTTTTTGGAAATGGGTTGATGATCCGCTCCATCATCGAGTTTCCAATATCGTCCATAATTTAAAGAAGAAAAATGACAATCTTCATCGTGAAAAGAAAGCTTTGGAGATAAGGATAGCTGATCTTGAAAAGTATTTAACATCTGATATTGAAGAAACTTATGAAGGTCAAGATGAAATTAGTGTTTTCAATTGTGAGAAGGTTATCGATAAGACTTTGGTGGATGATGGGATTCAAAAATCAAAGGAAAAACTCTTTAGGATGTGGCTTGTGATAGTAATGTCATGGTGTGTTTTTTTTCTGGATTCATCACATCTTGGGTGATGAAATAAGCATCATCTGTGAACTTTTTCATCTTTAGTGATGAAATTAGTGTTTAACTTAGTAACCTTTAACTATGTGATATGGTTGATGACTTTGGAATTAGTGTTCACATGTTGGTTTAGCTGCTATTTTTTAGTTTCAATATGCAATTAACTTATGGCCCTTACGTGTTCGATAAAATTCCTGAATGAGACTAAATTTGTAAGTGTCATAGCTTTTTTTCTATCTCGTTGATATGAAAGTGAAAGTAGTTGCCTTATGAACTTCTTGTAATAAAATCAACAACAAAACTTGGTATATCACAAAATCTTGTTGTGCTTGCTTGGTTCACTGACTTTTGACTTCTCTATCTTTATGGGGTAAGGTTTGTGTTATTGTGTACACTCTACCCTTCCTAGATCCGACTTGTAGGATTACTTACACATAGTATATTTGTAACACCCCGTATTTTGTGTGTACTTATTCTATTGATATGGGACTTGAGGTAACCTTGTTGTATAGGTAATGAACCAAGTTTCTTAAGTGGTTAGTTGTGGTTTAAAGAGGATTTAAAGGATATTATAATGGCCCAAGCATTTCAGCATGTATGCACCAAGTTAACCCAAACGGAAGTGCTTAAATGCGAGATAGTAAGGTGGTATTCTACTTCAAGGATTAAAGTGTCCAAGTGTATATAAGTATTAAGTTAACATAGGGGGTTAAGACTTATAATATGGAATAAAAAAAGTGAGTTGCTTGCTTGACTTAAATTAAGATAGTAGGTGACAAGTAGGTGCTCACCTACTTTGACTTATTGACCAATCTAAGAACCAAGTAGGTGCATCACCTACTAAGACTCCTTTGACCAGCTTATTGGGCTAAGTACACTATCACCTACTTGAATAAATTCTGGCCCAAGTTAAAAGAGAGGAAAGGAGAAGAATGGGCAGCCAAGGCCCTATAGTTTCAGATCCACAAAGGCCCAAGTATAATGGGCAAGTAGGTGCACCAAATACTTGGTATTTTATGGCCAAAAATGGGCAAGAAAGACGGTCAAGAGCTGGTCCCTTTAAAGGGATTGAAAACAACTCATTTTATTCATTTTAACTTAGGCAAAAAAATCAGCTTTCTAGGGTTTTGTCTTTTTCTCTCTAGTAGCTTCTACAGCAACCCTATAATTCCATTAGGGTTCTTGGGATTTGCCTTCCTTCCAAGCTAAAGGTAAGTAAACAGATCATGAGCTTATCTCAAAAAGACTATCGAAATTATGTTCTTCATGTTTAAATTATAAGACAACCCTCTATAAGTTTGGCAGTCCCATTTTTCTTGGTTATTAAGAGATTTTTCTCTTCTTCTTTGGTTTGTTTGTGAAGGAACCAAGATATTTAAGAAATACAAGTTAAGGGAATAAAATATCACAAAATTAAGGTAAGGCTACTGCCCATTTTTGCCCCCTTCCTATGTACATGTTTTGGTGGAGAATTGTGTATTTATTGTTATTAAGAACTCAAGGGATGATGAGTTCAATGTTTGGTTGCTATGATAAAGGATATTGGGGCTGTTTAAGGACTTGTGTTATGTGTATATGTTGGGTACAACTTGGTTGATGTTGGAAAACGATGTAACTGACTTGTAATGAATTATTGACGGAGGATATGGTGATACACCACCGAACTAAATATCATGTAAGCCTACTGTCCACTCCACTTTGTATACCATTTTGAGGGTGTAATGAGGCTAAAGTTATTTTGGGAGATGTTTTAAGGATTTGTATGGTATGTGAATGTAATTGGAGGAGTAAGGGTTGAAAGAACACCCTTGAATAAATTAATTACGGGCTTACTGCCCGGCTACTATTTTTGTGAGGTTAAGTGGCTTAAATATGTTGATTAGCTACTAATACTAGTTTTACCACTTACTTTATTATAGATAAGTAGTCCAAGGGGCAGGAGGTTAATTTGGGGTAATATCGGAGTTGTACAACAAGGTATGTAAGGCTATTCGATTCTATGTTCTTTGGCATGAAATATAATACATTGATGTTACATTTGCTCCCTATGTCACTATTATCACCTTAAATGCATATTCACATCTCTCACTACTGGTCCATAGTTTAAAACTCAATAATGTTATGATCACCAAAAGAACTATCTCAAAGATTAAAGAAATGATGTAAAGAGAATCTATATATTATTGGGTTGTATCCTAGGGGTGGAAGAAACACCTAGCATGGGTCGATCCCAATATCACGGGTGGTATCCCAGGGGTGAAAGAAAAGTCTTGCATGGGTCGATCCTGATTTGTGTATTTATGAGGACCGTATCCCAGGGGTTAAAATACCTAGCATGGGTCATTCTATTTTACCACTGATCAGCTGGTCATTTGCATTATATGCTCTACAATTTCATAATGCAAAGAAGGATAAAGTAAAGTAAAAGATATATGTACATGATCCCATAAATACAAGCAAAGGTGATCTTTTATTCTTATCTATACAATTATATATTAATAGCTGATGTTATTAAGATCTTGTCTTACCTATGGTCACTTTATGGCTTACATACTCAGTACATTCTTTCGTACTAACGTCCCTTATGGAGACACTGTGTTTCATGCCACAGGTACTGGTACTCTAGCTAGTAGACCTCCTCAATAGGAGCACAGGACACTCAGCTGTAATTAGTGACCTCCAAGTTGATTCGGGGCTTCACCGAGTCTTTGATATGTGTATTTTGGTATTGTATAGTAATTTTATAAGGTGGGGTCTGTCCCGACCTAGACTATGTTTTCTATCCTATAGAGGCTTTGTAGACTAATGTATGAAGTTCAAATATGTTTTGTCTCATAATAGTTGTGGCCTCAATAGTCAAGTCATGTATATATGGTTTGGGTCTATCTATGTTGGTTTTTCATTACTATAGCTTATATATATGTGTCAAAGTTTCATGATTCTCATAGTTATATGCATGGTAAGCATAGGTTAAAGTTGGTTCTCTCGCGTTTTTAAGGCATCGGGTGCCTGTCCATCTCAATGGGATTTGAGGTGTGACAATATTGTTGTTGTTTTTATTGATTAGAACTAGCATATTAGATCTTGTATATTTAGTGTTAAAAGTACTATCCAGCACCCTTTACAAACACTTGACATGACAAACACACCTTATAAATGAAAAGGGTTTTAGCCCTTTAGGGTTTAAGACATAGTAACAAACAACAACAACAACAACAACCCAAGAAACAAAGAAGAGCACTTGTGCAGCTGCAGCCTATCTCCAGAAAAATAAAAATGGGGGAAGAATTGAAGAAACAGAAAATTACAGAGAATGTTGAGGAAGAAAGTGGCATTGATGGCAAGCCTTTTGTCACTGTTGAAAAAATGCAAGAGATATAAGACGAACTCGAGAAGGTAGAAAAAACTTCTTCAATTTTTCTGAAATTGTACAATATGTTATTTTTTCATTTTGCGTAAGATTAACCTAGTTGCTACTTGCTCTTTTTACAACTAAAGTTGAAATGCCATTTTCAAGATCCACTTTTGGGTAGGATGCAAAGTACTACTGGCTCTATTGTTTTTAGTCTCTTCTTGTTCTTCCTATTGTCCAATTTGTCATTTAAAAACCTTAATCTTAGGTTATAAAACATATTGTGTTTGACAAGATATATTGTTGTTGTTCAATGACAATTATTATCTTAATATTGTACCCTTCCTAGATCCCACTTTTGGAATTACTTACACATGGTATTTGTTATTATTATTGTTGTTAATTAGAACTAGCATATTCGAGCTTGTAAATTTAGTGTTAAAAGTTATGAATCTGAATATTCAGAGTACATTCATATCAATTTTGATTTTGAAGTTGAAACCTTAGAATCTACACTAATGTTAGCTTGGTTAATGATGATTATGTATGGACCTTTCTCGCAATTATCTCAGTGGTTCAATCCAATCTCAATGGGCGTCACTGTGCTTGATTGACCTGTAAATACTATTTCTCACCTAAAGTATTCTTCATTGGAGCTTATTACCCTCTTGTGGTTCAGAATGAGCTATTTGACATGTAAGTATGTGTTCTTTAAATGTGCAACTCTCTATTGGGAACCACTTGTCTGATCCATTCCCAAAAGTTCTCACCAGAATTACTTCATTGACGAACCTGTAAGATCAAATCTCTTTTTGTGCCTATCTAGTCATTCCAACTGTTGCATATAGTCTGTTTTACCACTGAGTTTAATTTTTATTCACTGATTACATAAAGTATTCACACAACTGAGGTTAAGTTATATTCACTGACTGTATAAGTAATTAGAAGTAACAATCTTTATGATAAACACTAACTGGTAACCTGGTAAAAAGGTTAACTTAGTCATTTAGCTTTTAATTCGGTGATTCATTGACTGAACATATTACACTGTAATTTGGTAATGAAATGAGAATCATATTATGAAGGTGTAGAAAAGTAATCCCTATATGTCATGTCTATGTGTAAGTGTTTATTTTTTTTGAAAAATATGTCTTTTTACTACGACATTTTATTTTAAAAGCTAGCTGCTACTCAAACAAGAAGTTTATCACCTATATTGAATTCCATGAGAATTAAAATATCTCTTCTATGACTGTCAATACAGGAGCATTCAAGGAAACAAATTTTCAGAAATAATTTCACCAGAAATTGGCAACATAGTTCATATGGAAAAGTTGTAGTTCTTCTTTTTCCTATTTTATTTATGCAAGATTTGTTAAAATAATTTTATTTAGAAAATTTTTATTCATTTCATGTTGTATTAATGCATCTTTATCTTAATTATGAGTGTGTTGTCGTCAAATGAATTAACCGGAGCTTTGTTAGCCGCATTAGCCAAGCTAACCAACTTAACTGATCTGTGAGTTCACAATTTAAACTCTCTCTCAATTGTTAATTATTTATGTCCCTTGTGAATTGTGATGGATGATCACATAATTCTGTTCCTTACTGACTATTTCTTTCACTGATTCTGCTATAACTATTTTTTAACTATTCTTTTCTTTCATAATTCTGCTATAATTCTGTTGTTTCACTGACTATTCCTTACTTTTTAAACTATTTTTGTGTTGTTGTTCCTTTCTTTACAATCAACAACTAATTTGTTATATGTTTGGTGATATATTAGGAGGATAAGAGATAATAATTTTATGGGAAAGACACCAAAATTTATCAGCAGCTGAATAAAAATGAAAAAACTATAAGCTTCTTTTTTGTTTACTTTTCAGGCCTCAAATAAAGTCTAGTGCAATGCAGAATACTAAGAAAATTATCTGAACTCTGACTGTGTGTCATCCCACTGATCACTCACTCTAACCCTGTTTTGTTGTATTACTTTTTTTGGGTCCCAAATAAATGCCCTTTTATGATGTTCTTGTGGTAAATATGGATGTTTAATTGTTATTCAGTAGCATTAGAGAACAAGATTTTTATTGATTTAGTGGTTAACGTTATCAAAATAATGAACACAGGTGTCATTTTATTTTCATCTAGTTAAAATGATTGATTGAACTTGTGGTCTTGTATTTTTTTTCTTGGTACAGATGTGTATAATCTTGTATTTATGTTCTTTCTTAAAAAAAATTGAACAAAGTTTCTGTTTTGGATAGTTATATTACTTGAAAAGAAGTTTAAATTAGATACAGTTCTTTTTTCAACTTTATAAGTAATTTTAATTGAAGGTATCCTGAGGATAGAAAAATTGAAGGGATGTAAGTATATGTCTAGATAATATGCTCCCAGTTCAGGATAAGATTTTTATTTTTTTTGGACCAAACAGTAACAATTTCCATTCAACCAAAATAAGCCTTTACAAATCAACTAACTCTTTTGGACTTTGAGTTAGCTCTCATAACCAACGCATATACATGAATAACTATAAAGCAGCAATGAAAACAAGAATACATCAACTTGACTACCACTATCTTGGATATCCAACTAATCTGCCCAGGTGAGACCTCCATTTAGAATACTTTTGACCTTCAATATGCAACTGCAGTGCCATATCTTTCAATCTTTAAGTGATGTTCCCTCTTGTCACATTAAACCTTCTGCTATTTCTTTCTGCCCAGATATTGTAGATGGTTGTTGCAAAGCAGAATCTCAAAATTCTTGCTCTTGATCTATTGTTTCTCGTGTTACTAATCATCCAAGCTACTTCAAAGCTCCAAGATCCCAAGTGTCTATTGTATCCCAACCAGTTTAGGATTGCAGACCACATGTAAGAAAAGTAAGTACATGAAAAGAATAAATGGTTAAAAGTTTTCCTGTGGTTGGTGTTGCACTTTCCTAAGTAACCAGCAAGCCTGCTTTGGTGTGATGATATTGGACATGTCATTATGTTTTATATACAAAGTGTGTATCCATACAACCCATAGCTTCTCCTTCTTATGCTCTACAGCCCACAATAGCTTAGGTGTTGTTGCTTTGTTCCATATACTTACAAAAGATTGCAGGAAAAAAATGCTAATTGTTATGCAAATGTTATTCTCTTTTGTTTTGTTATCATGTAAGGTTATATCAGAATCTTCAAGTGTGAACTAAATTATGTTTTTACTATTATGTGTATGTCGAGGTTTAGAAGTAACAATGGCATAAAATTCAAAGTTTTTTTTTTTAACTAAAATCAAAATTTTAGCAGATACCCAATTACAAATGGTTCATAACTTTTATTTATCATCTTTCGCGGTATATATAATTTTGTGATTTCAAATATTTATATTTACCGCTTAGGCTATTAGAACATATATGAATTGTTCCAATAGGTAAAAACAATCGTTGTAATAACATTTTCTAAAGTGCAGCTATCAATTGTTGGAACATATGAAAATCATTTCAATAGGTAAAATAAAACTGTTGCTGTAGCAATTTTAATCACTGTGTAAAAACCGTTGCAATAATAGTAAGACCTATCCCAATTGAGCTAATAAATTCTTTGCAATATAGACAGGAAAATCATTGTGAAACATCAATTATAACGGTTGAACCATTTCAATTGATATAGGTAATAGTCATTATTGATGGATGAATAACCGTTGCAATAGGTGCACTTTCAGCAACAGTTTTTATAATTGTTACATGACCCGTTGCCATATATCTATGGTAATACGAGCTGGTGTGGCGGCCATAACCCCCGTTGTCATAGCATGTGTGCAACGGTTTTGAGGCCTACAACAACGATTTTTACACCGTTGCTATATGCCCATTTTCTGATAGTGAGAAAATTGAGAGTAACTCAAATAAAAAGTCATATTATTGCTTATGTACTATTTGAGAACATTATGAGGGTGAATATCACTTAACATTCTATTTAAAATACATATCTAAATTTTACACCTTTACTTTTCATTGGTCTTTATGTTTTTATCCGATGTCTGAAAATTATCATGTTTTATTATTTTGTTATTTGAAACTATTTTATTTTTATTCATGAATGACTGGTGTTTTAATTGTAATACTCAATAGTTTATTGATTTTTTCTTATATGGAGGTAAATTGCATAGTATCATAGTCATACATTTTAAGAATTGTGATTCTTTTGTTGGGTGAAAATTGAGATATTGGAGTTGATTTGCATCTCATAATAACTTATATATCATTACATTATTTCTACTTGTAAAATAATGTTAAAAGTTTTGTTCTTTATGAGTTTCTTTGAAGGGAAAAGTTATAAGTACCTTCTTGAACAAATTCCAGCGCCACACTCTATTTTTACGAGAGTTCTATTTGTAACACCCCGTACCTTCCCAACCCTATGTGACGACGTTGAATAATGGTTACCTAGGTGTCGAGATGCCATGAGTATGTATTTGGTAATGTTAGTGATGAGAAAAATTTAAATTTGGCCTCGTACATGTGATTAGCCCTTCGTAGGAGGTATTTTGTGATTTTCGTGGAGCATTTGTGAGGTTGAAAATGAATCTTGGAGGACCTCTAAACAAAGGATATTAAAGGTAATAAGTAAGTTAAAGAATAGGACTTGAAGTATCTAACCAAATCCGCGGAGAAAAGTCGAAAAATAAAATTTTCAAAAAATCTAAGGGTGGGGCGTGCCAGGCCGCTCTGGGCTAAAAATTTTAGCCCAGAGGCAGCAAGCTGGCGCGCCCAAGGGCGTGCCAAGCTGGTTTTGCCCACCTTTCAATGTTGGAAATTTTTCTTAAGTCCCAAGGGTGCCCGGGGACGTACCGGGCCGATTTTTGCCACGTTTCTTCTACAACCACGAGAATATACATGAAATGAGTGAATTATTATATTGGTATGGTAAAATTACTCGTGAACGAATTTGGCATCAAAATGACGATTTTACCCTTTTGGTCAAAATAGGTCATACGTGGCTAGAATCGCTTGTTTTTGGGATTGAGGCTACGAATATAAATCCCGTGAGTGGGAATATCATTGTAACACGTATATGATGGATTACACATTGATGTTAGTGGGTTAAGATGATATGGGTTAGTGGGCCTAATTTGAGACCCAAAGTGAGCAAAACATGAAAGGCCCAATGGATCAAAATGACCCATTCTTGCCTTGACTTGTCAATGATTGAATTAAATGGCTAAGGATGACTTTAAGAGGTTATAAAAGGTGGCCAAAAAAACAAATTTTTAATATCAAAGGGGCACATGCCATTCTAGATATTTCTACAATATTTCCACAAGACATTTCTCAAGCTCTTCAAACCCTAAGGCATTTTTGGACAAGATCATCATCTTCCAAGCTTGGGTAAGTGATTATTCTTGTACTTTAACATATTATAAGCATGATAAATTATGTAGATCATGTTGGTTATGCTTCGAAATGTTGGACATGGCACTTTTGGTTTTTGTTAAAAAGATGTGTTATCCATGGGATTGTAACTTGAAATATGACTTGTGGTTTTGATGAAAGAGCATGGTATGGATGAAATATCAACATGTATGGAGTGATTATGTTATTAAACTTGTTATTTTTCTATAAGTGTAAATTATGGGATTTTGGCCGATATGTGATATGAGGTGTCTTAAGGTAACTTGATGAATTAATTGTGATATGGTGTTCATGAGAAAGTGTAAAGTAGAAACTTTGTGGTGACATGCTATTTGTATGTGATGTTGTGGTCAATGTATAGAATGTTATGGTATTGTTGGCATGAATGGTATTGTAAAGGGTGAAATAATGTTATAGGGGACTCATGTAACTCATGGTCGTCTTATACACTTAGAATGTAACTTGTGGTCAATGTATGGCATGAATGGGGTATTGTTGGTATGAAAATGCCGTAAATGGTATTGTAGAAAAGGAAATGACATTTTAAAGATAAACATGTAACTCATTGTTGTCGTATGCATTTGTAAGGTAGTTGGTGGTTAATGTTGTTTCTGTTATGTACTTGTGATGTAGAGTGAAACGTAAGGAAGGAGCGGAATTATTGTGCTCACACATTGGATTGTGTATTTACATTGGGAAGATAAGGTATGTAAGGTTACTCTGTCTATATCCTTCTGCAACACATAATGTTCATATTGACATTTCACTTGTCCTTTTCCGAAATATGTTAAGGTATCTCATTCAGGCTTGATATATATTATTATCCACCTATAAGGTGATGATCGATATTATATTATTATCCACCTATAAGGTGATGAGCGGTATTATATTATTATCCACCTATAAGGTGATGAGCGGTATTATATTAGTATCCACCTATAAGGTGATGAGCGGTATTATATTATTATCCACCTATATATCATAACCCACCTAGAAGGTGATGATCGGTATTATTTGCATGAATATAAATATGGAGGTTATTATAAGAATTATTGATGATAAGAATAATCAAGTAATGAAACTAATGGAAGTAATGAACATGGTTCCACATATTCAGGACGGAGGCATATCCATATTGATTATTATCTTACGCTTAATTTCTTGGAAGTACTTATGTATTATATAGTTTCATATGGCCTTACATACTCAGTACTTTCTTCGTATTGACCCCTCTTGGGGGACTTACCTTACTTGCTGCAGGCACAGGTGCTAGTAGGTCTCCTCAGTAGGCTACGAGATATCCGCAGATTTTTGGTGAGCTCCAGTTGGTTCGGGGCTTTTTCGAGTCATTATGCATATTGGTTTGATATTGTATATGAGTATAGGGCGGGGTGTTGTCCCGACTCTAGGTTTGTCATAGTTATGTATCTGTAGAGGTTTTGTAGACTGATGTGGGAAGCTAAATGTAAGATATATGCGTTTATTTTGATGTGATGGCCCTAACGGCCAAGTTTCATATATTGCACATATTGCCATGACTTCCGCCATTGATATTTAATTACATGAGATAAAATGACATTCATACGCGAACATACATATGAGAGTACATGAGCGAAGATTGGTTCTCTCGGGCCTTATCGGCTCCGGGTGCTAGTCCGGCCCGAATGGGATTCGGGTCGTGACACTATTATCCCCCTAAACTAATTTTTTATGTATTTCTTTGAACCTTATGTGCTGACATAGAGTCATAACCCACTTCTATTAGTTGCAGTGATATACACGCACTGCCACGTGTATAAATATATTTTTTGATTTTTTTTAAATTTTCTTTGTCTTGTACTTAAAATTATTTACAACAATAACAACGTACCCAGTATATTTCCGCAAAGTGGGGTCTGGGGAGAGTAAGTGTATGTAGTCCATACCACTACCTCAGATGTGAGATAGAGAGGTTGTTTCCGATAGATCTCCAGCTCAAAATAAAAACAGTTTATATAGAAATAGTGAAGGAACAAGAAACAAAAGATATTTAACATAACAAATAAAAACATAAACAAAACTAACACCAAGTAATACTGCCAACAAACAATTCAAAATAACAGACCTCACTAGCAAGGATGAGCACCAACCTACTAACCTTCTATCCTGATCCCCTCCCTCCACACTCTCCTATCTAGGTCCATGTCCTTGATAAGCTGAAGATGATCTATGTCATGTCTAATCACTTCTCTCCAATACTTCTTCAGTCTACCTCTACCTCACCTAAATCCATCTTTAGCCAACCTCTCATACCTCCTCACTGGGGCCTCCGAGCACCTCCTTATCACATGGCCGAACCATCTCAACCTTGCTTCCCGCATTTTGACTTCCACCAGAGCCACTCCCACCTTCTCTCGAATAACCTCATTCCTAACCCTATCCCTCCTAGTCAGCTCACACATCCATCGTATCATCCTCATCTCCGCCACCTTCATCTTTTGGATGTAAGAGTTCTTGACTGGCCAACACTCCGCCCCATACAACATAGTTGGTCTAACTGTCACTTTTTAGATCTTGCCTTAAAGTTTAAGAGGCACCTTCTTATCACACAAGACTCCGAAAGCGAGACTGCATTTCAGTCATCCTACCCCAATGCGGTGATTGACATCCTCGTCAATCTCTCCATTTTCCTGAACCATAGACCCAAGATACTTGAAACTACTTAAAACTAGTTAATATGCACAATTTTTTAATTTTCTTCTCGTATTTAGAATTTTCTAAAATACATGAAAAAAATAATTTATATTTTATATTTTTCTTATTTTTTACCTTCTTTCATTGTTTTTTTGTCTGTTTCTTTTATTTATTCATCTTAGTTTCTTTGTCTTACGTTTGGATTTGATTTCCAACTTAATTCAAATGCCTTATATTTAAAATAAGTTCATTTCGAGTAGATACCCAAAAAATGAAGGAATCAAAATGTTAAAAGTAAAGGACACTTTTTTAAAAAAAATTAAATTATTTTTTAAAAAACATAATTTTTTTGAATTAATTTAAAGTGAAAAGATAAAAAAATTAATGAAAGAGAAAAAAGGAAAATAAAAAGTTGAAAGTGTGGGGGAAAATAAACATTTCACAAAGAAAGAAAGGAAAATAATTAAAGATATATAATGTTAATAAATATGTGTACTAATTAATTGTAAAACATTCAATTACAAAAGGACATGTGTCATATATTGGTTAGATTTTTCCCATATTTTCCGCATCTCATTTGCTTCCAAAAGAGTTAGCACACTCTCTGCGCCACCTCAGCATCTAAAGGTGTATTTATACACTTTAAAATAGTTCGGGAGGGGGAAGATGGGGGGATAATAGGACTCCGTAAAGATAGAGTGTGTCGCTGGACTTTCGGCCATACTTCAAAGGGGCACTTATGCCTTTTCCTTTTTAAAAAAAATCATGTTTTAAAAAAATTTAAAACTATTAATATATTTTTCACAATTTTTGTGTTATTATACTATATTTGCTATATTATAAATTAAAAATTAAATATCTAAGCCCCCATGATCCGGAGCTTAAACATTGCCTCATGCTACGTAAAACGCCTCGACTCACGCCCCCCGCCTTTTAAAGTACTGGTACAAACCCAGGTACCAAATTCCTGAGGCCTATGCAAATGGAAGAAACCAAGAGCAAGTTTTTTTTGAGACAGTGAATTTCTCAGTGCTCAAAATCTGATAGCTGTTCAATTTTATGAGTTTTCAATGATGAAGTACAGTTTCTTCTCAATTTTTAGTGTTCTTAATTGCTCTAGTTGTAAGTTTCATTTATCTTGTTGTTTACGTACGTTTCTTTTAATATGTGTGATCTTCTTAATGATGGGTTCTTTAAATATTTGTTTGGATCCTTTTTGGTTAAGATGGGTTGGGGCGGGTGCGTGGTCATGGTTATTCATTTATTTTTCAAAAATTGATTTTTTTTTATTTGGGCATTTTCAACCAATTGAGGGGTATAAGTGAAAACTTTGTTAACGGCAAGGGTAAGTATGACCTCATAATATGACGAAGGGTAAAGTTGGCTAATTTTTGAAAGTAGAGGGACAAATTTAGTCCTTTTTCTTTTAGAAAAATTACATTTAATTCAAATATTATTTATAGAAAACATGGCCAAACACAACTTCAACCTTAAAAATTCCAAATAAAATAAATAATACTTAATTTTCATAACCAGACACTCACTTCTTAATTGATCTCAAGGTGATCACAAAAACTTAAAATCACTCTAAAGATAATGAAAGAATTTTTCAAGTTCAACTACTGGTTAGACTATCCAAAAGAAGTACTAATATTAAAAGAAAATATTCAAAAAGGAGAAAAGAAAGTAGAGGAGGAGTATTTAAGTGGTTTGACATTGCTATTGGGAAGCCAAAACTTTTATTCTTTTTAGAAAGAACACTAAATTTTTTTTAATAAAGTGGGGTGTTTGCCTAACTTGTAAAATTGTTAAATAGAAGTACAAGCAGTTTTTCGTGACAAAAAATATATCTATCACTTATACAGATATACCAATATATTTTTTTATTAATTAATTAACATATCTCATAAGTTTGATTAAAGTTTTATTTTAAAATTGTATTCTTTATTGTTACACCATAAATTCTTTATTTTATTTAATGATGTATATATTATTATTTTATTTCTTACTCCTTTTCTTTAAAAAAAATTGAAAACATCATTAATGATTATGATGGAAGAACATATAACTCTTTATCTTTTATTACTTAATGTAAATTTAATTTTGTAATATGTACTTTTTAGTTATATAAAAACAAAAACTCAATTAAAAATATTATAATAGATACTTAAAATAATTTCTCTTTATAAAATATTATTAGCAGTAAAAGTCCATTGAAATATGTCCTTTTTCATAATTTGTCTCTCAAAAGCACTTTTTAGAAAAGATTAGCTAAACACAATCTGTTTATCAAAAATACTTTTTAAATGAATTAGCCAAACACAAATTATTATTTTTTATTGCTAGGCAAAAATTTCTCACGAAGTGCATCCCACAGTTTTTCCCACGTATCACACTTTGGTCTGCCAACAATTTCGTCATCAGCATTCTTTGTACGCCACCACAGCACTGCATCATTCCTAAAATAGCGAACCGTCATGATCACTTTGTCATTTTCAGGCACATGAGCAGTAGCAAAGTAGTGTTCCAAGTCCTACGAAAAATTTTCTTGTTCCTTAGCACCACGAACACCATCAAAGTACTTTGGTTCTGGAATTTTGATTTTGACATGTTGTTCGCCGCTACGCGATGAACCAGCAACAGCCCGGCGAAAGGACCACCACCTTCGGCTTCAAATCTTCATTTTCTTTCAAAAGGCTCTCAATTCATGTACCCACAGTTTCACTAAAAGTGACAAGACCAGCCAATTGACTGTCTACAGCAGCACGATAACTTGATAGTTCTATGTTAATATCATGAATCTGAGTCATGACATCAACCAGTTTGTCTATGTCATTTGTCAAGCCAACCAATATATCTAGCCTTGCAACTTTTTCGCGTAACTCATTGTAATTCGTTCCTCTAGCCATCGCAACACCAAGCTCTGTTACCAATTGATATAGGGTCAACCTATTTGTTTGCACCCACTATGGCAGCCACATGTACTATGACTTCAGCCCTTACTTTTTTCACTCAACACTTAGTTTGCCTAGGCTCACGAATTTAGAAAGACACAAGCACATACAGGAACAAGTCCCAACTTTGTATTTAACTCATGCCACAAAGAAGCAAATAACACAGCCTTACAAAAATCTGACTAACACAACCAAATATGCCATTAAGACAGCCTGCCTGTGCCTATTTATAGGCCACAACTTCTGTCACATGGCAGACACATGCACAACACATGACCTTATCCTAATTTAGTTGACATCCACAACTAATAGACCTAATTTAAAATTCGAATAACAAATTCAAATTACAATCAACAACAAAGTCAAACCACATATCCAGGGTGGTTGTAACTGCCCAACTGTCGTCATGTGCCCAATGCCAACACATCCTTGGTAGCACTTATGCCAATTTAGCACCTGGGCACTAGGCTTCTGTACACTCGCCCATGCCATTGCCTTGTCAGCACCCAAGCCACTCTGTTCGACACATGTCTAGCCCAGCTTGCCTTGACTTATCTATGTCTCTGCAACATGACTTGCCTTAGCCTAAATCAGCCTTTGCATTGTTTCGCCTTAGCTTGCTAGCCCTTGTCATACCTTAGCCATGCCTTGCATGCCTTAGCCAAGCCACTGCCAAGGTCTTTCCATGCCCTACCAACACGCGCCATGCCATGCTGATATGCCTATGCATGCAAATTGACCTTAAGCAAACCTAACTTTTGCCCTCACCATTTGGTCTTGTCTAGGTAGATCATGTAAATCCCTAGCCAAGACTACGTCATTCGAACCATCAAGGTGGAGGTTTAACAATAAGAGAATCCTTACCACCCAGTTATGAAATGCAAAAGTCACATTGAAATATCATAAAATCCTTCACAACATTATAAATACTTATTACAAGCTCCTTTGTTAAAACACGAAAGAAAACATCATATCCTTCACTGGTTACCATTCTTGAGTACAAAAGAGACACTCTACCCCAAAGATCTAGTCTAAGCCGGTACAAGAGCTACTACAAGGGAATTCAGAAAATACATATGACCCAGCTTCCACCATAAGAGACAAAAGATAGAAGCTATTGAAGATCTCTACTGCATCAAGTATGAAACATCCACTGATCCTGCAATTAGACTATATCCTAGAAAAGGGTATAACAAAAGTAGTATCAGCATCATCGATGACCAGAATTAAATCACATAAATAGCACATAAATATCCAGAAAGAAAAATAGGCACTTTAAGAGTTTTAGTAGTCAAATAACCTTGTTTCCCTTATTTTTTTACCTCCCTTACCTTTTGCCACTCTTACTAACTGGAGTCAACTCCCATACATGTTCAACTCTAATGCACTACATTCCCATAATTCCATCACATTTAACCATGCTTCCATACTCATTTAATTATGAACTTAACCATATGTAACTACAATAGTTTCCAACCCTTCGCAACATGTCAGTTCAATCTCTTAAGTAATACTTACCCATGCTTTGTTACCCTGGTTATGCATTAACACCCGCTTGATTAGAGATTCAATTTATGACTATGAACAGATAAATAGGAAAAACAACTGCATTCCATTTAACCAACCTTGAAATGTCTACCCATAGACAAATGACCGTGACCATGTAAATAAGTGTGACCATGAACACCTACCAAATAGCTTTACCTCAAGTAAAGAACACTTAGCCTTTTCCAAACAACACCATAGAGTACAGTCAAGTGCAAGTCCATATAAACAACCAACAAGTCAATACCATGACTACTAGCATTAACCAAGTCAACAAGCCATGACTCAACAATAATAAGTTACACCTTGCCTCAAATACATAAACAGGTAGACAACAATGGAGATATACCAATCACTTTTAATTTAATCCATACCACTCAAGGATCCTACTCAACAATAATAATAACAATAGTTATAACCCCGGTTCACTCAAGAAACCAAATATAAACCAATAAACAACTCAAGGAACCGTCACACTCACCAATAACTTGTACACACATGCTAAGGGTCTTATGGTCGCCCACTAGCCATGACCTGCAGGGGAAGAACTCTAGTCCATGTACTATAAATCCCAGACATCTAGTCTTTGCCAACCTTATAGCGACCAATCCCATAAAGATATCCAAATACTGGTACATCCCACAATAATAAGTATAAATCCCATGAAGATGTCCATAATATGCAACAGATATCACAACAATCACAAACACAATGAGAAAATAACAACCACACTTATACAAACAACAATTCTTTAAGACAAAATTATTATTTGTGATTAACATTTAGGATATCATTCATTGTTTTGCTTCTTTTGAACATGCATTGTAATAAGTATACTAAGAAACAGTTAACATGCACACATAAATAAAGTTGGGTTTCAAGAACATTCAAACATCACCTAGAATTTGAATATCAATTGAGGGTTTATTACACACCCATACGTATGTTTCAAACCCTAATACATCCAACTTTCTATCTTAATACTAATACCTCCTCGACGACTGCTATTCCTCTGGTTACCCCCATAGATTCTTTGGAATCCACCAACACAAACCACTATAGATTCCTCAGAATCCACCAACACCAACCACCATAGATTTCTCAAAATCTACCATCATCAACTACCATAGATTCCTCAGAATCCACCAACACCAACCAATATAGATTCGTCGAAATCCACTAACTGCCCTCACCTCTAACTAGACATTCATTAGATTCTAACAAAATTTTTGGATATAATACCATAGCAATCATTCATAATTGGCTAACATCAGCAACAATACACACTAGTTTATATCATAAACACAATACCACACACAATATCAATTTACATTTGAACAATCGGGAATTACTATTTTTATCCATCCCAACATCTTGCTCGCAGGCCTATACATAGAATCTCCCATCAATCTATGTCATGCATATATTTTCTAACATAGGTTTGTATTGCTCAATTAAACCTAGCCTACCTGGACGCCAAATAGCTGGTACGAAGGCATGAATGCGAACCTCATAGGTTTTACCCTAATCAAGCGTATTTCTCCAAAGTCATGAGGCAACCCTAGGAGGTTTTTAGAGTGAACCTCATCCAATTTGCAACTGAAGAGAAGAAGGGAAAATAATAAAATAAAAAATTATTTCTATCCTCGACATACCGCTATAGAGGCCGGTAAGCCGCTACATGCTGCCGCTATAGTGGAAAAATTTTCACTATAGCGGGATAACATCAGCTCAACCTAAAATTTCAAATTCTGAAATTTTTCAACTAAGTCTATCCATACTAGTTCGAGACCATATTTTCAAGAATCCCCATACCCCGTTCCTTTGGATGAGGTGCCTTGAGGAATAACGGAATAGGACATTACAACAGCTACCAATTTACCTCTTATTCATCCCCAAAAAATCACGATAGGAAGAGGATAGATAATTTGGGCGTCAATGTCCCTTCATTGATTACGTAAATACAACATTTACTTGGATCACTAAATTTCTTACCACTGACGTACTAAATTATCAAACTGAACTTTATTACTACTCTGCTCCCTTTCTTGAACAATTTTCACACGTACAAGTCGCATGAGACTCTTTAGAGCAAAAGTGTTTTGAGTACCCAAAGTAACTGAAGCGTCACCAATATATCAGAAAAAAGAAATTCAAAAACACAAAGGATGAAAAATTTCTCATACCCTGAGAGACTGGATCCCACTAAAGTATGAATATTCCCACCATAGCGGCACCACTATAGTGGGATGAGGGTCGCTATAGCGGGAGGGAACAACTTAAAAAGATGGGAAATGGGTTTCATGCCCATTTCTCATTCTTTTCACTCTAAAACTCCCCTTTTCTATCCAATCACTTGGTTCTCATCATCAGAAATAAGGTAACTATCATTAAAACTCCTCCTCTTTACTTTATTACTGCTTTATCACATAAATTATACTTGAAATCATAGAAATAGAGTAGGTTTGGGGTTGGTTTTTGAATTTAAAATTTGTGGCTTAATTTGAGAAATTTGTCAAAGTATGGTTACTTCTCTTATGTTTATAATGCTTCTATGGCTTTCTATGCATAAGAATTACGGGATTCATGGCCAAATGGGGCTTGAAATAGTAAGGAATGTGAAGGGTTGCTCTTGATTTTGTTTTAATGACTTGGGCATGTTTTAGGAGTTTAAATGCCCAAATTTTTGTAAATACTAGTCCTAGGATACTTCCCTTACACTAATTTGTGGTTAGAATGCCAAAAATGGGACTTTTTTTCAAGGGGTGCCATTGATGCACCCCTTGAAGCTAGGGGACAATGAAGGCCACTATAGTGGCCTTATCCCGCAATGGAGGCCTGTTATAGAAGGAATATTCCCACTATATTGGTCCTGTGGTAGCAAGATGCAGCCCACTATAGCGGGAGGCTGAAGGCAGTTACCTCCCAGCCAAATCCCAGGCTTTGCCTTTTTCTGAAATTCAATTTCTTTGATACTCCTATGAGTTCTAATTTGCTTTCACATGACTTTTACAGGTTTAATATCACAATGGCCGGTAATTAAGGAAATGCTCCCCCCGCCTTCATAAGTTTTTCTGATAAGAACTGTCAGGAATAGTTTTGGGACTACCAGAGGATGGGGTTTTACTACGAGAGGGTTTTTTACATAAGGGGCATGGAGGTGGGCCGGTCAAGTTCTACAACCGACTTCATGAGTTCGGTTGGATGGCACTTGTGGAGGCTCCTTTATCTGGGGTCTCGGGCTAGGTCAGGTAGTTTTATGCCATACTTCTGACTATGCTTTAGGATGACCCCAACCCCACCATCGGCATTCGAGAAGTGGATGTATCCATGGATGCTGCTACTATCAATGGGGTGCTTGGGGTGCCAAATGTCTACAATGTTGAATATATAGCTAAGGCTCGGGAGATGGATATGAAGTTCCTAAGGAACATATTGATAGCTGAGAAGGACAGGGACAAGGTTTATTAGCCTAACACTGAGGAGGTTAGGAGCACTCATTTTAGTGTTGATGCTCGGAGGTGGCTGAACCTGGTAAATCGGAGGATTCATCCGTCGGGTAATACTTCCAACATGACTTACCCTCGGGCTTTGGTGGTGTCCTGTGCCATGCGGGGAATACAGTTAAATAAAGGGGCCCAAATCATGATGGAGTGGAAGGACTTCTACTGAGGTAACAAGAAGGGCCCTTACTTCCTGGATTGGTTTCAGAGCTATGCAGGTACGTAGGGGTGCCCATGGAGAATGTTGACCAGGATGTGGATATGGAAATACCCTTCCATCCCTTCAAGTTCAAGGGTGCCTTATCCAAGAGAAAGAAAAAAAAAAGGTGGGCGAGGCCGAGAGCAGTCGGACAATAGAGGAGGATGATGATGATAATTCTCTCCCTTCTCAGCCCTCGATTTCTAATAGTAACTTGGAGGAGGACCTGGCTGCCATAAGGAGATTCATGGGGCATGCCCACTTGCCTCCTCAGGGTACATACCCTTCCAAATCCACAGCCCCACTTCCCACTGCCCAGGACTATGCAGAGCTCCAAAGAGAGATCGATGAAGAGAAGAGAAGGAGGCGCTCTTGTACATGTCTAGACTAGGTCCTCGGGGTAAAGAATTTCTTTTGTTGTACTTAAAGAGTCTTTGTAATAAGTTTTACCATATTTTGATAAGATTAATAATATTCATTTATGACTTCCGTATATTTCTAATTAGGTGTCAAGGGTTGTCCTATCTAGGTGGATTAGAGTAGGTGCCCAAATGATCTGATTAGTAGGATCGTGACAGTTAGTATTAGAGTGCAGGTTACCAGTCTCACAAGTACAAGAGTAAATGTCGAGTAGAGTCCTACGTATTAGTGAGTAGATGTCCATATCAAATCTTTGAGAAGTTATGAGGCATTCTAGGAATTGTTCCCCTTTTTTCCTTCCTCTCGTGCCATCTAGTGATTGTTTGTATGGGTTAAGTCCAATTGTTATCTCTTGATTCCAATTGGTATCACAACCAGTCCAATTAGGACCACATGACTCCATTGGGAAACTCAAGCAATAGAATTAGAACTTGAAGGTTTCAATTGGTATTTGGCCGTAAAGACTTGAAGGGTGCTATCCACTATGTAGGGTGCATGTATAGGTAATAAATGGAATCGACTAATGACTAAAGTCTTCCTTGTTTTAGCATTTTCCAAGTAAATCGCCTATGTATGATAAGACTTTAATGCTTGGAAAGGATGGAGAGAACCATTGGTAATTAATTTTTATTTGAGAACTGGGTTTATAATTAGTGCTTTATTAATCATTAAATCTTCTAAATAGTTGGGTTTGATCTTAGGATTATGGGTAAAATGGTGTAATGAGTAGATAAAGCGTTGTGGGGAAAAAAGGGATTGCAGGAAATAATTTCACCGAGTCATTGCCAGCGGGCCAAAATAACGAGACGTATCCCGCTACAGTGACCCCATTATAATGGGAATTCTTCTTCTATAGCGGTGTCGCAGTAGCAGCAGGAAAGTTGCTATAGCGGGGACCTTGGAAGTGTCCTTGCCCTGTTTCCCCCTGTTTTTGTACTTTTCTCTGACCTGTTCAAGCATAATCGTAAGTTTTTTTTAATCGAGAAAATCAGTTTATCATGTAGGAAATGAGGTGAAAACAAAGTATTCACGAGTGCGGAAAGTGAAAAAGGTCTGAAATATACCCAAATTTTGGGGAAATTTGTTGTAACACGCTCAAACTTTGTGGGGATCCTATGACCCCCTTGGACTATTTAGTAGTGTATTTTTGTGACGTTTATTTGCTTAGCTGGACCACTAATTTAGTCACGCGCTCAGTGCGCGTGTATTCACATCTAGGTCCAGCTGTGCAAATAAATGTCACTAAAATACACCAATAACTAGTACGGGGGCTCGTAGGACCCCCGCAAAGTTTGGGAGTGTTACAGTAAATTTCCTTAAAGTTTGGGTATATTTCGGACCCTTTTCCCGTGCGAAAATTAAAAAGATTATTTGTTACATACCCTAAATGGGGGCAACCCAAATCCAGAAATAGTAATAAAAATAGGAGGGGGGAGGGGAGATAGGCTAGGGTGTAGGCCCGGGATCTAGCTGGAGGCCCCATATTCATTGAGACTCGAGGCTACGGAGCCCTCCTCTTCCACCCTGATTAGGAATAAAAACTCCTGTACATCTTTCCTTTTCAGCTTGGGAGCTTTTCATGTGGGACGACGCACACCTTCACGATCTTCCAAATCATGGCAAGCATAAGATCTTTGGAGTACCTCTTCTTCTTATCCTCATACAACTCCCTCTGGAGATTTGTGTAGGCCCAAATCAAGTCTGGAGGAGTTGTAGAGCTCGAAGGATCCAAACCTTGAGGAGGCAAGTAGGACCACTCTAAATAGTCCCTCACGGCAGGCATGTCTGCCTTCAAACACTCAAGGGACACATGAGGCTATGTGGGAGGTGTATCCATCTCCTCACCCACTCTGACTCTGTTGCTCTCCCATTTATCCCTATTTTTCTCTTCTTTTTCTAAGGACCTGAGCACCCTTCACCTTGAGAGGGTTGAAGGGTGCGTCACACTCCAAATCCTGGTCAGTATATTCCCTTGGTACGCCTGCATGGGAGCATAGCTCTGAAATTAATCCAGGAAGGTAAGGGGCCTTCTTGTTCCCTCGATAGAAGTCCATCTACTCAGAAACAACATGGGCCTTCATATTCAGTCGAATACCCTAAATGGCATAAGCCCACCACCAGAGCCTGGGAATATGTCACATCGATAGTGTTGCCTAAAGTACAAATCCTCCGAGTCTCTAAATTTAGCCACCTCCAGGCCTTCGCATTGAAATAAGTACTCTTGATCCCCTCAATACTGACCCAGCAGACCTCCCCCCAGTCAGCCTCCACTATCAAAGTGTTCCTCAGCCACCACAGGTTTATCTCTATGTAATTAGCCTCAAAATCAGTATTAGGGATGTTTGGCACCCTCAAAACCTCATTGATAGTATCCATGTCCACGAAAATATGCACTTCCCTAATACAAATAGTAGGGTGAGGGTCGTCCAAGAGAACGGTCGGGAGCATGGAAACAAACTCCCGAACCTAGCCTAAAACCCTATCCTGAGTAGGCTTCACTTAGGGAATCCACCCGAATTCCTTTATACAAGCATAGAATTCTAATGCCTCCTTCTTCATATTTGTTATCACAAAACCCCTCTTGTGAGAAATTCCATCCTTAGGTAATCCCAGTACCTTTGCTGACAAGCCTTATCGAGAAATCTCTAGAAAGGAGAGGGAGGGTCGTCTTGGTTTTGGTCAGCAAAAACCCAGTTAGAAGCCATACAGGTACTCAATAAGTTGCAAAGTTCCAAAAAAATTTAAAGTCAAATTCAGGGGAGGCTACTGCCTGTCTCCCGCTATAGCGGGAATTATTCCATTAAAGCAAGACTGCTATAGTTGTATGAGGCCACTATAGCAACCTTCATCTTCCCTAACCTGACCTTCATGCATCAATGGCATCTCTTTGCGAAGTTTCCACTTTTTTTATAGTGTTGGGCTCAACTCCCATGTCCCAACATCCCCATCCTCATGAGCAACTCCTGAACCTGAGGAGGCTACCCCAACCTGACCTCTAGCTAGTCCAGATGCTCTACTCCGACCTCTGCCCTGCCACGTATAGAAGGCACAACTCTGAGTCTCTAGCCAAAGAAGAATGTGTCCTCACCATATGTGAGAGAGTGAATAAGAGGTTTTAGAGTCATAATAAGACATGAACGTACAACACAGAATGAAGAAGTGAATTTCTTCTAAAGTCCTACAACCTCGTGAAGATAGATAACGGATGTCTCCTCACCAATCCACAACACTCTACTAGATTAGGCTTGTACTTGTGAGACCAATGAACCTGTGGCTTTGATACTAACCTATCACAACCCAAAATAGGCACCGTGGTGGCAGCTATCACACCCTCCGGTACAGATAAGCCTTCCCAACCCAAAGACGATTATCAGAGTAAAACAGAAGTAGAAGAAGTAAGATATAGAAATAACCCCTAAATGATATAAAAAGAGGTATAATATCAACACAATATCTCAGCTCTTGTTGTCACTAGTACAAGCCTCTAATACTGAATACAATGAAATAGTCTAAATTATCTCAAATGCAAATAAGCATAAGATAAAAGAAGAAGAGATCTAGGTAAGCTCTAAGATCTGATAGCCGCCACCTCAATCTCCATAAAATCTGACACCGAAAGATACAATCAATGCTCAGCTACTCTCCTAATACATGCATGTGGTGCAGAAAAGAAAAGAAAAAAAAAGCAAGAGTGAGTACGAAATACATGTACTCAACAAGAATCATCGGCAACCTACCCTAATCCAAAGTAATGGCGAGAAACACCATACCAACCATCCAAGATTACCCTAAATAAACCTACACTAAGAAAAATCCTAGCCTATTATAGCAGATAGTAACAATTAACAAGGTAGCCAAATCAGTTCAATTAAGGCAGACACGTACAAGTTTAATATCAACAATAATAGAAATAGGTCACATCAACATAGAATTTCACCAACACAATATATTATATCCACTCACCATACCAAACCAACAATCCAGGATAAGATATGGAAAATGCATATCACACAACCAATGAATGTGACACAATCATCTCAACGGGTCAAGCCGTAACCAATACACAACATATAATAATATCTCAACCACAATATCACCTAAGAGAAAATGCAATGCAATGTAGTGATATGAGATAAAATGCAATTGCCAAAGTACAACATGTATACACCTTTCGAGCCCAAGCTCAAAGAGAGGACTCATTGAGGATTTACAACCTATATACAAATCACAATCTCATCAATCAACCTTTCCGGCACTTCCCTTGGCTAAGACATTTTATAAAATGGTTCATTTTATTTTGCAAAGAATCCAAGTACCATAATAGTACCAGATTCCATAAAAATAAGTAATGAATGTGAATGCATGATCATGGCAAAATCAATCATGCATATAATCAACTCAACAATGGTATAAATGAATCCAAATAAACCAAATATCAGTAAATCATGATACAAGACCCCACACGATGTCATAATAATTATAAAGAACTACTATTACTCAAACAAGACCAACACCAGCCCCCGTATGGGCATTGCAATAATAATAATCTCTCAAATTAATAATAAGGTTCACACAAGCCTCCACGCAGGTATCACGATGATGATAATCAATCAAGTCAATAATAAGGTTCACATAAGTCTCCACGTGGGCATTATAATAACGATAATCAACCCAAATAATGTAAACGTAGAGGATTCACCCAAACCATAGCATGCTTTACATGATAAGTTTCCACCTTTACCAATTATGAAACTATTAGACTCAAATACTCAAAAGGGAAATATACTCGTCAACAAGCATGTTCAAAAGTTCACTTTCACTCACAATACATAGTAATTATGCCATGATTCCTCTTTTTAACTTCTTATTTATAACTACAATATCTTTATACCCTAAGCGATCACTAAACCTTATCATTCCATCAAATTACACTAAACATGATTCAACCTCTTAAGTAGATACTCACTATCAATTTATTTATAATCAATAAGTCATTTCTCTATAATTTAACATAACCATATCAACAAGTAGAGAGAAGAGTTAAGATGTTCATTTTATTATTTTTAACCCATCAAAAGACTCTGGTACCCATATAGATGCTCGCCATCTCATGTATATGGGAAATCTAATCCCCCAGTGATTCACAAAACACAAGCAACTAGCACATAGCACATAAACACCTCAGAAAAGAGTCAAGGTATATCTTAATTGCTTTAAAAAAAAAATTGAAAAGCCAAAACATAGCATGAAGAATCAGATGGAAGCTCTACTCTCTCTAATAGCCACTAAGCGTATCCAAGCTAATCAAATATGACATCTACATATAAATACAAGACCAACGATACCCATATTTATTTACTTTGGTTTCGTTCCAAAATCACCTTAAAAATCAACCCCAAAAATACAAGGATAGACTAGAACTTTTATAGAAAATCACTTTACCCATAGTTTAAGGGTTTCAAATCTAAAATCTCATTGAAAATGGAGTAGTAATCAAGTTAGAAATCATCAAAATATCAATATTACACTTTACTGGTAAAACCCCAAAATCTCAAGTTTAAAAGCCAAGATTTAAAGATGATTTGCAATATAATCAATGGGTAATGATGAAAATTTTTAGAAACTCACCATGGTTTAGATCTCGAAAACTCCTTTAGAATAGCCTCAAATCGAGCTCTCAAGCACTAAAATGGTGAAAATGGGGTTCTTCCCAAAAAAAAGAATTAAATATCTACCCAGGTAATTTCCTTATTGTGATTGCGGTCACTACCCACGCGATCACCAGGTTATCAAACCTGGACCCATCATGATTGTGAGGGTTCGATCGTGATTGCGATGAACAAAATGACACCAAAACTCGACCTAACTCTAACTCTTCACGATTTCGGCAAGGTGCCTCACAATCACGATACACAAAACACAACACCAGAACTACTGAAACCAACAAGGGGAAATGAGTCAAAAACTCTCCAAATTGGACCTTCGAGATTCATTCGGAACCCCATAGAAACAAACCAATAATGCTACTAGGCTAATTTTGATATTTCAAACTCAATAGAACCATCAGAATTTAAAGCTTCTCAAAACCAAAAACTTACATAAAACTCTCCCAAACACTTCATGAACCATGCCACCTACTCCCGCAACTCATAGATGTTATAAGGCAATAATGAGAAGGGGCAAAATAGTCAAAATTGAAAAAACTCTAAAAATAAAAAAAAAAGAGTTGTTACATGTAGACTGATGTGAGGGTCTACATGAACAAGAAATACCTAGAATGAGAATGTCTGACATTTGACCCAAGCTTTGGCTGCCCAAAATGTTGTACCCAGAATAACAACCATAAAAAATCTATAATGCTACATGAACTAGTCTGCTATGCTGAGAATACTGACACCTACTTAAGAAATTTCTGTCTTTAGATGATGAACCACTGGACCCACCATGTCTGCGAGCTCTATTGTCACTGCCTCCATAGGCATGATGATGAATGTCCTCTATAATCATAGCATGGTCCACTATCTGCTGAAATGTACCCCTGGTAGTCACTTACTGCTCAGTAACCAAATGAAGTGAAGTGGCCAATTCCTTCACAAACTTCCTAATCCGCTCATCCTCTAAAGGTATAATCATTAAGGCATGTCTAGACAAGGCATGTAACCTAGTATCATACTTAGTGACTATCATGGTACCTTGCTCTAGGTTATCAAACTGATCCCTTAAACTCTCCCTCAAATTGCGAGGCATATATATTCCAAAGATGTCCTCAGAGAACTATGTCTATGACATAGAGGGTGAACCTGTTGGTCTACAATCAAGATAAGATATCCATCATTGCTTCACTACCCCTACCATTTGGAAAGTAGTGCAGTCCACACTGTAAGAGTCAACCAAATTAAGATTATGCAACCTCTCCTGACAACTAACCAAAAATTCATAGGCATCCTCCTCAGGTACACCAATAAATATATGAAGACCCATCCTAACAAATATGTCAAACATCTTCTGCTTCTTAATTGACACAATCGGTTTATCCACTACCGGTAGAGCAATAAGTCAAACTTGTAAAGAATTAATGTATGGAGCCACAATAACAGTTGGTTGTGCCCCATGAGCTTGGAAACCCTAAACTAATACTTACTCTATAGTTGAACCCCATCTCTAGTTTGTAATCCATCAGGGGTGATAATTAGAGCTTCTATTTGATCTATACTCTTCAAGAAACTCAAAATCCAAACAATAGTATCCTACAACATTAGGGTGGCTATGAAACCCTGTGGAACTTAAGTTGGCCCTACTCACTTAAGCTGATAAACCATATTCTCAAACTCAACCTCTGGCTCAAGAGATGTGACCCACCATGACCCCTAACCAAACTGCACCTCGTGCTCTACCTCTATACAGTCGCAACCCATGCCTCAACCCCTAGCTGGGGCCTTAACAGTAGGTGCAAACACATCACCATCAGTACCAGCCAATCTCATTCTCTCTATTTGTTCAGAGAATTAAATACAAAGTTCAGAATTCAAAAATTGAACAAATTCAAACTATAAGGAGTCAAATAATAAAATTTTACTAATCATGTCCATAGCCTCCTGAATATAGATTCAAATGTCATCGTACCGATCCGTGAGACTTTACTAGACATATGTTCCTATACTCGTGAAATTGGTGAACCTATAGCTCTGATACCAACTTGTCATAATCCAAAATCATTAGGTTGTGATGGTAAAAACCCCAACCCAGCCATAATAGGTAAGCCAAACTCATATGTAGACAGTTAATTCAAGGTAAAGCCTAACAACAGAATATCAATATGAAGAATCAGTAATAACTTTAAGTCAAACTTAAATGAAAAAGAATTAGTACATTCCAAGATTCCAAGACTCAACTTTCACAAGTACAAGAGCAACTCTAATACAGATTGTCACAACTGAAAATATGAAATTATCTATGAAATAAAAAAGACCAAAATGAAGGATAAAGGAAACTGGAACAATCTCCAAACATATGAGCTTACAGCAACCTTAAAGGTAGAAAATCTGCATGATCAAGCATGGCACTGACAACTCGCACTATCAAATCTGCATTAGAAAGATACAGAAAAGTAGGGGTGAGTATAAACACTAGTACTCAGTAGGCATCATAGGTGGACTGAGCTTAAGCAAATACTATAATGAGTAAAGACTACTAAAATAGCCCTACGTGCAGAAAAGTCTCAACATTTCAATACCAATAATAATAATAGATCACCTCAAGGCACTTCTATAGTCAAAGAATGATAAAATATAATGATATGTAATAATATGCAATAGCCAAACCTATCGATATACACCCCCTCTGTAGTCTTATGCTACAAGGCGAGATCCATGGGGGATTCACGAGATCTATATATCATGTTCAGACTCAAACCAAGACATCTATATATCCTATCTGGACTCAAACTAGGACTTCCAAATATCCTGTCTAGACTCAACTAGGACTAAAATCAGAGTTATTTACCTTGACTCAAACTGGGATTTCAACAAGTCTTGCTCGGACTCAAACCGGGACTAAAATCAGTTATTTCCTTCAACAATATCTATGATCCATGAGATAAATGAATATATATGATCATGATGATAAAATGAATTTAGATACAATAAATATGTCAAAAATCTCAAAATAACAATCAACTCATAAACACAGGTCCAAATCTCACATTACTAAAATGGTAGAAACCCTAATTAGAGCACCACAATAACAATCCATCTCATTTACTACTATAATTCACTAATTCAACCAACCCATAGCATGTTCTACATGATAAGTTCCCACCCAAGTAAAGTCTGAAGAAAATTAAGTTATAACCTACAAAGCCGAACTATAAGCCACCAGCAGTCACAAACTAGCCACCCCTTTCTGAATGGTTTCAAAATGCTCCCAGTCTATAAATAACAAGTTTTGTACATAAATACAATTCATCTATACCCATATTGCTATACTTCTATTCCAATTCCAAAAAGTCAACCCTAAGTCTCCAAGGCAAAATTAGAATCTTATTAGAAAATCAAGTTATCCATAACATAAGGATTACAAATATGAAATGTCATAAAAAATGGAGTTAAAATCGACCTTAAAATCATCAATTTATCATTCTTTAAATTTACCCAATATAACCCTAAGTTTCCAAGTTGAAAAACCAAGATTTGAAGATGAAATAATGAAATAATCATCAAAAAATGTGTAAAAATCATACCCATGGAAGAATTTGTTGAAAAACACCTCTTGAATCTCCAAAAAATGAGTTCCTAAGCTTCAAAAATTGAGTTATGAAATTTTGAGTCGAAAATAGGATTTTAAACACTATCAGTAAAGTCAGTCTTCGCAAACGCATGACCTATGTTGCATTCGCAAAGACACCAAACCCTGACCCATCGTGATGGCAAAGGTCCAGTTGTATTCACCAAAGAAACTCTCCAACCTGAACCAAACCCGAACAGATCCTTCTTTGAGATAGAGATCGGTCTTCCGCAATTGCAATGCTAAAGAAATTTCTTCTCCTTGATCATAACAAGGTCATTGCGAACGCGATGAAGAGGGAATTTGCATGAGTTGACAACAAACTGTTGTAGGGAAAAACTATGAAAACTCTCGAATGACCCCGAAAAATTTATTTAAAACTCTGTGAACATAAATCAACTATGCTATTAGACCAAAATTGACATTCTGGACATAATGGAACTATCAGATTCGCGAACAAAGGTCATTATCAATAGATGTTGATCGAAGTCAACTCTAAGCCTTAATTTTTTAACTTCTTAACCAATTACTTAAAATCCATCTGAATACTTCGAGACCCAAATAAAAGGTCCTACAAACCAAAAAATGAAATTCTAGAGCTAATATAACTAATGAAATTCTCATAAGAGCTCGAAATATCCAAATGTTGATTAAAGTCAATCATATAAACTCCAAAATGAAAAAATCTCGTCATAATCAACCAACTACCTAAAAAATTGAGTCAGCCACTCCAAAGATCACAAATACCATAACACAACAATAGAGGAGGATAAAATGGTCAAAATGTATCAAAAGTCAAAATGAAGATTGTTATAGGTCTTTCCCTATGTGACCCAATCTCGTATGCTATCTAATGACATCAACATTATTATTACTGGAAAAACATGTCTTATACAACGTAACATAATAGTTATAAGTTGAAGGATTACAATATAAAATGATAAAATGACCATAACAAATTCCAAAGCCATTAAAAAGACATTGTCAAGAGTAATTCTAATACCTTTGTAACTAAACTATAAATCGAAACCAACATCTATAAGAGTAGACATAGAGACTAAGTTTCATCGAATCTCTGAAGCATATAAAACATCATACAACATCAAAAATTGGCCACAATGCAAGTCCACTTTGCAAATGCCTATCCCTTTAACATCTAGTCTTGTTTTATTTCCAACATATATTGTAACAATTTGTTTTGTTGTTACAAAAAATATCTATAGTAAAGGCATAAAAAAATATCTTTCTTCATAGGTACAAGGAGCAATTCTTAAGTATGGGAGTGCATTAGATATGAATAAAGTTCATATAATACCCATAGCATAAAGTAAAGTTGGAAGTGCCCTTACCGATTGAGTTTCGGGATAAGTTTAAACTAGGTTCAACTTCAAATGAGCTCTCCTACTAGAATATAAAGAGTTATGAGGCCCAATACTAATAAAATTAAAGATCTTTGAGTCTTGTTTTCAACGCCAATAACCGTTCATTAATCCACTTCCTGAGGAAAATGTTATGGTCTTTTTACTGAAGATTGTCTGTGCTAAAATATTGAGGTTGTTGTAGCAAGATTAGGCCTCTATAGCGGGGCAGATATAGTGGAAATTTTTCTGTTATAGTGGGATGACGGTAGTATATAAACCAATTTGTGATGGGTTTTAGTTCCACAACTCAAAATTATCATTACCCAACCCTAGAGAGGCTATTTCCTCAGTTTTCTAGTGATTTCCTACTTCAAGGTATGTTTTTCCATTAATCTAACACTCGTTTGATTCTAAAATCCATACAAATAACATTAGTTTGATTATGGTGGTGGTATAAATTTAATCTAGGTGGAAATTTTCTAGTTTAAAATGAATTAATAGGTTGAAATCCCTTGAATTTGAGTTAGTGTTGATAGACTATGTCCTTAGGACTAGAAATTGATCTAACCATTCCAAAGTATAGAGATTCTAAGAAGATTGAAGCGTAAAACTAGTGGGTTCAAATCCTCAAAATAATTCTATGAAGAGTAGTTGATTAATTACTCCTATTATTGTTGTTTATTAGATGATTTAGCATTCAAAAATGAGAAGAGAAAGGAATATTATCCATGATATAGATTTCTTGTTGCAGCATCTTGGCACCCAGGTAGGTTATGGTTTATGAGTAGTAGACTATGGTTAAAAATCGTATTCGTATATAGATTTGACGGAAGAAATCATGCTTAGGCCTATGGACATGGAGTTTGGATGGATAAAATATAGATCAATATAATAAAGACCTGATTGTATGTTGCTATGTTAATGTATGAATCCTTGACGGGAGTTTTGTGTTTGTATGACACCGTGGTGGATTGTAAAATAAATTATGTGAATATACATAATGATCCAGAGATTCTAAGAGCTTAAATCTAGTGATTCAGCCTAAATACCATGAAAAAGGTGAAACTAAGGTTGGACATGTCTTGAATGTGTGATATTCCTATTGTAAGATTATTAGGAGTATTGTTTCTATGAGGGAAATGCGGTATCATAACTTAAGAGCCTAAAGTCAAGTTAGGCTAAGGTTTACTGTAATGACCCTCCCGGTCATTTTCTCAGTTTCCATACATTAGCTACATTTCATGCCTTCCCAAAGAGTCTAAAGGTCATTTATAACTTGGCCGAACCGTCAGTTTGGTTTTCGGGTAATTCGTTTGGGTTTTAAGCCCATTTCCCTATTTTGGAGCTTTTGAAGTTAAGAAATTAATCTCGGACCAAAACTTCTAGTAAACAAACTTGAATGAGAATTTAGACAGCACTGTTAGCTCCAAAATATACATTTTAGGCTAGCGGGATCCTTGTTCCTGGTCCCAAGGCTTTCGGACACATGTTGGGCTATTGGTTAGAAATTGGTAAAACTAGCTCATTGGGTGTGGGGCCACTTTTTATTGAAATGACCTCTAATGAAAATTTCAATGATGCCATTGAGTCTGAAATGTCAATTTTGGGATAGTAACAATTATTCCATTGGATCTCGAACATGTTTTATGATCAATTTGCACTATTGATTCATGTTTGTAGGGTTGCGGATGAGTTTCCAGGGTCAAAAACAAGTTTTTGAAATTGTTGGTTTTCTGGTGCGGAGGCTTTTCTTCGCAAATGCAAATAAGGACCATTTTTTGAATGCTCAACACAAAAATTTATTCTTCGTAAATACGGTGGGTTTCCCGCGAACGCGAAGAACAAAAATTTCACCTGGGCAGTGCTTAAATCGGCAGATCGCGAGATTTTAGTGTTTTTGATATTTCGGGAGCTAGGAAGCTCTGTTTTAGGAAATTCTTGATGTGTTGTTCTCGTATGATCATTGACTATGTGATTTTACCTTTACTTCTCCCATTTTCTAAGAATTTCCATTTCATGTTTCATGATTTCTAACCAAAGTTGAGATTCAAAGCCCCATTCCATTATTTTCAAAGCTTCCAAGCTCATTTTTGAGAGAATTAAAGTAGGTTTTCAATATTGGAACTTTAAGTAAGCTTCTAAAATAGTATTTTATTATTTTCCATTATCTTTGTGGACTGATTTAGGCCTCAATTTGAGCTCCATTTGTGCTTGACTTTTGAGTACGAACTCCTTATCCTTCAAGGGACCTTGTGAGACATTCAATTTTGAAATTTCCTTTGTGGGCCTCGCGGGCCTATTGTTGATCCAATTTTCTGTCCAAACTTTTATATTACAAAATGGGTCTTGTTTTACTCGTATTAATATGTGGATTATGATTTTGATAGAACGACATCATTTCTATACCGTGGAGTGAAGATGCCAAATTCGTGGATGGTTCAAGACTGCGGTTCAGCATCGAGGTAGGCTTTAGTCTACTTTTCTCTAAGAGATTATATATTGTATTAATTGTGTGCTAGGTAGGGATTATAGGATAAGTTCATACCTAGTAATATCATGAATTGACCTATTTAGGGGATTTAGAATAGAAATGTAACTCAATCTTTAGCCTAAAATACTTGTTATGGTTGTAGGATTCTATTGCACCGGATTATAGGCTTGTTTAGCTATAGATAGACATGAAGGACCCCTTTAGTATAAGACTTAACATGTTACTTAGTTAATTGGGTGATATTACTCGATTAGGTCCTTTTAGTAACTTTATGTCCTTGTTTACCTTAGCTTTCTAATTTATGGTACTAAGATCATGTTGAGTTATATATTATTGGGCTCGAGGTTGTGGTTACGATACCAGTTGGATACCAGGTTAGAACTCTATCCTTTGAAAGCACGTGGATATAGTTATGGATGTGTAGTGGCTTAAAGTTGTATTGTTTGGATACTGGTGATGGCATGCATACATTTAGACGCATTTACACTTATTTAATGGTATGATTCCGGTTAGAACCTTGGTTTTACTACTGTTTTCTAAAAAGGGATTTATTCCCACTTTTTCTTAACTTTTAAAATTGATTCTTTTAAAATGGAAGTCGTACCACCCTTATAATTGGATTATGATATTTTAAACTAAACATACTATTTAGAAATTCGACCAAGGCTGATTCCGGTTCATTATTGATTCACATATTTTACCACTTTTTATTTCACTATGGTCGAGGGAGATTCTGATCCTTTTTATATTATTATACCAATTTAGTCCCAGATTCGATCTCGAGCAATAAGTTTACAGATTTATACTCATTTAGCCTCGGTTCAAGTTCGAGCAATTATTACACTTTTATTTCTCTCCGGTACTGGAGTAGATTGGTTATGATGGTTACTGGAAGTCGTAGTTCGACACCATGCAGTGTATATGGATATGTCGAGTCCCCTATGGGCCCCTTCGTCTGATGAGTCATGGTACCAAAAAGGGACGATCGCCGTAGGTCCTGCCTTTACGAGCTACAGAGCTGGAGGAGGTATATACACTTGGTACATTCTGGCACTCGATTGGTTGATGGTACTATATTATCCTTGCATTCATTCATCATCATGCATTTCCTACCACCAGTATAATTGTTTGGCACCTATATTTATCGGTCTTATGGGAGGATGGATAGATATAGTTTATGGTTGTTGTTTGATGAGTGATTGTTTGTACCTTCCTGGTTTATGGGGGCCCAATTAGGTTATTATTTATCCAGGCTAGTTGGTTACATATTTACTGGTTATTATTGTATAATTCATGACAGGTTGGATACGAATTAGTACCCGAGGTTGTAGGTATGCATCCGAGTTCACTTATTCGTTATTACGGAAAGAATTGATTACCATTAGACTATCTTATGCCTATGCACATTTTAGTTAGATACCCTAATTATGCTAGTGTTAGACCCCTTATTGCTTATGACCCCGGTGATGTTAGATTAGATCCCTCAGAGTAGTATCTTTGTGTTTGGTTATCCGTATAGCACGGTTATATATATATATTCTTCTTTGGCTACTATTTGTATATCATTTCCTTTCTTCCTACTACAATTGTATAATGTATATCTCTTTTTTCATTATACTATCATATATGGACTAGTTACTTACAAAACCATTCTTCATCCCTGATTACTGGTAGTACCTGATAGTTTACCTTTACTTTTCCATTAGTACTTTTATGTTTCATTGCCCTAGTAGTTGCCTATAGTTATATTCCTACTTTACATAGTATTTATAACTGCATTATCTTTGGAGCAGTATTTATAACTGCATTATCTTTAGAGCTCAGTCAGTCGATGCCTACTGAGTTCCTAGTATTTGGTACTCATACTACTCTTCTTTAGCCTGCAGATTGTAATACGAGTTCTCTCCATTGATGTGTACATTGTGCGAAGTAGCCATGGATCGGAGATTCGGGGTGAGCTCTTGATGTTCGGAGTTATTCCTGCTCTCCCTATTACTGTTATACTGAACTCTATTTTTGTATTTCAGAGATGGCTTTGTATATATTTACTTTGTATTCTACTTTATACTTTTTTTTGTATTAGAAGCTCTTGTACTGACCTCAACAGGTTTTTGGGATGTATTTACTTCCTTCTTATCTCTTCTTCTCTTTTATTTAGTTTTGCTTTTATTTTTCTTATTACTCCGTTACTAGCTATTCCAAACTATGGGTTGGCTTACCTACTGGTGGGTTATGGTAGGTGTCATCATGACCTGAGAAAATTGGATCGTGAAAAATTGGTATCAGAGCATAGGTTTACCGGTGTTGTTAGTACAAGAACTTAGTGCCTAGTTGAGTTTTGTGGATTGGTACATAGACGTTTGTATCCTAACTTTGTGAGGCTATAGGTATTCTTAGGAAATTCTATTCCTTGACTCCTTGTCGTGTGTCCATACTTCTATGAACCTCTAAGTATTTCTTTGACTCCACTCTATCCCAAATGGATCGTAAGTGGTTATCAATAGATACGGACAGAACTTCTATGCGTGTTACCAAAGTTTCAGCTCAGTGTCAGGCTATAGAGTTAGAGATTAGTATTGGGTATGTTCAGTGTCATCCAAAGGTTCTAGAGCCAGCCTAGGCTCTGATAGAGTTTGCAATTGCCTCAGCTTTTAGGGATATCGATTAGGGATTTCATCTTTTTATGGATACTTCATAGTCAGTGAAGGTACTCGGTACATCAAATGATTTTCAGGCCAGAGTTGGGTTTGTTGGAATTCAGTAGGGCCCTTTATCAGTTTCAGAGTATGAGAATGGGTTCTCGAGTAGGCAGAACATACTTTTGTGTTATATCCTACAAAGCATGAAATGGTGTAGAGATTTATTAAAGGATTGAATTTACCACTTGGCTTGGCTTCGGAGCATTTGATAGCAGTTGGGTCTTCTTTCTATCAGGCTATTGATGGGTATGTATTGAGACATATGGAGTAGCAGTAAGAGGACATGCCAGTAGTATAGTGTTAGTGGTATTTCGTCTAGAGGAAGAGATCTTTCCAGCAGAGGTCAGCATCACTTGCAGTCTACCAGGTCTGTACAAGTAGCACCTCAGATTATAGGTGGCTCTCAGGTGGGTCGTGGTGGTTACAGTGGGCAGAGTTCTAGTCAGATATTTTGGGGTTATCGATCTAGGTGTTCAGGCCGTGGCGGCCATTCTGGATTGATAGGTGCAGTGCATCAGAGAGTTTCAGGGGAATGTTTTAATTGTGAGAAGATTACTCATTGGTCATAGAGAGAGCCCCAGACATGAGTTAATCATCCAATTGGGGCCAGCTCATGTTTCTCACTAGGCTAGAGCTTCAGGGGTTTGTTATGATTGTACACAGACCGACCATTAGTCCAGAGAGTGTCCCCAGCATAGGATTTTTGAGAAATTAGTGCAGCCAGATCAGTCTCTTAGAGATGTGGTACCTTCGGTTAGAGGTAGTGCACTTGGTATTTCAGTTGGCCGTTTAGTCACTCAGTCCGGGTTTGGATTCATGCATATTCTTACTTCTTCGGGCACGTCAGGGACTATGACTTTGGATCCTATTTATATTGGTGGATTTGAGTTACTATCTTTTAGATTCTAATGAGTTGTGTTGGGGTTTTCATACCCATCGGTGATTTTATGGCTTGAGATTACTATAATTATTGTTGTAAGCCTTTGTGTAGATTTTTATACTTATGTACTACCCCCGTAAATGTTTTCTTTTAGCAGTGGATTGAGTGAATCAATATTGTGTCTTTCTTTGGGTGTAGCGTTTGGGTTACAGTCCTTTCCTTTGGCATTTTGGCCTTGATGTGATCTTAGAGTGGTACTCGCTGTATTTTTTCATTTTTGTGCCACCTACACTTTATACTTTTGTTATTATTGTTATTATTGGACTTTGATTAATTCTTACCTGATAGACGACTAAACTAGCATTATCTAGCTAGTGTTTCACTTCTTGTGCCTATTGTTGGTAATTCTGAGGTTTGTTATTCTAAATTGTCTAGTTTATCTCACGGTAGTAGTTTTCATCTTGGTATTGGTTTTGGGTTGGGTACTTCTTTCTTCTGCGATGTGGTTCATAGTTCAGTTGAGTTAAGGTTTGTGTAAATAGGTGAATTCAAAAATTTCTCATTTTGGTATTGTTTTGATCTAATATGATTTTATGGGATGCTTCGGCATGATGGTTTATGCTTGTGATCATTTTTTGGTAACCAAAGTGGGTGCCCCTTTGGGAGTGAGTATTCGTCGCCATAAATCGAGAATTGGTTTGACTAGATTCAAGCTAAGATCGGATTTTCTAAGTTGCTTGAGTTTTGGCTACCATTGGTACTTTTTGCAGCCTTGGTGAGTCTTGGTTATGCCTTGATGTTTTATGCCTTCAGTGGATGTGGATTTGATTGCTCGTTTACTTTGTTTGTTGTTTTCCTCAGTTATGATTATGTTTTTCGGTAATGTTTCAGTTTCAGCCCTTGCGGGAACAGTTGGATATCTGCTTAGTAGCTAAAAGTGAGATTGGTTTGGGAATATGCTTGAATTTTTATAGTAAGATTGATTTGGTTGACCTTAGTAAAAAGTTGTTGGTTTCAGTTGTGCTTTTTGACTCTTTTGAATGACGGCTTGGGAGTTGTGATAGATTCTGGTGTGTGGATGCTTACTCGTCAACAAGATCGATTTGGATAGTTAAGATCAAGTAGTTCAGCATCGGTAGTGAGATTATGTCCATGGATTGTGTAACCTGGTTGCAGCCCTATTTCAAGGTTTTGACTCAGTTGAGCATTCGTTGACAGGTTAACTAGCCTACTCTCTACCTATCGGTTCAGTTTTCTCCAGTTCAGAGGGTTTGACTTTGATGGATGTTCGAGGGATAGTCTGTTGGCTCATGGTGTTGGTTTCTACTGATTTTGACCATGGTTCGCAGTTTTGCCAGAGTTTTGATTGCCTACTAAACAGAAAAAGTGTACTTGAGTTGGGCTTAGTACCCACAGTCGGTGGGGTATTTTGAGAGATTGTACTTCAGACTCATGACTATAGGTTTCGAGGATCATCCGGACCAGTTAGTGGCTTTGGTAGAGATTGCGGACATTGATCACCCCCATTTGAGTCTTTAGGTAGGGCCTTATTGGGACTAGTCCATGTGAATTTTCAATGGATCAGCTTCAGTGTTTCATGGATAGTGTGATATGATTACGTGGGTAGGACTCAAATGATGCTTGAGAGATTCCGTGTAGTTCAGAGTAGACATCAGGTTTGGAAAGACAAGAAAACATTAGGTTTGGAGTTTGGAGTTGGCTGTATGGTTCATGCCTTGGGTTATATTTAGCCTGGTTGGGTATCCGCTTGGTTGTACTTGTTTCAATATGATGTCGGTATGCTATGGTTTGGGTTTGGGTACTTCAGTCATGTCCGTTCAGTTGGAGGCCAGTTGGTTGTTTAGTATGGTTTTTTGGTTTTTTGGAAAAATGAAGTTAGGATGCGAAGGAAAAAGGGATGCATTTAGCAAAATCCCTTGGAAGCATTGTTTTTCCATGGATATTATCTGGGGAGTCTCGCTCGGGGCAAGCAGTCCCAGTTGCTCATCCTTTTGAGCTTTCGAGCTCTTTCTGTCCCTTGACTTTGGACTTTCGAGGACAAAAGTCCTTTTGGTAGTGGATATTATAATAACCCTCCAGGTCATTTTCTCAGTTTCCGCACATTATGGTATTTTATACCTTCCCACAGCAGTTACAAGTCATTTATGACTTACCAAAATTGTTGGTTCGGTTTTCGGACAGTTCATTTGGGTTTTAAGCCCATTTTCCTATTTTTGGAACTTTTGAAGTTAAGATATTGGTCTCGGACCAAAACTTCTAGTAAACAGACTCGTATGAGAATTCTGACAGTGTTGTTAGCTCTAGAATATAGATTTTAGGCTAGGGAGACCTTTGGTCTAGGTCCCGAGGCTTCCAGGCTTGTTTTGGGCTATTGGTTGGAAATTGGTAAAAATGAATCTTTGGGTGTGTGGACCACTTTTTGTCAAAATGACCTTGGATGGAAATTATAATGGCATCGTTGAGTCCGAAATGTCCATTTTGGATTAGTAACATAGTTAGTTTGGGGCCCGACACTTTATATTTCATTTTAAGTGTTAGATAAAAATTAGTTAAAATAGCTTAAAAGGGGTCCCGGGGGGGTTAATATGTTATAAACAATCTTTTTAAATAAATCCAGTGATTCCATTGGATTCAGAATATGTTATATGATCAATATTCCCTTTTGGTTCATGTTTATAGGGTTCCGAATGAGTTTCGAGGGTCAAAAATAAGTTTTGGAGGTTCTTCTTTGCGAATGTGGTCGGGATCCCACAAATGTGAAGGACCATTTTTTGACGAGTCAATGCAAAAATTTGTTCTTTGCGAACGCGGTGGGTGTCCCGTGAACGCGAAGAACAAAATTTTCAACTAGGCAGAGCTTAAATTGGCAGATCACGAGGTTTTAGTATTTTGACATTCCGCGAGCTAAGAAGCTCCATTTTAGGAGATTCTCAATGCGTTGTTCTCATATAATCATGGGTTATGTGATTTTACCTTCACTTCTCCTATTTTCAAAAAATATCTATTTCATTTTTCATGATTTCTAACCAATGTTGAGATTCAAAATCCCATTCCACCATTTTCAAAGCTTCCAAGCTCATTTTTTAGAGTATTAAAGTGGATTTTCAAGATTGGAACTTTAGGTGAGCTTCTAAACTAGTATTTCATTATTTTCCATTGTTTTTCCCCATCAAATTTCGCTCTTTTCCTTATAAATTCCTATAAATTAGTTTTTGAATTTATTAACTTTTTTGGCTAATTTGGGCCTCGATTCGAGCTCTATTTGTTCTCAACTTTCGAGTATGCACTCCTTATCCTTCGAAGGACCTCGTAACAGATTCAATTTAAAATTTTCATTTGCGAGCCCTTCGAGCATATTTTTGACCGAATTTTTGGTCCAAACTTTTATATTGCAATATGAGTCTTGTTTTACTCGTATTAATATGTGGATTATGATTTTGATAGCACAACATCATTTCTATACCATGGAGTGAAGACGAGCAATTGTGGATGGTTCAAGGATGCAGTTCGACATCGAGGTAGGCTTCGGTCTACTTTTCTCTATGAGATTATGTACTGTATAGATTGCATGCTAGGTAGGGATTATCGTATAGGTTTATACCAAGTAATATCATGACTTAACCTATTTAGGGGATTTGGAATAGAAATATAACTCAAGTCTTAGCCTAGAATACCCGTTATGGTTGTAGGACCATACTGCACCGGATTATAGGCTTGTTTAGCTATAGATTGACATAAAGGACCCCTTTAATTTAAGACTTATGATGTTACATAGTGTATTGGGAGATATTCCCCGATTAGGTCCTCTTCGTAGCTTTATGTCCTTGTTTACCTTAGTTTCCTGGTTTATGATACTAAAATCTTGTTGAGTTATATATTGTTGGGCCTGAGACCGTGGTTATGATACATGTTGGATACTAGGTTAGTACTCTATTCTTTGAAAGGACGTGGATATAGTTATGGATGCGTAGACACTTACAATTGTATTGTTTGGATACTGGTGATGGCATGCACACATTTAGACGCATTTACACTTATTTAGTGGTACGATTCCAGTTAGAACCTTAGTTTTACTACTATTTTCTAAAAAGGGGACTTCTTCCCACTTATTCTTAACTTTTAAAATTGATTCTTTGAAAATGGAAATCGTACCACCCTTATTGTTGGATTATGATATTTTAAACTAAATATAGTACTTAGAAATTTGACCGAGGTTGATTCTAGTCCATTATTGATCCACTCATTTTACCACTACTTATTTCACTACGGTTGAGAGAGATTTTGACCCTTTTTACATTATTATACCACTTTAGTCCTGGATTCGATCTCGGGCAACGGGTTTATAGATTGACACTCATTTAGCCTCGATTCAAGTTCGAGCAATTATTACACTCTTATTTCTCTCTGGTACTGGATGGAGTAGATTGGTTATGATAGTTACTGGAAGTCGTGGTTCGAGACCAGTCAGTGTATAAAGATATCTCGAGTCCCCTATGGACCCCTTGGTTTGATGAATCATGGTACCAGAGAAGGACGATCGTCGTAGGTCCTACCTTTGCGAGCTACTAAGCTGGAGAAGGTATATTCACTAGGTACACTCTGGCACTCGATTGGTTAATGATACTGGATTATCCTTTCATTCATTCATTATCATGCATTTCCTACCACCAGTATAATTGTTTGGCAGTTATATCTATCGGTCTTATGGGGGCTGGATAGATATAGGTTATGGTTACTGTTTGCTGAGTGATTGGTTGTACCTTTCGGGCTTATGGGGGTCCAATTAGGTTATTGTTTGTCCTAGCTAGCCGGTTACATATTTACTGGTTATTATTGTATGGTTCATGAAAGGCTGGTTAGGGATTGGTACCCGAGGTTGTAGGTACGCTTTTGAGTTTCCTTATTCTTTATTATGGTAAGAATTGATTACCGTTAGACTACCTCATGCATATGCACATTTCTGTTAGAGAACCTGATTATGCTAGTGTTAGACCCCTTATTGCTTATGACCTCGGTGATGTTAGATTAGCTCTCTCATAGTAGTATCTTCGTAGTTGGTTATCCGTATAGCGCGGTTATATATATATATATATATATATATATATATATATATATATATATATATTCTTCTTTGGATACTATTTGTATATCATTCCCTTCCTTCCTACTATAATCGTATATTGTATATCTCTTTCTTCATTATACTATTGTATATGGACTAGTTACTTATAGAACTATGCTTCGTCCCTGATTACTGGTAGTACCTGATAGTTTACCTTTACTTTTCCATTAGCACTTTTATGTATCGTTACCTGAGTAGTTGCTTATAGTTATATTCCTGCTTTACATGTTATTTATACCTGCATTATCTTTGGAGCTCAGTCGGTCGATGCCTACTAAGTACCTCATGTTTGGTACTCATACTATACTTCTGCAGCCTGCAGATCATAGTACGAGTTTTCACTATTGATATGTGTATTGTACAGAGTAGATATCGATCGGAGATTTGGGGTGAGCTCCTGACTTTCAGAGTTATTTTTGCTCTCCATCTTAATGTTATACTGATCTCTATTTTTGTATTTCAGAGATAGCTTTGTATATATTTACTCTGTATTCTACTTTGTACTCCTATTATATTAGAAGTTGTTGTATTGACCTCACCAGATTTTAGGGATATATTTACTTCCTTCTTATTTCTTCTTCTTCTCTATTTAGTTTTGCTTCCGTTTTTCTTATTAATTCCTTACTAGCTATTTTGGACTATGGGTTGGCTTACCTACTGGTGGGTTATGGTAGGTGCTATCATGACCTGAGAAAATTAGGTCGTGATAATTATGAAGTAGATGTGTAAAGGTATATAACTAAAGCTAGACTATAAGTCGAGTATAGTTGAATAGCTGAATGATTGGCTAATGAAGTAGGGGCTTGAACCTAGTGATGACTTAAATGTAAGGGTTGCAAGATAATAGTAGAATCATAAGTCTCGGTAGAAATAAAGGAGGATTGGGTTAGTGAATGAATTTATAATTGTTGAACTAGAGTTTAGACTCCATTTGGACGAATGTGCACTCCTAAAATGAATACTTGAATTTGATGAATATGGCTTTATAATGCTTACTAGAATAAGTTGTGGATTGTTCGTGGGCCTGCTGTAATTGATGAATATGAATTGATAAGGCCTGAATTATAAGTTGTTGCCTGACCTTCAGGTATACTTGTAATTTCATGTGTTAAAGAATAATTATTGTTCACATGAAATAATTAACTTGAGTTTGACCAAACGTTTGGAGTGTTGTCTACTTGTTGCAATGCATGTTCAAGAAAGTGAATTGTTAAATGATATTTAAGTGTTAATCACATATAACGAGGTTATATTAAAGGCTTATTGACTATACAAGTATGATTGCTTATTCTCATTGTGGTTGTGATTGTTATGATATCTATTGCTACTATGAGATATTCGGTATTTGGTCATCTTCATGATATTTATATTTATTATTATGGGATGTACCAATATTTGGACATTCCATGGGAATTATATTTATTATTGTAGGATGTACTGATATTTGGACATCTTTATGAGATTTATATTTATTATTATGAGATGTACCGGTAATTGGACATCTTCACGAAATTGGTTGATATATGGTTGGTAGACACTAGATGCCTGGGATTTTTGGTACATGGACAAGAGCTCGTCCCCTTCAAGTCATGGCTAGTGGACAACCATAAAACCCATAACATGTGTGTATAAGGTATTGGTGTGTGTGACGGTTCCTTGAGTGGACTGGATTTTGTGATTATTGTTATTTTATTGTTATTGTTGTTGATTATATTGGATCCTTGAGTGGTCCGGACTAAGGATATAAAAGAATGGCATATATTTTGTTATTGTCTACTTACTTGTGTATTTGATACAAGGTGTAAGTTATTATTGTTGAGTCATAGTTGTTGACTTAGTTAATGATTGGTAGTCATGGTCTTGACTTGGTTTAATGTCTATATTGATTACACTTGACCGAATTATATAATGTTGGTTGAAGAAGCTAAAGGAATTATGATTGAGGTAAAAGTAATTGTTAAGTGTTCATGGTAGTACTTATTTACAAAGTTATGGGTATTTGTACTCATTTGTTATTGAGGTTAATTGAGGTGTAAGTAGAACATATTGACTTATAATAACTATTGGGGCCAGACAAACGAGAGTCATGATGGATGACATTTGATGTGAAGGGCAATGTATGATTAGGAAGATTAAGTGTCAAGGGTATAAGGGAAATATCAGTGGTACAGATTGTCTACTAGTAATGAATTAGATATAACTAAGTTAGTGAGAATAAGGATGGAAATACTTGTAGATAATACGAGGGATAAATATATCAGAAGTGAATGAAAGTGATGTGGATTATATTGTTATATAAGTTGTTATGCTTTCTTTCTGCAATTTCTATATGATGTTTACATGATCTAACCCAGGTCGGCCGATGATACCTACCAGTACATGTTGTTTGTACTGATACTACTCTTCCTATACCCTTTTTGGGATATAATGTGGTTGCAGGATCAGTTGATATTTCAGATGGAGCCTTGGATAGTGATCTCCAACAGCTTTTACTCATTCATTCCTATGATGGGAGTTGTGTCTTTTGTTCTGTCTTTTACTATATTAGAATCTCATGTACAATGTCTAAACTAGGTCCTCAGGGAAGGATGTTTTCTTTCATGTATTTAAAAAGGAGTTTGTAATAATTTTTTATAGTGTTGTGAAGAGTTTTATGATATTTTATTATGAATTCCGCATTTCTTAATTGGGTGGTAAGGGTTCTCCCATCTAGGTAGATTAGAGTAGGTGCCCTCACAATTTGATTAGTTAGGTCGTGACAGTTGGTATTAGAGCACTAGGTTACCGGTCTCCAAGTGTAAGTGCAAATGTTGAATAGAGTCCTGCGGATTGATGTGTTTACTTCAATATCAAATCCTTGGGAAGCTATGAGGCATTTGGGAATTGTTTCCTTTTTTTCTTTACTATCGTACTACCTCAATTGTTGTCTATCTGGGTTGAGCCCAAGTGGTATCTAGCCGATTCCAATTGGTATCTCCACAACCATAATTAGAATCTAGTCAATTTCAATTGGTATCGTGATAAGTTCACAATTGGAACCTAGTTATTTCCAATTGGTTTTTGTGCATAAGATCTAGGACTTATGATTGTCGTGTGGATTATGATGAAATTGCTTGGTTGTAAATTTGTTTAGTATATTATAATATGTGATTATGATTGTTGCATGGATTGACGGTAGTAACTGATATGGTTAATAAAATTTAAATTAACTGTTTAAAGAGAATTTGTATTGGTTTTGAACTTTGTGATAACTTAAAGGTTTAGTTGATGGCTGAAATATCTGTTGATGACTAGATTGTCTGTTAGAAGGTTGAGAGGGTGATATGGTAGCCCTTGGCATGAAATGTAAATGATGTGGTTGATAAGATATGATATGTTGACAAGTTAAATGCCTGATATGGTCATTATTGTCTGTTTGAGGTGACATACATATTTAAACATCAGAATTTATTTGACTTGGTGGTTTTTGTTGTTGTTAATTGGATCCATGAGTGATCCGGGCTATTGACATAATTGGAAGGTATAATTTCTATTAATAACTATTTAAAGAACAATTGAGGAAAGGTGGAACTTACTATTGTTAGTCATGAATGGTTGACTTGGTCTGTTGTTGTAAGTCATGTTCTTGACTTGATGAATTATATGTCATAACTTATACTTGCTTAGTTATTGGTTATTGTCATTGGTCAAGGTGTTGCCTTGGTGGATTTCTATATTGAATTATACCTGTTTGATTATTGATATTGATGGAAATAAAGTAAAGTAAAGGTATTGTGGACTTGTTATTAGATGTGTTTATGCATAGTCATATCCCTTTCATTATTGTATGATAATACTTGATTAGTATTGCTCCTTGAGTGGTTGAGGTATGTTGAATCGGTAATTTGACTACTCGTAAGCTAGTTGTAAGGCTATATATGTATAGCTTGTCCTCGGGTGATAACTAAAAAGATGGTTGTTTATAAAAGATTGATTGTTGAGAGCTGAATAGACTAATGTGAGTTGTGGCAGAGAATTTATTTGTTAACGAAACCCATAATGGTGTGTTGGTTGCTGGTTGTACTCTAGATGATTTATTCTTGTGCGCTGGTCATGGAGGTGTGAAAAAGATTCATAAAGTAGATGTCTCGAGTGGAAAAACATGGTGTAGTATTTGGTGATTTTGTGTTCGTTATAGCATTGGTTAGGGTGTAAGTTCCAAGGTAGAGTTTTCCTAGGATGAGAGTTGATAAATTCTCAAGCTAGGATGGGTTCTAATGAAAATACGACATTATATGGTTTAGATATATTTGGTGTATCGAGGTATAATGTTTGTTGAAATTAAGTGATATCATCATAGATAAGGGACATAGTATCCCATAGACACTTTCTGAATGAAATTGGGGTTAGTAGAACTTCGAATATAGCGTTTGGCCTAAAGGGGTTAGTCTGAGATGTCAAAATTTGAGTATTGCATTGTGAAAATGGCAAAACTAGAAAAAATCCCCAAGTTTCTACCTCGCCTACCCTGCTATAGCGAGAGGCAGGCCACTACCACAGGGCCGCTTTAGAGGAAATTTTCCCGCTATAGCAGGAATCAATAATGGTTAGAGGCTGCTATAGTGGGAATTGGGTCACTATAACGGGCTTGATGCAGTAATTGTTTAGTTTTCACCGAGTTTAGATGCTATCTCATCGTGAAATCTCAAGGTTTTGTTCATAGACCGCTGTGAGAGAAATAACTAATTCATGCGTAAATGTTTGCCTCCACATCTTCTTGTCTTGAAAAGCCTCGATAGAGAGGCCAAGTAGAAATGCGGTTTAGTTGATAAATGATAGCGAGTGGTTAAGTAATGTGAATTATCAGCAACTCTGAAAGTAGTGTTTTTCTAATTTCGACCTCGTGTTTCTCCTCACCCAATGTCTGTTCGAGGACGAACAGATGGTAACTTGGTATCTGATGTAACAATTTATTCTGTTGTTACTGAAAATATCTACCGTGAAGGAATAATAATCTCTTTCTTCATAGGTGTTAGGATCAATTCTTTAGTATAGGAGTGCATTGATATGAATTAAGGTCATACAATACTCCTAGCATAAAGTTAAGTTGGAAGTGTCCTTACCGATTGAGTTACGGGCTAAGTTTAAACTAAGGCCAACTTCAAATAAGTGCTCCTCCTAGAATATAAGGAGTTATGGAGTCTAATGCCTACCAAATTAAAAATCTTTGAGTCTTCTTTCCAATGCCATAAACCATTCATTAATCCACTTCCCAAGTAAAACGTTATGGTCATTTTGTTGAAGACTGTCCATGTTGAAAAGCTGAGATCGCTTAGCGGGATTAGGCCGCTATAACGGGAATTTTTCTGCTATAGCGGGATGAAGGAAGTATATAAGCCTATTTTTGATGGGTTTCAGTTCTAGAACTCAAAATTATCATTCCCCAGCTCTAGAGAAGCTATTTCCTCAGTTTTCTAGTGATTTCCTCCTTCAAAGTATGTTTTTCCATCAATCTTACACTCGTTTGATTCTAAAATCCTTAGAATAACATTAGATTGATCATGGTGGTGGTAGAAAGTTAACCTAGGTGGAAATTTTCTGATTTAAAGTGAATTAATAGGTTGAAATCCATTGAATTTGAGTTAGTGTTGATAGATTATGTCCTTAGGACTAGAAATTGATCTAACCATTCCATATTATAGAGATTCGGAAAAGATTGAAGGGTAAAACTAGTGGGTTTGAATTCCCAAAGTAATTGTTTGAAGAGTAGTTGATTAATTACTTTTATAATTGTTGTTTATTAGATGTTTAGCATTCATAAATGTGAAGAGAAAGAAAGATCATCCATGGTATAGCTTGCTTGTTGCAGTAGTTTGGCGCCCAGGTAGGTTATGGTTAAAAATTGTATTCGTATATAGATTTGACAGGAGAAATCATGCTTTGGCCTGTGGGCATGGAGTTTGGATGGATAAAATATGGATTAATGTAATAAAGACCTTATTGTGTGTTGTTATGACAATGTATGAATCCTTGATGGGTGTTTTGTGTTTGTATGACTCCATGGTGGATTGTAATGTGAATTATGTGAATATAGATAATGATCAGGAGATTGTGTAAGCTAATAATCTAGTGATTCGGCCTAAATACCATGAAAAAGGTGAAACTGAGGTTGGATATGTGTTAAATGTGTGATATTCCTATTGTAAGATTATTAGAAGTATTTTTTCTATGAGAGAAATGTGGTATCATAACTTAAGAGCCTAAAGTCAAGTTAGGCTAAGGGTTAGGAAGTAAGATGTGTAAAGGTGTATGACTAAAACTAGATTGTAAGTCGAATAAAGTTGAATGGTTGAATGATTGGCTAATGGAGTAGGGTCTTGAACCTATTGATGACTTGAATGTAAGGGTTACTAGATAATAGCAGAATCACAGGTCTTGGCAGAAATAAAGGAGGATTGGATTAGTGAATTAATTTAAGATTGTTGAACTAGAGTTTAGACTCCATTTGGTTGAATGTGCACTCCTAAAATGAATACTTGAATTTGATGAATATGGCTTGATAATGCTTACTAGAATGAGTCGTGGATTGGTCTTGGGCCTGCTGTAATTGATGAATATGAATTGATAAGGCCTGAATTATAAGTTGTTGGCTGGCCTTCGGGCATACTTGTAATTTCGTGTGTTAAAGAATAATTGTTGTTTACATTGAATGATTAACTTAAGTTTGACCAAGTGTTCGGAGTGTTGTCTACTTGTTGCAATGCATGTTCAAGAAAGAAAATCGTTGAATGATATCCTAAGTGTTAATCACATATAATGAGGTTATATTAAAGGTTTGTTGACTGTAAAAGTATGACTGTTTATTCTCATTGTGGTTGTGATTGTAGTGATATTTGTTGCTATTGTGGGATCTGCCAGTATTTGGACATCTTCATAGAATTTATATTTATTATTGTGGGATGTACTGATATTTGAACATCTCCATGGGATTTATATTTTTTATTGTGGTATATATCGGTATTTGAACATCTTCACGGAATTTATATTTATTATTATGGGATGCACCGATATTTGAACATCTTCACAGGATTGGTTGATATAAGGTTGGCAGACACTAGATGTCTGAGATTTTTGGTACATGACAACAACTTGTCCCCTGCAGGTCATGGCTAATGAGCGATCATAAGACCCTTAGCATGTGTGTACAAGGTATTGGTGAGTGTGACGATTTCTTAAGTGGACCAGATTGTGTGATTATTGTTATTCTATTGTTATTGTTGTTGATTATATTGGATCCTTGAGTAGTGTGGGCTAAGAATATAAATGAAAACCATATATTCTGTTATTGTCTACTTACTTGTGTATTTGATACAAGGTGTAAGTTATTGTTGTTGAGTCATAGTTGTTGACTTGGTTAATGATTGGTAGTCACGGTCTTGACTTGGTTTAATGTCTATATTGATAACACTTGACTCAATTATTTGATGTTGGTTGAAGAGGCTAAAGGAAGTATGATTGAGGTAAAAGTAATTGTTAAGTGTTCATGGTTGTACTTGTTTACAAGGTTATGGTTGTTTGTTCTCATTTATTATTGAGGTTAATTGAGGTGTAAGGAGAACATATTGACTTATAATAACTATTGGGGCTAGACAAGCGAGAGTCATGATAGATGACATTTGATGTGAAGGGTGATGTATGGCTAGGGAGATTTAAGTGTGAAGGGTATAAGGGAAGAAATGTTAATGGTACAGATTACCTACTAGTAATGAATTGGATAGAACTAAGTTAGTGAGAAGAAGGATGAAAATACGCGTAGGTAATACGAGGGATAAATATAGCACAAGTGGATAAAAGTGATGTGGATTAAATTGTTATATAAGTTGTCATACTTTTTTTCTGTGATTTTTATATGATGTTTACGTGATCTAACCCTGGTTGGCCGATGATACCTGCCAGTACATATTATTTGTACTGATACTACTTTTGTTATACCCTTTTGGGGGTATAGTCTGGTTGCAGGATCAGTTGATGTTTCTCAGGTGACATGGGTAGTGATCTCCAGCAGCTTCTACTCATTCATTTCTACGGTGGGAGCTATGTCTTTTCTTTTGTCTTTTACTATATTAGAAGCTCTTGTATATTGTTTAGACTAAGTCTCGGGGAAGGATGTTTTCTTTCATGTATTTAAAAAGGAGTTTGTAATAAATTTTTATAGTGTTGTAAAGAGTTTTATGATATTTCATTGTGACTTCTGCATTTCTTAATTGGGTGGTAAGGGTTCTCCTTTCTAGGTGGATTAAAGTAGGTGCCCTCATGATCTAGTTAGTTGGGTCGTGACATATATCTATCTTGATTCAGGTGAAACTCTCGGAACTCCACAAATACTTCTTGATCACGATACATATGGTCAGTGGCTCCTGAGTCTCCAATCCACATAGGATAAGATTCAGATAGTAAAGCATTGCTAGAAACATATGTAGCAGTTAGAGATGCATTTAGAAATGCTGCCTTTTTGGCTAGGTACAATCACGAGAAAAAAGCCCTGGAACATGACAGTTATAACACTTCATCTTACTCTTTTTTTTCTTCTTGAAAAACTATTTTCCTTCTTGAAATTTGGCTTGTTCTTTTTCTTGGAGGGTCCTTCTCTAGTCTCCTTACCCTTTTCGTTTTTTTTTCAATTCTTCTTGTGTTTGAAGCCTGAAAATTGTACCACTTGATTCTGCTACAAAGGCATTAGATACAGCTTTAGCAGCACTAAGCCGCTTGTCTTCAAGCTCAGCATGACGGGCAACATCAGAAAATGTTTTGATGTTATCATTGTGGGTTAAGTTATCCTTCAAATTTTTCAAACTATTGAAAAGAGACGGATCACTGCCTAAACATTTTGCTCATCAGAGAGAACATTACCAACACTTTTGAGTTGAGCAATTATGTTAGACATCACCCTAAGGTGTTGTTTGATATCCTGATCATGACGATTCTTGTAAGTACCAAACTTGATAGTCAGTTGTCTAAGGCGGATCACAGATGTACCCCCATATGTTTCTCACAAGTATGCCCATATGGCATAAGCAGTGGGAAATTCTTCACATTCATGAATGAGGTCATCAACAACAAAACTTATAATAATCCTAAGTGCAACAAAATCTTTCTTTTTTCAAGCTTTGCAAGCTTTAAGATCTCTTCTGTGTTGTGCCTTGTTACCATCTTTTGGTTGACTTAAAACAAGGTTTGTACCTTCAAGAGCATTCTGCTATTCTAGTACATATCATATTTTACGACTTCAAATATCGTAATTGTAACCATTTATTTTCTCAGCTTTATTTAAGCTAGTAACTATACTTTTTGATGTCATGTTTGATAATAAGAGACAATTAAAGTAGGTTATACTCATCAATATTTATTTTAATCAATATATGCATGAGATTTATATATTCACTCAAGAAAATTAATTTTTTAATGACTTCACAGTTAGTGTAGAATCAAAATGGTCACTAAGTCTTCAATCATCATCCACAGTCTAAATATTTAATCAAAAGTGAAAACTAGTTCTTAGTGCGTATTTTAGTAATGACTTTCAATTAAGTATCAATATATTTAAGTAGGTGTTTGGCCATGAAAACTAAAAATATTTTGAAGTTGGAGTTGGAGTTGAAGTTGGAGTTGTGTTTGTCTATGAATATAAATTGAAGTTGTCTTTGAATTTTTGTGAGAGAAGTGGATTGGAAAAAAGTGAAAACAAAACAAGTATTCACCTGTTCTCACTTTTTCAAATAAAACTTGAACTTGTTTTTAGAATAAAGTGAATTTTTTTTCGAAAAATAGTGAAAAATATTCATGGCCAAATGTGACGTAAATAAAATAAATGATATTTATATAAAGAGATACAAACAATTAATTCATATATTAAAAATAAATATACAACAATAAATTACAAGACAATTAAAGATAAATCTCCCACTTGACTTCAAGACGACATATATACATCCTAAAAGGTTGACTTGGTCAAACCTCATGATAAACGTCAGTTAATCTCTTACCTCAAGATTCTCGGAGAGAGTCTACTAAAATAACTAGAGCTTCCCAATTCGAGATTTTTACATAATTAGCCAGTTCAACACTTTTCAATTAAAAAGATAAACAAATTCATGGACTGAAATTCTAGGGTACAACTTAAAAGACTTATCCTCTCTAAGTTTTTTCTCCTTTCTTTCGTATAGCCCTCTGATTCCTCAACAGATTTTGTGCCGTCCTTGAGACACCATTCGTTATGATTTCATGTTCTCGAAAACATGTCCTATAATGACTTTCCCTTCTATATTGTTTTGCTCGACTTCGAGGACTCCCACTTGGAGTAATTTGTGATTGTCCGTATTCAACCATGTTTGAAATAGGAACAACGAAACAACCAGAATGACTATACCGTTTAATATGACAACTTATGACGCAATTACTTTTAGAAGACAAAAAAATCTATTTAAGGAACATAAGGACTAAATCAATTTACCAAAACTTAATAAAAAAATATTTTACACCCCATTATTCGTTAAACTTCAAAAAATCATATCTCACTCATTTTTAATCCGTTTTAAATGCATAATATATTGACGAAAGTTTAATAATGAGTAGATCCTGAAAATAGATACCATACACTCTAATTCTTTAACAAATATTTCCAGAAAATAGATTATAGAATATGGTTTTTTTAGAAAACTGTCAAAAAATTTCAGCCTAAACTTCAAAAATTCATATCTCACTTGTTTTTAATCTGTTTTAAATGAGTAATATATCAACGGAAAAATCTAAACAAGTAGATTACGAAAAAATAATCTAAATGGGTAATTTCTAGAAAACAGATTACAGTAGCAGTTTTTTTTTTCCATAAAACCGTCAAAATTTTCAATCTAACTTCAAAAATTCATATTTCACTCGTTTTTAATCTGATTTTCATGCATACTATATCAACAAAAAGCCCTAAACGAGTAAACTATGAATAAATAAGTTTCATGTCAAAAATTCATACTGGTGAATTCCAAAAATCAGATTGCAATAGCAGTTTTTCATAAAACTGTAAAAAAAAATTCAACACAATTTAAAAATTCATATCTCACCGATTTTAAGTTTGTTTAACATGCATAATATATCAACAGAAAACCCTAAATGAGTATATTGTGAAAATATAAGTTTCCTGCCAAAATTTCAAATGTATAATTTTTAGAAAATATATTTCAGTACGTTTTTTGAACAATTGCATAGGGGACCCAAAAAAAAAATAATGTCATCAATGCCTATATAACATATATACTGTAATGACCCAACCTCTAGTGATATTGTCCGTTTTGGATCTAGACCCGCATAACTTTAAAATGTGTCACTAGGGTGTAAGGCCGGCTTACTTATATATCAATATTTCTCCTGTATTTTTACAATGTGGGACTTCTTATCCTAAATGGATTGTCACATACACCCCGTCTAATGAACTCAACATCCTGCTAAGGTTTGCCCCACCATATGAAATTTGCCTAAACTCCGCACTAAGGTTTGCATCACTTTATTGGGATTTGTCTAAACTCAATTAAACTCTGATCACATCGACAAGATTGACGTAAGAGTGACTCTGATATCATATATAATGACCCAACCCCTAGTGATATTGTCCGCTTTGGACCTAGATCCAAACAACTTTAAAATGTGTCACTAGATTATAAAACCTTTTTTACTTATATGCCCAACATCTCTTCTGTATTTTGCTCGTGTGAAACTTCTCATGTACCCACATGACATGTCAATACAATTAATAATGGATATGCACCCACAATCATGAACTTTTTTATTTTATCAGCTTAACATGTAGTGGAACTTGCAATTAAAAAAAAAATAAAAAATATCAAACATCCGAGTAAACTATCATCTCTGTTAACTCAAATCAAAGCCGACGCAAGCAAAAAGGAAAATATTGCTGTCAATTCCTTTCCAACAACGAGTTATTGCCCAGAAAATAATTTTAAAAAAGCATTATTAATTATTAAAATAAAGATCAAAAATATTTTCTTCTTTCAGCTTCATATTAAAAGTCAAAACTTCTTCAAAACTTCTATCTAACTCTAAACAAATCTTTACACGTCATGCATCAAAATATGTCAATTAACCGACGATTTTTAGAAAAATACTGTCAAAGTCAATCAAGTTGCGATCTTAGAAATTAACTCATCACTGTACCCTTTGATTGTCAAGTTATTTTTCCATGCCAATTTTGTCTTACTTTATGATATCTTCTTTTTGCCTTTAGTGAAATGAAATGAACATTTTTTGGACCAACTTTGAAGATGGAATCCCTCCACCAACCCCATTACTTATTGACGCCTTTTAATAATAAAATAATAATGTTCTACTATAGAATAAGTTGGCTGAGGAAACAAAAACAGAAGTGTCACTTCTTCTTCTGGTGCAGGTACGTTCTTAGCAGTTTCTTGATATTTGTATTCCCTTTTATTTAAAGCAAAAAATATGATTTTTCTTTCATTGATCGTTGATTTGGTTTGCTACGTTCAGTCCTATTAATTGGTATGGTAAAGTTGAAGCTCTTATTATCTCTACACACATTTTATTGAATTGAAGACTTAATTTCATCAGAGTTTAATGAAAAAGAACAAACTAATTATATTGTTTTCTCTTCCTACTTCCTTAATCTGGTGAATGCTTTACATTGCTTTGATGAATAGATTTCATATTCATCACTTCTTTGGACAAATTAATTAAGTCTTCTAATCAAACTATTTCACAAGTTTGACTTACAGCTAATAAATACCAAACCTTTTGATAAAAAATAGGTTGATAATGAAGGTGTAATCACATTTCTTGACAAGATAATTGAAGTTTGATCTTTTTTATGTGGCTGAGTTAGTTCAGAGAGTGATGAAATTGAAGCTTGAACCCACTTCTCTTGGGGGTGTTATCTCTTCTCATGTTAAAATTAGTTCCCATATTTTTGTGTGTTTTTAGCATACTTGTTGTAGCCAGGTAAGAAATGAAAACCAAGTTGATTGTCAGCCTTTTATTTCTTCTCCACGATGTTACACCTAAGTTGAATTCTGATACTGCAAGTTTCATTGCCACATTAGCTAACTCATTTTGTAATCCTCCCTTCTTCTTAGACAAGATGTTCGAAAATGGAGTCGACGAGGAAGAACAACGGACTTTTTCTGATTCATTGTTGCAGAAGGTGAGATGTTTGCTAAAATTATACAACCAATTGGCAGAAAAAGTTCTTATAGTTTGATCAAATATTCCCAAATTATCAAACTTGGCTAAGATCTCCAAAAGCTTTTGTCACGGTGATAGAAACTCTTATACTACCAGTAGTGTCTTAATCTCTGGTGAAAAAAAAAGTGTCTTAATCTCCCTTCCACCTCTCAAAACTTGAAGAAACAAAGAAAACTTTAGTAATAATAATTAAAATAAAAAGAGAAGGAAAGATGAGTAGTGTCTTAGTCTTCATTGTTAGAGTGGGTAAAAATCCCACATTGGTTGGGGAATGGACTGGTGATTTGCTTATATGGATTTGGGCAATCCTCCCCTCATGAGCTAGCTTTTGGGGTTGAGTTAGGCCCCAGGTGCCATATCTTTACACTCATGATGCCTTTAGTTCTTTCTAATGGTTCTTGATTCCTTCGTTATGATTGAAAACTTATGCTACTTTGCATGCCAAATGCTTGACATTTGAGAACTTTCTTTCTTTTTTTGCCTTTTCTTAAAAGGGAGGAGCATGAAGTCCCGCAACTGTTGTTATATAATTGTATGTTGTCCCATCCTCTTGCATATAGGTTGATCCTGGAAAACCTCCTTTACTCACGTGGCAGCGGAAGTTAAATTGCTCCGCAAGTAGCCCTACTCATTTTGCTCCTAGTATTCGAGAAATTTTTCACATGGTAAGCTTTCATTTTTCCCATCTCTTTTCTCCTGTGAGTATTCACTCAGAAAAACATTTCCATTTTGCCCATAGTTTGTTCTTGTTGTGCTTTTAGTATTGGTTACATTTGCTGCATCAGAAATCTTGACACATTATATTCTCACTCAGTCTTCATCTGCATATATTTGTGCTGCACTAGGTAGGTGAAAGAGAAAACTTAGGCATAATTTTGTTGTACTAATTTGTTTCATATCTACATAAGAAAATCTTTTCCTAAATATTTCTTCTGAAGTAATTTAATTGTCATTTAATTTTTTGTGGATAGCTTCCACTTGGTCTGAGGTTGTGGAGGCATATAAATGAAGAAGCTGCAAAAGGAACGGTAATGTGTGATACATGTTTCCTATATTCTAATGTTTCATAACTTGGCAGACCATATGAATGGTGTACTTATCTTCTGCCCTTTTTACCACCATTGTCCTCCAATTTCCTTTTTCAGCCCTCAATCATGGATCCGTACAACAAGCGTCTTCTCTCATGTTATCATGGCGTTCCATTAGGTGGTATTGGGTGAGTGCTTCTATAATTTGTGTCAGTCTGTTGTGCAGTATGGGGAGTAGACGGAAATGTTTTTTTGTAGCTTAAGAGCAGAAATCAACAAATTGAAAAATAAATGAACAGTGTGCTAAATGATAAACTGTAGCACTCATTCTTATTAAGGGCAATTGATGGAGTTTCAGTTTCGTAGGAACTAACTTCACCATGTATTAAGGTTCTTGACCACTAACAGCCTACAAAAAGTGCAAATAGCAGTATTTATGATTTATTATCTAACTATAGAATCGGAAAAAGCAAATGCGACTTGGTTTCCATTGATGGATAGTTGAATTGCTATAGAATTACTTTGGACTTTATGCTTCATTGTTACTGCATAGGTTGTGACCTTCATAATAGAAGCATCAATCTGCAGTGCAGGAAGTATTGGAAGAAGTTTGAGAGGTGAATTTCAACGCTTTCAATTGTTCCCCAGAAAATGTGAAGACACACCTATTCTAGCGAACCAGTTTTCTGTAAGTAATTCATTTAATATTCTTGGTTTCTTACATTTCCAAATTAGCCGGCAACAGAATATTATTGCGTGCTACTGCAATGTTATAAATACATAATCACTTATCGTAAAAGCTGATTAAGGTAGAGAAACTCCAAAGTGGCTTATTCTTTGTTAACATCTGATTCATTCATGCAAAAATAGTTGTTGATACGTAGGCTATCCTAAAGGTCTAAAGAAATAAAGACTAATTCCTGTAACGAGGAAAAGGTCATTTTTGTAGGAAGTCAGTTAAAAGTTTTGTAATTCTCCTTTAACAGATATTCATTGCTCGCCCTAATGGAGAAAAGTTTTCAACAGTGCTGTGCTCCAGAGGTCCCGAAGAGCTCAAGTAAGTGACCAGCTTAACTGGTGCGAGGCATTAATTGAGACACAAAGGCTCTTGTTGGACTCTAGTTCTCTAGAAACATTATAAAATGATACTGAATTAGCTATTCATACAGAACGGACACAGGATTGGGCATTGAATCATGGAAATGGAAGCTAGATGGGGAGAACTGCTCATATCATGCTTTGTACCCAAGAGCGTGGACTGTCTATGATGGTATCATGTGCAGATAATCAAATGTCAAAAGTCTAAAACTCTTATCTAATTCAAAAATAATAAATGATACGTTAAGTCATTCATCAAGTAGGTGTTCCAGATTCTGGACTCAGCATTGTTTCTCGTCAGCTTTCACCATTTATCCCGCATAACTACAAGGAGAGCAGCTTCCCAGTCACTGTATTCACATTTACGGTACAGTACGTTTAAGCATGTAAAAGACATTTTACTAATATCTTGACTTGTCTTAACCTTCTTATATGTTAAATCTTACTCAAGAAAATTTATGCAGCTTTCTAACCCAGGGAAGACTGACGCTGATGTAACCTTACTTTTCACATGGGCTGTATGTCAAAGTTTCTTTCTTTCTAGTAGAAGCATTCGTTAGTAGTTCAAACGAATATTTATCATGAATTAACTGTTAAACTTATTTGAGCATGTTTACTATCTTATCTTCAGAATTCAGTGGGTGGCATCTCAGAATTCTCTGGCGGACATGTTAATAAAAAGATTTTGTAAGAATATTTCCTACTTCATCTTCAATTAAAAATTGAGCATCTACTGGAATCAGTTTGGTTTGGTTGCTAATTGTATTGGATGATTCATTTGACCAATATGCATTGGCTCTCTCTAGGATGGAAGATAGTGTGCATAGCATCCTCCTCCATCACAAGTATGTTTTGTGTAAAACACCCTCTAGTCTATAGCTACATTCATTTTCCCCATGGCTTGATAGTTCTGTTTTTCTAATACGACTGTATTGTCCATTCAGCACTTCAGATGGACTCCCTCCAGTAACCTTTTCCATTGCAGCTCAAGAAACTCCTGATGTCCATGTCTCAGAATGTCCATGCTTTTCGATTTCTGGAGAGTCAGAGATAATGACAGCAAGGGACATGTGGATGGAAATTGAGAAGGTCAGTTTTTCCTGGTTCTTGCATATAAGCAAAAGCATCACATATTAATTATTTTTAAATTATAACTTTTTAGCTCCTTTCAAGACCTTTTTGCTAATTCTAAATGATTATAATTTACATTATGTCTTATTCTATACTCCTAGTTTCTTTTCAATTGTTTGTTTTTGCAGCATGGTTCCTTTGATCATCTTAAGGATGCTCAGACCTTGGTAGCTTCAGGAAAAGGATCATCTATTGGAGCTGCCTTAGCAGCATCTGTTAAAGTTCCATCCGGTGCTGTCCGGACAGTAACTTTTTCACTTGCCTGGGACTGTCCAGAAATAAGATTTTCCGGAGGCAAAACTTACCACAGGTCATAAAACAGCTCTTGCCTCTAGAATATTACATCTAAATATTCATTGCTAAAACTTTTGGACATTAAATATTGTCTCAGACGATATACAAAGTTCTATGGTGTTCAAGGTGATGGTTCAGCAAGTATTGCCCACGACGCGCTCCTAGGTAATTATATCAATTATGAAATAGTAATGCATGTATTTTTGCCTTTCCAGTATTAGTGTAGTATATATGTTATGGCACTCTTTAACAGCTGGGAGAAATTAACAAATTTACTCATTAAAGTTATCATTAAACGACAAAACTCAATTTGAGAGACAATGACACCGAATGACTTGTGAACTGCAATGGTTTTGTAATCAACAAACTGGCTTTCTGTGAATGCATGGATGTGATAACCAAACTACATATGTTATATATGCATCCTAATTTTATTGGTCGTCTGCCTTTAAATTAGAACATAACAATTGGGAGCATGAGATTGACAAGTGGCAGAAACCAATACTTGAAGACACAAGTCTGCCAGAATGGTGAAATATAGCTTTAACAAGCTTTTTCCTTAGGATATATACAGGTCATTGCAGTTTCTAAATAATTTCTGAAGTACCAATCATTTGCCTCAGGTACCGGATCACTCTTTTCAACGAGCTCTATTATCTTAATGCTGGGGGAACAATTTGGACAGGTAATGGGAAAAGAATCTGTTGTCACTGTGTGTTATTTTGTCTGATTAAGGCAACGTTTTAATGTCACAGATGGGTCCTTACCAATGCAAAACTTTGGAACCAGCAGGGAAAGAAAGTTTTCCCTTGACAAGACAAAATCAGAGTCTGAGAAAACATTAAAGTTGGATGAACAAAATGAGGCCTATATGGGATTACTTTCTAGGATGAAATCTACTGTTGACCAACTTCAGACTCCGGTGATGTCAAACTCTGCTTTTGGTACTTATTTACTTCAAGACGGAGAAGAGAACATTGGCCAGTTTCTTTATCTTGAAGGGATTGAATATCACATGTTTAATACCTATGATGTCCATTTTTATGCGTCATATGCGCTATTAATGCTGTTCCCGAAACTTGAGCTGAGCATCCAAAGAGACTGTGCAATGGCGGTAATGATGCATGATCCATCTAAAATGAAAATTATGAGTGATGGAACATGGGCATCCAGAAAGGTTCTTGGAGCTGTCCCTCATGATATTGGACTTAATGATCCATGGTTTGAAGTTAATGCATACAATTTCTTCAACTCAGATAGATGGAAGGACTTAAATTCGAAATTTGTCCTTCAAGTTTATAGGGATTTTGTGGCTACAGGTGATAAAAATTTTGGAAAAGCTGTTTGGCCATCGGTATACATAGCTATTGCATATATGGATCAGTTTGATAAGGATGGTGATGGCATGATCGAAAATGAAGGGTTCCCTGATCAAACGTACGATGCATGGACTGTTAGTGGCGTGAGCACATATTGTGGTGGGCTCTGGGTAGCAGCTGTGCAAGCTGCCTCGGCAATGGCTCGTGAGGTCGGTGATGCTGCAGCTGCTGATTACCTTTGGGCTAAGTTTCAGAAGGCAAAGTCTGTATATGACAAGTTATGGAATGGTTCTTACTTTAATTATGACAATAGTGGTCGGAGATCAAGTTCTTCAATTCATGCTGATCAGTTGGCTGGTCAATGGTGAGTTATTTCTTCATCTTACTGGGCATAAGGAACTAGAGGCTCTAAACTGAAGAACTGTTTCTGAATTTAGAGAAAAGAACGTCAAATTCGCCAACTAAGAATATGTTGCGCTTTTCATATTCTTTAAAGTCTCATATGGTTGATAGACTCAGTATTGATGATAAATTGAAAATTCATCTTTGAATCTGTTGCTCATTACTTCTTTTTTTATTCTCATTTGGTTGGTATTTCATAGGTATGCTAGAGCAAGTGGTCTTTCACCTATTACCGATGAAGATAAAACAAGAACTGCTCTCAAGAAAATTTATGATTTCAATGTGTTAAAGCACAAGGGAGGGATGTGTGGGGCTGTAAACGGGATGCTACGGAGTGGAAAACCTGATATGTCAGCTCTGCAGTCAAGAGAAATATGGACAGGAGTTACGTATTCTCTTGCTGCTAATATGATTCAAGAGGGCTTGGTGGACATAGCATTTCACACTGCGAGTGGGATACACTCGACAGCTTGGTCAGATAAAGGTCTTGGGTAAGTTTTTCTTTTCTTGTCTCTTTTTTTTCTTTTTTTTTGGGGGGGAAATTCCTCTCTTTTGTTTAGAGGTTACCATTTTTGAGGCTGGGAAGTTCTCATTTCTTATTGAGCAAGGTTTTGAAGTAATTTTCATATATCTTATTCCACAATAGGACAGATACATATACATCTACAGCTATGCTAATTAAGGAAATAATCAAAAAGGAAATTCTATCAATCCCTGAAGATTTGCTATTATCCCTAAAGATATGCTATCCTATCTCTAAAGATATACTATTCTATGTATATTCTACATAAGAGTGTCTACATACATTCTTTAACACTCCCCCTCAAGCTGGAGCATAAATATTGATCATGCCTAGCTTGTTACAAAGATAACCAACTTGGGGTCCATTCAACGCCTTAGTGAACAAATCAGCTAGTTGCTCCCCCGTCTTCACGTAGCCTGTGGAAATCAAATTCTCTTGAATCTTTTCGCGAATAAAATGACAATCAACCTCAATATGTTTAGTTCTTTCATGATAAACCGGATTTGAGGCGATATGAAGGGCAGCTTGATTATCACACCAAAGTTTCGTTGGGATAGTATGTTGCTTCAAATCAATCTCAGTTAAAAGATGATGTATCCATATAATCTCACATGTGGACTGTGCCATAGCTGTGTATTCAGATTCTGCACTGGAACGAGATACAACATTTTGTTTCTTGCTTCTCCATGATACCAAGTTTCCACCAACAAAGACACAATAACCGGTAGTAGACCTTCTATAATTTTGGATCCAGCCCAATCTGCATCCGCAAAGCACTCGATCCTTGAATGCCCATTATTGCTATATAATATGCCAAGTCCAGGTGCTCCTTTTAGATAACATAAGATTTGCTCCAAAGCCTCCCAATGTTTGACCGTAGGAGTAGACATGAATTGGCTAACCACACTTACTGCAAAAGCAATATCTGGACGAGTCACGGTGAGATAGTTTAGTTTCCCGACTAACCTCCTATATCTCTCGGGATTATCAAAGGGATCACCATCTTTCACAAGATGCACATTGGGAACCATTGGAGTACTGCAAGGCTTAGCTGCTAGCTTTCCTGTTTCTGCAAGTAGGTCGAGGACATACTTTCTCTGAGACAGAAAAATTCCTTTCTTGCTCCTAGAGACTTCTACTCCCAAGAAATATTTCAGCGGTCCCAAGTCTTTTGTGTGAAACTTAGTCTGCAAGAAAGACTTGAGTAAGGAGATCCCTGCCGAATCACTTCCTGTAATGATAATGTCATCAACATATACAACAAGAAGTATAATACCAACTGCTGATTTTCTATAGAACATTGAGTGATCACATCTGCTCTTCTTTAGCCCAAATTCATGAATGACCTCACTAAACTTTCCAAACCAAGCTCGGGGACTTTGCTTCAAGCCATATAATGATTTCTTTAAATGACAGACTTTCCCATACTCCCCCTAAGCAAATGACAGACTTTCCCATACTCCCCCTGAGCAATAAAACCAGGTGGTTGCTCCATATATACCTCTTCTTGGAGATCACCATGAAGGAACGCATTCTTAATATCTAACTGATGCAAAGACCAATTCATAGAAGCAGCTAGAGAAATAAACAAGCGGACAGAAGTAAATTTAGCAACCGGGGAGAATGTGTCTGAATAATCCACTCCATAAGTCTGAGCATACCCTTTGGCTACAAGTCTAGCCTTAAATCTCGCTATAGAACCATCTGGATTGACTTTGACCGTGAAAATCCACTTGCATCCCACTGGGTAAATCCACTAAATCCCAAGTGTGATTTTCATCCAAGGCATGTATTTCTTCAATCATTGCTTTAGACCATCCTGGATGATTCAAAGCCTCTTTCACTGTTTTGGGTATAGAAATGGAGTCTAGAGATGGAATCAAAGATCTAGACCCAGGAGATAAGTGATCGTATGAAACAAAATTAGCAACAGAATATGTGGACGTGCAAGTACGTGTACCTTTACGAAGAGCAATAGGAAGGTCAAGATCTTTCGGAGGATCAAGTGGAGAAGAATCTGATGACGAAGGAACTAATGTAGGACATGTATCATCGACCACTTTCCTTCTCGAGTAAACTTGAACAACCAGTGGTCTTGCTGGAACAGGTACAAAAGGCACAATAGGCAAGTGGTGCTCGATAGAAGGACTCAAAGATGGAGGAAAAACATCATCGGATAGTTTTGTCACATCACGAGTAACTTGATAGACTAACCATTCATCTTCCTCCTGCTGACTTGTAGAAGTGGGAGGTACATAGAAGAATGGTGAAGTCTCTGAAAATGCCACATCGATTGACACAACATATTTGCCAAGTTTAGTAGAATAATATCGATACCCCTTCTAAAGACGAGAATAGCCCAAGAAAATACATTTCAATGCTTTGGGGTCCAACTTGGTAACCGTCGGTCGAACATCTCTAACATAACTGTTAGAACCCCAGCTTGATGGTTCGGATGTCGTGGGCTTGGCTAGGGATTTACATGATCAACCTAGACAAGACCAAATGGTAAGGGCAAAGGTTAGGTTTGCTTGAGACCAGTCTGTCGACATGGCTATGTCAGCATGGCATGGCATGTGTCGGCAGGGCATGGCAAGACCTTGGCAGTGGCGTGGCTAAGGCATGCGAGGCGTGGCTAAGGCATGACAAGGGCTGTCAAGCTAAGGCGAGACAATGCTAAGGCCGATTTAGGCTAAGGCAAGTCATGTTGCGGAGGCATGACTAAGGCAAGGCAAGTTGGGCTAGATATGGCTCGAACAAGGCGGCTTGGATGCTGACAAAACAGTGGCATGGGTGAGTGCACAATGCCCTGTGCCCAGGTGCGAAATTGGCACAAGAGCTGCCAAGGATGTGCTGGCACTGGGCATGTGCCTTGCACATGATAACAGTTGGGCAGTTGTAACCGCCTTGGAGAGATGGCTTGGCTTTGTTGCTGATTGTAATTTGAATTTGAATTCGAATTTAAGATAGGACCTATCAGTTGGGGATGTCAACTGAATTAGGATAAGGGCATGTGTTGTGCATGTGCCTGCCATGTGACAGAAGTTGTGGCCTATAAATAGGCACAGACAGGCTGTCTCAATGGCAGATTTGACTGTGTTAGTCAGATTTTTGTAAGGCTGAGTTGTGTGCTTCTTTGTGGCACGAGTTAAATACAAAGTTGGGACTTGTTCCTGTATATGCTTGTGTCCTTCTAAATTCGTGAGCCTAGACAAACTAAGGATTGAGTCAAAAAAGTAAGGGCCGAAGCCATAGTAAGTGTGGCTGCCATAGTGGGTGCGAACCAACAGGTTGACCCTCTATCAATTGGTATCAGAGCTTGGGGTTGCAATGGCTGGTGGTGCGAATTATAATGAATTACGTGAAAAAGTTGCAAGACTGGAGACGCTGGTTGGCTTGACAGATGACATAGACGAACTGGTTGATGTCCTGACACAAATTCAGGGCATTAACACAGAACTGTCAAGTTATCGTGCTGTTGTAGACAGTCAATTGGCTGGTCTTGTCACTTTTAGTGAAAATGCGGGTACACGAATTGAGGGTCTTTTGAAGGAAAATGAAGATTTGAAGGCGGAGGTGGTGGTCCTTCGTCGGGCTGCTGCTGGTTCGTCGCGGAGCGGCGAAGAACATGCCAAAATCAAAATTCCAGAACCAAAGTACTTTGATGGTGTTCGTGGTGCCAAGGAACTGGAAAATTTTCTGTGGGACTTGGAGCATTATTTTGCTACTACCCATGTTCCAGAAACTGACAAAGTGACCATGGCAGTTTGCTATTTTAGGAACGACGCAGTGTTGTGGTGACGTACAAAGAATGCTGATGACGAAAGTGTGGGCAGACCCAAGTGTGATACGTGGGAAAAACTGAGGGATGCACTTCGTGAGAAATTTCTGCCTAGCAATTCGTCTTGGGTTGCTAGGGACAGACTAAAGCGGTTGAAACAAGTTGGTTTCATTCGGGACTATGTGAAGGAGTTCTCATCATTAATGCTCGATATTCAGAACATGTCTGACGAGGATAAGTTGCACAACTTCATTTCTGGAATGCAAGGCTGGGCACAGAATGAATTGTGTAGGCAGAAAGTTCAAGATTTTCCTAGTGCCATTGTTGCGGCAGATGCTTTGATTGATTTTCGTTCTAACAGTGCTTCCCCTGATCCTACACCTTCTAAAACGAAGAAGAAGGAAAAGGGCAGAGACTGGAAGAAGGATAATCGCAAGTAAGAAGGGAATGACAAAGGAAAAGGAAAGATGGATGCTGCTTCATCTAACCAAAACAAGCAGACCAGTGAAAAGGTCTGTTGGACTTGTCAAAAACCTGGGCATCAGGCTAGGAACTGTCCAAAACAAGGGAAGATCAATGCTCTTCTTGCTGAAGAGGAGAAACAAGCCAAGGGACAGGACATTGCTGCCTATGTTAACCCACTACGGTTGTTGAATACGTTGTCTAGTGCAACTGGGGTGGACATAGAGGCAAATGATGATGCTAATGCCTTACTCAATACTGCTGAAAGTGTTGATGATTTGTCGCATGCTTACGGTTCTTTGATGTATGTTGATGTGAAAATTGGGCACAAAAGTGTTGTGACAATGGTTGATACCGGCGCTACTCACACTTTTGTGGCATCAAAAATCGTGAAGGAGTATGGATTGAAGGTGACTAATTGTGCAACGAAAATGAAGGCTGTAAATTCTACACCACAGTCAGGCTATGGCATGACATTGGATGTTCCACTGACCATAGGTCATTGGTCTGGGTTACACAACCTGACTGTGGTGTCGCTTGATGACTTCAATCTTTTTCTTGAGATTGATTTTATGAAAAAATTTAAGGTTGCTCCTATTCCTCATTTGGACGGTCTGATGTTCATGGCGGAATCTAACCCTGGATTTGTGAAAGGTATTCGACCTTATAATGAGGAGAAGAAGAGGAAACACTCCGGAATTGCTGCTATGTTGTCTGCTGCAGCTTTTGAAAAAGGCTTGAAGAAGGGTGAAACTGGTTATCTTGCTGCCTTGGTTGAAGTGAAGCCTGATGTGCAGATTGATGTCCCGGACAGTGTTGCTAAGTTGTTGACAGAATTCAAGGATGTGATGCCACCAGAATTGCCTAAAGAATTACCACCAAGGAGGGAGATTGATCATAGGATTGAGCTTATTCCTGGATCAGTGCCACCGGCACGCCCTCCTTATCGCATTTCTCCACTAGAATTGGCAGAATTAAGGAAGCAATTGTCTGAATTGCTGGAGGCCGGACTGATCCAGCCTTCGAAGGCTCCCTATGGTGCCCCTATTGTGTTCCAAAAGAAGCAAGATGGAAGCCTGTGCATGTGTGTTGACTATCGTGAACTGAACAAATTGACTGTGAAGAACAAGTATCCGGTGCCGCTAGTTCAAGACTTGATGGATAGGCTGTCTAAGGCTAGTTTTTTTTCTAAGTTGGATTTAAGGTCTGGCTATTGGCAAGTGCGCATAGCTGAGGGGGATGCCCCAAAGACTACTTGTGTCACTAGATATGGTAGCTATGAATTCCTTGTAATGCCGTTTGGGCTGACTAATGCCCCGGCTACTTTCTGCAACTTAATGAATAATGTCCTTTACGAGTACCTTGATGACTTTGTAGTTGTTTACTTAGATGATATAGTCATTTATAGTAGAACACTAGAAGATCATTTGCTGCATTTGAGAGTGGTGCTGCAACGACTTAGAGAATACCAACTCTATGCCAAGATGGAAAAATGTGAGTTTGCTTGTCGCGAGATCAAATTTTTGGGCCATTTGGTTAGTGAAAACCAGGTGCGCATGGACCCTAAGAAAGTGCAGGCTATTGTGGATTGGCAAGCACCGACCGGGGTTAAAGAATTGAGGTCATTTTTAGGATTGGCAAACTATTATCGGAAGTTCATTGCTGGCTATTCAAAGAAGGTTGCCCCATTGACGAATTTGTTGAAAAAGAATGTTATGGGCTTGGTTTGAAGCAAGTGACAAGGCTTTCAATTCATTGAAAAAAGCCATTGCTTCTGAACCAATATTGCGGTTGCCTGATTTTGACTTGTCATTTGAAGTACACACCGATGCTTCTGATTATGCTGTCGGTGGTGTGCTGGTACAAGATGATCATCCGGTAGCATTTGAGAGCAGAAAGTTGAATCCTGCGGAGCAAAGGTATTCTGCTCATGAAAAGGAGATGGTGGCAGTCCTACATTGTCTCCAAATCTGGCGAGTGTATTTGCTGGGAACGAAGTTTCTTGTCAAGACCGACAATGTGGCTAATACTTACTTCAAAACTCAATAGAAATTGAGTCCGAAGCAAGCTCTATGGCAGAAGATTCTTGCTGAATATGACTTCGTTAGGATACACAAACCAGGCAAGCAAAATCAAGTAGCGGATGCTTTAAGTCGCAAAGAGGTATTTGCTGCAGTTTATGCACTCATTAGACTTGAATCTGATTTCTTAGATAAGATTAAGTTTAGTGCTGCATATGATTCATTATATGTTAAATTAATGGATCAAGTCAAAGACGGGACAGTTAGACGGTATTGGATCGAGGACGATCTACTGTATTTTAAGGGGGGGAGAATCGTTGTGCCTCAGAGTGATGGGTTGCGTCGAAAACTTCTTAAAGAAACACATGATCCTGTCTATGCTGGTCATCCAGGTGTTGAAAGAATGATGGCATTATGTGAAGTCTTGTCTTGTTTGTCAACTTGACAAGACTGAAAGAAAGAAAGAAGCGGGTTTGCTGCAACCTCTACCTATTGCAGAACGTCCATGAGCTTCTGTTTCTATGGATTTCATTAGCGGATTTCCAAAGGTTGATGGCAAAGCGTCAGTCATGGTGGTGGTTGACAGGTTTTCAAAGTATGCTATTTTCATTGCTGCTCCTACCCTTTGTTCTTCTGAGATAGCTGCTGAATTATTCTATAAGTTTGTGGTGAAGCATTTTGGTGTTCCACTTGACATAGTGAGTGATCGAGACACTAGGTTCACAGGCCGGTTTTGGACTGCATTGTTCAACATGATGGGTACTGAACTAAAGTTCTCAACAGTGAATCATCCACAAACAGATGGACAGACCGACAGAATCAATCATCTGCTTGAAGAATATTTGAGGCATTATGTGACTGCAAGTCAGAAGAATTGTTTGGAATTGTTGGACAGTGCGCAGTTTGTTATAATCTGCATAGGTCGTCAGCAACTGAAAAGAGCCCCTTTGAACTAGTGTTGGTCATGCAGCCTAACACGCCACTGGAAGTTGCTAGATCCAAAACAGAGGGCAAGTGCCCTGCTGCCTACAAGTATGCAAAAGACAAGCAAGAGTTACTAGATGAAACACAAGATAGCTTGAGAAAGGCAGCGAAGCGAATGAAGAAGTATGCTGATAGACATCGGCGTGCTCTAGAATTCCAAGTTGGGGACAAAGTGTTGCTGAAACTTACTCCCCAAATATGGAAGAAAATCAGTAGCAAGACGATTCATCGTGGACTGATTTCAAAGTATGATGGACCCTTTGAAGTAATAGAATGGGTGGGTGAAGTAGCTTACCGGTTGAATCTGCCGGAAAGGCTAAAAATCCACCCTACTTTCCATGTGAGTTTTCTGAAGCCTTTTTATGAGGATGCTGAAGATCCTGCAAGGTCGGCTACAAGACGTGCTCTTCCTGTTGTGCGGCAGCAATTTGAAGAGGAAATTGAAAAGATCTTAGATCACCGGACTTTAGGACAAGGCAAGAAGAATAGGCGAACAGAATTTTTGGTTCAATGGAAGAGCAAGCAAGTGTGTGATGCTACTTGGGAAAAAGATTCATCATTATGGCAATTTGAAGATCAGATCAATGCATACTTTAATTCTACCTCGTCGAGAATGACGAGCTCATCTGGTGGGGGAAGTTTATTAGAACCCCAGCTTGATGGTTCGGATGACGTGGGCTTGGCTAGGGATTTACATGATTAACCTAGACAAGACCAAATGGTAAGGGCAAAGGTTAGGTTTGCTTGAGACAAGTCTGTCGATATGACTATGTCAGCATGGCATGGCAAGACCTTGGCAGTGGCGTGGCTAAGGCATGACATGGGCTGGCAAGCTAAGGTGAGACAATGCTAAGGCTGATTTAGGCTAAGACAAGTCATGTTGCGGAGGCATGGCTAAGGCAAGGCAAGTTGGTCTAGATATGGCTCGAACAAGGTGGCTTGGATGCTGACAAGACAGTGGCATGGGCGAGTGCACAAAAGCCCAGGGTCCAAGTGCGAAATTGGCATAAGAGCTGCCAAGGATGTGCTGGCACTGGGCATGTGCCTTGCACATGATAACAGTTGGGCAGTTGTAACCGTCTTAGACAGATGGCTTGGCTTTGTTGCTGATTGTAATTTGAATTTGAATTCGAATTTAAGATAGGACCTATCAGTTGGGGATGTCAACTGAATTAGGATAAGGGCATGTGCTGTGTATGTGCCTCCCATGTGACACAAGCTGTGGCCTATAAATAGGCACAGACAGGTTGTCTCAATGGCAGATTTGGCTGTGTTAGTCAGATTTTTGTAAGGCTGAGTTGTGTGCTTCTTTGTGGCACGAGTTAAATACAAAGTTGGGACTTGTTCCTGTATATGCTTGTGTCCTTCTAAATTCGTGAGCCTAGGCAAACTAAGGATTAAGTGAAAAAAGTAAGGGCTGAAGCCATAGTAAGTGTGGCTGCCATAGTGGGTGCAAACCAACAGGTTGACCCTCTATCACATGTACTTCCAAACACCTTAGGTTCCACTGGAAATAGTGAATTGTTTGGAAAAAGAACACTGTAAGGCATATTACCAGCAAGCACGCTAGATGGCATGCGATTAATCAGAAAACAGGCGGTAGAGACTGCATTGGCCCAAAACTGTTTAGGAACCTTCATTTGGAACAAAAGTGCTCGATCAGTCTCAAGTAGATGCCTATTCTTCCTCTCAGCAACTCCATTTTGAGAGGGTGTATCAACACATGAAGATTGGTGGAGGATACCATGTTGTCTTATGTAGGACTGAAACAATTCTGACATATATTCTTTAGCGTTATCACTCCTCAAAATACGCACGAAAGCATTGAATTGAGTTTTGATCTCAGCACAAAAGGCACAAAAATGAGTAAATACTTCAGAGCGACTCTTCATAAAATAAATCCAAGTCATTCGAGAGAAATCATCCACAAAAGTGACAAAATACTTGTGTCCAGTTTTGGAAACAATAGGACATGGCCCCCAATCATCAGAATGAACTAACTCAAAGACTGACTCAACTCGATTATTAACTCTTGGACTTAACGAACTGCGATGGTGTTTTGCAAATCGACATGACTCACAATCCAATGAAGAAATATTCTGAAATTCAGGACGGAGCTTCTTCAACAAAGGTAGAGAAGGATGTCCCAGTCGACAATGTGCCTCAAATAGGGACACAACACTAGAGCAGGCAATAGACCGAGGCGCCCATTCATCAAGGATATATAGATCACCAGATACATGTCCCTTACCAATAACCTGATTCGTCACAAGATCACGAAATAGACAATGATCCGGAAAGAATGAGATATAGCAATTAAGCTTTTGGTAATTTTACTGACGGAAATCAAATTAAAGGCCAACTGTGGCAGATTTAATACAGATGACAAGGTAATAAAGGAGGTTGGTTTTACTGTCCCAAATCCAACACTAGTACAAGTTGATCCATCGGCTACAGTAACCGGAGAAGGTTCTTTATGTGGTATAAAGCTAGAGAAAATGTTAGGATTACCTGTTATGTGATTTGTGGCACCCGAATCAATCACCCACTTATTAGAAGAGGTGATAAGACATGTTTTATCGTACTCAGCAAAAGCATTAACCGGAGTGGAAATTTTAACAGATTCCTCGGCCGAGAGCAAAATCACTTTTTCAGAAGATGGACTATGAACAGAAGCAATACTAGCCAAAGTGTTCATTCCTCCTCCTACATTACCAGTCATTTTCAAACAAGTTCACAGGGGCTTAACAGAGAGGTTTACCAAATATGTAGTTGAAAAGATCAGGAGCTTAACAGATATACAAACTATCAGCCCACCAACAAACAAGGAGCGACTAACCAAATGTTATGCACAGAAACTTTCAACAAAGGTATAAAGCACCCAACTGTCACCAAACAATTTTGGATTCCAAACAATGGTGATTAAGAGACCAAGAACTAGAGATACAAATCTGACTCCAGAAATTAGCTATGGAGAAACCAAGAGCAAGGAGATACAAATCAGATTTCAAAGTACCAGTGGTAACGAACGAACATCAGGGAAAAAAATAATTCTGATCCAGAACCAAGGACAAAGCAACTGGAATGATATTGTTGTTGCTTACAGTATTTTGATGATCAAAGAGACACCAGAAATGTGTCTAAAGCTATCTGGCAATGTCTGAGCCAAAAAATCAGACCAATGAGACCTCTCACGCACCCACACAGGCTGCTAGAAAATTCCCTAATGAAAAATCCGGCGAGGCAGTGAAACAATTCCGGCGAGACAGTAACTAATTCCGACAATGACACACATGCTCTGATACCATCTTATTGAGCAAGGTTTTGAAGTAATTTTCATATATCTTATATCTTATTCCACAATAGGACAGATACATATACATCTACAGCTATGCTAATTAAGGAAATAATCAAAAAGGAAATTCTATCAATCCCTGAAGATCTGCTATTATCCCTAAAGATATGCTATCATATCTCTAAAGATATACTATTCTATGTACATTCTACATAAGAGTGTCTACATACATTCTTTAACATCATTCAACTAGAAGTACTGATGAGGCAGGGTCCAGATAAGATGAGGTTTTCTGAGAGCTATCTTTTGAACAAAATCAACAAAAAATCTATTTAGCAATGCAATTAGGGAACTACTCTTTTTTCTGAACACATTCCAATACGATTTGATTAACGTAAAGAACAAATGTATCAACTAAGAAGCCACCTAGTCAATCAGGGAAAACCATTCTAGGCTTGGCAAGAGCTTTGTTCGTCTATTATGTTATATATCTTAGTCGTTAAGAGAGAGAAAGTAGTCATTTAATGCTCTTGCCAAATTGTGATCCTTGTGACATTTTTTCTTTCTAAAATACCCTTATAACTGACCTGCTATCTGATACACACTTTAAGAGTAAGGGAAATTGTAACAAGTTAGTTAGAGAAATTGTAAAAGTTCAGGAAAGTAGTTACACTGTAGAAGCTACAGTCCGGTAGTTAGTTGCTACAGTAATGTTAGTTAGGTAGTTATAACTAACTCGGGTTAGCTTAGTTTATGGAGTAGATTTGACTCATTAATTGTAGTCTCAATATAAGTGTGTAAACTCATCAATTCAGATATGATATGAACATACAAGAATCTCTCTCTTATCTGTTTTTTCTCTCCATTCTTCTTCTTCTCTAAATTGTATTCTCGAGGGAAAACCCCCTGAGCAGTGTTTCGATCCTCGAATTCTTAAGTGAATTCTTGCAATCGATTATCATTGGTATGAGAGCTTTCGATTCCTTGGAATTGTGATGGCAAAGGGATCAAGATCCACTGATAATTCTACTTCTGAAGTTGTGGAATTAAGGGAAATGATCCATAAATTGACAGCAAAGATGGGGACTTTGGCAGGGGAAGTCACAACCCTGAAGAGGTTGGATCAAGTGGTGATGGAATTGAAGGAACACTTGGTGAATTCCGCAGGGAATCAAAGAGAAAAATTTCCAGTGGAACAAGCAGAACCATCTATGGCAAGATAATCTGAAGACAGAGGTCACAGGGATAGAAGCCCTATCAGTTACAATACTCATAATTCCAATTTCTCTAGATGGTCGAGGATGGAATATTTGAAGTTTGCAGGGGATGATTTGAGATCTTTGTTTTACAAGATCGAGAAGTTCTTTTCTATGGAAAATGTACGTGCTTCTGAGAGGTGACAGTGGCAGCACTACAGTTGGAAGGGGAAGCAATTCAGTGGCATTTGTCTTTCATGAGGCATAGACAATATCTTCGACCTGTAGCATGGAATGATTATGTAATGTCTCTATTGAGATATTTGGGACTGATTTTGATGATCTTATGGAAGAAATAAAGAAGATCAAGCAGGTGGGAAGTGTAAAAGAGTATCAAGCTGTGTTTGAAAAGAATCTAACATGGGTGAATTTGCCAAAGAGAATGAAATTAGTTGTTTCATTGGGGGTTAAAACCTGAATTGAACATTGCTGTGAAGATCACAAATCCTACTTCATTATCTCAAGTTTACAGGAATACAAGATTGCAAGAAGCTTACTTATCCACTATCAAACAACCAGTAAGTGCACAACCTGTTTTGAATTCAAGAAGGTTCGGGAATCAGAGAAATTACAATAGCAAGCCTTTATTTCCTACCTCAAGCACCAACAATGCCATCTCTATTAAGGGTGTGAACAGAAGAACATTGAGTCTAGAAAAGATCAACGAGGAGAGGGCAAAGGGGCTGTGTTAATTCTGTAATGAGAAATATACAATGGGACATAAATGCAAAACTTCCAAGAAATTGTATTTGTTGGAATTGGAAGATATGGAAGAACCAGATGATCTGGAGAAGGGACCTAATGTAGACTTGCAAGAAGAAGAGGATAACAAATTAGAATTGGTTACAACTTGCAGAACACATGGAGATCTCTATACATGTCTTGAATGGATCTTTGGGGTTTAGAACACTCAAGTTAACTGGATATCATTCAAAGAAGGGGTTGCATATACATTGATACTCGAAGTTCTCATAACTTCATAGATCCTGAATTAGTGCAACAATTGGGATGTGCAGTCAGATCCACAAGCCCTCAAATGGTTGCTGCAGCTAATGGGAGCATGAGAGTGGATAAAATGACCAGAATCACTTAGTTGTTACAGGGAGCTGAGTTTTCAGCTGACTTCCTACTATTGCCCTTGGGATCATGTGGAGTAGTTCTAGGAGTTCAATGGTTGCTGACCTTGGGTGATATCAAGATGAACTTCAGGAATTTGACTATGGAATTCTGGTACAGGGGAAGAAAACAGTTACTAAGAGGAGCTGGAAACCAGGTGCAGACTTCAGGAGCAGGTAAATTGGCTAAGTACTCAGGTAATCAATCCCAACTCTGTATGATTCAAGTTATGCCTATGGGAAATGAAGAGGTGAAGGGGCATTCACTAGAGATTGAGAGGGTTAAAACAGACAGTAATCAAGCTTTAATGGAATTGTTATCAGAGTTTACTAAATTGTTTGAGGAACCTACTAGCTTACCACTTTCCAGGGGTGTGTTTGATCATAGAATTGTGTTACAAGCTGGGGCTGAACCTATGAACAAGAGACCTTATAGTTACCCTTCCATTAAGAAAGACATTATAGAGGGCCTGGTGCAACAGATGCTAAATCAAGGGATCATACAACATAGTTGTAGTCCATTTGCATCTCCAGTAGTTTTGGTGGGCAAGAAGGACGGTACATGGAGGCTAAGTGTAGACTACAGGTATGTATCTGAATAAGTTCACTCTGAAGAACAAATTTCTCATTCCTATTGTTGTAGATCTTTTAGATGAGTTAGGAGAATCCAAAATGTTCTCCAAGATAGACTTAAGGTCTAGATATCATCAATTGAGGACGGCAGTAAATAATGTGCCTAAAACTGCTTTCAGAACTCAGTTAGGCCATTTTGAATATCTAGTAATGCCTTTTGACTTATTTAATGTACCTGCTACTTTTCAAGGATTGATCAATTCTATATTTCAGAAATTTCTCAGAAAACATGTTCTAGTTTTCTTTGATGATAATCTGATTTATAGGACTATGGAAGAGCATGTTGTACATCTGAGATATGTGTTTATAGAGATGGTCAAGCATGAACGCTTTGCTAAGAAGAGTAAGTGTTTCTTTGGAATTCTGAAAATTGAGTATCTTGGTCACTTTATCTCAGCAGAAGAAGATTCATCTGATCCTCATAAAGTGGAAGCTGTGAGTAATTGGCCCATTCCAACTACTCTTAAGCACCTAAGGGGATTTTTGGGGCCAGATGGTTGTTACGGGAGGTTCATACAAGGTTTTGATGTGATCTGCAAGCCCTATTTGACAAATAAGAATAGTTTCAAATGGTCAATTACAGTTCAGACAACTTTTGAGCAACTAAAGGAGGCTTTAACACAAGCTCCTGTCCTTGCTTTACCTGATGTCAACAAGACATTTGTTGTAGTGACTGATGCCAATGGGTTTGGAATAGAAGTTGTACTCATGCAGGAGGGGCATTCTATTGCTTTCATTAGCAAAGCTTTGTCACCAAGACATGTTGCTTTATCAGTTTATGACAGGGAATTATTGGCTATTGTTCAAGTTGTCACTAAGTGGTCTCAATACCTATTAGGTCAGAGGTTTATAATAAGGACTGATCAGAAAGCTCTGAAGTTCCTTATGGAGAAAAAATTACATACTAATTCCCAACTGTTATGGTTGACTAAACTGATGCCTTTTGATTACTCTACCGAGTACAAAAGAGGAGTTGACAACAAAGTGGTTGATGCATTGTCAGAGACACTGGAGCAGAGTTATTGTCCTTCATTATTTCTCCTACAAACACTGATCTTTTCCAAGCTATTGTAGACAACTGGACTACTGATCAGGAACTCCATCAGCTCATTGATGATTTGCAAACTGATCCTACTACTCATAAACAGTTTACTTGGAGTCAGGGACAACTTAGAAGGATAGGCAAACTGGTTATTGGCAAGGCACAAAGTTTGAGAAATGAGATCATGACCTTTTGGCATGCTAGTCCTCAAGGGGGTCACTCTGGTGTTGAAGCTACCTTGAGAAGATTACTTACACTCTTCTATTGGAAGAACATGAGAGAGGAGGTGAAGAAGTTCATTCAGAACTGGGATGTATGCCAAAGGAATAAATCTGATTTAGCAGCATATCCTGGTCTTTTGCAGCCTTTACTTATTCCTGAGGTGGCTTGGTCTCAATTCAGCATGGATTCCATTGATGGTTTGCCTAAGTCATGTGGTTATGAGGTGATTCTAGTAATAGTAGACAGATTCTGCAAGTATGGGCATTTCCTTCCACTCAAACATCCTTGTACTGCTCAATTAGTTGCTAAATTGTTCTTAGACACTCTCGTCAAATTGCATGGTTTACCTGATGCTATCACTAGTGATAGGGATGCTCTTTTCCTCAGCTCTTTCTGGCAAGAATTATTCACACTGCAAGCTGTACAGGTACATACATCTTCAGCCTATCATCCTCAGTCTGATGGTCAGACTGAGGTCTTAAACAGATGTTGGGATACCTCTTTGAGATGCTATTGTGATGAGGATGCTTCTAATTGGTTTTCTTGCCTACCTATGGCTGAATATTGGTACAATACCTCTCATCATTCAGCTATTCAAACAACACCATATGAGGCATTGTAAGGGAGGCCACCACCACTACACTTGCCCTATCTTCCTGGAGAATCAGCTTTGGCTGAAGTTGATAATACGCTATTGGATAGAGAGCTTAAGCTTCAACTGCTCAAGGATCATCTGGGTAAAGCTCAGTTGAGAATGAAGCAACATGCTGATGCTCATAGGAGTGAGAAACTTTGATGTAGGAGACTGGTTTACTTCAAAGTTCATTCCTATAAGCAGGTTACTATTACTAATAATTTATCCCATAAACTAGCTGCTAAATACTATGGCCCTTTCCAGATCATCAAAAGAGTTGGTCATGATGCATACACTCTCTTATTACCTGTTTCTGTCAAGATACACCCACTGTCCATGTTACTTTGTTGAAAAAGTGCTGCTCCAAATCTCTGATACTCCTACTGTTGATTTGGGAAATCCTCATTGCCCTGAACCTGAGTTAGTCTTACAGAGAAGGATGGTGAAGAAAGGAGACAAAGCTGTTGCACAAGTGGATCAAATGGTCTGGTCTTCCTGCTGATGTTGCTACATGGGAGTTTGCTAGTGTTCTGAAGACAATTTCCTTTGTTTGATCCTTGAGGACAAGGATCTCTATTAAGGAGGGAGTACTGATACGTACTTTAAGAGTCAGGGAAATTGTAACAAGTTAGTTAGAGAAATTTTAATAGTTCAGGAAAGTAGTTAACATTGTAGAAGCTACAGTGCAGTAGTTAGATGGTGCAGTAAAGTTAGTTATAACTAACTCGGGTTAGCTTAGTTGATGGAGTAGACTTGACTCATTAATTGTAGTCTCAATATAAGTGTGTAAACTCATTAATTCAGATACGATATGATCATACAAGAATCTTTCTTCTCAACTCTTTTCTCTCTCCATTCTTCTTCTTCTCTGAACTGTATTCTCGAGGGAAAACCTCCTAAGCTGTGTTTCGATCCTCGAATTCTTAGTGAATTCCTGCAATCGATTATCACTATCATGAACAGAGAAGAGAATGAAAAGGTTTTTGTATTTATTCTTTGTAATTATAGCTGGTTATCTCCTGCCATTTACTGTCCTCGTTTCTCTCAATATTGGACTCCGCACGAGGATATGAACCGGTAACTAGTTGTTAAATTATCAACTCTCCACATCCTTCTTGTCAGTGGCGGAATTCAATGTCAACGTATATCAAGCATCATCATTCATTCATCAAGTTAGTAGCTATAGGTTGGTCATATGTATCATTAAGCATCAGCATTTAAGAAGCCTTACTAGAATGCCTTTCTTTGCTCTTTATTTATGGTTCAAAGCATCTTCACAGTAGCTGCATGAGCTTTCGTGCAGCTCAATCTGTTGCTTCTCGTTCATACAACTACTCTAGTTCTGCTGTGGCTGGTGAAACAGTTGATGATAGTTTCAGCTTATTCATATGGAGAAGCGTCAGTATCTAAGGAGTTAAGCTGTATAGGCATTTCTACTGGCTAGTAGATTAGCTCAACTTTCATTTCATTTGACATAACATATACATATGTGCAGGTTTGGTTTCCAAACGCCCGAGGGCTGGAACACATATGATCACTATAGATCACTGTGTTACATGAGGCCCTTGGCGATTTGGGCAATGCAGTGGGCTCTATCAAAGCCAAAGCTTCACAACCAGGAGATGAACCACATGAGTGCAAGTGAGAATTCTTCCTATGTAGAACAGCATGCAAGATTTCAAGAGGTTGCTCGCCTTCTCAAGTTACCAAAAGAAGAAGCTTCCACAAGTTACATTCAGTTGTTTCATGAGTTTCTTTGTAAGAAATTGTCAATTTGACCTGTCAAAACACTTCCTTTCCCAATTATTGAGATAAGGTGTAAATGCTACAGTACTTCAAATACTCTAGCACAAGGCGTAAATGCTACAGTACTTCAAATACTCTAGCACTTTATCACCCTGCTCATTTTTAAAATAATATCTCATTTTCTTCAACTTCCATCACAAAGATCAATTTCTAGTATACATTTACAATAATTTGCCAAAGCTTTTGCGTGATTTCCCGATATTCTTTACGATCGTCATTTGATAAACGAAACCCCGTTCCTTAACTATACATGATATTTTTATCACTCATACCCTTATAAAACAACTAGATACATTTGCATGTGCGCAATATAAGTTACTCTCTATGTTTCAATTCACTAGTTCCGCGGCAGGTGCACGTGTATGCCCAGTCATGTAATACACAGTTTCATAAAATAACAATTTTTTCCGTCTTCTTTTTATATTTACAGTCTCAATCACTCTTCAATATTTTATCATTGAAATACAATTTTATATGTTATTTGAAGAGTAGAAGAATGTCTCATTGAGGAGGTATGATAGGTTGGATATAGTGAGTATGAAAAATGATGGAGGTAGGCCAAGTAAGTATGGGAGGTGTGATTAGACAAGACATGTAGCAATTTCAACATACCAAGGTCATTTTAGATAAGAGGGTATGAAGGTCGCGGATTAGGGTGGAAGATTAGTTAGTAAATGAGCTTGGTCTCGCTTCTCCGCAGGATTAGACTTAGTAGAGGTCTAATAACACCGTGTCTATCGTAGTATTAGTCTTAGGCATGTAGTTATTTACTTTTGCTACCTATTTCTATATGTTGTTTATTGTATTTCAGTTACTACATTATTTCGTTGTTGCTACTGTTTCTTTTTTTCTAAATACTTTGGACTGCTTTCCTTATTGATTGACATGCTTTTCCACTGTCATATATCATTTTTCGTAACTACTTAAATTTGTTACACTTGAGCCAATTGTTTTTCGAAAACAGGCTCTCTATATCCACGAGATAGAGATAACTAAGGTCTACATACACTCTACCCTACTCAGGAAATTATACTGAGCATGTTTTTGTTGTGATTGTGATATCTAAGGAACTTGAATATGTCATTTGAAGCAGATGTGATTCTTTTTGTTATTTTACCCGATGTCAGGAATTCATATTATAGGGGCACATGACAATTCGATCGAATTCATGTCATGTACGGCTCATCTAAGAAGAAGGAACTCTCCGTAAGAATTTTTTTCATTATCAGGACTTCAATTTCAAACTTCTAATAAAGGTGGAGAGATTCTATCCATTCCACTGCCACCTTTGATGGTAAGAAAAATTGATGGTTTTTCTTTGGTCAGAAAAGTTGATGTTGATATAGCTTGACATGGCTTCTTCCTATTTTCATAGTGAAAAAATAAAAAGTATTTCCCAAAAATATTTACCATGATACATATCATAGATATGTAAATTTTTGCCGTCCTTTAAATTTATACCATTGTAATGTGAATATTTCTTTTAGGTTTACTTTTAATATTTTAATTTTATTTCTTTTAATTCTATGCTTGTTATCTTCCATCGCTCAATAAACAGGTTACTTTTTTTCACAGATTATTGATAATATACTGAATTTTCTTTTCTATGCACATATCATAGACATTGATTAAGACTTAATATAATTAAAAACAGTTTTGAATATTGAGAGTTGTGGTTAATTAACTAAAAATTTCTAATGCCTCTATCCAATTACTCCATATTAAGAGTAATCAATTCTATATTTAATCTATTCTTTTTTTTTTTTGGGGGGGGGGGGGGAGGGGGGGTGGCTAAATAAAATTTAGTCTGTCCTAACTCTCAAAATTTCTTTTATTTTACTTGTCTTGTATGTTTATTTAGTAATTTTTAATGTCTCAATTTCCACCAATATTATTAACCAACAATCGATAGTGTACATGGTCCACCATCATATTATCGACATATCGACAAACTAACACAAAATAATCACATATCTTTTGTATATAATCATAATATGTTTAATTATGATATTTTAACTTTATTTCTCTTAGGTCTATGTATGTCTATGTTTTTAGCTTACTTTTCACAGTAAATTTGTTAGATCGTTTCATACAAAATGTCGATAATATACTTATTTTATTTTCTATCGACATGTCATACACTAACTAAGAGATTTATAATTAACTCACAACATTGAATATTGAACACACTATAGTTAATTAAGTGGAAACTTCTACTTATTCTTATATATTTATGATATTATATATTGATAGTAATCAATTGTATAGTTAATCTGTTATATTACTCTCCCTATTCATGTTGTTCTTAGTTTCTTCTCCGTGTGTGCAATAATATTTTGGGATAATTTTAAAGACCTGCCTATATGTTTTCTTCTACAATAATAACCTTCCTTGTAATTTCAGATATTGCACTTCACTTTCGTATTTTAATTTTTTTGTAATAATATTTCATGATCTAAATGACAAAATTTTGTGATTTTCTTATATTGTCCTTTAAATTGCAATTAGCAATACTACATTTTTTTAACACATGTACTCCCCCAAATATTCTTTCTGTCACTTAGATTGTGTAAAAATATGAAAAATCCAACTAATAAGACAAAATGAAAACAAATCATCCTCTTTATGCTTGAAATTTAAATTAAAAAATAGTGGAAATAACAATGGTTTTATTAGCCTTGAAAATAATTTTAAGTTAAACAGTATTACATCAACCTCAATTTATTGTGAACAAGCTAACCTTGAAAGATTATGAGAAAGAGGAAAAGGTAACCATATTGGTCAAGAAAGAATACGAAGAAGACGTTTTATTTGTTCTGATGAATAGTCGTGACTATTAAAGAAATGATTTCGAAGTGCGGGCAATATATAGGAGTTAGATTTTTTCCTAATAACTTGGAATTTAGGTTTAAGAGGGGTATTTTAATAATTTAATTTTTAAGTTAGAATTTTCTACTTTTATAGTTTATTCCAAGGGAACTTACAACTCCATTACGGGGATGGAATGATTTGTGCGACGATTTGGCAGACGTTTAACATTGAAACTACATGGAAGGATAGTGATGATGTATAAAAGCTGAACATAATCTAAAATATATATAGTTTGAAGAAGATGACTAATAGAAAAAGATTGAAAGATAGGTAAATTATAAATAATTGCGGATACCTGTTTGCCACAAAGAGATCGCCAATTTTGTGTGAATCACTTTAATAACTATTAGATACTCTTTAAGATTGAAAAGACCATACATGTTTGTTGTTGATAAACAGCAAAAGGAAAGAGAATATGCATTCACCATTTCTGGTTGCTTTTTGGTCTTAGATAAATTATGAATAGAATGGATGTGTGATTGTTAATGGAGGAGTATGAAGGTTCAGTTGTGACTGTTAATGAACAAGTACCGGTCGGCATGTGATATTTGTAGGCGTAAGGCTTTTAGAGTTAGTTTTTCTTTTTTAATTATTAAATAGGTTTATTAGATTAAAGAGGGGTATTTTAGTAATTTTACTTTTATCTTAAGGGCTTCATACTTTTAAGGTAGTATAGATATAGATATAGATGTGACATTGATAAAATTTTGAAACTTAATGGAATTTTTTTTTATATTTTTAAAACTATTTTAAATTGTTAGTTATTGTAATTTATAGTATGTATCACGTAGTTTCTAAATATATAAATAATTGAAAAGGCCTTTTAATTATTGTTAATACCTTTTTAATAATCTAATACTCATCTTAAAATATCAAACATTACAACAATGATCAGAGTAATTTGTTTCATTGATCAATTGTAAACACATTTAATTAATTTGATCACAATTCTTTACCTACTTTACTGCTATATACTCCTTTCATTCACTGTTTTTTTACTGTCCAATAGGGTCAATTTGACTAAATTTGGTGCTAAAATGAATTAGATAAATTCAATATTTTAAAAATTAAAATTTAAATGTTCAAAAACTAATATTCAATTTGAAAACAAATACTACTTTTTTTAAAATTTCATAATTTTTATGTCCATACTCTCACTAAGTCAGTCCAATCATATAAGTATGTTGTTCCTTATTCTTCTGTAAATTTTCTTTTTATTTTATATTATTTGATCTCTGTTGATCTAATACATCAGTTAAGAAATTTTAATTAAAGAAATATTTACTCAACTAATCTATAAATGATGATGTAAAACTTTGAATTTGACAACTATTATTTTATGTAGTTATTTCATACTAAAGATGTATGGAAAAAATAATAACTTTTTTTTAATTTATGAAAAATAGATAAATAAAATGAAATATTTATAATATTTAATATTAGGCCAATTAAAATGAAGCTAATGAGACTGAGGGAGTAAAAATCTGCACCAAAAGTAAAATCAAAATCAAGTTGAACATAAGCCCACGTGGCATCAAAAGAGGAAAAAAAAAAGAAGAAGAAGATAAAGTTGGAGTTATAGGGCATTACATGGGATGACCCATGAATTAACTTTTTGCCCTTCTACCCCTCAAATATTTTTATACTTTTCATGTTCATTTCTCTAAACTTCTAAAAAAAAATTCTTTTTTTTTTCTCTTTTTTATTTTTTCTTTCTATTTTCTTTTTCTTATTTTAATTCATTTATTTCAATCTTTATTTTTCTTTTTTCTTTTTCATTTTTCTCAAACTTTTTATTTATTTATTTCTTCTCATTTTGTTTTTCTCAACCTTTATATTTATTTTTTTTGTGTTTTTATTCTTCTCTTTTTTTTTTAATCTCTTTTTTTTTCTCATCTTCTATTATTTTTTGTTATTGAACAGAAAGTTAGATAATCTGCATAGAGAATCTTCTTTCCTTGATATCGAAGTAAGCTTAAGGGCGTGACTTGTTGTTTGAAAATCCTTTGGGATAAATCTTGTCTCTAAGGCAAGAGTTACGTTCTAGAACATCTCATAAATCAAGACACAATGTGATAGTGCCAACTCTTGTCCATGGGGCGTAATTTGTTGTTTGAAAGTCCTTGGAGGCACAACTTGTTGTTTGAAAGTCCTTGGGCTAAGTTTTGCCTCTAAGGCAAGAGTCATAGAACATCTCATAAATCAAAACACAATGTAATAGTGTCAACTCTTGACCATGAGGTGTAATTTGTTGTTTGAAAGCCCTTAGGGGCGTAACTTGTTGTTTGAAAGCCTTAGTCACATCTTGTCTCTAGAGCAAGAATTATAGATCATCTCAAAAATCAAAACACAATGTGGTAGTGTCAACTCTTGCCCATAGGGCGTAACTTGTTGTTTGAAAGTCCTTGCGCTAAGTCTTGCCTCTAAGGTAAGAGTTATAGAACATCTTATAAATCAAGGCATAATATGGTAGAGTCAACTCTTACCCATGAGGCGTAACTTGTTATTTGAAAGCCCTTGGTCTAAGTTTTGCCTCTAAGGCAAGAGTTATAAAGCATCTCATAAATCAAACACAATGTGGTAGTGTCAACTCTTGCCCATGGGGCGCAACGTGTTGTTTGAAAGCCCTTGGTCTAAGTCTTGGCTCTAAGGCAAGAGTTGTAGAGCATCTCATAAATCAAAACACAGTGTGATAGTGTCAACTCTTGCTCATGGGGCATAACTTGTTTTTTTGGGATGTCCTTGGGCTAAGTCTTGCCTTATAGGCAAGAGTTATAGAGCATCTCAGAAATCAAGACACAATATGGTAGTATCAACTCTTGTCCATGGGGCGTAACTTATATTTTTTTGAGGTCCTTGGGTTGAGGCAAGACTTATAGAGCATCTCATAAATCAAGATACAATGTGGTAGTGTCAACTCTTGCCTATGGGTGTAACTTGTTGTTTGGAAGTCCTTTGGGATAAGTCTTGCCTCTAAGGTAAGAGTAATAGAACATCTCATAAATCAAAACATAATGTGATAGCGCCAACTCTTACCCATGGGACGTAACTTGTTGTTTGAAAATCCTTAGGCTAAGGCTTGCCTCTAAGGCAAGAGTTATAGAACATCTCATAAATCAAAACACAATGTGATAGTGTCAACTCTTGCACATGGGGCGTAACTTGTTCTTTGGAAGGAATCGAAGAAAAGAAAAGATAAGAAAAAAATAGAGGTTGAGGAAAAAGAAAAAAATGAAGAAAACAAAAAAAAGAAAAGAAAAGAAAAATAAAGGTTGATAAAATTAAAAAAAAAAATCAAAGAAAATAGAAGTTGAGAAGAGAAAAGGAAAAAAAATAAAGGTTGAGAAAAAAAAAAAGACAAAACAATAAATAAAGATTGAGAAAAATAAAGAAAGAAAAAATAAAAATCAACGAAAAATAAAAAAGAGAAAAAAAAAATAGAAGTTGAGAGGAGAAAAGGAAAAAAAGTAAAGGTTGAGAATTTTTTTTTAAAATAAAAAAGAAAAAAGAGAAAAGAAAAAATTAAAATCAAAGTAAAATAAAAACGAGAAAAAAAATAGAAGTTGAAAGATAAATGGACATGGAGAGTTGTTTAAAAATATTTGAAGTATAGAGGAGCAAATAAATATTTGTTCTATACATCAAAAAGAAGGAAATAGTTTTGTAGGATTTTTCTTATGGGGGGCAAAAAAATAAAGCCACTCAAAAAGAGGGTTATTTCTGTAGTTTACCCGAATGAACTTTAGGTAAGCCCATATTCACACTAAATTTCAAAAATGCCACCTTAAGCTCCTTTATTCTCTCTTATTAATAGTAGTAAAATATCTAACTATTAAACAAGTGATAAAACTCGCCTATATTGTAAAATCAAAGAAAAAAAATCTACATTGTTACAAATAAGAAAGGACCTTATAGGAGAAAAGACATAGTTTGTATTATCAGAAAAAGTCATTTACACACTTAAATTAATCGGACAACCTAATAGCCCTTGTTCTTATTTATGTGGAATTAATATCCCCCTACCACACATATAACTAATCACATCATAAGAGGTGTTTTACGCTCGGACTACATCATCGTCATATCATTGCCACATCAAAAGCTATGTAGATTTCAAAAAATTCTTTTTCTATGTCATTCAATTGCTTTTTTTCTCCACTATACACCTTCAAAGCCACCACAGAACCACCACCGTTGTTGACACAGCCCCATCAAATTCACATATTTCATCACCAAAAATCAAATGACCATCAGAGTTCATCACATGCAAACAAACCCGTTCTCAAATCACACCATCATCATTGTCACCAGCAAATATCGCAAAGAACTGCCACAAAATTCAACACCCACAATCAAACTCATCATCGAAATCACATCACCATCAATAATTATAAATGACCACTACAAATGCAATATCCACCACCAAAACCCCATCCAAATAACACCATCACCGTTACTACCACCACTAATAGCCACAATAACTCCATAGATTTCAATGCTCATCTGAAAAAGCACCACCAAAAATAAAACCACCATTACCATCATTGTTTGAATTTACAACAATAACCAATATAAATTTTAATATTCACGGTAAAAATTGCACTACTAGCATTTGTGATCACATAAATTTTAAATTTATTAGTCCAAATAAATATTATGGATTAATATTATTAGATTAATGATTTAAATCCAATAAATATGGATTTAATTAAAGTCCAAATTTCATTGGGCTAAGTCCATTAATCTAGGGTACAAATAATGAGCCCATTTTACTAAGCCCAAGATGTCATCCTATCCTAGAGGCCCAATTTGGTGCCATATCTCGAATGACGTGGCACGCCTAGTCAAGCGAATGAGCCAATAGGATCACACCATGTGTCAAAATGATGCAGCATGCCTAGTGAAATCAAAGACCAATCAAATGTTGCCATGTCACTTAAATTTGATTGGCCAGAAAAAGTCCATCTTCACCATGACTCTTCCCTTTCCACAACTATAAATATGGGTCTTATAATTCAGAAAAAGGACCAACAATTCTAACAATAAGCAAGAGAGAGCTCGTGGATCAAACCCCACAAATTTCTCTACAAGCTACAAATTCAAAAACAACTGAAAATCAAGACAAAGATTCAAGATCAAGCTCAAAAACCCTTCAATCCAAATTCACTAGTCAAGATCAAGTTCATTAAGTCTACAAATCAAGTTCAAGTTCATCAAATTCAAGATCAAGTTCAAAGCCCTTGAAATTACATTTGAAAAGGCGAATCAGAGAATTCATAGAGATTGTAACACTCATCTATTGAAATCAAATAAAATGATTGTTGCAATATTTTCTTGTCCATTAATTATTTTCTCGACTCGAATTTTATTGTCTATAGCATTGTCTCTGTTGTAAATCATAAAAATATCGCCATCAATTTGAACCCCACCATCAAATATTACCATTATTATAGATTTGTGTGGGTTCAAGGTAGAGAATAGCTTTAATAATAGACTAGAAGAATAAGAAATTAATTAGTAAAAGAAAATAAATGATAAAGAAATGGGTAGTTATAATAAGAAAAAAAATGAAATAGAAGAGGAGTGAGATAGTATGAAGGAAAAAGAAGAAGACGATTGTAGATGGAGATAAATTAGACATGACAGAGCATTAGCTCATGAAAGTTGAAAAAGATTATTTTCAGAAGCAGAGATTAAGAATGTTGTTTCAACCATTTTCTAATTGTCGTAACATGGAAGGAATGCATTTACCCATATATTAGATGTGAGGCCATATGGTTCAGTAATCGGTCTTTCTAAACATTTAGTCGAGTCTAATTAGCTGTAATAGTTTTATGACTATTGTTTTTTTTGAAAAAAGAAGAGAATTTTAGCAAGACTACAGGGCATTTAAAAGAATAAAGGGAATTGTTTCTCCCATACCCTGTATCTTGCTCTGTTACGATCCAAATTACGGGATCGTACAGACATCTATGCTAAACTAACTAGATAGACGGAAATTAATTAACATCCTTAGTATAATTAAGCAATCCAAATGTATAACCGACCAAAATCATAAACGAGAATCTTTACAAGTGTTTGTATGCATCACCAGAGGCAAATCCAGGATTTTAACCTAGTGAGTTCCTAGTAAAATAAATTAATATGTAATAATAATCGGATAAAAAAATAAAAAAAATATTTTATTAAATAATTTCCTTTTTTAGTTGATTTTGTTACTTTTTTTTTATTTTAAAAAAGGGAAAACACTATATGTAATTTAGAATTTTAGCACTAAAAACAAGTTTGACTAAAATATACTTGCGCCTGGTAGGGATTGATCTCGCACGCTGGGCTGGAAAAGGCAACTAGGGGTCCCTTCCTTGCCAGTGACCCAGCCAGCAAATTTGTCATGGCTTCCTACAAGTATGGCTATAATTAGTAAAACCATTTTTAATAGAATTACTTGATCTACCGTAGTGGGTATGGGTTCCCGGGAACCCACGCTATATACTGTAGATCCACCCCTGGTGACCAACCACTTACAACATTATCCAAGACGTAGTCTAGACATGTATAAGAGCTGCTAACATAAGAGTAAGACAAGATAAGTAGAGACACAACTTCCACCGGAAGGATAGATGCAGAAGATGATGATGAATACTCGTCATCCACATAAGAAACTCCTAGTCAATCTGCAATACATTTATATCTCCAAAGAGGATGTTGCAAGAGTAGTATCAATACATCACACGTACTGGTAAGCATCATCGGTCGACCAGGGTTAGATTCATGAACAACATATAGTAAATGAAAGAAATAGACATGGCAACTTACACTCGACTAACAACCAATATTGAACAATCAACCCTTTGTTTTAGACTACTTCCGGTTAACCTTATTACACAATTCACTCGATTAGTTACTTTTAACCATCATTAAGATCATTAGATAGCGTTACCCAACTATTTCACCACAGTATCCCACAAGCAATCTAATCCCCTACCCTATACGACATCAACCATTCTTTTTAGTCCACATCAAATCTACCAAAATGTTCTTAAGAACGTATAATAATCCCATGTTTTAGGCATCGAAAGTGCCATAAATCTACGACACATCACTCACCCCATACTTAGCCAACAAATTTTAGAACCAGTTGTTGACATAGTGTGACCCTCCATCACTAATGATCGCACTTGGAGTTCCGAATCTTATGAGATGTGTTTCTTTACAAACTTTGCCACCACCTTTGAATCATTGGTAGGAAGAGCCACTACTTGCACCCACTTTGAGATGTAATTGACCGCAATGAGAATATATGTGTTCCCAAATGATAGTGGGAAAGGCCCCATGAAATCTATTCCCCGCACGTCAAATATCTCTACCTCCAAGATGTTGTTCAAAGGAATCTCATGCCTCCTAAAAAAGGTGCCCATTCTCTGACATTGGTCGCACTCTTTCACATATGCAGTTGCATCCTTGAATAACGTAGGCCAAAAAAACCTGGACTGCAACACTTTATGGGTTGTACCCTCTCCTCCATAATGACCTCTATAAGGAGATGAATGACAACTTTCAGTACTTGCTTCACATGACACTCTAGAATACATCTTCGGATTGCTAGATCTGGGCCTTGTTTGAAAAAGTATGGCTTATCCCATAAGTAAAAGTGAAACTCATAGTAAAGCATTTTCTTCTGCTGACTTGTAGCCTTGGGTGGGTACACCCCACTCACAACAAATTTATAATATCTACATACCATGGTAACTCGGCTATACTCAAAGCTAGGGGTTGTTCGTCAGGAAACTCCTATCTAATATGACCACCTTCAACTATATGCGACTAATCTTCTAGCCTAGACAAATGGTCTGCCACTTGATTCTCTATTCCCTTCCTATCTCGGATCTCAAGATCAAACTCTTGTAATAGAAAAATCCTTTTGATGAGTCTGGTTTAGCATCTTTCTTATTGAACATGTACCTGATTATAGCATGGTCAGTGTGCACTATCACCTTTGTCCACACTAAATAGGATCTGAACTTGTCAAAAGTATATACTAGAGCCAACATTTCATTCTTCATCACTATGTAGTTTATTTGGGCTGCATCTAGAGTTTTGCTGGCATAATATATGGAATGAAAAATCTTCTCTTTCCTCTGACCCTATACTGCTCCTATAGCTATATCACTGACACCACACATCAATTCAAAAGGGAGCTCCCAATTAGGAGAAATCAAGATAGGAGTTTCAATTAACTTCTTTTTCAGCTCATCAAATACCTAAACACAGTCTACCTCGAACTCAAACTTCACTTCCTTTTCCAACAATCTACACATAGGTCTGGATATCTTTGAAAATTTTTAATGAACCGCTTGTAAAATCCAAGCGTGTCCAAGAAAGCTAAATACCCTTCACAGATACTGGCGGTGGTATTTTCTCTATGACCTTCACTTTCGCTCGATCTACCTCCGTCCTCTTTGTGACACTTTGTGGCCAAGGACAATGCCCTCCTTGACTAGAAAGTGGCACTTCTCCTAATTTAGTACCAGATTGGTCTCCTCACACCTTGCCAAGAACCTGTTAGGATTCTGCAAACACACTTTAAAAGAGTTACCAAAAACAAAAAAATCATCCATAAATACCTCTATGAAGTCCTCTACTATGTCATAAAATATTTCCATCGCAGCGCTGGAAGGTAGCTGGTTCATTGCAAAGTCCAAAGGGCATATGGTTGAAGTCATAAGTCCCATATAGACAAGTAAAGAAAGTATTTTTCTGGTCTTTGGGGGCTATGGATATTTGATTATAGCCGGAGTATCCATTCAATAAGCAATACTATTACTTCCCAGCTAGTCTATCCAACATTTGATCGATGAATATGATTGGATAGTGATCTTTGCGGGTGGCCTCATTGAGCTTTCTATAATCCATGCAAATCCTCCACCATGTGACATATGGGTCGGGATCAATTCATCCTTCTCATTGGTAACCACTGTCATGCCTCCCTTTTTGGGGAGACACTAGACTGGACTGACCCACTTGCCATTTGAAATCGAATACACAATTCCTGCATCCAACCACTTAATTATTTTCTTTCTCACCACAACTTTCATCACTGGATTTAATCTCCACTGGTGCTGCACACTAGGCTTGTACCCCTCCTCCATGAAAATTTTATGCATGCAGAAAGCTAGACTGATTCCATGTATGTCTAACATTTGCCAACCAATGGCTCTTTTTCTCCACTTGAGCACTACTAATGCTTCCTCAACCTGCACTTTTGTCAAGCCTGCAGAGATAATAACTGGTAAGGTATTATCTTTCCCCAAGTATGTATACTTGAGGTGTGCCTGCAAGGTCTTTAATTCCAGTTTGGGTGCTTCTTCAATAGATAGCTTGGGAGGGGGGACAATGGGTATGTTGAGAGGCTCGAATTCACCCATGCGAATAAATATGTTGGCCACATCTAAAATCTGAACCATCTCATGAGCTTCTGCATACCCAAAGATGTCATATCCCACCAATGATCTTTCCAAAGGATCCTTAGAAGTGATAAGTGGAAGCTCTGATTCAAGATCAATAACAGCAACTCAGGTGCATACTCTGGCTCTGAATCGATATCCAGCTCAAGAGAAGGCTCCTTGGCCCAACCTCAAGTTGGGGCTGCAGCTCGGTCCTGACCTCTACCTCTGCCTCTAACTAACGCTCTAGCAGTAGGCCCGGGGTCCTTCTCCCAAGTCGCTATACCCCGCATCCTATCCATCTGCAAAAGAGTGAAACAAATAAGAATCTAGAAACCAATACAGGCAAGATGTATGAAAATGAACCAAAAAGGTGAGATTTTCCTAACAATGCCCTATAGCCTCTCGAAGATAGGATAGAAGTATCTTTATATAATTCCGTAGGAGTATACTAGATACTAGCTCTTGCACCAATGATACCGGTGAACCTAGGCTCTGATACCAAGCTGTCATGACCTGATTTATTAAGTCATGAAGGCACCTACTTTAACCTACCAGTAGGTAAGCTAAGCCATAACCCAGAACAACAAGCAACGGGCTAACGGGCGAAAGATAAAGGGAAACGAGAATAAAATCATCAATAATAAATAATAAGCAAAAACAAATGAGGTCTACATACATAATATATTGTACAAGAGAGGGAAGAGGATGAAATATACAAAAAGGGATCCCTCTCAAGATCTGGTAAGGTCAGTACAAGAGACACTATAACCAAAATAGAGAGTACTAGACAGTATCCAAAAAATATATATATATATATATATATACACATAGTAGTCTCAGAACATACAAAAGACTATCACTAAAGCAGAAGAAGAAGGATCAACTTTGGACTCTAGAAAGCTCATCTTGTCTCCAAATCAGTAGCAAAGCCCGAGGATAACGTCAGCAGTGGTGACTTGTACTCGGATCTGTATCAGAGAAAAGATGCAGAAGTGCAGTATGAGTACCAAAACAACAGGTACTCAGTAGGCATCATCAGCCAACACGAGTTCAAATATAGTAAAAGTATAAATAAAGTGCGAGAATGTAAGCTGAAGTCAGCAGTAAGAGATAGAAATGGAAATAATAGGCTATACTTGGCAAATGCGATAAAGAAGAAATAAGTTACTCGAGAATGAAAGTAAAAGCCTAGCTATAACCTAATTGAACCCCCATAAGTCTAAAGGACACACACAAGAAGAAATAACCCCACCGAGCCCCCATAAGCACGGTGGGTGCAAACAAGTGTAAAGCTAAAGTAGGAACCATAAGTAATCATATTAAATAGAAAATAAACTAAGATAGACGATCTGCATACCAAAAACTCATCTCCCAGCTGTAACCTTAAACCTTACCAGTTTCCAATAGATTTCCAATCCCAGATCCATAATGAAAAATATGTAACAGACACCATTGAATAATAATGATAGGCCAGATACCGAACTCAAATAAAAAATAGTGGATAGTAACAAGAGGCCAGATGCCGGACTAGAACCGAAACTCATAAACAGTAAACCATATCCATAAATCAGTGTCGAACTTTAACCAAAACTCATACACAGTAAGCCATAACCATAACATATGCCAAACTCGAATCGAAACTCATAGATAATAGTAATAAAGCATATGCCGAACTCAAACTAGAACTGATATATAATAATAATATGATAATCGCCGAATTCAAACCTCAATTGAATAAGCATGATATCACTAGTGGTAATCCAAGGGTTTAACCTATCTCCATCCATTTTATTCATAAAATTAAATCTCGGGAGGTCAAGTCAGCTAAGGCCAGGCGGATCTCAATTACTAGGTCAAAGAGATGCGGTTAAAGATCAACTACTGCCCTACCCGGGGGTAATAAAGCTAAATAGGTGTACAATCAAGTCTAAGTCAACCCAAACCCAAGTTAATAGCCAAAGAAAGTAGTCATAAGCTCATCTTTTCCTTATGGTGAGCCATTCGAAGCATTTAATCTAAAAAGGGTAGTAGGGCCTACTACCAAACCCCGATATCCAACCTAAGGCAAGCACCTACCCACACCTAGGCTAAGACTTCTTAATCTCAACCCCAATACCCAACCTAATATCATAAATAAGTACAGTTTAGGATAAAGGCAATCCTAGCCTACCTGGATGCTGCTGAAAGCTCATCAAATCCTCTACAAGAAGCTTTCCCTTTTGAGAAGCCTCCGACCACTGCCATGCTATAAAAATAAGGTGCTACATGTTAAGACGAGAATATGGATACACATATTGTGTATATACGCTCTGAGTCAGAATTCAGACTAAAAATCCCACATGGGTCCTACTTGCGAAATCATAAAATTGAAACCGTCACACGTACCTATTAGCTCAAGGATCATTCGCCCCATAAATGAACAGAAATCTGAGTCCAAATCAGTACCAAAATAACCCTAAGCAGTATCGAGAATTTAAGAACTAAATCGGAGAATTACACAGAAAATTTACTAGAAACTTATGGAATAACGATGATACAATGATCACAAACACGTTCCCAAGTTAATACCAGTACCACTATATGGTTTTCCCACAATTTCATAGCTCAAGAAGCCTCTAATAGTGTTTGCATTTAAAAATAATTCATTTAGAAATAATTGTTGGAAAAATGAAGGGAAATATTTATATAACGCCAGAGGTTTCCTCATTGCTTTCTCGAGGTCCCCTAGTCGCTATTGTGATGCCCCACTAAAGGGACCATCGTGATCGCGGTGGCCTAGCTATGCGGTTTCGATGAATAGGCTAGCCCAGTCCCATAGCCTCTTTCATCATGGTCGCAAGTCCCCGGCCTCGCAATCGTGATGATCAAGTTCATAGACCCTCACAATCGCGGGGGTACTCATAGTGATATCTATGAAGGACCTGGGCCTGTACCATGTGCTGATGCACCAACAATTTTTGCCAAGTTGCAGATATTTTGACCGAGCCCTCAGGATTCATTTGGAATCTCGTGAACACAAATGAACTATGCTACCCTACCAAATTTGGTATTTCAGACTAAATGAAACCATTAAAATTTCCATCCGAGGTCATTTTGATAAAAAAAGTGGGTCCCACACCCAAGGGTCTGTTTAAGCCAAAATCCATCCAATAGCCCAAAACGAGTCTGAAAGCCTCAGAACTCGAACCAAGGTGTTTTGCTAACCTAAAATTGACATTTCGTAGCTAATGAGACTGTCAAAAATGGAATCCGAGGCAGTTTAACTGATGTTTAGGCTCGAGATCCATTTTTAATTTCAAAAGCTCCAGAACAGGGAAATAACTCTAAAAACCAAACAAACTACGGGGTAACCGAACTGTTAGTCCCAGTAAGTCATAAATGACTTTAGGAAGCTATAGGAATACTCTAAATGTAGAAAAAGTATGAAAAAACAAAAAACGACCAGGAGGGTCATTACATTCCCTAAGCCTACTATTGAAAATTCTGATTCCCACCTTGATTTCTTCATTGATTTTTGTTAAATTCTACCCTTGATTTCCACTCCATGAGAATTTGGGGTGGTTCCACTAATTAGGATTATAAGTTTTCCCAAAATTTTGATTTCCTTAGTGATGGACATTTCCCACAAAATTTACTGAATCTGAATTAGCACGACATACATCAGCTGAATGGTCGCTATTACCACAGGTCTCATACCATGTCTGGGTTTGCTTTACTACATTTATTTTATCTTACTGGTGCCCTAAATTCATATTACTGAATTGAGTTTTTATTTGGTTTTGTAGAGAATCTATTTGTGTTGCTATTGCTGTCAGCTGGTCAACATCAAGTAACCCTGTAGTCTTCTTTAGCACACTCATGGAAGTATCTCCATTCCACTCAAGATTACCTTGCGAGATGCGATGTAGAAGGGTATACAACTGATCATAGGTTTTCTCCAAAGCTTGCCCACCTGCTGTGAAATTTAAGAGAATCTTAGTGTTGGGCTCAAGACCCTCTATGAAAGTATGCACCAGAACATCATTTGTTTGATGATGGTGTGAACAATCCCTAAGCATTGACTTGAACCTTTTCCAAGACTGGTATAGATTCTCACCATCCTTCTGTCTAAAGCTCAAGATCTTGCTCCTTAATTTAGCAGTCTTACCAGATGGAAAGAAATGGATCAAGAACTTTCTTGCTAAGTCATCACAGGTGGTGATGGAATTAGGTAGCTCTGCTTTCAACCACCTCTTTGTTTTCCCCAACAAAGTAAATGGGAAAAGTGTGAGTCTCATATAGTCAAAAGAGACTCATGTGGGAATGTATGTATCATTGATCTCCAGAAAAGTCTGTAAATATTGTTGTGGATCCTCATGAGATAGACTAGTGAACTGCCTACTGGTGTGCAACAATTGCACTATGTTCTATTTTAGCTCAAATCGACCTCCTGCTTCCAGTCTGTAAATGTTGGAGGTGACATTATTAGCGAGTGGGATTGCCACCTCGCGAACTGGTCTTGCCGCCATTTCTACAGGAATAATCTCTTCTTGTTGAGCCGATTGGACTTGTTAAATTAGATATTGAAGTTCAACTGCTCTTCTCTGCTGATGAAAATACCTTTCTTATTCCAAATGTGGTTTAACCAATTCTCTGTTTTTTGGCCAGCTTGTAGATACAAAAGTATACCTTTAAAAGTAGCTGCTAAGATCAAGTTATCAACACTTGCTGAAATAAAGAGTAAAAAATAAAATTAGAAATTTACTAATTTCTATGTCCCTGGCAATGGCACCAAAAACTTATTGTGTCCAAACGCATAAGCAAGTGTACACATTTGTATAAGTAATATAGAAGATCTTTCGAGATGAATATCGAACTCACAGGGATTTGTGACTTAGTAAATTTTTCAATTCAATTTATACTGAGATTTTAAACAAGTGAATAAGTAACAAATGAATTTATTTTTTTATGCTTCTAAACTAAACAGTAAAACCAACAATATAATTTAAAGTGTTATAGTCAGTATTAAGGAGATATTCCAAGGTCACGACGTTATTTACAATCATGTATAGCATCAATATTTCCTCGACGAGTTTTGTTTCACTAATTATTAATTTTGTGGTTGATTTTATGATTCGGGAATGATCATCCTCCAATCATCTATTCAAACTAGCCTCACAACTGCATCATTGAGTGGAAATATGAGAATCTAATTCAACCGTATTCACTTTATCTTCCCATTTATAACCAAGTAAGGCGAGGACGCAGATCAACTCCTAATGTTACTCAAGAGATGATCTTACCCCTCGTATCCTTCATCCTATTCCTGTGCTTCCTTGGTCAGTTCACGTGGGGATTACAAATTTATTCTAATGTTGGCCAGAGACTAAAGTATTAAGCATAAGAATACAGGAACAATTTCATGAGAATCAATTAATAGATTCAAAATAATACTATACAATCATGTTCTAGTAACCCCAAAACAAGGGTGTTTAGCTACTCATCTCCTGAAATAGAATTACAAAAGTGATGTTGTTCATGCAAATTAAACAAAGGGAAAGAGTAGAGAGCAACCCTAATGGATTCTCTTGCTCCTGGTGCTTTTTTCCCTCTAAAATAATGCGCAAGTATTCTGAAAATGTCCTTGGGGTATTTATAGACGCATGGTAAAATTACCCAAAAGCCCCTAGAATAAATCTTTACTTTAAAAAGAAGTTTCATGAAGAAACAGGTGTGCAGCGCGAGGGCCGATGTGCCATACCAAGTTGTGCAACATGGGGCCCATCACCCAGGCAAACAAGTGATCATCTTCACTTGGATGTGCGGTGCGGATCTCAAGGCTTAGGAGCTTCTGAAACGACTCAAAACTCCTCTTTCGATCCCGATTTCTTGATTCTATTCCAATTGTACTTGTCTCGTATATCCTTTGTCATATTGATCCTCCTCATGTCGCATTTCATCTTGAAAAACTATTAATCATATATACTGGCTCATTTACATTAAACATATAGTGAAGCACCAAAAGTATACTAATTTGTTTTCAAAACTTAGCTAAAGTATGGGCAAAATGCGGCGCTAGGGTGTATAAATATACCTAATATTAGTGACGATCCAACATAACATAATATGTCACAAAGAAGGAGGTGACAATTCAATTCAGCAAAATAGGCATCTTACACTCGCAAGCTACCCTATTGGTCACGTTTTTCGGGCGGACAACCCAATATTTTTAAAAATAATGCAGCTTTGCTGGGTATTAACAAGTTAATTTGACATATGTTAAAAGGTAGGCATCTGGCCATTTTCATTTTTAAAAATGAGAGAAGAGAATCAAATCTTGATTGCAATTGGTACCAATAATTAGCATAACATAGAAATGTCTCTTTTGCTTCTCTTCTAGCTGAGATTGACTTCGAGATAATTCCTATAACTTCAATTGGTACCTCAAACATATCTAAGTGTTGACAAGATTTGTTCCTTTTACTTCAAACAAAGGTTTTGAACTGGACTTATCCCCATATTTCAAGTGCCCTGACCATAAAGAAAGTCCTCATTTGCACACATTTGAAGTATTTTTTCATTTGAGGATATTTTGAAAAATAATCTCACACTCAGAAGAATGTTCAAAGCGGGCACCTGTGATACCATATATTTGGCCTTCATATAAGTCTCCACTTATGTGAGAATATTTGAAATGAGATCATGTAGGACTTGTTATTGGCATGTAATGTCGGCTTAGGGATGGGTAGGATATTAATTTAGGATTAAAGTCACTCAATCCATCCTAGAGCATTGACCTAAATTTGTGCTTTTGACGTTTGCTAAGCTATTAGCGTTTGATCTTCTTTGTTTTTCCTTCCTTGAACTCTTCGCTTGCTGGAGAATTTTCTCTTTTTATCCTGATGTTTTCTTTATGTTTTGAAGTTTTTCCTCTTTCGTTTAGAGTGTTCTCCCTTCTTTATTTGGGATTTCTCTTTGGCTTGACGTTGTGGGGAGTTTTGGACTCTTTTTCTTTTCTTTTGAAGTCATTTTTATATCCTTGACTTTTAGGGACTTTGCAGCTTTTACCTTTTGCAACATCAAACTTTTCTCTTGTAATTTGCACATCTTTGGTGCACTCAAGGAGGTCAGGACAAGAGAGGGATTGTGCATGCTAGCACTTAGAAAGGTATAGGCTAAGATGAGGTTGTCTAAAGAAGAGGTTTTAGGCTTAAAGGGGGACATACTAGAGATTAATGTCATTTGGTAGGCAATGACAAACACAATTGGGTCAAAAAAGTCCTATGACCCTTTCTCAAACCAAATATTACTCGGGATTTCACCTCAATAAACATTCGGTCCAAGTTCTAGATCAAACATACAATGCAATTGAATATAATCTAAAACTCAGCACACATCGCACATGGAACAATAAGGTTGGTTTTATTATTATCTTGAATGTATGCAAGAGAATTTTTTAAAGTGTCACAAAGGTACGAATGAGAGATACCAAAAGAATCTATGGTTCACCGCGAAGTCAATCATATTAATTATTTGCATGCTTCTAATTGCATTGCTACCAACAGAGTTAAAGACATGATTTCAAAAATATTTTATCATTTTGATTTCTTAAATGAGGGATATTGAACTCAAAGAGCGCACCTATGTATCTCAACCTTAAGGATGAGAATCAGGTGTGCGTAGTCCGTGCATATATGGTATAAAAAAATTAAAGAATGTAAGACAAAGAAAATCAAAGATATGCACAAAATTTAATGCAAAGGTATAGAAAAACTCGGAGTGGTTCCTCGTAAGCTTGACATTAGCTGATATCTACAGCCAAAGAGAGTCTCCTGATTATTTGCTGGGACAATTATTATTGCAATCTTCTATTGTTATTGGGGAAACAATGTGTCATGGCCTATTGAGTGTTTCAGAGAACCTCTTGTTGTTGCGTGCTTTCTCATAATATCTTTGGGATTGAGACGTTTTCGTATCATCAATAGAAACTGTATGTTATTGCGACTGTCCCTAATTTTTTATGAGGACGATTCTCCTGTAAAGAGATACAAAATCAGTGAAAGTAGAGAAGTTATGAAAAATAATAGAACGACACAATGTGATTGTGTAGTAAAACACTCTCCTGATTTGTCTTTCAGATTGGATATGGGTGCCTCATGGAGTTCGAGTCTAAATGTTGTCCCGCATGAAGCTCGAAAGTCATTTATCCTTCTGTCCTATTTGCAAACTCATTCAATCTTAAAGTGCATGCTTAGTAGAATTTTTAAGGACCTTCCTCAAAAAGTCTGCCCCAATTTAGAACATAAAAGAACTTCCTTGCACTTCGTGACACTACTTTGTATAAATTTTTTGAGATCTTCTCAAAAATTCTGCCCCAGTTTCCATTATAAAGAAAGATGAAAAATTTATGGGAAATATGACCGAGCCATTGTGGCACCTAATGTCATGACCCAACTAACTGGATCGTGAGGGTACCTACTCTAATCCACCTAGATAGGAGAACCCTTACCACCCATTTCAAAATACATGCGGAAGTTATAAATAATTTTAATTAAAGACTTCAAAATATGATAAATATACAACCTTTGTCAAATTACACAGGATAACAAAGACACCTTTCCTGAGGACCTGGTCTAAATACGTACAAGAGCTTCTAAGATATAGAAAAGACAAATAGAAGACACAGCTCCCACCATAGGAATGAAAGGAGTAGAAGCTGCTGGAGATCATTATCCACCTCAACTAAGAAACATCAACTGATCCTGCCACCAGACTATACCCCAAAAAGGGTATAACAAGTGTAGCATCAGTACAAACAACATGTACCAGTAGGCATCATCAGCCGACCAAGGTTAAAGCACATAAGATATAATATAGAAATTCAAGATAAATCATGCACATATAATGTGACGGTTTAACTCCCCTCAGTCTATAGTTCATGCCATCACTTAATGTAAGTAACTTCCATTTCTACTTAATACACTAGTCTTTAGATCTCAGCCCTAGGCTAAATATGAGTGTACACAACTTCACAACCAAGCTAGGACTACAAGGATTAACTTCCTAATATTTCCTTAACTTTGTTTCCATATTTTGTTTATGTGATAGCACCCTAGAAGTTAGGGACTCATTTAAGGTCATGAGAATTAAGTAGAAAAATAGCAACATCCATTTACCCAATCTTAACAATATCGACAGTATATCAAAGATCATAAATATTTTTCAAGCAACTTATATCCACTAAGAACACCTAGCCTTTTCAACAACCACAGAGCTTAATCAAATACAAGTCAATTAGGCAACAACTCAAGTCAAGACCCTGACTACCAAAATCAACCAAGTGAACAAACCATGACTCCACAATAATATACTGATTATGTCTCAAATACATCAGTAGATAGATAATTAAGAAGTATGTCATTTATTTGTAATTTAATCCGGGCCACACAAGGATCCAATTAAACCAACAAGTCTATAATCATAACCCTGTTCATTCAAGGAGCCAATATATATAACAAGCTATGGATAAACTCGGTACACTCAAGGAACCAACATATATAACAAGTAAATAGATAAGCCCGGTCCACTTAAGAAATCAAATATAACAAGTAAACAGCTAAGACCGGTCCACTCAAGAAACCAAATATAACAAGTAAACAGATAAGCCCGGTCAAGTCAAGGAACTAAATATAACAAGTAAACAGATAATCCTGATCCACTCAGGGAACTAAGTATAACAAGTAAACAGATATGTCCGGTCCACTCAAGGAACTAAATATAACAAGTAAACAGATAAGCCCAGTCCACTCAAGGAACCAACATATATAACAAGTAAACAAATAAACCTGATACACTCAAGGAACCAACATATATAACAAGTAAACAAATAAGCTCGGTCCACTCAAAGAACCGTCACACTCACCAATAACTTGTACATACATGCTAAGGGTCTTATGGTCGCCCACTAGCCATGACCTGCAGGGGATGAGTTCTATCCATGTATTATACCTGCACTGTACCCGAGCCAATCAATGAAACATATATCCTGTACCGGCATGGTACCCTAGCCAACCAATTCCATGACGATGTCCATTTTTGGCTCATCTCATAATAATAATAATCAATCCCGTGAAGATGTTCTTTATTGGTACATCCCACAATAATAAGTATAAGTCCCGTGAAGATCTCCAATTACCGGTACATCCCACAATTAGCAACAGATATCACAACAATCACATAATCTAATGAGAATAAACAACCACACTTGTACAATCCACAAGCTTTTAATATAACCTCATTATATGTGGTTAACACTTAGGATATCATTTGATAATTTACTTTCTTTGAGCATGCATTGTAGCAAGTATACGAAGAAATAGTTAACATGCACACATAAACCAAGTTAGATTTTCAACTACCTTTAACCATCACCTACTGATTCAAATGTAATCATCAAGTTTAAAATATCACCACTTGCACTACAACACAGTCCTTATCCCGAACTACAATAATTTCATTGTTCAACAATATTTATGACAAATCATTTTAGCATGTTCATTAGCTTCCCAAGAAAAATCAAGTATTTATATTTACTAGCATGCAGTGCAACATATGCCCAAACATTTAGTTAAATCCACTCATTTATAGCCAATTAGCCTTAATTCAATTCTTAATAACCATAAAATTATGATAAGGATTTAGCACAGACTAATTCATCACCCAATGGCTCAATTATGATGACAATCCATCAATTTAGCCAAACTTTCGAACCTATCCACTGCAATTCATGCTTCACTATAATCAGTTTACATCAACACCTTCCAATTCCGAAATATATCATAAATACTAGTCATTAGTTTTCACAATCCATAGTCCAATAACTGGACACCAACATACATATAGTCTCACGAATGATCACAATTAACACATAATACGCAAAATCATCAAGATTCACCCAAAATAATAATTAAACCAAACTAGATTCCATTCATGTTCACATTTCGATTATTACCAACCATTCGCCGTGCCTGCAGGCCTAAGCATGAATTCTCCTATCAAACTACATTATAGTCATGCAATTTAATCAAGATCTACTACACATTAAATCTAGCCTACCTGGGTGCCAAGCTGTTGCAACAAGTAAGCTATACCATGGATGATCTTCCTTCTTCTTCACGTTTTCGAAGGCTAAATCAGCTAATTACAATAATTATAAGAGTAATTAATCAACTACTCTTCAAACAAATACTTTGGTAATTTAAACCCATTAATTCTACCCTTCAATCTACTTAAAATCTCGATATTTTAGAATGGTCAGATCAATTTCTAGTCCCAAGGACATAACCTACCAATACTAACTCAAATTCAAGGGATTTCAACCTATTAATTCACTTTAAACCACAAAATTTCATGTTGATTAAATTTATACCACCAACATAATCAATCTAATGTTATTCTAAGGATTTTAGAATCAAACGAGTGTTAGATTGATGGAAAAACATACCTTGACCGAGGAAATCAATAGAAAACTGATGAAAATGCCTCTCTAGGGTTGGGGGATGAAAATTTTGAGTTTATGGAATGAAACCCGTCAAAATAAGCTTATAAAATATTGTTGTCCCACTATAGCGGCCTGATCTCGCTACGGCAATCTCAGCTTTTCAGTATGGACAGTCTTCAGTAAAATGGTCATAACTTTCTACTTAGGAAGCGGATTAATGAACAATTGATTGCGTTGGAAAGAAGACTCAGAGATATTTAATTTGGTGGTTATTGGGATCTATAACTCTTTATATTCTATGAGAATTGCTCGTTTGAAGTTGACCCTAGTTTAAACTTAGCCTGAAACTAAATCGGTAAGGACACTTTCAACTTAACTTTGTGCTAGGGGTATTGTATGATCTTAATTCATAACTAATGCACTCACATACCAAGAAATTGATCCTAATCCTATGAAGAATGATATTTGTATACCTTTATCACAAATATTTTCGGTAATGATGGAATGGGTCATTATACCTACATATCCCGTTGAGGCAGAAATCAGGTCAAACATAGTTTGAAGGCTTTTGGAATGGTACAATAAACAAATAGTATTTAAAGCAAAGCATGTAAATTACACACAATGAAATTAATATGAACAAAATGAATTATGTAGCCTATAACACATAAACAATGTATAATGCGTCCTAATATACATAAGACCTTTTAAGCTAAAGGTAAGCCTAACTATTGAAGAATTTGTATGTCATTTTTGAAATGTTTCATTGCCCCAAAAAACCTATTATATACACACTTTACGAATAAATCAATAACCCTAGCACAAAGTTAAGTTGATTATTATTTTGAAACATTCCATTGCACCAAAAAACCTATTATATACAAACTTTATGAATAAATTAAGGGAAAGAGATGTACAAACAAATATCAGTCCCACACAAGGGTAGAATCCTAATTTAAGACGCCTCGAATGTCCTTCATTTTTGAACTTCTTGAACACCTTTTGGATGAAAATCATTTTTCAATTATACTAAAAGAAAGTATTTATATATTTTCCAACCCCGAGGACAATGGTTCGTGCAATTCGGGATCACATCCTTCAATTTAAGCACATAAGGGATGATTGTTCTTTTAGGCCATGGGCCTTTTGGATACAAAGTGGTCTTTCTAATGGGCCCAATACCCCCTCAAGTATAGGGTCGTCCTAGGTCAATGCCTAAAATGGGGTTTTGGTTTCGCTCTATCCTAGGTGTCTAGAATGGACTTTTGAAAATGGACTGGGTCCCAAGCGGACTACTTTGATTGGAAATATAGTATTCATTGGATGGCTAACGTCAAATAAACTATTAATATTTCAAGAAAATTTGGTTTTGATCAATAGAGACCAAGAAATCGCGAACCCCTTACAGTTTAATAATACTCCATATTCAATGAGGAAAAATGTCATGAATGCAAAAATGACGTATACATATAATTAAACAAATAAGGAATAAATCACTGAGTAATGTAAAAAATATGCAAGATACAAATAATCAACAAAATATACAAAGGAATATAAAAAATTATAAAAGGTAAAATCTCCTCAATTAAAAAAAATGAACTCATAATGATTGAACTTTTATGTCCCCAGTAGAGTCCTCATTTTATCGCAATCCCTATTTTCTACAATAAGGCAAAATTTTGGGACTCAAAAAATTAATTATTATAATTGTTTAAAAAAATTAAGTGAGTTGATCAACTACATGAAGCCATCATGATCATATGGGAAATTTGGAATGCTAGAAACAACCTTGTATGGAATGGAAGATCTCTACAGCTTGAAATTGTTATCCAAAAGGCAGCCCGGTTTTGGCAAGATTGGACTAAGGCAAGAACACCAACCTCCAGTTCTATTACGATAGAAACTGATTTTGCAACAAAATAATTTCCTCCTGATGAGAATATCCTTAAATGCAACATTGATGCTTCTTGGGATCTTGCTTCAAAAATAGGAGGAGTCGGCATGCTAGTTCAGGATGCTCATGGAAACTTCATCAGAGGCCGCTTTTGGTTAGGTAGACCACACGACTCACTTATGGCCGAGGCTTTGGGTGTTCGAGAAGCACTAAGCTGGCTAAAGGAACACTTTGCAGCAACGCCGATGATTGTAGAGATGGATAATCTTTTGGTTAAACAAGCGCTGGAAAAAGCCTGCGGAAACAACTCTTACTTTGATGTTATTATTCATGATTGTAAAGCACTCGTGTGTGGCTTTACTTCTATTTCCTTGTCTTTCATTAAAAGATCAGCGAACCAGTGTGCCCATCAGTTAGCTCGGGCTTCGGGTTCTATGACTGATGCTATGGAGTGGATACTAGATCCCCCATCTCTGATTCATGATGTACTCAACTTTGATTTGATTAATAATTGATCAAAATGCCTTTTTTAAGAAAAAAATTAAAATTAAGAGAGTCGCCACCTAATTTTAAGAAAATCAAGAAATCTGTTAATTTAAAGAAAATTAGTCTACGAAATCAATTAGATTCTAGGTAAAGATTCAAGTTATTCCGAAGGTAAGGTATTAGGCATCCTTTGGAATCCACAAGGTTTCCGACTGAACTCATTTTTTCAATTGAAGAGGAAATAAAAAGCTATTTTCACAAGTATAATAAACAAAAATATACACAAAGAATAAAATAAAGAATAAATACAAAAGACAGCATAACATTTGTCTATCGTCAATCACAATGAATAAATAAATTAAATACCTCAAAAGGTCCTCAAATTTTAATTCGAGTGTCTTCTTTGAAAAGCAACTCTGGATACTTGTAATGACACTTAGTAAAAGTGTTAATAATGAATAAACATGACTCAAAAATAAATTAAATAAATAATAAATTAAAAAGTAAAATCTATTTTATGTGCATGGGAGGCCTTGGAAACGACGAAAATTTCTTCATCGATCAAGAATTGAAAAATAATTGAACTTAAAAATAAATCTGACTTTTATAATGGGGAGACCTTGAAAATCTGACGGAGAGATTTTTTTCCTTGGCCAAGAATTGTATTATCAATTTAACATAACCAAAAAATAGTATGAGAGCAAAATGCAAATAATTCCCCAAATTATCACTAAACTTGTGCAAATATCCCACTAAAGTAACTTTTGTTTCTTTTAGGAAAATGTTGACATTGAACTATCTTTTCAAACTAAGGTAAAACTAAGAAATAGTTAAGGGTCTGTTCGGAAAGCCACAAAAGAATTGAAATTGGATGTAGTTGCATAGTTTCTTATTACATGCAATATGAAATAACAAGTAAATACTATTAAAACAAATAAATTGGAACGTAAAATATAACATAAATTCAAAAAAATACTCTTATATCAAATTCCAACAAGTAAATATAAATTAAAAAAAAGGGAAACATAAGTCTATAATCTCATTCAATAATAAAATTCTAATTTAATTCAAACATTAGAATAATAATATAGTTATGCGCTGAAGAAAATTAAAATACGAGCAATTATATTGAATCACAAGAAGATGAGAAGAAAAGAGATGAAAGATAAATAATATAAAATAATAAAAAAAGAAATTTAAAAATTTTCAAAAAGTAAAAAACAAAAAAGAAATTAAAATAATAAAAATAAAAAATTAATTAGAAAGAAAAGAAATTAAAATGAAAACAAAAAAGAAAGAAAGTAAAAAGTAACCTTGTAATTACATCATGTAATTGCACCCGATTCTCAATCATTCTTTGAGAATTGGACTGTGTAATTACATCTAATTTCAATTCTCTTGTGGCTTCCCAAACAAGCCCTTAACTATTTCTTAGTTTCACCTTAATTTAGAAAAATGTACATAGTTCAATGACAATATTTTTCTAAAAGAAATAAAAGTTACTTTAGTGGGATGTTTGTGCAAGTTCAATGACAATCTAGGAAATTACTCGAGCAAAATGCTAAAGGCAGCCCGTAAATTAATCAAGCAACAGTGAATATGTAACACCCCGTACTTTTCTAATCTCACTTGATACCTTTGGGTTATATCTACCTAGGTGTTGAAATGCCAAGAGTATGTGTTTTATAGTGTCATTGGTGAAACATTTGATATCGGACCTAAAATGTGCGATTAGACCTTTGTAGGAGGTGTTTTGTGGTTTCGTGGAGCATTTGATTGATACCCCATACCCATTCTAACCTCATTTGGTGACTTGTAGTCATGTATACTTGATGGTTAAGATCACTAAGTAAGTATTTTGTAGTGTTTTGATAAGGTATTGGACGATATGCAAACATTGGAGAAGTGGCCGAAAAATTCAGCAAGGTGCTGAAACTTGCGCCACTACCCTGTTTCAGGGGGTGTGGCGCAAGCCCCTGAATTCATAGAGGGTGTATTTCTTGCGCCACTGCCTTGCTTTGCAGCAGTGGCGCAAGGCACAAACAATGTGCCCTTCCCGCGCTCGTTTCGCAACGCAATTCTACGTCGATTCTTATATGGTTTCTTTTGGTTCTTTGGAGTTTTTTGAGCATTGTTAAAGTTTCAAACACTTCAATACACTCCTACATACTCCTGCATGATCAAATCATGAAATGTGAATAGTGATCCAAAATGTCCAATGAAGCCAAGGGCGACTAGAATTCCTATTTTTGCGATCGAAAGGACGAATGAGAATCTTGTAAGGGAATATTGTCGTGACATTATGGAATTATGTAAGCATGAGATATATGGTGAATAATACATGAAGTTTGATGGGTTACATGGATATGTGTTATTGGGCCCAAAGTTAGGCCCAAAATGGGATTAAAAGACTTGGCCCAAAGAGGAAATAACCCATTCTTCCAATAATTGACTAAGTAAACATATCATTTAGTGCCAAGTGTGGCCAAGGATGACTTGAAGTCCATATAAAGCCCCCAATATCAGATTTTTATTATCCAAAATCTCTCATGCCTTTGTGATATTTTCACAAACATTTCTTTCATTTCCAAACCCTAAGGCAAATAATTTCTTTGGACTCTTTGGACAAGATCATCCTATTCCAAGCCTTGGTAAGTATTTATTCTCATGGATTAACATATTATATGCATGGTAGATTATGTATATTATGATAGTTGTGTTGGCAAGGTGGTGAATAGTATATTTTTGCCTTTGGTGGAAGATATGCTATGTTGGTGATTTGAACTTGAATTAGGACTTGTGCCTTTGATGAAAAAGCATGGTATGGACAAAATATGAACATGTATGGTGTTATTTTTGGTATTAAACTTGTTCTTGTCTATAAGTGGAAATTGTGGGATTTTGGCTGATATGTGTTATGAGTTGTATTAAGGTAAATTGATGGATTATTTGTGATGTGGTATGGGTAAGAAAGTGTAAAGGAGAAGTGTTGTGGTGAAATGTATTGATTTTCATGTATTGGTCAATGTTGGGAATATTATGGGATTTTTGGAATAATAATTTTGTCAATGGTTTTGTCAAGGGGAAGTGGCATGTTTAAGGGCAAATATGTGACTCATTGATGTTATATGCATTTGAAGAGTAGTTGGTGGTTAATGTGAATTCCGTATTGTATTTGTGTTGTAGAGTAACACATAAAGAAGGAGCGGGACTATTGTACGCACCTCTAGGATTATATATTCGTATTGCGAATCCAAGGTATGTAAGGTTACTTGTCCGTCTCTTTCTACGGTAAATATTATCCACATTGACATGTCACTAGTCCTATCCCGAAATGTCCTAAGGTATTCCATATCCGGTTATCAATGGTCATTGTTATAAATTTCCTACTCTTTGATCATTTGTGAGTCTCATGTCTCCCGTTCATGGTTAATGTTCCAAAAGCTCAAATAAGGTTATGTTTCCATGTTCCAATAGTGAATATACTTATGTCTCTTGTTCATGGTTTATTGTCCAATGGTGTCATGGTGCTAGTAATGTTATATTTCTCATGATGTTATTCACATGTCTCTCACTCATTGGTTAATGATTCAAAGCTTCCAACAATGTTATGTTTCAAAGTTCAAAGTGATGTTATGACTATCCAAGTATCAATCTCAAAGTAATGAATAAAGTAATGCAAATGTGGTCAATGAAAAAGTATGGGTGGCAAGTCTAGGGGCATAAGCCTAGCTCGACTCGATCCTGATGTATTGATTTATGGGTGGCAATTCTAGGGGCGTAAGCCTAGCTCGACTCGATCCCGAGGTATGGATTTATGGGTGGCAGGTCTAGGGGCATAAGCCTAGCTCGACCCTATCCCGATGCATTGATTTATGGGTGGCAAGTCTAGGGGCATAAGCCTAGCTCGACTCGATCCCAACATGACGATAAGTCATGGAAAGACCCACTGATCAGTAGGGGCCCGGGTATATTGTTATGATTGAGCATTGAGATAAAGAAAGTAAAGAAAGTAATGAAAGCAATCCACATGGTTTCCCAAAATGCAAAATGGTGACTTATTCACATTGATTATTCATATGTTTTGAGTTCATGGAAATATTCATGTGTTGTACAGTTTCATCTGAGCCTTGCATACTCAGTACTTATTTCGTACTGACCCCTCTTGGGGAATTTACCTTACTTGCTGCAGGCGCAGGTACTAGTAGGCCTCCACAGTAGGTTGCCAGTCGCTGCAGATCATTGGTGAGCTCCAGCTAATCCGGGGCTTCTCCGAGTCAGAGTGTATATATGTTTTGGTGTTGTACATGTTGTATAAAGCGGGGACTTGTCCCGACTTTTAGTTCAGTTTGGTCAATGCTTTGTTAGAGGCTTTTGTAGACAGGTGTGGGTGTATAAATGTCAAAGGGATATGTCGTACTTGCCTCGGTGGCCTCGACGACCTAGTTTCGTGTATGTATATATATACCATATTCCGTGAATTCCATTCTTGGTCTCTATAGCTGTTATGTGCCTATGGGTTTCTTATGACATACATATGATTGAGCATAGGCAAAGGTTGGTTCTCTCGAGCCTTATCGGCTATGGGTGCCAATCATGTTCCGATCGGATATGGGGCGTGACAAAAGTGGTATCAGAGCAGTTCGTTCTTAGGGTGTAGTCTACAAAGTCGTGTCTGAGTAGAGTCTTACTTATCGATGTGTTGTGCACCACATTTATAAGTAGGAGGCTACGGGACATTTAGGATGTTGTTTCTTTTCTTCATTCTAGATCGTGCAATAGAGCCAATGTTGTAAGTTGCATTGTATCTGATCTTGGTAATTGTTTTTCTTTGGTATAGTCAAAATGCCGAACACTAGAAGAGGAAGAGGAAAAGGTAAAAGTAAGCTGATAAATAGAATTGCTGGAGAGGGAACAAGTAGACCACCACCTGAACAAGTTGATCAAGGTGGGGCTGAAACTGCGTTTGCAACGTGAGCTTCTTCTACTTCTTCAGCTCTAGAAGAGCCGAGAAGAAGAGAAGTACCTGTGGAACCACCGACGAATGCCACAGACCAGGATTTTAGAAATGCAGTTCATATGTTAACACAGTTGGTGGCAGCCCAGAGTCAAGGACGAGCTGGTCCAATGACACCTGATGATGATGCGGCTAGAGTAGCAAGTCGTAGAACACGGGATTTCCTCAAATTGGACCCTCCTATCTTCACAGGGTCAGATCCAAAAGCAGATCCACAGGACTTCGTGGATCAAATTCAGAGGGCCTTGGAAGTTATGGATGTGGCAGGGGTAGAGACAGTGGAACTTGCTGCGTACAGGTTGAAAGGAGAGGCAATACTGTGGTATGAGGATTGGAAGAAATCCCGTGACATTGGTGCAGATCCACCTACGTGGGAAGAGTTTAAGGTGGCTTGATCATTACTTGCCCTATGATATCCGTGAGGCACGTGCGGATCAGTTCCTAAATCTCCGTCAAGGAAATTTAAGTGTCAGAGAATATAGCTTGCAATTTAATTCCTTGGCTCGATATGCGCCAAATGTTGTGGCTACGATGACAGACAGGGTCCATAGATACGTGGACAGACTAGAGCCATATTTGGTAAGAGATTGCACTATTGCGGCCTTGAATAGGGACATGGACATCGCTCGAATACAAGCCTTCGCCCAGAAAATGGAAGATCAAAGACAGAGACGAAGGGTCCATGAATTTGATAGGGGACAGTCCAAAAGGGCTAGACCTATGGTACCACCCATGATGTCCCAAGGAGGATCTAGGCCCCGCATGTTTCCTAGACCACCTAGACCGACGTTCTCTTATTCCACAGGGAGTGCTTATTCTCAGTCTCGAGGGTTTAGAGGTGGTAAATTTGGGCAGAGTAGTGGGGGTCATGGATCACAGTCAGCAGGTTTTCCTCGTCAGCAGTGTCAACACTGTGGGCGTATTCACCCAGGCACATGTCGGGCAGGAACGAATGTCTGCTTTTGGTGTGGTATGCTAGGGCATATAGCGAGAGATTGTCCACAGAGGAGCATGGGTGGTATAGCACGACCGGCTGGGTTGGCTGTTGCATCATCAGCATTGGTTCCTTCACTGGGCCGAGGTACGCAGCCTGTTGGCCGTGGTAGAGGGACCAGAGGAGCAGCCAGTACTAGCGGGGTCCAGAATCGCACTTATGCTTTGGTGGACCGCCAGAATTCAGAGGCTTCTCCTGATGTTGTCACAGGTACATTATCCATATTTTCACATACTGTATATGCACTGATTGATCCAGGTTCTATATTTTCCTATGTTACCCCATTGGTTGCTGCGAAATTTGCAAAGGCCTCAGAATTGTTAATTAAATCAATTGAAGTGTCTACACCAGTGGGTGAATATATTATTGCAAAGAGAGTATATCGTAACTGTGTGGTAACAGTGTGTGAACATGATACGTTGGCCGATCTCATTGAATTGGACATGGTGGATTTTGATGTAATCATGGGAATGGATTGGTTGGACTCATGTTATGCTACGGTAGATTGCCGGGCCAAGAAGGTGCACTTTTGTTTTCCGCAAGAAAATGTTTTGGAATGGCAGGGTAATGTAGGGGCACCACGAGGGAGATTTATTTCCTATCTAAAAGCCAGGAAAATGATTGCCAAGGGATACATATGTCATTTGGTATGAGTGAAAGATAATGATGTGGAACCATTAACTCCACAGTCAGTACCGGTAGTCACTGAATTTCTTGATGTATTTCCAGAGGATATTCCAGGTTTACCCCCAGAACGGGAAGTGGAATTCGGCATTGATGTGATTCCAGGCACTCAGCCTATTTCTATCCCTCCATATAGAATGGCTCCGGCGGAACTGCGTGAATTGAAGGAGCAGTTGAAAGATTTGTTGGACAAGGGCTTCATTAGGCCTAGTATGTCCCCGTGGGGCGCGCCGGTATTATTTGTGCGAAAGAAAGATGGCACCTTGAGAATGTGCATCGACTATCGGCAACTGAATAAAGTAACGATCAAGAACAAATATCCCCTCCCTCGAATTGATGATTTGTTTGATCAGTTACAGGGTGCCAGGTGTTTTTCAAAGATTGACTTGAGGTCGGGTTACCATCAAGTCAGAGTTAGAGAAGAAGATGTGCCCAAGACAGCTTTTCGAACACGGTATGACCATTATGAATTTTTAGTTATGTCATTTGGACTAACAAATGCACCGGCTGTGTTTATGGATTTGATGAATAGGGTGTTTAAGCCATTTCTGGACGTGTTCGTCACGGTGTTTATAGATGACATCCTAGTTTATTCCAGAACACCGGAGGATCATGCTCATCACTTACGACAAGTGTTACAGATTCTCCGTGAGCGTAAGTTGTATGCCAAGTTCTCCAAATATGAGTTTTGGTTAAAATCAGTGGCATTCTTGGGTCACATTGTGTCGGATGAAGGGATCCAGGTTGATACGCAGAAGATAGAAGCGGTGAAAAACTGGCCGAGACCTACGACACCCACGGAGATTCGCAGTTTTCTGGGTTTGGCAGGTTATTACCGGAGATTTGTAGAAGGGTTTGCTTCTATTGCAGCACCATTAACAAAGTTGACTCACAAGGCAATTAAATTTCAATGGAATGATGCATGTGAACGAGGGTTTCAAAAATTGAAAGATAAGTTGACTTCCACACCAGTGTTAGTACTTCCTGAAGGCACAGAGGGCTATGCAGTGTATTGTGATGCTTCCGAGATTGGTCTCGGATGTGTGTTGATGCAGCATGGTAGGGTGATAGCGTATGCCTCACGACAGTTGCGGCCACATGAGAAAAATTATCCCACTCATGACCTTGAATTGGCAACGGTAGTGTTTGCTTTAAAGATATGGCGTCATTATCTGTATGGAGTTCATGTTGATATTTATACGGATCACAAAAGTTTACAATATATCTTTAAGCAAAAGGAACTCAACCTAAGGCAACAAAGATGGTTAGAGCTCTTGAAAGATTATGATGTCGATATTTTATACCATCCAGGAAAGGCAAATGTAGTAGCGGATGCATTGAGCCGCAAGGCAACGGGAGTCACTAGTGATCAATTGACGGAAAAGAAGGAGATAATCAAAGACTTATATCAGTTAGCGAGCTTGGGAGTTCTCCTTATTGAATCCTCCGATGATAGAGTTATGGTACAGAATGCAGCAGAATCCTCTTTGATAGCTGAAGTGAAAGAGAAGCAATTTGCGGATTCTATTTTATTGCAGCTAAAGGAGAATGTGCAGCAGAATTTGACCAAGGCATTTGATATTACACCGGAAGGAGTACTTCAATGTCAAGGGAGATTATGTGTACCGCACATAGATAAGCTGAGGACACGAATAATGACAGAGGCGCACCATTCGCGCTATTCTATTCATCTGGGTGCTACAAAAATGTACCATGAATTGAAAGAAGTGTATTGGTGGGGCAACATGAAAAAGAACATTGCAGAATTTGTCGCTCAGTGCCCAAATTGTCAACAAGTGAAAGTGGAACATCAGAAACCGGGAGGTTACATGCAATGTATCAATCTTCCAGTCTGGAAGTGGGATATGATTAATATGGATTTCATTACGGGTTTGCCTCGTACATTGCGGAAGTTTGATTCCATATGGGTCATAGTGGACCGACTTACTAAATCAGCGCATTTTCTACCGGTCAAGACGACCTATAAGGCTGAGGATTATGCGAAGTTGTATGTGAAAGAGATAGTACGATTGCATGGTATTCCACTTTCCATTATATCAGACAGAGGAGCACAGTTCACAGCACACTTTTGGAAATCTTTTCAGCAGAGTTTGGGTACACGGGTGAATTTGAGTATGGCTTTCCATCCTCAGACTGATGGACAAGCAGAACGTACGATTCAGACACTTGAAGACATGCTACGAGCTTGTACGTTGGACTTTCAAGGCAGTTGGGATGACCATTTGCCTCTTATTGAATTTGCGTATAACAATAGCTATCATTCAAGTATTAAAATGGCACCTTATGAAGCCTTGTATGGAAGGAAATGTAGATCACCAATCGGATGGTTCGAAGCAGGTGAAACTGCTTTACTTGGGCCAGATATTGTTCACCAAGCCATGGAGAAAGTTAAAGTTATCCAACAACGGTTACAAACGGCTCAAAGTCGTCACAAGTCATATACCGATGTTAGAAGAAGAGGGCTTGAATTCGCCATAGGTGATTGGGTATTTTTAAAGGTGTCACCGATGAAAGGGGTAATGCGGTTTGGAAAGAAAGGGAAATTGAGTCCACGTTACATAGGGCCATATGAAGTCACTAGAAGATTTGGGCAAGTTGCGTATGAGTTGGCACTACCCCAGGACCTTTCGTCAGTCCATCCGGTATTTCATGTTTCGATGCTTTGAAAATGCATAGGAGATCCTTCTCGTATTGTTCCTGTAGAGGATGTTCAAGTTACGGAGGATCTTACGTATGAAGACGTACCCATTGCTATTCTGGATCGACAAGTAAAGAGGTTGAGAAATAAAGATGTCGCATCTGTAAAAGTCCTTTGGAGAAATCAACAAAAGGAGGAGATCACATGGGAAGCGGAAGAAATGATGAAATCCGAGTATCCCCATTTATTTCAAATGGACCAAGAAGTTCAAAATGCGGAGGTGGGACAATGACAAGTAAGTATTTAAAAGCATTATGTGAATGTGCATAGGTATGTTAAAGTAAAGATGCATTTGTTGTATATAAGACAATGTTGTTAACATTCGAGGACGAATGTTTCTAAGGGGGGAAGAATGTAACACCCCGTACTTTTCTAATCTCACTTGATACCTTTGGGTTATATCTACCTAGGTGTTGAAATGCCAAGAGTATGTGTTTTATAGTGTCATTGGTGAAACATTTGATATCGGACCTAAAATGTGCGATTAGACCTTTGTAGGAGGTGTTTTGTGGTTTCGTGGAGCATTTGGTTGATACCCCGTACCCATTCTAACCTCATTTGGTGACTTGGAGTCATGTATACTTGATGGTTAAGATCACTAAGTAAGTATTTTGTAGTGTTTTGATAAGGTATTGGACGATATGCAAACATTGGAGAAGTGGCCGAAAAAATTCAGCAAGGTGTTGAAACTTGCGCCACTACCCTGTTTCATGGGGTGTGGCGCAAGCCCCTGAATTAATAGAGGGTGTATTTCTTGCGCCACTGCCTTGCTTTGCAGCAGTGGCGCAAGGCACAAACAATGTGCCCTTCCCGCGCTCGTTTCGCAACGCAATTCTACGTCGATTCTTATATGGTTTCTTTTGGTTCTTTGGAGTTTTTTGAGCATTGTTAAAGTTTCAAACACTTCAATACACTCCTACATACTCCTGCATGATCAAATCATGAAATGTGAATAGTGATCCAAAATGTCCAATGAAGCCAAGGGCGACTAGAATTCCTATTTTTGCGATCGAAAGGACGAATGAGAATCTTGTAAGGGAATATTGTCGTGACATTATGGAATTATGTAAACATGAGATATATTGTGAATAATACATGAAGTTTGATGGGTTACATGGATATGTGTTATTGGACCCAAAGTTAGGCCCAAAATGGGATTAAAAGACTTGGCCCAAAGAGGAAATAACCCATTCTTCCAATAATTGACTAAGTAAACATATCATTTAGTGCCAAGTGTGGCCAAGGATGACTTGAAGTCCATATAAAGCCCCCAATATCAGATTTTTATTATCCAAAATCTCTCATGCCTTTGTGATATTTTCACAAACATTTCTTTCATTTCCAAACCCTAAGGCAAATAATTTCTTTGGACTCTTTGGACAAGATCATCCTATTCCAAGCCTTGGTAAGTATTTATTCTCATGGATTAACATATTATATGCATGGTAGATTATGTATATTATGATAGTTGTGTTGGCAAGGTGGTGAATAGTGTATTTTTGCCTTTGGTGGAAGATATGCTATGTTGGTGATTTGAACTTGAATTAGGACTTGTGCCTTTGATGAAAAAGCATGGTATGGACAAAATATGAACATGTATGGTGTTATTTTTGGTATTAAACTTGTTCTTGTCTATAAGTGGAAATTGTGGGATTTTGGCTGATATGTGTTATGAGTTGTATTAAGGTAAATTGATGGATTATTTGTGATGTGGTATGGGTAAGAAAGTGTAAAGGAGAAGTGTTGTGGTGAAATGTATTGATTTTCATGTATTGGTCAATGTTGGGAATATTATGGGATTTTGGAATAATAATTTTGTCAATGGTTTTGTCAAGGGGAAGTGGCATGTTTAAGGGCAAATATGTGACTCATTGATGTTATATGCATTTGAAGAGTAGTTGGTGGTTAATGTGAATTCCGTATTGTATTTGTGTTGTAGAGTAACACATAAAGAAGGAGCGGGACTATTGTACGCACCTCTAGGATTATATATTCGTATTGCGAATCCAAGGTATGTAAGGTTACTTGTCCGTCTCTTTCTACGGTAAATAGTATCCACATTGACATGTCACTAGTCCTATCCCGAAATGTCCTAAGGTATTCCATATCCGGTTAGCAATGGTCATTGTTATAAATTTCCTACTCTTTGATCATTTGTGAATCTCATGTCTCCCATTCATGGTTAATGTTCCAAAATCTCAAATAAGGTTATGTTTCCATGTTCCAATAGTGAATATACTTATGTCTCTTGTTCATGGTTTATTGTCCAATGGTTCCAATGGTGTCATGGTGCTAGTAATGTTATATTTCTCATGATGTTATTCACATGTCTCTCACTCATTGGTTAATGATTCAAAGCTTCCAACAATGTTATGTTTCAAAGTTCAAAGTGATGTTATGACTATCCAAGTATCAATCTCAAAGTAATGAATAAAGTAATGCAAATGTGGTCAATGATCAAGTATGGGTGGCAAGTCTAGGGGCATAAGCCTAGCTCGACTCGATCCCGATGTATTGATTTATGGGTGGCAAGTCTAGGGGCGTAAGCCTAGCTCGACTCGATCCCGAGGTATGGATTTATGGGTGGCAGGTCTAGGGGCATAAGCCTAGCTCGACCCGATCCCGATGCATTGATTTATGGGTGGCAATTCTAGGGGCATAAGCCTAGCTCGACTCGATCCCAACATGACGATAAGTCATGGAAAGACCCACTGATCAGTAGGGGCCCGGGTACATTGTTATCATTGAGCATTGAGATAAAGAAAGTAAAGAAAGTAATGAAAGCAATCCACATGGTTTCCCAAAATGCAAAATGGTGACTTATTCACATTGATTATTCATATGTTTTGAGTTCATGGAAATATTCATGTGTTGTACAGTTTCATCTGAGCCTTGCATACTCAGTACTTATTTCGTACTGACCCCTCTTGGGGAATTTACCTTACTTGCTGCAGGCGCAGGTACTAGTAGGCCTCCACAGTAGGTTGCCAGTCGCTGCAGATCATTGGTGAGCTCCAGCTAATCCGGGGCTTCTCCGAGTCAGAGTGTATATATGTTTTGGTGTTGTACATGTTGTATAAAGCGGGGACTTGTCCCGACTTTTAGTTCAGTTTGGTCAATGCTTTGTTAGAGGCTTTTGTAGACAGGTGTGGGTGTATAAATGTCAAAGGGATATGTTGTACTTGCCTCGGTGGCCTCGACGGCCTAGTTTCGTGTATGTATATATATACCATATTCCGTGAATTCCATTGTTGGTCTCTATAGCTGTTATGTGCCTATGGATTTCTTATGACATGCATATGATTGAGCATAGGCAAAGGTTGGTTCTCTTGAGCCTTATCGGCTACGGGTGCCAATCATGTTCCGATCGGATTCGGGGCGTGACAGAGTAATTGAAGCAAAACAGTAGCAAAAATAATCATAACAAAGTTGCATCAATAGACAAAACAAAACTACTCAAGAGCAAAATTGTGTGCTTAATACCATGGTTTTGCATACCATGAACTATCCAAAACCATGACGTATTTAACTTATGTGTGCAAATATTTTATCCGGCTTTCATGAATTAATGGACTGTGCTAAAAATAAATTAAAAAATTTATTTAATGCCAGATAAAAATATGATTTGAATTAAAAATAAAAATAATAAAACTCAAAAAACATTTGTTTATAAAATCACTGTGCAAAAAATCAGTGACAACCAAATATTAATTAAAATGATAATAAATTGATAAAAATTCTAACACTTCAAAAAACAAGGATAATTATCAATAACTTGAGTTAAAATTAAACAAAAATATGTGAAAATTATTTTTGTTCTCTTTAACAAATAAGAAGCATAAAAGTGTTTATTTTGAAAACGTCAGACCAAAATTGGGTGTCAACAATGATAATCATGATCTTTGCAAAAAAAATTTCCATTCAGGAATTAAAAGAAGTGGTTTTTATTATGAGTTCTGATAGTTTTGCTAGACCTGAAGGTGTTAATGGTACATTTTACAAGCAATGCAGAGATATTGTAGCTGATGATCTATATGCTATGGTTCTTAGCTTCTTTGATGGGAATTTCTTTCCAAGATCTATTTCACATTCTTGTTTGATCCTCATTCCCAAAGTAGAACAACCTCAGCATTTCACTAAGCTCAGGCCTATTAGTCTCAGTCTCAGTAATTTCTCCTTCAAGATTTATCTAAGCTCTTAAACATAGACTGGGACCTCTAATGCATAAAATTGTGTCTCCTAACCCGTCAGCGTTTATTAAAGGAAGATCTATCATTGATATTATCATTTTGACTCAAGATATGGTCCACAATATGAAAGGTAGGAATCTTAATAACAATATGATATTGAAACTTGATATGGCCAAAGCCTATGATAGAGTTTCATGGAAATACCTTTGTGAAGTTCTAAGGCATATGATCAATGATAACTGGATTCATACGGTTTCAAGGCTCATAAGCAATAACTGGTACTCCATTAGCATAAATGGTGTTCGGCATGGCTTCTTCAAAGCTACCAGAAGACTTGAACAGGGTGATCCTCTATCACCCTCTTTTTTTGTGATTGGAGCAGAATTACTCACTCTGATGATGAATAACCTACTGGATTACCATTTAATTCCTTTTCATATTGATAAAAAGGGCCCTACTATAACCCACATGTGCTATGCAGATGAATTTATTCTTTTCTCCTCAGGTTACACTCTCTCTTTAATGATGATGATGGATAGACTTAATATGTAAGAAAAGATTTTGGTTCAGCTGATCAATAAGAACAAATTTGGTTTCATGGTACATCCTAAAGCCTCTATTCACTTCAAAGAGGATATAAAAGTTATTACTGGTTTCTATCATACCAGATTCCCTATGAAGTATTTAGGAAGTACTTTTTGACATTGGACTGGATGGGGAGCACTTGCTAATATGTTTCTTCAGAGCAATAAATCCAAGAATACCAAAGTGACTGATTTCATACAGGATGGGAAATGGAATAAGGAAGCTCTCAGGGCAATCATTCTTGACAATTTAATGCATAACATCACTCATATTCATATTCACAGGGGGCACAAAGACAAATCCATCTGGAAAGGGGCACAAAGACAAATCCATCTGGAAACCTACTAAAATGGTGAATTCAGTTGCAAATCAGCTTGGTCTACAATCAGAAAGTTTTAAAAACCTACTCTTAGTGAAAAAAGTATTTGGCATTCTAAAATTCCTTTTAAAGTTCCTTTATTTATGATAAAGGTACTGAGAAATGCTATTGCTATTGTTGACAGGATCAAGAACTTTAAGGTGATAGGTCCCTCCAAATGCAACTTCTGCAGACATGGTCATGAAGAAAATGTCCAACACCTCTTTGCAGAGAGTGATATTGCACAACTTCGGCACTTCTTTGGAAGCTCTTTAGGTGTCAGGATTCGACCTGGATCACTAAGATCCATTACTATGCAATGGTGGTTGATCAAATCAAAAAATTGAAATTCAATCCTTGATGATACAATGTCTTCCCCTTATTCTATGTTGGGAGATCTGAAAAAGCAGATGCTCTGCTAGTTTTGAAGGCACGTATGTGTCTAGTTTTAGTATTAAAGAGCACGTTACAACACTGACGGGTGTTGTAAATGCAACCCTAGTAAAGGGTTGTTCTGAAGGATTATAATGGGGAATTGAGGATGGCTTTCTACTCTTATTTTGGTATATCCACTAACAATAAAGTTGAATCCAATGCCATCCTCAAAGGTCTTCAGTGGTGTGTAACAAACCACATTGACAATGTAATCATAGAAACGGATTCCATGTTTTTTGGTGAACTAATAAAAAGCTAGGATAAAGGGCCATGGGCCATTAGGACTGAATTAGAGAAGATCATCAACCTATTGGGGAAAGGAAGTTATCGAATTAAACAGGCTACAGGGAGGCTAATTGTGTAGTGGATACTATGGCTAATATTGGAGCTAAGATAAAAAAGGAAATCTTCTTCACGGAAGCAAGACTCCTTCCAAGACAAGCAAGAGCTAACTTGAAGATTGATCATGATCAAATCCCCAATCTTAGGATCAAGATCAAAAAGTGGGAGTGTAAATTTGATAATGTATAACATCCCCCTTATCTTTCTTTGCTTCTGCCTATTAGCTATGTACATAAGCAGTACTCATCCTTTTGTCATTTTTCCTATATGTACTTCAACTTTTAATATTGTCATGTGCTATAAGGACACAAGTTGAACAAGGAAGACCATTTATCCTTTGCTCTCCACATAGAGGCTAGGATAAAACTCCTCCTAATTGTGTATTTTTCCCCTTGGTTGATATTTACAGGTTGGGGTCTGCCTAACCCCCACTCCATGATAGAGGAATATTTTTTTTTAAAAAAAAACTCTTGTGGCATTAGGGGTAGATCATTAGTAGAATGGAGATACGAATTTCAAAAACTCAGAGCAATTCCTCATAGTGATATTCAAAAGATTCTCAAGATAAGCTTTGACGGACTTGATTGTGACACTCATAGTATTTTCCTTGATATTGCGTGCACCTTTCAGGGATTAAGGTTTTCTTTGGACGAAGTTGCCACAACATTAAATGCATGTGTTGTTTATTCTAAAAGTACAATTACAACTTTGGTCCAATTATGCTTACTCCAAATTAGTGCTATGGATCATTTGGAGATGCATAATAGAGTGCAAGATATGGGAAGAGAAATTGTTTGCATGGTATCACCCCGAGATCCTGGAAAACGGAGTAGACAGTTCAACCTTCAAGAAGTCCATGATGTTCTACAAGAAAATAAAATCAGTAAATTCTATATCTTTTTTGGTTTACTTTTATAAATTTAATTCGATTGTCATTTGCTTATAATTTTTGTTACGCTACTAGAATTCAGTTCATTTTTGTTCTTCTTTGGTGTAATTATTGTTAGTTGTTTGCCAAATTACAAATGAACATTTCCTGTACACTATATTCTTTCGAAGATTAGTTATTCAAAGATGCTTGACTTTGTTATTTTTAATTTCTTTTATGAATTTTGTTTAAATTATTATTAAATTAAATTTTGTATAAAGCATTTTTCTTTATATATAATTCATCGATTTTAAGTTGTTGTCCAAGGAGCTCACATGGTTGTCTTGGCAAAAGTGTTTTTTAAAATGTATACCATCAAATTATCCAGTTGAGAAACTTGTAGTTCAGGATACACCATCAAATTATCCAGTTGAAAAACTTGTAGTTCAGGATATACTATCAAATTTTCTAGTTGAGAAACTACTTCATCAGACAAAGACAAAATTAGATCATTAATTAATAACCTCATACTGTGGATATTTTCTAGATGGATCTGATAGAGCAGGTGCACTAAAGAAGCCTTTATTGAATGAATTTTGCAGAGAACTACAATTAATCAAGTCAATCCATTTCGCAGAAGAAAGGTTGTCCAACCCTGTAATCTTGACCACACTTTTGCAATTCCTAAGTCCAAAAATTTCAAGATTGTCTAAATTATACTGACGGGTGTGTTTGAAGATTCTCATAGTCATTCAAACGCAAGTCCTTCAATAATCGTAACTTAGAAAAATCAAAGGGTTGAGAATGGAAACTGTTGCTACTCAAGTTTAAGGATCTCAAGGAGGATAAACTCCCAATATCCCTAGGTATATTAGCACTAGAATTAAAAATTGACAAGGATTCTATGTGGTGAACTCTTGTTTGAGAAAAACTCCTTTTGGACTCTAAATTGCACGTCCCACTTCCAAAGTTACGAAATCTCTTAGCATTTCAACAGAGCTAGGAAGTTGTTTTATACTTATACTTTGAATATCTCCAACGTCAACTGGCAGTGTTTGTAAAGATGAGCAACATCTAATGTCCAAGGATTTAAGGAGTTTTAGCTGGCATATGCTGCTCGAAAAATCCGTAAGCTTATTGAAACTAGGCAAAGATAGACCAGTTAGTCTGTCCAAATTTCCTATTCATGGATGGATCTCCTTCAGACTTGAACATCCAGAAAGCCACAGTGTCTTGAGACTTCGTGAATCATTGAAGTTGGGAGTTCTTCTGAGGCGCTTGCAATTAGAGAGATTCAGCTTCTTCAAACTTCTACAATACTAAAAGTAAACAAAATATACTTCAATTAATATTTTCTTTCACTTAATTGCAATATAACAGTACAAATGAAATAGCAGAATTGAGTAATGAACCTGCACATTCAAACCAAATTCTTGGATATTACTCCCTTTCATATTCAAAACTACAAGTTTTTCAGCTGAAAAATTTGATGGTATACATTTCAAAGTGACATATTTTCCAAGACAACCATCTGAGCACCCTGGAAAGCAGCTCAAAATTTCCAATAATATGTAAGTCATTGATTTTAAGCACCCTAAGATTTATCATTTTCTGAAATGCTTTGGTACTTAAACTCACACCCTTTAACGCCAGTCGTTCTACCGCCAGTACTTCTATATTTTTGAAACCATGTAGTTATTAAAAGGAGAAGTACCATAAGACCATTTTATGTACGAGAAATTAACAGAGAAAAATGCTTTATACAAATTGAAGGTCAAACAAAGAGAATAAATTATGTACCAAATAAAAATAATTTACACATTATCTCCAACTAGAGGATATTTACTAAGAAATATCTATCAGCAACATGAATAGATAACTGTTAAATAAGTGAATTTGTATTTGATAATTTTTCTTTGATAGTTGGAGGGTTTAGACTTTAGTAAATGCTCATTTCAAGGACACAGTAGTTGGCAAACTAGAGATAATTTAATAGCCAGAGAAGAATTAAGCACAAATGAATTGAATTCTTGTGGTGACAACATAAATTGTAAGGAAATGTTTATCAAATTAAAATGTAACAATCCACAAAAAACTCTTCTCGTCAATTTTAAATGGAATTTTTGAGTTATTAGTTTAACTACGGTTATGTAACTAACAGGTGACAATTAATTTAGTTGGTGATTAATGGGTAAAGTCCACAATTCATTTAATACCCTATGCCCACTTGGCCCTTGTGTAAGAATGAGTTAAAATTAAAGGGTTTGACACTTTTGGATAAAAAAATTTTAAGAAAAAGAACCATCCGACGAGAGCATCTCACAGCTTCAATAGGCATTGGTAGAAGTACCTGTGTTATAAAAGGGAAAGTTTATTAGTATGAAATGACGAATAGTAATCCGAGAATGTTAAAGCATATGGACAATAGCTGAGAAATTATTGACTTGGTTGCTTTTTGTGTGTTCATATTTCTTCATTAAACACATATATTTGTGATAGTTAAGGTGAATAGATGTCATATATCCATTTGACAAAAATGAAATGCACCATCATCTCCTATTCTGTTGATACTATATTATGCACATGCATTGTGTAACGACTCATTTCGTAGTTACTGAAAATATATGTTGTAAAAGCATGAGAACCTCCTTTACCATAAGTTATAGGACTAATTCTTTATTATGAGAGTGTATTGGATATGTACTAAGGTCATACAATACCCCTAGCACAAAGTTAAGTTGGAAATGTTCTTACCGATTGAGTTTTGAACCAAGTTTAAACTAGGGACAACTTCCAATGAATACATCTCCTAGAATATAAAAAGTTATGTGTCCAAATGCCTACCAAATGAAATATCTTTGAGTCTTCTTTCCAACGCATCCAACCATTTGTTAATCCACCTCCGGAGTAAAACGTTATGATCGTTTTACTTAACACTATCTGGGATGAGAAACTAACCACCGCTGTGGTGCCGCTGCAGTGGTAACTGGGCAGTATTTAAGCCTATTTTTGACGGGATTTTGGGTTTTAACTCAAAAACTTCGTCCCAAAGTCCTAGGGGCCTATTTTCCAACTTCTTGGGTGGAAATTCTTCATTGAGGTAAGTTTCTTTCGTCATCTTCTTCATTTTTCAATCCTTTAACATCCTAGAATCATTAGAACGATCTTTAATGGTGAAATTCTTGGAGATTTAAATCTTTAATGGTGAAATTCTTCATTTTTGTTAAAAATCTATGAGTTGGGTTAATACCATCTAGAATCACTTCTAAATTATTAATTAATGATTCCTTACATGAATTAGTGACTCAAAATATGAAATTGATTGTTGGGGACCTTAAATTTAATAAAAATGGAATCTTTGGCCTTGAAACTCTATTAATGGAGATGGGTTGAATATGATAGATCTTGTTAATGGGTAATTGAGCCTTGGTTAATGATTTAGACCATGAATGAGGGTAGAATTAGTGGGTTTGAATTCTCAAAGTATTTATTTGAAGAGTAATTAACTCTTATAACTACTTGTTTATTAGGAGATTGAGCATTCTAAGGCCTAAAGGAAGGGAAGAAGCATCCTTGGTGTGGCTTGCTTATTCCAAGATCTTTGGTCTAGGTAGGTTATGGTTTAATGTATAGAAGACTTGGTTTAGATACATGTAATAACTGTAGTTGATGAGGAATTTCATGTCTAAGCCTACGGGCACAGATTCACGATGGATAAAACATGGAAATAGTGTAATAATGATATAATTGTATGTTATTGTGTTTTGTATAGATTCCTTGATAGGTTTATATGTTGTATGACTTACTTGATGATTTATACCGTTAATATATGAATGTTGATACTAATAAAATGATTAGGTGACCTTCTAATCTATAGAACTAATCTTTAATACCTTAAAAAGAGTAAACTCGATATTGGGTATAATTGAAGTATGATATTTCTGCTAGAAGATAGTTAGGAGGATTGATTATGATAAGAGGAGATGATGAAATAATTTATGAACCTAAAGTTAAGTTTTGCTAAGTTCTAGAAAGAAAGATGTATAAAGGTGGATGACTCTAGCTAGAATTGTAAATTGAATAGAGCCGATTGGTTGAATAACCTTAAACTTAGTTATGAATTGAGTGTAAGGGTTACTAGTTAGTAACTGAATTTACCAGTTCAGTATGAGTAAAAGAGATTTAGATTGGTGAATGAATTAGGATGATGAATTAGAGTGTAGCTATCAGTCATGATGGAATGTGCAATCCTAAAAGGGGTACTTGATTGATTGGTCTTCGAACATGTTTGTGATTGATGATGGTGTTTGATAATGTTCAATTGAGCAAGTGGTGAATTGCCCTTTGGGCATACTTGTAATTTCACGTGTTAGTGGACGTTCGTTGTTATATGAAATAATGAACTGGTGATTATTCACTGTATTTACTTGGTTGTCAGTAATTGTATGTTCTATTTTAATCGTTGTTGCTTGCATCTGATTTCAATTGGGTGTTTGCAATTCGCCTTCAGGCATTACTTATAATTATTGATTGCATCCTACATTTGTATATTCATACATATTGGTGATGATGAGTTGATGATGATGATGATGATATAGAGATCATGATGTTCTTGATGATATTGATGTGATGATGTTGATATTAAAATCATGATGTTCATGATGTTGAGAATGATGTTAATAAGATTGAGAAGAGAAAGAGATGATGCACACATCTTGCATTCATACTTTTTCATTCATATGCATTAAATGTATATTTATATTTATATGTGGTTGATGGTTCCTTGAGTGGACCAAGTTATGTTGATGATATGTCATGGTTCCTTGTGTGGACCAGTTATTTGATGAGATATTGTGATTCCTTGAGAGGACCAGTTATATTGATGGATATGATTTGGCATAGTAGCTAAGTGTGAACATAAAGTACGTCCTGAATTATGTATAAATATTGCTCTCCTGTGTTTAGAGTTGCAGACTTGATGTATATTATAGTGTCCTTGCTTGTAAAGTTGTTGAGGCTAGTAATTATCTTGATTATTGCAATCCCAATGGTTAATGGTAGTATAATAGGGAGCGAGGATTGTCACAAAAGAAGATTACTGAGAGAGAGAAAAGTACATAGATTTGCTATACTAAGGTAAGTGCATAAGAATTGAGGGTTAGATTAATTCATGGAAGGTAGTTAGTTAGGCAGGCCCTAAGGGTAAACTAATATTTCTTAAATAAAAGAAAGGTGATAAGGTTGGATCAAAGTAAGCTAAGTATACTCAATTATTAAGACTGTAAGCTTGTCATGATATTTCTTATTTGCTATATGTTGTTATATGTTTCTAACCCTCAATTATACCTACTAGTACGTGTGCTTGTACTAATACTACATTTACTATATCTTCTTTTGGGGATATAGCCATGTTGTAGGTCAGTTGGAGTTTCTATTGGTATAATGTCATTTATTCTGTAGCAGCTCCTGTCATACTACTCCTGTATGGATGTTGTGTCTCGGGTCATTTCTCCATTATTTTAGTGCTTTTGTACCGATTTAGACTAGGTTCTGGAAAGTTGTTTAGTAGAATTTCATAATGTATCTTTTTGTAATAAAGTTTTGTTGTTGAAAAAGGAAGGTCATTTATTCATGGATTTATTTATGTTTAAGGTTTAATAATGTCTTCCGCAATAATTTAATGGTTGGGTAATAAGGAATCTCCTATCTGGAGTAGGTGTTAGGTAGGTGCCCGCACAATCCGTGGGTTGGGTCTTGACAAGATGGTATCAGATCCCAGGTTATCGATCTCCCAGTACAAGAACAAATGTCGAGTAGAGTCCTATAGATTGGTGTGTTGACGTCTACATCAAATCTGTAGGAAGCTACAAGGCATCTAGGAATCTATTTCACTTTCTTCTCTCCTATTGTGCTATCTCAGTGTTGTCTCCCTGAGTTGAGTCCAATTGGTATCTAAGAGATTCTAATTGGTATCTCAACCATCACAATTAGGATTAATTGGTATCTTGAAAATATATGGAAGATTGGAATAGAGATCAATAAGAGGCGTAGGACTTGTATTTAATGTGTGAATTAGGTTTTGAATGAGTTATATGTGTGCCTTTTAGGTGGTTATGTTGTTTGATATAGTGAGTATTGTAGTTGTCAGTGCCATTGGTAAGCGTAACTCTTTCGTTAATTGATTGATTATGCTTACTGGAAAAATACTTGTGTTTTAAATGTTTTTGTTGTGGTATGATAGAATGCTACGTGCATTACTTATGCAGATGATTATTGTTTTGATCATACTATTACCTAGTTGTTTGATGGCTAAATTTCTTAAGTGCAAGAGATTGTTATGAGTGATATAAGCTGAGTTATTACAAAGGAATATCCATGAATCGTAAAGGCTGGGTGTGATTTTGAGGTATGTCTTGATTTCTATTTGGTCTTTGACAATATACTTAGGATCCTTGTATGGTCCAAACTTTGATGATTATATTTAGGATCCTTGTGTGGCCCAAACTTTGATGATTATATTTAGGATCCTTGTGTGGTCCAAACTCTGATGATTATAATTAGGATCCTTGTGTGGTCCAAACCTTTGACGATTATTCTTGGGATCCTTCTATGGTTCCAACCTTTGATGATTATACTTGGGATCATTGTGTGGTCTGATCTTTGATGATTATATCCAGGCCTGGAGTTATGAATAACCCAGTTAATAAGCTGACTTGCTAGTGATGCCTTTATATGTAGTTGGTTAAACTGAGAGAAACTTAGTTGTTTTGCACAACCTTGGTGACTTGAACGTAAGGTAAGTTGTGTAGTTGCTATCACTAATGCAAGGTAAATTGACTAGGTATATAGAATTGGTTGTTCTTGTAATATGACAAGTAGAGATGATGATAATAGTTTTACTTAGTATTAGTAGGTTTAAACTTAACTGTGTGATTGATAATGATGTAGGTGGTTAGGTGACTTGAATGATTATACTGGGTAAGGGCGTTTATGTTCTAAAGGTAGACTAACCAATTGTACAAAGCCCATGGTGGCTATGAATGAATATGATAGGTTATGTTTTAAGGATGTGAATAAAGTAATAGTAGGATAATGTTCATAGGCTTAATGAGGAGGTAGGGCTACTAGACAGACCTTGTAGTTGGCTCGTTATGGCTTGATATTGTATACATGCTTAATGTATGAGAATAACTATTGGCTAATATTATCCCTTGAATGTGGTGTAGTAGTTAAATTGATAAGATTGGTGAAATAAGTTAGCTTGGCTAAGGTTGATGATCATTGGTTATAGGGTCGACTAAGGGAGTAGAGTTATTAGATGTGTTTATACATATTCATATCCCTCCCGTTGATACATGATAGTACTTGGTTGGTATTTCCCCTTGAATGGTTGAGGTAGGTTGTAGGGTCGAATAAACTACTATGAGTTGTGGTGGAGAATATATGAGATAGTGAAAACCCATAGTGGTGTGTTGGTGGTGTTGTGTTAGTTCTAGCATTGGTTAGGATGTAAGTACCCCACTAAACTTGTTTCTAGTATAGAATTAACTACCTCGGTGTAGTGTGGTTTTCGTTAAAAATCTAGCGTCGCATGGATTAGTGTTTAATGGTGGATCATGGTGTATTGATTGGTGGATTTTAGTGTTTAATGTGTTAGAGGATGAGTTTAGGAAGTTGTAGAAACTTTTGGTTCATAAAACGAGTTGGTAGAACTCTGTCTATAGCGATTACCGTGAAAGGGTTAGTTTGTAATGTCAAATTTTGAGAGGTGTGTTGTAAAATGGACTGAATTGGGATGAGGTCCCGAGTTACTTCCTTGGGACTGCTACAACGGTAAAGTACCGCTACAGCTATAAAAATACCACCACAGCGGTAACCTCAATGGGCCTACGAGCCACTGCAGCAGTAACTTTATCGCCGCAGCAGTATAAAACAAGTTTTAATTTTTCATTCCCTATTATTTTCTTTGTCACCCCAAATGTTCGTGCGTCTTAATATCGTGTGGTATTTCGGGTATTTTAGATGACACATACCTAAATTTTATTACAAATCATATTTCTTGGGTTATAATGATCATGCTTTGTGCCTAGAGCTTAGTGACATGTGGTGTGTGTAGGCTGGTAGGGTAGTTGTTTTACATTATTTATGGGACAACGGTTCGGTAAGTGATACTAATTTGTTTTAGAAGTTGATGGGAGGTTGCATTTGTTTCGTAACCATTGTTTATGCTGAATTCCGAGAATCGTACTAAAAACTCTTCTCTTCACCAATGACCGTTCGAGGACGAACGATGGATAAATTAGTATCTAATGTAAAGACCCATTCTATCGTTACTGAAATATCTGTGAGAAAAGCATGATAACCACTTTCACCATATTCTATAGGACTAATTCTTTAGTATGAGAGTGCATTGGATATGTACTAAGGTCATACAATACCCCAAACACAAAGTTAAGTTGGAAGTGTTCTCACGGATTGAATTTCGAGCTAAGTTTAAACTAGGATCAACTTCAAATGAGCATATCTCCGAAAATATAAAAAGTTATGGGGCCAAATACCCACAAATTGACAGCTCTTTGAGTTTTCTTTCCAACGCATCAAACCGTTCAGTAATCTGCCTTCAGAGTAAAAAATTATGATCGTTTTACTGAACACTGTCCGGACTGAGAAATTAACCACTACTGTAGTACCGCCACAGAGGCAACTAGGCAGTATTTAAGCCTATTTTTGATGGGGTTTTGGATTTTAACTCAAAAACTTCTTTCCAAAGTCGTAGAGGGCGATTTTCCAACTTCTTGGGAGGAAATTCTTCATTGTGGTAAGTTTCTTCCGTCACCTTCTTCATTTTTCAATCCTTTAGCATCCTAGAACCATTAAAACGATCTTTAATGGTGAAATTCTTGGAGATTTAAACCCTAAGTTCAAGAAATTTTAGGAAAAATCTATGGATTGGGTTAATACCATCTAGAATCACTTCTAATTTTTAATTAATAATTCTTAACATGAATTAGTGACTCTAAAACATGAAATTAATTGTTGGAGACCTTAAATTTAATAAAAATAGAATCTTTAGCCTTGAAACTCAATTATTGGAGATTGGTTGAATATGATAGAGCTTGTTAATGGGTAATTGACACTTTGGTAATGATTTAGACCTTGAATAAGGGTAGAATTAGTGGGTTTGAATTCCCAAAGTATTTACTTGAAGAGTAGTTAATCTATCTACTTGTTTCTTAGGAGATTGAGCATTCTAAGGCTTGAAGGAAGGGAAAAAGCATAATTGGTGTGGCTTGCTTATTCCAAGATCTTCGATCGAGGTAGGTTATGGTTTAATGTATAGTAAACTTGGTTTAGATGCATGTAACAACTGTAGTTGACAAGGAATTTCATACCTAGGCCTACGGGCATGGATTCAGGATGGATAAAATATGGAAATAATGTAATAATGATATAATTGTATGTTATTGTGTTTTGTATGAATCCCTTAATGGGTGTTTGTGTTGTATGACTTACTTGATAATTTATAGCATTAATATATGAATAAGAATACTGCAGAAAGATTAGTGACCTTCTAATCTATAGAGCTAGTCATTAATATCCTAAAAAGAGTGAACTTGATGTTGGGTATAATTGAAGTATGAGGTATTCCTAATAGAAGATAGTTAGGAGGATTGATTATGATAAGAGGAGGTGATTATATAACTTAGGAACATAAAGTTAAGTTTTACTAAGTGCTAGAAAGTAAGATGTGTAAAAGTGAATGACTCTAGTTTGAATTGTAAATTGAATAGAGCCGAGCAGTTGAATAATCGGCTAGAGGGAATAGTGCCTGGAACTTAGTTATGACTTAAGTGTAAGGGTTACTAGTTAGTAACTGAATTTACCAGTTCAGTATGAATAAAAGAGATTTAGATTGGTGAATGAATTAGGATGATGAATTTGAGTGTAGATCTCAGTCCTTATGAAATTTGCACTCCGGGCATGTTTGTGATAGATAATGATGTTTGAGAATGCTCAATTGAGGACGTGTTAATGGAGATTCGTTGTTATCTGAAATGATGAACTAGTGGTTATTGACTGTATTTACTTGGTTGTCATTAATTGTAAGTTCTGTTTTGATCGTTGTTGCTTGCATCTGATTTCAATTGGATGTTTGTGATTCACCTTCAGGCATTGCTTATAAGTATTGATTGCATCTTTTTGCATATTCATACATATTGGTGATGATGAGTTGAGGATAATGATGATGATACTGAGATCATGATGTTGTTAATGATATTGATGATGATTATTTTGATATTGAAATCATGATGTTCATGATGTTGAGAATGATGTTAATGAGATTGAGAAGAGAAAGATATGATGCACACATCTTTCATTCATACTTTCATTCATATGTATTGAATGTACATTTATATTTATATGTGTTTGATGGTTCCTTGAGTGGACCGACTTATGTTGATGATATGTCATGGTTCCTTGTGGGGACCAGTTATTTGGTGAGATTCTTTGGTTCCTTGAGTGGACCTATTATGTTGATGGATATGATTTGGCATGGTATCAAAACGTGAATATAAGGTACGTCCTGAATTATGTATAAATATTGCTCTCCTATGTTTAGTGTTGCAAACTTGATGTATATTGTAGTGTCCTTGCTTGTAAAATTGTTGAGGCTAGTAATTATCTTGGTTGTTGCAATCCCGATGGTTAATGGTAGTGTATACATAGCGAGGATTGTCATGAAAAAAGTTTAATGAGAGAGAGAAAAGTATACAGAGTTGCTATAATAAGGTAAGTGCGTAAGAATTTAGGATTAGATTAATTCATGAAAGGTAGCTAGTTAGGCATGCCCTAAGGGTAAATTAGTATTGCTTAAATAAAATAAAGGCGATAAGGTTGAAAGTCAAAGTAAATTAAGTATGCTCAATTATTAAGAATGTATGCTTGTTATGATCTTTCTTGTTTGCTATATATTGTTATATGTTTCTAACCCTGGTTGGCAGGTGATACCTACCAGTACGTGTGGTTATACTGATACTATACTTACTATATCTCCATTTAGGGATAAAGTCATGTTGCAGGTCAGTTGGAGTTTTATCTGTACATCGGAGTTTATTTTGTGGTAGCTCCTGTCATCCGACTCCTACATGGATTATGTCTCTCGAGTCATTCCTCCATTTGCTTAGTGCTCTTGTTCCAGTTTAGACTAGCTTCTGGGAAGTTGTTTAGTAGAATTCCGCAATGTATGTTTTTGTAATAAAGTTTTATTATTGAAAAAGAAAGGTCATTTATTCATGGACTTATTTATGTTTATGGTTTAATAATATCTTCCACAATAATTAAATGGTTGAGTAATAAGGGTTTTCCTATTTGGGTAGGTATTAGGTAGGTGCCCGCATGATCTGTGGGTTGGGTCGTGACACATTTGCATGAGATCGAATATGAGTAAGGGTCGAGAACATGGAGATTATCCATATTGAGGTCATTTTATGTTTATGAGTTGGGAACATGGTGATCGTCTGTGCTAGGAATTGTTTAATTTTGTGATAGTGCATTGAGATCGTCGAATGGGCACATGAACACTGTCCAGACTTTATATGGGTGTAGCACCCCAAAAATCCAAGATAAGGTTAGAACCATGATTCTAGTACATGCATAATTAAATATTATGTTTTGGTTGTATTAGAAGTGATATACACATGTATTAAGGCCTCAAGTAACTTCTAGCTCATAGCCAAGTTGAAACCTTCCTTGTCGGTGGTTTTCTTGTGAAGAATCTTGCTATAGTCAACTTCAAACAATCATAAATCCTATGCTTTGGGGTATGTTTAATCTCAAGACCCAAAAAATGATATATATTTGAAATACCTTTCCAACACATCTAGTTTTGCCTTAATCCAATATCGGAGTAAAAAGTTATGCTCAGTTTACCAAAAGGGTGTCTGTCTGTCAAGGTGTGATGGCTTGGGTGACGAACCATCACACCAATGAAGGCCCGTCAGGCTTAAGGTGTAAGACCAGTTTTTTGTCATTTTGTGACGATTCAAGTGACGGTCTGTCAAGGGATTGATGGTCCGTCAATCAGAACAATTCTACACTGTTTTAACATTTTCAAAGGGGTTGTTTGGTCTTTTCCCACTCTTTTAACACCAAAACTACATCGTTTAAGCTATCCTAAGGCTAAAATATAAGCCTAAACAACCCAATAATCCCCGTTAACTCAAAATTCAATCGACACTTAGCAAAAACAAGAGGAAAAAGGTGATTTCTCTCTTCTTTAGGCAACTAGGATTCATCTTTTTCGAGCTTCCAAGTTCATGGATTTCTTCAGGGTTTTGATCTCAAGGTATGTGAGATTTCATCAATGGGTTTCCTTTCACCCATTGAGTCCCAAAGTTAACTCAATTCCTCAAGTTTAGTTCACTCTGCAGGCTTAGGGTTTTTATGAAAAGTGTATATTCCTTTAGCTTTCAGTTTCTTGCTATGACTAGACCATGAATATATGTTTTACCATAAATTTGAGCATCTTTACATACTTATGACTATGAACTGTCATTATATTGATAAATTCTTGATATTGGGATTGAGTTATGAAATTTCCTTATTTTGTTCAATTTACAGAATTGCCATTAGTAGTTGCATTCTTCTGAGATGGCGGGTTATGAACACCCGATGACCTAGGATTTCATGCATATGTAATGAATACTCATTCCTGCATGGTTACATGATGTAGAATGCTTTCCAGACAAGTGTCTACTATTTCAGCCTTAGATAGCAGTATTTTGAGCTTATCAGTTATTCAGTTTAATGAACCATACAGTTATCAGTTGTTATTCAGTTGGGAGTAGTACTTAGCACCAAGCAGACGCAGGGATGAAGGCTCACCCTCCAGTTAGGCTAAGACCATTAGTAGAAGTCTTTAAGTCCTAGAACTACGGCGCCACCGTAGATTCTAAAGGGTCACCCGTCAGACCAGACTTGATATCTTAGTCCTTTTGGACATCAGTTTAGTAGATCCACGTCAGTCAGTGTTCATACCCTTGGTAAGGTACAGAACACCCCTCTAACTGGGGTTACAGGTTGGACCCTGGTTAGCTCAGATTTGGGTATGTCAGTTAACTGTAGCTCCCATGGTCCACAGTTCATAGTTCAGAATCAAATTCTTGCATGACCTTGTATTTAGTTGTTCAGCTTATTATACAGTACATGTTTATTACTTGGTCTCGCATCAACTTATCATGTCACATGCATTATGTTCAGCCTACTTCAGTTATTTCCTATCCCATATACTCAGTACATTCAAAGTACTAATCGCATGCTTTTTTTTGCACTATATTGTCTTATAATATAGGTTCAGACGTTCAGCATCCGGATCGAGCTTAGTACAATCTCCTACCACATCAGCAGCAGTACGTTGGTGAGTTCTCATCATTCAAGGACTAGTTATTAGTATTTTAGTTTCAGACAGTTAGAGTTAGCTGGGTGCTTGTCCCAGTAACTCATCTTATTTTGAGGTTTTCAGACAATCAGATAGATTATGTTTTCAGCTTTATGGTTTTAGACTCAGATATTGTTATTGGTTTTGAATACTATTATATCATTTAGTATTGCTTCCGCACAATATTATATCAGTTATTTCAGTATTCTTAGCGTCATGCCAGGCCATGGGTTAGCTTGTGGTCACTCGTGACTCTAAGCATCGTGTTATGATAGGGGTTCGTGTGATAATGGGCCTCACAAGTCCCCTATGGATCACGAACTCCCCAAGATTTCTAAGAAGTATTGTGTATGAACTATTGAGGGAGTATTTGCCTTTGAGGCATATTATCCTATTGCATCCTCCATTCTTACTTGATTATGTGCTTAATTGATATTTGAACATTACGTGGCTTTTGATTATCCCTGTTTTAGTGAAAAAAATTGTATCATATTGTAGAAGCACTTGTACTCATGACACCAATCTTAAGTGGTATTTCAGCTATTTCCCGCATTTTATTTGTGAAAGACTTAGTATTTGAGATAATTGGCTAGTCTCTTTACTTTTCCACTCAACTGACTGAATTAAATTGGTAAAAATTATTGGATTGGCTTTCCTATTGGTTAGGAGTATATGTTATATCACGACTTTGTTTTTAGGTCGTGAAATAAAATGAAAAAAAGTATAACCAAGATAGCGATAATGACATTTACTTAATTTATTTCCTTGTAGAACATCATGGACTTTTTGAGGGTTGAACAATCTACTCCATTTTCCGGTTAAGATCGAATGACTTCAGTTAAGATTAAGTTTACTTAAAGCCAGTCTGCTGGCATGGGCATGGCATGTGTCGATAAGTGATGTTGCTCAAATTACACCTCATAATAAGATAAAAATCAGTCGTTGACTCAAATATAGAACCCAACCGAGGTTGGGGTCGATCCCACGAGGAATACAATTAGGATCTAGATCAATATGGTTATTTGGTATTTTAGTCAGTTATTTTTGAAGGGGCTTTTTGAAAGAGTAATAGTTTGCAAAACTAAGTAGCAAGTAACAAGTAGTAAGAATTTGTTAATGGGAATATCAGAGAAAATAGACTAGGATTGTGTTCCCCATGACTTCATAACTTAGTCGGCGTAGTGTACTAGTGATCTATCCTATGCTTCGCATGTGAAATTTGTAAGTTAGGTTCATCTAAATGGATGGTTGCCTATAAAGATGACTATTCTCAATTATCGGATAGGTCTCATGAGCTTTGCATATTAACCCTTACTTTTGATCCAAGATTAGCTATTCCTGGACAAGGTCAAGATATTAGAGGGTTGGTAGCCTCAAATCTCTATTGCTAATTCCCTTTTCCCATTTGTTAACCCCTTGGTCAGGCAAGTAAGAATAAGGCGAGTTCTAACATTTTCAACCGTTAAAAAAAAATCAAAACAAAGGGAAGACAATATATGCATAAACACCTATCAAGAATCACTAAGTACTTTAGCCTACTTAGTTAATTCATCATGATTCCCATAACCCTATTTGTGGAATTAGCTACTCATATTCATAAGAAAATATTCAGAAGGAGCTGTTAAACTCATGATCATAAACTTACAAGATGAATAAAAGTCACTCGGAATATTGAATTATTAAGAATGCTCAATAATCAAGAAATAATGTATGAATTAATCTCTCAAATCCAAGAACAAAGTAGTATTGTATGTTTCTTAGACTCAAAAGTAAGTAAAGAGTACATAACTTGTAAAACAAACCTAAAGGTAGTATTTATAGACAAGAATTAGAACCCATCCTAGTTAAACATGCATTACAGGTCCGGAGCCACCTATGAATCATAGGTTGATACCACGACTCGTAGGTGTAGTCGTGTTTTGCTATTTCAGTCTTGGCCCTTCTTGGCTCTATCAGCATAGCATGACTCGTGCTAAGAACATACAGGCCATGGGTTCTTTATTGACCACCAGTTTCATAGCCTTAGGTTTGTATGGTACGACCACATATTACTATTCATCCTTGATAGCTCCACTGGTGGTAACCCTCTGTGGGTTCATTCTTAACTTTGCTTCTTTTCAGAACTTACAACCCATGACTCAATAAGATGAACCCATGGTATGAACCAATGGGTCATAAGTTGCACTCATACTATCTACTTGGAATTTGTTAATTCTTTGATCTACTCACCACGGGAGCCTGGTACGGCTCATGCAAAGAACCAACGAGTCGTCTCAGCACTCGTCTGATCTATTTTGCTCCTTTTTCAACTCTTTTTTCCAATCCAATTCCCAAAACCTATATTCTCTGCAAAACTACCAGAAACACATCATATTCATATAAACATGCCTATGAACTTGCATAGTTTCTATGTTTTAAGCATCAAAAGTTCCATGAAACCATGACACATCAACGCCCTCAACTTAGAACATTTGTTTGTCCTCAAGAAAATAAAACAAAACAAGACTAAATTGATGCTTTAACTAAAAGAAACCTAGGAGATATACGATAGTCACCAAAAATTTGTAAGGCACACATGTTTTTCACCAATGTCATTTCCCTCTAACTGTATTCAAGATAAAACTACTATGTTTACTCAAAGCTTCTTATCGTGATACAAAGGGATCAATGAATGGCATCTCATTATCAATACACAACCATGCATGAACTAATGGCATTTTACCTAAAAAAACTAGCAATCGATAATGCAATCCATGCACCATTTGGACTTGGTAAGATTTCACTCGATCTCGCAAAGAAGTTCAAACAATATGCATATAATACCATAGGCTTGCCTTTACTTTCTATACCTCGATTTTCAAACTGTTGGATTAGGATCACTATAGGACCTTGCTCGGCTTGTAATGTAGGCTTGGGGATGGCTATAGTAGATATGGAAATAATGACTAGACCCTCCTTGGCACTACACTAACTTGGCTCCATTTTAAACCCTTCTTCTTTTCCTCCCTTTTTCTTCTCAAGCTACGGATGCAACCTTCTTCATTTTTCTTTTTCTTTTCAACCTTATTCAACACTTGTTAATTTTTTTTATCTTTTTCTTTTCTTTCTTTTATTCAACCAAGAACATCGCACCCGCCTTTTTCAATAACTAACTTTTTTTTTTCATACCCAACTTTTTCACGTGCCCCTACAGTAATCACCCTCAACTTAGGCAATTTATCTGTATTGAGATACAAAATGTCCAACAAGGGACCAAGACCAAAGCAAAGGTTCACAAATAGAGGTTGGGAAGGTGAAATGGGCTAATTAAAGAAACGGTTCAGCTAAGGATCAAAATTTAAGATCAAAGGACAATTACTTCATTTGGTAGGTCATTTAGGCTAATAGTGGACTATTTAAAAAATAGTCTATGATCCTTTCCTAACCAACTATCCTACAACTTCAATATGACTCCCCAAGAAAGTTCTAGATTGATGCACAGAGTAAGAACTTAGTAAATACACCTCACACATACATATGGCACAGGATTGCACGATCAACTACCAGTTATCAAGTTCATGCATAGATTAATCAATGGTTACTCTATCAATCAATATGATGCCATGCAAAGAGCCATAATGGTCATGATATCAAAACAATAGCACACAATGCCAGATTTTATGAGGGGTATCATTTTCAAAACCTTTTAAAAGAAAAAAACATGCATATTCGACTACGCTAAATTCTCCTATTTTTCTTCTAATTAAAACATCACACAAAACCGCATAATAAAAACAAAATCCTAAATATACTAGTTCTACTAGATAGGACCATATGAGAAAAAAGAAACACGACAAGAAAAACCCTTAGGTTCAAGATGCTCAAAATCCAGATACACACTCACCCCCATTAAAAAAAATATGAATCACCATTGATGCATCAAAATATAAATGTAGAACAAGGAATATGGACATACCTATGATGTCCTAGATGTCCAGGGTAGACTGATCAGTAGGACCTGTAGATACAACCCCTCCATGCTCCCCTATGGCAAGAGTCTCAGATGTGACCCCAGCCTAAAAAATAGTGGTGCTAGCAGTGGCCAACACACTCAATAGTGTGGAACTCATGGGGGCTACATGCAAACCCCCATTAATAACAGCAATAGTATCTATTAGGACAGATCGTGGCTCACTCGAAGGGTCATCGCCTATGCCAATGGGAATCTCACTAGCAACAGAGGTCCCGATTCCTCTTACCCTTTCAAGTGTCTCAGTCATGTGCAACTCGTGGGTTCACTTGGTAGCCTTTAAAGCCTATTTCATATTTTTCTTGGCTTTCTTTCCACTTTTGTTTGAATCATTCTCATTCCTAGCTTTGGCACTCTTTATTTTACCTCTATCCACATATGCCAGAGCATAAGTCCAGAAGTTGGGAATCTCATACTCAAAATCCTCCTCAAGTACTGAAATGGTTGGGTGAGGTAACATATGAGTCTATCTGGAAGACATCTCCATGACCATTGCTCTCAATGATGTAAGCTCCTTCTTTATCTCAGCCCAATTAGGTGTCAACTACTGACAACCTATGATTTAAGTGAACCTCGAACCTATATAATCTCATATGCAAACCCCTTTTTATTTCATTAATTACTGCTTTAATTCATGGTTTGACTTTCTCCAACAACATATCAATCTTTTTCTCAGTAATAGTCAACTGCTTTGCCATTCTTTGCGTAATCTTGGAGGATGGTAAAATAGCTTGTAGGTGACGATGGTGTAGAGGAATCTATGGTGACCTGGGAAATTGTTGTTGTATCACCGGCTTGGGTAGCTGTAGTGTCTAGACTTTGATCAATATGGTCATGAACATCAACATGCTCACCCCTGTCTGCAGCTCCCTCAACTATCCTAGGACCGAATACTGTCGGTTGGCCTCGAACTCTGGCGACCGGGTTCATATCATCCTTGATTAATGCAATGTCAGTAGCCTTTGATATCGAGATCATACGATCAATATTCGGGAAAAGTCACACACCAGATTCCCAACACAAGTTAAATATTAGACTTAGGAACGGGATAGTAGTACTGTCTTTGCGAGCCCATTCCTAAATCTCTATTGTGATGATTCTTGGTATATTCAATGTATACTCTAACATGATACTAGCTACCAAAGAAACTCGGTCTGTACTCAAGGTATTATCATTGGTAGTCAGTTCCAGTCGGTGCTAACAATGAACCACCAGGATTTTGATATGAAATTCAATGAGGCCTTTGAGATCTGCTTACCATTAGTCACCCAATCAATTTTTTTCTTTACCTCGGGTATGATTGTTTCCATCCATTGATAGTGCATTTTCTTTTCATCAATGCTCAACCTCTTCACGATTTTCAAGGATTCCATCCTATGGTCATACTCTAGAGTAAGGATCAGAGCTTCAAAATTAGGGTCAAATAAAACCCATGAAATAGTTTTCTCAGAGATGCCCACCCTCTTTGCCCAAACTATCACAGAATCCAAAACTGGTTCATTCTTCTTTGCCTACCTCTTTGGAGTTTGTTTCTCCAGTGTGGATGAGTAATTTTCATAGAACTCATCAATTATCTTACCACTATATTTCTCTAGAGTCGTAGCCATCCATTGAATTTGATATCTATCAAACAATCATCAAAGCTCAGACACCTCAATCAATATACCTGTTAGAATTATAGGCACATCTTGGATGCTATGTTTTGTGTTTTTTTCTATTGGGGAGAGGTCACGATAGTATGTATCTCGTGCACCCTGACACACCATTGGACTGATCTCTCCTTCGGTGTCTGAATTATAGTGGTTGTTAGATTACTTTATGCATCAGATTCCTTTTCTGAGACCGCACTACTACTTCCAGACCCACTACTATTCTCTTTATCAGATGATTCTCCTTCCTCATCAAACTGGGGAGCTTGTATTAGAGTGGAGACTGGGAATATGGCTCGGGATTTTTTTCTTGCCCTAGTGGTAGAGGTTCATGTTATTCTATGGGGTCAACATCATAGAGATCCTCAGAACCACTAACGCTCCCAGACTCAGACTTGTTCTCTAGCTCATCCTACAGCTTCCACTTGTCAGCTATTTCTTTTTGAGCTGCCTTCTCCTGCTATTTCTTTGTCCCTTTTGGTGGTATTGTACCTGTGGAATAAATATTAGTCTCAATAGTTCAAAAATAAAACAACAAAATAGTGTGCAGGTATAATGGACGACCCTCAGGGCGAGTCACCACTCTGAAAAAAAAATGAATAGAAAGAGCAGGCAGCAGAGAAAGAGACAAGGAGAAAGAAGGGGGAAGAGCATCCAAGATGCACTAAGGCAAAGACATAGAGCTCAAACAAAGGTTTAGTTCTGCTTACTGATGACGGAATAAATCATTAATTAAAGGGTCCTTGCCTTGGACTTAGTTGTAAAGGTAGGTGTTCGACATGTCCTTGCTTGCTAACTTCTTTAGCAGGATGGAGGTTCCATTCCTCACATTTACCATTGTCCCCAGACTTTGCACTTTCAATACTTGTCTACTTCTAAAGATTCATGCCTTATCTCTAAGTGTGAGAAGTGGTGATAAGGTACGACCCATTCCTAGGGTCATGATTACAACTTTTGAAAACTGTCAAGTATGGTCTGCTTACCAGTGGAACTCTGTGTGTCTTATGCAAACAACCAATGAGTCATCTCAGCACTCATCTGATCTATTTTACTTCTTTATTAACATTTTTCTCCAATCTAACTCCCAAAACCTGTTTTCTCTGTAAAACTACCAAAAACAAACCATATCCATATAAACATGCTACGAACTTATATAGTTTGTATATTGTATACCGTCGAAAGTGCCATTAAACAACAACAAATCAGCAAGGCATGACAAGTCCTTGGCAGGGCTGGCAAAGGCATACAAGGCAAGGCGTGGCTAAGGCATTACAAGGGCTGGACAGGCTAATGCATATCAAGGATAACGCAAGTCCATATTGTGATAATGTGGCTAAGGCAAGGCAGCCAAAGTTGATGTGGTAAGGTAAGGCGGTTGGAAGCTGATAAGGTAGTAGCATGGGCTCGTGCACAAAACACCCATGGCCCTAATGAGAAAGTAGCAAGATTGTTGCCAAGAGTGTGCTAGCACTGGGCGTGAGCTGGAACTGGGGTATTTCCCTTGCACATGCCGCCAATTGGGTAGTTACAACTGACTTGGCCATGTGGCAGACTTTAATGTTGTTGTAATTTGAATTTTGTATTTGAATTTGAATTTACCTATCAGTTGGGGATGTCAATTGATTTAGGATAGAGGCATGTGCTTGGGATGTGCCTAACATGTGACTGGGTTGTGGCCTATATTTAAGCACAGAAAGGTAGTCACAAGCCAGAGTTAGTTGTATTGGCTAATTTTGTAAGGTGATTTTTATGTGTTTCATTATGTCATGAGTTAACTAGAATGCTGGGAAGTGAGTTATTGTATATGTTTGTGTCATTCCTTTCATGAGTCTAAGCAAACTAAGTATTAAGAAAAAAAAAAGGGCTGAAGTCATAGGTGTGTGGTTGTCGACTAGTGTCTAACCAAAAAAATTTGACCCCATTATAGGAACCAGGGTGAATATGGAGGATGACATATTGGTCTCAATTCCATAAAATTCACTCTTCCTACATTCAAGATAAAGAGTGATATTGAGACCTATCCTAATTGAGAGTTGCAACGTGAATGGATTTTCAAACCAATGATTTGATCGAAGCCAAGAAAGCCACATATGCCATTTTATAGTTTGAGGGATTGCTTCAACTTGGTGGGAATCCATGAGAAACTTCAAAGGGTTCATGGTAAAGTCAGCACTCCAATATAGGATGAATTAAAAATACTCACGAGAAATCAACACTGTGCCGAAAAGGTATAAACAAGAACAACTCGTGAACAATTTTGTGCCAGAAAGGTATAAGCAAAAACAACTCACGAAGCTTAATAATTTTAAGCAAGGGAACAAAAGTGACACATTTTAGAAGTGGGTTAAACAGTTAAATTTGATATTATTGTTAGATAATGTAGATATGAGAATACCTCTATAATTAGATGGTGTAGATATGGAAATACCCCCAAATCCCTATAATTATGCACTTAGAATATTGGGTAATATTCTTATTAGATTCCTTCCTTATATACATTCTATATAACACTATTTAATTCCACTAGCTTGAGGGAATAATCAAGACACTAATTCTCAAATTCTCTTCTCCTCTCCCTCTAATTTCTCATGGTATCAAAGCCCTTCTTTGTCTAGTTTTCCTTGTTTTTGTCCAAAAAAATATACTCTACAAAATAGAATCGTAAAAACAAAAACAAACTACCAGTTTATGTTACAGTTGGTTTCTACATCTTTTTGGTAATAAGTCATGCCTCCATGTGATAATGACCACCCTAGATACACAAGAAATATGGATCATAATGGAGATAGTATTTTACCCGCACCTGATTTTAGGGATGGATCATCATATATATCACTTTAACTGCAACAGGCTATATTGACTACCTATATTACAAAGTATCAAGGCAATAGTCATCAACTTTATTAGTTGTTTGCACAATGGAACTTGGTAACTCCTTTGCTTATGTCATACAATCTTTATCTCAAGAACAATGGATTCTTGATTCTGGTGCTTCTAGCCATTTTTCTGGTAACAAAAATATTCTCTCTAATCTTAGTACCCCTTCTATCCTCTTTACTGTGAGTTTGGCTAATAGATTAAAGACTATTGTAAAAGGGATTGGTATAACTCACCCTTTGCCTTCCATACCTTTAAAATCAGTGTTTTTTTGCACCTGAATGTCCATATAATCTTATTTCCATTAGAAAATTAACCAAAAACCAGAAATGTCTTGTAACCTTCCTTGATAATTTTGTTCTTCTGTAGGACCAAAATACGGGTTAAATAATTGGAAAAGGATATGAGTCACAGGGATTGTACCTTCTATCCACCCAAAAACAACATGCTGCCTTAACCTCCACTACTTTTTATGAATTGATCTGTAATCAGCTAGGTCATTCGAGTCTTTTTAAACTATAGAAGATGGTTCCCAGTTTATCTAGTTTAACTTTGTTAAAGTATGAATCGGGTCAGCTTGGAAAGCACACTCGTTCCTCTTTCCCAAAGTGCGTCAATAATAGGGCCACCCTTATGTTTGAAATTATTCATTCAGACATATGGGGTCCAAGCCATGTCAGTTCTTTCTTAGGTTTTTATTATTTTGTGACTTGCATTAATGACTATTCTTGATGCACGTGACTATTCTTAATGAAAAATAGATATGAGTTATTCTCTATCTTTCAGAAATTTTATGCTAAAATTTGCAATCAATTTGATATTGTCATTAAGAGGTAATCGGTGATAATGCCTGAGAATATTTCTCTACCTCTTTCTCTTCTTTTATGTCATCTTATAGAATATTGCACTTGTCTTCCTGTGCACATACTCCTCAACAAAATGGAGTTGCTAAGCATAAGAATAAACATCAAATTGAAACAGCTCGGACATTGCACATTCACAATAATGTCCTTTTACGTTTTTTGGGTGATGCCATTATTACTACGTGTTATTTAATCAATCGCATACCTTCTTCTATTTTGTAGTACAAGAGTCTATACTCAATTTTCTATCCATACCATAATTTGTTCCCCCTTCCTCCAGTGTGTTTGGTTGCACCTATTTTGTTCATAACCTTACCCCTAGAAAAGACAAACTTCAGCACAAGGCTTTTAAATGTGTCTTTAACGGGTATTCTCGTCTACAAAAAGGTTAAAAATACTTTGAACCTTCTACTAATAATTACTTGATCTCAGCAGATATTATTTCTTTTGAGTCTTCTCCGTATTTTCTCCTAATACAAAAAATCAAATGACCATATCAATAGTCCTTCCAATTTCAACTATTCCACCCCTAGCTTCACCTCATTCTCTTAAGTTCTATTCTTAATGATAAGTTCTATTCTTAATGACCTCAGTTTCCTTCTGAGCCTGCTAATCTATCTAGTATTCCTAACTTTGATATAGGTACATAAAGCATTATTGGTGATTTATTACCTGATCCAACAATGTCTCCTGCTCCAGTCAAGCACTCATTAGATGATCTTCCCATTGCTCTTCGTAGAGGTACTAGAACTACTACCAATCAAACTTCTGTTTATACTTATTTAAGTTGTCATCATTTATCATCTGTATATCATGTCTTCATTACTAGCTTCCATTGTCAAAGTTCCCAAGAGTGTGGCAGAAGCATTGGTTCATCCATGTGGGTGTCAGGCTATGATTGAAGAAATGACTGCTTTGCATGATAATGGTACTTGGGAGCATAATATTTTATCAAAATACAAAACTACTATTGGTTGTTGTTGGGTATTCATAGTTAAGGTAGGTTTAGATAGAGCTATTTATAGTCTCAAAGCGAGACTGGCTGCTAAGGAATACACTCAAATTTATGGCATTTCCAAGATGGCTTACGTTTGTCTCCTCATATCTATCGAAGAAATGAAACATTGGCCCCGTTTCCAGCTAGTTATTAAAAATGCATTCCTTCCTAGAGAACTTGTTAAAGAGGTCTATATGGAGCAACCACCAAGATTTGTTTCTCAGGGGGAGTTTGGACTAGTATGTAGACTTCGATGATCCCTTTATGGTCTCAAGCAATCTTCTAGAGCATGGCTTGGTCATTTTTGAGTTGTTTTCCAACAGTTTGTTATGATTCGAATAGAAGCTGATAACACCGTATTTTATAGGCATTCATCTCATGAAAAACATATCTTTCTAATAATTTATGTTGATGATATTGTTATCACAGGTGATGATCATGAAGTTATTTCTTAACTCAAACAACACCTTTCAAGTCACTTTCAGGCTAAGGATTTAGGTAAGCTAAAATACTTTCTAGGCATTGAAGTGGCACAGTCTGGCAATGGTATTGCTATTACAGAATGAAAATATGCCTTAGACATTTTGGAAGATGCTCCTATGGATCCAAATACTAAGCTTATTCAAGGATAGGGGAAGCCTCTACAAGATCCTAGCCGATATCGGAGACTTTCTGGAAAACTCAACTACCTTACGATTACACGACCATATATCTCATTTTTATTAGTGTAGTTAGCCAATTTCTACAATCATCTTATGATAGTCACTAAAATATGGTGATTCACATTTTGCGATATATCAAAAGATCTCTAGGACAAGGTTTATTATATGAAGACAATGGACAGACCCACATTATTGTGTATTCTGATGCAGATTGAGCTGGTTGTCTTTCTGATAGGCGTTCTACTTTAGGTTATTGTGTTCTAATGGGAGGTAATCTAATATCCTAGAAAAATAGAAAGCAAGATACCTTAGCTAGATCAAGCGCAGAGGCAGAGTATCAAGCTCTGGCGTTGGCTATATGTGAGCATATATGGTTGAGACAGCTTCTCTAAGAATTTAAGATGGAAGGAGTTGAATTGATGAAATTAATTTGTGATAACCAAGATGCACTATATATCTCTTCTAATGTCTTGTTTCATGAAAGAACAAAGCACATTGAGATAGATTGTCACTTCATTTGAGAGAAGATTGAGTCTGGATATACCTTCACAGGTTTGTCAACTCAAAAGATCAACTAGCAGATATCTTCACATAAGCACACTGAAGATCTAGAATTGACTATATTTGTGGCAAGCTATGAGCATATGTAATATCTCAATAATTAGATAGTGTAGATATGGGAATATTCCCAAATTCCCATAATTAGGCACTTTGAATATTATGTAATATTCTTATTAGTTTCCTTCCTTATTCTCATTCTATGTAATACTATTTAATCCCACTGTCTTGAGGGAATAATCAAGATACTAATTCCAGAATTATCTTTTCTTCTCCTTCTAATTTCTCATGAAAAAAAAGATTTCTTCTAGAATGATTCTTCACAAGTTTGGCCTTATAGATAATGTTGTGAAAGCGGCGATCAAAATTGAGAAGAATCTTAAAGAAGATAAATTGTCTAAGCCAAAAGGATTTTCAACTTCAAATTCTTGAGGAAAGAACAAGGAAGGAGTTCAATCATCATCTACTTGGAACAAAACCAAAGAAGTCAAAAAGCATTTTGAGAGAAAACATAATGACCCAATCATCATTACGCTGAAATAGGGAGTAGAACCTTCGCCTAGTTTTTCCTTAGACAAAAATTTTGAAATTCATGACTGGCCTAGTTTTAGGCATATTTTGAGCTTGTGGTGGTCTAGTGAAATCTGGTAGTTATTAGAACATTGATTGTTGAGAATGAATAGATTATTTATTGAAAATGAGTTTAGAAAATCATAGAAACTTTTGGTGCATTAAATGGGATAATAGAACTACGGTTATAATAATTATCACGAAAGGGTCAGTTCGTAATGTAGAAAATTGAGAAGTGTGTTGTGAAATGGCCAGAGCTGGAAACGGTTCTCAAACTAATGGTTTGGTGTCACTGAAGCCACAAAAGTGTTGTTGCAGCGGTAGAAGAGTCACCACAGAGACAAACCATTTTGGCCTAGGTGTCGCTACAACAGAAGTGTCATTGCAATGACGGAAATGTAGGAAATTAGTTTTTAAGTCATAAATGATGTTTTTCATTCCATTATTTCCAAAAACTCATCAAGGTCTAGGAAAAGGAGATTTTGCACCAATTTAGGGATTTTTCCATCTTACCAACGATTCTTACTCTTCAAACTTGAATTCACTACCTTAGTTTCTTAAGGTTGCAAGAATCAAGGACTTAGTTGAAATTGTTGATTAGCCTAGGTTTATAATTTTGTAAAATTAGTGAGGAATGATAGTAATTGCAGTTGTTGTTGATCCTAGGATTCTATAAAACACTTCTCACGATAGAAATCATTCTTGTAGGTTAAAATATGAAGAATTCAAGAGGGTAAAGGGTAGAAAACCCTAGAATGATGGACTAGGTCAAGTTCATAGGTTGAATATAATGAATATGAGTTTGTAATGCATAAAATGGTAAATTATTATGTTGAAACTTGTGTATTGTTGTTTGTAGATCAAGAACGAACATAAATTGAAAGAAAGGGCAAGACTGTGGTTTAATAGTATTTTTGAGCAGGGAATTGAGGTAGGTTATGGTATAATAGTAGTATATACTTGCTTAACTCTATGCTTTTATGTGAGTTTGATGTAGATGATTAGCTTTCGGGTATTACTTATTATTATTGACCATATCATGCATTTGAGCATTGGATTTGAGACAATATTGAGATGTTATTTAGATCAGCTGTCACACCGACACTGTTATTAGGATCGGGTGTCACACTGACACTGTTATTTGGATTGGATGTCACGTTGACACTGTTATTGGATTAGGTATCATGCTGGTACTAGTATATGGACTAAGCTCATCCCCTGCAGGTCATAACTGGTAGTCCCTACTGACTCTAGTATATATGTATATATATATATATATGTATAAAGTGGTTACTACTATTGAAAGAATCTACCTAAGTGTAATATATGTACTTGTATACCTGTATTTTTTATGAGATGAAGTCTTATAACTGTACCTTTGATTGTCAACTAATTGCGAGTTATGTCTTGATTGTTTCTTATATGCATTTCAGTTGCTTATTTGTATGTTGTTGAGTTGAGTCAGCTGATGATGTCTACCAATACTTAGTTATTCTACTGATACTACCTGTACCCTTCTTTTTGTTGAGTAAGAGCGTGTTCCAGTGGTTGTGATGAGACCTTGGCTCTAGATTGTGACTCCAACATCGATTCAAGAGTGAGCACTATATCTGGACAGCCATTAGATCATTTTTTGTTCATGTCCTTTGTTTTGAGACAATGACATCTATATTCATTTCGCGTCTGGCTAAAACTTTAAACCATGTTTAGATACTTTTAGATGTTCTTGTATGGAGACTTGTAGGTCCCGGGGGTTGTGATGTGTGGCCAAAATTACATATATTTAGTACTATTTACCTCGTATTTAGTATTTTTATTTGTCCTTTTTGAGCATTGATTTTATGAATTATGCTTAACATTATATTTTTATTTGTAGGATTAAATTGGTGTGAAGATGAAGAAATTTGAAGCAAAAATGGAATTAAAATCGAGAAGTTATATAAGGAAATCAAGCAGGCAGCTTAATGGATTAAATTTAATAAAATATTATAAAGTGACTTTCCTCAAAATTGAATCTAAGTGGCAGCAGTTTGGAAAATTTGCTTGGAATCCACGAGGCGGTGCAGCAGTCCATCGGAGCGTGAAATACAGTTCAAATCGGACTGGGTTTTTATTTTCCAGTCCATTTTGGACTCAGTTACTTTATTTTGGGGTTTTTCTTACACCTATAAATATTCCAACTTTTCATAACTTTCAGAAAATTGAAATGTTGGAGAGGTAACTTGTAAACTTTTTATTTAGAGAAAGCTTGGAGCTGCCGTGGAGGCCGGAGAAAATTGATTTATTCTTTTCTTCTCCATCTATATTAATTTTTCTTTGATAATTCAAGATTTCGAATTTATTCTACTCAATTTGTAAGTTCATAATTATGATTTTGTCTATGATTTCTAATTGTGATTTTCAAGCCATGAGTAGCTAAATACCACAACTAGGCTTGTGGGAACCATGATGCATTAATGAAGTAGGTTAAAATACATAGTAATTTTTGGAACGGTGTGAATGCATGTATTGTTATTTCCTTCGTTGTGATTGCTCTTCTAACGGTTGCAAACGTTAGAAACTCGCCTGTATTCTAAACTTGCTCGAGAGAGAGGTAGAGATTAGTAAAAGGGAATAACAACAGAGATTTGAAGCTATCAACTTTCATCTAATAACTTGAGCCTTAGCGGGAATAGTTATCTGAGATCCAGGACAAGGGTTAGTAGTGTGACACTCGGAGACCGAGAGGAGAAGAGTGAAATTTGTCTAACCAAGATCGAGAGACGTTTAGATGAACCTATTTGATGTCGCCCAAAATATACCTCCAGAAAAGTATAATGCGGTCGTTGTATCAACTATAGAACCCAACTAGGTTGGGGTCGATCCCACGAGGAATATGGTTAGAATCTAGGTCAATGCGGTTATTTAGACTTTTAGTCATTTATTTTCAATTGGAGGATTTAAAAGAACAAGTCCCAATTTTTAGTTTGAAGTAATAAGTAAACAAATATCAATTTATGCTGAGAAAGTCAATGAGAATGATGAACTAGGATTGTGTTCCCCATGACTTCATAAATCCGTAGGTTCTACGTACTAGTGATCTATTCCGATGCATTGCATGCAAAATATAACAAGTTAGGTTCATCTAAACGTCTCTCGACCTTGGTTAGACAAATTTCACTCTTCTTCTCTTGGTCTCCGAGTGTCGCACTACTAACCCTTGTCCTGGATCTCAGATAACTATTCCCGCTAAGGCTCAAGTTATTAGATGAAGGTTGATGGCTTCAAATCCCTGTTGTTATTCCCTTTTACTAATCTCTACCTCTCTCTCTCGCAAGTTTAGAATACAGGCGAGTTTCTAACATTTGCAACCGTTAGAAGAGCAATCACAACGAAGGAAATAACAATACATGCATTCACACCGTTCCAAAAATTACTATGTATTTTAACCTACTTCGTTAATGCATCATGGTTCCCACAATCCTAGTTGTGGTATTTAGCTACTCATGGCTTGAAAATCACAATTAGAAATCATAGACAAAATCATAATTATGAACTTACAAATTGAGTAGAATAAATTCAAAATCTTGAATTATCAAAGAAAAATTAATATAGATGGAGAAGAAAAGAATAAATCAATTTCCTCCGGCCTCCACGGCGGCTCCAAGCTTTCTCTAAATAAAAAGTTTACAAGTTACCTCTCCAGCATTTCAATTTTCTGAAAGTTATGAAAAGTTGGAATATTTATAGGTGTAATAACAACCCCAAAATAAAATAACTGAGTCCAAAATTGACTGGGAAATAAAAACCCAGTCCGATTTGAACTGTATTTCATGCTCCGGTGGACTGCTGCACCGCCTCGTGGATTCCAAGCAAATTTTCCAAACTGCTGCCACGTAGATTCAATTTTGAGGAAAGTCACTTTATAATATTTTATTAAATTTAATCCATTAAGCTGCCTGCTTGATTTCCTTATATAACTTCTCGATTTTAATTCCATTTTTGCTTCAAATTTCTTCATCTTCACACCAATTTAATCCTACAAATAAAAATATAATGTTAAGCATAATTCATAAAATCAATGGTCAAAAAGGACAAATAAAAATACTAAATACGAGGTAAATAGTACTAAATATATGTAATTTTGGCCACACATCAGGTTGTAATAATTAGAGATATTTCTGCACTCTTATTTGTTTTGGTATTAAATATGTTAGTAATGAAATTGTTTTGCTAATAATGGTTTTAGTAAGTTAGATAGAGACATTGATGAAGGTGACTTGTAAAAGTCCTTTGGTAATTGGTCAAAGGTTGGGTTAGATGGTTCTCCCATCGTCGAGTTAGGGTGGGTGCCACTCATGACCGGTTGGGTCGGGATAAAAAAGGTATTAGAGCACTAAGTTCATTTATCTCGTCATACAAAAATGGGTCTAGTAGAGTCTTGCGAAATGAAACAGAGACGTTCGTACTTTTCTTCAAGAGGCTACAGGGCTTTAGGAAACAATTTTCACTTCTTTTTTCATTTTGTGCTAGTACTTGATTCCAATTGGTATCTATCCTCTTTATCTCTTGCTTCACAGATGGTGAACACTCATTTAACCAGCGCAGCCGTAGCTGCAGTAGTAACACAAACACCGGCTGTTGAGGCTATGGTCCGGGGTAGAACTTGAGTTAGAGGCAGAGCAAGGAGATGAGGACGACACCCATCAGGGGTGGATCTTGGGTAGCCGAAAGATTGGCTAGACAGAGATCACCGTCCCCTCCCCCACCACAATATGCTCTATATTTAGTTCAGAATGAAAAAGTGGTAGTTGAGGAGGAGGAAGTGGTGGTTCCAGAGAATGTGGTACCCATGTAGAATGGTGCAACTCAGGTGCCTATGTCTGCAGAGTTGATTCTGTAGGTCTTGGGAATTTTGAGCAGTTAGACTAGAACTAGTACTACTCTAGTAGTTCCTGTATTTTTGTCCCCAGCCTTGCAGTATGCCACTGCAGTAGCGCCTCAGATGGACGAGGGCTTTGATATAAGAGTTTATCCCTGATAGATATTGGGACCAGTTATGACTGATGATGAGCATGGATTATTTTGTAAGTTCATGAAGATGAAATCTCTCGTGTTTCTGGGTATCGAGTCAGAGGATGCATTTGAGTTCTTAATTGACTGTCACGATCGTCTACACAAGATGGGCATTATAGAGAGGTATGGTGTGGCGTTTGTAAAATTTTAGTTGCAGGGAGAGGCCAAGCAATGGTGGTCGTCTTTTATGGAATGTAGAGTTACCTTACATCCACTTACTTGGGCTCAGTTTCATAATGTGTTCCTTAAGAAGTATGTTCCTCGTACCTATTGGGATATGAAGAAGGATAAGTTCCTGAGACTTAAGCAGGGTGATATGTCTGTGGCGACCTATAAGGCCAAATTTCATGTCTTGTTTCGTTATGTATTATAGCTGATTACTTCAGAGGAGGAAAGGATCAGTTATTTTGTGAAAGGTTTGAACACATTTCTTCAAGCGGTTGTACTGCAAGTGGCTACGTCCACAAAAAATTTTCAAGAAGTGATGAAATTTGTGAAAAAAGTGGAAGGGGTTAAAAAGAAAGAAGCGGTAAAGGCAGAGGAAAAGAAGGCCCAAAAATTGGGTCATTTCAGTGGTACTTATTGGAGGGGTCGTGGTCCGCAGAGTTACTCTTCTTGGCCATTCCCTTTAAGTTATGCATGTGTCTGTAAGGGGCTCATCAAGGATTTGTTATCATTCCTCCCAAATAGATAGTTACACACCCTCACCATCTCAGTTCAGCGACCTAATTAAGACATCAAATGCCATGAGTGTGGGGGAATAGGTGATATTTGGAGGTTTTGTCCTAACTTTTTATCTGTAATATAGTTGACTCGACAGCCAGCTTCTAGTACCTTAGTTCTAGCCGGTCATGGTGGTGGAGGATATGGTAGGGATCGTCCACATGGTGGGTATGGTGTTCATAATGCGGGGAGGGGTGGATACCAAGCCAACCATGATGGAGGATAGTTGGTAAGGTGGTACACAAACTAGAAGAGGTGGTGGTCAGGATGGTGACAAGGCTTATCTTTATGTTATTTAGTCTCGTCCTAAAGCTGAGGCTTCAGATATTGTGATCACAGGTACGATTATTGTAAGTGATCATATGGCTTCTGTGCAATTTTATCTCAAACTCTACTTTCTCTTATGTGTCTGTGAAATTTGCCTTAGGTTAGGACTTAAAATGTTAATTTCTTGATGCCCTTATGTATGTGTCTACACCTGTTGGGATTTTTATATATGTTGATCAGGTTTATCAAGCATGTCCTGTGATGTTTATAGGGTATAGTACCTTGGCAGACTTAGTGATTTTAGATTTAAAAGAGTTTGATATTATTTTAGGGATGAGTTGGTTGTCTCCACACCGTGTTATTCTTGATTGTTATGCTGAAATTATCACTTTAGCCATGCCCAGGGTGGATAAGTTAGAGTAGGAAGGTACCCTTAAGACTACTCCTTTAAGAAATATGTCAGTTATTTGTGCCCAAAAGTTAGTTAAACGGGGGTGTAAGACGTTCTTAGCTCATTTTTGAGATGATAGTTAAGCATTCCCTCCTATCGCTTCCATTTCAGTAGTGTGTGAATTCTTAGAGGTGTTCCCTGATGACATCCTTGGTATGCCTCCTGACTGTGAGTTTGACTTTTATATAGATTTAGAGTCGAGAACTCACCCTATATCTATCCCTTCTTATAGGATGGAACCGATAGAGTTAAGAGAATTGAAATTCCAGTTGCAAGAGTTGTTGGTAAGGGTTTTATTCATCCTAGCATTTCACCTTAGGGTGCTCATATGATTTTTGTGAAAAATAAGGATGGTAGTCTGCGGATGTGGATAGACTACTGACAGTTAAATAAGGTGACTATTCATAACAGTACCCTTTTCTTAAAATAGATTATCTATTTGATAAGTTGTAGGGACCCGTGGTGTTCTCAAAGATTGATTTGAGTTTAGGTTACCATCATCTTAAGATTCGGGCTGAGGACATCTCAAAGACTGCCTTTCAAACTCGTTATGGACATTACGAGTTCTTGGTTATGTCCTTTGGTTTGACTATTGCCCCAACTGCTTTTATGAGCTTGATGAATGGAGTATTCAAGCCTTATTTGGATTTGTTTGTTATTATTTTCATTGATGATATTCTGGTATACTCTATGAGTAAGGAGGATCATGAAGCTCAATTGTGTAAAGTACTGGGGTTACTTAGGTAGAAACAACTTTATGCTAAGTTTTTGAAGTGTGAATTCTGGTTATCTTCAGTGTCCTTTCTGGGGCATAAGATATCTAAGGAAGGGGTATGGTAGACCCACAGAAGGTTGAAGTTGTTTAGAACTAGGCCAGACCGACCAATGTTATGGAGGTTCGCAGTTTCATGGGGTTGGCCAGTTACTATCGTCGTTTTGTTAAGGTGTTCACATCTATTGCTTCACATATGACTTACCTAACTCAGAAAGAAGTACCTTTCATATGGGATGATAAGTATGAGGAAACCATTCAAATGCTCAAGACTTTGCTAACTTCAACTCCTATTCTTACCTTGCCTATTGAAGGTAAGGATTTCATTGTGTTTTGTGATACTTCACGATCTGGTTTAGGTGTTGTTCTAATGCAGGATTAGAATGTAATTGCTTATGCTTTGAGGCAGTTGAAGTCGTATGAAAATATTTACCCCACTTACGATTTGTAATTGGCACCGGTGTTATTTCCTTTGAAGATTTGGAGACATTACCTTTATCGGGTGAAGTGTGAGGTGTTCACTGACCACCACAGTTTGCAGCCCAGCGAGATCTGAATTTGATGCAGAGAAGGTGGATGGAGTTGATCAAATATTATGACATCTCAATTCTATATCATCTGGGCAATACCAATGTGGTGACAGGCGCATTGAACCAGAAACCATCAAATATGGAAAGTTTTGCATGGTTGGAGGTGTTGAGACGCCCATTGGCTAGAGAGGTACAAACTCTGACTAATGGTTTTATAAGGTTACAGGTGACTAGCAATGGAAGAGTGTTAGCCCATGTTGAGGTTAAGTCTACTTTCTTTGAGAAGATTAAAGATAGACAGTTTGAAGACAAGAAGTTCAACAACCTTAGGGAAAAGGTGTTACAAGGTAAGGCCAAGGAGGCCATTCTTGATGAAGAGGGAGTGTTAAGGATTCGGAGGCATGTGTGTGTGCCTCGAGTGGAAAAATTGATTCTCATCATACTTGCAGAGGCCCACAATTCTTAGTACTCTATACAACTGGGCACAACCAAAATGTATAGAGACTTAAGAGAGCACTATTAGTGGCGTAGTATTAAGCGGGACATTGTGGATTGTATGACCAACTGTCAAAAATCAACTGGTTAAGTATGAGCATCGGAAACCTGTGGCACTTTTCAGAGGATGCCTTTTTCAAAGTCAAAGTGGGAGAGAATAACCATGGATTTTGTCATGGGTCTTCCTAAGACCTTAAGGTAGTGTTACTCTATTTGGGTGCTCATCGATCGATTGACCATGTGTACATACTTTATTTCGGTAAGGGTGGACTATAATGCAGCCAAGTTGTCTATGATATATATGAAAGAGATTAGGAGACTTCATGGGGTGCCTATTTCTATAGTGTCAGATACGGGTACCCAGTTTACCTCCAACTTTTGGGAGAAATTCCAATCAGAATTGGGTACTAGGTTGGACCTAAGTATGACCTTTCATCTGCAGACTGACGGGTAGTCAGAACGGACAATCCAGGTACTTAAGGATATGCTTCGAGCTTGTGTGATGGACTTGGTGGTTAGTGGGATGAATATATGCCATTGTATGAATTTGCATACAATAACAGCTACCACTCCAGCATTGACATGACTCTTTTCGAAGCTTTGTATAGAAGAAGATGTTGCCAATTGGATGGTTTAATGCTTTTGAGGTGAGACCCTGGGGCATAGATATGTTAAAGGAGTGGATGAAAAAAGTGAGGTTCATTCAGCAGAAATTGGTAGCGACTCAGAGTCAACAGAAAGAGTATGCATACAATAAGGTAAGAGATGTACAATTCGAGAAAGGTGAGAAAGTGTTACTAAAGGTATCACCATGAAGGGTGTAATGTGGTTTGGAAAGAAGGAAAATTGAGTCTGAGGTACATCGGACCCTTTGAGGTTTTGAATGGAGTAGTTTCAGTAGCCTACAGGTTAACTCTACCTCCTAGCTTGTCAGGAATTCACCCTGTATTCCATATGTCAATTCTAAAAAAAGTACCACGGAGATGGAGATTATATCATTCATTGGGATTCAGAATTGTTTAACCAGGAGCTCTCTTATGAAGAGGAGACAATTGCTATCTTGTCTAGAGATGTGAGAAAGTTGAGGACCAAAGGTATTCCATCTATGAAGGACCAGGGGAGGAACTATTCGGTTGAGAAAACCACGAGGGAGACGGAGGCATATATGTACAAGCGCTATCTGCACTTATTCACTAATTTAGGTAATCTTTTGCTCATCTATTACATCTTTTGGTTAGTTTTTGTTCGAGGATAAACGAGAGGTAAATTGGTATAATGTAATGACTCAATATTCATTACTCTGAAATAAGCAGTAAAATCTTTGCCTAGTTTCCCCTAAGACAAAAATTTTGAAATTCAGGACTAGCTTAGTCTTAGGCGTAGTTTGAGTATGTGGTGCTCTACAGGAATTTGGTAGCTAATAAAGCATTAATTTTTGAGTTTTGTGTTAGAGGATGAGTTTAGGAAAATATAGAAACTTCTGATGCATAAAATGGGTTAGTAGAACTACGGTTCTAGCGATTATCGTGAAAGGGTCAGTTTATAATATCAAAAATTGAGATGTGTGTTGTGAAATGGCCAGATCTGGGAATGGATCCCGGGCTACTATCACTACAGTGATAAAGTGTTGTTGCAGCGACAGAAGTGACAGAGTAGCGATAGACCCTTTTGGCCTAGGTGTCGCTGCATCGACAGATCCTCCGCTGCAGCAGCATCACTGCAGCAACAGAAGTGCCATTGCAGTGATGGAAATGCAGGAAATTAATTTTTAAGTCAGAAATAACGTTTTTCATTCCCATTATTTCCAAAAACTCATTAAGGGCTAGGAGAAGGCTATTTTGCACTAATTTGGGGGGGGGGGGGGTTCCATCTTTGAGGTAAGATTCATACTCTTCAAACTTGAATTCACTCTCTTAGATTCTTAGAGTTGCAAGAATCAAGGCCTTAGTTGAAATTATTGGTTAGCCCTAGGTTCATGATTTCATAAAATTGGTGGGAAATGATAGTAATTGCAGTTGTTGTTGATCCTAGGGTGCTAGAAAACACTTCTCATGATAGAAATCATTCTTGTAAGTTAAAATATATACAGAATTCAAGGGGTAAAGGGTAGAAAACTATAGAATGATAAACTAAGTCAAGTTCATCCGTTGAATTTGATAAATATGAGTTTGTAATGCATAGAAGGGTAAATTGTCGTGTTGAAACTTATGTATTATTGTTTATAAATCAAGAATGGGAAGAAATCAAAAGAAAGGGAAAAACTGTGGTTTAATAGTGTTTTTGTAGGTTATGGTTTAATAGTAGTATAGACTTGTTTGACTCTGTGCTTATATGTGAGTTGGATATATATGATTAGCTTTCGGGCATTATTTGTGATTATTGACCATATCATGTATTTGAGCATAGGATTTGAGATGTTATTTGGATCGAGTGTCACGCCGATACTGTTATTTGGATCGGGTGTCATGTTTGGATTGAGTGTCACACCGATACTGTTATTTGGATCAGGTGTCATATTGACACAGATATTAGATTAAGTACCACACCGGTACTAGTACATGGACTAATTTCATCCCCTGTAGGCCATAGTTAAGAGTCCCTACTGACTCTAGTATGTATGTACATCTTGCATGCATGAAATCATCATTTTATTTGAATATATATATATATATATATATATATATATATATATATATATTGTGGTGACCACTGTTGAAAGAATCTGCCAAAGTATAATTGATGTACTTGTATATCTGTATTCTTGATGAGATGAAGTGTTATGATTGTACCTTTTCTTGTAAACTAATTACGAGTTATGCCTTGATTGCTTCATATTTGCATTTCACTTGCTTATTTGTATGGTGTTGAGTTAAGTCGGTCGATGATGCCTAATAGTACTTAGTTGTTGTACTGATACTACTTGTACTCCTCTTTTTGTTGAGTGCAAAGTATGTTCCAGCAGTTGAGACGAGACCTCGGCTCTAGATTGTGACTCCAGCATTGATTCAAGGGTGATCACCATGTCCGAGCAGCCATTGGATCATCTTGTTTTGTTCATGTCCTTTGTTTCAGGATAGTGACATCTATATTCATTTCGCATCTGGATAATATTTTAAACCTTATTTTGGATATGTTTAGATGTTCTTGTATGGTGACTTTTGGGTCTCGAGGGTTGTAATAATTAGAGATACTTCTGCACTCTCATTTGTTTTGGTATTAAATAAGTTAGTGATGAAATCATTTTGCTAATAATATGTTTAGTAAGCATATAGAGAAATTGATGAAGGTGACTTATAAAAGTCTTTTGGTAATTGTTTAAGGGTTGGGTTAGATAGTTCTCCCACCGCAGAGTTAGGGTGGGTGTCACTCATGACAGATTGGATAGTGACATAAAACCACCATTTGAGAAGAATTCTCCAAAGATTGTGCCAAAAGATGTCGGTTACAAAAACCCAACATCTTAAAGGTATTCATTGCTTAGATCCCAAGGGTGAGATCATCGGATGAGTGAGTGTCCAAATCAGAAAGTTATTGTGATTAGAAAAGGGGAACTCATTATGAGGGTGAGGAGGAGCAAGAGGAAGAACAAGAGGAATATTCCTAAGAGGATGATGACTTTAGGGATATTGGTGATGGAGATCAAGACCCTCATGTAGGTGATATTACCATTCTTAATGAGTTGATAAGAAGGGTTCCATTGGAGGAGGCTTTACCATAAAAAGATGAGCTTACCATGCCAAATTATGTTGTAAGGTGGGTTATGATTAGTAAAGCTATGGATGATTAAGCCAAAGAAAACATATTTTCCATTCCAAGTGTCTCATCAAGGAGAATGTTTGTTCATTGATCATAGATAGAGAAAAATGTGCCAATGTTGCTAGTGCCACTTTGGTGGATTTGTTGAAACTTCCCACATCTAAGTATGCCATGCTATACAAGCTCCAATGGCTAAGTGAGTGTGGAGAACTAAAGGTACACCGACAAATCTTAATCAAGTTAAAGATTAGGAACTACCAAAATGAGATCATATGTGATGTGGTTCCTTTGTAAGCTTATCATGTGTTACAAAGGACCTTGGTTAGACATTTCCATGGATTTTTATTGGGCTTACAAAGGACTAATCAAGGAAATCTCTTAAAATGGCTCATTTCATTGCATGTAATAATGTGATGAGACTTCTCATGTCACCTCTTTGTATCTTGATAATGTGGTCACTTTTCATGGTATTTCCAAGACCATAGTAAGTGATAGGGACTCCAAGTTCCTTCACCACTTTTGAAAGCATTGTTGGGCCATCTTGGGATGAGATTATTATTTTCTACTTCTTGTTACCCACAAACTGATGGCCAAATCGAAGTGGTAAATAGAAATTTGGGTTCTATGCTTAGAGCCATGGTCAAAGGGAAATTGACATTTTAGGAGGAACATTTGCCTTTGATTGAATTTTTATACGGTAGATTTATTCATGATCCTATTGGCATGATTCCCTTTAAGGTTGTATATGGTTTTTTCCACTAACCCCTTTAGATCTTACTCCTTTTCTTCAAGATGTTGTTTGAGCTTAGAGGACTGAAGCCATGAAAAAATTGCATGAAAAGGTACGGGTCCAACTTTAAAAGAAGAACAAGACACGACTAAAAAGGCAAACAAGGGAACAAAAAGAGTTGTGTTCCAACTGAAAGAATGGATGTAGATTCATTTTCATAAAGAACTCTTCCCAAACAAAGGAAGGGAAAGTTGATACCTAGAGGAGATGGTCATTTTCAAGTTCTTGAGAGACTCAATGATAATGCTTATAATATTGGCCTACCTCCGGATTATCAAGTCCACAACACGTTTAACATGTATGATCTTTTTTTTTTTTTATGTTCTTGATGAAGATGGTTCCAACTTGAGGACAAATTTCCTTAGAGAAGGGGAGAATAATGTGAACCAAGTCACCTCAAGCACATTCACGAGGATTCAAGCTCGGAAACTTCAAACATGGCAATGTCTTTTTGTAAAGAGGAAAGTGGTAGAGCTTACATTGATGCAATTTCGAGGGGTCCACATAATGGAGATCACCGTGGATGATGATGGGTCAAGTCTAAGTTGCTCTTGCTAGGGAGAAAAAGGTCTATGTTTGCAAAGAGGCTAACTTTTTAAGAAGGCTAAGAAGTCCCTTCTTTCATTAGGGGTGGATTTATAATAAATAGCTTAGATTATAGATAGTTATCTTAAATAGATTAGATTATAGATAGTTATCTTAGTTTATTGCATTCCTTAGTTTTTGATGAATATTGAACTTACCTCCTTTTTGAGAGATTGTGAGTTTGGTAAAGCTTATGTTGAATCTTGGTTAGAAATGGAGGTTGCAAGGTGAATCTGATTTCCTTGAGGTCTTCATCATAGATTAGGCCCTTGTCTATGGACTAATAAATTAAGGTCTTAGATTTTAATACAATCTTTAATTGCTTTTGACTTCCTTGCTTGTGTCTTTCTCCTATCCTTTTCCTTTTTGTGTTCTTAGTTACGTTTCTTTTGTTTTTGTTTCAATATTGCATCATCACCTGATCGTTATTGGGAAAGCTCCTCGCGTTCATGAAGAGCATTTAATATGCTTTATTGTTTCAAAATGGATTTTGGTAGATTGAGAGCTTGATTTTTGGTGATTTCTAAGAGTTTTGATTGATTTATTCTTGGGGTAAGAATCTGACCTCCTATTTCTAATTTCTCGCTAGTCTATCATTTTTTCATGATTTAATCCCTAAAATAGGTTAGAAACTGGGATTTTGCCATAAGTTATAAAATTGATAATTCTTTAATTGGAGGGTCATTTCGTGGTTGGTTTTTGATGATTTTTTTACGCATATGGTCCTTAAGCTATGAGTAACCTTATTTTGTATTAAACTTACTATTTTAATCTTTAGGACTCAGGGTTGACTTTTTGGATCCAAACTAGAAATATAGCAATATGAGTGTCTACGGACTTGTATACTTATATAGATTATGTATTTGACCATATTGGTATCATCCGTAGGTGTTGCGGAAGATCAAGTCCGTAATTTAACCATTTGAGCTTCAATTATAGAAAGTTGAGACTTATTTAACTCTTTATGAAGTGCTAGAGTTGTTTAATTGTTGAATTAATGGGTAATGGATAGGGGGGATCTCGTATACGCGTGATGACAAGTACATATGTGGGTATTGGTGACATGAATGGACATTAAACAACTCATTAGCTATATCATGTGATTGGTTGTCTTAGTTTGAGGTATTATGTGATCTTGATATCTTGATTTTACTTGAATTAGACATGTTCCATGATATTGATGACGTTCAAATGCTACTTTGATTAGCCATGCACCTCGTTGAAGACAATTGTGCCCATTTAATAATACTTTTGTGTATCACTTCGGATATTATGTGAAATTAAGATCCTTATACTGTTGAGATCATTCATGCTATCATTGATATGATTTGTAAGTTGAAACATCATTTATATATCTTGTGAGGATTGATGAATGCTTGATGGAAAATTGTATGAAATGATAGGTTTCATTGCTGAAACAAATAACTATTCCCACCACACGTATTAGGAACCTGGTTCCAAGAATCGCAGTAAACAACAAACAGTAAAGTAAAGTGCAACACAAATTTTACCGTGGAGAACCCCTTGCTCAAGGGAGTAAAAAACCATGACCTACACTGTGTAGGATTTCACCACCAATATCCACTAACTTCAAAAGAGCTTTGTTCAAGATTACAACCCCGCAATCCTAGAACCTAGCTCTTAACCCACAACTCAACAATTTACTACAATTGTTCAACCCACTACACGAGCACTCCAAGAAGCCAAACCCGCTTCTTGTTACAACACCTCACAAACAAGAAGTCAAACCTGCTTCTTGTTTCTCACACTCACAACTAAACAAGGTTCAATAATAGAAAAGATTACAACTCAGAATCTATCCTATTTCAAACTTGAAACTCATCAATTTACTCCAACTGATGAACTCAACAAAGACTAATAACTCTAGCCTTCAATTGCCTAAACTTCAACATTCAGCATTGCAAACTCGAACACAAACTGTGAACCAGGTTTCTGTTTTGCCGTGACAGAGTCCTGCAACAGTAAACCAGGTTTCTGTTTTGCTGTGACAAAGTCCTGCAGTTTTTGCTCCAATTGCTATTGCTCTCAAGATGATAAATTTCGTGAATATGCAATAGGTGCGGCTCTCAATGGTCTTCATGCCATATATATACTAGAGATTCACCATGCCCTAGAATGTCACGCACTAGGGCTTTTGCTCCAACTAAAACTTGGTTTCCCATAAGGAATTATGTGATTCCTTTCCTTATAAGGAGATTTCATCATATAAGGAAACTTTGACTCCTTCTTAGACTTTATTTCTCCTTTTTACTTCTTTTCTTCTTTGCTCTTTATTTCTTTCCTTCTTTGCTCCTTTATTTGTTTCCTTCTTTGTTCTATTCTTCTTTGCACTTTTATTTCGTGGCTTCAATCTTCCATATTTGTACCTGATGTCCTTCTGCATTCACATCAACTATTCTGGGACCTGGTTCACCTGATACAGCATAAAAAAGATAACAAGCAGTGAACCAGGTTCTTGTTTGTCAATCATCAAAACTAAAAATATGTTCTCCTACTTTCCAACAATTGCCAATGAGAAATTGTTCTGGATGATTGTTTGCATTTGCAATTGGAAATGGTTCCGTACGAGGAGTTGCATGCCAGACAACAAATTTTTTTGGACGGGTACATGGACCTTGCGTATCATGATCCAAAATTCAAGAACCATAATGGCACCTATCCTAATCACATTTATAGGTAAGCAAATCCTTCATTAACTGATTAATAAATAGAACATGGAAGTATAAGTAAATAATAAGCAGATGATAAGTCTTAACCTAATCTTTCATAATCAAAGATAGAAATGTGGAACCCCAAGACTTGATAGCATGATCAATACAGATTTCTAACATTCAAAGTAAAAGGGCAGCCCGGTGCACTAAGCTCCGGCTATGCACAGGGTCCGGGGAAGGGCCCGACCATAAGGATCTATTGTACGCAGTCTCACCTTACATTTCTGCAAGGGGCTATTTCCAAGGCTTGAACCAGTGACCTCCTGGTCACATGGCAGCAACTTTACCAATTACTCCAAGGCTCCCCTTCAATTTCTAACATTCAAAGTATGATGGAAAAATACTACACTGCCTGTGAATGACAAAAGACAGGAATACAAACAAATATATAGATTATTTTTTTGTGAAATCTACCATTACGTTTTGTTCTCTTAATCTTGCCCTTATTATTCTATTGCTTCGCGACCAATAGGATAAATGATAATTTCTAGGGGAACTCAAGACAGAGACTAGAAATAGAATGTGGGTTAATGGAAGTAGGATGCATCTACGGATGAATTTGCGACTGGGATGGAGACGTACCTAGATCGCTCTACTTGGGTCAAATACAGGAAGATAGCTTATTTCATTTGGATTAGTTCGACTATCCTCGGTCAACAAAGTAGTTACTTTGGATTATACTATATTAAAATATAATAGTTACCAGGTAGCATAAGAAGTTTCGACAAAAAATTATTTAAAGCTGAGAGTATTTAGGAACAAAATGCCACATTCACAAATAAAAAACTATCAAGAATTGACTGCATAAAGATATTAGTATGTTATCATATCTCTGGACAATAGTAAAATTGATACATAAAATTAATTTTTTTAAAAAAAATTCAGATTCGCCAACTTCCAATCTGTCCTTATTTATGTAAGGAACAACGAGTGTCTTTCAATAGACTATACAAACTTAGGGAACTTAACTCTTTTGTTTTAAACTCAAAAACTTTCTATTGATTGTTTATTATGGTTTAGTGTTATTCTTTTCAGTGAATAGAAATGATATACGATAGGAGCTTTGAAGTTTCAAGCATTTCCTTTCATGCCTACAGATGGACGGAAATCAAAATATTTCTTAAAATCATTTTTGCGTCATGATTTTTGTTCTCAGTTAGTAGCTTGATGTTCTTATTGAGATACTTGCATAAGATTTCTTCAGTGAGACATAAAATTTTGTACAAGATTTGAATGATTTTGATTCCCTGAAGTGTGATGCCCCTATCATCGAAAGAGGTAGGCTAAATTGAACAACTTTGAGAGTATATTGAATGTTTCATGGATAATTAATTTAGTATTTACATTTCAGTATCAGGCTATAGACGAGATGTATTTGGTCATGAAAATGCAACAACAGAGCACCAAAAATGATGAACGAGTGGAGGTTTTACAAAATAAACCATTTACTGATGATGAATTTGGAAATAGCCAATACACATCAAAAGTGCACCATTTGCACAAAGTTACAAATTTTTCTAATGAGTTCTGTTTGATATTTCTGATATTCTTCTGTCTTGAATTGATTGAGTCATCAGTGATGGTGCTAATCATCAACAATAATTATCTTATTGGTGTTTTCAATTATCACAAACTTTTTGGGGTTGTGATTGCTTATGAAGTTGAGGAATTTTACTAATAATAAGTTATACTTTGGACATGGTAGTTTTGGCATCAAGAGGAAGCATGAAACACATTTTCTAAATATAGATCAAGTTTATCTTTTTACTTGCAATTAATATTCTTTTCATTGTTAGTATCCATGTTTTCCTTCTGCCTTCATACTAATCTATTTACTGATTTTTGTCAAACATCTATCACCATTCAATGGAGTTGCTAAGGTAATTACTTGTGACATTCGTATTCCCCAACTTCCTATTCATTGTGTAAGTCTGCTAACATGTGCAGTACTAAAATCATCAATTGATTCTGATTTGCAGTCCCCATATCTTTTGAAGTTATCTATGAGCAGTGACACCGTTCACAAAGTTGACAATAGATACTCTGAGAATGTAAATTCAATAAACTTGATCGTTGGATTAAAATGATGATTCAGTAAAATTTCGGTACAATTTCTCCTTTTACAATCTTTGATACTTTTAGAATGTAAGTTCAATAAACATGATCGTTGAGTTAAAATGAGCATGTAATAAGATTCTGGTACAATTTCTCCTTTCACAATCTCTATCTTTCTTCATCTCAAACATAGTCTTTACTTGATTTTTGGCAGAGGAGGCAAAAGTATGAAACTCATCAAATAATTGTTCTAGAATGACCAATCGTAAAATTGCTCTTTGTGGTATAGCAAACCAAAATAGCTAAAAGGGGAAGTGTAATTTATAGTAGAGCTTAATTTATTTGTTCTCTGATGATATGGAGCATTATGGGAGAAAATATGTAGAAAAGCAGAAGAGATATTGATTACTTTGATCTGCACATCTTTTGAAGATATGCATCTGTCATAGATCAACCATTATTTGACATATATGACTTTTGCTTGCTTTAATCATACCGACAATTTTAGCTTTACATTTTTTCATGAACTACTTTATCCTTTTTCTACTCTTTATAGCTATCTTTCATCATCGAATGATTATGCGAAGCATCCACCACTTGAAATATAAGATGTTCGGTCCGTACTAGCACAGACCATGCCTATCTAGTCATATCTATATCTATATCTATCTAAAGCTATATCTATATTATTATTAAAGTATGAATAACAATGTTTGTTAACAAAAAATTCACTAAAAGTTCATTGACTTTTTTGCCCCCTTTTAAGTTATTATTTTCTCCTTCTAAAAACTTACTAATGGGTATAAATGTAATTTTGTACCTAATCCTATTACTACTAGGAACTTAACATACGTATAAACACTAATCCTATTCTATTTTGGATATATTACTTCATCAAAACAGAAAAATACCCAAAATATATATATGTTGGAAAATATTGTACTCCTACGTGGTTTTTTTTAACTTTAAAATTAAATTTGTCACTAAATTATACTCACACAATGATTTCTTTGAACTAAAAGCAACCATCCAACTGGTGTTCTTGCCAAAAAGAAAGTGGCATACACCACCCAACAACATCAAAACATGTACTTTGTTATGTTCTCAATTGTAATCTCAAATTGTAATTGTTTTCCTTTATCTTGATTAGTGCTTTAATTCCAATTAAAAGCTTAGCTGAGCTGGCAGGTAGTTAAGTAGAGTAAACAGTTCCGGATTTCTGTTAACAGTCTAGTGTACATTCCGAAAATTAGTTAGTAACTGATTATCCCACCAAAAGCTTATGGCTGAGAATCAGTATAAAATACTTGTAATCTAGGTGTTTGTTACTATCTATAAAAGAAATAGAAAGGAGAAAAGTGTAGTTGTTCATTGAAATTCTTCCACTGAAATTGCTAGAGGAAGCAGTTTTCTCTGCAATTCATCATCAATTTTCCCAATTCTTTTTCCAGTTCTCCTATAAATTCGTAGGGTTGTATCATTGGTATCAGAGCCAGCGTTCCTCTAACCTGTGAAATGGGTGATCATAACACTAGGATGCACGAATCACGCAAGGAGATCGACTCTTTGAAAGGGTCGATGGATGGGGTAGTAGGATCTATGTCGGAATTGAGCAGGATGGTTGATACTAAGGTAGCAGATGCCATGAATGATATCAAGAAGATGGTAGCTACCATGGTTGCTGGGAATGCTCAGATGGGTAATGAAGCAAGGGAAGTTCCAATTGAGGAGAGAAATCAGGGTCATGAAGGTGTGAGAGCTGAGGATGCAAGGGGAAGTGCTGGAAATGTAGGAGAAGAAAGGTATCAATTGCCCATAAGAAATTATCCGATAGAGTTTCCAAAATTTGATGGAACTGGTTTGAGGGAATGGATTTACAAGAATGAGCAGTTTTTTGATGTGGATGAGACACCAGCAACTGCAAGGGTCAAATTAGTATCCTGTAGATTGGAGGGTAAAGCACTGCAGTGGTATCAGAGCCAGCCCTCACCCTTCGTGCCCGCCGTGCCTGGGATGGTGACGCCGGTATGGCAGTGTTCAGCCGGGGCTAGTAATGTCTAGCACACAGCCGTCGAGGCGCTCGAAAAGGACTATATGGGAAAGAGCTACCTACAAAAAGTAGAGTGAAAGCTACCCAGAGTGGAGCCGTCGAGGACGACGGATGCGGAGCATGGTGGTTTGTTATGATTCATTGCAAAAGGTCCCACATCGGTACTACAAAGTATTGGTGTGGGCTATTTATAGCCTTGGGCTCTCTCACCTTAATAGCTAGCGTTTGGGGTGTGGTTCTCCCTGAGTTATAATATGTCAAAATACTTGATTATATTCGCATTATGTTTCCGAATTCTCATAGTATTTTTTTATGCAATATCATCTCTGCCGCTGAATTTTTTTCTTTTTTAATTATAGAAAATAATTAGGTTATTATTTGATGGAATAAGAGTTGATTAAACTGAAGTAAAATATTTATTTAAGGCAATGAGTATAATGTTGATAAAATTATATCTTGAAGATTTTATCCAATATTTTGGACTTTAAATTACTAATTAATTAATAATTAGACTATTACTAAATTAGGCTACATTCATATTTGCTATTAATATTTATAGGTAATAAATGAATTTTGTATTTGCTTTTGTATTCAAGTTTTTAGGTCAATACAAAAATAATACTCTAATTTACGTGCACTTAACCATAAACAATAGATGAGTAGATTTCATTGATACTTATTTAACTTTGAATTTATCATATAAAAGTCATTCTTATATTTTGGAGTGTCATATCATATTTTCAATACAAAATATAAGTATAATCTTGATATGTGATTCAGGTGATATATCTATATGTGTCTTGTATTGATCCCAAGTCGAGGTCAGGAGTTGGATTTTGAGTCGGGGTCAGGATGGGGAGTCGAGTCCCGAATAAGGGTCGAAACTCGGGATGAGGTTGGGATCATGAGTCGGGTCTCGGGTCAGGATTCATGCCTCGGCTCGAAGTCGGGTTAGGAATTGAGTTTAGACATCGGGTCTCGAGTCTAGAATGAGGTCCTAAGTTGGGTCGAGAGTCGGGAGTTAGGTCCCATATCGAGGTAAGGACTAGAGTTGAGGTTGGGAGTGGAGGTCGAGATCGGGGTCGACAACAAAGTTTCAGCTTAGAGTGAGGCTGGGATGGAGTTTGGGGTCGGGTCTCGAGTTGGGAGTCCCAAGTCAGGGGTTGAAACTCAGGTTGGGGTCGAGAGTCAAAATCAGGATTGGGAGTTAGGGTTGAGGTTGAGAGTTATTTCTCGGGTCCAGGTTCTTAAGTCGGCAGTCTAGTTCGCTAGTCGGGTTCGATATCATAGCATTTGTCAGATTATACCTAAATGTTCTTGGAACAATATTTTCTTCATACTAACCAAATACTAGAAAATAAGTAAGAAACCCACTTATTTTCCAAGAAAATAGTTTCTAGAAAAACATTTTCCTTCATTCCAAACACATCCATAATCTTTATAATAGCTACAAGGGTTACACGTGTGAGGTACATGACATAGAGACTAGCTATTATAAAAGCATGAATAACAATGTTGAGTGACCAAAATATCCACTAAAAGATTATTTTTTTTGGCAAATAAAATGGAATTTTATTACCAAAGTGTCAACTTTACAACTCTTTAAAAAACCTCTGAAATGCTATCAAAGTATCTAGCGACAGAAACGAAACGACTAAGCAACAGTTATGGGTAGAAATTCATCTCCTCTAGCTTCTTTGCTAAGCTTTTCTTCAGGGACCCTCTAAAGAAAATGTCTTGGACAATCAAGATTGCCTTATGTGTACTGGCCAGATTGAGAGTATGGACAACACTAAAAGTTGATTGATTTATTTGCCCTTTTAAGTTATAATTTCCTCCATCTGAAAACTTACTAATGGGTATAGTTGTAATTTTGTGTTAGAACTAAAAAACACTTTTGTATTAGAATAGGACTAAGTTGCTCCTTTTTTAAAATTTTTACCACAAACTAAATAAAAGTCCATTCCAAAACCCATTTGTGAGTAGACTAGGAACTAAATTAATTGACCGTACTAAAAAGTCACCACCTTTGAAAAAAGAGTTCTAAACCAATACTACTTCTGAAATTTGATTACCAATCTATTTGGTTAAATAAATATTCTTTCACGTTTAAATAACCAAATATCAACCAATGGTCTTAATTCTTGTAATAAGATTTTAGCTAATATTTTAGACTTTAAATTTTTAATTAGTTAATAATAAGAATATTACTAGAATAGGCTATATTCATATTTGATAAAATAGTTATCACTATTAATATTTTTAGCTAATAAATAAATTTTGTATTTGCTTTTGTATTCAAGTTTTTAAGTCAATACAAAAATAATACTCTAATTTACGGGCACTTCAACAATAAACAATAGACGACAAGATACTGCTACTTATTACATAAAAGTCATTCTTATATTTTGGAGTGTCATATCATATTTTCAGTACAAAATACAAGTATAATCTTGAGAATTTAGGTGATATATCTATATGTATTATATTGGTCCGGGTCGAAATCAGGAGTACGGTCCTGATTCGGGATTAGGATCGATAGCCAGGTCCCAAATCAGGGTCGAGACTCAGGATGAGGCAAGGATCAGGAGTAGGGTCTCGACTCGGAATTTGTGTCTCAGCTCGGAGTCGGGTTAGGAATAGAGTTTGGGAATCAAATTTCGAGTTGGGAGTGAGGCCCCGAGTCGGGATCGAAAGTCGGGGTCCTAAATTGAGGTTGAGACCTGAGTTGAGGTTAGGAGTTGGGGTCGAGATCGTGAGTCTGAAGTGAGGTCGTCAACCGAGTCTTAGCTCAAAGTGGGGTTGGGATGGAGTTCAGGGTTGGGTCTCGAGTTTGGTTCCAAATTAGGGGTCGTGACTGGGGTCGGGAGTCAAAGTCAGGATCGGGGGTTAAGGTTGAGGTTGAGAGTTGGGTCTCAGGTCAGAGTAGGAAAACCACTTATTTTTCAAGAAAATATTTTCTAGAAAAACATTTTCCATCATTCCAAACACCCCCACAATGATCTTTATAATAACTGCAGGGGCTACACGTGTGAGGCACGTGACATAGAGACTAGTTATACTAAAAGTGGGAAGCTCCAATCTTCAAAGTTGAATTACCATTTTGCCCCTACACTAAATCAAGATTCAATTAAATATCTAATTAATCCAATATTAATTAATTAAATAGCTAAAGCACCCCTCATTTAAAATAAATTACTATGCATTTACAGAAATTAGAACCACAACTTCTAGGCTGAATTAGTATAAATATAAATGATATTAAAATGTCTTATTTCATAGTGTCATATTTTAAGGCGAAATATTAAGTATGATTAGTGATAAGAAGTTTCATGGACAACATCCCTTCATCAACTAAAAGACTCTTCAACCCCTCTAGTGGTAAACTTTACAAATTATCAGATGAATGATACATAATGTAGATATTAATAGAGGGTATTGTGATTTAATCAAATCCTATTAATTTCCAAACCTTTTGATTTCCTTCAGTTATCAATGAGTATTAATGATGAATTTATGTTATATTCTTATATAAATGGACATCAAGAACCTAACCCTCACAGGCCATTAGATGAAACAATAGAACCTGCAAAGTTATCAGGTAGGTAAAAATTACTTCTGCATTCAAATTAGAGCCCTTAAATTATTTTTGCATTGTCATTTTTTATATGCATACTTGAACTTGACTCCAAAACCATGATTTTGAAGTAGTGTCACTATCATTCTACCAGTATGTGGGTTCTTCCATTATTTCTCTATTATGATTTTGACAATAAATTATAGACCTCTTGCATCCTATAAGAAAATGGAGTTCAGATATATTTGATCTGATGCAATCTAAGTGGAATAATGTAGGAATTAAGGTAACACATTTTTTACAATGCTTTTAAAGAATTTTTTAAAGAGAATTCAATATATACGACTATTACCCAAGTTATTACTTACGTTAATAGAGGATAAATTGAATTTAATTATTTTCTCAAGACCTTGTACTTTATCATATAGAATTGGAGTCTTGGAGTAACTGATATAGCTTTTGCCGTTGTCATGTGACCAGGAGATCAGGGGTTCAAGCAGTGGAAACAGACTCAAGCAGAAATGTAAGATAAAATTGCATACAATACACCCTTGTGGTTCGGTCTTTTCTCGAACACCACGTATAGCGTTAGCTTTAGTGCACCGGGCTGCAAAAGTATGTATAATCAAATTTATGTAGTTATAGTAAAAAGCATTTCTATTTTTGAATCAACGAAAGAATTGATTTCTGTTTTGGTTTCCAAGAAACAAAAGAAAACAGAGGCTGCTTTTCATGGATGAATAACGCCTCCTTTTATTTCTTAATCCTTCTTTATTTTTCTCAATTTTTCTTTGCAAATTTCTAATGTGTGACTTGTGCTTTCATGTCCGTACACATTTAAAATATGAAATCAAAATGTGTATCCTTTTTTTGGTAGATTAGTTTTGAAGGAGGAGGCACCCGTCATGTTACTCACGAATTTGGAACCTATAAATGTCTTATATAATGGCATAAGAATGATATATAAAGGTTTTAACAATAACGCAGATCCCAAAATAATAATCAAGACATTGTGCAATCAAAAATTGTGTTTATTCCAATTAAAATACAATATTATCACCATCTGAAAATAAAAGATATCATTTTAAATTCGCCGAGAAGCAATTTGTTGTTTGCCTTTGCTTTTCAAGGACAATAAATAAAGTACCAAGCCAAACAACTTCTAACACTGACTTGTACTTCGAGAAGGGATTCCAATATTCACAACAAGAGTCTTGGTAATGATAGACCAACCAAAAAAAAAATGGAAAACACACCAAGAACATCGTCTATAAGAAAGTATTAGGTAACATACTAATATATTGGCCCTAATAACTTAAAAATGTAAATCATTATATGTTTTAATTATCTAATTAAAATTTATTGTCCAAATTTTGCACGTTTGAATAGGCAGATTGTTCATCTATTTAATTTTTTTCTTTTGTTAAATAATTTGTGATACTCGATCATTATAATATGACTTTGATAGAACTCGTACCATATATAATGTTCTCATGGGACTCGTGTCCAGAACTAATATGTGTATATATATAAAAGAGGAAGATATGGCAATCGCTGGCCAATCCATATGCCAACCAACGTTTAGATGACTCATTAGCAAATGAAAAAAATCAAATGCTATTCAATGTCATGATTAATAGGAGTAATATGAGTCAAATATTATTCAATGTAATCAATAGGAGAAATATTAGTAAAGAGACAACTAATCTAATATCTAAATTAGATAATCTAATAGTGTAATATAATGATAAGGTTCCATAATTATGCAAGGCCTAGCCATTAAGAATGTTAAGGACTCATTAAGAGAATGAATCAATGAATCTATATAATATTTCTTTTTGAGTTATTAAAATATATTTTCAATAAAATCTACCTAAATCTGCTCCTTTTCTATGTTTCAGTTCAAGAAGTTACCCCAGTGCCAAGGCTAGAGCTGCTGAAGCAACCATATTTTTGGAGGCCCCAAATTTTCCTATTAGGTATATTATAAGTAACTTTTTTCAAAAGATATCTAGTGTTTTAAAGGACAAAGTATAATTTTTCATACTCTTTCTATTTCAATTTATGTAGCATATTTGTTTAGTCTGTTTAAAAAAATCATACCTTTATAGCTATGAATAGTTTAAGGGTAGTTCGGTGCACTAAAAGTTCCCCGCTATGCATAGGGTCCGGGAAAGGATCCAACCACAAGGGTCTATTGTACGCAGCCTTACCTTGTATTTCTGTCAGAGACTATTTCCAAGACTTGAATCCGTGACCTCCTGGTCACATGACAGATATATAGGAATAGTTTAACTTTAAAATTTTCTTTTAATCTAAAGAAATGATTTATAACCATACAAATATCTAAGATTTTTTTTTTAACCACATGATTCAAAAGTTTTTTAAAAAAAAATAAAATAAAATAAAATTATGCTTAATTAAACGGTACCACATAAATTGACAGAATGAGTAATAAAAAAATGGAACGGATGAAAATAAATTAGGAATCACTCTGTAGGCATACATGTAAACAATATTTTCTTGCCTCGTTTACTAAAACAATCATCGGCATCTTAAAAAGAAAGAAGGATTGAAACTTTAATACAAGGATTGAAACTTTAATACAATCTTAGGATTTTTGAGAAAATAATCAACAACAACAACAATATACCCAGTATATTATCACAAAGTGGGGTCTGGGGAGGGTAAAGTGTATGCAGCCCATACCACTACCTCAGATGAAGTACAGAGGTTGTTTTCGATAAACCCCCGGCTTAGGACAAACAACAGTATAACAAGCAGAAAACATAAAAACAAACAACAAAATGGGGTAACACACCACTAGATAAAAGAAACAAAACACCTACAGAGTAATGCTATGAACTATATATCCGAAATCACAAACATCACCAAAACACCATGAACAAAAAACTACAAGACACAGGTATAACACTATGACTATAGGTACATCGACAAACAAAGCACGCCTCCCTACTAGTAAGGACACACTCTTACCCACTAACCCTCTACCCTAATCTGCGTCCTCTACACCTTCCTATCAAGGGTCATGTCTTCTGTAAGCTGTAACTGCTCCATGTCATGCCTAATAACTTCCCTCAAATATTTCTTTGGCCTACCTGTACCCCGTCTGAAACCATCCATAGCGAGCCTCTCATACCTCCGTACTGGGGCATCAGTTCATCGCCTCATCACATGCCCAAACCATCTCAACCTCACTTCCCGCATCTTATCTTCCACTGAAGCTACTCCCACCTTCTCTTCTCTCGAATAATCCCTTTTCTAACCATATCCCTCCTAGTAAGTATGTAAATCCATCTCAACATCCTCATCTCCGCCACCTTCAACGTTTGTATGTGAGAGTTCTTAACTGGCCAACACTCCACTCCATACAACATAGCCAGCTGGACTACCACTCTGTAGAACTTACCTTTAAGATTAAGAGGCACCTTCTTATCACACAAGACTCCTGAAGCGAGCCTCCATTTCAACCACCCTGCACCAATACGGTGCATGAAATCCTTATCAATCTCTCCATTCCCCTGAATCATAGACCCAAGATACTTGAAACTATCCCTCTTCTGAATGGCCTGAGAATCCAGCTCCACTACCATGTCAGCCTCATGCATCAAATCACTGAACTTACACTCCAAGTACTCCGTGTTGGTGTTGCTCAACCTAAACCCTTTAGACTCTAGGGTCTGTCTCCAAACCTCCAACTTATCATTAACTCCTCCCCGGGACTCGTCAATAAGAACTACATCATCAGCAAATAATATACACCAAGGTACATCTCTTTGAATATTCCGTGTCAATACATCCATCAGCAAGACAAATAAGAACGGACTAATATTCGATCCCTGATGCAACCCAGTCAAAATAGAAAAATGCTCTGAATCTCCTCTTACCATCCACACACGAGTCTTCGCACAGTCGTACATGTCCTAAATCAAAAATTCTAAATAAAAATAAATGCCCTAGGAGAGATTAATGGAATTAATTTCTTAAAAGATATTAGAAGAAAATCATTATGAAAAAAATTAGGGAAAAGTATAAAGTTAAGCCTTTAAATAAGCTACATAACAACACTTTAAATAAATTAATTCATGTAGCAAAAATAGCAATATTTTGGTTGGGGCCCAGCCAATACCTCATATATAATTACACCATGTAACTCCCCCTATTTTTAGGGTTCAACATTTATCCCACTTTCTTTTTTAATTTCCTTCTCTCTCTTATTTTTTCAATGTTCTCCTAATTTTTAGAATTAAAATTCTACAAGATTTCAAACCTTTTCTACCCAAAACGTGTTCCATCATTACTACTAATTTCTACAGTTTTTCAATGTATTTTCTCTTCCCTTAAATGAAGTTACGTCATTTATGGTAAGCTTCGAGCTCTAGCCATAGATGATGACAAAAAGGGCTAGATCTGGGCACCCTCTTCACCTTCCCTTTCATTTTCCGGCAACATCTAACGAACACCACCCTACAACCACCACCAAAGCTTCCCCTTTTTCCGTCTCTTACTCAAAGTTTCATCATTAATGGCGAGCTTCGAGCTCTAGCCATGGATGATAAAGGAAAGGGCTATATATGGCCAATACGTATCAAAACACAAATAGGCTGCTAAGTTCAACTTCTTTTGAAGATTGAACCCTACAAATTGGAAGATGGTGGAAGAAATCATTGAATGGCTACACCAAATAGGCTGCTAATTTTAATATTTTGTATATGTATTTGATGTCATAGAAACAATTATGCATTTGTATGTGAATAAAGTCAAAAATTTTGCAGTTGTATATGTATTTCATAAAAAATAAATGCTTTTGTATATGTATTTCAAAGAATGATGATAGTGTTTAATGGGTCTATGTGTTGTATATGTATTTGATGTCATAAAAATAGTTATGTATTTGTATGTAAATAAGGCCTGAAATTTGCAGTTGTATATGTATTTCATAACAAATAAATGCTTTTGTATATATATTTCAAAGAATGATGATAGTATTTAAAGAGTCTATGTGTTGTATATGTATTTGAGGTCATAAAAATAGTTATGTATGTATATGTGAATAAGGCCTGAAATTTGCAGTTGGGGTCCATGTGTTGTATATGTATTTGAGGTCATAAAAATAGTTTTTTGAATTTGAACTAACATATTTTGAGTCTTAAAACTCATTCAATAAGTTTCCTATTTGGAAAGGAATCTTCAATTAATTGGATAGACGTAATTTAAGGGGACTGAAATTCTTGTTACTTTTTTTTATCTCAAGTTGTTACCTGAAAATAAGAGCATTAACTGATTTGTATATATATTTAGTCATCTATTAATGCCCCAAATACATATACAGTTTGCTATTTCAGACAATTATCAAAATGTTGCTATCACTTTCTTAGTTAAGGGTCCAAGTTTGCTATCTGCGAAATTTTTCCAAAAAATTATTGATAATTTTATATATCAAAAAGCTAGAAAAATAGATTCTAAATTATTATTTTTGTTAAATAAAATCTATACTCAAACCAAACATGAACAGTAAATACTGTTCAAACTATTTCTGAAAAATAGTAAACCAAACTAAGAAAGAGATGAAGATAGACAAATCAAGTCCACTGAATTCACAGGCTGTCCTTAAGGAAATTATTCCCCTCAAGTACTCGAGGTTAAATGAAATAAATTCTCCCATGATAAAATGATTTACTTCAGCAGAATAGCGGTACCTCAAATTCGCTGAACTTCGACCTCACTCAACGATAGCAAATCATACTTGAGTTTTTACAAAAAGGAAGAGTTTTTAACTTTGAATTTTGTCCCAGTATCTGAGAAAAAAATCAGATACTTATAGTCAAAAGGTGTTGCTATAAAAAAGAAGCAATGATTCTGAAAAGTTGCACTATTTTAGACCGACGGGGCCATTTTCAGAGCTGTTTGTGGAGGGAAATGCCCATTTGAGGCCGCAAATTAGTCCACAAATGAAAACAGAAAGTTGAGAGGTATTTTGCATTGGCTTTGAATCCGCAAATGACCATATGTGTCCGCAAATCCTCTCAGCATCATTCAAATAGTAAACTGAAGGATAACATCCTTTCAATTTGTGTTGAATATGCGTCCACAAATGCCCTTTTGCATCCACAAATGGCAGAAATATTTTAGATCAGATTTTGGATTAAAAAAATCATTAAACAATTGAGTTTCAAATGAATTTTATCCAAAAAGATAGACTCTAGATTGATTATTTGACAAATCCAAATCCAAAGCAGAGCGAGCAACGGCAATGGAGCGAGACTTTTCTTCTTCTTACCTCACTAACAATATGCAGTAGTTCTTTCATATTTAAGCCCAGCAAAGTTCCTTTCTCCTACCAATATGGTAGAAACACTTCTTTTATAAGTGAAAACACAATTCACTTTTTTCTCCATTTTTTATTCACATTTCATCGCTAGAACCCAACAATCCCCCACATAAATGGGGAATGGATACAAGATCAAAACATATATGGACAAGTGCGTGATTTACAAAAAAAACTAATTGCATTTAGATAAGTAGGTTTTTCTTTGAACTTTTCATAGTGAACTTATATTGAATGTACTTGATCAATCGGTAGATGTGATATCTTTGAACCGTCGAACTTTGTTGTATACCTAGATAATACAAGCCACACAATTAGCCTTTTATCGTTTATGATCTCACAGTTTTGTTCGTTTCAGCCATGAACACTGTCTGGTTTATGAGATCTTAGAGAATCGACCTTTACCATCAGTCTTCATGAAGTGACTTCTATTTCACACTCACATAGGTGATTTCTAAATATTTAATCTTATATATAAACTATTTGGTCATACATGCCAAACTTAGAAACCATTAAAAATCTTCAAACCTTAAGCCTTATCCTTGTTTCCTGAACATTATCTTTATCATGAGAATGGGTTGAGTTATTTGGCAATATTGAATTGTCAGTCACAACTTTGTTTGATCCCTTTGAACCTAGCTCTTGGGATCTCCAGTCTGCTAGGTAGAGTTACCGTTATGATGACTTGTCCTAAGCCTTAAGTCTATTCCCTTAGATGATCTTTGTAATAACCCTTGTTGTGAATTTTAGCTTTTTCTATATTTTGACCATTTTACCCTTTTCCATAGTTGTTATATCATTTATGAGTTGTGGAAATGATTGGCACGATCCTCAAAGCATTTAGGAGTGATTTGAGTAAGTTCCTTATAAGTGATTAGTTTGACTTTGGTCAACATTTCGTGATCCGAGCATCGGATGGTGATTTTTTCAATTCCAATAAATCCGAAATATCAATTTTAGGTTAGTAGCATAGTTTGTTTGGGTTCTAAGCCTTTATATTTAGTTTTGACCTTTTAGACAGAAACTAGTTAAATTTAGCGTAAAGGAGTCTCGGAGGGTTAACTTATTGAAAACAACCTCTTTTCATAAATCTGATAATTTCATCGAGTCCATAACATCAAAATTAGCCTAGAAGCGTTATTGAATTATTTATGTGGGGTCTCAAATGAATCCTGAGGTTTTGTTCAGCAGATTCTAGACCATTTTCCTTAGCTGAATTGATGTATTTGGTGCAACATCAAGGCCTTAATCGCAATCGCATGGACATGTGTTGCAATCCCGGGCCGCCTTGGTAATTTTCTTCATAGTGATCGCATAGTGAGGCACTTCGATCGTGAAGGGTAAGTCTATGGACCGATCGGGTTGCTCATTGCGGTCGCGAGGCCCATCTCCCACAATCGCGACCAATCTAATGTCTTGATCAACGTTGGCCCTTGTGATCGTGAGGTAAGGACCGCAATAGAGAGATACTGTGTACCTAAACAGTGTAAAACCTCTTTTTCTCGATCTTTCACTATTTTTGGACATTGAGACCTCGAGATTAGAGATTTTAAAGAGGGTTTTTCATCAAAAGTGATTGGGTAAGCTTCTAAACTTTCTTTCAATCATTATTCATAGATTTTATCTCACAAATATCTTCAAAACCTTGATTTTAAACTTAAATTTTTGGGGTTTTACCTGAAAAAGTGTAAAAATGGTTTTTCTTTGATTTCAAGCTCGACTTCAACTTGTTTTTTGATGGGTATTCATATTTAGACTCCTCTAAATATAGAAAACATTATTCTTAAATAAAATTTTTGATTCTACCCATTTTATTTTGGGGTCAATTTTGGAACTATTTTTGGACCCGAGTTAAAAATGGCCAATATGAGTATTGTTAGATTCCTCTACTTCTAGATCATATTTTTGATAGAGTGGGTTTGATCTGCTACTGTATATAAGGGAAAAACTCCTTGTTGACTGGTCTAGGCTAAAGTTTAGGCTTTTTGAGGTAGGTTATAGCTCAACTATCTTTAGACTGGGCTGGGTAATTAACCATTCATGTAAAGTATGCTATGGGTTTGGGGACTTATCGTAGGATTTATATTTTAAGATAGATATTTTATTCGTGTTACCCGTGTGGGGGCTTATGTGATCATTATTTATTATTGTGTTGCCCATATGGGGGCTTATGTTAACATTATTATAACGACCCAAATTGTCGTTACGCCAAAATAGAGAGTAGAACCTTCGTTTAGTTTTACCTTAGACAAAAATTTAAAAATTCAGGGTTGGACTAGCCTTAGGCATATTTTGAGTATGTGGTGGTCTAGGGAAATCTAGTAGTAATTGGAGAACTAGTTGGAAGTTTTAATTTGATTTTGTGTTAGAGAATGAGTTTAAGAAGTCGTAGCAACTTCTGGTACATTAAAGGGATTAGTAGAACTCCAGGTATAGCGATTGTCGTGGAAGGGTTAGTTCGTGATGTCAAATTTTGAGAAGCGTGTTGTGAAATAGCTAAAACTAGAACCAAGTCCCGAGTTACTGGTTTGGGCCTGCTGCAGCAGACAGAAGTGTTGTTGCAGCGGCAGAAGTGCCACTGCAGTGACAGAAGTACCGTGGCGACAGCAACCCATTTGGCCTAAGGGCTGCTGCAACGGTAAAAACATAGGGTTTTAACTTTTGAAACCAGAAAACACATTTTCGTTCCCACTTTCTAAAAACGTTCAAGGGCTTAGCAGGAGGCGATTTCTTTAGTTTTTTTGAATTTTCATCTTTGGAGGTAAGGTTCTTTACATTTTAAACTTGAATTCCTTTCCTAAATTCTTAGAAATCGCAAGAATCTTGTTCATAGTAGAAATTGGAGTTTAGCCCTAATTTATGAACGGATGGAAATTGGTAAGGAATTCAATTATTTTCAATCACTATTGATTCTAGGGTGTTAGAAAATACTTTATATGGTAAAGTTTTTGTTGATAATGCTAAATTATGATGAATTCGTGAGGTTTAAAGGATAAAAAATCCTAAAGTAATGAACTAGGGTAATTTCATAGGTTAAGTTGATAAATGTAAGTTTCTAATATTTGGGAAGGGTGAAATATAGTGCTAAGAATTGTGTAATTATTGTTTTATAGATCAAAAACAGGCTGACATTGAAAGGAAAGGAAAGTTTGTGCTTGTATAGTGTTTACGAGCAAGGAATCGAGGTAGGTTATGGTTTAAATTATAGTAAAGACTTGCTTGACTCTATGCTTATATGTGAATTGGTGTTTGTGATTCTCTTTCAGGAATTACTTGTGAGTATTGACTGCATCTTGCATTTGCATATGATATTGAGTTGATGTTGAGTATGATATTGATATGATGACGAGATAATACAGAGAATGATATTGAGAATTATATTGAGATGTATAGGGAATTGAAATGATGTTGAGATAATGTTAAGACGATATTGAGATGATGTTGAGATGGTATGGAGATGATACATACAATCTTGCATGCATGCACTCATCATATTCATTTGAATGCATAGGTATGTCAGTATAAATATATATATATACGTACGTATGTATATATGTATGTATCTATATATGTATTGTGGTGAACGATTGTTGAAAAATCTGCCTAAGTGTAAATGGTGTACTTATGTACTTGTATTCCTGATGAGATGAGGCGTCATATCTGTGATTTTTTGTCATTAGTTGTAAGTTGTGTTTTGATTATTGTTACTTGCATCTGGTTTGCCTATTTGTATAGTGTTGAGTTAAGTATGATGCCTACCAGCACTTAGTTGTTGTACCTACCTGTACTCTTTTTTTTATTGAGTACAGAGCATGTTCCAGCATCTGAGATGAAACCTCGACTCTAAGTAGTGATTCAGACATTGATTCAAGGGTGTGCACCATGTCCGGCCAACCATTGGATCATTCTCATCTCTTTCATGTTCTTTGTTTCAGGACTAAGACATTTCTTTATCTAGTATTTTGGGTTATATTTTAGAGTTGGTTTCGACTACTATTTAGATGTTCTTGTACAGTGACTTTCAGGTCCCCAGGATTGTAATAATTAGAGATATTTCTGCACTCATTTTATTTTTGAATGTTGGTTAGGTTAGTGTTGAACTTGGTTGATTAATGTGTTTTAGTGATTTAATGTTAAGTATTTCATAAAAAATTTTGGTAAATTGCTTAAGAGTCGGTTAGATGGTTCTACCGCTGTGGAGTTAGGACGGGTGCCGGTCATGACCAATTAGGTCATGACAAAGATGGTATTAGTACAACTGGTTCATTGATCTCGATGTACAAGAACAGGTCTAATAGAGTCTTACAGAATGGTACGCAGACATCTATACTTTTTTCGAGAGGCTATAAGGCTTTAGGAAACAATTTCCACTTCTTTCTTCCTTTCGTGATGTACTTGATTCCAATTGGTATCTGGTGATTCAAATTGGTATCTAATCTCCTTCACTCTTATTTTGCAGATGGTGATTACTCGTTCCACCAGAGCACCTGCAGCCACAACAGCAACAACACTAGTACCGACCGTTAAGGCTACAGTTCTAACAAGGCCTCGAGTTAGGGGCAGAGCTAGAAGGGGAGGACGAGGGGCAGCACTTGTCAAGGGTGGAGCCCAGGCAGTCGGAGGATCGGCTAGGCAAAAATCACCATCCCCTCCCCCACAATAGGATGCTTCAAACTTTGTCCAGAATGAAGAAGTGGTAGTTGACGAGGAAGAAGTAGTAGTTCCAGAGAATGTGGTGCCAATACAAAATGGTACAGCTCTGGTGCCTTTTTCTGCAGAAGTGATTCAGCAAGTGTTGGGATTTCTGAGTAGCTTGGCTGGCACAGGTACCACTCCAGCAGTGCCTACAATTCCCGCCCTAGCCTTACAGTATACTGCCACTGTAGCGCCCTGTATAAATAAAGGTTCTGAGATAGGGGGTGTTTCCCTGACAGGGAATGGAACCGGTGATGACTGATAATGAGCATGGACTATTCTGTAAGTTCTTAAAGATGAAACTTTTGGTGTTTCAGTGTAAGAAGTTAGAGGATGCATTTGAGTTCTTGATTAATTGTCATGAGCGTCTACATAAGATGGGTGTTGTGGAGCAGTATGGTATGGATTTTGTGTCATTTCAGTTGCAGGCAGAGGTCAAGCAATGGTGGAGGTCCTTTGTTGAGTATAAGTATGTCTTACGTCCACTTACTTGGGCTTAGTTCTAGAATGTTTTCCTTGAGAAGTATGATCAGAAAAATGATGAGTTCTTAAGGCTGGAGTAGGGCGATATATCTGTGGCGGCCTATGAGGCCATGTTTCATGCCTTGTACAATTATGCACTTCAGTTGATTACTTCAGAGGAGGAGAGGATCAGGCATTTTGTGAAAGGTTTCAATTCAGGGCTTCAGATGATTACTCTGTCAGAGGCTACATTCAGCAAGTCTTTCCAGAAAGTAGTTGAGTTAGCTAAGAAGGCTGAAGCAATTAGAAAGCAAACAGATGTAAAGGCAGAGGAAAAGAAGGCCCGAATATGGGGTCATTTTAGTGATACTTATTCGTAAAGCCATGGTTTGCATAGTCAGTCTTCTCGGCCATTCCATTCAGCCATGCTTATATCCGTGGGGGGCCTATTTAGGGTCAGTTATCAGCCTTCATAGACAGACAACTATACACATTCATCATCTTCAGTTCAGTGACCTGCTTTGGGCATCGGTGCTATGAGTGTGGGGATTTGGGTCACATTAAGAGGTACTGTCCTAATTTTTTATCTGTAGGTCAGTTAACTCAGTAACCAAGTTCTATTGCTCTAGTTCTAGCTGGTCGTGGTAGTAGAGGATATAGTAGAGGTCATTCACATAGTTGGCGTAGTGGTCACAACTCAGGGGGTAAATACTAAGCCAACTGTGGTGGAGGCCAGGTTGCTCGAAGTGGCTCGCAGGCTGGTAGAGGTGGCAGTCAGGAGGGTGATAGGCTCATCTTTATGTTGTTCCGGCCCATCCTAAAGTTGAAGCTTCTGATGCAGTGATCACAGGTATTATTCTTATCTGTGATTGTATGGCTTCTGTGTTATTTGATCCCGGGTCTACTTTCTTTTATGTATCTGTGAAGTTTGCCTTTGGTTGGGACTTAGAATGTGAATGACTTGATACTCATATGCATATGTCTACACTAGTTATGGTTTCTGTATGTGTTGATAAAGTTTATCGAGTGTGTCTTGTGACATTTATAGGGTATAGAACTCTGACCGACTTAGTGATCTTAGATATGAATGAGTTTGATATTATCTTGGGGATGAGTTGGTTGTCTCTATATTATGCTATTCTTGATTCCTATGCTAAGACTGTCACTGTAGCTATGCACAGGATGGATAAGTTAAAGCGGAAAGGTACTTTAAAGTCTACTGGTGTGAGAATTATGTCAGCTATTCATGCCTAGAAATTAGTTAAGTGGGGGTGTAAAACGTTCCTAGCTCATCTTCGGGGAGAGAATTTAGTGGTCCCTCCTATAGGTTTAGTTTTGTAGTGTGCGAATTCTTAGAGGTGTTCCCTAATGATCTCCCTGGTATGCCTCCAGACTATGAATTTGACTTTTTTATAGAATTAGATCTGGGAACTCGCCCCATATCTATCCCTTCTTATAAGGTGGCATCGACAAAGTTAAGAGAATTAAAGTCCCAGATCCAAGAGTTATTGGAAAAGGACTTTATTTGTCCAAGTGTTTTACCTTGGGGTGCTCCTGTTCTATTTGTGAAAAAGAAGGATGGTAGTATGTGGATGTGCATCGACTATCGATAATTGAATAAGGTGACTATTTGCAATAAGTATCTGTTGCCTAGGATAGATTATTCGTTCAACCAGTTGTAGGGAGCCATCGTGTTCTCCAAAATTGATTTGAGGTAAGGTTACCACTAGCTTAAGATTCAGGCGGAGGACATCCCAAAGACTGCTTTCGAACTCGTTATGGACATTACGAGTTTTGGGTTATGTCTTTTGGTTTGACCAATGCCCCAACCGCTTTCATGATATTGATGAGTGGGAGTTTTAAGTTGTTTCTGGATGCTTTCGTCATTAGTTTCATTAATGATATTCTGGTCTACTCAAAGAGTAAGGAGGAGCATGAAGTTCACTTGCGTACAGTGTTGGGGTTGCTTAAGGAGAACCAACTATATGCTAAGTATTCAAAGTGTGAATTCTGGTTGTCTTCAGTATCCTTTTTGGGGAATATGGTATCTAAAGAAGGGATTATGGTAGACCCGCAAAAAGTTGAAGCTGTTAATAACTAGGCTAGACCAACCAATGTGACAGAAGTTCGTAGTTTTATGGGATTGGCCAGTTACTATCGCCGGTTCATCAAAGGGTTTGCTTCCATTGCTTCATATATGACTCACCTGACTCAGAAAAGGTACCTTTTATGTGGGATGATAAGTGTGAGGAGAGCTTCCAAAATCTCAAAACTTTGTTAACTTCAGCTCATATTCTTATGTTGCCTATCGAAGGTAAGAATCTCATTGTATATTGTGATGCCTCATGGTCTGGCTTAGGTGCTCTTTTGATTCAGGCCAGAATATGATTGATTATGCTTTAAGGCAGCTAAAGCCTTATGAGAAGAACTACCCACTCATAATTTAGAGTTGGCAGTAGTGGTCTTTTCCTGAAGATATGGAGACACTACCTATATGAGGTGAAGTGTGAAATGTTCATAGACCGTATAGTTTGCAACATATGCATAGACCATCGTAGTTTGTAGCATGTGTTTACTCAAAGAGGCCTGAATATGAGGAAGAGAAGGTGGATGGAGTTGATCAAATATTATTACATCTCGATCTTATATCATCCCAGCAAGGCCATTGTGGTGGCAGACACATTGAATCAAAGGCCGATAAATATGGGAAGTTTGGCATGGTTAGAGGTGTCGAGACGCCCATTGGCTAGAGAGGTACGGACTCTAACTAATGGTTTTATGAGATTACAGGTGACTAGCAATGGAGGGGTGTTAACCCATATGAAGGCCAAGTCTACTTTCTTGAGAAAATTAAGGGCAGGCAATTTGAAGACACGAAGTTGAGCAACCTTGGGGAGAAAGTGTTTCAAGGTGAGGCCAAGGAGGCCATTCTAGATGACGAGAGAGTGTTAAGGATTTGAAGGCGCATGTGTGTGCCTCGTGTGGGCAACTTGATTCCTACTATTCTTGCAGAGACCCACAATTCTAAGTACTCTTTACATATAGGTGCAACCAAAATATATAGAGACTTGTGGAAACACTATTGCTGGCAAAGAATGAAGCGGGATATTGTAGATTTTGTGACCAAAGTTAGAATTTTCAATAGGTCAAGTATGAGCATCAGAAGCCTGGTGGCCCTTTTCAGAGAATGCTCATTTCGAAGTGGAAGTGGGAAAGAATAACCATGGATTTTATTGTGGGTATTCCTAAGACCTTGAGAAAGTGCGACTCCATATGGGTGATTGTCAATTGATAGACCAAGTTGGCCCACTTTATTTTAGTAAGGGTGGACTATAATGTAGCTAAGCTGGTCAAGATATATGTGAAGGAGATTGTAAGGCTCCATGGGGTACCTGTTTCTATTGTGTCAGATAGAGATACTCAATTTACCTCCAACTTTTGGGAGAAGTTTCTATCAGAATTGGGTATCAGGTTGGACCTAAGTACAACTTTTCATCCGCAGACTGATGGGCAGTCAGAATGGATGATTCAGGTACTTGAAGATATGCTTCGAGCTTGTGTGATGGACTTTGGTTGTCAATGGGACCAATATCTACCCTTGTGTGAATTATCTTATAACAATAGCTACCACTCCATTATTGACATGGCTCTTTTTGAAGCCTTATATGGAAGGAAATGTAGGTTGTCGATAGAATGATTTAATGATTTTAAGGTAAGACCTTGGGGCACTGATATGTTAAAGGGGTGGATGGAGAAAGGAAGTTTTATCTAGGAGAAGTTGGTAGCAGCTTAGATCCGACAGAAGGACTATGCTGACAATAAGGTAAGAGATATGAAATTCGAGAAGAGTGAGAAGGTGTTGTTAAAAGTGTCACACATGAAGGGAGTGATGTATTTTGGTAAGAAGGGAAATTTGAGTCCGAGGTACATCGAACCCTTTGAGATTTTGAATAAAGTAGGTTTAGTGGCATATAAGTTGGCCTTGCCACCTAGCTTGTCTCAGGCTCATCCTGTGTTTCATGTGTCAATGTTGAAGAAGTACCACGGGGATGGAGATTACATCGTTCATTGGGACTCAGAATTGTTCGACAATGATTTCTCTTGTGAAAAGGAGCCAATTGCTATCTTGGACGAGGATGTACGAAAGCTGAGAACCAAATTTATTCCGTCCGTGAAAGTTCAGTGGAGGAATCTTCTGGTTGAGGAAGCAATATAGGAGACGAAGGCGGATATGCGTAAGCGATACCCACACTTGTTCATTAGCTCAGGTATATTTTTTATTATGTTGTTGCACTATTTTGGACCAGTTGTGATTCTAGACAAACGAGGGGTAAATTAGTATCTAATGTAACGAACTAAATTATTGTTACGCTGAAATAAAGAGTAGAACCTTCGTTTAATTTTCCTTTAGATGAAAATTTAAAAATTCAGAGCTAGCCTAGTCTTAGGCGTATTTTGAGTGTGTGGTGGTCTAGAAAAATCTGGTAGTGATTGGAGTGTTGGTTGTAAGTTTTGATTTGATTTTGTGTTAGAGTATGATTTTAAGAAGTTGTAGCAACTTTCGATATGTAAAATGGGTCAGTAGAACTTCGGGTCTAGCTATTATTGTAGAAAGGTTAGTTCATGATGCCAAATTTCAAGAAGCGTGTTGTGAAATGGCCATAAATAAGACCAAGTCCCGAGTTACTAGTTTTGGCCTAATGCAACGGACAAAAGTGTTGTTGCAGCAAAGACGCTGCAGCGGCAGAAGTGTCGTCGCGACGGTAACTAATTTGGGTTAAGGGCTGCTGCAGTGGCAGATCCTCTGCTGCATTGATAAAACATAGGATTTCACTTTTTAAAACCATAAAACATGTTTTCATTCCCACTTTTCTAAAAAAAACATTCAAGGGTTTAGCGGGAGGCGATTTCTTCAGTTTTTTTTGAGTTTTCATATTTAGAGGTAAGGTTCTTTATATTCTAAACTTGAATTCCTTCTCTAAATTCTTAAAAATCACAAGAATCTTGTTCATGGTAGAAATTAAAGTTTATCCCTAATTTATAAATCATTGGGGAATTTTATTATTTTCAGTCGTTATTGATTCTAGGGTGTTAGAAAATACTTTCTATGGTAGAATTCTTATTGATAATGCTAAATTATGATGAATTCGTGAGGTTTAAAGGTTAGAAAACCCTAAGATAATGAACTAGAGCAATTTCATAGGTTAAGTTGGTAAATGTAAGTTTCTAATGTTCGGGAAGGGTGAAATATTATGTTAAGAATTGTGTAATTGTTGTTTATAGATCAAGAACGGGCTGAGATTGAAAGAAAGGGTAAGTTTGTGGTTGTATAGTATTTACGAGCAAGAATTGAGGTAGGTTATGGTTTAAATTATAGTAAAGACTTGTTTGAATTTGTACTTATATGTGAATTGGTGCTTGTGATTCGCTTTCGGGCATTACTTGTGATTATTGACTGCATCTTGCATTTACATATGATATTGATGCTGTTTTTGAGGTGAAGTTGAGAATGATATTGAAATGATGTTGATATGATATGCATAATGATATTGAGATATATATGGTATTAAAATGATGATGAGATAATGTTGAGACGATATTGAGATGATATTAAGGTGATGTGTATAATCTTGTGTGCATGCACTCATCATATTCATTTGAATTCATAGGTATGTATATATATATATATATATATGTGTGTGTGTGTGTGTGTGTGTGTGTGTGTTTGTGTGTGTGTGTGTGTTGTGGTAAACCATTATTAAAGAATCTGCCTAAGTGTAAATGGTGTACTAGTGTACTTGTATCCTGATGAGATGAGGTGTTATATCTATGATTGTTTCTCATAATTATATGTTATGCTCTAACCACTATTACTTGCAACTGATTTGCCTATTTATATAGAGTAGAGTTGAGTTGGTCGATGATGCCTATCAGTACTTAGTTATTGTATTAATGCTACCTGTACTCTCTTTTTTGTTGAGTACAGAGCGTGTTCCAGTGTTTGAGACGAGACCTCGACTCTAGATAGTGATTCAGACTTCGATTCAGAGGTGAGCACCATGTCTGGACAACTATTGGATCATTCTCATCTCGTTCATGTCATTTGTTTAGGACGAACACATTTCTTTATCTAATATTTTGGGTTATATTTCAGACTTAGTTTATGGATACTATTTAGATGTTTTTGTACGGTATCTTTCAGGTCCCCGAGATTGTAATAATTGGAGATGTTTTTTACACTCATTTCATTTTCGAATGTTGGTTAGGTTAGTGTTGAACTTGGTTGGTTAATATGGTGTTTTAGTGATTTAATATTAAGTATTTAATAAAAGTTTTTGGTGAATTAGTTAAGAGTCGATTAGATGGTTCTCCCGTTGTGGAGTTAGGGTGGGTGCCAATCATGCCCAATTAGGTCGTCACAATTATATTTGACTTGATAGGTGTTTATCGTGATGGTACCCGAGTGGGGATTGGTTTTGGTCTTGTTTGAGTATTACTTGTCTTATTTAAATATTATGATGCCCGAATGGAGGCTTGAAATGATATTATTGATGTCTTTTATGATTATTCACTATTGTGGTGCTATGCGATGACTTATATCATGATTTATTAAATTTTTGAGGAGATTTGAGCTCATTTTATACCATCATTGAATTGAATTCATTACATGATATTATATTGGTTGTGAGCATGAATCCTCATTTCATTCATTCTTAAATATGGACTTGGTACCATAGAGAAATATTGATTTTAAAAGAAAATAAGATATTTTATAAAACCCTTTGGCCGAAGGACATACTGACAAGGTTAAAAAGAGAAATAAGATTGAGATTGTGATAGTATACGGGTTGCAAACCCCCTCATGGTGTCCTATCCTTGAAGCTTTAGCTAGGAAGGTATATACTAAGTGATATTGAGACATTAACACATGGTCATTGCATTGCATTGCATCACTTGCATCTATTTTATATGTTCATTTTTGTGTACTTAGCCTTCTTTTATGTATGTATATTCGTGTGTAGTTCTATACTGATATTATACTTGTAGAATTGTTAGGAGATGTAGTTTGAGCCACCATTGGGAACTTTTCTATATGCAAGTGGAAGCATGCTCATAGTATTTCTATACTTGTTTAGTTTTCTGCTTTGCTTAGTTGGCCTATGATACCTACTGAGTACAAGTGGACCATACTTACTCCTACTTCTGTGCTTTTTCTGTGTAGATCTAAATACGAGTGAGACCCACGGTAGCCGATTTGTGCTGTGAGAGCTGATTCAGAGTTCTGGTGAGCTCCCCGTTCGGAGCCTTGCTCCAACCTCCATTTATCTTTTATGTCTTTATTTATATTAAGAGACAGTGTTGTATTTTTCAGATTTTAGTATTGTCTTAGGTGTTCTTTATAGTCATGACGCCAAATTTTGGGATTTGATTGTATTTTGTTCACATATTTCAGATTTTAGGATTACTATGGCCTGACTTTATTCTAGAAGGCTCGTACTGTTTCATTTATTCTCTTTTCGTATTTCTTATGTATGGTGGGTTTTTGACTTACCTACCAAGGTTGGGTAAGGGTAGGTGCCAGCATGACCTCGATTTCTGGATTGTGACAATCTTTTAACTCCCTCTCTAGTTAGGCCTTTTGTAAGTGGATCCGACACATTATCCTTTGACTTCACATAGTCAATTGTGATAATTCCACTGGAGAGTAGTTGTCTAACGCTATTATGTCTCTATCGTATGTGACTAGATTTTCCATTATACATTGTGCTTCCTGCCCTACCTACTGCAATTTGACTATCGCAGTGTATGTATACAAGTGCCAAAGGTTTGGGCCAAAAAGAAATATCTTCCAAGAAATTTTGAAGCCAGTCAGCTTCTTCACCGGCCTTATCTAAGACGATAAATTCAGATTCCATCATAGAGCAAGCAATAAATGTTTGTTTGGATAATTTCAAAGAGACTGCTCCTCCATCAAGAGTAAATATATACCCACTAGTGGATTTAACTTCATTTGATCAGGCAATCCAATTTGCATCACTATATTCTTCAATTACTGTTGGATATTTATTATAATGCAAAGCATAGTTTTGAGTATGTTTTAGACACCCCAAAGCTCTTTTCATTGTCATCCAATGAGTTTGATTGGAATTTACTATGAACCGCCTCAATTTACTAATCGCACATCCTATATCTTGTCGCGTATAATTCATGATATACATCAAACTTCCCAGCACTCTTGCATAGTCCAATTGTGAGTCACTTTCACCTCTATTCTTTTGAAGTGTAAAACTCACATCAATTGGTGTCTCAGCAATATTGAAATTCAAATACTTGAACTTGTCAAGTACTTTTTCAATATAATGAGACTGGGACAATACTAAACCTTGTGGAGTTTTATGAATTCTTATCCTTAAAATTACATCAACAACTTCAATGTCTTTCATATAAAATTTGCTAGCTAGCATTCGCTTTGTAGTATTTATGTCAGAAATGTCTCTACTAATGATCAACATGTCATCAACATACAAATAACTAACGACTTTATGAATTGGAGTGTCTTTAGTGTAAACACATTTGTCACACTCATTAATCTTAAATCCATTTGTCAACACAGTTTGGTCAAACTTTGCATTCCACTGTGTGGGTGCTTATTTTAGTCCATAGAGTGACTTAACAAGTTCGCATACTTTTATTTCTTTGATGGAAACCACAAAACCCTCGGGTTGTTCCATATAAATTTCTTCCTCCAATTTTTCATTTAAGAAAGTTGTTTTCATATCCATTGATGGATTTCAAGGCCATATACTGCCGCTAGTGCAACTAACAACTGAATGAATGTTATCCTTATTACTGGCGAGTATGTGTCAAAATAATCAAGGCCTTCCTTTTATCTAAAGTCTTTAACGACAAGTATTGCTTTGTATTTGTCCATAGTCCCATCAACTTTCATTTTTCGTTTAAAGATCCATTTTGAACCTAAAGGTTTATTTCCTGGAGGAAAATCAACCAATTCCCAAGTATGGTTGTTCAAGATTGAATCAATCTCACTATTGACAGCCTCTTTCCAAAAGGATGAGTCCCTAGAATACATGACTTTTTGAAATGTTGGAGACTCATTTTCAAGAAGAAATGTTACAAAATCCAATCCAAAGGAAGTAGATATCCTTTGACGTTTACTACATCTTGGATTTTATTTATTAATCTCATTTTCTTTGGTTCTTCCCGAGGTCGTTTACATTCTTCATTAAATGACCCATATCTAGTTTTATACTAATAAATGTGTTCAAAGAACTCAGTGTTATCTCATTTATTTATCGTATTATCATGAATATAAGGATGTTTGGATTTGTAAACCAAAAATTGACACATTCCACAGTCTTTGGTCCTATTGTGACCTTTTTGGGTATAGGAACTTGGACTTTGGCTATGCACCTCCACACTTTGAAATATTTTAAGTTGGATTTCCTTTCTTTCCATTTCTCATATGGAATAGATTGTGTCTTATTGTGGGACACTTTATTGAGTATTCGATTTACTGTAAGGATAGCTTCTCCCACAAGTTTTGTGGTAAACCTGAACTTATAAGTAAGACATTCATCATTTTCTTCAACGCTCAGTTTTTTTTCCGCAATTTCATTGAATTGAGGTGAGTAAGGGGCAGTAGTTTGATGGACACTTCCATTTTTCAAACATATTTTTGCAAAAAGGGATTCATACTCTCCATCCCTATCACTTCTTATCATTTTGATCTTTTTCTCCAACTGATTTTCAACTTCAGTTTTATATTGCGTAAATGCTTCAATTGCTTTATCCTTACTGTTCATCAAATAAACATAACAATATCTAGTGCAAATGTTAATAAAAGTTATGAAATACTTTTTCGCACCGCGAGATGGTGTTGACTTCATATCACAAATGTCTGTGTGAATTAATTCTAACAGATTAGAATTCCTTTCAACAGATTTATAAAGATGCTTAGCAAACTTATATTCAACACATGTTTCACATTGTGATTTATTGCTCTCAAAGTAAGGTAATACTTCTAAACTAATCAGTTTTCGCAAGGTCTTCTAATTGACATATCCTTAACTTTCATGCCATAATTCATTTGACTCAAGTAAGTAAGAAGAAACAAAACTTTTATTCATTTCAACAGTAATTACATTAATCTTAAAAAAGACCCTTGGTGAGGTAACTTTTTCCTACATACACTTCATTCTTACTAATTACAACTTTATCGAAAATAAAGACACACTTGAATCCGTTCTTAGTCAGAAATGATGTTGAAACTAAGTTCTTTCATAACTTCGGAACATGAAGGACATTGTTTAGAGTCACCACCTTACCAGATGTCATCTTCAAGCATATTTTGCTTGTTCCTTCAAATTTTGCAGTAACAGAGTTTGTCATGAATATCTTCTCATCAGGTTGAGCAAGAGCATATGATGCAAATAGATCCTTGTTGGAACAAGCGTGGAGGAAGGCATCAGAATTCATCCACCATTCTCTTGGATTGCCAACCAAATTACATTCAGAAAGCATGACACAATAGTTGTCTATTTCTTCTTTGGATTTAGCCACATTTGCTTGATCATTTTTCTTGCCTTTTTTTGAAGCCCGACAATCTAGAGCCTTGTGACCAACTTTTCTACAATTGAAGCAATTTCCTTTGAATTTCTTCTTAGGCGGATTGCTTTGCTGTCCAGATGCTTTCTTTATTTTCTTTGACTTCGTGGGTTCATCTTCAATAATATTTGCTCTTGATATTGCTGAATTTCCACGTGACCTCTTTTCTGCAGCCTTGTTATCCTCTTTAATTCTCAAATGTACAATGAGATCTTCGACTGTTATCTCCTTGCGTTTATGTTTCAAATAATTTTTGATGTCTTTCCACAAAAGAGACAACTTCTCAATTATTACAGTCATTTGAAATGTATCATTAACAATCAAACCTACATTAAAGGTTATGTGAGTATTAAGAATATACTTAATATGTTTAACAAAGGTATTAAATAAGTTTATACCTTCAGCAGGGAGATCATGGATAATAACTTGCAATTCCTGAACTTAGGTAACAACTTTACTGTCTACCATTTTGAAGTCCAGAAACTTTGCAACTATGAACTTCTTCATACCAACATCCTCTATTTTGTACTTATTTTCCAAAGCATCTCAGAGTTCTTTTGAGGTCTTCATATTACTTTACACACTGTACAGATCATCTTGTAAGACGCTCAGGATATAGTTCTTACATAGAAAATCTGAGTGCTTTCAATCTTCAATCACTAAGAAGCATTCATCATCTGGAGTTGATTCTGGCAGAACTGGAACACTTTCACTAATGAACTTCTGTAGACTCAAAGTAGTCAAGTAGAGGAACATTTGATGTCATCTCTTGAAATCTACACCAGATGTTTTTTGGATTTCTCAGCTGGTGCCATAAAAGGAGCAACATTTGTACGACTTGATGAAGTAATATTTGTTGATGCAACATTCACAATTTCATGGTTGACTTCAGTTTCATTAGTCATTTTTTGTTGTCACAATTTGACACACAACTTAGTATCTTAAAATACTAACAATAAAGACTTAATATTTAACTAACTTGTTTCTAGTCAACGATAAAGTTTTTATGTTCTTCAAATCGCCAACCGAATGAACTTTGAAACCTGACGAAGTTTTTATGTTCTTCAAACCAGAATCAAGTTCAAACAAAGTAGAAAACCAAAATTTTAATTTCCGGAAACCAAAATACAGATATAAATAATTTCCTTAAGATTATTATTTTCGTTAAATAAAATTTGTATTCAAACCAAACATGAACAGTAAACATTGTTCAAACTATTTCGAAAAAGTAGTAAACCAAACTAAGAAAGAGATGAAGATAGAAGAATCAAGTCCACTGAATTCACAGTGTGTCCTTAAGAAAATTATTCCCCTCCAGTACCATGGTGAAATGGAATATATATTCTCCCAGGATAAAATGATTTACTTCAGCAGAGTAGTGGTACCTCAAATTCGTTGAACTTTGAACTCACTCAACGGTAGCAATTACACTTGAGTTTTTACAAGAAGGAAGAATTTTTAACTTTAAAATTTTCATCCCAATATTTGAGGAAAAAATAGATATTAATAGCCATAAGGTGTTACTTCAGAACAGAAGCAATAGTTCTGAAAAGTTGAACTATTTCGGACTGACGGGGCCATTTACGGATGCAAATGCACTCTCGATCGATCATTTACCGAAGCCAAAGCCAATCATCGCGTGGCTTGTCTTCTTCTTACCTCACTAATAACATAGAGTAGTGCTTCTATATTTAAGCCCAAGAAAGTTCCTTTCTCCCACCAATGTGGGAGAAACACTTTTTTATAAAGTGAAAATACAATTCACTTTTCCCTCTATTTTTCTTCGCTCCATTTTCTATTAATATTTCATCACTAGAATCCAACATAAATAATATATATTAATCTTTTTAGGTTCTTTTTTCACAAAAAAATTAAGGCCTCTCAGTAATTTTACTTTAGGCTACTGTTAGACCCCCAGCTTGATGGTTCGAATGACTTGGACTTGGCTAGAGATTTACATGATTAACCTAGACAAGAACAAATGGTGAGGGCAAAGGTTAGGTTTGCTTAAGGCCAGTCTGCCGGCATGGGCATGTCAGCATAGTATGGTGCGTGTCGGCAGGGAATGGCAAGACCTTGGCAGTGGTGTGGCTAAGGCATACAAGGCGGGGCTAAGGCATGACAAGGGCTGGCAAGCTAAGGCGGAACAATGCTAAGGTTGATTTAGGCTAAGGCAAGTCATGTTGCGGAGGCATGGCTAAGGAAAGACAAGCTGGGCTAGACATGGCTTGAACAAGGCAGCTTGGGTACTGACAAGGCAGTGGCATGGGCGAGTGCACAAACGCCCAGGGCTCAGGTGCAAAATTGGCACAAGTACTGCCAAGGATGTGCTGGCACTAGGCATCTGCCTTGCACATGACGACAGTTGGGCAGTTACAACCTCTCTGGACATGTGGCTTGGCTTTGTTGCTGATTGTAATTTGAATTTGTAATTGAAATTTTGGATTAGGCATATCAGTTGGGGATGTCAACTGAATTAGGATAAGGGCATGTGTCGTGCATGTGCCTGCCATATGACAGAAGTTGTGGCCTATAAATAGGCACAGACAGGCTGTCTTAATGGCAAGTTTGGCTGTGTTAGTCAAATTTTTGTAAGGCTGATTTGTGTGCTTCTTTGTAGCACGAGTTAATACAAAGTTGGGGCTTGTTCCTATATGTGCTTGTGTCTTTCTAAATTTGTAAGCCTAGGCAAACTAAGTGTTGAGTGAAAAAAAGTAAAAGGCTCAAGCCATAGAACCTGTGGCTGCCATAGTGAGTGCGAACAAACAGGTTGACCCTCTATCAATTGGTATCAGAGCTTGGTGTTGCGATGGATGGTGGTGCGAAGTACAATGAGTTACGTGAAAAAGTTTCAAGCCTGGAGACGCTGGTTGGCTTGATAGACTACATAGACAAACTAGTTGATGTCATGACTCAGATTCATGATATTAATATAGAACTGTCAAGTTGTCGTGCTGTTGTAGACAGTCAATTGGCTGGTCTTGTCACTTTTAGTGAAAATATGGGTACGTGAATTGAGAGACTTTTGAAGGAAAATGAAGATTTGAAAGCGGAGGTGGTGGTCCTTCGCCGGGTTATTGCTGGTTCATCGCGTAGCGACGAAGAACATGCCAAAATCAAAATACCAGAACCAAAGTACTTTGATGGTGTTCATGGTGCTAAGGAATTGGAAAATTTTCTGTGGGACTTGGAACACTACTTTTTTACTGCTCATGTACCTGAAAATGACAAAATGACCATAGTAGTTTGTTATTTCAGGAATGATACAGTGCTGTCGTGGTGTACAAAGAATGCTGATGACGAAAGTGTTGGCAGATCCAAGTGTGATACGTGGGAAAAATTGAGGGATACACTTCGTGAGAAATTTCTACCTGGTAACTCGTCTTGAGTTGCTCGGGACAGATTGAAGCAGTTGAAACAAGTTGGTTCCATTCGAGAGTATGTGCAGGAATTTTTGTAGTTGATGCTTGATATTCAGAACATGACTAATGAAGATAAGTTGCACAACTTCATTTTTGGAATGCAAGGCTGTGCACAGAACGAACTGCATAGACAGAAAGCTCAAGACCTGCCTTATGCCATTGCTGCGGCGAATGCTTTGATTGATTTTCATTCTAATAGTGCTGCCCCTGATCCTACTCCTTCCAAAACGAAGAAAAAGAAGAAGAAGGGTAGAGACTGGAAAAAGGATAATCGCAGGCAAGAGGGGAATGACAAGGGAAACGGAAAGGTGGATGCTACTTCATCTAACCAAAATAAGCAGGCTAGTAAGAAGGTCTGTTGGACTTGTCAAAAACCTGGGCATCAAGCTAGGAATTGTACAAAATAGGGGAAGATCAATGCTCTTCTTGTTGAAGAGGAGAAACAAGCCAAGGGACAGGACATTGCTGCCTATGTTAACCCACTACGTTTACTGAACACGCTGTCTAGCATGAATGTGGTGGACATAGAGGCAAATAATGATGCTGCCACCTTAGTCAATACTGCTGAAAGTGTTGATGATTTATCGCATGCCTATGGTTCTTTGATGTACGTTGATGTGAAGATTAGGCACAAAAGTGTTGTAACAATGGTTGATATCGGCACTACTCACACTTTTATAGCCCCAAAAATCATGAATGAGTATGGAATGAAGGTGGCTACTTGTGCAAATAAAGATGAAGGCTGTAAATTCCACACCATAGCCAGGCTATGCATGGCATTGGATGTTCCACTGACCATAGATCATTGGTCTGGACTGTACAACTTGACTGTGGTGCCACTTGATGACTTCAATCTTTTGCTTGGGATTGATTTTATGAAAAACTTCAGGGTTGCTCCTATTCCTCATTTGGACGGTCTAATGTTCATGGCAGAATCTAACCCTGGATTTGTGAAAGGTATTTGGCCCTATAATGAGGAAAAGAAGAGGAAACACTCCGAAATTACTGCAATGTTGTCTGCCATAACTTTTGAAAAAGGCTTGAAGAAGGGTGAGCCTGGTTATCTTGCTGCCTTGGTTGAAGTGAAGCCTGATGTACAGGTTGATGTCCCAGATAGTGTTACTAAGTTGTTGGCAGAATTCAAGGATGTCTTGCCACCAGAACTGCCTAAAGAGTTTCCTCCAAAGAGGGAAATTGACCACAGGATCGAACTGATTCCTTGGTTCAATGCCACCAGCACGCCCTCTTTATCGCATGTCTCCATTAGAGTTGGTAGAATTGAGGAAACAATTGTCTGAATTGCTGGAGGTCGGACTGATCCAGCCTTCAAAGGCTCCCTATGATGCCCCTATTCTGTTCCAAAAGAAGCAAGATGGAAGCCTGCGTATGTGTGTTGACTATCGTGCACTGAACAAAGTGACTGTGAAGAACAAGTATCCGGTACTGCTGGTTCAAGACTTGATGAATAGGCTGTCTAAGGCTAGTTTTTTTTCTAAGATGGATTTAAGGTCTGGCTAGTGGCAAGTGCGCATAGCTGAGGGGGATGCCCCAAAGACCACTTATGTAACTAGATATGGTAGCTATGAATTCCTTGTAATGTCGTTTGGGCTGACTAATGCTCCGGCTACTTTCTGCAACTTAATGAATAATGTTCTTTACAAGTACTTTGATGACTTTGTAGTTGTTTACTTAGATGATATAGTCATTTACAGTAGAACACTAGAAGATCATTTGCTGCATTTGAGGGTAGTGTTGTAACGACTTAGAGAATATCAACCCTATGTCAAGATGGAAAAGTGTGAGTTTGCTTGTCGCGAGATCAAATTTATGGGCCATTTGGTTTGTGCAAATCAGGTGCGCATGGACCCTAAGAAAGTGCAGGCTATTGTAGATTGGCAAGCACCGAACGGGGTTGAACAATTGCGATCCTTTCTCGGATTAGCAAACTATTATCGAAAGTTCATTGTTGGCTATTCAAAAAAGGCTGCCCCATTGACGAATTTATTGAAAAAGAATGTTAAGTGGGGTTGGTCTGAAGCATGTGGCAAGGCTTTCAATTCATTAAAAAAAGTCATTACTTCTGAACCAACATTACGGTTGCCTGATTTTGACTTGCCATTTGAAGTACACACTGATGCTTCTGATTATGCTGTCAGTGGTGTGTTGGTGCAAGAGGATCCTCCAATAGCATTTAAGAGCAGAAAATTAAATCCTGCAGAACAAATGTATTCTGCTCACGAGAAGGAGATGGTGGTAGTCCTACATTGTCTCCAAATCTGGTGAGTGTATTTGCTGGGTACGAAGTTTGTTGTCAAGACTGATGATGTGGATAATACATACTTCAAAACTCAACAGAAATTGAGTTTGAAGCAGGCCCGATGGCAGGAGATTCTTGCTGAATATGACTTCATTTGGATACACAAACCTGGCAAGCAAAATCAAGCAACAGATGCTTTAAGTTGCAAAGAGGTATTTGCTGCAATTTATGCGCTTACTAGACTTGAATCTGATTTCTTAGATTAGATAAAGTTTAGTGCTACATATGATTCATTATACATAAAATTGATGGATCAAGTCAAAGAGGGGACAGTTAGACAGTATTGGATCGAGGACGATCTGCTGTATTTTAAGGGGGGAGAATCGTTGTGCCTCAAAGTGATGGGTTGTGTCGAAAAATCCTTAAAGAAACACATGATCCTGTCTATGCTGGTCATCCAGGTGTTGAAATAATGATGGCATTATTGTCCCAAAATTATTTCTGGCCAAGAATAGAAGATGACATTAAGGCCTATGTAAAGTCTTACCTTGTTTGTCAACTTGACAAGATTGAAAGAAAGAAAGAAGCTGGGTTGCTGCAACCTCTACCTGTTGCAGAACATCTTTGGGCTTCTGTTTCTATGGATTTCATTAGCGGGTTTCCAAAGGTTGATGGCAAAGCGTCAGTCATGGTGGTAGTTGATAGGTTTTTAAAGTATGTTATTTTCATTGTTGCTCCTACCTTTTGTTCTTCTGAGATAGCTGCTGAATTATTCTACAAGTTTGTGGTAAAGCATTTTGGTGTTCCACTTGACATTGTGAGTGATCGATACACTAGGTTCACAGGCCGATTTTGGACTGCATTGTTCAATATGATGGGTACTGAACTAAAATTCTCAACAGCGAATCATCCACAAACAGATGGACAGACCAAAAGAATCAATCATTTACTTGAAGAATATTTGAGGCATTATGTGACTGCAAGTCAGAAGAATTGGGTGGAATTGTTAGATAGTGCGCAGTTTTGTTATAATCTGCATAGGTCGTCAGCAACTGAGAAGAGCCCCTTTGAACTAATGTTGGGCATGCAGCCTAACACGCCACTGGAAGTTGCTAGATCCAAAATAGTGGGCAAGTGTCCTGCTGCCTACAAGTATGCACGAGACAAGCAAGAGTTGCTAGATGAAGCGCAGGATAGCTTGAGAAAGGCAACAAAGCGAATGAAGAAATATGCCGACAGGCATCGACGTGCTTTAGAATTCCAAGTTGGGGACAAAGTGTTACTGAAGCTTACTCTCCAAATATAGAAGAAAATTAGTAGCAAGATGATTCATCGTGGACTGATTTCAAAGTCTGATGGACCCTTTGAAGTGATAGAACGAGTGGGTGAAGTAGCTTGCCGATTGAATCTGCCGGAAAGGCTAAATATCCACCTTACTTTCCCTGTGAGTTTTCTGAAGCCTTTTCATGGGGATGCTGAAGATCCATCAAGGTCGGCTACAAGACGTGCTCCTCCTGTTGTACGACAACAGTATGAAAAGGAGATTGAAAAGATCTTGAATCATCGGACTTTGGGGCAAGGCAAGAAGAATAGGCAAATAAAATTTCTGGTTCAATGGAAGGGCAAACAAGTGTGTGATGCTACTTGGGAAAAAATTTCATCATTGTGGAAGTTTGAAGATGAGATCAATGCCTACTTAGATTCTACCTCGTCGAGGACGACGAGTTCATCTGGTGTGGGAAGTTTGTTAGACCCCCAGCTTGATGGTTCGAATGACTTGGGCTTGGCTAGAGATTTACATGATCAACCTAGACAAGACCAAATAGTGAGGGCAAAGGTTAGGTTTTCTTAAGGCCAGTCTGCCGGCATGGGCATGTCAGCATGGCATGGCGCGTGTCGGCAGGGCATGGAAAGACCTTGGCAGTAGTGTGGCTAAGGCATGCAAGGCGAGGCTAAGGCATGACAAGGGCTGGCAAGCTAAGGCAGAACAATGCTAAGGTTGATTTAGGCTAAGGCAAGTCATGTTGCGGAGGCATGGCTAAGGAAAGACAAGCTGGGCTAGACATGGCTCGAACAGGGCGGCTTGGGTGCTGACAAGGTAGTGGCATGGGCGAGTGCACAAACGCCCAGGGCTCAGGTGCGAAATTGGCACAAGTACTGCCAAGGATGTGTTGGCACTGGGCATGTGCCTTGCACATGACGACAGTTGGGCAGTTACAACCGCCCTGGACATGTGGCTTGGCTTTGTTGCTGATTGTAATTTGAATTTGTAATTCAAATTTTGGATTAGGCCTATCAGTTGGGGATGTCAACTGAATTAGGATAAGGGTATGTGTCGTGCATGTGCCTGCCATGTGACAGAAGTTGTGGCCCATAAATAGGCACATGTAGGCTGTCATAATGGCAAGTTTGGTTGTGTTAGTCAGATTTTTGTAAGACTGATTTGTGTGCTTCTTTGTGGCACGAGTTAAATACAAAGTTGGGACTTGTTCCTGTATGTGCTTGTGTCTTTCTAAATTCGTAAGCCTAGGCAAACTAAGTGTTGAGTGAAAAAAGTTAAAAGGCTGAAGCCATAGAACCTGTGGCTGTCATAGTGGGTGCGAACAAACAGATTGACCTTCTATCAGCTACCATGTTGATTGAGCCGCCCTTGATTACCCGACCCATTGCAATTATCAACTTCGATGATTCCAATCGAGGTTTCCTAGAACGTGGAGGACAAGGTTCTTTCGTGAGGACAGAATATTTTATGAACCCAAATATTATCAGGGAGGACAGCAAGGTTGACACACCAGAGACGGAGCAATTGTGTGAAATTACCTTCAAAAAGGTTGCAAATTTTGTTTGTGCAGCCTGGGCTAACAAACTTGAGGAGCAAGCAAAAGAAATGTGAAGCATAACGTTTTCTACTTCCCTTTTATTTAATTTCTTAGTTTATGAAATTTTTTGAAGCAATCCTTTAAACAAATATAAATCTATTATCCAAACAAAACCTTTTTATTTTGCAGAATATGAGTTGGTCGTATTCTGCTTTTAGAACTATTGGTGCAATAGTTAAAGTTAAAGGGGAAAAGACTTTTCGATCTTAAGGTGTTCCCTTTCGGTTGAGAGGAAATGATCACAAATTGAATGAAAGAAAATGTTCTTTTCATTTTTTTTTGTGTAAAAATGAAATAAAATTTATAAAAAAAACATAAAACTAAAAATAAATTTACTTATAGAAGACTATAAAATCAAATCTCTGCTATGTTGATCCCAAAAATAATTATAAAATAAAATGAAGAGGCACACGTTTAAAACGTTTTTTTTTTAAATTATTGATTTTGAAGGATGAGCTTGAAAAATATATAATTGCATAGGAGATCAATCTAGTGGGCAGTGGGCACTATGTAGCATGAATGGACAACTTTCTGTAGATACTCCTTTATTGCACATTTGCATGAATAATATATATAATATACTCACTTTACCTAACATCATTTATTTATGTTAAAAAAAAATATAGTTTCAGGATAAATTGGAAAGATTCTTATTCAGGATCGACTTGATTTTCTTTAAATTTTTAATTCTTGGAGCAGAAGATTTGCCTCAATCTACATGGTGGTTACCAATTTTAAAAAGCTAAAATACACTTCATATTTGCCTATTGGAGATGGCACAAATTCCAATTTCCCATCTCCTCCCCCACAGAACGCCACAATACTGGAGGAAATGGAGATTTTAAAAAATTAGAATTATGTTGTAAATATTATCGTAATATAGTGAATGTTTATTTTGTACGTTTTTCGAAGAAAAATTAGTAATTTTGACTTTGAGATCAAATTAGTTCTTTTTCTATTAAATATTAATAAAGGGGTTTTAAATTCTATCCCTTAAGAAAAAATTCTCCCATCTAACTTATTCTTGCTATATTTTTTCATAACAAATCAATAATTGTTATGAGAATTTATAGGATTGGACTTGCTTGAATCGAGTTCATTATTATTTTGGTTTTCTTTTCTTTTATTAAATTTTTTTTTTAAAAGGTGCAAGTGTAAAATAAGAGAAACCGGAGAGAAATGGGGAGGAGATGCAATAATAATTATTATTTTCATAAAATTCAAAACTCTATATTGTAAAAACTTATCTAATATGTGCAAATAATCAATTAAAATTTTAAAAAATAAAATAAAATAATTTACAGTTCAGTACTTATTTTTAAGAAAAAATCCAAATTTTGTCTTTGAAAAAGAAATAGAAGAAAAAAAAGACTATGAATCGGATCTTACACCAGAACAAAGTGATTGATAAAATATCATCTTATTCTTGTTATTATTATGTTCATAATAATTTAGGAAAGTCAAATTGCATTATGTTTATTTTTTTCCTCAAAGAACTAAAGGCAAAGAAAAAAGAAAAAAGTTAGTAGTAAAGACCAAGTATACGAACTGTTCAAAAAAAAAATTTTAAAAGACCCACAATATAATAATGCAAAGATTCTAAAAAGGAGAAAATACTCCCACCATCTTTTTTGACAACTTTTTAATTTTAATTTTTCCCATACCATATTTAAGACAACAAAATTAAAGAATATTCTAAACATCTAATATATCTTTTAATTTCTTAATTTTGATGCACAAAAAATACTCCATTTATTCACTTTTAATTGTCCATTATTCTACGAATAAATTTTTACTTTTACTTATCGCTTTTAACATATAAAAAACAAACAATTACTTTTTATATTTTATACTTAGAAGAATTTTCGGAGTTGAAATTGTGTTTAGCCATACCATTTTAAAAGATTTTTTTAGAATTAAGTGTATTTAAAATTAACTAAAAGGTAAAAAAGTGAAATGAAAAAAAGAAGAAGTAAATATCGGGTTGTTTTCAATTTTTCAAATACAACTTCAAATAGTATTTGAATTTTGATGACCAAACAACAAGTTTTGGTAGGCGTTTGACTATAAGTTGCTACCATGTGGCCAGGAGGTCACGGGTTCAAACCTTGGAAACAGTCTCTGGCAGAAATATAAGGTAATGCTGCGTACAATACACCCTTGTGTGTTGGGTTCGAAATCGAGAGGGCGTCATGCGGAAGCTTATAGTTGCAAACCATCAATATGACAAATCAGATGACACATAAAACAATACTAAAAACTTAATATTATTATATGATTTGGTCAAATGACTTACATATAAAAACCTAATATTAAAAAAAACATAAAAACTATTGGGAGAAATCTCCCCCTAAACAAGACTCTTTGATGACTACATTGTGGATGCTATTGTATTATGGTATGAAAAGAGGGGTCTTCTATTTATAGAGTTTCAAAACTTTTTCTACAATAAAGAGGTTAGCCAAATATGGAAGAGTTGTATATTTTCCTTTTAGGAAAAGTAAAAGTAATTATAGTGTTACTTTTATTTTCCTTTCAAGAAAAATAAAACTCAAATTTGGTAAGAAAATCAAGGCAAAAATCCTAACATTGTGGTGGAGCCCTTCCCCTGACCCTGCACATAGCGGGAACTTTAGTGCACTGGGCTGCCCTTTTTTGGCCATAAGTACTATTCACAATATTCCGAAATGCATTTTCACTTTATTCCGGAATACTTGTTTAGCCATGAAAATCAAAAACGTATTCCGGAATACGTTTTCACAATTTTTAATTTTTTGAAAAACACCTCTTGAGGTATTTGCACTTTTTTTGCACTCAATTTCCTATCACTTTTATAAAAAAAATACATCCAAAGTCTAAATTTTTTTTGAAAATATTATGGCCAAACACAGCTCCAACTCTATTTTTAAATTTAAAAATACCAATTAAATAAATACTTTTTTATTTTCATAGCCAAACGGATCCTTAAATAAATTAAAATTATTTTTTGAGAAAAAGTGAGAATTTCTTATAGCAAACGGGGCCTAAATGTGCCGTAAAAATGAAAGGAGGGAGTAATAGAAACAGAAAGAAAATAAACCAAACGTCTCGTTTCATTTTACACAGAACATCTCCTTCTAAAACCCCTCTTATCTTCTTTCCCACAACAGAGGGACAAAAACTTCATTCCTCTATACCCACCATGAAGAAAAACCGACCCGTTTTAGTATCCATGGAAATTCCGGGTCTTGAATTATCCAACAACAACAACATCATTCAACCAAGGCAGAACAAACGGGTCGGTTTTCGGGGTCATTCTAAAAGAATTGGGTGTAATTTTGGTTGTATTTCGTTATCATCAGAGAATTTAGATGAAAAAGTGTTTAATAATAATAATAATAATCCAACAACAGCTCAGCTTATAAAGAATCCTTTGGCTATGGTAGCTTTGGTTCCGAAAGAAGCTGCATTGTTTGCTGCTGGTGCTATTGCTGGTGCTGCTGCTAAGTCTGTTACTGCTCCCCTTGACCGTATCAAGCTCCTCATGCAGGTGCCTTTTAATTTGTTTGTCGTATTTTTAATTGACACGGAGTTTAAGAAAATGAACACTCCCTCTGCTCCGTCCCAACTTATATGATGTTTGATTTGATATGGAGTTTAAGAAAGAAAGAAATACTTTCGAACTTGTGGTGAAAAATACTCCGTTTTACTTTTGGTTTGGACACACCCTTTAATAAAATACTCACTTCTAGAAAATTAAAGGTGATTCTACCAACTTATCCCTAATTAAATTTCATCTCTTTCCAAGTTGACATTGATTACTATATTTAAACTAAAGGGCATATTAAGAAGATTATGATTAAAGTATTCTTGAACACTTAAACATACAGTTATTTAGGAATAAAATCACAACCCAAAATGAGCACTTATAAAGGAATGGAGGGAGTAAGTTATAGATGTTTGTGTGCTATAAATAATTTCATCAAGTGTAAAATGAGTATTTTATAGTGAAATTGTTACTAAATATACAAACATGAAAAGTTGAAATTAAAGATTTGCCTAAAAAGTTAAGTCATTTTTTTGATAATGGTGGTGTGGGGGGCCAACTTACTCAACACATTTGATTAATTCCATGGGATACCTGCTACCTTCCACCAGCAATAGGTAACCAAATAACTATGTTCACCAAGGCTGGAATAGATGGAAAGAAATTGTCTACTGTTTTGTCTCGCTAGGATTTGAACCTGAGACCTCAGATGCTCAACCCACTTCATTGACCTCTGGACACACCCTTGGGTGCAAACATTCTTTTTTGAAACAAACTAAAAAGGAAAGTAGAATAAACAAATTGAAACATAGGGAGTAATTGTTTTGGGTGTTTCTAAGTGTCATATTGTTGCTGTTTCATTGGATGAGAATTTTTCAGTTGAATTTTAGGCTTAATTTCTTGATGAGGTTGTTTACTTCAGGATTGGAAATTTGGAGTTTTAGGCTTCTGTTTGTTCAGCAGAAGAAAAATGTTTATCATACAGACAAATCATTTTCGACAATTTTTTAAGTAAATAAAATGGGTCCCAATAAAGTGGAGAGAATATTCTTTTAGTAAAGATAGTACAGCATGGGCTGTGAGGCAAGAACGAGTTCAAATCTTGGCAAGTGAACCAAGTCTGGTATTTAATTAGAGAAGGACAAAGTGGCGTGCTGGAAATAACAGATTACTCAGCTGCCAGGAGAAAAATAGACTTGATGAAGTAACAGTAGATATAGGGGATTCTTAGATAAGTAGTAGACTGTAACTAAATGTTCAAATCGAATTACAGTAACTAAGAATGGAGTGCAAAATGACTTTTGAGCATATTTGGTTAGTGGACTCTATGAAATAACATGAGATATAGCCAGATAAGTCATCCGCTGATAAGGATAATGACTTTAGTTTCGGCTAAGTGTGCTGGTACTTCAATTCACGTGAATTCCGTCTGGTATTACTGAAGTTTGCAAGTATTTGCATTATTTTTTCATAGTTTTGAAGGATGTTTAATTTGCTAAATTACTCATTTCAAGGGTTTATAGCCTTTGCCGGCGGCTTATGTGCGGCCTGTGGCCCAAAAAATTAAGAATCAAAGGAATGTCTGTCTATGGGTGGATCTCAAAAGATATGAAAGATCTCCCTCCAAGCCGTACATACGAAATGTATATGATTTCTGAAATGGTAGCCAAAAAATGCCACATCCTTTGTGGGAGTACTTTTTATCAACTTCTACTATCACCATCTTATGCTATATTCCTGAATGTGTACCTTAAAATGCCAAAGAGGCTTTTCGTCCAGTCTTTCATGTCTCTAGAAGAGGTAGAGAAAGAGCTTACATGCATCTGCAATGTGTTTATGCTATTGACCTGTTAACATGTTAAAAGGAACAATGTGCATATTACTACTGATTTTGCTGTACTATGAGAAGGAGAAGAAAGAGTGACTTGCCTGATACATATCGGTGCGATAATGATTTTTTGGGGCTACTCCTCCTCATCACACCATTCCTTTGGTGTAAGCTCCGTTTGAGAATAACAAAAGTTTCTGTGTTGGAACTTGACATTGCAAGAATCCTTTCTCACTATGCAGTTGTGGAGCCATATGCAAATCCTAAGCTCACACTTTATCCATATGCATTGCCTGAATTTTGTACTTTGTACTTGCTATAATCTTCAGCTGATAACACCTTTTCTTGTAAAAATTCTTCATACTCCCATCATTCCAGGTTACTGGTATGGTGAGTTGGTGACTCTATGGCATATTTAACAGCAACCACTTTTACGTTTTCTATCTTGAACTTATTTCTTCCTGATTTTTGCTTTGGTTGCTAGACACATGGACTAAGAGCTGGGCAAGAAGCTGCAAAGAAAGGAATTGGATTCATTGAGGTATTGTATTGCTGTTTCCTGTTGTTGCTTTCTGAGATAAACAACATAGACAAGCTATGTTATTGAGTTTCCAGAAGTCTGGTGTTTCCTGTTCTTTGTTCGTTTATATTGTGCAGAGTTTTAGTATTTATGATGATTGATCCGAAAGAGCAAGGGAGTGATCTGCAGTATCATAGTTAAAAACCATTTTATTGGGAAAGACGAAGACTCTCCCTTTCACTTTACACTTGAGGGTAGAAATACAGTCAACTTGTCACTTGTGAGTTAGCATTGATGACTGATTTCTACCGCCTACGAAAAGTTGCAGGATGCGGCGTAGGTCTCAGTTCCCATAGTTCTGTCTTTAGAAAGATTTATTTATTTTTTCGATAGACAATATGATGAATATATAAATCTAATAGCATACATTTTCTGCCATTCTTCTTTACTTCTCTTTACTTGGTTATAAACCTTTGATTCTCTCTGTAATGTTATATGTCATGAAGCAATTGATTCCCTCATCAATTAAAAAGACTACAAGTACTGGATTTATAGTCTAAATGCGCTCTCCCACCTAATAGGCAAGTCTTTTGAGTCAGGCTTTCTTGTTTACCCTATAACAGTTGATATCAGAGTAGGTTGATCAACGCTTGAGGACCAACTGGTAGGGCACAGGGAGTGGCCTGGACTCAGGACTGTCAGTTGTAACCAACCCCCCAAAAAGAATAAAATTATGAGATACATGCCATGACAAATTTGGTCCGAGGGGTGCCAGGAATGGTGGCCTGCATCTAAACAAGTGGCACCAGCCTTGATCAACGAGGTCTTGGGCACTCAAGCGAGCGATATTTTCTTAAGCCAATTGAGTTCCTAAGGGTCCTAGTAATTGGTTTATCAGCTAAATGTGTTCTCCCGCCTAATATAGGCTAGTCTTTTGGGTTGGGTTATCCTATTTAGTATAGAGCCATTATGGTTTTTCTTCTTCTTTTCTGCAAACGCAAACCTCCCATAGGGTTATAATTACCACTCATAGATGCCATCATTGAGTCATATGATTCTCAAGTTTTTGATATATGCCTGAAATTGGATTGCAGGCGTTTGCATTGATTGGGAAGGAGGAAGGTATCAAAGGATATTGGAAAGGAAACCTTCCACAGGTATTTGCACCATTTCCCCACTGAGTCACATTTCTAGTCAATTCTTGGTGATTGCTGTTTTTAGGCATCAAGTTGATTATTTTCTGTTTATGGTTTAGGTGATACGGATCATACCTTATAGTGCGGTGCAGTTATTTGCATATGAAACCTACAAGGTAATAAAAGATCTTTGAAGAGAACTTTAACACTGATTTGTTGGTTTGACCAGAATAAAGTTGATTTCACAGTTCCTATTTTCAGAAACTTTTTCAAGGAAAGGATGGGGAGCTTTCTGTCATTGGAAGATTAGCAGCAGGTGCTTGTGCTGGCATGACTTCTACTTTTGTAAGTTTGCATTATGTGAACACCAAATAGTTTTTTCCAAGTAGTTGTCCATTTGGCATATAATTTTTGCAATTATGTTTGCACAAGTGAAATAGACCTGGCAGAAACTTAGTGCTCATTGTCATCTCAGTGATGTTGCTGATCTGGACACTGTTGTTTGCTTTATAAAATTATTTGAAACCTACCATTTGATCTCTCTCTCTCTCTCTATCTCTCTTCTTCTTGCAGGGGTGGGAATGAGGGGGCATGCAATATCTCAAATTAATATTCCTGTTCTTGTTTTTGGGTTATATTTTAGTTTCTTTTTCATCTGTCTCCAAGACAGTTAACTTGTTGATTTGCTGTCAGGTAACCTACCCACTAGATGTTCTCAGGTTGAGATTAGCAGTAGACCCTGGGTATAAAACGATGAGTGAGGTAAGAATTGGATAACACAGAATTTATGACACGAGTACAGATCTGAATCATAGTTTCAATTAAATAATTTCAGGTTGCTTTAAACATGGTGAAAGAGGAAGGCGTTGCATCCTTTTATAATGGGCTTGGGCCCTCTCTCATTGGAATAGCTCCATATATCGCTGTGAACTTTTGTGTTTTTGACTTGTGAGCCTATGTTCTTTTGAAGATATTTTTTTCTATATCATCTGAAGACAAGGTCATGGTGTTACTGTAACCTAAATGACACTTCTCTGAATGCTAGGGTGAAGAAAGCTTTGCCAGAGAAATATCAGAAACGAACTGAAGCATCTCTGGTTACAGGTTTGATTTCAGCTACTATTGCCACTCTAATGTGCTATCCATTGGACACAGTGAGAAGACAAATGCAAATGAAGGGTACACCTTATATGACAATTCTTGATGCCTTCCCAGGTAACGAATTCTAAAAGTTCGTCATTGTCTGTATCTTTTTTTTTTGTAACTAGTTACAGATTTTGCCAAACTGTGTTTGTCTACCCTTCACTGATGAGTCGGTTAGAATTATGCTTTTGAACGGCAGTAACTTTATCTTACTGCTTTAATTTTTGTTGAATAAATCCGAGTTAATTGTTTGTTAGCTAGTTATCCCTAATTCCTAGTAATTAGTTAGGTAAAGATATGATTCTAAAGAGATATTCTAGGCTAGGATGATGATCATATTTTTACTGTTCTTTTCTGCAAGTTTCCTATAAATGTAAGTTCAAACAAGCTGAATAAAACAATTCCATTTGACAACACTGCAGTATTTGTTTTTTCTCTAAGCCTTTCTCTGTTATTTCCTTAATTTCTTTGCTAAAATCCAACAGAATCCACAAAAGGAGTGAGAAATAATCAACTTAATCAGCAAATTTCAAATAATCTTCTGAAGAACTTCATAGTGACCTTCAATTTAAGATATTTAAAATAATAAGAATTGCACTTTCAAATAAAAAATCCAAAAAACTGAATGTAAATATAATAAACAAATGCTTATATGTTTCTCTTAATAAACAGACAATATAAAAGGCAGGATTGTTTTTGTTCCATATAAAAGGCAGGATTGTTTTTGTTCCATCTTTCTACTCTTTGTTCTTTTAACCTAAACCATATTTTTATCTTGCTTGTTTGATTCACATGTCCAGTGTTCAAGGTTTTGCATGATCCTGAATTCCTGATTCACGAGTCCTGCTGTCCAAGTTTTGCCTTGTTTACTTTAAGGGGTCCTAGGCTTGCTGCCTAAAGTGTAGTCTACCTTTTGGTAATAGTACGACATTAAGTTTTCAGGTGCACTGTTGTAGTCATAGATACTTTTTGGTACAAGCTTTGCCATGCCCATACTCAAGCCTTGCTTTAAAGGGATGCATTTATAATGCTCGTTAGCCCCTTTTCTATTTGGATTGCTTTCTCATAGTTTGTCCCAAAATATGATTTCTTCCTTAAACAACAATGTCCACCTATTTCAGAATCGAATTAATATAACTTCTGTTTTATATTATTTTGGTTTTAATTAACATCTTCACACCTATGACATCATCCAATAATGCTGACAAATATCTACCAAAGTTAGATATAGTCGATCAGTTTTCTCTTAAACTCTAGTCAACATAGATCATGATAAATGGGATGAGCGAGAAAAAGAAAATAGCTGTACGTATTGTTGTATAGACGCTTTAACAAAACAGTTTTCCAATTTCTGATGTATTTGTGCTTCGAATCCTTAACGTTTAAGTATCAAGAAGAATAAATGTCAAAAACTAGATCACATTTTGATTTCAAGATGTCAATTCCTCAAACTTGTTGACTTTAAAGTTCACTTCTTTGGGGAAAAAACAAACATTTTAAAATTCATTGACAGATTGATTGTATCGTAATTGTTGAAATCCATGTTTAACAAGCTTAAGAGGGGATTTCTCCCAGGGCTTTGGTATATTGTTGAGAGTGCAACATGTGATGTGTGGGTTAGGCAGCTCGTCATGGGTTCGAACCATTATCTACCGAGTTTGGAACCTTGCGCCATCCTCGGGGATTTCTTGGTTATCAAAAAAGAAAAAGAACCACGAGAGGGGATCTGAGTTATTCTGAACTGAGAAAAATGTTCAACCTAATACTCTTTCTAATTGTTTTTTTTTTTTTTTTTGATAAAGTAACATTTACTCTTTCTAATTGTTAATTCACCCTTTTCTTTTTCAGGCATAGTGGCACGTGATGGTGTTGTTGGATTGTACAGGGGTTTTGTTCCCAATGCACTGAAAACTCTCCCTAATAGCAGGTACATTTTTCTCATTCCTATTGTCTTTTTTGGGTCTCTTTTCAATTTTTTTCCTTCCTTTTTCTGCTCCACTTTTTCTCATTTTTCGCGATAGTTATGTTTGACAGTTTCTATTGTGGATCTTGGCATAATATATTGGTTGATTAGATTGATATAGTCAGGCTTGCACGTTTTTATGCCTCATGCTTGGCCAAGAAATTTGCTATGTTTGCTACTTTGCTTAGCAAACTGCTTGAAGAAATACTAAGCAGACCTGTTATAATTGCCATCTGCAACATATTTCTTAGAGAATCCTTTTTGCTCCATGAGATGACTGCATGGAACATTATCCTACCAATTCTGCCTCGAGCTAGCTTCACGTATTTTTAGACCAATTATAAGTCCAGAGACTTCATTTGAACTATCATATCTGTGTTGCTGATTCCCACCATCCATCCCCCACCTCACAAAAACAAAAAAAAACACTATGCCTGGTGACTTCATTTCTTCTCATCGCTCTCCAAGGGGAACCATTCCATATAAAGGATTACTGCTTTTATTACCATGCGCAATGATCATTGCCGACATTTAACATTCTAACCTAACACATCATTCTTTGTCTGTCTTCATTTTCTGGTGCAGCATTAGACTCACCACTTTTGATACTGTTAAGCGTTTGATAGCAAGAAGTGAGAAAGAGTTTCAGAAAATTATGGAGGAAAACCGCAGGCAAAAGTCTGAGTAATCCTAGCTACTTCACCAAGTAGGTCTTCTGGTTGCTTGATTCAATGGAGATAACTGATCTCCTCATTATTCATCGTCATTTTGAACATTAGTTCGACGAGCAAGAAACTGAGCTGCCAGTAATCTAGTTTATTACCTAGAGCTCCATTTTTGTAAAACCAGGGATAGTTGCCAGAGTAGTTAGATTGGCTGTCTTATGGTAATATCTCTGTTTTTTCTTTTGCTCATTTAAATGTAGAATTACTTCATTCATTTGTGTTATCATGTCTGTACTTTTTGAAGCGGATTGCAGTCTCCTCTATCCTTATTTTATTTCCACTTTGGAATGGCAAAAAGCTACTCACTCCATTTCAATTTGTTTGTGATTTTAACTTAGCACGGAGTTTAAAAAGGTAAAGAGGATTTTGAAACTTGTGAGCTTAAACTAAAGATATGTGGAAGTATCAAAATATCCTTTAATTTTATGGTTTTAAACATGCTACTCCATCCGTCTCAATTTTTATGATGTAGTTTAACTGGACATGGAGTTATAAGAAATATGGGCAAACTTTTGAAATTAGTTGTCTAAAATAAGTTGGGTGTTTGTGCGGCCATAATTATCTCATTAAGGGTGAATTGACATTTTAAAGTTAAATTGTTACTAATATAAAAATGTCATTTTTTTTAGGACTTCCCAAAAAGAAAAATGTGTCGTATAAATTGAGACAGAGGAAGTATGTGTGGAGAGTTGCCAAAAAAGAGATATTTTTTTGAAACAAACAAATTTAAATAGAGAGTATTAGTTATAATGAGCAGATTAATGATCTACGATCAGACTTTTCTATAACGTTATCTCGTTATAACGGCATTCCACTATAGTGGCTTGATTTTCTTCGGAACCGATTTTTCATGTTATATTTTACTTCTCTATAACAACATTTTACCTATAGCAACAATGACGTTTATTATAGTGGTAAACTCTTTGTAAAATTACCTCTCTATAACAACATACTCAAATATTATGTAATAATATTTTGTTAGAAATATATCATGTACAAAATAGAATATCAGAATATTTATGGTAATCATCATTAAAGTCATGCACACAATAAATTTTGAGTATGAATATCTAATTTAAAGGAAAAGAATTGTATTTAAATGGTACACATCAGTTATTTCATAACTTCACGAGGAAAAGACTACTAATGCTTACCTTTTTTATAGTCATGCTCTTTCTAATTTTGCATACTTTTGTTTATAACAGCTAAATGAGATGTGAATGTCAGATGCCAGTATACATATATAACAACACCTCTCTATAGCAGTCCTGAAATTTTCGAACAAATACTGTCACTATAGAGAGGTTTGACCGTGTTAACAAATTAGCACCAAGTTGAACTTGCTTTCCCTTTTGACACCCATAAGTGTCAATAGCGTACGAGTTCATGTTTCGCAAACGGTGTAAAGAATGTCTACACAATATATGTACAACAAGTAATTGATGAAGTCAGTGAGAGTGTCAATGAAAAGTAAGATATGGAGAAGCATTCCAGAGAGTAAACTTTTAGGATAATCAGAAATAAGACTGCATATATGATATGTATTGCAAATTTAGTCAAACATAAAAAGAACGGAATTGAGGTGAGTTTAGATGGAAATAATTTAGATATTAAGGCTCGCTGTTATAAAAAAATGAAATGATAATTGAAGATGTTACACGTATAATCGAAATTGGATGATTGAAAAGATGTAGTTTTATGAGGGTGTTATGTGATAGGAGTACTATCAAAATGAAAGGTAAGTTGTATAGAATAGTTATAAGATCAACGTTACATTGGAGTGAATGTTGGACAACTATAGTCTAACACTACAAGATGAGTACTTCAAAGATGCGGATGCTAAGATGGATGTGTGCTCATATGATGCAAGTTCGGGAAGCACTTAGCTTATTGCATGAAAGGATTTCAACTTGACATCAAAAGCTTGAAATATTTTAAAGGAGTATGAAAACCAAAGAATCAATACAAGAAAAGATTAACATTGTCTTTTAGGGTCATTTTGATGATAATATAGTGTACATGTAATTAGGAGTATTTATGTCTTTTCTTATTAGGTTACCCTAGTAGTATAAATAGAAAATGATGGAGATTATTTTAGTTGGACAATATTTTTAGATTGAAAACTCTTGTGAGTTTATGGGTTGAATCCCTTTATCTCTTCATTGGATTTCTCTTGAATATCTTTTGGTAAGATTATTCATGTATGAATTCAATTCTCTTCTTCCTTGAATTAATCATGTAATTGTTTGTTCAAATTAGAGATCTGCAAATCTATTTTTGTTGGTTTTTAATTTACTACAATTGTGGGATTTTGATTCTTTCTTCTCTTTCTCCCCTCAATTTCTTAGTAATCTTTTGAATCTCGTTATCTTGTATCTTGTTTTACATCATCATACAATACTAGACGACATTATAAATGACCACATGTCGTAAAGGTTCAACTAGCACAAATATAGGATGAAATAATAGATGGTTGTCTGAGATATTTTGGCCATGTCTTACATCGACAACCAAATGTATCAGTCCGTAAATGTGAAATCATGATGATTATTTACGGAGAAGACTTAGCGAAAGATAAGATACAATGAAAGAAAAAGATTTATATAAGTGATATCTATTAGTTGAAAATATGTTCTAGTGAAAAAGGAAACTCAGCAGGATCCCATATCTACAAGCTCTGTTTAGCTGCTATTGTGTACCACATCTGTCTGGAGAGGAACTTTAGGGTATTTCAACAGAAGTCCCATACAAGTAGTCAAGTTGTGCGATTGATAGCTCAACAGAAGTCCCATACAAGTAGTCAAGTTGAGCGATTGATAGCTCAGGAGGTTTATTGTCGAGGAAATACCAAAAAGAAGCTGAAAAGAAAAATGCTGCATATGGAGAGATACCTAGACTAGTGCTTAATCTTATTATTCTAGTTTTGTTGGAATAGGATGCTATGTTGATGCTTACAGGGGACTAGGGCGTGTATGTCTAAGCCCTGTTTGAATTGTGCTGTAATGTTCACTTAGATGTGTAAATAAAAATTTTACTTACCAAAAAAAAAAAAAAGTTCTATTCATGTTAGCACTTTTACTTTGCATCCTATGATTTCCTCAGATCTGTTTACAATAAATAACTCTTTATATCAATCCTAATACGATAACCTGAAAAATAAATAATAACATACTATAATTTTTTTGCACTAAATAATTATACTATCGGTGCATTTAATTTAAAGTAGTAATTTTTGTAGTTACATGTAGTGACCAACTTTCATTAGACACTCTTCACAGATAAACTCCTGTACTCTCAGACATGCAATTATACTTTGCATTTTTTTTAAAAATAATGCAATTATAATTTAGACCTTTGTCCTCCAATCAAAACCGCCAGATTAACTTGAAATTTCTCATTCTATAGATTTTTTGCTTAAATGTACATAGATTAATTTTAATAATTATTTTCTGTACATATGTTAAAATTTCATGTCATACATCACTACAACAAAAACAACCTTTAGCGGCAATAAATATGCACTTTAACAAGAGTGTTAAATTTTTTACCGACATTAGTTAAATGTCATTGGATCCAATGTCGCTATAGGCTTTAAGGGCATTTACAAAGAAAGCTACAATGTAATTGTCACTAGTAAATGCCACTAAAACACATATTTAGCGGTAATTAAGCTATTGCCGTTAATTAATTGTCGCTAAAGATCATTTTTGGTGTAGTGCATTTAAAATCAGAAATATGTGATCTCAATATTTGGATTAAAAAAAAAAAAACAAAGAGACTCCACATATTTGCTAAATGGCGTATGCATTTGAGTTTCATAAATGTGACTTTGTGTAATTAGAATTTGCACATAATAGCAAAAGAAGCAGACATGATTTTGAACAAAAGAGTATACATATTTTCATGAATTTCTCTATGAAAATAATTATTGTATACATATTTTCATGAATTTCTCTATGAAAATAATTTTAAAAAACATTGTCCTTAATTAAAAGTAAACAATTTTTTTAATCTGAAACACGAATTCTATCAAACTCTATGTCTTCTTAGCCCCAACACTTCTTTAATCAGCAACTTAATTTCCGCAAAAGTAACATTCCAATCTTGATATCTTCTAGACCTTCACAAAAGATTTGTAGACTGTAGTTTTCCACAGTTTAAGCTACATGTTACTCGGACTCTTTAATAATGTCATCGGGTGCATGTCAGATTCTTCAAAAGTAGTGCAGTTTTGGTGAATCTGACACGAGTGCAGCGACATTTTTGGAGAGTCCGAGAAACTCAGAGCTACGTTGTTTCTCATGGTGCTTTATTTGAACTCTCTCTTTAAACTTACTGAAAATTGTGTGGTATGACAAGAAGCAAGATCTTTAAGTATTCTATCAACAATCCAATCACCATAAATCTCAAGCAAAGCACTAAAATTTGCATCAATAAAGTTTTGAGCTTTCTCATCTTGATAAAACTTAGAAGAAATATTAGCTTGTCAAAGAATTGTCATTGTAGGTAATCTAGCATCAAAGTCGTCATAGACGAAAATATGATTATTGGTAGGGTTTCTGATCAAGAGAGTAAGAACCCAACTGTAAAGATTCTGCAAGACTGAAGCTGCCACGAGATCGCTTGACACAAAAGGGTGAAGGAGAAATTGACAAAAGATGTAACTTAGGATCTTGAAATTCTTTAGTAACCCTTGGGAAGAGTAAAGAAGCTAGGACGATATACCTAATGCCACAACTAATCCAATAAATATTCCTAATGTCAAATAGTACTCCCTCCTTATATTTTTACTTGTCCAATATACTAAAAATATAGATATCCAACAATATTTGTCCTGTTTGAAAAACTAATGCATAATTTACCTTGTTTTTACCCATTTTACCCCTATTATTGAATACTATTCATTACCTAATGCATTTCCCAAAGCACGAAGTTTGTTATATTCAAATGGTAATATAGTAAAATTACCTCTATTATTTATTGTTTCTTAAGGTGTGTGCCAAGTAAATAGTAGACAACTATTGTTGGACGCAGAGGCAGATCCAGGATTTGAAAGTTTCGGGCGCCAATCGTTAGGATCGGATAAACGGGTCGATTTGACTAATTTTGGGTTATTTATCTTTTTGGATTTATATAGACAAATTGATCGAATATGTAGATTTGCTTAGCAATATTTTCTTTTACATATTCTGAAATTAAAGATTACTAAGCAGTTCATTTTTTTTTATAAGAATAAGAAGCCTTATTCTATAAAATTTTGAGAAAGAAAGTTTTTTTTTTCATGTTAAAATTTGAAACCGTACAAACAATCTGATATTGTTACCTCAATTTATTCATACTTTATTATTTTGTGTGTTGTTGCCGATATATAATTGAGAAAGAATCAAGAATTGTAGCTTCAATCTAGTCATTCACTTAACACGAACGTCGGTAAAAGATGAAAATAATTTTTAAATTTATCATTTTAAAAAGCTTAAACCATCTTTTTTAAATTTATAATGTACTAATACAATTATCTTTTTATTAATATTTGAGGGTGATGTTTTAAAATTTAGTACATATTAATATGATAATACGCAAGTAAAATGCATATCAAGAGAATTTTTGCAAAAAATAAAAGTAAAAGACTTATCAGAATTAATTAAAACAAAAAGAGTCAGGATTAGTAAAAGAAGAATTGAAGTAAGAAAAAAAAAATATACAGAAAGCATGTGAGCCTTGAGCGTGTGAAATCAACTAGCCAAAGAGCAGAATAATTAGGAAAAAATAAAGTGACGTGTTGAATTTCGAACTCCCGCCGCTCGGGAGAACGCGACAACCTTTGCCAGTGGCACCATCCACTCTTCTCCTTCTTAGGGTGCCAAGATTGGTATATATTTCCAAAATTATATGTATACACATATGTACACATAGTTTCGACCGAGGCTTCCGGGTGGCGTGACACCCCCACTTTCTACATAGATCCGCCCCTGGTTGGACGGAGGGAGCACTTGAGAATTATTTGCTGAATCAAATGTTCTAGTGTTGGTGAGTGATTTTTCTTAGGAAATCATGCCAAGTGTCTGCCAAAGTTTTCGATCTTGAATTTTCTCGTTTAGTAAATTTTTGAAAAATTACCTTGAAACTAACAATTGAGTACATATTCATAGAAATAATGTGGCATAAAAATATTAAAACAAAAAATAGATAATAGGTAAATAAATAAAATAAAAGATGTTAAACAAAATATAAAGACATTAGGAAAACTTTCCAACACATGAAATAATCTTGAAACAAAAAACACCAAAGGGAGCGCATGTAGCTACTCTTTCCTCTCGACATATGTTTAGCCGCAGTAGGCTAAAGTGCACCGACCATGGCAAGACGACGAAACACTGCAGCATCCACGACAATGATGGTAATCCTGGCAACGGTAATACAATAGACACTCTCCCCTCTGACGTTTGGGAGTTTTCTCCCAACTAAATTCCAATCTATTCAGGAGGAGGAGAAGCTAGAAGACGAGTGTAACAACGTTCAACCTGATATATCAACTGGGAAAAAACCCGAGGTTGTAACCATCGGCTACCTCGGCGTTTACAATTCTCTGATGTGAGTGCTTCCACGTCCATGACCATGCAGCCAGCTGTAAAAGTGCCTCAAACGTCACCTCTTGAGGACTCTTCTTCGCCGGGCGATTACCTCAAAATTGAGCCTTAGGGAAGGGGATTTCGCTGGAATATACTTCCCCAACTCATAGAGATGGTAAAATTGTTGGTAAAATTACTGCTGAAGACATCAAGACCACTATCGACCATTGGTCCACTGCACTTATCGGTTATGTGCTATGTGACACCCCATATAAGAAATCAATGGATAATTATGTGACTACTATGTGGAACTTTGTGAAGAAAACACAAATTCTCTATCATATAGATGGCTATTATATGTTTCTCTTTGAATCCATCGAAGACAGGAAGGACGTCCTCCAATCAGGACCTTATACTTACCATAATAAGTCGTTCGTATTGAAGCTATAGGTGGTTGATTTCTTCTTTGACACAGAATATATAACCATGATTCCTTTGTGGGTGAATTTTACTAGGCTACTGGTAGGTTACTGGTCTGCTGAATCTTTAAGTAAGGTGGCAAGTGCTATTGGCAAACCTATGTACACTGATAAATACACTGCAAACATGAAAATAATTTCTTATACACTAATCTTGGTTGAGATGGACATATCTAGCCCTCTTATGGACTCTATTGTCATTGATACCCTTTTATGGTACTATTCAACAGGTTGTAGATTATGATTGGAGGCCAAAGTTTTGCACTGACTATATCAGATTTGGGCATAACACTGCTGACTGCTAGATGAAAGAGTAACAGGTCCAGGAGAATAAGGAGTTCAAAGAACCTCCTAAGAGGAAAATGAGGGGTAAGAGAAGGAAGAAATATGTTCAGATTTGGCAAGCTAGACCAGGAGGGGGTGATCCATCTGTAAGATCTGGGCATATAGATAGCATTTCACCACCTGAGCCACAAATGATTAGAGTGTTGATGATGCTACCTTTACATATCCACCAGTACAAGTCAGGACATCTACAAGTATGAGTGTAGTTAACACATTTGAGCCATTAGATAATCTTGTGGAGGGTATCTCAAGGACCCAGGGGCCTGGAAATGTCTCCCAATATCATCCTCCATGATAGTATACACATGGAACATTAGAGGGCTCAATCAACCCTTTAAACAGAAAGAGATGATGCTCTTTCTTAATATGAATAAAATAGAGTTTTTTTTTGGATGTCTAGAGACTAGAGTAAATGAGAGAAAGACAAAGACAATACTTATGAAATTTGATAGAGACTGGAATCATTATTGAAATTATCCACATGATGAGATTGGTCTGATCTGGCTAATTTGGAAGAAGCATATCAATGTACAAGTCCTACAAGTGCATGAATAGTTTATTCATTTTAAGGTAGAAGAATCAGCTATCAATTTCTCATCTCTCACCACTGTTGTGTATGCCAAAAATAAACTATTTCATAAAGATGTCTTGTGGAAGGACTGCAACATTTGGGAGTTAGTGTGTAGACTACTTGGCTGCTTAGTGGTGATTTTAACAATGTTTTAGCAACTGATGTGAGGGTTGGTCAACCAGTCACCAAAGCTGAGGTGCAAGGATTCAAGGATATGGTGGATAAACTACAGCTTACTCCTGTTAGATCACAGGGATGTTTGTTCACTTGGAGTAGTAAACAACAAGGAAACAACAAAGTCTATAGCAAGATTGATTGGGTGTTTAGCAATTTTGGATGAATACAACAGTTTAGACATGTTAAGGCTGATTTTCTATAACCAGGAGTGTATGATCATTCCCATGCCCTTATCCAGTGTATGTAAAGCCTTAGTCTACATCCTAGTCCCCTTAGGCTATTCATAATACTAATAGAGTATCAGCAGTTTAAAAAGCTAGTGAAATAGGTGTGGCTAAAACCAAAAAGAGGTGATTCTATGTCAGTAATATGGGCTAAGCTGAAGCAACTCAAGGTGGCTTTGAAGGATCTGAATTCTTATATGCCTCTTATGTTCAAAAGCTCAATCAAGCAAGGCAGAGTTTAGAGACTATTCAACCTCACATCACAACACAACTGTTTAATCAGGCTCTTTTTGATCAAGAAAAGCTCTACTACTGGAAGTACAAAAATGGAGCTTAGTTGAAGAGAAGTTGCTTATGCAAAAATCTAGAGCCTGTTGGATTGAGAGTGGGGATGAAAATACTAAATACTTCCATGCTCAACTTAAGATCAGAACCAGTTATAACAACATCTTCTCTATATACACTAAAGATGTTATGAAATTAACTGAACCACAAGATGTGGACAATAAATTTATATCTTTCTTTACTAAGCTCTTGAGGGATAGGACTAAGGAAATACGTTGCCCAAATACACCGATAATCCAGAGTGGTCCATGTCTTGATAGAGAATAATAATTTTTATTTATTCATATAGTTAGCACTGAGGAGATAGACCAAGCCATAAAGGATATGCCCAAAGACAAGAGCTTTGGTGTAGATGGCTATCCTATTGACTGTTTCACTACTAACTGGTGTGTAGTAAAAGAGGGGGTTCATGAAGGTGCGCAATAATTTTTCTCAATTGGTAAGATAATGAAAACCTGGAGCTGTACTACTATCACTTTAGTCCCTAAAGTAGCTTCACCTACTCAGGTGAAGAACTTTAGACCTATAGCATGTTGCTTCACTCTCTATAAAATTGTTGCCAAGATTCTTACTAACAAGATAAAAAGGATCCTCAATGGGCTAATAGAAAGTTCACAGTCAGCATTCACAGAGTAGAAAAGTATCACCGATAATATACTATTGAGTCATGAGTTATTTAAGGTATACACTAGGAAATGGATTTCACCTAGGTGTGTTCTAAAGGTGGATCTCTAAAAAGCTTATGATACACTTGAGTGGCAGTTTCTTAAAGCCATGATGATTGACCTAGGCTTCCCTCACAAATTTATAGCCTGGGTGATGGAGTGTGTCTTAATATTATATTATTCTCTAATGATGAATGGAGGATTAACTAAACCTTTCCAAGCTAGAAGGGGCTTGAGGCAAAGAGATCCTATGTCCTATACCGTTTTATGATAGCCATGGAGTATTTACATAGGGAAATGACACAAGTAGCTATTAACAAACAGTTTTATTTCCATCCAAGGTGTAAAAGATTTAGAATGATTCACATGTGTTTTGCTGATGATCTGTTGATGTTTTCATGGATGACTTGATCTCTGTCACCTTATTGCAATAGACATTTCAAAATTTTTCTCATGCTTTTGGCTTGAAAGAAAATATTGAAAAGAGTTCCATCTATATGGCAGACTTTTGGGGTTTGTTGAAGGCTCTCTTCCATTTAAGTATCTAGGGGTTCTCGTTTCTACCAAGAAGTTAACTATTCATCAATGTATTCCTTTGATTAAAAAGATAACTAGAAGGATTAGGTGTTGGTCAGCAAGAATATTGTCATACTCTGGCTGACTACAACTTATAAAATCTGTTCTATTTGGCATGCAAGTTCACCAATTTTTGTCTTGTACAAAGAATGGTAAAGTTGATTGAAGCTGTTTGTTGAACATTTTTATGGACTGGTAATGGTGAACTATCTAGGAAAGCCCTAGTGGAATGGAAAAAGATATGTCAACCAGGTTCAGCTGGGGGGATTAAATGTCATTGATCTTAAAAACTGGAACAAAGTTGCTATATTGAAACAACTATGAGCAATATCTATGAAGAAGGACTCTCTGTGGATTAAGTGGGTACACTATTATTATATGAAGAATAGGAGATAAAGAAGGACTTTCTGTGGATTAAGTGGGTGCACTATTATTGTATCAAGAATAGGAGTTTAGAGGTTATGCTTACTCCCAAGAGTGATGCTTGGGTAGTACGAGAAATTATTAATAGTAGAAAGGTTCTAATGCCACAACATTTACACCAAGGTTTTCTTCAGCAAACACTTAATAGGATGGTGAAGGGTGGAAAACTTTTGATCAAAAAAGTTTATTCAACCATTCAGCCTCAGTTTCCTAAAGTTCCATGGAAGATCCTCATACTACACAAGCAAGTGCATCCTATATACAAATTTAACCTTTGGCTTGCAGTGTGACAGAGACTAGCAACAGTTGAGAGACTTCAAAAAATTGGCAACTAAGTGCCAATGGACTGTATATTTTGTGCACAAGAGGTGGAAACCTTTGAGCACCTATTTTTAGATGTGATTATAATTTACAGATGTGGTCTAGTTTATTGACTTGTCTTGGGCAAAACAAAAGCATTGGAACATGACAATAGGAGATGGAATGGCTATGTAGAGAAGCAAAGAAGAAGACTAGAGTTGTTGCTAAAATTATTTGGTACATATTTGCTATGATGGTGTATTACAATATAGGAATCACTTGAGGTTCCAGCATGGTCGAGTTAAAATTGCTAAGACTTGCAGGGAAATAGCATTGCATGTGCACATCAGTGGAAGAGACATTACAACCTGGAAGAATATGTTGAGAATCCTGTTTCTCTTAGCTTGTAGTTTTTTTTTTTAGCTGGGTAGTGGAGAGTAGGAGCAAAATGTATAGCTAGAGGAGTCTCTCTGTTATCTTTAATTTCTGGAGGTAGATGGTCAAGTTCTACCTAGTTTTGTAATGACTCAGTTTTGATTAATAAAAAGAAATTTGTTTAATAAAAAAAACTAATAATTCTAATGTTTGCCTATAAGACAGAATTTGTTGTCAATAGTGCAGGTTCACTATCCTGAACGTCTGTCTTATGGGTAAAAGTTAGAACTTATGTCTGATGGGCAACATACCTAAGTTCTAACTTTTACTTATAAGCCAAAACTTATTGTCAATTGAGTTGGTTCACTGTCTTAAAAATGTCCTGAATGTTTGCATTACGAACAAAGGTTCAAACTTAGGTCTAATTGGGAGTATATCTAAGTTCTAACTTTTTCTATAATCCAAAACTTCTAGTGAATTGTACTGGTTCACTGTCTTGAAATATCTTGAACGTTTGTCTTATGGGCAAAAGTTAGAACGTCTATCTTATCAGCAAAATTTATTAAAAAATGGTCAAAAAATCAATACCACTCCTTATGAAAGCCATTTTAAGGACTTTTCTTATTGTAACAACCCAAATTATCGTCACGCTGAAAGAGGGGGTAAAATTTGCACTTGGTATTTTCTTAGTCGATTTTTGAGAAATTCAGGGCTAGTCTAGATTTAGATAATTTTTGAGGGTGTGTTAGTCAAACAAAATCTGATACTAATGTGATGGTTGTTAATGATGTTTGAGGTGATAGTTAGATAGACAACGAGTTTAGGGAGCCATAACAACTTTCGACACCTAAAACAGAGTTATAGAACTCCGGTTATTGAGTTTACTATGGAGGGGTTGGTTTGTGATGTCGTAATTCATGAAGTGTGTTGTAAAATGAGTAAAACTGAAAAGACGTCCTGAGTTTCTGTCTCGAACAGCTGCAGTGGAAAAAGGTACCACTACAATGGACCTCTGTTTTAAGGTGTGAATCACTGCATCGGTAATAAACTGTTGCAGCAGTAACACACAGTGTTTGACAGTTTTAAAGCCCAAAAAATATTTTTCATTCCCCACTTTCTGAAAAATACAAAGGAGCTCTGGGGAAGGCAATTTTTTGAGGAATTTTGGAGTTTTTTCATCTTTGGAGGTAAGTTATTACATTCTAAACTTGAATCACTTCTCATAATCTTGAGAAATCATTAGAAAATGAATTCATGGTTGAATTTAGGGTTTATCCCTAGTTTATGAAATTGAGGTAAAGTGGTGGTAATGAGCATAAAATCAGTAGATAATGATCCTAAGGTATTAGAAAACACTAATGAGTGTAGAAATATGGTTGTTCATACAAAGTCAAATAGGGTTCATGAGGTTTTAAGGATAGAAAACCTTAAGATGATGAAATGGGGTAAGTTTATGGTTGAAATCAGTGCATATTGATTCCTAGTAGTTAAAAAGGGGATGAATTATTGGAATGGGTGTGTGTTATTGTTGTTATAGATCAAGAACAAGTTGAAAGAGAAGGAAAAAACAAAAGTATGGCTTAAAGGTAACTTTTAATAAGGATTCGGTTACGGTTTATTGTAACAATTAGACTTGCCTGACTCTGTGCTTATATGTGAATTGAATATTGTGATATCTTTCGAGCACTACTTATAATTATTGACTGCATTGCATACTCATTCATATTGATATTGTTGAGTTGATGGTGATGATGTTGATATATAACCCATGATGTTCATGAGGTTGGTAATGATTATGATGTTTATGAGATGACGTTGATGTTGATAAGAATGAGAAGAGAAAGAGATGTTGCGCACATCTTGCATTCATACATTCATTCATATGCTTTGGATGTTTAGTTAGGATCTTATGCTGTGATGAACTTGTTGTGGAATTTTGACTAAGTGTAAACATACATGATTGTGAGTTTGTATTCTCCCTAAAGTGAATTCCATAACTGATTGACTGTTTTTTATTATAAATTATGTGATGATCGCTATGCATTTATTTGATTTACTCATTCGTATGGTTTTAGGTTGAGTCGACCTATTTTGCCTACCAATATGTGTTGTTGTACTGATGCTACCTGTGCTTTTCTTTTTGTTGAGTGCAGAGCTTGTTTCGACATTTGAGACAAGACTTCACCTTTAGTTAGCAGTTCAGATTCAGTTTCAAGGGTGAGCACCATGACCGGGCAGCCTTTGGATCTTCTTATCATTGTTCTTTGTTATTTCATTATTGGATATTCTTTTAGCTATTGATTTAGACATTATTAGTCGTTCTTGTACGGTGACTTCAGATCCTGGAATGTAATAAATTGAGATTTTTGCACACTATTAGTTTTGGATTTTGATGTCGGTTTGACAGTTAGTTTAAGTTATCGAATGAACACTATTTTACACTTGTTTAAACTGAGAGTTAATATAAGGTGAATGTGAAAGTAACACTTGAGTTGGTGAGAGTTAAGATTAGTATGGTTCTTCCGCCATAGGTTAAGGTGGGTGCCAATCATGACCGGTTGGGTCGTGACACTTATAAGGGATAAAATATTAAGACTAGCCCATTTAGGGATCTTTCTAAACTTGACCTGATTTTTCCACACTTGTGGACTGACTTTCGTACCTTTATTCTCACATATGTGCGAACCCCTTTTCCACAACCTTTCAAGTTTAAATAGCCATAACTCTCATATCAGGATTCTAATAACTCTTGCCTGGATTCAAATAGGAACTGAAATCATTTATTCCTTTCAACTATTCTCCTGATTTATAAAATGACAATATATACATGTACAAGATGATAAAATAAGTGCAAATGCATCAATTATCAATATCAGGTAATTATCCATTCAAACACAGGAGCCTCATTTTTTAATAGGTTTTTAAATCTTGTCCTTTGGTCACACCTCTATTTCCATGTCATTATTTATGTAACAACCCTGATGGTAATTTTTAGCTTTTAGCATATTTTGACCATTTTACCCCTCCTTATAGTTGTATTTTGGTGTCTGTAGTCTGTAGGAATGGGTGGCATGGTTTTTGATGAGATTGGTTGAGTTTCAAGTGAACTTTTCATTTTGGAAGGATTTAGGGTTGGAATGACTAGCTTTGGTAAATATTCAGATACTAAGCATCATATGTGAATTTCATCAGTTTCATCAGCTCTAAAATATCAATTTTAGATCGGTAGGACCTTTGGTTTGGGTTCTGAGGTGATCAGATGTGTTTTGGATAGTTGGAGTTTTAAGGTGTAAGATTGACTTTGATCAATATTTGATGATAATAACGTCTATTCAAAATTCGGATAGTTCCATTAAGTTTGAAATATTAAATTTGGCCTAGTAGCATAGTTGAATTATGTTCACAAGGTTCCGAATGCATTTCAAGGGTCCGTTCGAAGAGTTCTTAATCCATTTCCATAGTTGGTTTTAGTTGTTCTAGCGCAGTCACTTTAGCGAGCCTGGAGCCACTTCTGTGGAGCTGTACCAGTAGTCGAAAGTCTGCTTATACAAGATTGGGCCTGCTGGAGCCTTCTTGCTTCACCGATTGATTGTCCGCACTAGTGCTCCTGCTTTTTAGGAATAAGGTTCACTTCTGCAATTGTGTGCATTGCTAGTGAGTTCTGCATGACCGTTTTTGTAATAACCCTCATTGTGATTTTTAGAAGTTTCTATGTTTTGACCATTTTGTCCTTTCCCGTAGTTACTTTATACCATTTATGAGTTATGGAGATGGTTTGCACGGTCCCTGATGCGTTCGAGAGTAATTTATATGAGTTTGTGATTTTCAAATAGCCTTTAAGTTATTAGTTTGACTTTGGTCATTATTTTGTGATCCAAGATTCGGATGGTGATTCTGATAATTCCATTAGATCCAAAATGTTGATTTTGGGTTATTAGCATAGTTAGTTTGGGTCCTGAGCCTTTATTTTACATTTTGACCTCGTAAACGAAACTAGTTAAATTTGGCCAAAAGGGGTCCCGGGGGATAATTTGTTGTAAACAACCTCTTTTCATAAATTCGATGATTTCATTGGGTCCGCAATGTGTTTTATGATCAATTTGCACTATTGATTCATGTTTATAGGGTTCCGGATGAGTTTCGAGGGTCAAAAATAAGTTTTGGAAGTTGCTGGTGCACACATTTAGTGATGGAAAAATAAACTTTTAGCCATGGAAAATGGATTTTAGCTATGAAAATCTCACCTGAACATTTTATAAATTTCAGACTTCATTCTACTTCATATTTTTAACATTTTGGGAACTAGGAAGCTCCATTTTCGGTGATTCTCGATGCGTTTTTCTTGTATAATCATCGGGTATGTGATTCTACCTTTATTTTTTTATTTTCCAAGATTATCCATCTCATTTTTCGTGATTTCGATCTATAAAGTTGAGTTTTGAAATTCAAAGTTATGAAATAAAAAAATTCTTGATTTTAACGTGAATTTGGAATGGGTTTTCATTGATTGTTGAGATTTAAGGCCCTTGTATCATGGGTAAATGGATTTTGTCAAAAGTTTCCCAAAATTTCTCATTTTAAACCTCATTTGATAATGAATTTTGGGGGTTTTATTCGGTAAAGTACATAATTGGTTTTTCTTCGATTTCAAATCCGATTTTAACTCATTTTTAGTTAGATTTTCAGATTTAGACTCCTCTTGGTATGAGGAATATAATTTTTAAATAAAATTTCAGTTTTACTTTTTTTCCTTCGGGATCAATTTCGAACTATTTAAGACCCGAAACCAAAATATATCGATATGGATATCGATGGGCTCCTTTTGACTTGTAGATATCATATTTGATTAGATTGGACATGTTGGAGATGATTTGAGAGAGTAGAGCTTTTGGTTGATGCCTTGGACTGAGTTTTGACTTGCGGATCTTCTTTAAAGGCAAGTTGAGATGTACCTTAACTTTTTCTTGAAGTGTTTATGTGTTGTATGCTTGTATGCTTGTGTTTTATGAATCGATTAGGATTAGGATCCTGCTTAGCTGAAATAGCAAGCATCTCCGTGAGTGCCAGAGTCTTTTGATGGTTTGTAGTTATATAGTTGCTTACCTTAGTTAATCTTGCTACTTGAGGATATGCTTAGTGTAGATTGTATATAGATGACTTGTCGATCTTGAATAAATTGATAGTGTTTACCTATTTTAGAGCTCAAGTCATATTTAGTGAACTTTATTATGATGATCGGGGCTTAGTGACCTTTTAGGGTATAATTATGTTATGATTTGTTGTTTGATGGGATGATTGAGTTTTAGAAAATACATAGAGTAAAAGAGACTTGTAATAGTTGATGTAGTTATATCTCTTATCGGAGTATATTGTTAACTAGCATAGTTCTCCTTTTAGTTATTTGGTCTAATGATGTCATCTTTGGGAAAGATGTGACTTATTGTATGGAATAAGCTAGGTTTTCAGGTAAGTTCGCTATACTTGTGTTGTTTGGATTTGTTTGCTATTATTATTATTATTATCGTGTTGCATGTGTGGCGGATTATATGCATATTATTATTGACTTGAGAGATTATATTTATTGTGATGCCCGTGTGGGGGCTTGACTTGATATTATAGGCCTTACTTGTGCATTATTTACCATTATTATTGTTGTGTCGCCCGTGTGGGGGCTTGACTTGATATTATAGGCCTTGCTTGTACATTATTTGTCATTATTGTTGTTGTGTCGCCTGTGTGAGGGCTTGACTTGATATTATAAGCCTTACTTGTGCATTATTTGCCATTATTATTGTTGTGTCACTCGTGTGGGGGCTTGACTTGATATTGTAGGCCTTACTTATGCATTATTTGCCTCTATCATTATAGTGATGCCCGAGAGAGGGGCTTGAAATGATATTATTAATATCTTACATGACTACATATAACAGTGGTGCCATGCGATGTCTTATATTATGAATCATTATCATATTGAGTTGATTTTGAGCTTATTTATACCTGTATTGAATTGATTATTATCTTTATACTGATTGATTGTGAGCATTACATCCTCATTTAATTTATACATATTCATAAGATTGGTACCACTAAGAAACACCGATTTTGAAAGAAAATGATATTTTATAAAACCCTTGGTCGAGGTCATTTGCGGGCAAGTTTATTGATACACTTTATAAAACCCTTGGCCGAGGTTATTTACCGACACGATTGATTGATATATGGGATTGAGATTGAGATTGCCCCCATGGGTCCTGTCCTGGAGCGTCGAGGCTCGAAAGGTGTATACAGAAAGTCATGCGATGACTTTCAATCATTCATCATTATCCCACCATCATTGCATTGCATCACTTGCATTGCATTGCATTTCCTTGGTATGTTTTGCTATTGCGTTTGAGTATTTACTTTTGTATTGAATTACCTTGATTGAACCTTATTTGTGATATTATATATTTCGCATTCATTTCACTACATTACATCATATTATACTACCTCTTGGTTGGTTTTAGGAGTTGAGATATTTATGAGAGGTGGGGTATGACTATGTCTTGGTTAGTGAGTCTTGTAGCGTCGCACTTATTAGTAGCATGATATACATATAATTATACACTCTCACTATTGTATCCCAGATTATTGGTTGAACATAATTGATTGAGACTGATATTCATAAATGACTTTCTTTACTTATTGGTCATAAAGTGACTAGTATTGACTCACCTAAATTATTTTGCCTACCTTGTATGTTGATATTCCTATGACTGTTGTGTTGTGATAACCTGTTAGGAAGATGTGGAATATTTGTGGGTTGTAGATTAATTTGGAAAACTTGGGTAGTTGGGGTGGTGGTTCTCGCCATCGCTTTTCATTAGGGTCGATTATCGATGATGCTTGCTGAGTACACGTAGTTCGTACTCACCCTTGCTTCTCTTTCCTTTTTATTATTTTCTACACCCCGTGCATGTATTGGTTTCAGTGGTAGATCATAGATTGTGTTCCTTTATTCAGTGTTGACATTGCGGAGATCGAGGTAGTGACTGACGTTTTACAGAGCTTACCTATATCTCTCTTTATTTATCTTATGCTTTATCTGCATTTAAGATTACTTTAGATCATTGATATCATTCTGTATCTAGAGACTTGTACTAGTGACAATCAGATCTGGGATGTATCTTTGAATTATCAATTCATCTTTAAATATTTTGGGATTATTCTATTTTTCTTCTTCCTTCGCTTCTGATTTATTTAATTATTTGAGTCTTAGGTTGGGATAGGCTTACCTTTACTAGAGGGTGTGACAGGTGTCATCACATACTCCATTTTGGGTGACTGTTTTTGCGAAACGTGCAGTTAGATCTCTGCTTGTGTAGAGATCACTGATAGTTAACAATGGGGTTCTCTTTTTTCATTCTATTTTTTCATAACTTCATTTTTGAAGCTTAGGAACTCCTTTTTGGGAGATTTCAAAGGAGATTTTCAACATTTTCTCATTGAATAAGTTTCTAAATTCATATTTTAATATCCTCCAGTAATTATTTCATGATTTTATCTTCAAAATCTTGGTTTTTCGACTTAAAAATTTGGGATTTTCTCAATAAATTTAAAGTTTGATAAATTGATGAATTCAAGGTTGTTTCTAACATCATTTTTAATTAAATTTCATATTTGAACTCCTTAACTTATGAGTAACCTAATTTTTAAATAAAATTTTAGTTTTGCCCTTGTGGGCTTGGGGTTGATATTTGAGCTGACTTTTTGGACCCGGATTCAAAGTATAGTAATATGAGTGGGCTTGGGGTTGATATTTTGGACCCGGATTCAAAGTATAGTAATATGAGTGTCCTTGATTTCATATTTCTTATGTGGAATCCATATTTGGTCAGATTGGGCTCTATTAGAGGTTCTTCTAAAGGGCAAAGCTTCTATTTGACCTTTTGAACTTTCTTCAAGGCAAGTTGAGACTTCTTTAAATCTTTTTCAATGTGTGTATTTATTAGTTGTTTGTAAAGGGGAGTAATGGGATCTAGGGGTCCCGTATAGGTGAGATAACAAGCATCTATATGGGTACCAGTGCATTATGAAGGGAATAAAATCAACTAATTGTCTTTTGGACTGGGTTTCTGAAATTTGTAACTATTATGCTGTATTGCTTAGTAATTGAGCTATTGGTGCCCTAATTTACTTAGTAGCATGCTTGTAGCATGGGTTTTTGATCGCATATTGTTGGGGGATATACTGTGACATGAGGATTTATTATTTATAGTTCTATGTTTGGACTAATATTGTTGTTTTGTTGTGTTCCATTATGTCCTCTCCCCTCTCATATACACGCTATCATAGTTTTATTAGATATTTTTCCATGGATTTAAGCCAGATCTGGAGGTTGCAATTTATTTGAGGCATCGAGATTATTGAAATTTTCTCGGCGGCCTTATGAGTAGATTCAAACTAAGCTAATATTGATTATTTACTCTGTGGCCCTAAGGGAAGATCTGGAGGGTGTCCATAGACCTCACAAATTTCCCGCTATAGCAGTATCGCCATAGTGGCCGGTAGGCTGCTATAGCGGGATGCCGGGACCAGAAACCCCAGGTACAATTTTTATATTTCTCTTTTCTCCTCTTCAATTGCAAAAAGGATGAGGCTCATTCAAAAAACCCTCCTAGGGTTACCTCATGGCCTAGGAGCAATGGAGAGGAGGGATTTCACGTTAATAAGGTAAAACCCATGGTTTTTTCATTGATTACACATCAGTATTCACCTTCACGGAGTCAAAAACTCGCGTTCATGCCTTCATAGTAGCTGCTTGCCATCCAGGTAGGCTAGTTTTAACTGAGTAGTTTAGATATGGGTTAGAAAGAGTAAGCATGATGTAGATTGACGGGAGAATGCATGCTTAGGCCTTTGGGCAAGGTGTTTGGATGGATAAAGTAGATAAAAACTCGATTAATTAGGTGGGGATTGCTATTATGTTGCAATATTGAAATTGTTCACGAAATTATGTGTTACCTTCTTGTTGTTGTAATTTATCCTTGTATGATTAATTATGGTGTAGTATCCGAAATTTGGGTTACCTAATGTCACGACCACACTACTCACCCGGTGGGAGAATCATCTAACACCGACTCCATCTCAAGATCAATACTTAAGAAAGATAATCAAAACTAATCCATCAAATAAGATATCCAAGTCTAAAACCAAACACAAGTACAACTAAAAGTGGAAAATGTACTTAAGCAAAACCATCCCTAGGAACCGAAAGTCGTCCGTACCAAAACTAATAAAGAATGTCAAGAAGGGGATGCAACCCCAAAAACTGAATGAAAACATACGTTTAGAACAAGGATCTATGCCAATGATGAGAGATTCCATGGTAGCCCGGATAAACTGCTCACCCTGAAATCAGAAGTCAATCGCTGGGTTCACAAGTGAGGTCGCGTAGGAGTCGTGGAATATGTATTGCACTCACAAAAGTAAATGCAAGTATAGTATCAGTACACAAGAACAATAGTGTACTAGTAGGGTCATTTGGCCAACCCAAGATGAAAATAAGAACACTTGACTAAATAATAGTACAAGAAGTTAATCCATGCTCAAAAACATTTATACACTTAGCACATAACACCAAATAGCAGTTTAGGATTTTAAAACAACAGTCAAGTTCAGTCAAGCCAAGTCAACAAGCCAAGACAACTTAAGCATCTATCAAGCATAGATAAATATATTCTCCGGTTCACTTATGGAACCGTCAAACTCACCTGAACCTCGTACATACCTGCAGGGGACTGTCCATGTATTAAACCTCAGACATAAGTTTATGCCAACCTTATTTCACTAATAACCCATGAGAATTTCCCAAATACCGAAACATTCCACATTTTAGAAATAAGGCAGGTCAAATCAATAAGCAAGTAAAATCATTTTCAATGACCATACCAAACAACATGCATTAACTAGACACACTACAAAGTAGTTAACATGCACATGTAATAAAAGTTGGATTAAACTAAAATACCACCACCTACGTTGAACCAAGCTTGCACAACTCCTCTAAGCCGAGGTTTTGCCCTTCCGTGCAATTTTCGCTTGCTCGTGGTCTAGAACATGCATAATAATACATAATTAATGAAATGACCTATCATGTAGGGACTTATAACTCACTCCCAACCCTTAAGTTCAAGTTCATGACCATTCCTTTCCCGTTCTAGGGCTTTACTACCGTAATTCACCTAAAACTACCAATTCAATGTATAAATTAGTGAATTAACTAAAAGCAAGGGTAAATTAACCGTTAAAATTCAAAACCCATTAACTTATTACTTAATTTTACCCCTTGCACCAGAAAATAGACAAAACCCTCCCCAGACTCTGTAATTTAGCAATTCTAAGGCTTAATCATCAATTACAAGTTAATGACGATGAATTATTTACCTTTACAAGGCCAAACGAAGGAAATCTGGTGTATTTCGCCCTAAATCGCCCTTCCTTTGAGGGGAAATATTAATTAAACTATGATTTTCACCGCTATAGCGGCCTCCTGTTGCTATAGCGGGCGTTGACCACCTTTGACCACAACTATAGCTGGAATTATTCTGCTATACAGCCCACCGCTATAGCGGCGCACCGACTTCTTTGCGGCGTCGATGGGACAAAAAGTTTGTCTTCGCCAAAAAATCTTACTTTTTGCAACACACCTTAAATCAGGGACATTCGAACCGATGCCCTTTCCGTTAAAATTAATTTCGAGAGTTTTACTTACCCAAATCCGATTTGTAAATCCATATGGGTTTCTTATCATCTTAGCTAAATAGAAATCAAATCAGACACCTCCAAACGTACCCAAATCCTTTTTGTATTTCCCTAGACCACACCTTGCTACGATTTTATTCGAAACTAGCCTAGCCTGAAATTTGTAACTTTCAAACCGGAAAGATTTTAGACACGAGGTTTTAAACAAAGGACTTAAACATAACAACGATGACGGTCGTTATAATATATACCAATTTATCCATTTTTCATCCCCGAACAATCAAACGCGAAAAATAGGCTAAAGTGAGGAGAGAAATAGTACTTACATCCTCAAACAATTGAGGGTACTTATCCTACATATCCTTCTCGGTTTCCCAAGTGGCTTCCTCAACCGGATGATGCTTCCATTGTACCTTAACCAAACGAATTTCATTCGTCCTCAATTTTCGAATTGAACATCCTGATCTAGAATCGCTACTGATTCCTCCTCGTAAGCCAAATCTATATCCAAAAGCATTGAATCTCATTTAATGATGTAGTCTCCATCCCAATGGTATTGTTTAAGCATACAAATATGAAATACCTAATGGACTCCCGATAATGCCGGTGGTAGAGCTAACTTGTATGCAACCGAAGACACTCTAAGCACAACTTGCTCACCAACCTTGAAGTCCATGTCTCTTACCTTACGATCCGCATACTCTTTCTGTCTACTTTGAGCATCCAACAACTTGTTTGAACGAATCTTACCTTTTCTTGTGCCTCATTTACCAAGTCTGTGCCTAAATACTTGACATCTCCCACTTCAAATCACCCAATGGGTGACCTACACTTTCTTCTGTAAAGTACCTCGAATGGTGCCATATCAATGATGGAATGATAACTCTTGTTGTATGAAAACTCACACAACGGAAGAAACTGGTCCCAGTGAACACCAAAATCAATTACACAGGCCCTCAACATGTCCTCTAATACCTGAATCATCCTCTTTGTCTGCCCATCAGTTTGAGGATGAAAAGTTGTTCTAAAAGCGAGCTTGGTGCCCAACTCCTTATGCAACCTGTCCCAAAATTTGGAAGTATACTTTGCATCCCTATCATAAATGATAGTAAGTGGCACCCCAAGAAGTCTGACAATCTCCTTGATGTAAAGTTTAGCTAACTGCTGAGAGTTGTAGTCTACTCGAACCGGTAAAAAGTGAGCTGATTTTGTCAACCAATCTACTATCACTCAAATGGAGTCATATTTACCCAAGGTCTTAGGTAAACCCACCACAAAATTCATGGCAATGTTTTCCCATTTCCACATGGGTATAGGCATCCTGTGAAGTAAACCTATGGGCCTTTGGTGTTCATACTTCACCTGCTGACAGTTGTGACACTTGGACACATAATCCACTATGTCCCTCTTCATCTCGGGCCACCAATAAAGCTACCTCAAGTCACGATACATCTTGGTAGTACCCGGATGAATAGAATAACGTGAACCATAAGCCTCTGAAAGTACATCAAGAATCACCAACCCGAGGAACACATAATCTTCTCTTAAACCACAACACCCCATCCGTGTCAAGAGTGGCATTTTCCACCTCCCCACGTTCCACTTTATTCTAGAGTGCATTCAACTTTTTATCCTCAAATTGCTTGGCTTTAATCTAACCCCAAAATATTAACTTCACCTCAAAACTAGCCAGAACTCCACCCCTGTCTGATACCCCAAATTGCATGCTCTGAGATGCTAGAGTTTGAAACTCTCTAGCTAAAGGTCACTTGGACACCCTCAAAAATAACAAACTACCCATACTTACAAATATTTAACTCAATGCGTCTACCACCACATTGGCCTTACCTGGATGATACTGAATATTCACGTCATAGTCCTTCAACAGTTCCATCCATCTTTACTGACTTAAGTTCAAATCCCTTTGAGTAAACACGTGCTGCAGGCTACAGTGGTCTGTGAAGACCTCACACTTGACACCATAAAGATAATGTCTCCAAATATTTAATGCAAACACCACCGCTGCCAACTCCAAGTCATGGATTGGGTAATTCCTCTCGTGAGGCTTCAACTGCCTCGAAGCATAAGCAATGACATTCCTGTCCTGCATCAACACAACACTCAAGACCAAAAGTGAGTCATCACAAAACACTATAAAGTCCTTACCTTCAACCGACAATGAAAGAATAGGCGTTGTAGTCAAGAGTGTCATGAGATTTTTGAAGCTCTCTTCATATTGGTCTGACCAAACAAATGGCACCTCCTTATCTCGATCACTGAACTAGGCTGAGTCCAATTTCTTACTGCCTCAATCTTCTGGGGATCCACCATCACCTCTTTTTCAGAAACTACCCCATGAAGGCGACTGAAGACAACCAGAAGTCACACTTTGAAAACTTAGCAAATAACCGTTTCTCCCTTAGAATCTCCAAAACTATGCGAAGATGGCATGCATGCTCTTCCTTACTCTTGGAATAAGCTAAAATATCATAAATAAACACAATAACAAAAGAATCCAAGAACAACTTAAAGATCCCATTCATCAAACTCTTTAAGGTTGCAGGTGCATTAGTCAACCTAAAAGACATCACTAGAAACTCATAATAGCCATATCGAGTTCTAAAAGCTGTCTTTGGTATATTCCCCGATCTAATTTCAACTGATGATAACTTGACCGCAAATCAATCTTTGAAAACACTGACGTACCCTGTAACTGATCAAACAAATCATCTATACAAGGAAAAGGGTATTTATTTCTGATAGTAACCTTATTCAGCTGCCTATAATCGATGCATATCCTCAAATTACCATCCTTCTTTTGAACAAACAGAACCAGAGCACCCCAAGGTGAAGAATAAAACTCTTATCAAGTAGCTCCTGTAGCTGAGTTTTAAGCCCCCTCAATTTCGCTGGAGCCATTCGATAGGGGGAATAGATATAGGGCGAGTGCCCGGCTCTAAGTCAATACAGAAATTGATATCTCTATCTAGAGGCATACCTGGTAGGACTGAAGAAAACACATCCTAAAATTCAAAAACTACCGATACTAACTCTATAGAAGAGGTCCCTGCATCTATATCTCGAAGATGAGCTAAAAACGCTAAACACCCCTTCCCTACTAACCTTCTGGCCCGGATAAATGATAAAATTTTCACTGGCTTGTCTTTATACACTCCCTCCCACTCTAGTTTATGCAATCCTGGCATCACTAGAGTCACTGTGTTAGCATTACAGTTTAAAACAACTTGACATGGAGATAACTAGGTCATACCCAGAATTACATCAAAGTCCAACATATCAAGAATAATCAAGTCTATCTAAATCTGAAAACCCATAAATAGCACAGAACAAGAACGAAAAACATGGGTTACTACCACAGACTCACCAACCAGACTAGACATATAAACTGGATGATCAAGTACATTACAAACCAGATTCAGACCTACTACAAACTGAACAGACACATAAGAATAAGTAGACCCCAGATCAAATAAGACAGAAGCCATCCGATCACAAATAGAAATAGTACCTGTGATCACTGCGTCAGAAGCCTCGACATCAATCTTTCCCAAAAATGCATAACAGTAAGCCCGATCATTAATCTGAGCTAACTTATTTCCCGACTGCGCTCCTCCCTGACCACCTTTCTGATTTCCCTGTCCACCTTGTGGACGACCTTTGCCATTACCTCTTCCTTTTCTACCCGCTGGAACTATAGCCCGAGTCTACTGTTGTGTCTGGCCATTTTCCAGCCTCAAAGGACACTCTCTCCTAAAATGACCAATATCACCATAATAGTAACATCCACGCTCAAGAGAAGGATGACTGGCAGAAGAGTAAGAAGCCCCGTGGCCTCTAACAACCTGTGTATGAGAAGAAATTTTAGCTGGAATTATGGTAAAAGCTGGCAAGGCTGACTGAATAGGACAGGCTGAGTAGGCCTGATATCCGTGGTCCTTAGAGTAAGATCCACTGAAATTCCTAACATTGCGGGACTTCTTGGCTAACATCTTAGCCTGACCCTCTTGTGTAACCCCCTCCAACTTCTTCACATAATCAGAAACTTCATTGAACCCCTTCTCAGCAGAAGTCATGTGAACAGTCAAAACTTGAAGATCATAATTCAAACCCTTGACATACAGTCCAATCCTTTCCTCCTCAGAAGTTAACAACTGAGTAGCATAGTGAGACAAGGCATGGAACTTGGCCTTATAGGTTGCAACTGACATGTCACCCTTCTCCAATGCTAAAAATGTATCCTTCTGGCGATCACGGAGGGCCCTTGGAACATATTTCTCCAAGAACAAGGCATGAAATTTCTCCCAAGTCAAAGGAGGCAAAATCGGTGACCGACATTCAACATACGCCCTCCACCATTGCTTAGCATCCTTCTCCAACAGAAAAGTCACAAACTCAACCCCATGCTGCTAAACGATACCCATTTTGTGCAATCTCTCATAGCAATTAATGATAAACTCAAAAGCATCCTCAGACTCAGTACCCTGGAACATCGGAGGTTTCATCTTCAAGAATTTTGTCAATAGTTTGTGTTCCGTACCAGTATCACAGAACCCAACACCGAAAAAGGAAAAACATCAGTCCCCAAAGCCTCATCCATCTTAGGAGCCTTAGTAACAGTAGGGTGAATAACCAGAGCCTGGAAAAATGGTATAGTAGGAGTGGTTCCAGTCCCTACCAACCCACTCAAAAAAGCTAGCACCTGTTGAACAACCTCAGCAGATATGGGAAGTAAGGCTGAAACCCCAACTGGTACCGCCACCTCGGGCTCCACTTCCTACTCCTCTACTACTTCCCTCTCCTCAAAATGATCCTGAGATGAGGGAGGGGATACTAACCTTCCATAAGAATGGCTAGCAGCTGCTCGAACTCCACCCCTGGCGGGTGTAGCTCGTCCCCTTCCTCTCCTATCTCTCCCTCTCACTCGTCCTCTTCTCCTTAAGGCTGGCTCCTCAGCTGGAGCAGTCGGTGCAGGGACTGCTGCTCGAGTTTCGTTGGACCTAGTATTCACCATCTGCGGATAAAAGAGTGAAGAGAATTAGATACCAATTTGGATCACCAGATACCAATTGGAATCAAATTATAGTACGAAAGAAACAAGAATGACAGATTTTCCTAAAGTCCCATAGCCTCCTAAAGAAAAGTACAGATATCTCCGTGCCATTTTGTGAGACTCTACTGGACCCATTTTGGTACGACGAGATCAACGAACCTGGCTCTGATACCAACTTTGTCATGACTCAAACCCGTCGTGAGTGGCACCCACACTACTCACCCAGTGGAAGAACCATCTAACCCCGACTCTATCTCAAGATCAATACTTAAGAAAGATAATCAAAACTAATCCATCAAATAAGATATCCTTGTCTAAAACCAAAAACAAGTACAACTAAAAGCTGAAAATGTACTTAAGCAAAACCATCCCTAGGAACCGAAAGTCGTCTGTACCAAAACTACTAAAGAATGTCAAGAAGGGGATGTAACCCGATAAACTGAATGAAAACATAAGTTCAGAAAAAGGAACTATGCTAATGATGGGAGATTCCATGGTAGCCCGAATAAGCTACTCACCCTGAAATCAGAAGTCAATCGTTGGGTTCATAAGTGAGGTCTCGTAGGAGCCGCTGGAATATGCGCTGCACTCACAAAAGTAAATGCAAGTGTAGTATCAGCACACAAGAACAACAGTGTATTGGTAGGGTCATTTGGCCAACCCAAGATGAAAATATGAACACTTAACTAAATAATAGTACAACAAGTTCATCCATGCTTAAAAACATTTATACACTTAGCACACAACACCAAATAGCAGTTTAGAATTTTAAAACAACAGTCAGTCAAGCCAAGTCAACAAGTCAAGACAACTTAAGCAACTATCAAGCATAGATAAATATATTCCCCGGTTCACTCATGGAACAGTCAAACCCACCTAAACCTCGTACATTCACGCCATGGGTAATACATCCACCCTCTAGCCATGACCTGCAGGGGACAAATTTCATCTATGTACTAAATCCCAGACATAAGTGTCTGCCAACCTTATTTCACCAATAACCCTTGAGAATGTCCCAAGTACCAAAACATTCCATAGTTTAGAAATAAGGCAAGTCAAATTAATAAGCAAGTAAAATTATTTGCAATGACCACACCAAACAACATGCATTAACCAGCCACACTACAAAGTAGTTAACATGCACATATAATACAAATTGGATTAAACTACAATACCATCACCTACCTCGAACCAAGCTTGCACAACTCCTCTAAGCCGAGGTTTTTCCCTTTTGTGCAATTTCCACTTGCTTTTGGTCTAGAACATTCATAATAACACATAATTAATGAAATGACCTATCATGTTGGGACTTATAACTCACCCCCAACCCCTAAGGTCAATTTCATAACCATTTCTTTCTTGTTCTAGGGCTTTTCTATCGTAATTAACCTAAAACTACCAATTCCATAGACAAATTAGTAAATTAACAAAATGCAAGGTAAAATTAATCGTTAAAATTCAAAATCCATTAACTTATTACTTAATTTTACCCCTTGCACCAGAAAATAGCCAAAACATGCCCTAAAACCCTCCCCAAACTCTGTAATTTAGCAATTCTAAGGCTTAATCAATAATTACAAGTTAACGGGGATGAATTACTTACCTTTACAAGGCCAAACGAAGGAAATCTAGTGTATTTCGCCCTAAATCGCCCTTTGTTTTCCAAAATTGAGTTTTGAAACAATAAACTATTTTAGGGGGAAATATTAATTAAACTGCAATTTTCACCGCTATAGCGGTACCTGCCGCTATCGTGGGCGTTGACTGCCTTTGACCACAATTATAGCTGGAACTATGAGCCCACCACTATAGTGATGTGTCGGCTACTATAGTAGCGTCAATGGGACAAAAAGTCTGTCTTCACCCAAAAATCCTACTTTTTGCGTCACACCTTAAATCCGAGATATTTCAATCAATGCCCTTCAAGCTAAGATCAATTCCGAGAGTTTTACTTACCCAAATTTGGTTCCGTAAATTCCTATGGGTTCCTTATCGTGTTAGCTAACTAGAAATCAAATCAGACACCTCCAAACCTGCCCAAATCCTTCCTGAATTTCCCTATAATACACCTCACTCCTATTTGATTCAAAACTAGCCCAGCCTAAAATCTATAACTTTCAAACTGGAAGGATTTTGGACACAAGGTTTTAAAAAAAGGACTTATACGTAACGATGAAGAGGCTTGTCACACCTAATTAAATATTTATTCATTAATGGTGGTTAGTATTGTGGATTTATAAGAATCTACGGTGGTAACCTGAGGAACAGAGGAGTGGTAATGTATCAAATTGTTACGATGATGGTTGGGGGTAGGTCATAACCCACCGCTTATACCTGCAATTTATAGGTGATGGTTTTAATGTAGTTGAAGCCCAATTTGTGTTATGTGTGCATGATTACTAATGCTTAGTATTGCTTGTACAATGCATGTTCAAGGAAGGTGAATGACTATTTGATATCCTAGGTGTTAATTGCATGTAATAAACTTATATGAAATCTTGTTGGATTTTACAAGTGTTGTTTCTGTTATCATTGTAGTTGTGATTATTGTGATATCTGTCATTATTGTAGAATGTATCGGTATGTGGACATCTCCACGGGATTGGTTGATATGATGTAGGCAGACACTTGATGTCTAGGATTTGGTACATGGACAAGAGCTCGTCCCCTATAGGTCATGACTAGTGGACGCACCCATAAGACCCTTAGCATGTATGTATAATGTATAGTGAGTGTGACGGTTTCTTGAGTAAATCAAGAATTATGTGTTTGCTTGATTGTATTGGTTCCTTGAGTGAACCGGACTTACTTGTTGTCATTATGTATGGGTTACCTCAGTGAACCAAGTTATGTGCTTAATTGCTAAAAGTGGTTTCTTTTTATAAAATGGGATGCATAATATTGAGATTGCTAAGTTATTGGTTCCATGAGCGGATTGGGTTAGTTACTTATTTGACATACACTGTGTAATATTGGTTCCCTGAGTAAACTGGGTTATGTGCTTAATTGCTAAAGGTGGTTTCTTCATGTAAATTGGGATGCATGATATTTTCCATTGCTAAGTTATTTGGTTTCTTGAGTGGACCAGGTTAGTTGCTTATTTGATATACACTCTGTTATATTGACTCCCTGAGTGAATTGGGTTATGTGCTTAATTGCTAAAGGTGGTTTCTTTATGTATATCGGGATGCATAATATTTACCATTGCTAAGTTATTTGGTTCCTTGAGCAGATCGGGTTAGTTGCTTATTTGACATACACTGTGTATATCTGTTCCTTGAGCTGACTGGGTTATTTTTTTATTTGGTATATTGGTTCCTTGTGTGAATCGAGCTATGTGATGACTGGTGTAATGCGTATTACTTATGAATTTGGACTTATGATTGTGATATTCTTTATTTATTGGGAGGACTCCATGAGAGGTTTGGGTTAAGGTTAGTAAAAGAAGAGGTTATCCTATACATTATTTACCTACTTAGAAGAATGGGACAAGGGAAGGTATTTTATAGTGGAGGCTTATTGGTAGTTATAGTGGACTAGACTTGTTATCCTTGTTGATTCATGTTGGCTAAACTTTGTGTTGTACTTATTTACAAGGCTAAGCATTATGAACTTGAATTAGAGTTACATGGTACGGTTCAGGGTTGTCTGTGTTATGCCTAGGGCATGGGTATGGTTAGTGGTCTAGCAGTCATTGGATTTCAGGCCGAGAAAGTATGCATGGCTATCTTGTTAATTATGTCTTATAGATTTAATGAATCGAAGGATGCTAGAGTATCAAGGTATGACCGGATTAGTAGAACAAGGCTAAGGGTTACATAAGGGTCTTAATTACTAACAGTAGAGGGTAAAGAAATCATTAGGGTTGGGTATCATAAAACTTATAGATAATTACGAAATGAGATTTGACTTCACAAAGAAATGGGTACTTGGTGACTATGGTTGTTAATATCCAAAGGTGTTAAGGAATTACTTAATGAAAGAACTCAGGTTAATAACTTCAAGTTGTATTCTTCCTTCTGGATATTTATGTGATTTAATTCGGGTCGACCGATGATGCTTACCAGTATGTGTGGTTTTGTACTGATACTACTCTTACTATACTTTTTTGTGGTATAGTCTGGTTGTAGGATCAGTAGGTGTTTCATGCTTGATACGGTAAAGATCTTCAACAACTTCTGTTATTGTTCCTACAATAGAAGCTGTGTCTTTTGTCTTGTATTTCCTCTGAGTAGCTCTTGTACCTGTTTAGACTAGTTCCTTGAGAAATGTTTTCAGTTGTAATTAAAGTTTGTAAATCGATTGTAACAAATGAAGTATTTCTTAGATTATTTAACTTCTGCATATATTTTTCAAATGAGTGGTAAGGGTTCTCCAATCTAGGTGGATTAGAGTAGGTAGATTAGAGTAGGTGCTCGCACGATCCGGCTAGTTAGATCATGATGGTGGTACTGGTTATTATCCTCTTGATGCAATATGTAAAACTTACTGACTTGTTTTCTAGATTAGGGTGGATTTCCTGATTGCAGGTTTATATAGTTGTGTTTGATATTGTTGCTTTGGGTGGTCCTCACCATCGCATTGAATTTGAGTTGGTCGATGTTGTTGTTGAGTACATATGTGTTGATACTCATGCTTTTTTTAATTTTTGCACTTTATGTACAAGTACTGATCCTGTCTTCCCCAGGCATTGAGTTGGTGTTTCTCTTGGGTTGATTTTCAAGTTTTGAGGTAGCTGTCACCTGGCTCGTGGCTACACTAGATATCTTCTATCTTTATTGTTTGTTGTTTCTTCCTATTTTTACGACACACTTCAGACATTTATTGTACTGATATTAGTCGTAGAGGTTTGTACATTGTGAATTCCTATTTCTGGGTGGTTTTCTTGAGTACTGCATTTAAAGCTTAGTCTTTTCTTGTTTTTCACATATTTTATTGATTATATCATGACTTTCGTTTTTATTGATATTTTGAGTGGGCTTGCCTATCAAGGGGGCAGGATAGGCACCATCACAACCCGATTTTGTGCCGTGACAAGTTGATATAAGAGACTCAGGTTTATTGGTCTTACAAGTAAAAGTCGATTCTAGTTGAGTCTTGTAGATCAGTGTAGAGACGTCTGTTATCTATCTTCGAGAGGCTATGAGACTTCAGGAAAATTCTTTTCTTCTTTCTTAACATGTGAAATGACTCCTTTATTTGATTACTAATATTCTTGTATTATTCTTTCACAGGTAGTGAGAACTTGTGCATCTTTGGGTAGAGGTCAGGAGCCTGTTCAAGTTCCCGTACTGACTGTCTGTACTGGGACACACAGACAGGGAAGGGGATGCGGTAGGGGCCGAGGAAGAGGTCATAGTAGAGGTAGAGCTTAGGCAGCTACTCAGATTCATGTTAGGGAGGAGTCCCCTGAGGTTAAGATTGCCAGATGATGATCAGATTCCATTTGAGAAAGTAGGCCCAGGTTCGGATCCACCTCGTTTTGTTGTTGCTCTAGTGCTTCAGGACATTTTGATTCAGTTTTTGGGTGTTTGATAGAGTTTGGCTCAGGGTAGTGGATTGAAAGGTAGTCCTCAGGGCTCTCAGACAAGAGTTGGGGTACCAGGGTCCAGTGGTTCAACAGCGTCTTGATATGATGGCATGCCATTGCCAGGAGTGGGAGCCATAGGTGGAGTTAGGACAGCTATGTCAGATGAGGAGCATCAGAGGTTTGAGAGATTAAGGAAGATGGACCCACCCTAATTTTAGGGTGGTCAGGGCGAGGATGCATACGAGTTTCTGGTTAGCTGCCACGACAGGCTTCAGAGGTTATGGTTAGTTGTGTCCCACAGGGTTGATTACACTGCTTTGCAGATGCATGATCCCGCTAAGCAGTGGTGGAGCTCTTATGATGAATCTAGGCTTGCGGGGTCTCATCCGATGACTTGGGCAGTATTTACATAGGTTTTTCTTGACCACTTCATTCCTCGTAGCCTGAGGAAGGAGAACAGACACCAGATTGAGCACTTAACATACAATCCATTCTCAGTGATTGAGTATGAGACTCAGTTTTATGCATTATCTCATCATGCTATGATGATACTACCAGATGCGACAACGAGGATCAAGAGATTTGTGAGAGGGTTGACATTTAGGGTTAGAGAGGTAGTATTTCCTACAGCTCAAATGGATTGTTACAGGGAGTATATAGCAGTCTCAATGCCAACAACTAGCGAGCCAACAAGAGTTTACTTTTGATACGTTTTAACACACCATGTTATCCATTGATCATTAGGATTTTACAAGAGGCATTATTTTCGGATTTGCTCTGCCTTATAAACTTGCTTTCCATTACAACATGTGTGTGCCCCAACCCATAAGGATCATACAAACTTGACGTCATCCCCACCTTCCTTCAATATATATCCACAAATATGGTCAGAAATTCAAATTTGAATTTTAAATTTTCAATATTTTAAGAAAACACTTAATTGGTCCATGACCAAATTGTCCTAATAAATTTATTGCCAAATTCAAATCAAATCATCTAGATTTACTTTATTATATGGTATTAACAAATCTCAATATGTATCTATCTATATATATATATATATATATATTTCAATTCCCTCATCTCTCTCAAAATTAGGAATTCATTCATATATTTTGCTTTCAGAGAAAGTGTTCTTTTTTGTGTATGTACCACACATGATTGGAAAGGGGCTTAGAGATACTAGGAATTTAAGCGAAAGTCAGAGAAAGGTCATAGAAAAGAAAAGAATAGCTAGTTTGTTCAAAAAGACGCAAGAATTATCACCCTATGTGATATACTTGTTGCTCTAATAATGTTTTGTCCTGGAGAAGCCATTCCTTGTTTGGCGAGGTCATTTCAATTCATTTAGACAAACAATAGAAATGGTTTTACTAGGACAAAAAATAATTAGAGCAACAAGTATATCACACAGGGTTGATAACTCTTGTGCCTTTTTGAACGAACTAGTTATTCTTTTATTTTTGATGGGTTTTCACTAACTTTCAGACAAATTCCTAGTCGATTTAAACAAAATTCAAACCAACTTAATCAATTTCGCAATTGTTGAAGCCAAGTCGAACCAAATGAAATACACATTTATTGGTTTGATTATTATCGGTTGGTTTGATTTTGGTTCTCAAGAAGTTTAGTGATATTTCCCTCTTCTTTGTTTCATTTCAAAAAAGAGTTTTTCATCATTTTTTCGATTTATATTTATTTTACTACACTTTTATTGTTATGGCTACAATTTCCTTAGATTAGGGAGAAATTGTCTTGAGATATAAATAAGTTTTTAATAAATTAAAAAAAATTACAAAAATACAAAAAGAATACTCATGAAAAATCTCATAGTTATTTCTCTACACAAGTTTGGATTTATGGCTCTCTTTAAAGAAATTAGCTTAAGGTTTAAGGTAATTATTTCTCCAAAATATTGGTAAGATCTCATAGTTATTTCTCTAAGAAATTTTCATATATATATATATATATACCCACACTAGATATAGAGGAGCTCGTGCTAGCACATGCCCTATATATATTACTTTTTTTGTCTCAATTTATGTGACACAAGTAGAATTTAAATAGTCAATCAAATTTTTTACATGATTTTAGATATTTTTAGTTGTTAACCATTGTGATTTATAATACATTTTATGTAATTTTCAAATAATATATGTTACCCCTTCTGTTCCAATTTATGTGGCATTGATACAATTTCGAGAGTCAAATAAATTTTCTAAATATCTTTTAAATATTTTATGTTGTTAGTTATTGTGATTTATAGTACATTTTTCTTCTATCCCAATTAATGTTGCACTGATAAAATTTTGAGAGTCAATCAAATACTACTTTTGTGCTATTTTTATATTTTATACTACCAAATAGTAAATTTACCTACCAAAAAAATAATAAATTAAATGAAAAGTTAACTACTTGATTAATTAATTCATTATTCTCTGAGCCAAATTTTAACAGTTATAAAAGAATACTTCAATGTAGACCCGATTCATTTGAATGGCTATCTTCATTTGCATATTTTAATGATGCATTCAAGAAAGAAGTTTCAAAAGTCAAAAACGTCTAGGATTGAATTAGACAAATATGGAGTGAAATTAATGACACTTCTTTCAACTTCTTATTTTTATACATAATTTCTGTCACGATCCAAAACTAAAATCGTAATGGCACCTATCACATCCATTGCGATAGGTAAGCCAAAACCCAGTCCCACATTTACCAAAGTAATAAGAAGTAGAAGAAATTAAAATACCACTAGAAATAATCTCATAAAACAACATATAAGAGAGAATACAAATATCACCAACAACCCAAGGTCGGGTAATCACAAGTTCAAGCCTCTAAGAGAAGAAATATAATAAATAGTAAAAAAATGTCTAACATGCGAAGAAAAGCATAATACTAAAATGGAGGAGAATTCGGGGGTCGCTGGGATCAACAATTGCTTACTCAGAATCTCCGGAGACTAGATAACCATAAACAATTACAGCAATCAGCGTTGGGGACCACCAACACAATATCTGCACATAAGATGCAGAAAATAAACAAGTGTGAGTGTGGTATTACGTATACTCAACAACAGCATCAACTGACGCTAATTCAAAGCGATGGCGAGAGCCCCTAAACTACTACTACTATCTATATCCTTGAAGCACCTGCATACTAGAAAATCCACTCCTAGTCTAGCAAATAAGCAACCACAACAAGGAATCAACTTTGAATGAAAGGCCACAATTACTCAAATCAGGTCAAGATCAACAATCCATCCAAAACTGTACAAGGCAATATCAGGATCAATCAAATAAAAATGATGAGATGAATGCAATTTGTTGCAATGCATGATAAAGTATACACCCGCTGCTCAGTATTGGCAGCTGGGACTCATAGGGGACTCCCAAGGTCCATATACCCGTCCTGAATAATTTCCAATCGGGCATGCAAATCATGAATCTGCCCGAAATCATTTCTCATCGGGCCACTTGAAACGATTTTCCATCATTGCATACAAGTCAAAAATTAGTAAATCTACCCGGAACACTTTCTCATCGGGCATGCAAACATTTTCTACTCAGTAGAAAACCGCCCGAAACTCTTTTCCACCAAGCATGCAATCATTTTCAAATCATTTTTTCTCAAAATACCGCCTTTTCAATGTCATGATATGAATATGAGTGAGTATGCATAATTTACAATGATAAAGGAAGCACAAACAGTCCAAATTCCGGCACACAAGGTCATACTCAAATCAACAATACCAGCGACAAGCCTCAAAATCATCAATCTCTCTCAAAAAATTCAAATCTTGCTTTTAAGGGGAAAATATAATCAACATCATCACTTATCTAATAATACGATAGAATCATTAATCCCCGTTTCATACTAGAATCCATCAATCAAAACAAGGGAAATTGACAATCAAGTTCATTATTCAATTTTTAATCCTTTCAATACATCGGTATCCACATAGATGTTCATTAGCTCATCTATACGGGATTTGATTCCTCATTACTCCGCTTACAATCAACTAACACATAAGCACTTTGAAAAAGACTCAAAGAAAGTTTCAACTTACCTTAACGGAGTTCGAAGAATCAAACTGAAGCTTTATCCTTCCAAATGTTCCCAGTCTAGTCAAATATGAAATATTCTACACAAGCAAACGAAACTAAAGACACCCATACTGCTATACTTCGGATCCAGGTCCAAAAAGTCAACCCCAAGCACACAAGGAAAAAATTAAAATTTTATAGAAAAAGTCAATTTATCCATAACTTAGGAGATCAAATATGAAATTTTATTGAAAATGGAGTTAAAATTGACCTCGAAATCGTTAATTTATCAAGTTTTAACTTTACCGAAAAAATTCTAAATTTTCAAGTTGAAAAATCAAGATTTGTAGGTAAAATCATAGGGAAATATTAAAATTTTAATTTACAAACTTATCGAAGAAGAAATTTTGAAAATCCTCTTAGAACCTTCCAAAATCGTGTTCTAAAACTTCAAAAATCGAGTTATGAGATTTATGATCGAAAATAGAATTTTAAATCACTGACAGTGATTCCTTCTTCAAGAACGGGATACCTCCGTCATGTTTGAGTAGCTGACCGACCCGGATCCACCTTGTTCGCGATGGTCCTATCGCGTTTGTGGAAGACAACCCAGACCTAGACCCAATATTCCCTTCATCGCTAGCGTGGCTCCTATCTTGTGTTCGTGATGGCCAATATCCTTCCTCCTTCTAGAATGCAGACAAGGTACCATGAACACGAAAAAGAAATTTCAGTTGCACCAGCAACAACCAAGGCTAAAAATTATTCGAACGAAACCTCGAGATGCATTCAGAACTCCATGAACACAAACCAATTATTGTACTAAGATAAATTCAACATTCTGGACACAACAGAACCATCAGAATTTCGAATGGAGGTTGTTATCAACCGATGTTGACCAAAATTAACTCTAAGCCTTAACTTTACAAAATTTCAATCAACTACTCAAAATTCATCTGAACGCCTCAGGGCCTGAACCAACAACACTACTAACCCAAAAACAACGTTCCGGAGCTAATGGAATTGGCAGAATTCTTATACGACCTCTAATTCTCCAAATGTTACCAAAGTCGACCATACCAGCCTTCCAAAATTAAAAAAAACTCACTTAACATGCAACCAAGCACCTCGGGAACCATGACACCCACTCCCGCGGACCATAAATATCATAATACAACAATAGAAAGAGATAAAATGGTCAAAACACACCAAAAAACAAAAATCAATATGCGGGTTATTACCGTTTCAAATAAGAAAAAATTAGAAATACTTTCTACTCATTTGAAGAGTTGGACGAGTGAAGTTTCTTCTCAGAAGGAGATTGAGTAAGTGTTTCTCATATCAAAATATTACGATATAAGGCACCACCAAGAACAAATTATATATATATAGTAGCCATATCCATTTGCATGGTGGAGAAATGATAAATTAGTACTGCGTATTTTATGCAATTTTGAGTCTATTGACTTAGTATTTGTATTTTATTATTTTGAAGAAATGGATAATGGAGAAGCAACTTAATTGACAAGGGCAAAGGCGGAGCCAAGATTTTTATTAAGGGGGTTTAAAAGTGCACACATGAACTAGCCGAAGAGGGTTCAACATCTACTATATATACATTAAAAATAATTTTAACCATGTATAAATAGTGTAATTTTTGACTGAAGGGGATCCGAATGAACCCCTAAGTATATGTTAGCCCCACCCCTGGACAAGGGTCCATGTTGATTTTATTTTTTAAGCATGATTTCAAGCCTTTCCAACACTCACAAAATTAAGGTGAAAATGAATCTTCATGTTTAAAGACCCCTTCGAGACAAATTTAAAAGCAAGAGCATGCAAAAGGGTAGTATTCTGTTGTGTTGATTTTCTTCCCTGAAAATATAAAGTTCTAACCGGTATAAGGAAGCGAGACTCACTACAAGAAAAATTCGAATGGACAGTATGATATATATTTGCATCTGCGTCTATATATATCGAGAAATTTCACTATTTTCTTTATTTTTAAGATATTCCATCTGTCCCAATTTATATGACTTACTTTCCTTTTTAGTCAATTTCAAAGGAATGACACATTTCTACATTTGGTAACAATTTGACATTAAAATGCCTATGTTACCCATAATGAAATGATGTATTAGTAATGCTTGCAATTGTAATGATAGTATTAGTTATGCTTGCATTAGTTATGTTGAGATTATTTCTTATGCAGTGTTTGATTTGGTGTGTTAAAAAATATAACTAGCATTGCATATTTCTAAAAAAAAATATTATTTACAAAAATATCCTCCACAAGTATAATATAAATAATGTGGAAAAGGTTTTTGCGGGGCTATTGTGCCTTTACCTATACTAATGCATGCATTAAATTCTCTTACATTACTAATACCATGGTTTCCCATGTATTAGTTATGCATAGCATAATACACAATAGAGTGTATAACTAATGCTTGCATTTATACATAGGTTGAAAAAGTGTATCAAACAAGGTATTAGTAATACATAGAGCTAATGCATGCATTATTTTTTCTAATACATCCTACCAAACGATCCCTAAATGTATAAGTACAGATGCGTGTAAAAAAAATTACTCACTCTGTCCTAATTTATATGAGTTAATTTGACTCGGGACGGAGTTTAAGAAAGAAGGAAATACTATTGAAACTTGTGGTTAAAATAAGTGATAGATGTTTGTGTAATTATAAATCATATTTTGCATTATTCTAATACACCCTACCAAATGAAAGTATGTTACGTAATACTTTCTATTCCACTTTATATCCATTAAAGTGCAGGTTATAATCTCTCTATAGGTATAGATGTATAGTGTTTCTTATTTTTATCTTTTTTCTTACATTAATATTATACATTTAATTTTTTTTTAAAAAAAAATAACATTAGCTGGTGCAAAAAGGAGAAAGGTCAATAGATCATGATTATATATGGTTAAATAGGAGTGTATTATATGGAGTAGAAATAAAGACAATATTTCTGGTTCCTTTATATAAATGAAATAACAAATGTGATGAAATTGCTAATACTGGGGTTAAGGATGGAAATTGAAAAAAAGTTGAATATTAGAAAAATGGATAATGTTCCTTTTCATTTCATCTTTCAGTTCCTTTTTTGGTTTCGCAAGGAGAAAGGTCAATAGATCATGATTATATATGGTTAAATAGGAGTGTATTATATGGAGTAGAAATAAAGACAATATTTCTGGTTCCTTTATATAAATGAAATAACAAATGTGATGAAATTGCTAATACTGGGGTTAAGGATGGAAATTGAAAAAAAGTTGAATATTAGAAAAATGGATAATGTTCCTTTTCATTTCATCTTTCAGTTCCTTTTTTGGTTTCGCTTGTATCTAAGATACAAGTATCTATTCGATGTATCTAGGTGAAATTTTAGACAAATTATATAATTTTGAAATTTCGCTTGTATCTAAGATACAAGTATCTACTCGATGTATCTAGGTGAAACCTTAGACAAATTGTATAATTTTTGAAACTCCTATATTGCCTAGTAATTAGTTGTTAAACATCTGTGTTTTATGTAGTTTACTCCTATTTTATATGATCACTTAACTATAACAATTTATCTACAAAAATTACTTATATTTATTTTACATTAATAAAGTCATTTAAGTTAGAAAAATTTCCCCCACAAAGTAATTTTTACCTTAATTAAATGATTACAAAATCCTTCTTCAAATTTGGCTTCGTAATACTTATTTTCTTTGTGATTATGATATATTGTGATTACTTTTTTATTTATTTATTTTTAAATAATTGTTTTTACTTTTTTATTATTATAAAAAATATAATTTAACATAATTGTCATATCTAATATATTCTGTTATTTAAATAGTTATATAGACATCCTTCTTTTCAAGAAAAAAATTGTGCTATATATAGTTGAGTCAGATCTCTTTATAACGTCACCTCGTTATAACAACATTTCACTATAGAAGCTTGATTTTCTCCTGAACCGATTTTTCATGTTATATTTTGCTTCTGTATAACGACATTCTACCTATAACAGCAATGACGTTTATTATTGCGGTACACTCTTGGTCAAATTATTTCTCTATAACAGCATACTCAAATATTATGTAATAATATTTTGTAAGAAATATATTATGTACAAAATAAAATATCAAAATATTTGTGGTAATTATCATTTATGTCATGCACATAGTAAATTTCAAGTACAAATATCTAATTTAAATTAAAAAATTGCATTTAAATGGTGCACATCAGTTATTTCATAACTTCACGAGGAAAAGACTACTAATGTTTGCCTTTTTTATATTCATACTTTTTCTAAACGTACATATTTTTGCTTATAACAGCTAAATGTTATCTGAATATTAAATGCTAGTATAAATATATAACAACACCTTTCTATAGTAACCATGAAATTTTCGGACAAACGATGCCAATTTGACTGTATAGGTTATGTTAATTTTTCATTTTAGAATATTCCTAAATCCATGTGGTAATTTTTCAGATTGTGCTGCAATAATTGAATATTAAGATTTTGCTTCCCTTCATTGAAATAAGGAAAAGAAAATTAGACTAGCATTGTAACCGATTATCAATAAATTATCGAAAATAACTTTTTTATTCTTCAAGATAGGAATAACTAAGGTCTAAATATACTTCACTACTCTCCCCAAATTTCACTTATGAGATCATACTCTATATGTCATTGTATCAATTAATTAACACCACATTTTCCAGGTTATCAATCTTCAAGAATAAACAAATTATCAAATCACTGCATATCCGGTGTACTAACACTGAATCGATCTTCAATAAATTATTTCAAGTCTCTAACCAAATTGTTTGCCGGGAAAATCACCAATGTGCAAAAGAAGTTAAATTTGTGGATGAGGGGCTAGAGGCAAGTGAATATTCTACTAAGCAAAGAAATAAGAAATTTGAATAGCAAAAGATAAGAACTAGAGAATGATAACAATATATCAATATCAAGCAATTATCAGTTCAAACACAGGCTACGAGCCTCATTCTCGAATAGGTTTCTTGTTGGCACCCACAGTAACCCTTCGATAGAAGAATCATCTAATCCGAGTCTTAAGCAAACACTTAGCCATTTTAAGACAAAATATAATCCAACTCAACTTAATCAAATAATATCTCAAAAAATTAACAAAACAATAGAAATGCGGAAAATCAACAACGATCTATTACAACTCCCCGTGAAACTGAAAGTCATCGTACAAGAACTTCTAAAACAAATATATATCTCAAAGAAATATCCAAAACTAATAAAAGATCAAGAATGTATCATTGTACGAAGGATGGATAAGAATCACTATGATAATTCACGACAGCCTGAAGAAGTAGTGCTCACCCTTGGATCGAGATCGGTTGTCAAACGCTAGAGATAAGGTCGAGTCTTAGCCTCTGGAACACTCTCTTCATTCAACAAAAGAAGAGCACAAGGTAGTATCAGTACAAACCACTATGTACTGGTAGATATCACAGACCAACTCAATTTAGAAATATGTAAACACATAAACCAAATAACAAGTAGACAGGCATCAACACATTGCAAGTAATTCAATGAATCAATAAGTATATCAATGATAGGTCAAACAATGCCCACAATCAAGTCACTTAACCATCAACAGTATCAACCATATCGTAAACAACCACGAAATTAACAATCATAACATAAGGAGAAACTATGTCCATCTCAACCTCACAATTAGTATACCATTAGTTCGTTATCAAGTCATAAGTCATGCTACCTCACAAAATCACACTAGTCTATACACACATGATTAGGGAGTTGTTTCTGCCCAACTAGTCATGAATTGCAGGGGACAATCTAAGTTTATGTACCGTACCGGTGTGACACCCGATCTTCTATGATAAGCAATACATATTCGTACCAGGGTTGTACTAGATCCTCCATAATCATATTATATGCATTTCATCAATCTCGCTATCTCTCAGGATACAACACAATATACTAAATTTATAAGTGCACTTACAATCATGAAGCATTTCGATCAAGTTCAATATTCAATGATTTATTCATACAAGTGTCAACAATCCAAATACCATCAATTACAAGCATGTCCAAAAATCAATCAACAAGCATCCAGTTTAGGAGCATACATACAACCAAATCGAGTCTAAACTCCAAGTAATTCATAACCTACATCAATAGAAGAACCTGAATGTGAGTTAGTCAGTAAGAGTCTTGCCTTTCCTCAAAGCTTTGGACCTTTCACAACCTAAAAATAACAATATAAGAGTATTTAATTATTTACTTTTCAATTCTAAGACTTAGGGATTAAACCCATTGATTTTACCTTTTTTCATAGCCTAAATCATAGTATAAGAATTTTTCAACCAATAATTTATCCAAAATCTCCATAATTCACGTTCGAGGGGAGTAATTTTACTTTGGAGTGATAATTAGAAACCTAGAATCATTACTAGGTAAATTTAGGAATACCCATAGTTTTTCATCACGATTCATGAACTTAGGGTCTAAACCCAAGAATTCTATCATAAACCCCCGTTCTAATCATTCTATGAATTAAACGGATTAAACTTTGTTAGAAGGAAGTAATGGTCTTACCTTATCGATGAAAATCGCCCAAGTTGGTGGGAAAATTTCCTCTCTCAAGCCTAAGCATGAACCTTTAGATTTTTGGAGAAATTACCTCTGATTTTTGGGAATCGAGCATTTAATTTTCCCGATGACCGCTACAGCAGGCACTTGACCGCTACAGCGGTCCCACTATAGCGGCCAAGTAGCTCGCCCCAGCGGTCTGCCCCTCCTCACACACACCTCCACAAAAGACTCTCCATAGTGGTGACATGACTGCCACATCGGTCCCTAAACCGAAACTTGGGGGAGCTTCAATGTTTCCTTCATTTCACGACACACACCTAGATTTTTGACAACACAAATATATCTCGATACATCAACTACTATAATCGGAGTTCTACGAGTTTGATTCCCATTATGAAAGTTCTTATGGAACACTATCCTTCTCGACTATCCAAAAATGGAAAAACAATCATTATATGCTACACTTAGAGCCACAAATCAACTCTAAAGCGCACAACACCTGATTTTCATTAGAAACCATCCTACCCTGAAATTTTATCAACTCTCATACTAGGGAAAACTCTAGCTAGGTAGTTATGTCCTATACAACTCTATAACCACGGGATGGGTTATTATATTTCTAATTCTTATCGGTAGAATAGCCTGGGAGACCTTTGTACTTGTCTTCGTTTGTCACCTGAACCCTCCTACTCACGCCTTTGTCAACTGAATCTTTAAACTCAATAAAATATAGGACTTTAAATCCTTTTCTTATCAAGTCAATGTGTGTGTAATAATACTACCGATTACACATGAATTTCATGTTATTTTTTATTGACATGTAAGAAATTAAATGTTAATTTTTTAAAAAAAATAAATACACCACTTTTGTATTTTCAACAGTCATTTGTCCATATTTGTTCATAAATTGGGCACCAAATTCATGCCAACTAGTGGAATTCGTCCCAATATGACTTGAATTTTTAACTACATGTTCATAAACATAAACCCCAATGAATTCCAATCACAATTTTAAATTAATTTCACAGATTTACAAGACCCATTTGTTATTCTTCAAGCTTTATCAAGTCTATCAATGGAGTTTTTGTAATTTTTTAATACCCACCATCAACCTTTACTTTAATCCATACCCACACTTATTCTTTGATTCCAGCTAACACGAACAATGATCTCAATTTTTTTAAATTAAAAAGAAAACTAAAAATTTAGAAGAAAATTTAAAAAAATACTCATGAGATTGAATTATTTATTTTTTTTGGCAGAACAAAGGGACCAAGGGGACATAATGAAGGGAGGAGGGAGGGTGGGGGTAAGACAAAGAAGGAGGAGGAGGAGGAGGAGAAGAAGTAGAAGAAGTAGTGTGTGGGTGTAGTGGGTGGATTTGAAGAAGAAAGTTGGAGGGGGGAGGGGTGGCGGAGGGGATGATTGAAGAAGAAGAAAGATTTTTAAATTTTTTTTCTTTTTAAAATTTATCATTGTTTTTTGTAATGTTAATGTTTCTAAATGTAAAATATTATTTTTACTCTCTTTTAAACGTGTGTAAATACATATTTTTCCAACTCAGCAAGATTAAAGTCACATAAGCTCAGCCAATGGTCAGAGAGGTTTAAAATATTATATTTTATTGAGTTTAAGGATTCAGTTGGCAAAAGGGTGAGTAGGAGGGTCCATGTGACAAACGGAGATAAGTACAAGGGTCTCTCAGGATATTCTGCCAATCTTGTCCGTAAGTCAAACTTCTATTTCCATGTTATTACTCTCCATATTGTACCCATCATGGCATATAACTCCTCATATAAAAAAATTATGTATGAAATAACTCAAAACACGATATATAAGTCAATAACTTCTAATCTCAAGCCGTATATTGGCATAAACCACAATCTGAGCATCACAATTACAAATCAATTCAACACATACGGCAGTCTATTAGCTCTTCCACCAAATAGCATGTCTTACACGATAAGTCTCACCCAAGCTAAGTCTGAATATAGTAAGTCATAACCTACCTCAATGTCGAACTACAAGCCTCCACTATCACAAAGTAGTTTTCCCCTTTCGAATAGCCTCAAAACAGTCTCAATCTATCAAAAATATGTTCTACATATAAATACGAGTCTATTGATACCCATATTGTGACATAAAAGTTTGAGTCAAACTTGGGTCAAAAAGTCAACCCCCAAAATTCAGGAATGAAACTAGAAAATTCTTTTAAAATCACTTTACCCATAAGATAAGGAACTCAAATATGAATTTTCATTAAAACAAATAGAGCTCAAATTGGACTTCAAATCACAATTTTACACTCTCTTAGGTTTTGGAGAAGAAGCCCCAAAAATTCATTTCAAAGACGCGATTAATCGATGAAAATAACAAAAAATCATTGGGGAATTGTCAAAATAAAGGTTAGAAACTTGCCCCCGAAGAATCTTTGAGAACCCTTCAACAATCACCTAAATATGAGCTCTAAAATTCCCAAAAATGAAAAATGAAGCTTAAGTTTAAATCTAAAATTTTAATTCTGGGGTTTTCTTCGTAAATATGACACCATATCATCAATGCAGTCCCAACTCGGCCCAGAACCTCACAAATGTGAGGCCCATCTCATGAACACTAAGGCCAAACGTGATCGATCCAGTCTCCTTTCTCTTTGCATACGTGAAGCTCTGTCCGTAAATGGATGGTCCAAATCATCCTCGTTCGCAAACACGGTGGTCCTCTCGTGAACGTGAAGAAAGATTCTTGTACCAGCTGACAACAACAACAACATACCCAGTGTATTTCCACCAGGTGGGGTCTGGGGAGGGTAAAGTGTACGCAGTCCAGACCACTACCTCAGATGAAGTTGTACCAGCTGACAGCAACCAAGAAAATAGTCCAATGCTCAGAACGGACCCCTAAAACTTATTTGGAGTCTTTATTTCAAACACAAATCAATAGTTCAAATTAGTTTTAAAATATATTCTCGATGTATTGGAATAGATGAAACACCGTTCTGAGATTGTTTATATCAAATATTGGTTGAAGTAAAATATCACGACACAAAATTCTAAGAGTTATGATAAGCAAAAATAAATTCCATAAAATAAAATAAGTTTAACTCGAAAACTCAAATAAATCAAAAATAAGATAAGCAAAAGATTCCATACACAAGGAAATACCAACGATAGTAATTCAGCATATCACAATTCGATAATAGCTAAAAAGGAACAGAATAGAACCCAAAATATCCCAAAACTCAGTTTCCATGAATATACAAGAGCGAATCTAAGTCCAACTTACATAAGTACATAAAACAACATTATCCGTGAAAGATAAAATAGACTGAAAGTAAAGAGATAGATGAAGTTGGGCGATCTCTGAAGGTAGAAACTCTACACAACTTCAATATTGTTTCCTCACACAATCTCTAAATGTGGAGGCCACTCAAACGGAAATTTACATTAAAAGATGCAGAAAAGTAGGAGTGAGTATGGTCCTCTTATACTCAGTAGGCATCATAAGCCGACTAAGTTTAAGCAGAAAAATATAACAAGTAAAGAATACTAAAAACAACTCTGCAAGTAGAAAAGTCCCATCAGTTCAATATCAAGTAATATCATGATATATCTCAATCACGACAACAATCCAAAAGCACTACAACGTAATGCAATAATATAGAATGATATGCAATGGCCAATGCCTACCGTGTATGATACAATCCAAAATGCCTCCGGAACTTTTGATGGAATGATCATGAAGCGAGAGGTGTTTGATGACTCCTTAGTGCTATCCAAAGGGTTCCATGAGTTATAGATTACATCCAAGAAGGGTAGAGGGGCCTTGGAGAGGTCAAAAAGAAGCAAAAACTAGCTAAAAAGGCCTTGGAGGGACCTGTGAGCTCACCTTCACCCGCAGGTGAAGGACATGCATACGCAGGTGGCAGGTATTGGCATCTGTACCCCTGAACTGCGTGGGCAGGTGGACCAAATCGGTTGGGCTTGCTATTTTGTTGGAAATGGGTCAATTTTGGACCCATAGTTGTAATAAATGGTCCATGGCTATAAATAGTAGCTTCTTCTTCATTTTTAGGTGAACTTTGATGATTATGAACAATTATACACTTGAGAGTGTGAGTGAGCTTGGATTAGTTTGCGTTGAATTATCGTTTGGAAATGTCGGTTGCTTGAGAGTTTGATTCCCTTGTGGTCTATGTAGGATTTAGGTGTTTTGTAGGATTATTGAATTGAGGATTTAGGGCTTTATATACCCTTTATTTTCTTTCAATTTCCTTCTTTGTTTCTATTTATTTCTTTATCTATCTTTACTTTTGATTCCTTGTTTATCTTCGTTTTCGTATCTTGTTCTTCTTTTTTGTATTTTTTCCGTTATCATTTGCTATCAAGTGCTTGGATTAGGGTTGTTTCCACAATCCTATGTCTTTGAATTGATATTATTAAAAAAAAGGAGTCAAAATCATTTTCTACAAAAACCCCAAAAATATTTTTGTGTTTTTGGGATTAGGGTAGGATGGATGAAATGGAGGCTCGCATCTGGAATCTTGTGTGATAAGAAGGTGTCTCCTAAACTCAAAGGCAAGTTCTACAGAGTAGTGGTTAGACCAGCTTTGTTATATGGTGCGAAGTGTTGGCCAGTCAAGAAAGCTCACATCCAAAAGATGAAGGTGGCGGAGATGAAAATATTGAGGTAGATGTGTGGGTGTACTAGGAAGGGTAGGATTAGGAATGAGATTATTCGAGATAAACTGGGAGTAGCATCGGTGGAAGCCAAGATGCGGGAAGTGAGGTTGAGATGGTTTGGGCATGTGTTGAGGAGGGGCACGGATGCCTCAGTGCGGAGTTGTGAGATGTTGGCTAGGGATGGATTCAGGCGAGCAAGGGGTAGATCAAAGAAATATTGGAGGGAGGTGATTAGACATGATATGGAGCAGCTTCAGCTTATCGAGGACATGACCCTATATAGGAAGGTGTAGAGGAGTCGGATTAGGGTAGAAGGTTAGTTGGAAGGGGGCATCATTGTTAGTAGATAGGAGAATTTTGTTTTCATTAGTGGTGATTGTAGCTAGAGTATTTGTATTATTTCAAAGTGTGTTATTACTTGTTGTATTACTTGGTGGGTCCTGCTTATATTATTATTGGGTGTGGTTATACATATCGTTTCTTGTCCCTATATTATTTCTTTTCTACACTGTTGTATCTTGAGCCGGGGGTCTTTCGAAAACAGTCTCTCTATCTCACATCTGAGGTAGTGGTATGGACTGCGTACACCTATCCTCCCCAGAACCCACGTGGTAGGAATATACTGGGTATGTTGTTGTTGTTGTTGTTGTTGTTTTTGAGTCATTTTGTCGTTTCTAGACTAGATTTGTTCCATCTAGTACTATTTAGATTGGATCTTGAGCTTTTGGTGTATTTGGAAGAGATTTGGAGAAAACCGCATTGATGAGTTCTTGAGTTTGAAGAAAAAGTAAAGTGGCTATTTTGGTGTGGGTTTGAAGGTTAAATTTGGTGGGAAAGTGTTCTCCATGTTGAAGAGAACATAAATCTGAAATTTCATGCAATTTCAAACAAGAATGAGTTAGTTGGAAATTTGGTGTTCTTAGTGATCTTGAGGATCTTCATATCTTCAAGAGGAAGATTCATCAAAAAGTTGTTATTTGATTCAAAAGGAGGCCAAAATTAGCAAAGAAAAGTGTTAGTACTAAGGAATATCCAAAAAGAGAGGAATATTCTTGGAAGGAGAGTACAAGAGGGCCCATAGAAGGGCAAAATGAGGAAGTTTCGAGTGCACTGCCTAGGAGAACCTGCGCCAGCACCTGCCCACGCAGGTCAAGCACCTGCGGGCGCAGGTCACCAACGCAGGTGACTCCAGGTTCACTAGAAGTGACCTGCAAAGTCCCACCAGCGAGGGCAGATCCCACATGTGCCCACACCTCAACTGCTCCAAAATCGATTTTTGCTCAGGTTCCAGCGTCCTAATTCCATTTCTTGATTCTTAATCTCATTTATTGATTCATAAAACTAATTAACAACTAGTAATTGATCTACTTAGTTGGTTGATTAATCTTAGAGTCCGTTTTCTTTCTTCGTCCATTTCTTTTTGTGCTTTTCTCTTTTTGTTTCATTGTAATTTCTTGTTTCAAGTACGTTAGTTTGCTTGAGTAATTTATTCTTAAAACAAGAATCCATTCCGACCACGAGTAGCAATTGACACCACGTCATCCATCCGAGTAGAAATGATCTTTCAATACCAGCGACCCCTATTGAGAGGCAAAACAAAGGTGTGCACTCCAAGAGATTGTGAGGTTGATTTCTTAACGCTAAGCTGTTTGTTGTTTTTTGTTTATTGTTTCTTCTTTCTAGGTACAATGGCTCTGGTAGATGATACTCAAGGTTCTTCGGGAGAGGTTAACATGGAATCCCTAATGACGGTTATCATAAGTATGAGGGAAGAAATGAACGAGAAGTTCAATACTATGGATAGCCGAATGGGATAACTTGAAGGGGATATGACTAACTTGACAGAACATCAAAACTCTACATTTTCCACTTCCTAAAACTACCATGCTACCTCTAGTGGACATTCTCAAAACACCTCCACACCTATCTCCCCGAAAATACCTCACCAAATGTTTAATCCACCAAGACAAATACATGATCCCATCACCCAAACCACTACGTACCCAAATAACTGAAATCCCATTCGTCCACTACAACCCCAATTCAATCAAGCCAACCAAGAAGCTCCACAAAACCAACCCATTAACCAAAATCCACCACCCCAAGCCTACTTAACCAAAACCAACCCGTCCAAGTTGAAGATATGGGAGCAGAGGGACTCTAAGGAGGAGATGAGATGGTAGATGAAGTGGCCCTATTTGCGGAATTTGTATGGAATAGGCAAAGAGTTCATGGAGGAGGGAATAGAGGATAAAGAGGAAGGTTTGTTATGATTCCCCATGGTAGAGGAAACTTGGGAAACCAACCCCAAGATCAAGGAGATCGTCAATGGGATCAAGGAGGTAATGCGGGTCGAGACACGAGTCTTAACTCCATCAAGATCACTCTTCCTACCTTCAAAGAAACTAATGATCCATCGGCCTACCTTGATTGGGAAGTACAATGTGATAGGATTTTTCAACTAAATGAGTTAATCGGTCAAAAGAAAGTCGCCCATGCAATTGCTCAATTCGAAGGGTATGCTTTTACTTGGTGGGAAACCCAAAGGTTACAATGAGAAAGAGATGGTAATCCCGATCTTCCAGATTGGGACCAATTGAAAGAGCTTATTAGGAGAAGGTATGTAACAACAAGGTACAAATAAGAACAACTCACCAAGCTATACAACTTGAAGCAAGGAGGTAAAGGATTGGAAGACTATTATGAAGAATTCCACAACATGATCCTTCGACTTGAGATTGTTAAACCACCACACCATTTCGTGGATCAATTCAAAAGAGGGTTGGATTATGACATTGCTTCTCAACTAGTTGTCAATAAGTTTGAAAACATAGAAGCCTTTGTCGAAGTGGCCATTGAGGTTGAAAAGAGCAATAAAGAAAAAAAGTCTTCCAATCCTAAAGGTTACACTTATTCTAGTTCATCTGCGTGGAACAAGAATAAGGAATTCAATAATTCCTATGAGAAGAAGCCCTTTGTGAAGACTACTCCAAAGTATCCGCCAAAAAATGAAGGTAACTAATACCCGAAAACTAATTCTAGTGGTATTGTTTGTTTTAAATGTCAAGGTTGGGGTCATAAGGCAAGTGAGTGTCCCAATCAAAGAAATATTGTTTTTGTGGAAGTCAAGGCTTAATTAGTTGGAGATAAGGTGGACCAAGAAGATGGTGTTGAGGAAGAAACTCAAGAGGGTGAATAATTTGAAGATGAAGGGGAACTTGCGAGAGATCCCAATGAAGGGAAAATTAATGTGCTCAATGGTATGATGATGAAGGCTACCTCAAGAAGGAGAGATAATAAATTTTTAACTTTATGATGAGGCGAGTGGTTAGTAGTGAGGCTTTAGACGATCTAAGCCAAGAGGAGGAAATGGACTTGGCTCAAGAAGGGGAACCTTGGGTTCTTCTCAAACCCTTGTTGTTTGCTAACCATGGTGCTAGCATTTTATCTAGCACCAATACTTCTCTTTTGTAGGGTCATGAGGGAATACTTCCAAATAAGGATCCAATGGAAGTTCCTCGCTAGTATGCATTTGAAGGCCTAGATGAGTTTTATCTAAGGACTCCAAAATTGATGAAGGTTTGACTCTAAGGAGGCTTCTAAGAAAACTCCTATGGGTTGATAGATACTTTCTAGAAAGGGGTAAAGCATCTAACCCAATAGATCGAATGATGGAGTTACCTACCAAGGAAACTCCCACAAAGAGGCAAGAGGACCAAGTCTATTAGTCCAAGTTGATGCATAGGAGGGAAGGACCATGTGGAGCATGTAAAGAAGACAAGCGAGCAAGCTCAAAGCCTTGATCCAAAGGTATGTACCTACCCCCTCTTATTCCAAGCAATCCTTGGAATCATGATGACATTTATTCTATGTCCCTTGTGCTTAAATTGTGTGGGTTTTGCAATCCAAATACCCAATCTATTTGTTGCTTTGAGAAGGGTCCATGCTACCTACTTGATACACAACTCTTGTTCCCAACTACTTGTCACACTTATGTGGATAGACAAGTTGAAGCACTAGGATGGAACCCGCTAGTGAGTGTTCTTTCCTTGGAAAGTTATTTAGATGAGAGATATGTGAGGTGCTTGAGTTGCTTGTTCTTACCTTCTTGTGTTCTTATCTTTGATAGCACCTTAAATGATCTTAGCTCTTTCCACTTTTATCTCTTTACTTATAAAGATAGCTATGTTTGTATTGAAAATGCCCTTTGTGTGAACATGGTTTGTTGTGGAAGGAAGGGTGATCCACACCCTAATGACTACTTGATTCTATCCTAGGTTGCTCTAACATGTGGTGATTTATTTGCTAACTCACTTAAGCTTAATGGTACTCCTGTTAATGGAAACACCTTGGGAGAATTACATTATGCTTATTGTAACCAACACCTTTATGCCTTGTATGATGAGTTCTTTTCATTGAACATGAAGGATAGTTGGTTAAACGTCAAGTGGGTGTCCCTTTGGCACGGAAATATTGATGCTAACTCTTGTGCTTTGAGGAAATATTGGTTGTTTGTTCTTCTCTTGTACTTTCAGGACTTAGATTCGAGATGAATCTTTTTCAAGAAGGGGAGGATGATACCATCCAAAATGCTTTCGTACCTTTTGATGGAATGATCATGAAGCGAGAGGTGTTTGATGATCCCTTAGTGCTAGCCAAGGGTACCATGACATAGAGATTACATCTAAGAAGGGTAGAGGGGCCTTAGAGAGGTCAAAGGGAAGCAAAGACGAGCTAAAAGAGGCCCTAGAGGGACCTGCGAGCTCACCTGCGCTCGCAGGTGAAGGACATGCATCCGCAGGTAGTAGGAAGTGGCATCTGCACCCTTAACCTGCATGGGCAGGTCGCCCAAATCGGTTGGGCTTGCTATTTTGTTGGAAAAGGGTCACTTTTGGGCCCATAGTTGTAATAAATGGCCCATGGTTATAAATAGTAGCTTCTTCTTCATTTTTAGGTTAACTTTGATGAGTATGAACAATTATACACTTGAGAGTGTGAGTGAGCTTGGATTAGCTTGCGTTGAATTATCGTTTGGAATCGTCGGTTTCTTGGGAGTTCGATTCCCTTGTGGTCTATGTAGGATTTAGGTGTTTTGTAGGATTATTGGATTGAGGATTTAGGGTTTGATATACCCTTTATTTGCTTTCAATTTCCTTCTTTGTTTCTATCTATTTCTTTATCTATCTATCTTTACTTACTATTCCTTGTTTATCTTCATTTTTGTATCTTGTTCTTCTTTTTCGTATTTTGTTGGTTATTAGTATATACCCCCACACATATTTCACTCTAGGACAGGATCCATGAGGGACTCACGAAGTTCATATACAATCACTCGAATATCACTAGATATCATCAAACTCACTATCCGACAAACGTAATAGACCACACAGAATATCAAACTTCACCATCCGGCAAACGTAACAGAGCACTCGATTCAAAAATCAGTTTTTTACAATATTACTCTTTAGATATCCATGAGATGAATGAGCATGCATGAAAAAAAAATGAAACCAAATACAACAAAAATATTCAAACATCGCAGTTCGTAATCAGTCCATGAACCATGAACAAAAAAGAGAAAATGAAACTAAATACAACAAAAATATCCAAACATCCTAGTTCGTAATCAGTACATGAACACAGACTACAAGCCTCAACATCAAACCAGGGATCTAAATCCCATATCACTAAGACAACATAAGTCTCTAACGGGAATCACAACGATAATCTATCTCATTCCGTATTCAAAATCAACAAAATTTCTGAATCCTTAGCATGTTTTACACGATAAGTCCTCACCCAAGCATAGACTGAAAGAAGGTAAGACATAACCTACCTCGAACACGAACTACAAGTCTCTAATGATCACAAACTCATCTTCCCCATCTGAATGACTTCAAAACACAACCAGTCTATCAGAAACAAGATCTACTCATAAATATGCGTCCAATGATACCCATATTGCTAAGGTTTTAATCCGAGTATAAAAAGTCAATCTAAAAGTCAACCTCGAGAATCCAAGGGTCAAACTGGAATGTTAATAGAAAATTAATTTACCCATAACTTATGGAGTTAAGATATGAAATTTCATCAAACACGAAGTTAATATCGAGTTTGAAATTATCGAAATATCATTATTTAACTTTACCGGGAAATCTCAAAATTCCAAGTTGAAAATCTAAAATTTGAAGGTAAAATCCTAAAATAATCATTAAAAAATGTGTGAATATAATATAAGAAATTTACCCAAGGAGGAAATCTTGAAAATCCCTTTTTGATTCTCCCCAAAATGAGTTTTAAAGCTTCAAAATAAAGTTATGGGATTTGGGGTTTGAAAAATGATATTTAATACTGTCAAGGTACTTTCTTATTTGGAAACGTTTCACGACCCAAATCACGGATTGTGCGGGCACCTACCCAATTCTACTCTAGATAGGAGAACCTTTTCCACCCAACCATTTAATTATTGCGGAATACATTATATTATTAAACCTTAAGCATAAGTAAATTCATGAATAAATAACCTTTCTTGCTCAAAAACATATTTATTATATAAGAACATAGTGGAAGTAAATCAACAGTTTTTCTCAGAACCTAATCTAACCGGTACAAAAGTACTAAAGAAAATAGAGTAATGACCCGAGACACAACATCCATGTATGAGTAGGATGACAGGAGCAGCTGAAGAATAAACACCATTGTACCTATAGAAACTCCAACTGACCTGCAACATGGCTTTTTTCCCAAATAGAGATATAGTAAATGTAGTATCAATACAACCACATGTACTGGTAGGTATCATCAGCCGACTAGGGTTAGAAACATATAACATCATATAGCAAAAAATAAGAGATCATGACAAGCATACAGGTTAATATTTGAACATACTTAACTTACTTCAACTTCCAACCTTACCACCTTTCTTTTATTTAAGCAATATTACTTTATTCTTAGGGCGTGATTAACTAACCATATTCTACGGATTAATCAAACCCACAATTCTTACGTGCTTACCTTATTACAACAACTCTAGATACTTCTCTCTCTCTTTCTCATTAATTCTCTTTCGTGACAACCCTCGCTCTCTATTATACTACAATTAACCATGGAGATTGCAATCAACCAAGACAATCGATAAAATCAACAACTTTACAAGAAAGTGCACTATTATATGCATCACGTATATAACTATATACACAGGGGAATAAGATTTATACACAATTCAGAACATACCTTGTATTCAGATTTTGCTGCAATGCACAATCACAACCATCAACATAACCGGTCCACTCAAGGAACCATAATATCTCATCAAATAACTGATCGACACAAGGAACCATGATATATAATCAACAAAACTCGATCCACTCAAGAAACCATTAACAACATATAAATGTACATTCCAATGCATATGATGAATGTATGTATACAAGGTGTATGTATCATCCCATTCTATTCTCAATCTCATCATCATCAATATCATTCTCAACATCATGACTATCACAATGTAAATATCATCATTAACAATATCAACTCATCATCTCATCAATATTATCTCAACATCATGAGCATCATGATCTTAATATCATCATCAATACCATCAAATCATCATCACCATTAATATCATCTCAACATCATGAACATCATGATCTCAATATCATCATCAACATCATCAACTCATTATCATCAATATAAATACAACATGCAGTCAATAAGTATAAGTAATGCCTGAAAGCGAATTACAAATACCTAATTGAAAGCAGATGCAAGCAACACCGATCGAAATAGAACTTAACATGAATGACAACCAAGTAAATGCAGTCAATAATCACAAGTTCATCATTCCAGGTAACAACAAGTATCCACTAACAGATGAAATCACAAGTATGTTCGAAGGCTAATTCACCACTTGCTCAATTGAGTATAATCAAACCCAATCATGAATCACAAACATGTCCAAAGAACAATCAATCAAATATATATTTTAGTAGTTCACATTTCACCAAGATTGATATCTACACTTTAAATCATCATCCAATTCCATTCACTAATCTAACCCTCTTTTATTCATATTGAAATAGGTAAATTTAGTTACTAACTAGTAACCCCTACACTCAAGTCATCACTAAGTTCAAGGCACTATCCCCTTTAGTCGATCATTAAACCAATAGGTTCTATTCAACTTACAATGCCAGCTAGAGTCATACACCTTTATACATCTTACTTCCTAGCACTTAGCCAAACTTGACTTTAGGCTCTTAAGTTATATCATCACCTCTTCTCATCACAATCAATCCTCCTAACTATCTTATAGCAAGAATATCTCAAACTTCAAATATACACAATATCGGGTTCACCCTTTTTAAGGTGTTAATAGATTAGAAGGTCACCTAATTCTTCTATTATTACTCACATTCACATATTAAACTCTACAAATCATCAAGTAAGTCATACAAATACAAACACCCATCAAGGGATCCAGAAAAAACACAATAATACATAATAAAATCATTATTATATTAATTCCATATTTTATCCATCCAAACTCTATGCCCTTAAGCCTAGACATGAAATCTCCCGTCAACTATAGTTATTACATACAACTAATCCGAGTCTACTAAATATTAAATTATAACCTACCTCGACCGAAGATCTTGGAACAAGCAAGCCACACCAAGTTTGTCCTTTTCTATCCTTCATGCCTCCATCACCCTAGGGTTATTTACCCATTAACTAGCTCTATCTTATTCAACCCATCTCTATTAATGGACTTTCTAAGCTAAAGGTTTCAGTTTTAAAGAATTCAAGGTTCTCAAGAATCAAATTTCATGTTTTAGAATCACTAATACATGCTAGAAATCATTAACTAAAAACCTAGAAGTAATTCTAAGTGATATTACCCCAACCCATAGGTTTTCTCCAAAATCTCATGAACTTAGGGTTCAAATCCCTAAGAACTCCACCATTAAAGATCGTTCTAATGATTCTAAGATGTTAGAGAATTGAAATACGAAGAAGGTGATGGAAGAACTTACATCAAAGTTATAAACTGCCCAGTTACCGCTGCAGCGGTACCTTTGCGGTGCTTAATTTCTCAGCCCGGACAATGTTTAGTAAAATGGCCATGGCGTTTTACTCCGAAAGCGGATATACAAACGGTCAGATGCGTTAGAAAAAATACTAAAAGATCTTTCATTTGGTGGATATTTGGCCCTATTAATCCTCTTTCATGACAACCCTTGCTTATTATTATACTACCATTAATCATCGAATTACGATCAACCAAGACAATCGATAACATCAATAACCTTACAAGAAAGGGCACTATAATATACATAATGTATATAACTATATACACATGAGAATAAGATTTATACACAATCCAGAACATACCTTGTGTTCACATTTTTGCTGCAATGCACAATCACAATCATCAACATAACCGGTCCACTCAAGGAATCATAATATCTCATCAAATAACTGATCGACACAAGGAACCATGATATATCATCAATATTAACTCGGTCCACTCAAGGAACCATCAACAACATATAAATATAAATATACATTCTAATGCATATGATGCATGTATGTATGCAAGATGTACGTATCATTCCATTCTATTCTCAATCTCATCATCATCAATATCATTCACAACATCATGAATATCATGATCTCAAAATCATCATCAATATTATTAACTCATCATCTCATCAATATTATCTCAACATCATGAACATCGTGATCTTAATATCATCATCAATACCATCAAATCATCATCACCATCAATATTATCTCAACATCATGAACATCATGATCTCAATATCATCATCAATATCATCAACTCATTATCATTAATATAAATACAACATGCAGTCAATAAGTATAAGGAATGCCTGAAAGCGAATTGCAAACACCTAATTGAAATCAGATGCAAGCAACAGCGATAGAAACAGAATGTACAATCAATGACAACCAAGAAAATGCAGTCAATAATCACAAGTTCATCATTCCAGGTAACAATGAGTATCCACTAACAGATGAAATCACAAGTATGTTCGAAGGCTAATTCACCACTTGCTCAATTGAGTATAATCAAACCCAATCATGAATCACAAACATGTCCAAAGAATAATCAATCAAGTATATATTTTAGGAGTTCACATTCCACCAAGATTGATATCTACACTTTAAATCATCATCTAATTCCATTCACTAATCTAACCCTCTTTTATTCATATTGAAATAGGTAAATTTAGTTACTAACTAGTAACCCCTACACTCAAGTCATCACTAAGTTCAAGGCACTATCCCCTTTAGTCGATCATTAAACCAATAGGTTCTATTCAACTTACAATGCTAGCTAGAGTCATACACCTTTACACATCTTACTTCCTAGCACTTAGCCAAACTTGACTTTAGGTTCTTAAGTCATATCATCACCTCATCTCATCACAATCAATCCTCCTAACTATCTTCTAGCAAGAATATCTCAAATTTCAAATATACACAATATAGGGTTCACCTTTTTTAAGGTGTTAAATACTAGTTCTATAGATTAGAAGGTCACCTAATCCTTCTATTATTACTCACATTCACATATTAAACTCTACAAATCATCAAGTAAGTCATACAAATACAAACACTCATCAAGGGATCCAGAAAAAACACAATAACACATAATTATATCATTATTAGATTAATTCCATGTTTTATCCATCCAAACTCCATGCTTGTAAGAGTAGACATAAAATCTCCCATCAACTACAATTATTACATGCAACTAATCCGAGTCTACTACACATTAAACCATAACCTACCTCGACCGAAGATCTTGGAACAAGCAAGCCATGCCAAGGTTGGTTTTTCCTTTCCTTCATGCCTACATTATCCCAATAATCTAGAAATCAAATAATTATAAGAGTAATTAATCAATTACTCTTCGAATAACTACTTTGGGAATTCAACCTACTAATTTTATCCTTATCCATAGTCTAAAACATTACCTAAGGGTTAATTACCCATTAACTAGCTCTATCATATTCAACCAATCTCCATTAATGGAGTTTCAAAACTAAAGGTTTCATTTTTAAAGAATTCAAAGTTCCCAAGAATCAAATTTCATGTTTTAGAATCACTAATTCATGATAGGAATCGTTAATTAACAACCTAGAAGTAATTATAGGTGATTTTACCCCAACCTATAGGTTTCTCCCAAAATCTAATGAACTTAGGGTTCGAATTCCTAAGAATTCCACCATTAAATATTGTTCTAATTATTCCAAGAAGTTAAAGGATTGAAATACAAAGAAGGTGATGGAAGAACTTACCTCAACAAAGAATTTTCACCCAAGAAGTTGGAAAATTGCCCCCCCCCCCCTTCCAGGGCTTTGGGACAGAGTTTTTGATTTAAAACTCAAAAACTAGTCAAAACAAAATTTAAACTGCCCAGTTACGATTGCAGTAGTAATATTACGCACACCGGTACCGCTGCGGTGATTAATTTCTTAGCCCGGATAGTGTTCGGTAAAATGGCCATGAATTTTTACTCCGAAGGTGGATTAATGAACGGTCAGATGCGTTAGAAAAATGACTAAAAGATCTTTCATTTGATGGATATTTGGCCCCATAACTCTTTATATTCTAGGAAATATGCTCGTTTGAAGTTAACATAATTTAAACTTAGCTCGAAAATCAATTTGTAAGAACACTTCCAACTTAACTTTGTGCTAAGGGTATTGTATGACCTTAGTAAATGTCCAATGCACTCCCACACTAAATAATTATTCCTATAATTTATGGTGAAAGAGGTTCTAATGCTTTTGCCCACAGATATTTTCAGTAACGATGAAATGGGTCATTAGATTAGATACCAATTTACCCATTGTTTGTCCCCAAACGGTAATTGGTGAAGAGGAGAGTTTTTAGCATAATTCTCGGAGTTTAGCGTACACCATGGTTACAAAACTACTACAAATTCCCATCAACTTCTAACACAATTTGATAACACTTACTAGACCACCATCCCATAATAACGCCAACCAACATACACACTACAGACCACTAAGCTCTAAGCACAAAGCATGATCTCAGTAACCCAAGGAATATGATCCGTTATAAAATTTATGTACGTGTCATCAAAAATACCCAAAACACCACATGATATTATGACAAACAAACATTTGGGGAAACAATGGAAATAATGGGGCATGATATGTTTTCTGATTTCAGAAACCTGTATTTTTACCGTTGCAGCGATAAAGTTACCACTACAACGGCTCACAGGCCTATTGAGGTTATCGTTGCGGTGGTACTTTTACCGATGTAGTGTTCCCGAGGCAATAACTCAAGACCTCATCCCAGTTTAATTCATTTCACAACACACCTCTCAAAATTTGACATTACGAACTAACCCTTTTACGGTAATTGATATAAATGGAGTTCTACCAACTCGTTTTACGCATCAAAAGTTTCTACAACTTTCTAAACTTGTCCTCTAACACAGTAACTACTAAAATCCACCAATCAATATAGCATGATCCATTATTAAACACCAGTTCATACAACGCTAGATTCTTAACTAAAACCACACTACTTCAAGGTTGTCATGCCTATTCTAGGAAAACGTTTAATGGGTACTTACACCCTAATCAATGCTATAACTAACACAACACCACCAACACACCACTATGGATTTTCACTATCACGTATATTCTCCACCACAACTCATATTAGTTTATTCGACCCTACAACATACGATCACCAACCATAGCCAAGCTGACTTATTTCACCAACCTTATCAACTTAACTACACCACATTCAAGGAATACTATTAACTAATATTTATTCCTATAAAATAAGAATATATGCAATATCAGGTCATAACGAGCCAACTACAAGGTCTGTCTAGTAGCCCTACCTCCTCACTAAGCCTATGAACATTATTCTACTATTACTTTATTCATTTCCTTAAAAATTAACCCATTATATTCATTCATAGCCACCATGAGTTTTGTACAACCAGTTAGTCTACTCTTAGGACATCAACACCCTTACCCTCATAAGATCATTCAATTTACTTAACCAAATAAGCCTCATAATTATAAATCATACGGTTAAGGTTCAACTTGCCAATATCAAGTAAAATCATTATTATCATCTCCCCTCTTCATATTACAGGAAACAATCAATTTTATATACCCAGTCAATTTACCTTATATTCAAGTCTACAAGGTTGTGCAAGACAATAAAATTCCTCTAGGTTTATATAATTACATACTAAGCCATCGTTAGTAATTCAACTCATTACTAGAATATTCACACAAGGATGATCTAATTGCACTTCAGGGCCAGATATAGTCACCAACGGCTGAACCACACAAGGATCCCAATTATAATCATCAAAATTTGGACCACACAAGGATCCTAAGAACATTGTCAAAGATTTGAACTACATAAAGATCCCAAGTATAATCAATCAAAGGTTCGGACCACACAAGGATCCCAATTATAATCATCAAGTTCGGACCACACAAGGATCCTAAGTCTATTATCAAAGACCAAATAGAAATCAAGACATGCCTCAAAATAACACCCAGCCTTTATGATTCACGAGCATTCTTTTGTAACAACTCATCTTATATCACTCAGAATAATCACTTTCATTTAAGGAATTCAACTATCAAACAGTAAAGCAATAATATAGTCAATGCAATAACAATCCACATAAAGAACACACATAGCATTATATCATAACACAACAAAAATATTTAAAGCATATGTATTTTTCCAGTAAGCAAAATCAATCAATCAACGAAAGAGTTATGCATGCCAATGACACTGACAACTATAATATTCACTATATCAAACATAATTCACACATTAACATACAAGTTCTATGCCTCTTTTTGACCTATACCGATTAGAACAACACTATTCTAACCTTTCAAATGTTATTGAGATACCAATTGGGACAAACTAATATGGTTGGGATACCAATTGAAATCTGTAAGATACCAATTGTAATCAACTCGAGGAGACAATACTGAGGTAGCACGATAGGAGAGAAGAAACTGAAATAGATTCCTGGATGCCTTATAGCCTCCTACAAATTTGATGTGGACTTCAACACACCAATCTGCAAGACTATACTCGACATTTGCTCTTGTACAAGGAAATCGGTAAGCTGGGCTCTGATACCGTCTTATAATGATCCAAATCACGGATCGTGCGGGCACCTACCCAATTGTACTCTAGATAGGAGAATTCTTACAACCCAACCAATTAATTATTATAGAAGACATTATTAAACTTTAAGCATAAGTAAATCCATGGATAAATAACCTTTCTTATTCAAAAACATATTTATTACATAAGAATATTGTGGAAGTAAATCAACAGTTTTCTCCAGAACCTAATCTAACCGGTACAAGAGTACTAAACAATTAGAGTAATGACCCCAGACACAGCATCCATGTATCAGTAGAATGATAGGAGTTGCTGAAGAATAAACACCATTGTACCTATAGAAACTCCAACTGACCTGCAACATGGCTTTTTTCCCAAATAGAGATATAGTAAATGTAGTATCAATACAACCACATGTACTGGTAGGTATCATCGGCCGACTAGGGTTAGAAACATATAACATCATATAGCAAAAAATAAGAGATCATGAAAAGCATACATGTTAATATCTGAACATACTTTACTTACTTCAAATTCCAACCTTATCACCTTTCTTTTATTTAAGCAATATTACTTTATCCTTAGGGAGTGATTAACTAACTATATTCAGTGGATTAATCTAACCCATAATTCTTACACGCTTATCTTATTACAAAAACTCTATATACTTCTTTGTCTCTCTCTTTCTCATTAATCCTCTTTCGTGACAACCCTCGCTCTCTATTATACTACCATTAACCATCAAAATTGCAATCAACCGAGACAATCTATAACATCAACAACTTTAAAAGGAAGGGCACTACAATATACATAATGTATATAACTATATAAACACGGGAATAAGATTTATACACAATTCAGAACATACCTATATTCACATTTTGCTGCAATGCACAATCACAACCATCAATATAATCGGTCCACTCAAGAAACTATAATATCTCATAAAATAATTGATCGACACAAGGAACCATGATATATCATCAAGATAACTTGGTCCACTCAAGGAACCATCAACAACATATAAATGTATGTATGCAAGTTGTACGTATCATCCCATTCTCTTCTCAATCGCATCATCATCAATATCATTCTTACCATCATGAACATCATGATCTCAATATCATCATCAATATTATCAACTCATCATCTCATTAATATCATCTCAACATCATGAACATCATGATCTCAATATCATCAACCCATCATCACTATCAATATCATCTCAACATCATGAATATCATGATCTCAATATCATCATCAATATCACTAACTCATCATCATCAATATAAATGGAAGATATAGTCAATAAGTATAAGTGATTTCTGAAGGCGAATCACAAACACCTAATTAAAATCAGATGCAAGCAACAACAATCGAAACAGAACTTACAATCAATAACAACCAAGTAAATGCAGTTAATAATCACAAGTTCATCATTCCAGGTAACAATGAGTATCCACTAATACATGAAATCACAAGTATGTCCGAAGGTCAACACACCACTTGCTCAATTGAGAATTATAAAACCCAATCATCAATCACAAACATGTCTAAAGATCAATCAATCAAGTATCTATTTTAGGAGTTCACATTCCACCAAGATAGATATCTACACCCTAAAACTTCATCCTATTTCATTCACCAATCTAACCTTCTTTTATTCATATTGAAATAGGCAAATTTAGTTACTAACAAGTAACCCTTACACTCAAGTCATCACTAAGTTCAAGGCACTATCCCCTTTAGTCGATCATTCAATCAATAGGTTCTATTCAACTTACAATGCTAGCTAGAGTCATACACCTTTATACATCTTACTTCCTAGCACTTAGCCAAACTTGACTTTAGGTTCTTAAGTCATATCATCACCTTATCTCATCACAATCAATCCTCTTAACTATCTTTTAGCAAGAATATCTTATACTTCAAATATACACAATATCGGGTTTGCCCTTTTTAAGGTGTTAAAGACTAGTTCTATAGGTTAGAAGGTCACTTAATTCTTCTATTATTACTCACATTCACATATTAAACTCTATAAATCATCAAGCAAGTCATACAAATACAAGCACCCATCAAGGGATCCACACAAAACATAATAACACAAAACTATATCATTATTATATTAATTTCATATTTTATTCATCTAAACTCCATGCCCGTAGTCCTAGACATGAAATATCCCCTCAACTAAAATCATTACATGCAACTAATCTGAGTCTACTACACATTAAACCATAACCTACCTCGACCGAAGATCTTGGAATAAGCAAGCCATACCAAGGTTGCTTTGTCCTTTCCTTCATGCCTTCATTAGCTCAATAATATAGAAATCAAATAATTATAAGAATAAGTAATCCATTACTCTTTGAATAACTACTTTGAGAATTCAACCCACTAATTCTATCCTTATTCATGGTCTATAATATTACCCAAGGGTCAATTTCCCATTAACTAGCTCTATCATATTCAAACCATCTCCATTAATGGAGTTTCAAAGCTAAAAGTTCTATTTTTAAAGAATTCAAGGCTTTCAAGAATCAAATTTCATGTTTTAGAATCACTAATTCATGCTAGGAATCATTAATTAACAACCTAGAAGTAATTCTAGGTGATATTACCCCCAACCCATAGGTTTTCCCCAAAATCTCATGAACTTAGGCTTCAAATTCCTAAGAATTCCACCATTAATGATTGTTCTAATGATTCTAAGATGTTAAAAGATTGAAATACGAAGAAGGTGAAAGAATAACTTATCTTAACAAAGAATTTTCACCCAAGAAGTTGGAAAATCGGCCCCTAGGGCTTTGGGACAGTTTTTGAGTTAAAACTCAAAAACCCATCAAAAACAAAGTTATAAACTGCCCAGTTACCGCTGCAGTGATACCGCTGCAGCGGTTAATTTCTCAGTCTGGACAGTGTTCAGTAAAATGGTCATAACCTTTTACTCTGAAAGTGGATTAACAAATGGTCGGATGTACGGGCAGACCTATGACCAAATTTTTGGTGCTCCGGCACCCATTAAATTCGAGGCAAACTAGGTATAATTATATAAAAGAAATATATAAAAATTGGTATAGGATTTAGAAAAGCATCCATTAAACAAGAAGATAGTCGGGTGCTTTAATTTCCAAGTGGAACCTTAAAGCTTTGGGCATCAATATACGTGTTTGAACCTCCCGAGCAATCAGGACCCTTAAATCCTGGGTCCACCACTAGTCTGATGCTTGGAAAAAAGACTCAAAGATTTTTCATTTGGTGGTTGTTTGGACCTATAACTCTTTATATTTTAGGAGATATGCTCGTTTGAAGTTGACCACCCTAGTTTAAACTTATCTCAAAACTTAATTGGTTAAAATAGTTCCAACTTAACTTTGTGTTGGGGGTATTGTATGACCTTAGTACATGTCCAATGCACTCCCATACTAAAGAATTAATCCTATAGCTTATGGTGAAAGAGGTTTTCATAATTTTACTGCAGATATTTTCAGTAACAATGGAATGGATCGTTATAAAATACGAAACCCCATTGCGATTGCGAAGATCCCCGACCCAAACCCATCGTATTTGAGATGGTCTGGTCGTGATCGCGTGAACAAAAAGATTCGGACCCCCCCTCCCCCGATTCAATCGTGATCTTTCACGAATATGGGCCCTTCATTGTGATTGCAAAGGTTAGAGGAAATCCTTTTCCTCGAATGCGATGAGAGTCTCGCGAACGCAAAGAAGGGAAAATAGTTGCATGAACAACTTTTCAAGTTGGAAAATGTTCTGAATGAACCCTTAGAAATCGTTCGAGTCCCTACAAAAATAAACCAACTATGCTACTAGACAAATTTCATCATTTCAGACTCCATGAAACCATCAGAATTACCAACTAAGGTCGTTATCATCATATTTTGATCGAAAGCAACTCCAGGACAAACTTTATCAACTTTGCAACCAAACACTCAAAACACATCGAAAAACCTCGAAACCCAAACCAAAAGCGCTACTAACTCAAAAATGTCATTCCAGAGCTAACGAAACTAACAGAATTCTCATACGATGCTTAAAACACCAAATATTGATCCAAGTCAATACTACTAGCTTAAGAACCTTCCAAAATGAAAAAAACTTGCATAACACCTGACCAAACACCTCGAGAACAAACCACCCACTCTCGCACCTCAAAAATGTCATAAAGCTACTACAGAGAAGGATAAAATACTCATAAACATAAAATTTCAAAAAACACTATGAGGGTTGTTACATCGGCCCAAACTTAAAGAAGCTCTAAAATTTCAACTAAATAATCAAAACACCTCTGGAAGCCTAGGAAACTGAGCCAACCCTCCATCTAGGCCAAAATTTACCCTCCAGACCTCGTAGAATCATCAAAATTTGAATTTGACCTCTCCAACATCGGATGTTGACTTTGATCAAACTTCCTAAGCTCCAAACCATCAAAACTCATCCTATCACTTCGGGAGCCTAACCACTCATCCCAGCAAGTCATAAATACCTAGTCAAAGGAGAGTCAAATATAATAAATATGCAAAAATTAAAAAATAACCTTGAGGATCATTACAACTATGAATGCAATATGATCAATAACCATCAAAAAATCATCAGAATCTAGCCAAAATTTACGGACAATTTTAAAATATTATTCAAACCCGCTGAAACTCAAATATTTAATTTGGTCCCGTTTAGTCAAATATTTTAACATGATCAATTCTTATTCTTTAAAATCACTAGTTTCCAACTTAAGAATCTAAATCACTCCTGAGCTCCTTGAGATCTGTCCAAACCCAACCAAGTAAGTTTTAAAACTTCCAAACCTCGACTCCTAGTTCGTTAACCTCAAATGTCAACTTTAGTCAACTTTTAAGTTTTCAACTTAGTTTTTGATTGATTTTTTTTTAAAGCATTTTCAGGCATCGAGAGACCGTTCCACGTACCCCCCCCCCCCCCCCCCCCAGTTCATAATACACTCTTTAAGCCTATGAAAAATTCATTTCGGGGAAAGGATCCTAATACTTAATACGATTGGATGGGTCATTACAGGGATTATATAGCAGTCCCAATGTGAACAACTAGTGAGCCGACAAGAGTTTACTTTTGATACATTTTATATGTGCAATGTTACCCATTGATCATTAGGATTTGATAAGAGGCACTCTTTTTGGATTTGCTCCACCTTACAGGTTTGTTTTTTATTGTAACACGTGTGTGGCCCAATTCATAAGGATCATGCAGACTTGACTTCATCCCTACCTTTCTTCAGTATATCTCCACAAATGTGGTCAAAATTCTAATTTGAATTTTAAAATTTTCAATTATTTTAAGAAAATACTTAATTCTTCCATGAACAAATTTTCCCAATAAATTTATTACCAAATTCAAATCAAATTATCAAGATTTAATTTACTATATGGTGTTAACAAGTCCCGTTATTTATCTATATATAAATTACAATTCCCCTAGTCTATCTCGACAGCTAGGAATTCGTTCATATATTTTTCTCCAAAGAAATTGTTCTTTTTTGTGTGTGTACCAAACATGACTGCAAAGGGGCTTAGATATTAGGAATTTAAGTGAAAGCCACATAAAGGTCATAGAAAATAAAGGCATAGCTAGTTTGTTCAAAAGACGAAAATTGTCAATCATATGTGATATCCTTGTTGCCCTAATTATTTTTAGTACTGGAGAAACCATTCCTTGTTTGACCAGATCATTTCAAATTATTTTAGATAAACAATAGGAATGGTTTCTCTAGGACAAAAATATAATTAGGGCAACAACTATATCACATAGGATTGACAATTCTTTTGCTCTTTTGGACAAACTAGCTATTCTTTTATTTTTGGTGGCTTTTAACTAACTTTCATAAAATTCCTAGTTGATTTTTTAAACAAAATTCAGGCCAACTTAGTTGATTTTGTAATTGCTAAAGCCAAATCGGATCAAATAAAATACACATTTATCGACTTGATTATTATCGGTTGGTTCAATTTTTTGGTTCTTAAGAAGTCTAATGATATTTCCCTCTTCTTTGTTTCATATCACAAGAATTTTTCATCATTTGTCAATTTATAATTATTTTACTACCCTTTTATTGTTGTGGCTATAATATTCTTAGATTATGGAGAAATTGTCTTGAGATATAAATAAGTTTTAATAAAGTAAAAAAATTATAAGAAATAAAAAGGAATCTTCGTAAAAATCTCATAGTTATTTCTCTACACAAGTTTGGATTTATGGCTCTATGCTCTCTTTAAATTTAAGGTCTAAAGTAATTAATTCTCCAAAATCTAGGTAAAAATCTCATAGTTATTTCTATACGAGGTAAAAATCCCATATATATATATATCTACATATATATGTACACATTAAATCACTCCTAAACTTATTCGACAAACTTACTGTAGACATTTAACTCTACGGATATTTATTTACCCTTCCCCCTCCTTAAAAACTTTAAAGTGAATTAAGTATACCCCTAAAGAATGACATGGCAAGAGAGTGGGTGTACTCTCCTAAAAGTGTGTGAGTAGAGGAAAAAGAATCTAAATTTTCTTATATGGCATTTTTTTATTCACCATCATATAACTAGTATTTTTAATATTCTTTTTTTGATAAATTTACTTTTTTTTAACCATGTATTTTTTTTATTTTGAGATAAATGAAATTTGAGGATCTCACTTTTCTTTTAATTTTTCTTTTCTTTTTATTTGGTTGTCTTCTCCATTGCAGTCCATCATTTGGTTGTCTTCTCCATTGAAGTTAACCACTGTACCTTTCTTCTTCCATTTTCATTTCCTACATAACCCTATCATTTTCATTCCACCAGGCCTTAGTCGATTCACTACATTATTTAAGTTCTCCATTATTATTACCATCGATTTTACAAAACCCAGCATCAACACTATCATCGCAGCCACCAAAATCACAACACCCACCACCAATAGAAGTATTGCCATCAACTCCACAGTACCATTGTGAAGGCAAACACTTAGTAGTTGTAGATTTCCCATTATAGCTCTTGCAGCTTCAACCTCATTAATTAAATTTTTTGGTAGCCACTTTTTTCTTAGCAACTCAAATGGAGAATAAAGGCTATGATACAAAAGCTTATAGACTCCATTCTTTTGCAACACAAATAATCAATAATCGAGAAATGGATCACTCAAAATTCAAGAAAATTTATATTTTTAAGCAATAAGCGTGAAGCTTTTACTTTTGGTATAGACACAAACTTTGTTGATGAAAAGTGTGGAGCTTGGGAAAAATTTTGGCTGCCATTATTGAAAGCAATTAGCTTCAATTTTTCAACTATAATTGTTGAAAGAAATTAGATTCAATTTGGGACCTGGGATAATTGAACTTCTTGTTCAAGAAGATGGGCTCACATAATTTTAAGAATTAATTAATTAGTGTATATAAGTTTTAAAAAAGGCATTTAAAGAAAGGAAAAATGGTGAATAAGCAAAAAGAAATAAAAAGGAATAAAAGATTAATGACATGGCAATTACATGGCTATGTCGGTGAATCAAAACGTGAGTGTTTCAACAACACCCAGCCTTAACCTGATCTGAGCTATGAAGGGTTGAATTTAATTCACTTTAAAGTTGTTAAAGGGGGTAAATATATGCTCGTAGAGTTAAACGTCTAAAGTAAGTTGGTTGGACAAGTTTAGGGGTGATTTTATGTCTTTTCTCTAGATGAAAGTACGTATGTATTTATGCTTCATGCACGTGTGTGTGTGTGATTTGTCGGTTTGATTTGAGTTTTCTTTGATTTATTTTCAATAAAATCAAACCAAATATTGTCTATTTTTAAAATGTAATACCAAATCAAACTCTTTAAGACCATAGGATATATTGAACATTTTGATACATTCTACATATATTTAGTTTAAGGCTACAAGATTAAAAAAATTTCTTTACTTTTTTAAACTCTGTGTCAAGTCAAAACCGAACAAACACTTTGAAACGGAGGAAGTACCAAATCATGGTATATCTGATTTACTAACACTCTAATTGATCTTCCATAAATTATTTTAACCCCCTAACAAATTTTCTATTACTTCGAAAGTAGCCGCTTCAACTTCAGCTACTCGAATTTTGGATTTTCCTTTTAAATGAACCCATGGGAGCAGACCACTTAGCCTTCCATTAACACTTTTTTGAGAAAATATTTTTTCAAAGGATAAATAATTTTTTCAAAAAATATTTTCCTTCTTACCAAAGACATGTTTGGACAATCCTTCTGATCTAAAGTAGGGGTGGGCGTTCGGTTCATCGGTTTGATTTTATCAAATTTCGGTTCGGTTCTTCGATTTTTGGTTTAGGAAAAGTGTGCACCGAACACTGAACCAAACTAATTCGGTTCGGTTCAGTTTAGTTCGGTGTTTTTAAATCAATTTTTCAGTGCAAAATTAAAAATAATATGAGAACCGAATCAAAATATACGACATTAAAAAATCTAAAACATTGTAAATAGACTATCAAGTGAGGACAACTTCAAATACATATCATTGTAGTGCTCCATTTTTCATATCACAATACGGTGGTAGTATTTGTGTGAAATTTTTTAGGAATTACAGTTAGAAATTAGGAATATTTTTGTGAAATTTTTTAGGAATTATAATTAGAAATATAAGTATATTAGGAATTAAAATTAAAAATTAGAAAAATGTAAAAGTAATAAGGATGGAAGGTAAATGTTGATGGGGTAATTGGGTATGGGCTTTGAGGTTTGGTCTTGAAAAATTTTGGGCCAAACATAAGCTAAATGAAAATTAACGATACATAATGAAGAGAGATACATTATATCTTGGACAATATAGTTCATACCCTGCAATGAGAATTCACTGCTAGAAATTGGACCTACGACAACAGATTTGGTAGTAACACTTTTAAAATCGTTGCTATAGTGTCTCTATTGCAACGGATCTAAGCGTTACCAAAAGATTTGAGTGCTATTGATACGATTTAGCCATAAAACCATTGCAACCATACTAAAATGATTGTAATAGGCTTATCTATCGTAACGGGTATCTGAACCATTGTCATAAAGCCATCTATGACAACATTTTATGAAAAAAATTATGTATTGGAACAATTATCTAATCCCTCCACAATCTCCCTCGCTTATTTTTGTAACCCGCCAAAGAGACCCTTTTATTTTTCTTTCTTTAATAAAAATACTTTTCTTTCTTAAGACAACATTTTTTCTCTCTTCCGACAAACATTTCCTCTTTCAAAATCATCTTATCTCCTCTCAAACCCATTTTCACTTCAATATCTCAAACCCCTCTTGTGAAATCTGAGAAAATTTTCAATGCATGACTGGAAGATAGGAAGTATTATTTTTGCAGTGATTTTAGTGAAATCTAAGATTCTAGAAATTTGAGTTTTGTTTCTCGAAGTGAGTTTTATCAAATCTGAGAATTTTTTGACGTTTTCTTCTTCATTTGTTGAATTTAGCCCTTCAATAGTAGCGCATGATCGAAGCTTTTGAATCGTCCCCCGGTACTTATTGAATCTGAAATTTGTGACCTTCTTCCTTTCCTAAGAGAATGCAAAAGTAAGTCAATTACTTGTAGCCTTCAATTGAATCTGAAATTTAGGAAATTCTTGGGCGATTTTCTAATGTACAATAGTTTTGATGAGTGGGTCGGTCTCTTCTTCAAATTTATTGGGTATAAAATATTTTGGAAATTTTGTTAGAAGGCGAAGGGTTTTGTTTGATATGTGGTGGTTATTCTTGAAGGCGATTTCTGGTGATTGTATTTGAGCTTTTCTCTTGTTTGATATTGTTTCAGTGCAAGCACAAGTAATATATCCCTAATTGGTTCTTACATTTTGGTTGGTTTAGGGTTGGTTACTGTCGTTGCATTGGTGTTCGTTTACTCGTATGGGTCTCAATGTTTTGGTTGCTTTGATTATTGGATTTTTTGTTTTGGGTCTGTACAGGGTGTTACGGGGAACTGAGGACTTGTTCTTGGATGGAAATGAAGTTGATGAAGATGGGTGGCTTTTGGTTCTCTTAAATTTGAATTGATGAACTAAGAATCAGAAGGTTTGGATCATTTACTTAAGTATTAAATAATTAAATTGATTCTTAAGACTAACACTTTTTTGTCATTATTACATAGGAATCTTGAGTTCTTTAGGCGGTTAAAGAAATAGAATAATCCGAGTTGAATCTTCTAAACATGAAGGAGATGAAGAAAGTGATGGAACTGTTAGAACAATTATAATGACTTGGTTCAATTTTTCTGAGATACTTTATGAGCATAACAAGTAGGGGTGTTAAATGGGTAGGTTGGGCTGAAATTGGAGATATTAAATTGGGTTGAATTTGATATCGGGTTCGGTTATGACCAACCCAAATTCATTTTGGGTTAAAATGAGCCCAAAATCGGGTTGGGTCATGACCCGCTTAATTTAAAGAATATTAACATATTAATATTTACCTCTTGTAACCACAATATCAAAAAATAAATTAAAAAATTATTTATTTTTCAAGAAAACTTCTTCGATAGTACCAATCACACTCATAATTGCTTCTGGAAAATATATACAGATTTTTACATAATTAATGACTTTTGAGGGGTTATATTACCATTTACAGTAAAACTTTTACTTTATTACGACTTTTAGCTGAACTTTACCTTTTAATAACAGATTTGTCCTAATTATATCCTCCTTAGTTTTTTGCGCCCCTTTTTCTTTCACCACTTCTCCACTCCTTCACTTCACTTTCCCATTTTTGTTCCTCATCTCTAGGTGCATTTTTTTTCTCTTCTCCATCAGCATAAAACTTATTTTACTTTCTCTATTATTGATGTTTTTTGAGAAATCTCAAATTTTGTGAAATCATAGAGATATTATTATGCCCTTGTTATTTTTTTGCTTTTTTTATGCGCTATTTTTGGATTTTTCTTTGAATTTTTTGTTGTAATGTCTGTCTTATTTTGTTGTTTGTTTATAGAATCTACGGATAATTTTTTTGTGCGATTTTTTGATGTTATTATTTTCGAATTTTTGAACTTTTCTGGTGTTATTTTTGAGGATTTTTGCAGAAATTTAGCTTCCTCTTTCAATGTCTAAGCTAATTTTTTGATTATTTTTACTGTTTTGTGCAGAATTTTTGATATTCTGAGCTCTTTTATTGTGTTGTTTCTTAGGATTTTTGCAAAAAAATTGATTTCTCTTGCAATGTCTAAGCTATCTGCATGTAACGTTTTTTACTTTGTTTTATTATTGATGTTTTTCTACAAATCTTGAATTTTCAAAAATCATAGAGATATTACTTTTCCCCTTTCTACTTTTTTCTTATATTTTTATGTGATTTTCTTGGATATATTTGATTTTCTGTTCTAATGTCAGCGTTATTTTTGTTGTTATTTTATAGAATTTGAGGATTAAAATTATGCGAATTTTGATGTTATTATTTTTGAAATTTTGGAGAAATTTTGCACTTTTTTGATGTGCAATACAATTCGAATTCAATATTATACATTTTTATGATTTCGATAGTTGTTATTTCACAATAAATATAATACATTTCTAACAACGTAAATTAATTGAAATTATAACGGGATGTTTGAAATTCACATATAACACTTGTAATACATTTGTATTAAAAATGTTTTAGTTATATATATTCACCACGTATATTGTAATACGTCTTTAATACGTATAATATATTGAATCCAAAATATATTAAAATTGTGTTAAACGTATAGGATCGTTGTAATACAATTCGAATTCAATATTATACATTTTTATGATTTCGATAGTTGTTATTTCATAACAAATATAATACATTTCTAACAACATAAACTAATTTAAATTGTAACGGGATGTTAGAAATTCACGTATAATACTTATAATACAGTTGTATTAAAAATATTTTAGTTATATATATTCACCATGCATATTGAAATACGTCTTTAATATGTATAATATATTGAATTCAAAATGTATTAAACATAAATGATCGTTGTAATACAATTCAAATTCAATATTATACATTTTCATGAATTCGGAATGTTTGAAATTCACATATAATACTTATAATACGTTTGTATTAAAAATGTTGTAATTATATATATTCACCAAGCATATTGAAATATATCTTTAATATGTATAATATATTGAATTCAAAATGTATTAAATTTGTTGTTTATTTTTTTCTCTTATTAATGATGTTAAAGACGTATTATAATTAAATTTGAAACATTTAAATGCTATTCAAGTTAGTTTATGTGTTATCATATTAAAATTGTGTTTAAAAATGTATTATATATGTATTTTGCTATTTTTGGTAAAAAAAGTTATGCTTTCAACTCATGTACTATAATTGGTAAATAAGATTATATATTTATACTATTTATCTAAATACCCCAAATATATATTCAGTTGGCAAAGGCTTTCCAACATATTGTAAATTTTGATACTATTTTTAATTTCCATGTTGAGAACTTCAGCAATTGCTACAACGTAGTAAGAAGGAAAACATTCAAATCATTATATTTTATTTTAATTAATACAAAAAAACATCTCTAGAAAGTTATTTTTTTAACGGAAAAGGGCCAGAAATACCTTTCAAGTATTGGAATTGGTTCAAAAATATCCTCCGTTTACCTATTGGGCCAAAAATATCCTTCCATCGACCTTTATGGCTCAAATATACCCTTACTAATGAACCTTTCTTCAACCATAATTAAAAAATTTATTTATTATGTGTCATCTTTCTATTGGTTGCAAATTAAATTATTTAAAATGTTGTTATCTTATATCTAAATCAGGACCCAACTAAAACTACCCGACCCAAACCCGTCAAAATAGTACAATAGACATAAAAAATCAGAGAAAATCATACTCTTTTGACTAAACCTTTGAAAAGGTTACTCTGGTAGAACTACAAATATGCAATTGCCTAATTGTCTAACAAACATTAAATTCTAATGGAAGTTTACTAATCCATTCTAGTTCAAACCAAATTCTATTAAACAAGCAGTTTATGACAATCATACAGTTACTTCTGAAAAATACAAACCCCACATCCTTATTACCAATGATATATTGTTTTCGATCCACGTTATTTGTCTTTTAAAGTTCTTCACATTCCTTAAAAAAATATTTAATAATATCCTTCATTTCTAAACCATTATTTTTTCATGTCTCTTATTGTACTATTTTGTCGGATTTGGGTCGGGTAGTTTTAGTTGGGTCTGAATTTGGTTATAAGATAATAATATTTTAATTAATTTAATTTGCAACCAATAGAAAGCTGACACGTAATAAATAAAAATTTTAACTATGGCTTAAGAAAGGTCCTGTCACGACCCAATATTTGAGTCATGATGGCGCCTATCATAACCCACCAATAGGCAAGCCAAACCCTAGCCCAGAGCGACAAGCGACGGGCTAACGGGCGGAATCTCATAAAACAGAGAAGAAGTGGAAGTAACCATATTTATAAACATGCTATAACGCTAAAGACAGAATCAGAATATGTATATATGCCAAGACTGAGAAGGAAGAGGACAATATATAAAGTCAAGAACCCCTCCCAAGACCTGGTGAGGTCAGTACAAGAGCCACTACTAACATACCCAAAATACAAGACAGAAACCAAATATGTATAACAAGTATAATAGTCTCGAGAGCACAAGACTATACAGTAGAAGATGGAGTAGGATCTGCCTCGGACGTCAGTAAGCTCACCCTGCTCCGGAGTCAATGCTGAGAAAAGAGTCACGTCAATACCGTCGACTAGTGCCTGGATCTGCATCGGGGAAAAAAATTCAGAAGTGCAGCATGAGTACCGAGGCAACGGGTACTCAGTAGGCATCATCGGCCGACTGAGCTCAATGTATGCTAAGTCCGGGTTATAAGTAATAAATACATAAATAACTGCTGAGGCGTACAGATACGCTCAAGAGAAAAATAAATGCGATACTGAATAACGAGTAAATAAATGCATAAGTAACACACAAGTCAAACATAACCTATCTGGGGCCCCATAAACCCGATAGGCACACGAAAGAAAACAATAACCCGGCCTGGCCCCCATAAACCGGCGGGACACACAAGAATAATAAATGCATAGTCACCAGTGTCTCGAAGCTGTGTCAGTATCCAGTAACCACAATAACCAACAGGGGTGCACCGGGCTTGAACCGGCACCAATGGGTAATAACAAGAGGCCAGACGCCAGAGTCGAACCGGAACCAGTGGGTAATAACAAGAGGCCACATATATATATATCATATCTGCCGGACTCGAACCGAAACTCATAATACTCCAGTATCATAATCACAGTACCCAGTACCAAAACTCTCCAATCATATCATAACCAGATGCCGGACTCGAACCGGAACTCATAATAATCAGTGGCCGGACTCGAACCGGAACTCATAATGTATCACAATTCGGGGCCGGACTCGAACCGAAACACCCAATAGTCAATAACCAAAATCATCATACCTGAATCAGTAGCCGGACTCGAACCGGAACTTATCATAGCCAGTAACCAGAACAGAATCAAATGTCATATCATATCAGATAAACGGGGAACGCCCTAGTTCCAAGTCAATACTAGTTTATAGGTATAAAAGCTAACCCCACAACATGCTACAAGTCAATCTCGGGGTCCTTCTAGGTCAAATATCTACTATAAGCAATATGTATATACAAGTCTGAGTATACATTATAAGTCATGGAAAGGTAGGTCTGTATTCTAAATCAAACTAGCCGATCCCGGTCAAATACGGTGCTATCAGGGACTAATAAGGCTAAACAGGCCAACCGGGTATAATCGGGGTGACTTAATCCCATCAGAACCCTAACAGGTCATAGAGGCTTAACTAAACCCAAAGATGTCAAAGTTCTGACAAGTCGACCAAAAGGGTAACGGGGCCCGCTAACGGGTCCCGAAAACCAAGTCTAGTTATACCTGTCTAAGTCTGGGCTAAGTCATCCTAAGCCTGGACTAAGGTCCAACAATAACGTTACCCAACTAGAAATCAACACAACAATACTATCCGACCCCAAATAGGTTATCTGTGGTGTACCTCGAGGATAACGGGCCTGGAATATATCCGAATAGCCCTATCCGGCCTAGAAGGCCTAAACCACAGCAAAACACCACCACCAAGTTTATAACACTAGCCCGCAACACTAGCACAATAGCATACATATATCACACATAAGCCCAATCTAAGTGCAAAGGAAGGTAAACCTAGCCTACCTGGACGCCGCCGAACGCTTGCTAAAGCCAGCTAAATAGGAGCCTTTCCCTTTTGAGAGGCCTCCGACTGTTGCCAAACTACCAAAATAATAAACTACATGTCAAAATATGACTATTGATACCAATATTGCATTAGTTCAGAAAATGCCCGAAAATCCCACGTGGGGCCCGCTTGCAGAATCGCAAAACCGAAACCGTCACAGTGTCCCAAATCACTCCGTGACCAATAGTCACAACTAACACTCCTCAATTTGAGCTCAAAATATAGCTCAAACATCAACACCAATCCCAACAGTATCACCGTGTAAATGAAAATTATCGTAAAAATAAGAAAACATACCGTAGAAATGACGAGGGCGAGTCCACGGACTCAAATATATAAACCCCTAAGCTCAAACCTCAATAAATTGACTCAATATTGAGCTTAAATAATCAATAATGGTGAGAGGTAATTGGAAAAAGTGGACAAAATGTAAAAATATTACATTTTGTCCACCGAAGGTATATATATATATATGTGCACCAGGATGAATCATTAGCACCAATTCACTAAATGGTGACACAGAACCATGTTGATGGGCACCCCTCCACTGTCCACGTGGAGTGAGGTGTCCATAACAAATTTATCTATCCGTTTTGTATATATTCGGGTATTGCGTAGGTTCGTGGTAAAATTAATATAACTTTTTGAATATACCATAATTAATAGAAAATTATTTCTAACAAAACCTCTATAAAATAAAAATATTATTGTAACATATTTAAATTCACTATCTCCGCTTTAACTATCAATAAGTTATAAAACTATTATAAAATAGTATAGATATATCATAACTAAAGAATTTTATACATTTTATAAATTTCAAAAATATTTTCAAAAGGTAATTAACTATGTCATTTTACCAAATTTTAATTTAATTTAATATTTTACAACGTGCTCGGTCTAAATAATATTCTCAAACGAACTCTCCGGGAGCCGAACTGTCAGTCCCAGCAAGTCATAAATAACTTGGGACAATTATAGAAAAGCTCTAAACGCCGAGAACACACAAAAACGAAGGAAATGACCGGGAAGGTCATTACAATATCCACTACTAAAAGGACTTTCGTCCGCGAAAGTCAAGAATAAGCACATACCTGAAGACGTGAACAAGTAGGGATACTGGACTCGCATGTCATGTTCAATCTCCCAAGTTGCCTCCTAAACTGGACGGTGACGCCACTGTACCTTAACCAGTGGAATGTCCCGGGAGCGTAACCGTCTGACATCTCTGGCTAAAATGGACACAGGCTCCTCCACAAATGTTAACTTATCGTCTAATTGAACTGAGTCTCACCGAAGTACATGGGACTCATCCGAAATATATTGTCGCAGCATAGAAATATGAAACACTGGGTGGATAGCTGAAAATGCCGGAGGTAAAGCTAGCACATAAGCCACCTCTCCAACTGTCCGCAAAATCTCAAAGGGTCCAATATATCTGGGGCTAAGCTTACCTTTCCTACCAAACCGCATCACGCCCTTCATGGGCGATACTCGTAAGAAGACCCTATCACCCACCCTGAATTTCAACGGACGACATCTACGGTCAGCATAACTCCTCTGTCTACTTTGAGCTGTCCGCAGCCTGTCCTGAATCACTCGAACTCGGTCCAAAGATTCTCGGAGCAAATCTGTGCCACGAGGAATAACTTCTGAAGTTTCGAACCAGCCAACTGGAGACCGACACCGTCTACCATATAAAGCCTTGAATGGAGCCATCTGAATGCTGGAATGAAAGCTATTATTATACGCGAATTCTGCTAAAGGTAAGAATTGATCCCATTGACCCCCAAAGTCCAACACACAAGCGCGGAGCTTTTCCTCTAATACCTGAATCGTCCGCTCTGACTGCCCGTCGGTTTGAGGATGAAATGCAGTGCTAAGGTCTACCTGGGTACCTAACTCTTCTTGGAAAGTCTGCCAGAAATTGGAGGTAAACTGAGACCCTCGGTCTGAGATAATAGATATTGGCACTCCATGTAGGCGAACCACCTCCTAAATATATACACGAGCTAATCTCTCAGCACTGTAGGAAACTCGAATAGGGATAAAGTGTGCAGACTTAGTCAACCAATATACAATAACCCAAATACTATCAAAACCACGGAAGGTGTGAGGCAATCCAACAATGAAATCCACAGTGACTCGTTCCCACTTCCACCCGGGGATGGGTAATTGCTGAAGTAAACCACCCGGTCTCTGATGTTCGACCTTTACCTGCTGACAACAAAGGCATCGAGCTACAAACCCTGCTATATCTCTCCACATACCACTCCACCAATAGTGTTGCCTTAGATCTCGATGCATCTTAGCTGTCCCAGGGTGAATAGAATACTTGGAGCTGTGCGCCTCGTGCACAATCAACTGAATCAAATCTCCAACCCTCGAAACACAAATACGATCGTCAAACCTCAAAACACCATCAGATCCCAAGGTAGCTCTCTCAGACTTACCTTTCAATACCTGATCTCGAATGCTACGGAGACCGCTATCCTCAAACTGACGAGTCTGAATCTGCTCCAGCAAAGTAGATCTTGCACCAACACAAGTGATAACCCTTCCGGGGTCAGAAATATCCAAACGTACCATTGAGTTAGCTAAGGACTGAATGTCCAAAGCCAACGATCGCTGAGAGACAGGAATGAAGGCTAAGCTACCCATACTCACTGCCTTCCGACTCAAGGCGTCCGCTACCATATTCGTCTTGCCCGAATGATAGAGAATAGAGATATCATAGTCCTTCAGCAACTCAATCCACCTGCGCTGCCTGGAATTAAGATCCCTCTGAGTCATACTATGCTGAAGACTACGGTGGTCTGTAAAGATTTCACAATGAACACCGTAGAGATAATGTCTCCAAATTCGCAATGCAAACACAACGACTGCTAACTCCAAATCATGAGTGGGATAGTTACGCTCGTGCACCTTCAGCTGCCTCGATGCATAAGCAATAACATGACCCTGCTACATCAGAACACATCCCTAACCAATACCAGACGCATCACAATACACGGTAAAACCCTCGCCCTCAACTGGAAGAGTCAACACAGGGGCAGAAGTAAGTCAATCCTTGAGTTTTAGAAAGCTCGCCTCACAATCCTCAGACCACTGAAATGGAACCTCCTTCCTGGTCAGTCTGGTCATAGGAGATGCAATAGACGAGAAGCCCTCAACAAATCGCCTGTAGTATCCTGCCAACCCAACAAAACTGCGAACCTCGGTAGGTGACGTGGGCCTAGCCCAACCTCGAATATCCTCAATCTTTGTTGGGTCTACCATGATACCGTATCTGTACACAACATGCCCTAAGAAAGCTACAGACTCAAGCCAGAACTCACATTTTTTGAGAACTTGGCATACAACCGATGATCTCTCAAAGTGTGGAGCACAATCCTCAAATGCTGCTCGTGCTCCTCGTTACTCCTCGAATAAACCAAGATGTCGTCACTAAACACAATCACAAAGGAGTCCAAGTATGGCCTGAATACACGATTCATCAGATCCATGAAAGTTGCTGGGGCATTATTCAACCTAAAAGACATCACCAGGAACTTATAATGGCCGTATCGAGTCCTGAAGGCTGTCTTTGGGATGTCCTCAACCCTAACTCTCAACTGATGGTATCCAGATCTCAAATCTATTTTTGAGAATACCGCTGCACCCTGAAGTTGATCAAACAAATCATCGATACGAGGCATAGGATACTTATTCTTCATAGTTACCTTATTCAACTGCCTGTAATCAATACACATGCGCATAGATCCATCCTTCTTCTTTACAAATAGAACTGGAGCACCCCACGGAGATATACTCGACCTGATAAAACCCTTCTCCAGAAGGTCCTGGAGCTGAGTACTCAACTCTCTCAATTCAGCAGGAGCCATACGATAAGGAGCTATGGAAATAGGTCGGGTGCCTGGCTCGAGGTCAATAATGAACTCTATATCACACTCAGGAGGAAGGTCAGGTAGGTCAGTCGGGAATACATCAGAAAACTCATGAACAACAGGGACGGAGTCAAGTGAGGGACTCTCAATACTAGCATCCCGAACATAAGCAAGGAATGAATCACATCCCCTCGACATCAATCTACGAGCCCGAACATATGAAATAATCCCAGTCGGTGTGGCGCTAACAGAACCCTGCCACACCACCGGGGGTACGCCAGGCATGGATAAGGTCACGGTCTTGGCAAAGCAATCTAAGACTGCATGATGGAAAGACAACCAGTCCATGCCCAGAATCACATCAAAGTCTACCATGGCCAATACAATAAAATCAATCCGAGTCTCAAACTCCTGAACAGTCACCAGACAAGATCTATATACCCGATCCACTACTAAGGAATCACCAACGGGGGTGGACACACATAAGGGTACAGATAATAACTCAGAACATAAACCCAATCGTGGTGCATAATAAGTAGATACATAAGAAAATGTGGATCCGGGATCAAATAATGAAGAAGCTGGCTGATGGCATATGGAAACCGTACCTGTAATCACTGCATCCGAAGCCTCAGCCTCTGTCCTAGCCTGCACGGCATACAACTGACGTCGGCTGCCACTAGTCTGAGCACCAACCTGACCATCGATCAGACCTATCTGCGCTCTACCTCGAGAACCCTGGGGACCACCCCGACGACCCTGTGCACCACCTCTGCCTGCTGGCGGTATAGATCTGATGGGCGATGCCGTCTGAGCTGAAGGCTCAATCGCCATGCGCTGAGGACACTTACGCGTGAAATGACCGACAACCCCACAAGTATAGCATGCTCCTGGCTCCCTGCTCAGCCTAGAAGGTCCGGATGATCTGTTATGACCCCCTCTAGTCGATGAACTGGACTGACCACGTCCCTGAGGCTGTCTAACAGAACTACTATAGGCGGGCTGACCCCTATCAAATATCCGCAAAGCTGACTGTACGGGCCTACTGGGCTGACCTTGTCGCTGAAAAGACTATTGCTGCTGCTGAGGGTATCTACCCTAAAACTGGAAACCACAACCTTTGAACTGTGAACCACTATGGCTCCTACTGAAACTACCCTGAACACGAGGTCTTTTATCGCTGCCCCCTTGGGCCTCGCGATCTATCTCCTCAATAGAGTATACATGCTCGGTAATCTCTGCAAATGACTTCCCTGAAGTCACTAAACTCTGGGTAGCTCTGCGGAGTGGCAATCTCAGTCCCCTGACAAAACATCTAACTCTCTCATACACATCAGGCAAAATAGAGGTAGCATGCCTAGCAAGATCATGAAACCTCGCCTCATACTCGGCGACAGATAATGAACCCTGAGTCAATCTGGAGAATTCATCCTTGAGTCGCTCCCGCATAGTACGAGGCATATACTTTCCCAAGAAGATCTCAGAGAACTGGGTCCAGGTAACCGGTGGAGATCCTGCTGGCCTGGAATCAAGATATCCCCTCCACCATCTCCTCGCTGCAGTATCAAACTGATATGCCACGAAATCAACACCACGAGACTGTACCAATCCCAAATTCCTCAGTCTATCCTTGCAGCTGGACAAGAACTCATATGCATCCTCACCCGGAGTACCAGCAAATCTCGGTGGAGTCAACCTCAAAAAATGCCCCAACATCTTCTGCTCATCGACAGACATAGCAGGCTGATCTATAACCGGCTGTGGAGCTACCGGCGCTGGCAAAATCTTAATTCTGGGTGCTGCAGCTGCAGGCTGCGCCCCAACATCAACTCTCTGTACTGCTGGTTGGGCTCCCTCGGCTGACGGACCTCCAACTATCCCCAACAACTGAAGTAATGTACCTCGGAGCAAAGAAGCATCTATAAATCCAGGTGGAGCCTGGGCTGCTCCCTGGCCCACCGACTTCTATGGAGGCAAAACATCTGGAGCTATAACGGGATCGGGTAACTGATCCCTAGCATGATCTCGGCCTGGGGCTGCTGCTCTGCCCTGCCCCCGACCTCTGGGTCAACCTCGACCCCTAACAGGAGCCCTCGCTTCAGGCTCGGGGTCCCAACCCTCGGGTCTCGCACCATGCGTCCTAACAATCCGCGTAAAGAGTAAACCAAATAAAAATCAGAAACCAACAAAAACTTAACGCACGGACATGAGTCAAGAAAATGAGAGACTCTCCTAAGAATGCTTCGTAGCCTCCCGAGGATAGGATACAGGCGTCCCCGCACCGATCCACACGACTCTACTAAACATTGGCCCATGTACCGACACTACCTATACAACCTAGGCTCTGATACCAAGCTATCACGACCCAATATTTGAGTCATGATGGCGCCTATCGTAACCCACCAATAGGCAAGTCAAACCCTAGCCCGGAGCGACAAGCGACGGGCTAACGGACGAAATCTTATAAAACAGAGAAGAAGTGGAAGTAACCATATTTATAAATATGCTATAACGCTAAAGATAGAATCAAAATATGTATATATGCCAAGACTGAGAAGGAAGAGGACAATATATAAAGTCAAGAACCCCTCCCAAGACCTGGTGAGGTCAGTACAAGAGCCACTACTAACATACCCAAAATATAAGACAGAAACCAAATATGTATAACAAGTATAATAGTCTCGAGAGCAAAACACTATACAGTAAAAGATGGAGTAGGATCTGCCTCGGACGTCAGTAAGCTCACCCTGCTCCGGAGTCAATGCTGAGAAAAGAGTCACGTCAATACCGTCGACTAGTGCCTGGATCTGCATCGGGGAAAAAGATGCAGAAGTGCAGCATGAGTACCGGGGCAACGGGTACTCAGTAGGCATTATCGGCCGACTGAGCTCAATGTATGCTAAGTCCGGGTTATAAGTAATAAATACATAAATAACTGCTGAAGCGTACAGATACGCTCAAGAGAAAAATAAATGTGATACTGAATAACGAGTAAATAAATGCATAAGTAACACACAAGTCAAACATAACCTATCTGGGCCCCCATAAACCCGATAGGCACACGAAAGAAAACAATAACCCGGCCTGGCCCCTATAAACCGGCGGGACACACAAGAATAATAAATGCATAGTCACCAGTATCTTGAAGTTGTGTCAGTATCCAGTAACCACAATAACCAACAGGGGTGCACCGGGCTTGAACCGACACCAATGGGTAATAACAAGAGGCCAGACGCCGGAGTCGAACCGGATGCAGTGGGTAATCACAAGAGGCCACATATATATATCATATCTGCCGGACTCGAACCGGAACTCATAATACTCCAGTATCATAATCATGGTACCCAGTACCAAAACTCTCCAATCATATCATAACCAGATGCCGGAATCGAACCGGAACTCATAATAATCAGTGGCCGGACTCGAACTGGAACTCATAGTGTATCACAATCCGGGGCCGGACTCGAACCGGAACACCCAATAGTCAATAACCAAAATCATCATACCTGAATCAGTAGCCGGACTTGAACCGGAACTTATCATAGCCAGTAACCAGAACAGAATCAAATGTCATATCATATCAGATAAATGGGGAACTCCCTAGTTCCAAGTCAATACTTGTTTATAGGTACAGAAGTTAACCCCACAACATGCTACAAGTCAATCTCGGGGTCCTTCTAGGTCAAATATCTACTATAAGCAATATGTATATACAAGTCTGGGTATACATTATAATTCATGGAAAGGTAGGTCTGTATTCTAAATCAAACTAGCCGATCCCGGTCAAATACGGTGCTATCAGGGACTAATAAGGCTAAATAGGTCAATCGGGTATAATCTGGGTAACTTAATCCCGTCAGAACTCTAACAAGTCATAGAGGCTTAACTAAACCCAAAGATGTCAAAGCTCTGACAAGTCGACCAAAAGGGTAACGGGGCCCACTAAGGGGTCCCGAAAACCAAGTCTAGTTATACCTGTCTAAGTCTGGGCTAAGTCATCCTAAGCCTGGACTAAGGTCCAACAATAACGTTCCCCAACCAGAAATCAACACAACAATACTATCCGACCCCAAATAGGTCATCTGTGGTGTACCTCGAGGATAACGGGCCTGGAATATATTCGAATAGCCCTATCCGGCCTAGAAGGCCTAAACCACAGCAAAACACCACCACCAAGTTTATAACACCAGCCCGCAACACTAGCACAATAGCATACATATATCACACATAAGCCCAATCTAAGTGCAAAGGAAGGTAAACCTAGCCTACCTAGACGCCGCCGAACGCTTGCTAAAGCCAGCTAAATAGGAGCCTTTCCCTTTTGAGAGGCCTCCGACTGTTGCCAAGCTACCAAAATAATAAACTACATGTCAAAATATGACTATTGATACCCATATTGCATAAGTTCAGAAAATGCCCGAAAATCCCACGTGGGGCCCACTTGCGGAATCGCAAAACCGAAACCGTCACAGCATCCCAAATCACTCCATGACCAATAGTCACAACTAACACTCCTCAATTTGAGCTCAAAATATAGCTCAAACATCAACACCAATCCCAACAGTATCACCGTGTAAATGAAAATTATCGTAAAAATAAGAAAACATACCGTAGAAATGACGAGGGCGAGTCCACAGACTCAAATATATAAACCCCTAAGCTCGAACCTCAATAAATTGACTCAATATTGAGCTTAAATAATCAATAATGGTGAGAGGTAATTGGAAAAAGTGGACAGAATGTAAAAATATTACATTTTGTCCACCGAAGGTATATATATATATATATATGTGCACCAGGATGAATCATTAGCACCAATTCACTAAATGGTGACACAAAACCATGTTGATGGGCACCCCTCCACTGTCCACGTGGAGTGAGGTGTCCATAACAAATTTATCTATCCGTTTTGTATATATTCGGGTATTGCGTAGGTTCGTGGCAAAATAAATATAACTTTTTGAATATACCATAATTAATAGAAAATTATTTTTAACAAAACCTCGATAAAATAAAAATATTATTTTAACATATTTAAATTCACTATCTCCGCTTTAACTATCAATAAGTTATAAAACTATTATAAAATAGTATAGATATATCATAACTAAAGACTTTTATACATTTTATAAATTTCAAAAATATTTTCAAAAGGTAATTAACTGTGTCATTTTACCAAATTTTAATTTAATTTAATATTTTACAACGTGCTCGGTCTAAATAATATTCTCAAACGAACTGCCCGGGAGCCGAACTGTCAGTCCCAGCAAGTCATAAATAACTTGGGACAGTTATAGAAAAGCTCTAAATGCCGAGAACACACAAAAACGAAGGAAATGACCGGGAAGGTCATTACAGGTCCGTTAGTTGTAAGGGTATATTTAAGCCATAAAAGTGGATGGAGGGGTATTTTTGGCCCAACAGGTATACGGAGGGTATTTTTGAATCAATTCTAATACTTGAAGGGTATTTCTGGCCCTTTTCCATTTTTTTAATAACACAATTTTGGTGCAGAAGGGCAAAAAATGAAGAAATAATTCTAATGGTTGGTGTAGATTCTTATCGATAAACTTTGATTGAAATGTATTTATTGTCTTGACGAAATTTTAAAAAACAAAACAGAAGAAGCTGATTGCTTTATTATCACATCTACAGAAAACTCAAAACTTCTTGTTCATTAAGATTTATAGTGGTTGATAAGGGGTTGAAGTTACCATACTTAGGGTAGTTCATGAGTTGTTTTACTGACCCGTTAGGTAACCCAATTTAACCCGCTTAATGATGCATCAGTTTGGGCTACTACCCAAAATGACCCAAGAAGAAATTTTTACCAACCCAACCCATTAAAGTTTGGGCGGGTTACACATTTTCGGGTCGAATTTGACAACTCTATGCACAACTAATAAAATTTTTAGGTAAGTATTTACTTTTGATACGTTCTCTGGATAGTATAGATTTGAACATATATACTATTTGTTCCCCTTGAAAGTTCAACACATTTATTTCAAGCTGCATTATATGCTCTATATTCGTCTAATGCACCAAAGCGCACAAATATTGTATCCAGTGCCCCATTTACGTTGTATGTAAAACATATTATGATTTTTTTCAACCTATAAGTATCATGACAATGATTTAACTGAATTTATGATGTTGTATTCATCTGATTAGGCAAATAAAGTCATCCTAGACTGTTCATGTGTTCAACTTAATTAATAACAACAAGATTTATGTTTGACAAAGTTTCAGATATAATTTCAAACTTGAAACCTGTTAGAGTCAACCCTGTAATGAATACAAGTGTAGAGTGGTCACCATAAGAATTTTATTTTGTTTCACATTTCCTATAGAACTAACATTGTACAAATCATATTTTATTAAGTGTTCAGTTTATTCCTTGATTTATCTACTAATTTATTTCTAGAACTTATCAAGAAAATCTTTAGAACTTTTAAGTTTCTTGCGTTTGATGTCCAACCAAATTAATGTTATGGAATCTCCTATTTCTGAGGGTCTACGAAAACTATCTCTCTATCCCACAAAGGTAAAGGTAAGGTCTGCATACATTCTATGGTACTCATTGGTTATGTTGTTTGTTGTTGGAATCTCCTGTAAGCATTCCATTACTCAAAGTTTATCCTTGTAACCATGTTACCGTTTTGCTTATATTTTACTATATTGTCTTGAATTCTACAATAAAAAAAATTATATGTTGCTCAGACTCTCAAAAATGTCATCGGGTGCATATTGAATCCTTCAAAAATAGTGCATTTTCGGGTGCAAAATATTTTTTGAGAATCCGAGCAACTTAGAAAAGATTATCCACTTACTAAGAAATCAATGTTCCTGGTGACTAAAGTTTTATACTAAGTGAATAATGGAGTATAATTTACTCTTCTTGTCAGATCCAGATCATAAAATATGCTCCATGAAAAGACTTTAAAAATCGTTGGTGCGATCATGGAGCCATGGCTGAAAAAGGAGGAAAAAGCTCTCAACAGTGATATGACACTACTTAGAATGATATTACTGAACATATGCCAAGATATTAATTTGAACATTCATGTAAAAAGTACAATCTGGAAAAAGGTATGTGTGTCAGTGAGGAATAATCAGGCCTAGTTATAGATGGTGCATTTTATCTTCTCAGAGTTGGATTTTGATTTATTGTTGCTTCAAATGACATGAAAAATATGAAAGAACATATCTTGTTAATTGTTATTGAATTGCATGTGGTGGAATACAGGTCCTATATAGATAGTCAAAGGTGATTCTTTTTGCCTCAACCCTATTTTTGAGTTTTAGCGGGATATGGGCTATGAATTGAGATTGTTACTTTTGGTTTGATTATGATATACATTGAGGCTCAATCAAAGTGCTGCCCTTGTACTCAATTAAAAGTTAGACTACTTTTTGCTAAATTTATGTATTCATTAAGTAATCTTTAGGTAAATTTTTATAATTTTTCATTGCCTATCCAAAAGAAAAAGTTACATTTCTTATTTATTTGGCTCCAAGTATGATATATTTTTCTCTTGTTGTTTGGATGAATAAAATCAACAAATGTGAATGCAGAAAGGCAAGATCTTTACTTTTACCTTTTTATCAAGATGTTATCCCCGCTCCTTGTTGCTTCATATTTTATTGTTATCCATTTTTCCATATGTTTGAATTTCTTAGGGTCCTATCTTACATGGGCTATCACTATTCTCCATCTGCTGGGCTTGTTGCAGGTAGTAAGAAATATTGACAACTTGGTTGGACAATATACTTTTATCTTCATATATTGTATAGTTTCTTCTTTGAGAATACAACTTTGTATGACTTTTGACATGTTAGAGTTGATTAGAGTTGTGTTATGATATGTTAGAGTTGGTAATTGTACAATTTTTACCATTTTCTCAATTTCCTTCTAAAGTAAAATCCTGATAGTAGTAGTTGCTTGTTAATTGTGTTGTAGAAGGAAGATCGTGGGGCATGGTCAATAAGACCGACATTGAGAAAACGGAGATCCTAATTAGACAAGGAAGACCAATGTATGAATGCTTCCTCAGTGTTGAGATCCTATGTAGATTTTACATATGCTTCTGGCTTGTTCTGCTTTTGGGGCTATTGGAAAGTACTAACATTTCTGTGTTATTTTAAAATAATGTAGTCTTTAAACAACGATGGCTCAATAAAGTAGCATTTAGGCTTTTGTAAATGGTTTATAAGGAACCACTTATTACTATTCAATAGAGATTGAAGTAGTCTTCTATTTTCTGATGCCGCAATTAATACATGATTTTGAGTTCGTTTTGATTTTTCACTCAACACATCCTATGTTGCTTGGACTCTTCAAAAATATTGTCAGGTGCGTGTTGGATCCTCCAAAAGCAGTGCATTTCTGGAGGATCTAACACAAATTCGACAACATTTTGGATAGTTTGAGCAATATAGAACACACCTTTTTCATGATCTGCTCCATGTCATTTGTCCATTCGTGATGATGTTCATGCTTTAGTGGTGATAAAATTGAGTAAGGGCATGTCTTGTGCCTTCCACTTGTGTTTGAACTTGTCAATCACATTATCCCATCATCTTTGATTTTGTATCTCTATGGCATTAGTAGTCATGATGACAAGTTTGAAGGGTAGAATAGGACACAGGACGCCTCTTTTTACCCCTATAAAGCTAGAAAAAGAACACTAGGAATTCATCAATGAACACCTAGAATCAAAATGCATAATGCTACCCAATAAAATCCTTAATTTCTCCAGACCCACTTGTGGAATTGAACTGAGTTTATTATTATTTTTGTAATACCTCGTACATTTTAGACCCTATTTGACATGTTAGAGTCATGTTTACTTAGTGTTGAGAGCAATAAGTAAGTATTTGGTAGTGCATTGATGGAGTATTGGATGATATGCTAGTGAACCAGTGAAACTTGTGCCACTCCCTGTTTCAGGGGGTGTGGCTCAAGCCACCTGATTCAAAGGGCACACAATTCTCGCGCCACTGCTTGCTTTGCAGCAGTGACGCAAGGCACAAGAAATTTGGCCTTTCCGTGCTCGTTTTGCAATGCAATGCCACGTCGATTCTTCCATGGTTTATTTTGGTTCCTTGGAGTTCTTTTAGCATTTTTAAAGCTTCAAATACCTCAATACAATCCTACATACTCCTACATGATCAAATCATGAAACACAAGAATTTACCAAAAATGTTCAATGAAGCCATGAGCGACTAGAATTTCTATTTTTGCAATTGAGGCTACGAACGTGAATATCGTAAGTGAATATTGTCGTGAAGTTATGGAATTATTTAAAGATGAGATATATGGTTGATTATACATTGGATTTTGTGGCTAAGTTGAGATAAGTTATTGGGCCCAAAACGAGCCAAAATGAAAGGCCCAAAGGCAAAATGACTCATTCTTCCCATATTTGATCAAGTAAACATATCATTTAATGCCAAGTGTGGCTAAGGATGACTTGAGGTCTATATAAAGGCCCCAAAAATCAGATTTTATTCACAAAGACTCTCATACCTTTTTGGATATTTCTCAAACATTTCTCTATTTTCCAAACCCTAAGGCAACCATTTTCTTAGGACACTTTGGACAAGATCAACACTTTGCAAGTTTGGGTAAGTGATTATTCTTGTGATTTAATATATTATATGCATGAGATATTGTGTAGATCATGATGGTTATGTTGGCAAGGTTGAATAGGACACTTTTGCCCTTTGGTAAAAGATGTGCCATCTTGGTGAATTAAACTTGAAAGGTGACTTGAGGTTTTGATGAAAGTGCATGATATGGACAAAATATCAACATGTATGGTGTGATTATGTTTCTAAACTTGTTATTTTTCTATAAGTGTAAATTATGGGATTTTGGCAGATATGTTGTCATGAAGTGTATTGAGGTGATTTGATGGAATAGTTGTGATGTTGTGTTGATGGAGAAGTGTAAAGTATGAACATGGTGTGACATGCTATTGGTTTATGATGTATTGGTCAATGTATGGAATGTTATGGTATTTATGGTATGATAATTTCGTGAATGGTATGGTAAAGGGGGAAATGACATTTTAAGACCAATGTATAACTCATTGTCGTCTTATGCACTTGAAAGGTAGTTGATTGTTAATGTAAGCTCCGTTATGTACTTGTGTTGTAGAGTGAAATGTAAGGAAGGAGCCGGACTATTTTGTTCATATATAAGAGTGTGTATTGAGAATACAAGGTATGTAAGGTTATTCTATCTATATCCTTCTGCAGCATATTGTTCATATGGAATATGTACTTATTCCACTCCGAAATGTCCAAAGGTATCTCATTTCAGGTTGTTATCTATTGTTAAGTCACGTATTCCTCATTCATTAGTCGTTGTTTCTCATGTGTTACACAATCATGGACATGGTTCCAAAATCCCAATAAAGTTATGATTACAAAATATATCAATATCTCTCACAAGTAAAGGTACCTATCTTGCAAATGTTAAAGAATGAAGTAATGCATAATTAGTTGTATCCATGGGGTGACATAAACACCTGCATGATGATATCCATGGGGTGAAAGAAACACCTGCATGATGACTATCCCAATATTATGGGTGTATCCATGGGGTGAAATGAACACCTGCATGACGATATTATTATTTTCCCACTGATCAGTTGGGCCCTGGCAGTATAATTAATGACTGGCAAGTAAGTAAGAAGAAGTACAAAAGTGAAGTCCGTATCGAAAGTAATACGCGCAGTTCCGAATATATAGATTGATGGCTTATCCATAATTGGGCATTCCCTTGTAATGTATTTTCCATTGAGGTTCTTATGTACTGATACAACCTTACATACTCGGTACTTTCTTCGTACTGACCCCTTCTGGGGGATTTACCTTACTTGCTGCAGGCACAGGTACTAGTAAACCTCCCCAGTAAGCTGCAGGACATCTATTGATCTTTGGTGAGCTCCAGTTGGTTCGGGGCTTTCCATGTTCAAGTTGTATATTGGTTTTGGTATTGTAAATGTTGTGTAAAGCGGGGACTTATCCTGAATTTAGGATGGTTATGCGTGTATTTCTAATAGAGGCTTTTGTAGACCTATGTGGGTATATGAATGTAAGAGGTGTATGTCCTTCTCGACTTGATGACCCTAACGGCCAAGTTTTTTTTATGTATATATATCATGCTCCATGATTTCTGCTACTAGAATTTTATATCCTTTCAAGGTGGGGATGATTCTTATGGTATAAATATGATTGGGCGTGAGTAAAGATTGGTTCTCTCGGGCCTTATTGGCTTCGGGTGCCAGTCCGGCCCGAATGGGATTTTGGAGCGTGACAAAAGTGGTATCAGAGCAGGTCGTTCTAAGGGTGTCTACAAAGCCGTGTCTGAGTAGAATCTTGCTTATTGATGTGTTGTGCACCACATTTATAAGTATGAGGCTACGGGACATTTAGGATGTTGTTTCATTCCTTCATTTGTAGATCGTGCATTAGAGCCGAAGTTATAGGTGGGATTGTTTCTGACCATAAATATTGTTGTTCTTGTATATTATAGAAAAATGTCGATGACAAGAAGAGGTCGAGGTAAAAGTAAGAGAATGGATAGAATTGCTGGAGAAGGAACCAGTATACCACCACCTGATCAAGTTCATCAAGGCGAGAGAGAGGATGAATTTGTGTCGCGGGCTTCCTCCACTCCCTCTGTTCCAGAAGAGTCGAGTAGGAGAAGCGTACCTGTAGAACCACCAGTCAATACTACAGACCAGGACCTAAAGAATGCAGTGGAGATGTTGACCCGAATAGTTGCTGCACAGGTTCAGGGATAAGGTGGTCCAATGACAGGTGATGATAGTGCATCCAGAGCAGCAAGTTGGAGGACGCAGGATTTTCTGAAACTAGATCCTCCCACATTCACTAGATCAGATCCAAATGAAAACCCGCAAGATTTTATAAATCAAATCCAAAGGGCTTTGGAGGTGATGCATGTGTCGGGTGTAGAAACGGTAGAGCTTGCGGCCTATAGATTGAAGGGCGAGGCTATACTATGGTATGAAGACTGGAAGAAAGCTCATGATATTGGTGCAAACCCACCCACATGGGAAGAATTTTCTTGATCACTACCTTCCCTATGAGATCCGTGAGGCTCGTGCGGATCAATTTTTAAATCTCCGTCAAGGGAATCTAAGTGTTAGAGAATACAGTTTGCAGTTTAATTCTCTGGCTCGATATGCTCCAAATGTAGTGGCCACGATGATAGACAGGGTCCATAGATATGTGGACAGGTTGGAGCCATATTTGGTAAGGGACTACACCATTGCTGCCTTGAATAGGGAGATGGACACAGCTAGAATATAGGCCTTTGCGCAGAAAATGGAAGATCAGAGGCAACAGAGAAGAACACAAGGGTTTGAAGAAGGGTCGTCAAAGAGGGCTAGATCCACGGGATAGTCTATGGTGTCCCAAGCAGAGTTCAGGTCCCGGAGTTTTACTAGACCGCCTAGGCCTTCATTTTCTTATGCCATGGCAGGCGCTTCATCTCAGTTCCGAGGATTCAGCGGTAATCAAGACGGGAAAAGTAGCGGGAGTCGTGGTTCACAGACAGCGGGATCTTCTCGCTCGTTGTGTCAGTATTGTAGACGATTTCATTCAGGTGAATGTCAGCGGGGGACGACTGGTTGTTATTGGTGTGGTATGGCTGGACATATAATGAGAGATTGCCCGCGAAGAGGCTTGGGTGGTGTGGCGCGACCTGCGGGATCAACCGTTGCATCATCATCATTGGTTCCTTCCCTAGGCAGAGGTGTACAGCCGGCGGGTCGTGGTAGAGGTGCCAGAGGAGCAGCCAGTACTAGTGGGGTCCAGAATCACACTTACGTTTTAGTGGACCAACAAAATTCAGAGGCTTCTCCTGATGTCATCATAGGTACATTATCTATATTTTCATATAATGTATATGCATTGATTGACCCGAGTTCTACATTGTCCTATGCTACTCCATTGATTGCTGCGAAATTTGCAAAGGCACCAAAATTATTAATTAAGTCAATTGAAGTGTCTACACCGGTTGGTGAATATATTGTTGCAAAAAGAGTATATCGTAATTGTGTGGTAACTGTGTATGGTCATGATACACTGGTCGGCCTCATTGAACTAGACATGATGGATTTTGATGTGATAATGGGAAAGGATTGGTTAGCTTCTTGTTATGCCACGGTAGATTGCCGGGCCAAGAAGGTACATTTTCATTTTCCATAAATGAATGTTCTTGAATGGAAGGGTGATGTAGGGGAACCAAGAGGAAGATTTATTTCTTATCTGAAAGCCAGGAAAATGATTGCTAAGGGTTACATATGTCATTTAGTACGGGTGAAAGATACTGAAATGGAACCACTAACTCCACACTCGGTTCCAGTGGTCAGTGAATTTCTGGATGTATTTCCAGAGGATCTTCTAGGCTTACCCCCAGAACGGGAAGTAGAGTTTGGCATTGATGTGATTCCAGGCACTCAGCCGATCTCTATTCCTCCGTATAGAATGGCTCCAGCAGAATTGCGTGAATTGAAGGAACAATTGAAAGATTTACTGGATAAGGGCTTTATCAAGCCGAGTATGTCTCCGTGGGGTGCACCAGTATTATTTGTACAGAAGAAAGATGGCAAATTGAGAATGTGCATCGACTATCGGCAATTGAATAAGGTAACGATCAAGAACAAATATCCCCTCCCCCGAATTGATGATTTGTTTGATCAGTTACAGGGCACCAAGTGTTTTTCAAAGATTGACTTGAGGTCGGGTTACCATCAAGTCAGAGTTAGAGAAGGAGATGTACCCAAGACAGCTTTCCGAACACGGTATGGCCATTATGAATTTTTAGTTATGTCATTTGGACTAACAAATGCACCAGCTGTGTTCATGGATTTGATGAATAGGGTGCTTAAGCCATTTCTAGACGTGTTCGTGACGGTATTTATAGATGACATCCTGGTTTATTCAAGATCACCGAAGGACCATGCTAATCACTTACTACAGGTGTTACAGATTCTCCGTGAGCGTAAGCTGTATTCAAAGTTCTCCAAGTGTGAGTTTTGGTTAAAATCAGTCGCATTCTTGGGTCATATTGTGTCAGATGAAGGGATACAAGTTTATACACAGAAGATTGAAGCAGTGAAAAATTGTCCAAGACCTATGACACCTACAGAGATTCATAGTTTTCTTGGGTTGGCAGGGCATTATCGAAGATTTGTGGAAGGGTTTTCTTCTATTGTTGCACCGTTAACAAAGCTTACACATAAGGTAATTAAGTTTTAGTGGAATGATGCATGTGAGAAAAGCTTCCAAGAGCTGAAAGATAAATTAACCTCCACACCAGTTTTAGTACTTCTCGAAGGCACCGAAGGTTATGCAGTGTATTGTGATGCTTTCGGGGTTGGCCTCGGATGTGTATTGATGCAGCACGGTAACGTCATAGCATATACCTTACGACAGTTGCGGTCACATGAGAAGAATTATCCCACACATGTTCTTGAATTAGCAGCGGTGGTTTTTGCTTTAAAGATATGGCGTCATTATTTGTATGGAGTTCATGTCGATATCTATACCGATCACAAAAGTTTACAATATATCTTTAAGCAGAAGGAACTCAATTTGAGGCAAAGAAGATGGCTTGAACTATTGAAAGATTATGACATTGATATTTTATACCATCCAGGTAAAGAAAATGTGGTAGCTGATGCATTGAGCCGCAAGGCAACAGGAGTCGTTAGTGGCCAACTGACGAAAAATAAAGAGATAATCAAAGACCTACATCAATTAGCCAGCTTGGGGGTTCGTCTTCTTGAATCCTCAGATGAAGGGGTTATTGTACAAAATGCAGCTGAATCTTTATTGATAGCTGAAGTGAAAGAGAAGCAGTTTGCAGATTCTATGTTATTGCAGCTAAAGGAAAATGTACAACAGAATTTGACAAAAGCATTTGATATTACCCAAGAAGGGGTGCTTCAATGCCAAGGTAGATTATGTGTACCAGATGTCGATGAACTGAGGAAATGAATTATGACAGAGGCGCATCATTCGCGCTATTCTATTCATCCGGGTGCTACTAAAATGTACCATGATTTAAAAGAGGTGTATTGGTGGGGAAATATAAAAAAGAACATTGCAGAATTTGTCGCTCAATGCCCGAATTGTCAACAAGTAAAGGTAGAGCATCAGAAACTAGGAGGTTACATGCAATGTATCAATCTTCCAGTCTGGAAGTGGGATATGATTAATATGGATTTCATCACAGGTTTGCCTCGTACACTGTGGAAATTTGATTCTATATGGGTCATAGTTGACAGGCTTACCAAGTCAGCGCATTTCCTACCAGTCAGAACCACTTATACAGCTGAGGATTATGCAAAGTTGTATGTTAAAGATATAGTGAGGTTACATGGAATTCCGGTCTCCATTATATCAGACAGAGGAGCTCAATTTACTGCGCATTTCTGGAAATCTTTTCAGAAGAGCTTGGGTACACAGGTGAATCTAAGTACGGCTTTCCATCCTCAGACAGATGGACAAGCAGAACGTACTATTCAAACACTTGAAGATATGCTACGAGCATGTACAATGGATTTTAAAGGTAGTTGGGATGATTACATACCTCTTATTGAATTTGCCTACAACAATAGCTATCATTCAAGTATCAAAATGGCACCTTATGAAGCTTTATATGGAAGAAAATGTTGATCACCAATTGGATGGTTTAAAGCGGGTGAAACTGCTTTACTTGGGCCAGATCTTGTTCACCAAGCCATGGACAAAATTAAGGTAATCCAACAGCGACTACAAACAACCCAAAGTCGACACAAGTCATACGCCGATGTTAGAAGAAGAGGGCTTGAATTTGCCATAGGTGATTGGGTGTTCTTGAAGGTGTCACCAATGAAAGGAGTGATGAGATTTGGAAAGAAAGGGAAATTGAGTCCACGCTATATAGGCCCATATGAAATTATCAGAAGATTTGGGCAAGTTGCATATGAATTGAAATTACCCCAAGAACTCTCCTCGGTCCATCCAGTGTTCCATGTTTCGATGCTTCGAAAATGCATAGGAGATCCATCTTGTATTGCTCCCGTGGATGATGTTTGAGTCACGAAGGATCTCACTTATGAGGAGGTACCCATTGCTATTCTAGATCGACAAGTAAAGAGGTTGAGGAATAAAGACGTAGCATCGGTAAAAGTCCTTTGGAGGAATCAACAAGTGGAGGAGATCACATGGGAAGCTGAAGAAATGATGAAGTCCAAATACCCCCACTTATTTCAAATGGAAGAAAAATCTCACAGTACGAAGGTGGAGAAATAACAAGTAAGTATCTAAGAGCATTATGTGTACATGTATATGTATGTTAATATAGGGATGCATTTGTTGTACATGAGACGATGTTGTTAACATTCGAGGACGAATGTTTCTAAGGGGGGAAGAATGTAATACCCCATACATTTTAGACCCTATTTGACATCTTGGAGTCATGTTTACTTAGTGTTGAGAGCAATAAGTAAGTATTTGGTAGTGCTTTGATAGAGTATTGGATGATATGTTAGTGAACCAGTGAAACTTGCGCCACTCCCTATTTCAGGGGGTGTGGCGCAAGCCACCTGATTCAGAGGGCACACAATTCTCGCGCCACTGCTTGCTATGCAGCAGTGGCGCAAGGCACAAGAAATTTGGCCTTTCCGTGCTCGTTTTGCAACGCAATGCCACGTCGATTCTTCCATGGTTTATTTTGGTTGCTTGGAGTTCTTTTAGCATTGTTAAAGCTTCAAATACCTCAATACACTCCTACATACTCCTACATGATCAAATCATGAAACACAACAATTTACCAAAAATGTTCAATGAAGCCATGAGCGACTAGAATTTCTTATTTTGCGATTGAGGTTACGAACGTGAATATCGTAAGTGAATATTGTTGTGACGTTATGGAATTATTTAAAGACGATATATATGGTTGATTATACATGGGATTTGGTGGGCTAAGTTGAGATAAGTTATTGGGCCCAAAATGAGCCAAAATGAAAGGCCCAAAGGCAAATTGACCCATTCTTCCCATATTTGACCAAGTAAACATATCATTTAATGCCAAGTGTGGCTAAGGATGACTTGAGGTCTATATAAAGGCCCCAAAAATCAGATTTTATTCACAAAGACTCTCATACCTTTTTGGATATTTCTCAAACATTTCTCTATTTTCCAAACCCTAAGGCAACCATTTTCTTTGGACACTTTGGACAAGATCAACACTTTGCAAGTTTGGGTAAGTGATTATTCTTGTGATTTAATATATTATATGCATGAGAGATTGTGTAGATCATGATGGTTATGTTGGCAAGGTTGAATAGGACACTTTTGCCCTTTGGTAAAAGATGTGCCATCTTGGTGAATTAAACTTGAAAGGTGACTTGAGGTTTTGATGAAAGTGCATGATATGGAAAAAATATCAACATGTATGGTGTGATTATGTTTCTAAACTTGTTATTTTTCTATAAGTGTAAATTATGGGATTTTGGCCGATATGTTGTTATGAAGTGTATTGAGGTGATTTGATGGAATAGTTGTGATGTTGTATTGATGGAGAAGTGTAAAGTATGAACATGGTGTGACATGATATTGGTTTATGATGTATTGGTCAATGTATTTAATGTTATGGTATTTATGGTATGATAATTTCGTGAATGGTATGGTAAAGGCGGAAATGACATTTTAAGACCAATGTATAACTCATTGTCGTCTTATGCACTTGAAAGGTAGTTGATTGTTAATGTAAGCTCCGTTATGTACTTGTGTTGTAGAGTGAAATGTAAGAAAGGAGCCAGACTATTGTGTTCACATATAAGTGTGTGTATTGAGAATACAAGGTATGTAAGGTTATTCTATCTATATCCTTCTGCAACATATTGTTCATATGGACTATGTACTTATTCCACTCCAAAATGTCCAAAGGTATCTCATTTCAGGTTGTTATCTATTGTTCATTCACTTATTTCTCATTCATTAGTCGTTTTTGCTCATGTGTTACATAATCATAGACATGGTTCCAAAATCCCAATAAAGTTATGATTACAAAATATATCAATATCTCTCACAAGTAAAGGTACCTATCTTGCAAATGTTAAAGAATGAAGTAATGCATAATTAGTTGTATCCATGGGGTGACATAAACACCTGCATGATGATATCCATGGGGTGAAAGAAACACCTGCATGATGACTATCCCAACATTATGGGTGTATCCATGTCGTGAAATGAACACCTTCATGACGATATTATTATTTTCCCACTGATCAGCTGGGCCCGGGCAGTATAATTTATGACTGGCAAGTAAGTAAGAAGAGGTACAAAAGTGAAGTGAGTATCGAAAGTAATACACGCAGTTTCGAATATATAGATTGATGGCTTATCCATAATTGGGCATTCCCTTGTAATGTATTTTCCATTGAGGTTCTTATATACTGATACAGCCTTACATACTCGGTACTTTCTTCGTACTGACCCCTTCTGGGGGATTTACCTTACTTGCTGTAGGAAAAGGTACTAGTAGACCTCCCCAGTAAGCTGCAGGACATCTATTGATCTTTGGTGAGCTCCAGTTGGTTCGGGGCTTTCCGTGTTCAAGTTGTATATTGGTTTTTGTGTTGTAAATGTTGTGTAAAGCGGGGACTTATCCTGAATTTAGGATGGTTATGCGTGTATTTCTAATAGAGGCTTTTGTAGACCTATGTGGGTATATGAATGTAAGAGGTGTATGTCCTTCTCGACTTGATGGCCCTAACGGCCAAGTTTCTTGTATGTATATATATCATGCTCCATGATTTCTGCTACTAGCATTTTATATCCTTTCAAGGTGGTGATGGTTCTTTTGGTATACATATGATTGGGCATGAGTAAAGATTGGTTCTCTCGGGCCTTATCGGCTTTGGGTGCCAGTCCGGCCAGAATGGGATTTTGGGGCGTGACAATTTTTCTAACCCGATTTATGAAAAGATTGCATTCTTTTCTCTACCTTTTATTTTTCTTGATTATTTTTTCATGGGATGTTGTTCTACTTCCAAATTTTCATCATTATTCTATTAGATCATAATTATTGAAACTTTTTTCTCTATTATAATAAATTAAAATTTATTATTTTGTAGTTAAACTAATAGTTGTTGTCTAACCAAAACTACTTTCTAAGCATTTTTGGGATGAATTTGATGATGATGGTGATGATGAAATCATAAGTAATAAACAATTGTTGTAAACTTTTTTATACTTTAAAAATTGTATTTAAACTGTGACTTTTCCCTTATGAACACTGAAGGTGATTAATGGACCAGCAAGAAATAAAACAGACCACAAGTACTTCACCCTCTAGTTTTTTGTGTTCACTTTTAATTGTACAGATAGTTGATCTTAGCAACAAAAACAAAGATTGTATTGCATTATTATGTTTCCATAAATCTTGTTATTTCCACCCAACTTAGCTCCATGATTATACTTTAAAAAAGATACATAAAATTGGTGTGATTTCGAGCATCACATAAGTACATTAATTTTTGCATTCTAATTTCTGATAGTTTTAAATGGTTACGTGTAGATTTTGATTGGATATAGCTTCTGCTGGTTCTTTTGCCATTTGGCTTGATTGGTCTGAAATTAGTGAATATGCAGTTTTGCTTTTGCCCCTTGGTTCTCTGTCTCTCCTTTAGTAATATTTTGTTTCTCTTGATCTTGTTGACTACTCTTATTGGCAGTGCTGGTTCATCAACACAACCGACATCTTCTCTAGGGTCCACCGAGGTACCTCATTTTCTACCCCTATATTGAAGTTTGTAAGAAAGATACTTATCTAATTGATTATTTTTTATAGTTGTTTTTGACTTTTCGCATTCTAGTGTCCTTTTTGTTTGAACATTTGATTTGTAGGAACAATGTTTGCATGACTTATCTATAAGACACAATGAGATGATTCATATAAAAATAGGTTACCCAACAATATACAACGAACTACAGTTGCTTCAGAGCTGCAAAGTAGCTTGTCCATGCATGCTTAATGGCAGGGCGGATCTAAGGTACTGAAGGAAACAACTTTTGCACAGACAATGTGAAATCTATTAAATATGATTTAAAAAATCATGTCTTAACTTCTTGTATGTCCATATTGGGATTAAAAGTGAGATTTACAGAACATCTAACTTTAGGAAACTACTAATTTTCCTAAATAGAGCATAATGGATACATATGATTTTTAGAAACTTTAGGATTGATACATAGTTGAATGATTGATTGACATGTTTTAGCACCTTAAAAAGAGTTTGTCTAAACGTCTTAAGAATGATGTTACATTGTTCTTAGTATTTCAGATGTGCTACGTCCTCTCCAATAGACAAGATACTGATTGTTTAATGTGATTGAAGATTGTGTGTTTGCAAGATGTTTACCACTTATAACTTGTTCAAACTCTAGTTATTTTGTTAGGCAATTTGTATTTATTGGCATGATTAATGTAGTAATAGCCTTATGATCTTTGTAAAACATGTTTTTCATTAGGTGTTTTCATCATTAATGTATCAGTTAAAAAATATAGATATCTATGCAAAGAAAGTCTGAATGCATAGTCTTAGCCATTACATTAAGGCTAACAATACTTTGTGTATTTAGTTATCTTTACATTAACTTATTATTTTGGTTCATAACTTTTATTTATCACCTTTTGTGGGTGGAGAAGATAATCAAGGAGATGATGAAAGCATTGAAGACGTTATTTGAGATAATTGATTGAAAGTTGTAGAGACATCAAATGCTCTAGCTCAACTCTTTTATTTTCTATCCAGTTGAAACTTGTGCTAGCTGTTGGTGAAAGTTTTAGGGTTTAATGGTAGATTTTGTATATTTTGCCCATGGCAGATGATATTATGATTGGGATATTTTGAATTATGATCATTCAGTTTCGTTTAGTAATTATCATCTTTCGTGGTATATACAATTTCGTAATGTCAAATATTTATATTGTAACACCCCGTATGTAGTTAACGACCGAAACATTCATGGAAATAATGAAACATGAGAGACTTGGTGAATTTTGTATGGAATTATGGGCATGTACAAGGCTAAGTCAATTGGGCCCTTAAATGAAGCCCAAAGGAAGAAGACATGGCCCAAAAAGGGTTATTTTGACCCATTCTTCCATTTCTTGATCCATTTGACTAAATCAAATGGTATTTAATGCTAAGGAAAAGATAAGAGGGACATGAGGTACTATATAAGGAAATAAATCAGATTTTTATTCCCTTTAACACTCATCACATCTCTAGAAATTTCCAAAAATTTCTCTTTTGCTCTCAAGAGTCCCAAGTCACTCTTTTGGCCAAAATCATCCATTGGTAAGTCTTGGTAAGTGTTTATTATGATGGAATAATATATATTATGCATGGTATATGGTGTATATTGTGTTGTTTATGTTGGTGGACTATTGAGGAGTTCACAAAAAGTGAAGTGTGCATGTTTGCTAAATTGAAGGGTGTTTTGTCTTGTACGCTTGATTTTGGACTTGTGGTTTTGAAGAGAATGAATTTGGTGGAGTATATATTGACATGTGATATGTTATTATGGTCTTACTTTGTTGGATTCTTGTGCATAACATGTGTAATGGTTATTGGGAAATCGATTGTGGTTTTGGTGTCGTTTTGGCCGTGGAATTTGGTTTTGGGTGTCGTTATGTGTGTTGTGAGGCCATGGCTGATTGTTGATGTTTAATATGATCAATAAGATGTTCAAATATGTTTGATTGTGATCATGGACCATTCATGGCATTAAAAGACCCAAAAAAAGTCATTTCGGACCAAAACGGGCATCCGCCCCCGCAGACGAGGCATCTGCGCACGCAGATGCCAACGCAGATGGCTCTGGAATTTTCCAGGAAGCCACCTGCGCCCGCATCCAGCCACCTGCGTGCGCAGGTGGCAGCGCATTTCACCTCCAGATTTCGTTTTGTGTGTTTCCGTCACTGATTGATCCCCGAAAGCCCCGATACCCTTTTTGGATATAAATATCAACTTGGGATGTCGTTTAAATGACTTTAAAGTATCGTATGAAGGTGGTTGGGACTGTATGAAGTATGAAAGGTTGTTCACATGTTGTTATAACGACGTAAATGTGACGGAATGATAAAGAGAAATGCATAAAAGGTAAGTGAGGTATCAAATGCTATCGATATAGGATTTCTTGGTCAATGTGCATAGTGTTGTGATGTTGTTGATATGATAAGGCCTTGAATTGTCTTGTAAGGGGAACATGACATTGTACGGCAGTCGTATAGTTCATTGACGTCGTGTACGCCTACATGGTAGCTAGTTGCTAATGTAAATTCCGGTATGAACTTGTCTTGTAGAGTAAGACGTAAAACAGGAGCTGGACCACTGTCTTCCTACATAGACTAACATATCCATACTTGGAAACAAAGGTATGTAAGTTTACTTTGTCCGTATCTTTCTGCGGCAAATAGTGTCCATATTGACATGTCGCTATTTCTATCCCAAAATGTGCTAAGGTATCCGATATCCGTTTATCACTAGTCATTGTCATATATTTTCTACTCATGGATCATTTGTGAATCTCATGTCTCATCTTCATGGTTAATGTTCCGAAAGCTCAAATGAAGTTACGTTCCAATATTCCAATAGTGCCTATACTTGTGTCTCTTGTTCATGGATTAATGTCCAATGGTTCCAATGGTATCATGGTGCTAGTAAGGTTATATTTTTCATTGATAATTATTCACATGTCCTTCACTCACTGGTCAATGATTCAAAGTTTCCAACAATGTGATGTTCCAAAGTTCCAAAGTGATGTTATGACTATCAAAGTATCAATCTCAAAGTAATGATCAAAGTAATGCAAATGTGGTCAATGAACAAGTACGGGTGGCAAGTCTAGGGGCGTAAGCCTAGCTCGACTCGATCCCGAGATATGGATTTATGGGTGGCAAGTCTAGGGGCGTAAGCCTAGCTCGACTCGATCCCGAGGGTGGCAAGTCTAGGAGCATAAGCCTAGCTCGACTCGATCCCTATATGATGATATGAAAGACCCACTGATCAGTCGGGGCCCGGGTACATTGTGATATATGTAATGACAATGAGTCTTGAATATAAAGAAAGCAATGAAAGTAATGAAAGCAATGAAAGCAATCCACATGGTTCCCAAATGCAACATGGTGACTTACTCACATTGTTTATTCATTTGTATTGAGTTCATTAGTATGTTCATGTATTACAAAGTTTCATTTGAGCCTTACATACTCAGTACTTATTTCGTACTGACCCCTCTTGGGGAATTTACCTTACTTGCTGCAGGCGCACGTCCCAGTAGGCCTCCTCAGTAGATTGCCAGTGTTAGAGGTTCTTTGGTGAGCTCCAGCTCATTTGGGGCTTCTCCGAGTCAGAGTATATATATATGTTTTGGTATTGTACATGCTATGTAAAGCGGGGACTTGTCCCGACTTATGTTTCATTTTGGTCAATGCTCTTGTTAGAGGCTTTGGTAGACAGATGTGGGTGTATCAATATAGAAGGGATATGTTGTTTTGACCGGATGGCCTCAACGGCCAAGTTTCATATGTATGTATCATTATGTCCCATGTTTTCTTTTATTCACCTTTCATGTTCTTATGCAATGGTGGTTATGACTATGAGATGCATATGAGTGAACATAGGCACAGGTTGGTTCTCTCGGGCCTTACCGGCTACGGGTGCCAATCACGTCTCGATGGGATTCGGGGCGTGACAAAAGTGGTATCAGAGCAGTCGTTCTAAGGGTGTCTACAAAGCCGTGTCTGAGTAGAGTCTTACTTATCGATGTGTTGTGCACCACATTTATAAGTAGGAGGCTACGCGACATTTAGGACGTTGTTTCTTTCCTTCATTCTAGATCATGCAATAGAGCCAATGGTGTCAGTTGTATTGTATCTGATCTTGGTAATTATTTTTCTTTGGTATAGTCAAAATGTCGAACACTAGAAGAGGAAGAGGAAATGGTAAAAGTAAGAGGATAGATACAATTGCTGGAGAGGGAATAAGTAGACCACCACCTGAACAAGTTGATCAAGGTGGGGATGAAACTGTGTTTGCAACGCGAGCTTCTTCTACTTCTTCAGCTCCAGAAGAGCCGAGAAGAAGGGAAGTGCCCGTGGAACCACTGACAAATGCCACAGATCAGGATCTTAGGAATGTTGTACAGATGTTGACACAGTTAGTGGCGGCACAAAGCCAGGGAAGAGCTGGTGCAATGGCACATGATGATGACGCGACTAGAATGGCAAGTAGCAGAACACAAGATTTCTTGAAACTGGACCTTCCTATATTCACAGGGGCAGATCCAAAAGCAGATCCACAGGACTTCGTGGATCAAATTCAGAGGGCATTGGAAGTTATGCATGTGACAGGGATAGAAACAGTGGAACTTGCTGCATACAGGTTAAAAGGGGAAGCAATATTGTGGTACGAGGATTGGAAGAAATTCCGTGATATTGATGCAACCCCACCTACTTGGGAAGAGTTTAAATTGGCTTTTCTTGATCACTACTTGCCCTATGAGATCCGTGAGGCACGTGCGGATCAATTCCTAAATCTCCGTCAAGGAAATTTGAGTGTCAGAGAATATAGCTTGCAATTTAATTCCTTGGCTCGATATGCGCCAAATGTTGTGGCTACGATGACAAACAGGGTCCATAGATACGTGGACAGACTAGAGCCATACTTGGTGAGAGATTGTACTATTGCGGCCTTGAATAGGGACATGGACATTGCTCGAATCCAAGCCTTTGCCCAGAAAATGGAAGATCAAAGACAGAGACGAAGGGTACATGAATTTGATAGGGGACAGTCCAAAAGGGCTAGACCTATGGGACCACCTATGATGTCCCAAGGAGGATCTAGGCCCCGCATGTTTCCTAGACCACCTAGACCGTCGTTCTCTTATTCCACGGGTGGTGCTTATTCGCAGTCTCGAGGGTTTAGAGGTGGTTCAGCAGGGCAAAGTAGTGGGGTTCATGGATCACAGGCAGCAGGTTTCCCTCGTCAGCAGTGTCCGCACTGCGGGCGTATGCACACAGGTCCATGTCGGATAGGGACGAATGTCTGCTTTTGGTGTGGTATGCCGGGACATATAGCGAGAGAATGTCCACAGCGGAGCATGGGTGGAATGGCACGACCAGCTGGGTCGGCTGTTGCGTCTTCAGCATCGGTTCCTTCACAGGGCCGAGGGGTGCAGCCTATTGGTCGAGGTAGAGGTGCCAGAGGAGGAGCCAGTACTAGCGGGGTCCATAATCGCACTTATGCTTTGGTGGACCGCCAGAATTCAGAGGCTTCCCCAGATGTCGTCACAGGTACATTATCCATATTCTCACATAATGTATATGCGCTAATTGACCCAGGTTCTACCTTTTCCTATGTTACTCCATTAGTTGCGGCGAAATTTGCAAAGGCCCCAGAATTATTAATTAAATCAATTGAAGTGTCTACACCGGTTGGTGAATATATTGTTGCAAAGAGAGTATATCGTAACTGTGTGGTAACTGTGTGTGGTCATGATACATTGGCCGATCTCATTGAATTGAACATAGTGGATTTTGATGTAATTATGGGAATGGATTGGTTGGCCTCTTGTTATGCTACGGTAGATTGCCGGGGAAAGAAGGTGCAATTTTGTTTTCCGCAAGAAAATCTTCTTGAATGGCAGGGTAATGTAGGGGAACCACGAGGGAGATTTATTTCCTACTTGAAAGACAGAAAAATGATTGCTAAGGGATACATATGTCATTTGGTACGAGTGAAAGATAATGATGTGGAACCATTAACTCCACAATCAGTACCGGTAGTTAATGAATTTCTAGATGTATTCCCAGAGGATCTTCCAGGTTTACCCCTAGAACGGGAAGTGGAATTCGGCATTGATGTGATTCCAGGCACTCAGCCTATTTCTATTCCTCCATATAGAATGGCTCCAGCAGAATTGCGTGAATTGAAGGAGCAATTGAAAGATTTGCTGGACAAGGGCTTCATTAGGCCTAGTATGTCCCCGTGGGGTGCACCGGTATTATTTGTGCGAAAGAAAGATGGCACCTTGAGAATGTGCATCGACTATTGGCAACTGAATAAAGTAACGATCAAGAACAAATATCCCCTCCCTCGAATTGATGATTTGTTTGATCAGTTACAGGGTGCCAGGTGTTTTTCAAAGATTGACTTGAGGTAGGGTTACCATCAAGTCAGAGTCAGAGAAGAAGATGTACCCAAAACAGCTTTTCGAACACGGTATGGCCATTATGAATTTTTAGTTATGTCATTTGGACTAACAAATGCACCGGCTGTGTTTATGGATTTGATGAACAGGGTGTTTAAGCCATTCTTAGACGTATTCGTGACAGTATTTATAGATGATATCCTTGTTTATTCAAAATCACCGGAGGACCATGCTAATCACTTACGACAAGTGTTACAAATTCTTCGTGAACGGAAGTTGTATGCAAAGTTCTCCAAATGTGAGTTTTGGTTGAAATCAGTCGCGTTCTTAGGTCACATTGTGTCAGATGAAGGGATCCAGGTCGACACACAAAAGATAGAAGCAGTGAAAAACTGGCCAAGACCTACGACACCCACAGAGATTCGCAGTTTTCTGGGTTTGGCAGGTTATTACCGAAGATTTGTAGAAGGGTTTGCTTCTATTGCGGCACCATTGACAAAGTTAACTCACAAGGCCATTAAATTTCAATGGAATGACGCATCTGAAAGAGGTTTCCAAAACTTGAAAGATAAGTTGACTTCCACACCAGTGTTAGTACTTCCTGAGGGTACAGAGGGCTATGCAGTGTATTGTGATGCTTCCGGGATTGGTCTCGAATGTGTGTTGATGTAGCATGGTAGGGTGATAGCATATGCCTCACGACAGTTGCGGCCACATGAGAAAAACTATCCCACACATGATCTTGAATTGGCAGCGGTAGTTTTTGCTTTAAAGATATGGCGTCATTATTTATATGGTGTTCATGTTGACATCCATACGGATCACAAAAGCTTGCAATATCTTTTTAAGCAGAAGGAACTCAATTTGAGGCAACGAAGGTGGTTAGAGCTTTTAAAAGATTATGATATTGATATCCTTTATCACCCAGGCAAAGCAAATGTAGTAGCTGATGCATTGAGCCGTAAGGCAGTCGAAAGCACTAGTGGTCAGTTGGATGAAAAGCGTGAGATAATCAAAGATTTGAATCAATTAGCCAGCTTGGGAGTTCGCCTTATTGAAACCTCCGATGATAGCATTATGGTGCAGAATGCAGCAGGATCCTCCCTGATAACTGAAGTGAAAGAAAAGCAAATTGCGGATTCTATTTTAGTGCAGCTAAAGGAAAATGTGCAGCAGAATTTGACCAAGACATTTGATATTACACCGGAAGGGGTGCTTCAATGTCAAGGGAGAATATGTGTACCGAACGTAGATGAACTGAGGACACGAATAATGACAGAAGCGCACCATTCGCGTTATTCCATTCACCCGGGTGCTACTAAAATGTACCATGAATTGAAAGAAGTGTATTGGTGGAGCAACATGAAAAAGAACATTACAGATTTTGTCGTGCAGTGCCCAAATTGTCAACAAGTGAAGATGGAACATCAGAAACCAGGAGGTTACATGCAATGTATCAATCTTCCAGTCTGGAAGTGGGATATGATTAATATGGATTTTATTATGGGTTTGCCTCGTACATTGCGGAAGTTTGATTCCATATGGGTCATAGTGGACCGACTTACTAAATCAGCGCATTTTCTACCGGTCAAGACGACCTATACAGCTGAGGATTATGCGAAATTGTATGTGAAAGAGATAGTACGTTTGCATGGTATTCCACTTTCTATCATATCAGACAGAGGAGCACAGTTCACAGCACACTTTTGGAAATTTTTTCAGCAGAGTTTAGGTACTCAGGTGAATTTGAGTACGGCTTTCCATCCTCAGACTGATGGACAGGCAGAACGTACTATTCAGACACTTGAAGATATGCTACGGGCTTGTGCATTAGATTTTCAGGGCAGTTGGGATGACCATTTGCCTCTTATTGAATTTGCGTATAACAATAGCTATCATTCAAGTATTAAAATGGCACCTTATGAAGCCTTGTATGGAAGGAAATGTAGATCACCAATCGGATGGTTCGAAGCAGGTGAAACTGCTTTACTTAGGCCAGATATTGTTCACCAAGCCATGGAGAAAGTTAAAGTTATCCAACAACGGTTACAAACGGCTCAAAGTCGTCACAAGTCCTATGCCGATGTGAGAAGAAGAGGGCTTGAATTCGCCATAGGTGATTGGGTATTTTTAAAGGTGTCACCGATGAAAGGGGTAATGCGGTTCGGAAAGAAAGGGAAATTGAGTCCACGTTACATAGGCCCCTATGAAGTTATTAGAAGATTTGGGCAAGTCGCATATGAATTAGCCTTACCTCAAGAACTTTCCTCAGTCCATCCGGTATTTCATGTTTCGATGCTTCGAAAATGCATAGGAGATCCCTCTCGTATTGTTCCCGTGGAAGATGTTCAAGTTACCGAGGATCTTACTTATGAAGAAGTGCCCATTGTTATCCTAGATCGACAAGTGAAGATATTGAGAAATAAAGACATAGCATCCGTAAAAGTCCTTTGGAGAAATCAACAAAAAGAGGAGATCACATGGGAAGCGGAAGAAATGATGAAATCCAAGTATCCCCATCTATTTCAAATGGACCAAGAGATACACAGTGCGGAGGTGGATCAATAACAAGTAAGTATTTACGAGCATTATGTGTATATGTGTATACGTAAAGTAAAGATGCAATTGTTTTCTATAAGACGATGTTGTTAACATTCGAGGACGAATGTTTCTAAGGGGGGAAGAATGTAACACCCCGTATGTAGTTAACGACCGAAACATTCATGGAAATAATGAAACATGAGAGACTTGATGAATTTTGTATGGAATTATGGGCATGTACAAGGCTAAGTCAATTGGGCCCTTAAATGAAGCCCAAAGGAAGAAGACATGGCCCAAAAAGGGTTATTTTGACCCATTCTTCCATTTCTTGATCCATTTGACTAAATCAAATGGTATTTAATGCTAAGGAAAAGATAAGAGGGACATGAGGTACTATATAAGGAAATAAATCAGATTTTTATTCCCTTTAACACTCATCACATCTCTAGAAATTTCCAACAATTTCTCTTTTGCTCTCAAGAGTCCCAAGTCACTCTTTTGGCCAAAATCATCCATTGGTAAGTCTTGGTAAGTGTTTATTATGATGGAATAATATATATTATGCATGGTATATGGTTTATATTGTGTTGGTTATGTTGGTGGACTATTGAGGAGTTCACAAAAAGTGAAGTGTGCATGTTTGCTAAATTGAAGGGTGGTTTGTCTTGTAAGCTTGATTTTGGACTTGTGGTTTTGAAGAGAATGAATTTGGTGGAGTATATATTGACATGTGATATGTTATTATGGTCTTACTTTGTTGTATTCTTGTGCATAACATGTGTAATGGTTATTGGGAAATCGATTGTGGTTTTGGTGTCGTTTTGGCCGTGGAATTTGGTTTTGGGTGTCGTTATGTGTATTGTGAGGCCATGGCTGATTGTTGATGTTTAATATGATCAATAATATGTTCAAATATGTTTGATTGTGATCATGTACCATTCATGGCATTAAAAGACCCAAAAAAAGTCATTTCGGACCAAAACGGGCATCCGCCCCCGCAGACGAGGCATCTGCGGACGCAGATGCCAACACAGATGGCTCTGGAATTTTCCAGGAAGCCACCTGCGCGCGCATAGGTGGCTACGCATTTCACCTCCAGATTTCGTTTTGTGTGTTTCCGTCACTAATTGATCCCCGAAAGCCCCGATACCCTTTTTGGATATAAATATCAACTTGGGATGTCGTTTAAATGACTTTAAAGTATCGTATGAAGGTGGTTGGGACTGTATGAAGTATGAAAGGTTGTTCACATGTTGTTATAACGACGTAAATGTGACGGAATGATAAAGAGAAATGCGTAAAAGGTAAGTGAGGTATCAAATGCTATCGATATAGGATTTCTTGGTCAATGTGCATAGTGTTGTGATGTTGTTGATATGATAAGGCCTTGAATTGTCTTGTAAGGGGAACATGACATTGTACGGCAGTCGTATAGTTCATTGACGTCGTGTACGCCTACATGGTAGCTAGTTGCTAATGTAAATTTCGGTATGAACTTGTCTTGTAGAGTAAGACGTAAAACAGGAGCTGGACCACTGTCTTCCTACATAGACTAACATATCCATACTTGGAAACAAAGGTATGTAAGTTTACTTTGTCCGTATCTTTCTGCGGAAAATAGTGTCCATATTGACATGTCGCTAGTTCTATCCCAAAATGTGCTAAGGTATCCGATATCCGTTTATCACTAGTCATTGTCATATATTTTCTACTCATGGATCATTTGTGAATCTCATGTCTCATCTTCATGGTTAATGTTCCTAAAGCTCGAATGAAGTTACGTTCCAATATTCCAATAGTGCCTATACTTGTGTCTCTTGTTCATGGATTAATGTCCAATGGTTCCAATGGTATCATGGTGCTAGTAAGGTTATATTTTTCATTGATAATTATTCACATGTCCTTCACTCACTGGTCAATGATTCAAAGTTTCCAACAATGTGATGTTCCAAAGTTCCAAAGTGATGTTATGACTATCAAAGTATCAATCTCAAAGTAATGATCAAAGTAATGCAAATGTGGTCAATGATCAAGTAAGGGTGGCAAGTATAGGGGCGTAAGCCTAGCTCGACTCGATCCCGAGATATGGATTTATGGGTGGCAAGTCTAGGGGCGTAAGCCTAGCTCGACTCGATCCCGAGGGTGGCAAGTCTAGGGGCATAAGCCTAGCTCGACTCGATCCCTATATGATGATATGAAAGACCCACTGATCAGTCGGGGCCCGGGTACATTGTGATATATGTAATGACAATGAGTCTTGAATATAAAGAAAGCAATGAAAGTAATGAAAGCAATGAAAGCAATCCACATGGTTCCCAAATGCAACATGGTGACTTACTCACATTGTCTATTCATTTGTATTGAGTTCATTAGTATGTTCATGTATTACAAAGTTTCATTTGAGCCTTACATACTCAGTACTTATTTCGTACTGACCCCTCTTGGGGAATTTACCTTACTTGCTGCAGGCGCACGTCCCAGTAGGCCTCCTCAGTAGATTGCCAGTGTTAGAGGTTCTTTGGTGAGCTCCAGCTCATTTGGGGCTTCTCCGAGTCAGAGTATATATATATGTTTTGGTATTGTACATGCTATGTAAAGCGGGGACTTGTCCCGACTTATGTTTCATTTTGGTCAATGCTCTTGTTAGAGGCTTTGGTAGACAGATGTGGGTGTATCAATATAGAAGGGATATGTTGTTTTGACCGGATGGCCTCAACGGCCAAGTTTCATATGTATGTATCATTATGTCCCATGTTTTCTTTTATTCACCTTTCATGTTCTTATGCAATGGTGGTTATGACTATGAGATGCATATGAGTGAACATAGGCACAGGTTGGTTCTCTCGGGCCTTACCGGCTACGGGTGCCAATCACGTCTCGATGGGATTCGGGGCGTGACATATATTTACAGCCCAGGTTATTGGAACATATATGAACTATTCCAATAGGTAAAATAGACTCGTTGCAGTAGCATTTTCTAAAGCACAAGCTACCAGTTGTTGGAACATACGAGAACTGTTACAATAGATAAAACATAACTGTTGCTGTAGCATTTTTTATCACTGCGTAAAATCCATTGCAATAACAATAATAACTGATAGGCAAGGTACTGACTGTTTAATGCGACTGAAGATTGTGTGTTTACAGGATGTTTACCACTCATAACTTGTTCAAACTCTAGTTATTTTGTCAGGCAGATTGTATTTATTGGAATGATCAATGTAGTAATAGCCTTATGATCTTTGTAAAACATGTTTTTCATTAGGTGTTTTCATCATTAATGTATCAGTTTAAAAATATAGATATCTATGCAAAGAAAGTCTGAATGCATAGTCTTAGCCTTTACATTAAGGCTAACAATACTTTGTGTATTTAGTTATCTTTACATTAACTTATTATATTGGTTCATAACTTTTATTTATCGCCTTTTGTGGGTGGAGAAGATAATCAAGGGGATGATGAAAGCATTGAAGATGTTATTTGAGATAATTGATTGAAATTTGTAGAGACATCAAATGCTCTAGCTCAACTCTTTTAATTTCTATCCAGTTGAAACTTGTGCTAGCTGTTGGTGAAAATTTTAGGGCCTACTGGTAGATTTTGTATATTTTGCCCATGGCAGATGATATTATGATTGGGATATTTTGAATTATGATCATTCAGTTTCGTTTAGTAATTATCATCTTTCGTGGTATATACAATTTCGTAATGTCAAATATTTATATTTACAGCCCAGGTTATTGGAACATATATGAACTGTTCCAATAGGTAAAACAGACCCGTTGCAGTAGCATTTTCTAAAGCACAAGCTATCAGTTGTTGGAACATACGAGAACTGTTTAAATAGGTAAAACATAATTATTGCTGTAGCATTTTTTATCACTGTGTAAAATCCGTTGCAATAACAATAATAATTGTCCTAATTGAGTCAAAAAATTCGTTGCAACATAGACAAGAGAATCGTTGCGAAACATCAATTGTAACGGTTTTAACTGTTCCAATTAATATAGGTAATAGTCATTATTGATGGATGAATAACTGTTGCAATAGATGTTCTTTCAGCAACGGTTTTGAGAACTGATACATGACCTGTTGCCATAGATCTATGGTAACGCGAGCTAGTGCGGCAGGCATAACCCCCGCTGCCATAGTATGATTGCAACGGTTTTAGGGCCTGTAGCAACGATTTCATGTCGTTGTTTTCATGCCCTATTTTTACCAAGGTTAAAACAAGCACGACTTATGAATTCTAAAAGAATTGAATTTGTTCAGAGTAGTCACCTAATTTTTAAGGAAAATAAGAAAACCTATTTAATTATTGACATGTATGACTTGTGTTTTAATCTACGCAAACCAGTTTAGATTCTAGGTAAAGGTTCAAATTATTTCGAAGGGGAGGGGTTAGACATCCTTCAGAATCCACAAATGTGGTATCCGACTAGACCAATTTTGTCAATGAGGAAGGAGGTAAAAATAATCATATTTTAAAAAGTGTGAATATGTAAAATATGTACTAAAAAAAAATAAAAAATTATGTGTAAAGAGTATGTATCAATTACATAAATAAAATATATTATCGTAAAATGTGTGTATAAAAATATGTACAGATATATAAACAATATAAAAACTGTATAACAATATATATATATATATATATATATATATATATATATATATATATATATATAAGAGAAGAGTATTTTTTATAAAATGATAGAACTTTTGTAGTGAAAGAAAGGTATCGTTGTATTATATAAAGGAAAAGTATTTTCAACTACTATTTTTTACTTGACAAAAATCATGAGGTGAAAAGATTAAATAAAATAAAAATTTATTTTAAAAGAGAAGGTTATACAATATTTTCTAATGTAGAAGTGTGAATTAATTGATTAAATACCTAAATCAGTATGATTCTTTTATATAAATATTAACGACCTAAGTTTTGCCTAAACGTGTGGTGATGATTACGTAAGTAAAGAATATCCCCTGCCCAACACCCCAAAATAAAGTTTTCACTATGAGTAATATTTGTACAATTATAAGAATATAAAAAAATACAAACATAAAATTCAAACTCCTTTTTTGAATGCCATTTTCGAGAAGTATCTTCAAAAACCTGTATAAACACTTGATAGAAATGTTAGTAATGAACAAATAATTATAAAAATGTGTGTTCATAAATGTATATAACTGTATATATAAAAATAATACTTTATTATATAGTGGGCTCAGATGAAGTTTTAGATACGCCATGACTACGAAGTGGTTGCTCGAATTATCGGCCGTCCTAAATTGCTTTGCCAAGATACGAATAGTAAAACTTTTGTGTTGTCGTGATGATATAAAGATTTCGTCATCGCCCAAATTTATTTATTTATTGTTACGTATTTGTATACGTAATGTCAGTCTTTTTATTTGTGGAGGCCTCAAAAACCGACGGAAATTTTTTCATTGGCCATGTATTGATACTTGATATAAAATAAGTAAACTTGAGAAAATAAAATCCGTCTTTTGTTATGGGGAGGCCTCGAAAATCCGACGGAGAGATATTGTCATTGGCCAATGTGAAGTATATCTTCATAGTCAGTGTAGTATCAAAACAGTAAAGTAAATGGGCAAAATTGTCGAAAAGCAGTCCGAAAAATGACCAACAACAATGATGGAGGCAGCATATTGTTGGGACAACGTAGTTTCTCTAAAAAAGTGCAAAATCAGTAGAAAAATTAGAGAGCAAGATCACAATAATGACTACAACAATCTCAAGAATGACGATGCAACAATTACATCAAAATTCACCAGAATTAAAGCGACACAAAAAAAATTAATAAAGAAAATGATGAACAAAACAATGTTTTGATGTAATGTAGCAGCAGTAGATAAAAGAAAAATCATAGAAATCTTAGGAAAGTTCAACATCCATGGAGTCTGGCCGGAGAATTGTCAACTCCGGCCAAATATGTAATGATAATAATAAGAGGGAGTTAGTGAAGGCGTTACTTCAATGGCACTTGTTGGGCAACGCCGGAAAATATGAAACTCCAACCAGATCTGGCCCATTTTGGTGTAGGCCACCATTTTTCATAAATAATAGCGAATCGGAGAGAGAGGGAAAGAGGGATGAAGTGGCGGTAGTGGCTCGTTTGAAACTTCATCGGTCACCACCTCCGATGAGGCAGCGACAAAGTGGAGGAACGGGGGAAGAGAGGGAGAGAGGAAAGCGAGAGGAGAAAGGGAAGAGGGGTCGTTTGGTGGTGGAGGAGGTTTCACCAGACTCCGACGGAGGAGCAGCGGTGGAGCGACATGAGAGAGGTGTGGGAGAGGAGAAGAGAGTGGAATAAGCTGGAAATTATGTGTGTGTGTGTGTGTTTATCTATGTATGTAGAAGTGTGCGTGAATATTTGGTGAAAAAACAATCAACCCCCTCCCCTCTATTTATGATACAAAACAACCCCTCATTTTACCCAAAAAATAAAAGAACTCCTTATTATCCTCCTAATACTATCTTAGTCCGTAAGTTATTATCTAATGAATTTTTCACCCTTTTAACCAACATATAAAATGTTATTATCCAAAACATAAAAATTATGTGTAGTCATGTCAAATGTAACCTTTAATAAAGGTGACAAAACCTTGACTTGACCGAATTGTTGCTCTATATATTAAAATAATTGACCTGACTCATCGTCTGCGGATTGTATTGAATAATGTACAAAAATATGGATATCGATATGTAATTACAGAATGTAAACAATAAAAATGTAATTATCTTAACAAAAATGTATTATAAACAATAAAAATGTAATTATCTTTAAAAAAATGTATTATGTAGTAAATGATTAAAATTGTAGTGTACGGTGAAGAATTGTAGTGTTATGTTGTGTACGTGTGTAGATGACTGTGAAAAATTTAAAATTATAATAAATTGAGAAAAATCCTAATATTTACGAAAATAAGGATAATTATCAATAAATTGTGTAAAATTGTATTTTGTGCTCTTTAACTATCAGGAAATCTGAAGATGTTAATTTTAAGCACGGAGAGCCAAAATTGGGTATCAACAGTTGTTGTAGGCCCATTTTCTAGTAGTGGATACAGTAGAATATATAAGTTAGATTACTATATGGTTATTCATCATTGAAGAATCGATAAACAACTTGACGCATAAATGTATCAGTAGAATAAAAAGCATGACGATACATTACACTATACAACTTTTGTGTCAAGATACATTACTGTAGACTTATAGATCTGACAGACATAATGTATCTTAACCACATTTTTATGTATCTTCATGTCTTTTTAAAACGATACATAACTATAATACCTTTTTAAGAGGGTTTCTTGATGTAACTGCATAAACGCAAAAAAGCATTTAGATACATAAGTTTTGTCTTATTTTCAACCAGATACATCATTATTATGTATCTCCTTTGAATAAACCTCAAGTATCTCAATGCCGTCATCGTTACCATTAGTCATAGATCCAGCAGCTGTCTCCTCCTCAATCTGCCTTGCGGCATCGAAAGCTTCGTCTCGTGGGAGAGTTCCGTAACACTTTAAGAGAATTGAAGGTGTTGATAGAGAATTGAATCGATTTCCGCCATTGATGGTGGTGGTGCGGTGGAGTTGGTGGTTGGGGTTTGGGTATTCTAGAAGTTTTCGTTGTTGCTGAAATGAGATGGACGTTGGGTATTTTAGGTATTGTAGTTTTCAATTTAAAAAAATTTCGCCATTGATGGTGGTGGTGTTGCAGTAGAGATGGAGGTTGGGGTTTTGGGGTGTTCTAGAAGTTTCTGGTGTTGGGTATTATATTTTTGAAATTGTAGAAAGAAAATTTTTTGAAAGAGGAGGAGGTTAGATATTAATGGGTATTAAATTGGTGCAGAGAAGATTTTCAGTTAAATCTTTAGGGGAGGGGGGAGGGGGGAATTAATGTATTCGAATTTTTAGGGTGACAATGATGTATCTGATAATTTAAAGAGAGAGAATGTAAATCATGGATTTTAGTAATTAATCAAAAAGATAGGATTTTAAGTAGTTTAAGCAAGTTAAGTTGTGGTATTAGGTAATTTTTCCTTTCTAAAATTGTGCTGCAATCATCTATAATTGGGTTAGCTTGTAAGTTTAGTCGTAATTTAGTTAGGTTGGCTTCTTCTTTTTTTTTTTTTTTTTTTTGGGTCGGTAACTGAACTGGTTGTATTATTTACCAAGTGAAACAATTACAAAATTGTAGCCTAGTTAACACAATTGGCTATCCTAGAAATAAAACAAACTTGCAAACAAAACAACTAGCTAAAGTAGAAAACAATCCAAGCAAAAGTTGGTGCTCCCGGTCAGTATTTAAAGTAGAAAACAACAGCATTATCTTACGCAAACTTGTAGTGAGAACTCACAGTACATAAACATATGACCTCTGGTTTCACTGTGAGTTTTGCATAGCTTCATTATGTGTTTTGTGACTTGTGGGAGCCGATTGGATGCGTTTTGTGAAATTTTTTAGTTTTGCAAGTTTAAGATTTTAGACGTTCGATCAAAGTCAACATTTTGAGTTACCGAAGTTGGATTACAGTTTTGACAATTCTATTAGGTTTAGAAGCTAACTTTTAACTTCGATAGATGGTTTGCACAAGTTCCGAAGGGCTCCGGGTGTGATTTGGGTCCTTGGATTGATTTCTAGTTAAGTTAAAGAATGGGTTTGACCAGAGTCACCATTTGATCGAGATGATCTCGAATCGATGATTTCATGATTCCAACAAGTTATTTGCATATATGGTTTTAGTCCGGATGTTCCGAATGAGTTTCGGATACTCGAATTGCATTATAGTTGAATTTACTGTTAAGAGTGGACCTCGATCAAATAATTGACTAAAGGAGATCGAATTCATGATTTGAAGGTTTCAACAGGTCTATATGATGATGATTTTGAACTTGTCTGCAAATTTTAGTTTAATTTCAATGAGTTTCAACAGATTTTGGGAGTTTTAACACCTTCTAGGCATAAAATTTGATGACTCAAAGGTCCGTTTTTAGTTCTAGACACTCTTCACAAATAAACTTTAGAAATCTCAGGCATGCAATGATACTTTAGACCTTTGTTTCCCAAATAAATCGAAGCAGATTAATTAGAATTAAAAAAATAGAAAAAGAAACTTCCCAGATTTGCTAAATGGCGAATGCATACATAAATGTGATTATCTTTGTGCAGTTAGAATTTGCACATCATAGCAAAAGAAGCATACAAGAATTGGAACAAAATAGAACTATACATATTTTCATGAATTTTGCTATAAATTAAATAACAACGAAAAAGGAAGCATTATCCTTGATCAAAAGTAAAATATTTTTTAATTCTAAAACACCAACTCTATCGCTATATGTATTCAGAACCCCAACACTTCTATAATCAGCAACTTAATTTCCACAACGGAAACCATGGGAAAGTGTTGCAGCTAGCAGTGGCCGACGGAGCTAAGATTTTTACTAAGGGGGTTCCAAATATGAATAGTTATACACATGCAGAAGTCGAAGCGGTTCAACATCTACTATATATACATAAAAAATGATTTAGCCGTTTCTGCAGAAAGGGGTTCAGATAAACCCCTCAGTCCTACCTGGCTCTGCTCCCGGCTAAACGATTAGGTGGTAATGTGCAGATACTCTTTTCGGAGGCAGTTTTCTTAGGATGTAGAGCACCAGAGCGGAAGGAAGAATTTCTACCAGCATATAGTATATCAAATTCAAAACAGGATGGTTCAAGACATCAACAGATGCGTCATCAGGATCAAAAGCAGATAACAAAACCACAAAGCATCTTATGAAGAAACAAGTGAAACATATGGCGGTCACAGATCCAACTTCATGAAGCTTCTTTCTCTTCCCTCTAGATTCAATAGGAAAGCGCCGCAACATGAGAAATAACCTTCCACCATAGAGCAGAAAACTCAAGGCTGCTATAAATGATACAACTGCTATAAATATCTTCCCAATGAATAATTCCAATGTGCGATTGTCATTGAGATTGATCCACCAGATACATGCCTGAATGAAGTATACTGCACCATTTATCGTAATATATGAAACTTTCAGATTATTTGTTGGTAAATTCCTAGCCAGGTAATATATCTCAGACCAAAATAGAACAAGGAGTGTGAATGTTGAAAAGAAAAGGAGCCCTGATAGGTCCAATATTGCATGAGTCAACACTTTCGGATGAAACGAAAAAACTTGTTTGTGAAATCCAAAGACAATTGCACCAACTCCATTTACTAAAAAGTTCATTATATGGAACACCTTTTGCATTGTCCAACCATACTGGGGTACCCTTAAATGAATCCTTATTAATTGAATTAGTGCAACGGCTGAAACAAGAGCATAGGAAGCACAAAGGGAGTGGAGAGTCCCGTTTTGCCATCGAACGGACTCGTTGATGTTGTACCACCAGTTGTTTGCAAGACAGGGGATGTCAATGGGCGACGACTCAACTAGCAACCTCGTCATTCTACTGCTCCGCTTCTCTTCTTTGTGCTGAAAATTGGTTGAAGTTGTTAATGTGATTGAGGGGTTTATATATATAAGTGGCAATTATGGCACAACGGCCTACTCCAACTTGAAAAGGGATTTACAAATCTACTTCTAATGTTAAATGGAAAACTCTCCCAAAGTGGAGCGGATTAGGAGTACGAGTGTTCTTTTTAGCAACTAGTATGATAGATAGAAACTACTCCTTCGGTTCCAAAAAGAATGACCGACTTTTCTTTTTAGTCCGTTTTAAAAAAAATAACCCTTTCTTTTTTTGATACCAAGTCAAAACATGTCATTCTTTTTTAAACGGAGAAAGTATTAAATAAAAAAAAAGAAAGATACAATGATGAGTGAGTAATTTATATGATCACCCTAACTATACCAAATTATCTACTAAAATCACTTATTTTTATTTTATATCAATAAAGTTACTTAAGTTAGACTAGTTTTTCCACCAAGTAACTAAAATCTTAACTGAAGGCATAATTACATAATTCTTCTTTAAATTTGGCTTTGTATCACTTATTTTCTTTGTGATTTATGATATTGTATTTACCTTTTTTTATTTTAATTCTTTTGACAATTTATATTACTTATTTATTATTATAAAAAGAATATAATTTAACTTATTTGTCATCTAATATATTCTCTTATTTAAATAATTAATTATATAGACATCCCTCTCCCCCTCCCCCCCCCAAAAAAAAAAAAAAAAGAGAGAGAGAATTTTGCTACAGTTGAATAACCGTATAGGTTATTTTAGTTTTTTACTTTTCTCCAGAAATTTGGTCATAAAAATTTCAAATACAGCTTCAATTTGAAGTTGTATTTGAAAAAAAACCCTAAAATTTATTTTCACCTTTTAAAGTTTTTCTTTTCGAAATTCACCTTAATTTTTTTTATAAAATAGCTCCTCTAAATTATATTTTATGTTTTCTAAAAAAATATATTTAAATTTTTAATATTTATTATAAAAAGTATGGTCAAACACAATTATAACTCTTAACTCCAACTCCAATTTTGAAAATTTCGAATAAATTGAAAAGTTTTTTGTTTTAATGGCCAAACGCCATTAAAAGTTTCTACAAAATACTCCCTCCATTCCTAAATAAGTGATCATTTTGACTTAGACACATTCTTTAAGAAATCACTCACTCCTAGAAAATTAAAGGTGATTTTATCAACTTATCCCTAGTTAAATTTTTTCTTTTTTTAAGTTGACACTGATTACTATATTTAAACTTAAGGACATATTAGAAAGATTATGATCAAAATATTTTTGAAGGACTAAATACACACTTATTTAGGAACAAAATCACAACACAAAAGAACACTAAGGGCCTGTTTGGCCATGAATTTTTTTCACTTTTTTCGAAAATTTATTTTACTTTAGTAAAAAAAGTGAAAATTTGTGGTGTTTGGTTATAATTTTTTTTTTTTAATTTAGTGAATTTTTTTTTTGAAAAAGTGAAAATAAGTTTCACTCATATTTCTCTCACAAAAAGTCAAAAAAAAATCCAACTCCAAATATTTTAATTTTCATGGTCAAACGCCTGCTTATAAAGGAATGGATGAAGTACAATACGGGTCCGGATTCCCCCGTACCCGCCCGTTTACATTTTAGTAATAAACGAAATCTTTGGTACTCTCAGAGCCTTCAATAGAGCAAAAACATTCTTTGCCATTTTCCTTCCAAACTCAAACAATGCCTTTTTCTCTGCAATTCAACTGCCCCATTTCAACCTTTTTATGTTCCCACCAGTTGACATTTTATAATAATTGGAATAGAACTCAACCCTTTAAATTATTGTGTACTTCTTCACAATCTGATTCTTTCAATAACAGAGAAGAAGCTATTAAAGATTCATTTGGGTATGGAAAATCTATCCTTTTATTTTCTTTTAAACTAAGATTGGTAATGAAGATTGAATATTGAGAATTTTTTTCAGTGTTGAATTGGACTTTACAAGTCTGGAAATAAGGATTATATGTTATTCCTCTGCTCACTTTTACTTGTCATGTTTATACTTCACACGCTCGTTAAGAAAACAATGATTGATATGACTTTTTTACCCTATTACTCCTATTAATTGATATTTAATATTATGTCTTGATAAATGATTTGGGGAATAAGTAATTAATGTTGAGACATGGAAAAAAAATAATAATTATGTTTTCTTGATATGTTAGAAGTGACAAGTAAAAGTGAAACTCTATTTTTGATATCGTGGATAAGTAAAAATGAATAAAGGGAGTATTTTTTTTCTTGTGGTTACTAGGTTAAACATTTTCCTTAACTATGTGATTAAGGGTTAATTATTGTTGTTACACTTACATTAGGTGCATTATGTAGTAGTGCTGTGCAAATTAACCCGAACCAATAATTGGGTTATTGGATTAATCATTAATGGTTCGGGTTATTGGTTTAACAATTTGATTATTGGTTTACTGTTCCAAGTTATTGGGTTATTTGTTTGGTTCTCTGTTTGACCACTTTATTTAACAGGTGAACGATAACCTATAGTAATTTATTAAATTACAATTTTACTATTCAGTATATAAAGTATCCTCTATGTGGGAATATACTGGGTATGTTGTTGTTATTGTTGTAGTATATAAAGTATCCTTGCAAGAAGATGAATTGGGTGTTGATGAAAAGTGAAGGGAGTGTTATTCAAATCTAAATTAAAGTTGGTTGCTTTAGCTCAGCTAGTTCTATCGGCTATGTCTCTTTTCACCCACTTTTTTCTAGCTAAACATACTTATGACTTAATATATTTTTTGTGTGAGATCTTAACGGTTAACCCGATAACGATCAATAACCGATTAACTGATATCTTAATGGTTCTTTAATGATTTAGCATGTCTACAAACTGATAAGTAGAATCAATAACTTTCAAAACCGAACCACCCGACTGATACGCAACTCTATTATGTAGGGAACGAAATGGGCACACGTAGAGCTGAATATTATGGAAAATTCGTATAAACATACGCCAACTAGTTTGATAATGGTGCATATTTGTAGACTAATCATCTCCATCCTCTTAATTAAAGGGAAAATGATAGAAGGCAGGTGATTCTGGTGGAGAAGTACAGGAATGGAACTTTAAAAAGGTACATGCTTTAACTCTTTGTTGCTCAAGGTTTACTGATTGAATGCTACATATAAAAAAGGTTCTGATCGAATGTTGAGATTACTTCCTGATGTTTTACTAGTCTTGATTTGACTGAAAATGGGTGTAGCTTTGGTTGCTTAAATAATTCCTTGCTATGTTTGTTGTCTGAGCATGTAATCTAGAATGAATAGTCAGAGGTGGATCTAGAATATAAACTTGATGACTCCGAGCTTAAGCCTTTTAGCGCTGAACTCACTGACCACTGCACCATTAGAATTATGGTTTCGAAAACTAATATTTATTAAAACTTTAGTAGTTTCACATATATACCTATACTACTTGTCAAAAAGTACAGGATTCAGTTGAACTCGTAGTTGGAACACTATATCCGCCTATGTGAATAGCACTTTATCTTTGCAAAGTGACATGTATAGAAACCATTCTCTTGACTGTTTGACCATGTTAGTATTGATTCATGGATAGGTATGTTATTGATAATGACTCTGAAATGAAAATGTTTCTTGAGGAGCATGTGCCCACAACTACCGGATCCCAAGATCTTTATATCTCTGGCATGGAGTTATCTTGGCTCCCTAAGGTTATCAAGGATTTTGTGTTACCATCAGGTTTCCCAGGTAACAAACATCATATTGTTTGTTTCCATTTTCTTCTTCTCTTTCTAATTTCCTTTTTCACTATACTTTTAGTTTTTGTTTTCCTACATGTCAAGTGCCTGTTAGACCGTTATTATCTTTTGGTTATTAAGGTCCATAAATATTGTTTAGATATTTTATATGAATTATTGTTGCAGATACAGTTTCAGATGATTACTTGGACTACATGTTGCTTCAATTCCCAACCAATGTAACTGGGTGGATCTGTCACACACTGGTGACTTCAAGTCTCTTAAAGGCATGTCAATCTTATTCAGGCCATTAGTTCCACTTGGGTATGTTAAAGTGCTTGTAAAATATCAAACTGTTTGCCAGGATTGTGATTTGTGACCTTCTAAATGAAAATCATTGACAAACTAATGAAACAGAGTCTAAAATAACTATATGTAATTAGCTTGCAAATTGTTTTCTGCTCAATGGCTCTCATTTTTATCTGCCTCTGGTCTCTCTCTCTCACTTTTTTGTGTTTTGACACTTAATCTTTGAGTTCTCCTCTTCTCCAGAAGGTTCATGTTATTCAACTGTCAAGTTTTGTTGCTTTTTTTTTTTTTCCTCTTCTTTTCTTAAATTTTAGTGCTATGGTCCCATGTATATATGTGAATCATGTTATTACACTTATCCTAGTTATATTGGGCTTAGGAGTTGCTAACATATTTTATGATACTTGGATTCATGTCCACATGCTTTCAGTTTGATTCTGACATATCCTGTACTGATTAATGTCTAACGTTCAGGCGGTTGGAGTGGGCTCTTTCTCCGGAACTTCCGCAGCTGCTTCAGCTGCTGCCATCAGGTATTGTTCATTTTCATCAGCTTTTTATCTGTATGCAATGTGGCCTTGACTTTGAGAAATTCAATATTTGCCTCATATCTTATTATAATTCACACTCATTACTACTAGAAAACTTGGATAGCGTTGTGCTTTGAAGTTCATAGCGTGCGCTATTGTTTAGTGGTTGTCCTATTGATTTTGCAGATGGGTTTCAAAGGATGGCATTGGTGCCCTTGGACGCTTTTTCATTGGTCTGGTAGTTTAAAATTAGTTTAAGAACAGAGTTTGGAACCTATCTGATCAAATTGTTAGTTAAGACTGATGTCTTCCAGGTGGGCGGTTTGGCAATCTTTTTGATGATGATCCTAAACAATGGCGCATGTATGCAGATTTCATTGGCAGTGCAGGAAGGTATTGTGAATATTCGTCTTTCTTGGGTACATCAAAGTTTATCGGCTCTAGTGAACTGATGGAATTAATTTCTTCTGCAGTATATTTGATCTCTGTACCCCTCTCTATCCATCATATTTCCTACCTTTAGCATCTCTTGGAAATCTTGCCAAGGTATATAGCTAGCTAAAAATATAGTTAGTCTTCATGCATCCCTAGGAAATGGTTCCATGAGCAGTACACTTTGTGTAGAAGTTCTCTATGAATCTGATATGTATCTTTCTTTTTCTGAGTTGTGTACTAAGTCAATTTTTCAGGTTTCTTAAATGTTGGTATTTTTTAAGTAGGCTGTAGCAAGGGGGCTAAAGGACCCTTCGTTCCGGGTTATACAAAACCACTTTGCTATCGCTGGAAATTTGGGAGACATAGCAGCAAAGGTAATACTTGAATATTTCTGCCATAGATCAGATCTAGTGAACTGGATTTACCGAATTTAATCTTCGTATGATGTTTGACTTTGATAGCTTAGTTGTTTGTATGCTGGTATTGCTTTCTTTTGCTTATATCCATAGTGGCTAGGCTTTTGTGGTGAATCAAGAAATCTGTCAATAATTATAGTTGTAGTAACTGTAGGTTTCAGCTCCATAAATGTGTTAAATTTTAAGTTCCATGTATTCTTTCTCCCTCAGTGCTTTCTTCAGCAGGAAGGCCAATGTGTAGTTTCTTTGAATGCTCCAATTTACTAGTTTATGCATGTATGTTGATATTTCATATGATTTTTAATGGTTTCAAGCTCAGATAAGGAGGGTCGTGGTAGTTTGTTGGCCAGCATAGAAATAATCTAAATATGAGTTCTGGTTATAGACCTGTGTGTCCCTAAATGGATAAATATGAACTTTAGAGAACCTGTGCTTGATAATTTTTCTAGGATTGGAATGAAATAGACCTAAATATAGCAGAATGCATACATAGAATTCATTCTATCAACCCTAATTATTTGAGGGCATAGTTGATTGATATATAGTTACAAAATGGTGCTTCACTGCTCCAGTTGGTTTACTAAGGTCGGATTGGTGGATTCCTGCAAATTAAGTTTGTTTATATTATGTTGACTGGCTTATCAGTAGGTAAATATGATCGTCAGTATAGTAAAATCTAGCTAACATTTTCTCCTGAAACCAAACAAGAAAAAAGGATAATTCGATTTTAAAAAAGAATAATTATTTCCACAAACACATAATAGAAGAGATAACTGATGTATTACCTAAAAACCAAGCAACACTGACATGTTGAGGCACCAAATATGATATTATAATTGTTTCTCAATTCTTTTGTTTGATCATTTTATAGATTTCTCCTTGTAACATTTTTGGATAACCTAATATTGATGACAGGAGGAAGTCTGGGAAGTAGCTGCTGAGCTGCTAGGTCTTTCTCTTGGCATATTAGCCTTGGTATGACATATGTTTGTTTTATATGGTTACAAGCTAGGTCCGTCTCATCACATGATAACTTTCTAAGGGTCCTCGGCCAATATAATCCTCATCTTTTCCATAATAACAGATTTAGATCTTACTTTTTCTTCTGAAAATTGTAATAACTGAAAATGTATTGCAGGATACACCTGGTATCTCAAAATCTTATCCTACATTGGCACTTACATGGTTGAGTGTGCGGATCCTACATCTTTGGTTTCGCTATCAGTCTCTTTCAGTTCTGCAATTCAACACGGTGAGACTTTATTTTTAGTTATCAGTATACTGAATAACCAGTTTGACTTGCCAAAAAGTATGTACGAAACATCAGATTTTTGGCACTACTATCAAGCTCTTAGAAATCTTTTTAGTGGACAGCGAGCATAAGTTAATAGCAAGAGGTAATTCACCTATTTAATAGACCACAAGAGGGGTCCCCAATGTTCGATATATTGGCTCTATCAGATTTCTGAAAGCTTTTTTTAGACAATAAGATTTCCAAAAGCTTTCTTTCTCCACATATTGGAAACAGCTAAGCAAGTAAAACGAATGATAATGTAACTGGGATTTGGAATTAAGCAACAATCTTCTGAATTTTCCTTGGCATGTAAACTTCTGATTACTCTGCTTTTGTGCAGATAAATCTCAAACGGGCTCGCATATTAGTGAACTCCCATGTTTTACACTGTGCAGTTCCAGGTAAGCTCAGTCTTGTTTCCTGTGCAATCTTCAACTCTATGCGGTAAGTCAGGTTTGTTATTGCATGTGGACCAGGAATCACTGAATGCAATAGGATGGAGAGCATCTTATTGTGGCAAAGATTCTTTAGCCCACAAATTATTTTTGAAGTATCTTTGGAGGAGATGATCAATGGGGGCAGATACAGATCCATGGTATAGCCTTCTTTGGTCCATACATAACTTTATGACAAGTTGAGTTGGTTTATGCTTAAAAAAGGGCAGCCCGGTGCACTAAAGCTCCTGCTATGCGTAGGGTCTGAGGAAGGGGCCGACCACAAGGGTCTATTGTACTCAGCCTTACCTTGCATTTTGGTTTATGCTTATGAAGTAAATTATATCCTGGGTAATAATAGCGGAATAATGTAAGAATAGCAGCTAATGTCAGTTTCATGAAGTACATGGCTATGTTAATGCTTCAAGAGGTTCTATAAAACTTTTATTTGAGGCTGTGGACTTTTCCTTATGATGGAATTACTCATCATATTTTACCTGCTTGGTTCAAATATTTGTCCTGTTCGGCTTCCTCTTAAGTTTTCAGATGATTTCACTTGCAATGTTTAAGCGCACTAGTGTAACTTAATCTGATATCTACTCGAAAAGCATCCGCATTGTTATTTTCATTCCTACAGTTGACCGTTTTCAAAACCTCTTGGCTGATCCGTGAGGGAACACCTATTGCCTTCATTTCATATATTGTAATTGCTTGACCTTTCCTTTGTTCTTTAGAGTTATGCCCAAATGCCATATATTTACATGGTATCAAAGCCATTCATCCCCGTTTGGGCTCCCAGTCCACTTTCCAGTTGGTCCTTGGTGTGAAGGGGGGTGGGGGTGGGGGTGTTAGAGTGGGTTAGAGTCCCACATTGGTGGAATGGACCGGTGATTTGCTTATATGAACTTGGGCAATCCTCCCATCATGAACTAGCTTTTAGGGTGAGTTAGGCCCAGTTGTCATATCCTTACAAATACTGATACCTTTCCTGAGAGCAACTTTCCTAGCCTCCTGTCGTACTTGGCTGAATGCCTAGTTTATCCCATAGCAGAAATCAGCATTGTGTTTGGATTTAGATTATGCAAAACTTTCAATCTCAATTGTTCAAGGGTTCTGCTGAAATTTTAAGTTTAAATATCTTCTCGTTTTGCATTATCCTGGCTTTGAATTTGTCATTTCAGTCCTTAGGGATCTAATGAGAAACTCTTCATAGAATCTGCAAACAGATTCACAGAACTTTTGGATTTGTACGATGATTTAAAGAAATCATGATTGTGATGTGTTACTCAACGCTGTCAAGTCCATGACTGTATTCTTGAAAGGTTATCTTTGATTCATTCTGCTATTATCTTTGCAGCAGATAAAGCAACTTCTTCATCTGTACAAGGAGGAAAAATATTTTCTTGTAGTAAATCAACAGAATCAAACAGACTTTCAGGTCTTTGTATCTTTCAAGGTATGCACTAATTATACTCTGCTTAAGAAACATAGCTCTCACTTGCAATGCTTACTCCTCACTTCCTGCAGGAAGGAGCCACAAGCCTATCGGTGTTTCGAAGTGTATGGCAAACCTATTGGCTATATCAAAACTGGGGATGGTCAGATAATATCTTTGATCGGCTTGAACAGAGCTTGGTCGAATTGAAGGATAGATTTCCTGATCTATTACAACAACTAACTGATGCTGGATGGGATACAAATAATTTAAGTTTAAAGGTCCCGAAAGAAATGTCAATCAAGGAGCTTCCTGCACTAAGTTAATTTCACATATGGCCACTGAGTTTTATCCACTACAACAGTAAGCCGATAAACCTGCTTTTTGTCTTAGTAAAGTAATTGAACTTTACCTACTATATCGTTGAAGTCACTAAACTTCACCCATTATGACAGTGAAGTTACAAATTAGTTGTTACATACCTGAACTTTATCCACACTAATAGTAAAGTCAATAAACTTTGACTCACTATAGTGACAAAAACCCACCAATCAGGGTGACTTTACTTCTATGTGGATAAGGTTGTTTTTATGGTCATAGTGAGTAAATCAGTTACTTCAAATTTACAGTAGATTGTTCATGAATTTCACTGATATAGTAGTTAAAGTTGAGTTACTTTAATTTGACAATAAATAGTTGAGTGACTCTACTGTTGTAGTGAGTAAATTTAAGTAACCATATGTGAAATTAACTCTTCCTGCAGCGTAACACCAGGAAACACCTGATCATACTCCATAGTCCTCGCACTAACCTTTCTGCCTGTTTGATGGATCGTCGCCTCAAGTTTACCTTTACTGAATGTGCATGGATGATCACTATATAAGTGCTGGTTTCATTTCAGAGTTTATATTGTGACTTGTGAGTCACTATCCTTTTTGCTGTTGGATGACGAGTTTTCAATGGCCTCGTCTCCTTGGAAGAGATCGCTGCACAATCGGAACTAATTGAATTGTTATAAGTATTCTTGGTAAATGTTACTACACTTTGTGGAGACTGCTGCTGGCAGACTTTCATAGTTCTTTCTTGAGAAAAAAAATTCATGAAGATCTGCATGGTAATGCCATTGAGATAATTTCTTTATGGAACAGAAGACATGTTCAGGAATTATACAACCATTTTAGGTCTTTCTTTTTGTGCTAGTAAATTTTAGTTGATTTAAGTGAAATTAAGAACTAAGTTGTCGTCCTTGTTACTTGCATCAATAATATTTTGGGAGAATATGAGTTATTCCAATTTCCCTTTGTTGTATTTTACTAAGTTTTGTAGTAAGCTTTTGTGTATCGTTTTTTATAGCTTAATTTTTGTGTTTAAGAAAATAATTTGCTTCTTAGCATTTTGCTCTTCCGAGAGAGGAAGGAACTTCCTTGAAAATTATCTCAACTAGGTATGGAATTTGCGCACTCTTTTTGCAACTAACCCTTTGCCTCCCCAACAAGAAAATGAAAATAGAGTGAGTTTGATGTAATCTGGAGTGACACCAGTGAAGTTGTAGGTGTTAGTTATCTTTAAAAAAAAGAGTTGATGGTTGAAAACACACCTCAAATATCCCAATTTTTTGGGATTTCATATCTAAACCATCATGTGTGTGAGTTCGTACTTGAATTATCACCAATTGTTTATCAAAACGCACCTCAACTATTAGATGTGCAAGTTTCATGCCTGAAATATCACCATCGTTCATGTAGGAAAAAAGAACGATTGATGGTTGAAGTGTGTTTTGATAAATAGTTGGTGATAATTCAAGTAGGACACTCACAGACCTTCTAGTTCATAGTTCAGGAATGAATTTCAAAAAATCAAGATACTGTACATGTGTTTTTGACCCTTTCACTCTAAAAAATTTAGTGTGTGTTGTTGCATGTCTTCGTGAGGATGAGCCGTGAACCGACTCTATGATGGTTACTCGTTGCACCATGTTCTAAAGCTTTTCGTTTTTCTTGATCGTTTGTAAAGTTTCCTTTTTCGAGTTCGTTATCAATTTCCCCAAGTTTATTCTTATAGTCTTTCGGATCCCCTAGAATTAAATCCACAGTAGCTGAGATAAGTCACGTGATAAAGAAAATATTAAAAATTGAACAAATCATGAATAAAACCTAAACTAGAAAAGGAGCTAATTTCTAAGTATGTGGTAACAGCGCCAAACACTTGTTGTGATCAAATTAGGTGTGTGCATCAGTCGGTTCGGTTCAGTTTTGAGTATTACTGGTTCGATTTATCGGGTTTCGGTTTATAAACATACAAATCTGATAATCAAACCAATAAGATATTCGTTATCGGTTTTCGGTTAATCGGTTTTGGCCCCTTAACGGTTCAGTTTAACCGATAAGAAAATGCTCCAATAATTTTTTTTGCTTTCTCTTATTTTCATCAACTACTTTCATGCATAAAAGTCTACACAAATTACAAGCATAAGCAAATTCAAACACGTTATTACTAAAATAAACTTATTTTTTTCTAGTTAAGTAGCAAACTTGAATGTAGTAGCAACGATAACAATCTCTCAAAAACAAAAACAAGGTCAGTTCATAGGTTACACTGATGGGTAGAACCCCACCAAGACAACGACTTTAGAAAGAAAACAACAACACTAAGACAACAACAATAAAATGTAAAAAACAATAGGGCATATATTTAAAATCTAAAGCCACTATTTATAATCAAGGATAAAAATCTAATTTTAATATAATCTTATTGGGTTATCGGTTAAACCGTTAACTAAAATCTTAAAATCAAAATCGAACCGATAGCCCAATAAAAATTTTTTAGAAAACCATTTAATAACTATTAAGCCAATAACCCGATTTCGATAAATCAATAACATTTTTATCGGTTTGATTTATTAGTTAAATCGGTTTTTGTACGCCCCTAGATCAAATGCACGCACCAATTGACATGCAATAAAGTGATGAAGTAGAGTATTATTTTCTTTTTTTTTTTGGACCCCAAGTTACAGAGTATTATTTTCACATAGACGTATTATTAACTATTGAATATATTAAATTAGGATGAATTATTCATTCAAGCAAATTTTTAGAGGTGATAATGATTTAATTAATGATTACTGCAAAAATTGTAAAGCATGTAATGAGAACAAGAGATCACACGAAATACATAGGCAAACTTTAGTTAAAAATCAATGAGATAAAATATTCCAAGGATATAGGCCAACTAACAATCATGTTGAGTACCAGTTAATTAAGGCTCCTTTTGGAAAGTAAAATGCTCTCTACCTTTAATTCTATCGTCATCAAAACCCTAAATTTGCCTATCTTTTTCCGGTGGCTATGGCCATTGTGACCACCGGCCGATCTCCTACGGAGGGAGGACAACTCACACCCAATCCACCTAACATTACCTACGCGACGTATCTAAAACCAGCACCAACAAACATTAAACCCATCCCTCTAAAACCTATATCATACTTACATGGAGAGCCTAGAGTTATTTGGAATCAATAAAAAGTAGATCAGATGATAGTAAATGAGAGTATACAACATGTGGTGATTGGGACATTCTCATATGGTTGGCCTGATATTCAAGATCTGAGAAGATTAATTTCCAAACAATGTGAACTAAAGGGAGAGTGTAATAGTGGGTTGTTAAGCAACAGACATGTCCTAATTAGGGCCACTCAACTGAAAGATTATGTGAATCTACTATCGAAGCCTGGTTTTTTTTTTGCTAGCAAAACGGAAAGAATTATTTACTTAATAATAAGATTTTTTGAAGACATACCTGGAGGAACTGGTCTAGTATAAGCAGACTCACGAGCATCTCTATCAAGAATAGGAGCAATAAAAGAGGGAGATTCTACAGAAACAAAGGGTTTATTCCTTTTTAGATTAGCTTTTCTCCCGTGCTCCGCAAGCAAATCTACAACCATGTTAGCCTCCCTAGGAATGTGGTGCGGCGTTGTATGTCCCAACTCCAAAAGTAAAGACCTGCAATCAGAGTAGATGTGTGAGAAAAGATGATTGTTTTCTTTTAGTGAGTTTACAAGTACTTGTGAGTCACTTTCTATTAAAAGCGGAGTGAGTTGTTGTGATTTATCTAATTGAAGTCCATGGAGTAATGCTAACAATTCAGCATGTAGTGCATTGCCAACTTCAATATATGTGGAGAAGCCCATTATCCAGAAGCCTTGTCTATTATGGAATACTCCTCCCGGCCCGTTCCACCTTTTCCAGATTTAGGATCATAGAATCCATCTATATTTAGTTTTAGAAAACCTTGATGGGGGAGATGCCAAGATACATGGACAATATTACTAGGATTTATTTTGGTTATATTAGAGGCTAAATGAAGGAATTCCAGGGAATGGAAGGTAATGTTGTGGGTGATAGTGGCTAAGGGGATTTCACTGTTACTTCGAAATAGTTTATGGTTCCTAAAATATTCCAAAGAATAATTGTAGTGAGTATGGATATTGGTACATTTGTACCTTGAAGCAGGAATGATTCATTGGTAGAACATAGCCTTTGAATATCATTGTGTAGGGAGGAAGCTGATAGTCTTAGATGGAAATGGTTCCACATTTCGACGGCTTTTGGGCAAGAGGTAAAAATATGGGCGATATCTTCTTCACTGTGTGGGCATGAAAAGCAAATGTTACAAGGTATAATGTTCCTAGAATGAAGTATAGCTGATGTGGTTAGTTTGTTTAGCAATAGAAGCCACAAAAAATATTTTATTTTATTGATAGTTCGCATTTTCCAAACCCAGTCGTATTGGAAATTTTAAAGGTTTCTACTATCATCACGGAACTCTAGGTAAAGGCACTATGCGCTTTTGGTGGAGAATACTCCGTTGGCACTTAGTTTCTAGGAGTAAGAGACATCTTTTGGTTTGGTGGTTTTTATGTAGGTGTTATGAATAGAATCAAGAGTCGTCTTTTGGTTTGGTGGTTTTTATATAGGTGTTATGAATAGAATCAAGAATAGTTTACGGAAGATGAAAGGATAGACACGAGAGATTCCAGTCGTTATTATGAATTATATTTGCAACTGTATGATTTTCTTCATGGCTTGCCAAAGGTCCCAGTATAGAATTCTGGAGATTTTTTTGGAAATTAATCCAATTATCGGATCAAAGGTTTATGTTGTCCCCATGTCCCACATTTCAGGAGATTCCTTTAGAGAAAAATAGAATTATTCGCGACATACTTTTCTATATGTAAGAGTCACTATTCTTGTGGTGAATGTTAGTGGCGTTCCTAGGTAGTTGATAATTATGAGCTAGGACTTTCCCCCATAGCTGATTGTTATTTTTTTTTTGAAACGCCATATAAGGTTTTCTAGAAGCGAAAAATTTTTACCCGTCGTTTTAACCAAGCCTAGACCTCCCATATACTTTGGGAGCGTGACAGTGTCCCAATTAACAAGGTGTATTTTTCTTTTCTCGCTTGTGGAGTCCCAAAGGAAATTTCTTTGAATGTGATCTATGTGCTCCCATGTCTTTAGGGGTAGCAGATTGCATTGCATAGCATATGTAAGGATAGTGGAAAGAACCGATTTTAATAGGGTGACACGTCCCGCCAAAGAAAACATGCTAGTTTTCCAACCTTAAGTCAATTATTCATGCGATCAATACTATGTTGATAATCCGCACTCTTAGGATGGTGGTTGGTAATAGGCAATCCCAGATATTTTCCTACGTTAGAGGATTGGGGAATATTTAACATAGTGGAGAGCTCATTCCTATCATTAATGGTGATTATTAGAAAATATGACTTTGGATTTCGTAAAACTTACTTTTTGACCGAATTGAGCGGATAGAGTATTGAAAATTTGAATAATAGTAGAGGCATTTTTTGGATCAGCTTTTGCCATAAGAATGATGTCGTCGGCAAAAATGAGGTGCGAAATGGGCATGCCTATTCTACCAATTCTAATGGGATTCCAGAGCTTCTCATTTATGGCTTGATTAATAAGTCTCGATAGAGATTCCATACAGATAATAAAGATGTATAGTGGTGAAAGAGGGTCTCCTTGACAGATGCCTCTAGTTGGCAAGAAGTAATTTGAAGGTCTCCCATTAATTAGGATAGATATGGAAGACGAACTAATATATGAAATAATTAGGGGAATATTTTACTAAGAAAGTTGAGGAGTGTAAGGGATTGACGAATAAACGACCATTCCAATTTGTCGAAAGCCTTTTCAAGATCTATTTTTAAGAGCATTTTTTTGAAGTTTCCCGTAGTTTTTTTAAAGGAGTGCAAGGCTTCTTGAACAATTATGGCGTTGTCAATGGCTCTTCTCCTGGGTATGAAGCTACATTATTGGGGACTAATATTTTTATTCAAGAAGGGGAGAATTCTATTTACAAGAATTTTTTTAATAGTTTTGTAAATAGTATTGCATAGGTTAATGGGTCGATAATGGGTGATAGATTCAACGTTTTTTATTTTTGGAATAAGAATCATAAGAGTTTTACTAAGCTCACTGGGAATCATGGAGGTGGAGAATGCATCCATGCAAGTCTTTATTACCGTATCCTTTGATTCGTTTCAAAACTTTTGAAAAATATATTGGGTGTAACCCATCGGGGCCAGGCGATTTTAAAGGTTGGAAGGACATAATGGCCCTGTGAATTTCCTTTATAGAGAGGGGGGCAACAATTTTAATTTTATCCTCTAAGGATAGAGCATTTTGGCAGGGAGGGAAGTTACTAATGTTACAATGGGACAACTCTATGGTATAAACTTTTTGGAAGTGGTTTATTATGTTAGAAATGGTAGTAGGATCATATGTTCAGTTTTCGACATAATCGCAAAAACCTAGAATCCCATAGTTGGTTTGAAGGGTTGCCTTGCTCATCATTAAGGTATATGTTTCCCAGGTTTTGAGTCACATAGTTAATAGGGTCAGTGTGAATATCGTTTAGTAGTGAGTCACTAAAACTTACTTTGGATTGTGCCTGGGGTGGTGGCTCGTCTTCTTTCTTTTTCAGGTTACTTCGTTGCAGATTATTGGTTCTTAATCGTTCATTTTAGCATCTATCTTGTCCATTGTAATCGAAGCCTGCTTTCTATATAACTCATTGTAACTGGTTGTATCCCATGAGAAAGTTGAAGTGGGATCCTATGTTTGATCCAGAAGAGAAAATAACGACAACAATAGCTTAGATCTCATTCCCATCCCTTCCACCAAATTTCTTCGGTAGGGAAACGATGTTCTCGTTAGCAGAAACAGTGGGTAAACCACTACAAGTCGATATGGCCATTTGAAATCAAACCAAACCTAGCTGTGCAAGGGTGAAAATGGAAGATTGATCTTTTAGGGGAACTTCCAAAGCGCATCAACATAAGGATGAAGAAAAAAATGGAGAAGTGGTAGAAAAGTGGATTAGAATCAAATACAATTATGTCTCTGAGTACTATAAGACTTTCATGATTCAGGGACACAATGAACAACAATGCTATGTGGATCACCCAGAATTATACCCAAAAAAAGAGCAGAATGACCAAGGAGAAACCCAACAAAAGGAGAAGGATGTGGCTTCTAATCCTAATGGAGTAGATCAAGCAAAATATGACATGGGTAAACAACCAAAAGAGAAAGAAGACCAGGAAAGAAGTAACAATAATAAGGAATTTAAAGAGTAAAAGAACAGAAAGGGTGGGGGTAGAAGAAGACAATGGGAAATATAGAAATAAGAAAAGAGATAGAATAGAGTAGATATAACCATAGGATTCAGTTTGAAGCTATTGGAGATGTAGACAAGGACAAAGATATTGAATCCAGCAGGCAGGAGAAAATGACACAAGTGGAAAAAGAGGAGGCTAATAAAATAAAGGAAAAGAATGTCTCGGACAGTTGTAACTATCTGTTCCATCATTACTGAAAATATCCGCAGTAAAGACACAAGAACCTCGTTCATTGTAAGTTATAGGACCAATTATTTAGTATGGAAGTGCATTGGACATGTAATAAGGTCATACAATACCCCTAGCACAAAGTTAAGTTAGAAGTATTCTTACCGATTGAGTTTCGAGCTAAGTTTAAACTAAGGTCAACTTCAAACTAGCATATCTCTTAAAATATAAAGAGTTATGGGACCAATACACATCAAATGAAAGATCTTTGAGTATTCTTTCCAAAGCATTCAACCATTTGCTAATCCGCCTTTAGAGTAAACCGTTATGTCTATTTTACTGAACATTGTCTAGGCTAAGAAATGGTTGAATACAAAATACAGTACCGCTGCAGTGAACCCTAGAAATGGTTATCTTCTGCGCTAAGAAATGGTCTATTTTGGGTTTGAACTCAAAAACTTCATTCCAAAGCCCTAGGAGGGTGATTTTCCAACTTCTTGGGTGAAAATTCTTCCTTGGGGTAAGTTCTTCTATCATCTTCTTCGTATTTCAATCGTTTAACATTCTAGAATCATTAGAACAATTTGTAATGGTGAAATTCTTAGGGATTTGAACCCTAAGTTTATGAGATTTTGGGAAAAACCTTTGGGTTGGATTAATTTCACCTAGAATTGCTTCTAGATTATTAATTAATTATTCTTAACATGAATTAGTGATTCTAAAATATGAAATTGATGGTTGGGGACCTTGAATTCAATAAAAATAAAATCTTTAGCCTTGAAACTCCATTAATGGAGATGGGTTGAATATGATAGAGCTAGTTAAGAGTTAATTGACCTTGGGTAACGATTTAGACCATGAATAAGGATAGAATTAGTTGGTTGAATTCTAAAATTAGTTATTCGAAGAGTAATTGCTTAATTACTCTTATAATTGTTTGATTTCTAGATGATTGGGATAATGGAGGCACGAAGGAAAGGAAAGAGCAACCTTGGTGTGGCTTGCTTGTTCCAATATCTTCGATCGAGGTAGGTTATGGTTTAATATGTAGTAGAATTGGATTAGTTGCATGTAGTAACTGTAATTGACGGGAGATTTCATATCTATACCTACGGGCATGGAGTTTGGATGGATAAAATATGTAATTAATATAATAATAATATAATTTTATATTATTGTATTTTGTATGGATCCCTTGATGGGTGTTTGTATTTGTATGACTTACTTGATGATTTATAGAGTTTAATATGTAAATGTGAGTAATAATACAAGAATTATGTGGCCTTTTATTCTATAGAACTAGTATTTAAAACCTTAAAAAGGGTGAACCTGATAGTGTGTATATTGGAATATGAGGTATTCTTACTAGAAGACAGTTAGGAGGATTGATTGTGATGAGAGGAGGTGATGATATGACTTAAGAACCTAAAGTCAAGCTTGGCTAAGTGCTAGGAAGTAAGATGTATAAAGGTGTATGACTCTAGCTAAAATTATAAGTTGAATAGAACTTATCGGTTGGATGATCGACTAAGGGGATAGTGCCTTGAACTTTGTTATGACTTTAGTGTAAGGTTACTAGTTAGTAACTAAATTTGCCTATTTCAATATGAATAAAAGAGGGTTAGATTGTTGAATGAAATAGAATGATAAATTAGAGTGTAAATATCAATTTTGGTGGAATATACCCTAAAATAGATGCTTGATTGATTGATCTTCGGACGTATTTATGATTGATGATTGGATTTGATAATGCCCAATTGAGCATGTGGTGAATTGTCCTTCGGGCATACTTGTGATTTCATCTATTAGTGGATATTCGTTGTTACCTGGAATGATGAACTTGTGATCTTAGACTGTATTTACTTTGTTTTCATTGACTGTAAGTTCTGTTTCGATTGTTGTTGCTTATATTTAATTTCAATTAGGTGCTTGCAATTTGCGTTCAGGCATTATTTATAATTATTGACTGCATCTTACATTTAATTAATATTGATGATGATATTGAGATCATGAAGTTCATGATGTTGAGATGATATTGATCATGATATTGAGATTATGATGTTCATAATTGTTGTGATGATATTGATAATATGATGAGTTGATGATATTGAAATCATGATATTAATGATGCTGAGAATGATACTTATGATGATGAGATTGAGAAGAGAAAAAGATGATACGTACATCTTGCATACATACATTCATTATATGCATTTGAATTTACATTTATATTTAAATGTTGTTGATGGTTCCTTGAGTGAACTGAGTTATGTTGATGATATATCATGGTTCCTTGTGTGGACTAGTTTTTTGATGAGATATTATGGTTCCTTTAGTGGACCAATTATGTTGATGGTTGTGATTGTGCATTGTAGCAAAATGTGAATACAAGGTATGTTCTGGATTGTGTATAAATCTTATTCCCTAGTGTATATAGTTATATACGTGATGTATATTGTTATGCCCTTTCTTGCAAAGTTGTTGATGTTATTAATTGTCTTGGTTGTTGTAATCTTGATGGTTAATGATAGTATAATAGGGAACAAGTATTGTCACGAAAGAGGATTAATTAGAAAGAGAGAGAGAGAAGTATCTAAAGTTATTGCAATAAGGTAAGCGCGTAAAAATTATGGGTTATGTTAATCCATAGAATATAGTTAGTTAATCACTCCCTAAGGGTAAAGTAATATTGCTTAAATAAAAGAACGGCGGTAAGGTTTGAAGTTAAAATAAGCTAAGTATGTTTAGATATTAGCATGCATGTTTGTCATGATCTCTTCTTGTTTGTTATATGTTGTTATATGTGTCTAACCCTGGTTGGATGATGGTACCTACCAGTATGTGTGGTTGTACTGATACTACACTTACTATATCTCCATTTGGGAATATAGCCATTTTGCAGGTCAATTAGAGTTTCTATAGGTACAACGGTGTTTATTCTTCAGCAGCTCTTGTCGTTCTACTCTTACAGAGATGTTGTGTATTGAGTAGTTCTTCCAATTATTTAGTGCTCTTGTACCAGTTTAGATTAGGTACTAGGGAAAACTGTTGATTTACTTCCACAATGTTCTTATATAATAAATATGTTTTGAACAAGAAAGGTTATTTATTCATTGATTTATTTATGCTTAAGATTTAATAATGTCTTCCGTAATAATTGAATGTTTGGGTGGTAAGGGTTCTCCTATATAGGATAGAGTTGGGTAGGTGCCCGCATGATCCATAATTTGGGTCGTGACAAGATGGTATCAGAACCCAGGTTACTAGTCTTCCAGTACAAAAGCAAATATTGAGTAGAGTCCTGTAGATTGGAGTGTTGACGTCTACATCAAATTTATAGGAAGCTATAAGACTTCTAGGAATCTATGCCACTTTCTTCTCTCCTATATTGATATCTCAATGTTGTCTCCCTGAGTTGAGTCCAATTGGTATCTAGCAAATTCCAATTGGTATTTCAATCATTACAATTAGAATTAGTGTGTCCTGATTGGTAGCTCAATGACATTTGGAAGGTTGAAATACTGTTATTCTAACCGGTAGAGGTCAATAAGAGGCATATGACTTGTATTCTAATGTTGTGAATTATGTTTTGCCTGAGTGAAATGTGCAACTTAAGGTGGTTATGTTGTTTGATGTAGTGAATATTATAGTTTTCTGTGAAGTTGGTAAGCGTAACTCTTTCATAAATTGATCGGTTATGCTTACTAAAAAATACTTGTGTTTAAAATATTTTTGGTTATGTTATGATAGAATGCTACGTGTATTCCTTATATGAATTATTATTGCATTGACTATATTATTGCTTTACCGTTTAATGACTGAGTTCCTTAAGTGTAAGTAATCATTATGAGTGCTATGAGATGAGTTGTTATAAAAGAATATCCGTGAATCGTAAAGGTTGGGTGTGATTTTGAGGTATGTCTTGATTTCTATTTGGTCTTTGATAATACACTTAGGATCCTTGTGTGGTCCAAACTTTGATGATTATAATTGAGATCCTTGTGTGGTCCGAACCTTTGATGATTATACTCGAGATCCTTGCGTGGTCCTATCTTTGATAATTATAATTGAGATCCTTGCGTGGTCCTATCTTTGATAATTATAATTGAGATTCTTGTGTGGTCCGATCTTTGATAATTATATCTGGATCTGAAGTGCTATTGGGTCATCCTCGTGTGAATAATCTAGTCAATGATTTGACTTGTTAATGATACCTTAATAAGTGATTGGTTAAACTGAGATAAACTTAGTTATTTTGTACAACCTTGGTGATTTGAACGTGAGGTAAGTGGTGTAGTTGATATCGCTAATGCAAGATAAACTGACTAGGTATATAAAATTGGTAAGTTGAACCTTAACTGCGTGACTGACAATGGTGTAGCTTATTTGGTTAGGTAACTTGAATGATTTTATGAGGGTAAGGGCATTGATGTCCTGAAGGTGAACTAACCGGTGGTACAAAACCCATGATGGCTAGGAATGAATATAATAGGTTAAGTTTTATGGATGTGAATAAATTGATAGTAGGATAATGTTTATAGGCTTAGTGAGGAGGCAAGGCTACTAGACAGAACTTGTAGTTGACTCGTTATGACTTGATATTGTATATATGCTTATTGTATAAGAATAAATATCGGTTAATAGTATCCCTTGAATGTGGTGTAGTTGGGTTGATAAGGTTGGTGAAATAAGTTAGCTTGATTTTGGTTGATGGTCTATAGTATAGGGTCTATCAAGGGAGTAGAGTTATTAGATGTGTTTTGGCATATTCATATCCCTCCCGTCATTACATGATAATACTTGGTTGATTTGCTCCTTGAGTGGTTGAGGTATGCTGGGGGTCGAGTAGACTAATGTGAGTTATAGTGGAGAATTTATGTGTTAATGAAAACCCATAATCGTGTGATTGGTGGTGTTATGATGTTATAACTTGGGTTAGGGTGTGAGTAACCCACTAAACCTTTTCCTTGTATAGGGACGACAACCTCGGAGTATTGTGGTTTTAGTTAAAAATCTGATGTTGTATGAATTTGTGTTGCATGGTGGATAATGGTGTTTTGATTGGTGGATTTTAGTGGTTAATGTGTTAGAGGACTAGTTTAGAAAGTTGTAGTAACTTTTGGTGCGTAAAACTAGTTGGTAGAACTCTGATTGTAGCAATTACCGTGAAAGGATAAGTTCGTGATGTCGGGTTTCAAGAGTTGTGTTGTGAAATGGACTGAACTGGGATGAGGTCCTGAGTTACTGCTTCGTGACTGCTGCAGTGATAAAAGTACTGCTACAGCGATACCGCTACAATGGTAAAAGTATCACCGCAGCAGTGACCTCAATAGGCATGCAAACCACTGCAGCTGTAACTTTACGACCGCAGCGATACCTCTACAGTGGTAACTTTACCGCCGCAATGGTAAAAATAGAGATTTTAGTTTTTCATTCCCCATTTTTTTCGTTGTTACCCCGAATATTCATGCGTCTAAATGTCATGTAGTGTTTCGAGTATTGTAGATGATCCATTACATAAATTTTATTATAAGTCATATTCCTTGGGTTATAGTGATTATGCTTTGTTTCTAGAGCTTAGTGGCCTATTGTGTGTAGGCTGGTTAGGTAGCTAGATAGAAGTTCGGTAAGTGTTATCAAATTGTGTTAGAAGTGGATGGGAGGTTGCATTAGTTTCTTAACCATTGTGTATGTTGAATTTCGAGAATCATGCTAAAACGTTTCCTCTTCACCAAAGATCGTTCAGAGACAAACGGTGGGTAGATTGGTATCTAATGTAACGACCCATTCCATCGTTACTGAAAATATTCATGGTAAAGGAATAAAAACCTCATTCATCATAAGTTATAGGACCACTTCTTTAATATTAGAGTGAATTGAACATGTACTAAGGTCATACAATACCCCTAGCACAAAGTTAAGTTGGAAGTGTTCTTAACGATTGAGTTTCGAGCTAAGTTTAAACTAGGGTCAACTTAAAATGAGTATACATCCTAGAATATAAAGATTTATGGGACCCAATACCCACCAAATGAAAGATCTTTGAGTCTTCTTTCCAACACATCTGACAGTTTGTTAATCTGCCTTTGAAGGAAAAAGTTATGACCATTTTACCGAACACTATCCGGGCTAAGAACTTAACCACCGCAAAGGTACCGCTACAACTGTAGTGGTAAATGGGCAGTTTATAACCTTATTTTTGATGGTTTTTTTTGGGTTGGAACTCAAAAACTTCATCCCAAAGCCCTAAGGGGTGATTTTCAAACTTCTTGGGTGAAAAATTTTCGTTGGAGTAAGTTCTTCAGTCATCTTCTTCATATTTCAATCCTTTAACATCCTAGAATTATTAGAATGATCTGTAATGGTGAAATTCTTGGGGATTTGAATCCTAAGTTGTACGAGACTTGGCTTAAAACCATTTGTCTAACAATCTGAATTCAAACTATAAACTATATCGTGCTAAATTTTACAAATTTCATGCTTCAAAATATCTAAGTTAAAAAGAGTACAAAAATTCATAATTTTCTATTACTATATATGATATAAAATCATGAAAATTAATTGAAACTGAAATTAAGATGAATCTGCATACTTGGGGTAAAAACCCTAACTTTGAAATCATAATACTATGATACTTTCTCAAACATGGGCATGAGGGTGAAAGTATACCCTTACTGAACTCTTACATTCTTGAATGAGACAAAGATTCTAAACTAAAAGCATGAACAAAATGGTTATTATCGGTTTGGTATATTGGTTTTTGGTTTTTAAATATGTTAAACCAATAATCAACCAATAAGATAATTTTTTATCGGCTTTGAATCCTTAACGGTTTGATTTTTGGTTTAACCGATAAGAAAATACTGATAAAATAGAAATAGTAGAAACTAACATGGAAAGAAAATGAATATTAGTTGCATCTAAAATCCTATATGATGTGTTTTAATTTACAAGAAGCTTCAAGCTTGAACTGAATGTTAGTTCAGAAAATTGAATAGGTTTGTTAGTTTGTAGAACTTAAAAAAAAAATTAAGAGAAATATCTAATAAGTAATATATATATATATATAATATAATATAAATAGGGATAAAATAGTAATTTAATATATTCTTATTGGGTTATTGGGTAATAAGAAAAAACCAAAACCGAACCAATAGCCCAATAAATTTTTTTATAAAATCATTAAAAAACCGTTAACCCAATAACAATAAACCAATAACATTTTTATCGGTTCGGTTTGGTTTTTTCATACCCCTAACGTGATATATACTTTTTGTAAAATTGTTGATGTTATTGATTGTCTTGGTTGTTGCAATCCTGATGGTTAATGATAGTATAATAGGGAGCAAGGATTGTCACAGAAGAGGATTAATGAGAAAGAGAGAAGTATATAGAGTTGTTGCAATAAGGTAAGTGCATAAGAATTGTGGGTTAAGTTAATTCATAGAATATAGTTAGTTAATCACGTCCTAAAGGTAAAGTTATTTTGCTTAAATAAAAGAAAGGCGGTAAGGTTTGAAGTTAAAGTAAGTTAAGTATATTCAGATATTAACTTGTATGCTTGTCATGATCTCTTCTTGTTTGCTATACGTTATTATATGTTTCTAACTCTGATTGGTCGATGATACCTACCAGTACGTGTGGTTGTACTGATACTATACTTACTATATCTCCATTTGGGGATATAGCCATGTTGCAGGTCAGTTGGAGTTTCTATGTATACAATGGTGTTTATTCTTCAGCAGCTCTTGTAGTTCTACTTTTACAGAGATGTTGTGTCTTGAGTCGTTCTTCCAATTATTTTGTGTTGTTGTACCGGTTTAGATTAGATTCTGGGGAAAACTGTTGATTTACTTCTGCAATGTTCTTGTGTAATATATATGTTTTGAATAAGAAAGGTTATTTATTTATGGATTTATTTATGCTTAAGGTTTAATAATTTCTTTTGCAATAATTGAATGGTTGGGTGATAAGGTTCTCCTATCTATCCATGGTTTGGATTGTGACATCAGTAAAGACAAATAGGGGGAAAAGTCAAGTAATGAGAAAGAAAGCAACAAGCAAACCCCATATGAGGTTAGAGATTCAACTGAAAATCAGACAAAGCTGGAAGGGAGAAGGGTCAGAACTAGGAGAGAACACCACTACTGGTTGACAGCTCAAGTGTGCAAAAAAAACAATAAGAAGGGGTGCAACATGCATACCCCAATTAAAATTGGTGTCTCATCTGAGAAATCCAACTGGCCTGGAATGAATATGGAACAAGACAAAGATAAAACCCCACAACAGATGGATAGTTCAAGTGCACAAAAGAGCAATAATAGGCAGAGTAGTCAAGAGTGTAAGCACAGTACAACTGCACAAAAGGACTCAGTAGAGGAACAAAATAATAGGCTGGCCAAAAATTCTGAAACTCCTTTTAAGGAAGCACCAAAGCTCATAGAAGATACAGAAGAACAAATAAAGATGAGGATATAATTGGAGGAAGATGAAGGCATGGAGGATAACATTCAGCAAATGAGTAAGGCTGGAGATATTTCTCCAAGACATGTTGATAGCTTGAAGAGTGGATCAAAAAGAAGCAAGACTACACTTCCTCTTCAAGTTAAAACAAGGAGCAGAAAAGATAAATCAACAAATAGTGATCAATGATAGGTAAAATGATTTTTTAGAATATTAGGTCTGTTAACACTCAAAATTCCTTTGAAAGGTTAATGGAACTACATAGGAGAAATCACTATTTATTTATAGCCTTGTCGGAACCTTTTCAAGATCCACAAGAGTTAGAACAATAAAGTAGTAGGTTGGGCCTGAAATATGCTTTGGAAAATTATTCAGCCAAAAATTGGATTTTCTGAGATGGGAGAATAGAATGGCAGTATCATATTAGACTCAATAAAACAACTCACAATGAAGTTCAGCAAGGACAACAAGTTTTGTATTATTTCAGCCATTTATGTAAAATGTAGTACTTTAGAAAGGCTGGAATTGTAGGAGGAAATGGAACACATAGCAGATGAGAATCAAATACCATGGATTGTTGGAAGTGACTTCAAGGTGATTCTATCAGAGGAAAAAAAGCTAGGAGGTTTAGCTTTTACTTAGCATGAAGCAACTGATTTTGCCCTTTGTATCAATAATTGTGCTTTAGCAGAGGTGAGATTCTCAGGAAGTAAATTCACATAGTGGAATGAAAGAGTAGAAGAAGATTGTATATTTAAAACACTCGATAGAATTTTGGTGAATCAAGTCTTTCTAGATATTTTCCCTTCCTTAGAAGTGGAACACCTGATTAGACAAGGCTCAGGCCATGCTCCTCTTCATGTAATTTTCAGCTCAACTGAGGAGCCTACTGTCAAAACTTTATGATTCGTAAGCTTTTTAACTAAACACCATCAGCTTAAATAAATAGTACAACAAAATTGGACTACTGATTTTGTAGGCAGTCCTTTTATAAAATTTCAAGCCAAGCTGAAAAAAATCAAAAAAGCCTTGACCATCTGGAGTAAAGCAGTGTTTGGCAATATTTTTCAAACATTGCCACCATAGAAGATGTAATAAGGGTGAAGGAGACACAACTGGAGATAATTCCATCAGCAGATAATAGAGTAGAGTTAAATTGAGTGGAAGCAGAATTGAAGAAATTTCTGAAGATGGAAGAAGAATTCTTGAAATAAAAGAATGGAATGAAATGGTTTGCTGAAGGAGACATGAATACAAGATTCTTTCATTCCTATGTAAACGGGAGAAGGAAGAAGTTACATCTAGCAGAGATTACTGATAATCAAGGAGTGACAGTGAATTCCAATCAACAAATAGGGGAAGCAGCAGTGGAATTTGTTTTAGGGAAATTTAGAGAAGAAGGATTCAATAAAGAGTAGTCAATGTTACAATGCATTCCACAACTTATCACAAAAGAGAAGAATGAAGAGATGATTAATCTATCAAGTCAGGAAAAGAGTATTTTTTGAATTAAATGGAGACAGAGCTAGTGGCCCTGATGATTTTTCAAGCTTATTTTTTCAGAGTTGCTGGGACATAATAGGAGAGAATATCACTAAATTGGTAAGAGCTCTCTTTTATGGGCAAGAATTGCCAAAATTTATTGCCCATACCAACTTAGTATTGCTTCCTAAGAAAGATGAGGTGAAATATTTCTCAGATTTAAGACCAATAAGCTTAAGTACTTTCACCAACAAGATTATATCAATGGTGTTACATAAGACAATTGCATTAGTACTTCCTAACATAATATCACAGAATCAGGCTGGATTTGTAAAAAGAAGGAGTATTACAAAAAATGTGTTATTAGCCAAGAAGATTATAAGGAATATTAACATGAGAAACAAGAAAGTCAATGTGGTGGTGAAGTTCGACATGGAAAAAGCATATGATAAAGTCTTTTGGATCTTTTCAACAAAAGTCCTAAGAAGATTTGGAATTTCTGAGGTGATTATTGATATGGTTTGGAGGCTGATCTCTAGTAATTAGTATTCAGTACTAGTTAATGTACAATCACATGGATTTTTTCAATCCACCGGGGGTGTAAAGCAGGGGGATCCATTATCACCTGCTTTATTCATAATTGCAGTAGAAGTACTGGCTAGGGGATTAAATGATCTACATAAGGATGAGCAATTTAAAAGATATGAACTGCCCAAATGGATCCCATAGATCAATCATCTCTCATTTATTGATGACTCTATTCTTTTCAGATCAGGTGATAAAGTGTCAGTGACAAAAATGATGAAGGTCTTAAAGGATTATGAGAATATTTTAGGGCAATTGATCAACAAAGCAAAGAGTTTTTTCTACCTACATGACAAGACTCCTTTAATTATTGGAATTAAACTCAAAAGGCTGACAGGAATCAAACAAGGTAATTTCCCTTTCATTTATTTAGGTTGCCCTATTTTGTTTGACAGAAAAAAAAAGTCTCATTTTGAGGACTTGTTAAGAAGAGTGGTAAGAAGATTACTATCATGGCAAAATAGGTTCTTATCTTTTGGTGACAAATACATTCTTATCAGTCATGTTCTACAATCAATGCATGTTTATCTTTTATTTGCTATAAACCCTCGGTCATTGATCAGCTACATCAAATTTTTGCAAAGTTCTTTTGGGGCAGCACTGGAAGTTGGAAAGGTAAACATTGGGTAGCTTGGGATGAAATGTGTTATACAAAAAAGAAAAGAGGTTTAGACTTCAGGTCCTTGCATGATGTTTCTAAGGCTTTATTTGCTACGTTATGGTGGTATTTCAGAGTTTCAACTAGTTCACTCTGGGGTAGATTCATGGGGAATAAATACTATAAAAAACTACATCCTATCATCACTAGAAGCTCAGGTGCATCCCATATATGGAGGAACATAATAGAAGTGAGAGAAGAGGTGGAACATGATATTTAGTGGTAGGTCAAGGCTAGAAATTCAAGTTTCTGGTTTGATCACTGGACAAAACAAGGAGCATTATATTTTACTAAAGGAGAAAAGGCAGAGGAAATAGAGGTCAAGGAGTTTATTTTAAATGAAGAAGCTCAAGATATACATCTTAGATGACATGATCACTCATATAATAGAAAACATCAAGACTATTTTGGGACCTGAAAACAATGACAAGGCTTGGTGGATGAGAAGTACGAAGGGATCATTCATTGTAAAATTGGCCTACCAAATTCTAAAGAGCAAGAAGGAAGAGATAAGTTGGATGGATTACATTTGGATGTAAGGGCTTCCTTTTAAGATTGCTTTTTTTTCTTTGGAGGGTCTGGAGAAAAAGAATTGACACAAATGACAATCTTAAGAGGATGAGAATGGACATAGTATCTAAATTATATTATTGTGAGGAAGGGGAAATAGAAATCATGACATACTTATTTCTAACAACCTCCATAGTCCAAAAGCTATGGAGACAGTTTGTTTCTTGTACAGGTATCAACATTGATGGGCTGCATCTGCAGCAACTCATATTCATATGGTAGGAATATCATGGCAATCCAAAAGTATAGCAGATCACAAGGGCTATTCCAGCAATCATCATGTAGGAACTGTTGAAGAGAAAAAAATACAAAAAGGCATGGAAAAGAGGTCACATATAATAAGATGAAACACCAATGCCAAATGACAGTGTTTCACCTCATTAAAGTGAAGTTTCCATGGATTAGGGAGATCCCCTTCCATTGGAATGGTATGGTGGACAGGATTAATAAGTACAAACCTATACTTCACTATCTAGTAGTGAAATGGGAGTTACTAGAGATGGGATGGGTTACTTGCAACACAGATGGAGCTAGCAAAAGCAATCCAGGATAGAGTTCCTATGGGTTTTGTGTCAAAAATAGTGGAGGTGATCTTATTTATGCTAAAGCACAAAATCTAAGAATTTTTACTAACATGAAGGTGAAATCAGTGGTAATTTGGAAAGCTCTCAAATACTGTCTAGCCTAAGGATTCCATCATATTGATCTTGAGACTAATTTACTTAGTCTCAAGAGGATGATCATTGGGGAATGGAGGATTCCTTGGATGCTAGTTGAGAGAATTGACAAAATTAAGAAAATGATGCAGCAAATGGACATTTGAATAAGTCATATTTTTAGGGAGGCAAATCAGCTTGCAAACTACATCACAAGCACAATAATAGATCAAGAAGATATGATGCAGTTTCATAATTTCAATCAATTACCAAGAATGGTAAGAAGGATTTTAAACATAGACAAGATACAATTACCAACAATCGGAGTTAGAACAAAGAAAATAACTAACACAAGCAACCAGACATGACAGAAAAACAGAGAAATGACACAGTATCATAACTATTATATTTACATCAATATTTGTGGCCACTCTAAGGACAAAATAACTATGAGAATGCTACTTAGCCTAAGCTATGTCAGCCAACAAAATAGTTCACTAGAAAAAAGCGAGGGTTCTGGAACCAGATCTTTGAGCTATAGCTTGCATCTAGCTAGGATTTCGAAAAGAAGGAGACTGGGAGCAACACGATCTTCTCCACTTCTACTTCAGCTGCAAATAAGACTTTTCTTGTAAGGGAGAAGGAGAGAAAGTGATCAAATGACAAATAAAGGAGACTTACAAAGAACTATAAAGTTGGAATGCAGGGTTCTAACCCTCTTTTGAGTTTCACACAAACTCTTAGACCTCCACAGAATTACACTCCTAAAATAAAGGAAGGTAAAAAAATGTCAAAGGTCAGCTAAGCAAGGAGAAAGAAAGAAAATGCAACACTTACTTCTGCAAGCTGAGCAAGAAGAATCCGCATCTAAGACTATGAAGAATGTTCAAAACCCACAACAAAAGAAGATAGAGACTAGAATTTGGAAGGGACAATGGAGATATCCTCATCGGCGAAAAAAAAAGGAGAAGAGAAGAGAGAGAAGCTGAGAATATGATTAGGAACCCTACATCTTAGGGTATTTTTATGTACCTGGACTTGGTCACTTTTCGACCGGTTTGGGCTATAAATATTTTATTTTTGTTTTTATTTTTTGGGCTTGTTATGAGCTAGACTTTTGATTATTAATAAAAAAGGATCATGGGTCCACAATTTAATTTAAAACAATAACAATTATGTTGAGTCACCCGCTTAAATTGACTATTGATTTATTTAATTTATTAGTCGGCAAGGTTAATTTAACTCACATGAATCTTTTAAGTTCACTGTCATGTATGTAAGTTAATCTAATACCTATATTTCTAGAGGATTAGAATTAAAATGAATGCATTAATAGTTTATGTATATGTCTATGCATGACAATTAAGTATATTTCTTAACTGTGAAGCCATCACCGATGCCTATGTCATGACCCAATTTTTGATTGAGTTTGACCAACATCTAGTGATTTAATTTGACTGATCATATGCTATCTAATCTTACTTCCTCTTGAAACTCAAAAACTTTAATCTGAAAATATTTCGCATGTTTCAACTTATTTTTTTTTTAAATGAAAGTAATCTTATAATCTGAACTAACTTATGAGTAATAAATATCTACAAGGCCTATAAATAATACACATGTTGCTCACTAAAAATCTATACGTATATAAAAACTAGTAGAAGAGGACTCATGAACTTCATGGTCGAAAAAGAGATACCAGTCAATTGGGAAGGGGGGGGGGATCCTAACTTATCGTCTCATCATCTATGAAACATGTATCGACATTGATGTAATACAATCTAGGTCCCACAAATAGCAATAGAACGTCAGTACATCATAGTCATACATAGTGACTAAAACAATACCTTCATTAAGATGGAACAAGACACAGAAAAAAATGATATGCCTAACTTATTTTAAAATCATAAGCTTCTTTATAAACAGTTAATGCAAGAACCTTTTGTTCCTTTAAAATAATCATTCTTTATAACTTCATATGGTTAGATAAAGACTGAACCTCTAAGGCTAAAGGCCACTCCTGAGTCAAGAGATGGTCTAAACTCCCCATACTAGTCATCCGCTCAAAGCATCCGCAACCACATTAGCCTTACCCAGATGATAAAGAATAGTGAGATCATAATCCTTAAGCAACTAAAGCCAACATCGTTGTCTCATATTAAGATCTCACTAGTTGAAGAAGTACTGAAGGCTATGATGATCTGAGAAAATCTCACAACGGACTCCATACAAGTAATGCCTCCACAACTTCAACACAAATAGAAACGCAACCAACTCCAAATCACGGATAGGGTAATTTTTCTCATGAGGCTTCAACTGATGAGAAGCATAAGCAATCACCTTACCTTCTTGCATCAACACTGCACCCAAACCCATACCAGAAGTATCACAAAACACTATAAATCCCACGACCTTCTTGGGTAAAGTCAAGATAGGAGCCGAAGTCAATAACTCCTTGAGTTTTTGAAAGTTCGCCTCACAAGCATCCAACCACTGAAAGGTAACCTTTTTTTGAGTCAACTTGGTCAAAGGAGCTGCAATAGAGAGAAACCCTCTACAAAACGCCGATAGTAACCCGCCAAACAAACTAAACTCCAAATCTTGATAGGAGAAATAGGCCTATCCCAAATACGAATCATCGTAATCTTGGCCAAATCAACCTTAACGCCATCCTTGGTCACCACATGACCCAAGAAAAGGATAGAATCCAACCAAAACTCACACATGGAGAACTTAGCATACAACTTCTCATCACGCAATCTCTAAAGTACAGTCCTTAAGTGTCTCACATGATCGGCCTTATTCTTGGAGTACACCAAGATATCATTTATAAATACAATCACGAAGGAGTTGAGATACGATCAAAACACTCGCTTCATCGACTACATGAACGTTGCTGGGGCATTGGTCAACCTAAAAAATATGACCAAGAACTCATAATGACCGTATCGAGTTCGCAAAGTCGTCTTTGTTACATCCGAAGCTCTAATCTTCAACTGGTGATACCGGATCTCAAATCAATCTTAGAAAACATGGAAGCACCCTGAAGTTGGTCAAAAAATCATCAATGCGAGGAAGAGAATACTTGTTCTTAACCGTCACTTTATTCAATTATCGATAGTCGAAGGGCTTTTAGAGCCTTAACTATCCTTCAATTCTCCTAAATCAATCCCGAATATCTTGGAAAGTGTGTCAACCATCCTCACACCTCAAAATCAACATGTAGCAACTACAAAGAAAGTCAAAATAGTCAAAACACTTAAAAAAAAAAGTTTCACATAATAGGTTATTACAAGAAGTCAACATGATTACTCTCGAGGAAGAGTATGACTTAGAGGGAGCCATCGTGCCTATTTGGAACCCTAAACAAGTTACCACTACATATATCGCGCAATCTGTTATCACAATTCAGTTAAGGGAGCCTTCAACTGGTCAAACCTACATGCCGATAGTTATAGTAACTATTATAGCTATCGAAAAGCCTGACTATGTTACTAAAGTGGTCCCATAGGACTACTAGGCAGGAGCCAAGGGCAAGAAAATAGACGCTATTATGGCTCATGGAATGACTAGGTCAAAAAGGTGTTACTCCCTAGAGGATCAGAATTAAGGAGTTCTCAGGAAAGAATAGAATCCAAAGAAGAATGCTGAAGCCGTAAAATTTTGGAAGAAGATGCAGCCTAATGTCTAGTCGATCAAAGAGCAGCTAAAGAAAACACCAGCCTACATATTCATTATGTCCTTTCTTATGAGTTCTGAAGCCCATAAAAATGCTTTGGTGAAAGTGTTAAGAGGACTTAGCATACCAAAAGAGACCACAACGAAACTTTGGCTGCAATAATTGGACTTATGATGGAAGCAAATAAAATTTCTTTTCATGATGATGAGCTACCGTCAGAAGGGGTCGGGCATAATAAAGCACTTCATATTGCAGTCAAATACTATAACAAGATTGTGACCACGGTTCTGATTGATGGTGGTTCTGTTATAATATCTGTCAATTCTCCACTCTAAGAGATTTGGGTGTGAATATAGAAGAGATAAAGGAAATTCAGGTGAAGGTCAGAGCATTTGATGGATCACAAAGGGGCATCAGTGGAGAAACCTACCTAATATTGCAAGTGGGGCCAGCTGAATTCCCCATCTTATTTTAAGTGATAGATGTATCATCCAGTTATAACCTGTTACTGGGGAGGCCATAGGTCCACATGGAAAGAGCAGTTCCCTCTACTCTCCATCAGTGTGTGAAGTTCGAGTAAGGTTGTATGGAAGTTACCATTTATGAGGAACTCAATCACCCCATCTATTTTGCTAATTTTGTTCCAGTCATTAAGGAGTTAGATGGAGCCGCTTTCCATACTCTGGAGATCATGCATACTATAAGGATTGATGAAAAAGTAGAGCTTGTTGAAGTAAAAATGTCAAGTACAGCAAAGATGGTTGCATCAGAGATGTTGAAATATAGGTATCAGCCCAAGACAGGACTAGGGCCAAAAGCCAATGGTATAATTAAGCCAATCTAGTTGAAGCATCAGAGAGGTACCATCGGGCTTGGATATAAGCCTATTTCTATAGGAGTTTGAAGTGAAAGATTGGGTAAGACAACGTTTGTGCCAGCCCAGGTTCCAGTTTCAAAACAAGTAGTAGATGAGGACATCATAGAGGGAATAGGGAATCTATTTATAGTCGTGATCAATGAATGACTGGAGATAGATCTCAAGAAGCTGACCATTCGTGATACTGAACCTGGAGAAGTTTTACAGAATTGAACCATTACCCTTTCCCTATTTCGACATGAGTCCTAGTAGTGTAGAGTTGTAGTTATTTTCAAAGTTGCTTTTGCATGATCAAGTGAGGCTTGAATCATGCCTAAGAACTTTTTACTACTTGTCTCTTGCTAAAAGCCGAGCACTTTTCTTTTAATAAAGTCTTTATTGTAAAAAAAAAGAAAGAGGTTATTTTCCCTATCTTTCTTTAATATCTATTTATTTTACTCACCTTTTATACATTTCAGCACTAATATTAGTAAAAATTATCATTCAACGATTATGACATGTAACGAATCCACTGAGTAAAATGCGAGCAATGAGCAGGATTATGAGAAATATGACAAAAGCATAATGCCTGAAAACCTGCCATATTAGATCGAGCAACTTAAAAGTCGGAAGAAACCTAACTTGAATGAAACTGAGGTTGTCAACTTAAGAGACGAAGAAACGGTGAAAAAAATGCAAGTTAACATACATTTGGAAGCTGAGAGAAAGCAAGAGTTGATAAGATTGCTTAAGAAATGTGTTGATGTATTTGCTTGGTCTTATGATGACATGCCAGGGTTAAGCACTGATATCTTCTCACACAGGCTGCCAATTGACCCTGCTTGTCCACCTATGAAGTAAAATACGAGGAAATTCAAACTTGATTTGAGTTTAAGAATCAAGAAGGAGGTGACCAAGAAGATAGAAGCAAATGTTATGAGGGTCACAAATTACCCCACATGGTTGGCCAACATTATGCCAGTGCTGAAGAAAGACGGGAGATAAGGATATGTGTAGTCTATTGGGATCTCAACAAGGCTAGCTCTAAAGATGATTTTCCTCTTCCAAACATCCACATACTCATTGATAATTGTGCAAAACATGAGTTGCAGTCATTTGTAGATTGTTTTGCGGGATATCATCAGATCTTGATGAATGAAGATGATGCAGAAAAGATAGCCTTTATCACTCTGTGGGGAGTATATTGCTACAGAGTAATGCCATTTGGACTCAAAAATGCCGGTGCAACTTACATGAGGGCCATGAATACCCGTTTCCATGATATGATTCATAAGGAGATTGAGGTATACGTGGATGATGTCGTCATCAAGTCCAAAAGGAGTTCAGATCACCTGGATGATTTACAGAAGTTCTTTGAAAGGTTATGAAAGTACAACCTAAAGTTGAATCCAGCTAAATGTGCCTTTGGAGTTCCAGTAGGAATATTATTGGGGTTTATTATTAGCAGAAGAGTCATAGAGTTGGACCCATCCAAGATAAAGGCAATCCAGGAATTACCACCCCCTAAGACCAAGAAGGACATAATGAGTTTCTTAGGGAGGCTCAATTACATCAGTCGGTTTATAGCTCAGTCCATGATAATTTGTGAACCCATATTCAAGTTACTGAAGAAGGACGCCGCCATAAGATAGACAGAAGAATGCCAAAAGGCTTTTGATAGAATTAAGGAATACTTGTCCAACCCGCCTGTATTGGTTCCACCAGAGCCCGGGAAGTCGTTGTTATTATGCCTATCTGTTATGGATGGTGCATTTGGATGTGTGTTGGGGCAACATGATGAGACAGGAAAGAAGAAGCAAGCCATTTACTACCAAAGCAAGAAGTTCACACCATATGAAGCAAGATATACATTATTGGAAAGAACCTGTTGCGCCTTGACTTGGGTTACACAAAAGTTAAGGCACTACTTATTCGCATATACCACGTACTTGATTTCAAGAATGGATCCACTCAAGTACACCTTTCAGAAACCAATGCCTACTGGAAAATTGGCAAGATGATAGATTTTGTTGACCGAGTTCGATATTGTGCAGGTGACACAAAAAGACATAAAAAGACAAGCTTTGGGTGATCACCTCACAAAAAATTCGGTGGATCAAGATTAAAAGCCACTCAGGACCTACTTCCCTGGTGAAAAAGTATTGTTCACAGGAGAGGACATCTCAGAGTCGTATGATGGGTGGAGGATGTTCTTTGATGAAGCATCAAACTTTAAAGGAGTCGGAATCGGGGCAGTTCTGGTTTCAAAAATAGGTCAACATTATCCAATCTCCAGAAAGATTATGTTTTCTTTCACGAACAACATGGATGAATACGAAGCTTGCATTCTAGGACTCAGGATGGCGGTAGACATGAATATCAGGGAGCTTCTGGTGATAGGGGACTCAGATTTGTTGGTTCATTAGGTATAAGGAGAATAGACTACTAAAACTGTCAAGATCCTTCCTTATGTGCAATGTGTGAAGGAGTTGAGCAAAAGATTCACGAAGAATGAGTTCAAACATGTCCTTCGAATTCAAAATGAGTTTGCCAACGCCCTGGAAATACTATCTTCAATGATCTAACATCCATATAAGAATTGTATTGATCTCATCAAGGTGGAGATACACAATCAACATGCATACTATTTTCATGCAGATGAAGAACTAGATGGAAAATCATGGTATTAAGACATCAGAAGGTTGCTCGAAGAGGGAGAATATCCAGGAAATGCCACCAGCAAGCAGAAATGGACTTTAAGAAGGATGACCAATTACTTTTTTCTCAATAGAGAAATCCTGCATAAGAGGACTCCAAATTTGGGATTGCTGTGATGTGTCGACGCCACAAAAGCAATAAGACTATTGGAAGAAATACATGGAACTTATAGACCCTACATGAATGGGTTCATGCTAGCAAGAAAGATTTTGAGAGCCGGTTACTTTTGGATGACCATGGAGAAAGATAGCATCTGACACGTGCAAAAATGTCATTAGTGTCAAGTTAATGGGGATTTTATATGGGTTTCGCCAAATGAGCTCAATGTGATGGGTTCTCCTTAGTCGTTTGCTTCTTAGGGCATGGATGTTGTTGGACCCATAGAGCCTCCCGCATTGAATGGACATCATTTCATCCTGGTACCTATCGACTATTTTACAAAACGGGTTGAAGCATTAATGCACAAGGTAGTAATAAAGAAAGTGGTTGCGAATTTCATTAGCAATAACATTGTCTGTCGGTTTGGGATTCCAGAGTTAATCATAATGGATAATGGGGTCAATCTTAATAGTGATCTCATAAGAGAAACTTGTGAAAGGTTTTGGATCTCTCACCAAAATTCCACAGCATATCGAGCACAAATGAATGGAGCAGTTGAGGCTGCAAATAAGAATATCAAGAGGATCTTGGGGAAAATAGTGGATAGTCACAGAGAATGGCATGAGAAGCTACCATATGCTTTGCTCGGCTATCACACCATAATTAGAACATCCACTAGGGCAACTCCCTACATGCTGGTTTATGATTCGAAAGTAGTAATACCCGCAGAAGTGGAAATACCTTCCTTGAGAATCATCCAAAAGGTTGGTCTAGATGACGCTGAATGGATTCATAGCAGGATTGAACAGTTGATGCTCATAGATGAGAAAAAATGGATACAGTCTATCACGGTCAACTCTATCAAAATAGAATGATCAAGGCGTTCAACAAGAAGTCAAGCCTCAATGATTCACGCTAGGACAATTAGTGTTGAAGAAGATATTCCCTCACCAAGATGAAGCTAAAGGGAAATTTGCGCCAAATTGGTAAGGTCCCTACATGGTTCACCGATTACTCTCAAGAGGAGCTGTAATCCTTGCAGAAATGGATGGCATGGTAAGTAAAAAGTCGATCAATTCATACACTATCAAGAAGTACTACATTTGAAGACATTAGGACTAGTTGTTATTTCCTTGTACTTTTGTATTTTTTTGCTAATGTAACAGAACTACTTATTAGCCTGACTTCCCACTACAGGATACATAGGCAACTCACATCGGGTCTGATCTCCCTTAAAAAAACCAAGAAAAAATCATCTTTGATTTATTCAAAATTACGCTGGACCTGACTTCCCTCAGTGGGATACGTAGGCAATCCCCATCGGATACGGTCCCTTTATATGTTTACTCTTTTATTGTACTGAACTACGGTCTGACCTGATTTCGCTTGGCTATGTAGGTAGCCTGAGTCTGGCCCAATCATTGCATTATTTTACTTCCATTTTTTACTGAACTACGGCATGCTTGAATACGTAAGCAGCCTGAGTCAGGCTCGATCATTGCATTTCATATCTTCATTTCTCCCCTTGTACTTGAACTACGTCATGACCTGATTCCACTTAGATACGTAGGCAGCCTGAGTCAGGCTCGGTCATTGCATCTCAGATTTCTTTATCTACCCTCAAACCACGTACATACCTGCTTCCTATTTGGGGATACGTAGGCAACCTAAAAGGTTTGGTCATACCCTTAGGGAAACCCTCCTTTTCTCATAGAATAACCCTAGAATATAAATAATCTCGCCATCAGAATTCTCTTGGCATTAGCAAAAGTCAGAGGAGCGTCATCCGAAGGATAAAGCTACGTGGTTATAATTGATAAATAGAGAGGCTCAACAGATTTCAGAACATGTCATAATATAAAAATGATAGTGGATTACTATATATATATATATACTCAATATATATGTAATATATTTGCAAAATATATATACTTTTCAAAATATTTTTTTACTTTTCCACCTACCAAGTCTCCGAGATTAGGAAAATCGAGCAGCCGAGGAAGTATTGAAGGATTTCGATGACAAAGCCAGGATCCCCGAGTCGACACAAATCAACACCCTCTCCCAACTAAGAATTCTTTGAGTGCAGGAAAACAGGAATCAAGAAAAATGATGTCAAGTCAAGCTCATGGACATAATTAGAGACAACATGTGGCTTTTCATGACAAAATGAGCCAAAATATTCTCCCCCTACTCTAATTTTGAAAATATATATACTGACCCTCATGAGCTCTAAGATTTTCATTTGAAATCTCTTGCAGGTACGTCAAAGATCCGAATTAAAAATGACAAAGAAAGGGGCCCCTCATAGGACAAATGGGCTATTTTACTTCTTCAAAATAAACTCTGTCAATAGGAGCTTGCCGCCTGACTGCATCGAATATCTTCGCCAATCAAAAAATCATTATTTAATTACATCAAATAACTCCGCCCAATCAGAAAGGGTCGTCTAACTTCATCAAAGGCTCCACATCTCGAAGTTTACACATAAGCAAACAAAGTCAAACTCCTGTATTTTGAGGATTGTACTTAAGCAAACAAAGTCAAATTCCGCATTTCGAAGATTGTACAAAAGCAAACGAAGAGGCCCTCTACCATATCGGAGGATGTAAATAAGCAATACAACTCTCCATCATATCGGAGGTTGTACATGAGCAAAGCGACATTTCTCCATATCAGAGAATGTATATAAGCAAAGCAATGTTCCGCCATATTGGAGAATCGTATTTCAGCAAGCAAAACACACTCTGTCGATTAGAGATTAGCACCATAGCAAACGCCATTAGAAATCCACTACCATACCAGCATTAGAAATCCACTATCATAGTAGCATCAGAAGTCCACTATAGTAGCAGCATCAGATTTCCATAGCAATAACATCATCAAGTTCGCGCTGAAAATTACCTTGTCAAAAAGAGGCTTTTACTTTTAAGAAACTGCACCATCAGTAGAAGGCTTACTTTTAAGCAATTGCCCCGCCAGTCGAAGGCTTTTACTCTTCAGCAATTGCTTGCTGACAAAGGCTTTTACATTCCAGCAGTTACCCCGCCAGTCGGAGGCCTCCACGAATGGAGATTACAACACTAGTTTGAATATCTACATCTACTCTTTACATTACAATTTCAATTTACAATTTTTGAACCGCAACAGGTAGTTTTCACCCTTTTACCTATTTTGTAGGACAATGCACTACAACGTGGAACTACCCTCTAAGCAGCAAACTGGGGCAAGCTCGCGGAATATCAAGCATCTCTAGCTGCGTCAAGGATTCATTCTCGAAACTCGACTCAACTCAATTTTCACATTCAAATCTAATTTCATAACTCTTTTTTACATCCTAGTGTCATTGCCCAGTCCCATCTTAATCCGATATTGGGGCAGTTTTCAAAAGTTTGCGATTTTTTTTCCTTCCAAAATCTTCAACGAGAACTGCTACTGAGCATTTCTTATTCCAAGCTATCTCTAAGAACTACATCTGGCCTGATTCCCATATTCAGGGATATGTAGGTATGTTTAACTTAAGCGAGGTTGTATCCACTCCATTCGTGGAAAAATCTTCGTAGTCACCACCCAAAGAACTCGTGTTACCATAATTTTACACTGGGCAAATTTTGAAATTGATCAAAATTTGCTATGATTCGAACTACAAATGGTTTAATTTCTCGTGAAACCCAAGATACGCAGGCAACTCAGAAATTGGAGCTCGGCCATAATCTTTCAAACTTTCTTTTTTCGCCCGAGACAAAATTGTCTTATGTCAACTTGTTTGCCCAAAGAATCTTACATCATCTTCGATCAAACAGGGGCAACTGCTGATATTCAATTTTGGCTTCTCTTTTTTCTTTAATTAATTTTTTCTATGCTTCTTAGTCCTAAGTAATATACTAAAATAAATTCGTATTTTATTTTCTATAAATTTTGAAAGAAAGAAAAAAAGAGAGGGGTTATCTTCCACTATCATGTTTTTAAATATTTTAATATAATTAGTTATTAAAATTACACAAAAATACGTTTTGATATTCGCTCGCACATTTTCTTTTAATTATATTTAAATACTATATTATTATTAAATATATATATATTTAAATTACAAAATTATTAAGTTAAAAACGTATACAAAATTATTTATATAATATTTTTTTTATATATATATATTTAAAAAATCAATTAGTACAAAAAAAAGCATTATTAAAATTAATTTAGTTGAAAAAAAATATTTGGATCAAATTTAATTCAATTTCAATTATATTTATTCAAGTCCAATATTATTTGACTATTTTAGATCAAAGAGGCCCGAAATTCATCCTAAAGCCCGGTCCATTAAGACCCAAATCAGCCAACCCCACAACCAAGTCATCAATCCACACCACACCTTCTCCATCAATAAAATTATGCCACGTCATCAGACGCAACAAATACACCCCATCTGAGCCGTTAATTCCTCTCAATCCAACGACCAATATTAAATAAGCTCTTTTCTCTTTTTATATATATATATATATATTTTTTTTACGAGGATTAATCTTAACCGTCCGACCAAAAGATGGGACGGATTAAAATGGTCAACAATACAAAGTACCAAAAATGCGTTGAAAAAAAGCAGAGACGTGTCTCTCTCTTTCTCAGAGCAGCAGTGTCCCATTCCTATGATGATTTCCCAAAAAATAACGATGGCCAAACCCCTATTTCCTTCTTCCTCCTTTACCTTTCCTGCACCACCCCCAAACCGGAAAACCCTAGTTGCGGTATAGCTACCGCCTCTGTCGAGATTTGCCTATTTTTCTCTCCCCTCAACCCGTGAATCAACCAATAGCATAGAACCAGGTCCTAAATCGGTGCAAATCCTCCTTTTAAAGCTTTGAAATGGTCAAAGATATGGAGAAAGGGGAGATCCATTTTAGAATTCAAAATTCAAAATCTTCCCCCCTCTATTATCTAACACGTTTTTGTAAATTTTTCAAGTCCTGATTTCACCCATAAATATGGGTATTCTTCATCCTCAAATGACAAGTTTCAGATTCGGAAAATTGATAAAACGAGTTAGATTCAAAAAAAAAAAAAAAAGAAGAGAGAGTTTGAAGATTTAAAAGGGGTGAATATTTCACAAGCAAGAGTTGCAAAATCCGTTAGTAATTACTAATTTTTCTTTTTGTCCTGAGTTTGAGTTCGAGAATTTCGAGTTTATCGCCGGAAAATCCTTGACATTGGGGCACTTGTTTTGCTGCATAACACAAGGTAAACCATTCGTCCTTTTATCTCGCCTTCATCTCCCTCTCTCTCGTCTATTTTGATTCTAATGTGTGACTTAATTCATCTCGGGTTAATGTTGTTTGTTGCATTTTTTTTTTGGGACACCGTGGATAAATGTAATTTTTGATTTTAGAAAAATTGTTTTTCATGTACATATACAAGTATGTAAGCATGTGAATAGGTGATTCATTTTTGGTTTCGAGCTTGGTTCTGGTGTTGTCGTTCACTGTATTAGAACCGAATTCATGAATGTGGTTTTGTTCTAGATTTCATTTGTCTCGACATATGTGACTGTATTGCGTCCAAACGTGTAGAACCGGTGAAATTCTTGTTCCTTTGTTTTCGCTTTATTTTTCGCGATTTGGGACTGGTGTGGTTTGTACTACTATCAAAATGTTTGCCAAATATAAGGAGATCATAATTTTGGTTGTAGATTCTATCTAAGTTGAGTATTCGAACATTGGTTTGATCATGTATGTTTTTGCTCTTAAATCGGCAACTCATTTTCTACCTTTGTTCTTTGTGCTTTCGGGTTAATTAAAAAAAGGGGTTTTGATATGGATCAAAACATGAGTAGTCCTCATCCCTGTCGTTTCAATTTTGTTCGGTTTTTGATACATGCCAAGACTTGGTTGTGGTGGTTCTCTTCCGATCTTCCTATCATATGGCTATAAGATACATGCCTAAACTATGTATTGTTAGAAATTTAACTCCTTTACCTTCGCACAGTTGTTTTTTGATCCGCAATAATTAGAATCTCGTGAGTTCTTAATAGTTGGGGTGAAATAGTGCAACTTTAATTTAAAGTTGCTTACTACACTTATTTCTTTCCTTGGTTCTTACTTTGATGTGACCAAAAGGAATTATTTAAGCTCAAAGTGTTTTGCTAGTATATATGGTACTGTAAGAAGTTGAAAAGTGAGAAAGCAAGAGATTATTCAAGATAACTAATCCTCTCTACCCTTTTATGATTCTCTTGTTTAGTTGAGAAGGCTTCGTCACTTTGCTTTAGGAATTTCCAAGAAATTTCTTAGTTGAGCCCATCATGACTAATTGCATGATATGCCAATTCTTTTTTTTCTTTCTTATTTTTCCAGGAAAGGGTTAAAATTTTTAAGCAAATTAAACTTCAAAAACTGATTTTTAATCTTAATTTATAAGATGTATTGGTCATGAATTGTGGGTTTTGTGCACTCATGTGTCTTATGTTTTGAGTCCTATGATAATCACGCTCTAGAGTAATACCTTGATGTTAGAAACATGGGTTTTTCCTATCAACGTGCTTTGATTTGTTAGCTAATGGACTCTTTGCTAATGAATGTTTAAATTCTTAATTTTGATTACTTGAAATATGACTCTGTTGATACACTCTTACTAATTTACTTCTATCGTATTTTTTGTGATTGATTTAGAGTTTAAATTATATGCATCGTCAGTGTATAAATCTTTTACATCATCAGGCAGTGGCGGAGCCAGGATTTTCATCAAGGGGGTTCAAAATCAAAAAAAGTAAACAAACAAACTAATCGAAGGGGTTCAATATCTACTGTATATACATAAAAAATAATTTTAACCATGTATAAATAGTATAATTTTTCGTCGAAGGGGGTTCAGATGAACCCCTGGCTTAAAGGTGGCTCCGCCGCTGCCATCAGGTAGCATTGAAAAAATGATTTTAACCGATTGTTTTGTCTTTAAAAAAATGATTTTTAATAAGAATGGACGTCGCAACCTCAATGTTTTCTGATAAACAAAAATGAGAATTCAATATTAATTCGGTAGGAGAGTAAGTTGCTAAATTTAAGATTTTCCAAAAGAGTTTACTCACTAATTTTGATTTATTTCGATAAATTAAATTATCCCAACGTATTCACTTTTACTTTTATTCGTTTTCTCAACATAAGTTTTAAATTTTTCTAGACTTTAAAAAAATTTAAAAAACACAAGGTACATATATATACACACTACCATATACAAGATATTTTTATCTCTATTTTTACTTATTTATTTTTCTTAAAAAAATTATTATTATTATTATTTACACTTTATTTTAATTCTATATTTATATGTGTATTTTTACTATTACATTTATTTTTATCTACTTTTAAATATTACTTTTAAAATTTTTATATTTTAAATATATGCGAGTCTATTTTACTCAAAAGTTAATATGTTAATGAGCTTTGACATCTTTGTTTTTACATCTTTATTTTGCGATTAACAGATTATTTATTCTCAAATTAAATAAATTTTCATGTTTTCTTCATGCTCTTAGACATACATGTAACAAATAAATTTTAACATATTTTTAAAATTATATTTTCTTTTACTTCGCAAATGATTTCATTAGGTACTTAACTTTATATGTCTCGTAAAATTATAAACCTTTAAACTTTTTAATATACATATTATAACAAAATACTACTGTTACCTTGTGCGCTTTCTTTTATTTTAAATTTGATAAATATTTTATGTAGTTATCACTATTTTTCGCAAATAATAAAATAAATTGTTTTCCAAATGTTTTTTCTAAATTGAGTTTAAAGACTATCTTTGGATAGGCCAGCTCTAAGGATGCTTAGCACCTTTCCCTTGAGTAACCAAAATCCTTACTCAGAATCTCAAATGTTTTCAAAAGGCCAAAAATCAGAGTTTTCCAAAAAATGGGTTTTTCTATTTTTCCTAAAATCTAGGTGGTGATTCTAAAAAATAAATTTTTCAAAACCAGAGAGTCACGACCATATGTTATGCACTGTTTCGGTCGGTTCAAAATAAGGCCCGACAAGTATGATTAAAGGCGCAATAGCCCCTTCAAACCTTTTCCATCTCCTTTTCATCATATTTTTGGAGGCATTTTTTAAAAGAAAAAGTATGCAATGTATGTTATTTTTAATATATCAAATCAAACATTGCATTAGAAAGATTTCAGCATAACTAATATTAACATTACTAATGCAAGCATTACTAAACTTATATATCATGTTTTGCACTATTTTTATATATCCTACCAAACGACCCTTTAGTATTGAGAAAAACAATTAGGGTTCACATGTAGGTACTATGATTGAAGGAGTGACATGCGGGTTGGTTTGTATGCAGGTCTCTTTGGCAATTTTATTTTTCTCAATTATTAGACAGACATAGAATTGATGTTTAAAGCTCCCTATTTCATAAAATGGTGTTTGGGTACATGCAGAGGCGGACTCAACATTCAATGATTGTGGGTGTCACTTATTTAATGTATAAATATAAAATATATCTTACCATTAACGATAAAAACTAACTAGGTACAATGATTCGATCGATCAGTTAGTTTTTAATAAATTCAATTAGCACTTTTATTTATTGACAGACAAATAAATTAGATTTTCAATCTATTTTTTTTACCTTGATCAAATTATATTCTTGAACAAAATTATGAAAAAAAATAATCAGGAGAGCATCCCCAATTATAAATTTTATTTAAAATAGCTGAATTACTATATATATTTGTTTGACTATATTAATATACTTTTATTATTTTTGGATTAATTTATTTTATATTAATTGTCGAATTCTGTAACAATTATTTCCAACCAAAAGATTCAGCTTTTCAATAAATAAGAATATTTAAAAACGTCAATGAACGTCACACTATTTAATTTTTTCAAAAGCCAATACAAGATGTTGAGTAAATTATATACTTTATATAGATTAATAACGTTTTACTAAAAAAAAAAAGAAAGAGAAACTGAATATTAAGTAAATCAATTCAAATTATTATTGAAGAAATTATTCTTAAAGTAAAGTATAATGAAATATAAATTGAATACTGACATAAATAATTTTTAAATAGAAGCAGAAGAGAAAGATTTGTTTTTTAATAAATAAAAGAGAGGAGGAAGAGGCCAAATGGAAAGGAGGAAAGAGCCAATCACCAATAAAATTGAGGAAAAGCTAAAAAGTACGAAAAGGCAAATTGAAATGCTTCCGCAGGGGTTTGAACTCGATTTAAAAAACAGTAGAAACCCTTCAAACGCAAGGCAAGAACATGGCACCTTTAATTTGTTTGTAAGTTCCGGGTGCCACTTTAATTATATAGTCATATCTTTACATATATCTATCTATAGACTATAAATTTTAATCGAAGCGTGGGGGTGCTGTAACACCTTACGATACATAGTATATTCGTGTATGTAGAAAATTCAAAGAATAACATAACTCATAAGGAGCTTTTTCTATGCTTTGTTTCCTTGGGTGATTTTTCTTTTAATTTATTTGAGCAAGCGGCAAATCAATCTTTTCGGTTTACACTTTCCTTAAAGTTATTGGTTTATTGTCCAGTACTTCCACAAAGTAGACAACATAGGTAAAGATAACAATCAATTTATGAAACTAGTTAAGATTTTTTTTTTATTTTTTTAACACTGATCGCTAATGTAGAATTAAGACATTGGAGAGAACATGTCAATAAAATTTGGTTCTAATGTTCCATGAGGAAATTACACCTAATAAATCAATATTGAAAATCTTGATTCCTCCTGCCCATTATTGAAATATTATCTTAAATATTATTCAGTGATAAAATGTTCACAGTTCTGCTTTTTAAACGACCTGTAAAACACTTGTGCGAAAAATTTCCACCCATCATTATAAAAAATTTTCCTAGATATTTCAGTAAATAATCGAATTGGACTTACATATTTGTCGTTAAAAAGTATATTAAGACTTAATTTTGCTTATATAAATGTGATTCAGATGCAGGTTTTCACTTTGGAATAAGATTTAATCTGAATTTCAATGATCCCAGAAATTCAAACAAACTAATTTACCATATACCACAAAACCACTTAGGAAAAATAACACATTCATTAGGAATCATAAAATTTTTCTTGAGAATGGCCATGCGACAAGCATTTCGTACAACATATGAACTGCCTTATTAGTTTTTACATACAAACAAAATAAGAATTCTTTTGGGATATAGTACGAAACTCCCACAACGGTTTTGTCAACAAATTGATTTGACTAACCTAAATCATCTTCAAATAGGCAAGATGTGAAATACAAAATAAGAAGCTTCAAAATTGTACTCGAGAAGCACGTTAATTATTATTCCACCCGTTTCAAAAAGAATGACCTACTTTTTTTTTTAATTCGTTTAAAAAAGAATGACCCCCTTTCATTTTTGGCAATACTTTAATTTCTACTTTCCACGTGGCATGTTTAAGACCACAAGATTCAAGGATATTTTGGTATATTTGCCATAACTTTAATTTAGGACAACAAGATTCAAAAGTCTTTTTTATTTTCCTAAACTTCGTTTCAAGTTAAACTAGGTCATTCTTTTTGAAACGCAGGGAGTAACATCAAAAGGATAGAAAATTTTTATTTATCTTTTTTTTTTTTTAAAAAAAAAAACCTTTATATTTTAGAGATGAAAATCAATTACATTAAGAACAAATAAGGGGAGCATATGAGTTAGGATACATGCGATCCAAGATAATAACAAAAGCCATAAAAATATGCGGTTCAAAGCCTGGTTGTACCACCAAGCTAAAAACATCATCGCTAATCAAAATAGTAGTGCGAGTAGTAGCGTTAGCTACTTTTCGCGATATATTTGCTACAATAAGACCATTAGAATTAGTGATGTTGCAATTTCGCCTACGAAAAGAACCCTCCACCCTGTAATCTGGCCTCCTCAGACTCCTTTTCATGTCCATGACATTATTTTCTCCAGCAGCAAATACTTGAGCCTGGCATGATGTAGTCGTACTTGTTCCCATCATCGTGAATAGGGATGATGGAGGTCTTCTCATAACGAATAATGGAGTAGAGTTGTTTAGATCAGTTGATCCATCATCATCTTCCCCTCCTCTATATCCATTCCATTCATATTGTAATTGCACACTCATCTGTTAATAAATATATGCATGGTTACAGATATATATGTATGATTCATAATTGATTAATGGCTGAATATATCGACAATCTTTTAAATTTGTCTGTGAATTTCATTTAGATATTTGAACTATGGCTTGTTTCAATTTAATTAGCCTCTGACCATATAATATAGAATGTATTCCTAGACACTTCCCTCTCAAATTCTAGAAAACTTTTGTTCGTATTCTCAAGCGTCTACCATATAGTCATGTAAAATATGACACTTGTTTTAATTATACACATCAGTATTAATTGAAATAAAACACATTAGTATCAATTGAGACATGCCTGGTGTTTACGGCTTCTTAAGCTAATAGGTATAATTAAAGGAGGTGACATATTCTATGTGTTAGCTTATCTATGTGAAGGGCACTTGAGAAAACGTGCAGACAATTTTTCAAAATTTAAATCTTAAGTATCTAATATAAATCATATATATGCAAATGCATGCTCAAGTGAAACAAGTCATATTTCTAAGTGTCCAAATGAAATTTACTAATAAGTCAGAAGGGTTATGGATGTGTTCATCCTTGATTTATAAGAAGAAGAAATGAAGATGAGGATAAAATTAAAGCATATTTACCTGTGGTCTCAATGTTAAGAGAGGTTTACCGTGTGCGTCCATGAGTACTAGTCCACCAGATCTGCTGCCTTTGCTAGCAATGGACCGATTCTTCCTTCGGGTGTAGTTGTCTACCCGGAAGACTAATCTCCCTTGCTTATCAAACACCGTGAATCCATCCGTTCCCTGGAAGCTCATACTGGATTTCTTCCACACTGTGAAGATAGACGGGCAATTAACCCGCGACCTACTTGTTATTACGCGAGCTGGACGAGGAGGAGGAGGAGGAAGAAAACGATTATTACTATCTTCACGATCATCGTTGTTGATGTAAACATGATGTTTGCTTCGCAATTTTTTATGATGATATGCTGGATGAATCTTTGACATGTATTCAAGTAAGATGGTTGTGATCCCTCTCTTCTTTCTGATCTCTTAATAAACTTAGATTAAAATCAAATATGTTGAAGAATATATATATTTAATCGCTCTATTTGGTTATTGATCATGCATAGTGGAAGATGACGAGCCTTTGTCGCGTACGAATGTGTTTCAAACTTAGTACGCAAAAGATTAATTAACTATTCTATTTAAGAATGTAAATTGGAAGAGTATTGGCCAATGGATTGAAAATGACAAGAATTAATATATGTATGTGGAAAGAGAGACCTCTCTTTCAACTAATTTATGTTTGTTTCTCAATAATTTAATATTTTTTAATTAGCGATTAGAAATTATTAGTGGATGGTATTAACTAGTGGTTATTAACAATGTTAAACATCAGGATCAAATTGAGGTAGGGCCGGCTGGCCTTATGTCCACTTCCATTCCTAGTAACATAAAATAATAATAATATAGGTATAGATGTTGATATTAATCTACTCTTCACATGATCAATAGTAGGATAGCTAGTTGCTCACTGGAAGAGCAATCACCTTATATGTTTTGGTCAAAAAAAAGAAAAAGAAAAAGGGATTTGAATATATACAAGCGCACCGCAGGAAGGAAAGAAAGAAGAACACTACAACCTTGTGTTAAGTCCCACATTGGTGGAATGAGGAAAAAATGGTCTCCTTATATGGTCTCCTTGTATGGTATCAGAGTCAGACCCATCTTCAATCTTGGGCGTGAGGCAGGGTGTTAAGTCAATCCTTCCCTTATAAGCTAATTTTTGGAGTTAAGTTAGACTCAGGTGTCATATCTTTACACCTTGTTGAGAATATAATTAAGCTCATCTGAATTCTTGGTTTCTCAATCCTTCAAATTTTATTGTTCATGTTCTAGATGTCTAATTTTTGGTGTACAGTGGTGTTTGGTGTTGAAGATTTTCATATGGGGATCGTATATGATACGTGGTCTATTTATCTGACTTGGTAATCTCCACTTCTTAAGTTAGCTTTTGAGATTGAGCCTTAAGTTAAGGTCCATTTCTTAACATGGTACTAGAGTATGCAAATGTCTTGTGATTGAATTTCACCGCCACCTATTATTGAAAAGAATTTTCACATTCTTTATCCATAAATAAAAGGAATCAAGTTCTCACATGAGGAGACATATTGAAAATATAGTTAAGTAAATAAAAATCTATTATCTCCAATAGATTAAGCTTTTAGAGGAGATGCTTACACACTTCAACAAATTTCATATTTTTCTTGGTTTGGGGTACACCTAGCCCATGTTGTAGTGCAAGATGAGATGTTTACATAATTAATATATTGTGTGAGTAGATAACTGACCTATCAAATATTAGACTGATAAGAAGAAATATTAATACTTGATCTTAGCCGATAATTCGAGAAAAGTATCATGGAAACCTTACTTTACCTAATAATTATTACCCAATTACGACCACCCTGAAGGCTAATATTGGGTCCTGCTGTCATATTGTACCAACTCCAATTTGGATTTTACTATTTAATTCCTTTCATCTAGATCTAGGCATCTAGCTAATACAGCTCACGCATTTTCCATACTAAAACCGAAGTGCTTGAAAGTAGTCACAACATAGAATATTTGTCTCTTCATTTTAATTTACATGACACTGTTTATTTTCTAAGAGTCAATTTAGATAATCTTTGAAGCTAAATTAAATTACATTAATTTAATAATAAATTTTAAATATAAATATAAAAAATATATAAAAATATTATAAATTATAATTTTTTTAATATTAATACGATTAAAAACTACATTTGAAATTATTAATGAAATTACATAGTTTGAATCTAAACTAAATTAAATAATATAATATCATATAAATTATGACAAAGGGACTAATATCGAACGATAAGTTTATGAATTTATTGTGTGAATAACGAACAAAGACAGAATATATGTATCACTCAGCCCAATGTTTGATGTTGTACCTGGTAATGTACATAATTCTCTTCTCAACTACCAAGTTTAATGTTTTTACTTTTTGACTTGTCTACAGATTGTCTTTGTTGTTGTTGTTTTCTTATTTGTCTTTACCCTGATGGTGGATTCCTCATAAAGTAATAAATTATCACTAGGCGGCTCAAGAAAACTGAAGGCTTGAAACTAAACCTATTCTTTGTAGGCGTTTGGCCATGAAAATAAATATTTTGGAGTTGGAGTTGGAGTTAAAATTGGAGTTGGAGTTGGAGTTGTGTTTGGCCATGAAAATAAATAGTGTTCTTTTTGACTTTTTGTGAGAGAAGTAAAAGTAAAAAAAGTGAAAACAAGAAAAAGTTGTTTTCACTTTTTCGGAAATTTATTTCACTTTAGTGAAATAAATTTCATGGCCAAACACCACTACATTTCACTTTTTTCACTAAAGTGAAATTTATTTCCGAAAAAAAGTGAAAAAAACCCATAGCCAAACGGACCCTTTATCTTTTGGGATAATTTCAGAAACCTCTCATTAAGTTTAGTTTTATAACATTCACTTCTCTTATGATTTCAAATATTATACTCATCTCCCTATTTTTGAATTTTTTATAAACAAACTTGTTTTTAATGATAATCTTTTAACAACTTCCAAAGATACCCTTCTGTAGCATTAGTTATTAACTACTCCTACTGGATTGGTGAAGAAGAGCAAATGGCAAATGAAGCCATATTATTCTACCAGAAGCAATTTTCACAAGAGGAGGAGGCCACTGATTTTTTAATTTTGAATCACATTCCAGAATTACTTAGCCCAAAATAGAATGAACTTCTTTGTAGCCTTCCTACTGTTGAAGAGGTTAAGAGAGTAGTGTTCAACTTAAATGGCACTATTGCTAGTGGTTTGAATGATCTCACTGGCTTATTTTATCAGACATGTTGGGAGATTGTCAGAGGTGATGTCATTAATATTGTGAAAGCTTTCTTTGATGGACACACTCTTCATAGAGCTACTACCCACATCAACATGGTGCTTCTTCCAAATAAAGCAATCACTTAGACTTTTGCAGACTTAAGGCCAATCAGCTCGAGTAACTTTACTAATAAAGTGATTTCTAGTGTGGTCCATGATAAATTGGAGGATTTCCTTCTTCAGATAATATCTTCTGATCAATCAGATTTTATGACAGGGAGCAACATCATTGAAAATGCCATGTTAACTTAGGAGAACATCACTAACATAAGGAAAAGAGGAACCATGCTAATGTTGTGCTTAAATTAGACATGAACAAGACATATGATAGAGTATCATGGCTATATCTTACTAGAGTATTCAAAAGAATGGGATTTGCAGAGATCATTATTGACATGATTTGGAGGTTACTAGCTAATAACTAGTATTTGTTGGGTTTGGTTGATAAGAAGTGAATGGAAAATGGAGATAAAAACATGGAAGGAAAATGAAGAGTAAGTCTTCACTTTAAGGAAGTGAAGTTCTCCCACATTGGTGGTAGAAAGAGATTTTCTTGTATATATATTGGAATAAACTCCTTCATGTGGATAGTGAGGCAAGAACAAGACAAGCCTCGCGCCGTCGTCGTCGTCGCTCGCTCGGCTTCGGATTCGGCAAATTATCGATCGAGAGACTATCTTTTTGAACAAAGTTTATTTGAAACTTGAGAATTATTGATAGTTTAATCCAAAAATTCGATAGGAAATCATTTCTCCATATGTGGACGCACATGAACGGAAGGGACACACTGTTTCGACGCGGAAAAGACGACGTCGTCATCTGCGGACGCAGGTGAAGCTTCGCAGATGGACAAAACTTTCTGTTCTGACAAATTACGCGACCTGCAAACGCAGTTCATCCATCTGCGGCCGCAGGTCGTGACACCGATTCAGAAAATTGTGTCTTTTCTTCAATCATTGGTTTTCTTCTGAAGCACCACCTCTTAGGCTATAAATATTTATGTTTTTCTCAGATGAAGGATATACGAAATTATTATTTTCACAACTCCAAAACTACTTTCTTCTCTACAAAAGAAATCAAAGTAAGTGTGATTTACTCCATTAGTTGAGTTCGACGAAGTTCAGCAAATTCCATTGCCGGTTTTGCTGAATAGTGTTCTATTCTATCCTGGGAGGAATTAATCCAAACCTTGGGCAATTGTGAGGGGATTATATTCTTTAAGGAAACACAGTCTAACTGTGGGCTTAGAACTTTCATTTTAATTAATTTTCTGGTTTTTTTGGGTGAAGGAAGAAACGAGAATCAACAAGCTTAAGGAATATAATTTGTATTTTGTTTACATTTTTTGCTTCATCTCTATTTCTGTTTGTGGTTCGAGATTAAAGTTAAAGACTTTCTACTCCATTTTTTAACTCGGTTCGAAGAACATAAAACCTTCATCGAGTTAATAAAGTTATTTCTATCGATTCAAATAACATAAAAACTTCATCAACTGAATAAAATCACATTGATAGTTAACCAGTTATTAAATTTTGTTTGTGTGTGATCAAACAGAAATGGAAGAATCAACTAATGGTATGATGACTTCTGCATCAGTGGCAACGAATGCTAGTTCGTCAAACCGTGTTACTCCCGCTATGTCTGCAGCGAAAAAGCCCAGAAAGTTTTCCGGAAGTGATTTCAAAAGGTGGCAACAGAAGATGCTGTTCTATCTGACCACTTTAAGCTTGCAGAAGTTTATTGCGGAGAACATTCCAACTCTACCGGATGAGACTCCGGAGAAAGAACGATTTATGGTGACTAAGGCATGGAATCACTCTGATTTTCTGTGTAAGAACTATATCCTAAATGGATTGGAAGACAGTCTATACATTGTTTATTGCGTTTGCAAAACTTCAAAGGAACTTTGGGACGCTTTAGACAAAATTATAAGATAGAAGATGTCGGACTGAAGAAGTTTGTAACAACCAAGTTTCTTGAGTTCAAGATGGTTGACAACAAATTCGTCATGAATCAAGTCCAAGAATTGCAAGTGATCATACATGATTTACTTGTGGAAGGAATGGTCATCAACGAAGCTTTTCAAGTAGCAGCTTTCATTGAAAAGTTGCCTCCTTTGTGGAGGGACTTTAAGAACTATTTGAAACATAAGCGAAAAGAAATGACTTTAGAGGATTTGATTGTTCGTTTGCGAATTGAAGAAGACAACAAAAATGCAGAAAAGAGAGCAAATGCAAAGTCTTCAATCGCAAGAGCAAACAATGTTGAAACTCCTCAAAAGAAGAAAAAAGAGAGAAAGAAGTCAAATGATGAGAAGAAAGCACCCAAGAAGAAAAAGTTCAAAGGAAATTGCTACAACTGTGGCAAAGTTGGTCATATGGCTTCTGTTTGTCGAGCTCCAAAGAAAGATAAAAAGAAAGAGCAAGCAAACTTGAATGAAGAAGTAGACAACCTTTGTGCAATGCTCTCTGAATGCAACTTGGTGGGAAATCCAAATGAATGGTGGTTTGACTCAGGTGCAACCCGCCATGTGTGTTCCAACAAGGAATTGTTTTCATCTTATACTTCTTCTGAAAAAGGTGAGACCATTTGTATGGCGAATTCAGCAACCGAAAAGATAGAAGGAATGGGAAAGGTTGGCTTGAAGATGACTTCGGGCAAGATAGTGACCCTTAATAATGTTCTTCATGTTTCAGAAATGCGGAAGAATTTGGTCTCAACATCACTTCTAGTCAAGAATGGGTTTAAGTGTGTGTTTGTATCCGATAAAGTTGTAATAAGTAAGAATGACATGTATGTAGGAAAAGGTTACCTCACCGAGGGCCTCTTCAAACTAAATGTAATCTCTATTGATATGAATAAGATTTCAGCTTCTTCTTACTTGCTTGAGTCAAATCATTTATGGCATGCACGTTTAGGACATGTAAATTATAAAACCAAGCGGAAAATGATTAACTTAGAATTATTACCTAAGTTTGAAAGTAATAATGTAAAATGTCAAGTATGTGTGGAATCAAAGTATGCAAAGCATCCTTATAAGTCTATTGAAAGGAATTTAAATCTCTTAGACTTAATCCATACAGACATTTGTGATATGAAGTCTATACCATCTCGTGGTGGGAAAAGATACTTCATAACTTTCATTGGTTCATAAATCAGAAAATTCCGACATTCATGTGAATACGGTAATTGAATCAGATAATGCTGAATTTTTTGAAAATATTTATCCGTATAAAAATAAATGTGAGTCATCTAGTGAAAAATCTAAACGACCTCGAAAATGTCAAAGGGAAGTACACCTAATGAGGAAAGTCCAAGACGTAGCAAACATCAAAAGACTTCAACTTCCTTTGGTCCTGATTTCTTGACTTTTTTAGTTGAGAATGAGTCTTAAACGTTCAAGGAAGCAATGTCTTCTTCAGAAGCACAATATTGGAAAGAGACAATTAATAGTGAAATAGAATCCATATTGAACAATCATACATGAGAATTGGTTGATCTTCCTCCAGGAAACAAACCATTGGGTTCTAAATGGATCTTCAAAAAGAAAATGAAAGATGATGACACTATTGATAAATATAAGGCAAGACTAGTTGTCAAAGGTTTCAGACAACGAGAAGGTCTTGATTATTTCGACGCATACTCGTCGGTAACAAGAATCACATCTATTCGAATGTTGATAGCGTTAGCCGCCGTGTATGATCTTCAAATTCATCAAATGAATGTGAAGATAGCCTTCTTAAATGGAGAATTGGAGGAAGAAATATATATGGAACAACCTGAAGGGTTTGTAAGTTCAGGAAAAGAAAAGAAGGTGTGTCAACTTGTTAAGTCGCTTTATGGACTAAACCAAGCGCCCAAGCAATGGCATGCAAAATTTGATCAAACCATGTTGTCAAATGGATTTAAGATCAATGAATGTGATAAATGTGTCTACATCAAGAACATTCCAAATCACATTGTCATTGTTTGTTTGTATGCGGATGATATGTTGATAATGAGTAAGGACATTTCTGACATAAATGCTACTAAGCGTATGCTTGCTAGCAAGTTTGATATGAAAGACTTAGGAGTTGCAGATTTGATCTTAGGAATTAAAATTCTAAGGACTCCTCAAGGTCTAGCTTTGTCTCAAACTCATTATATCAACATGGTACTTGAAAAATACAAGTATTTGGACTTCAAAGTTGCCAAAACTCCAATTGATGTGAATCTTGCTCTCACAAAGAACCAAGGTCAAAGCAAGCCACAATTGGACTATGCAAGAGTGTTGGGAAGTTTGATGTAAAGCATGAATTGTACGCGACCAGATATAGCATGTGCTATTAGCAAATTAAGTCGGTACACATGTAATCCCGATTAAACTCATTGGATAGCAATGAAGAGAGTTTTAAGGTATCTAAAACATACTCAAGACTATTCTTTGCATTACAACAAATATCCAATGGTAATTGAAGGATATAGTGATGCAAATTGGATCACCGGATCAAATGAAGTGAAATCCACAAGTGGATATGTGTTTACTCTTGGTGGAGGAGCAGTCTCTTGGAAATCATCCAAACAGACGTGTATTGCTCGCTCTACAATGGAATCTGAGTTTATTGCCTTAGACAAGGCCGGTGAAGAAGTAAAATGGCTATGAAACTTTTTAGAAGATATTCCTTTGTGGCCAAAATCACTGACTCCTATATGCATACATTGTGATAGTCAAGCAGCAATAGGAAGAGCTGAAAATGTTATGTATAACGAAAGTCTCGTCACATACGATGAATGCATAATATCGTTAGACAACTACTCTCTAGTGGAATTATCACAGTTGACTATGTGAAGTCAAATGATAATGTGTCAGATCCACTTACAACAGGCCTAACTAGAGAGGCGATTGATAAATCATCGAAGGACATGGGTTTATGGCCTAGAACAAGTCATTGTAATGGTAACTCTACCTAGTTAAATGGAGATCCCAAGGTCTAGGTTCAAGGAGATCAAACAAAGTTACGAATGACGGTTCAACATTGTCACTAAAAGTATATCCATTTCCATGATATGACAATGTTCAAAAAACAAGGATAAAGCTTAAGGTTTGAAGCTTTTTAATGGGTTCTAAGTTTGGCAGGAATGACCAAATAGTTTGTCTATGTCACAACCCAATTTCATAGGTCATGATGGCACCTACTATAACCCACCAGTAGGTAAGCCAACCCGTAGTCCGGAACAGCCAGTAACGCACTACCAAAAGGAATAAAAGGGAAACAACAGAATAAATATAATAACAAGGCTAATATACTCCCAGAACATGGTAGAGCCAGTACAAGAGCTTCTAATACATCAGGAGTACAAGTGAAATACAAGAGAAATGTTTGTATACAAGCCATCTCTGACACAACATGGAGAACAGTCTAACAATAAGAGAGAGAGTTGGGATACTCCAAAACGTCGGGAGCTCACCCCATACCTCCGATCCATAGCTGCTCCGCACGATATACACACATCAACGACGATAACTCACACTATGACCTGCAGGCTGCAGAAGTGTAGTATGAGTACCAAACACGTGGTACTCAGTAGGCAAAGGCCGACTGAGCTCCAGAAATAATGTAAGCATAAATAACATGAAGGCATGAAAGTGACTACAGACAACTATCCACGAAACTAGGCATAACAATGCTAATGGGGCAATAGGGATAACTATCCTATCCCGACATCATTCAGGAACTAAAGTGCAATACCGTATACCACTGGCCAATATACAAATAAAGAGTGAAAGAAGGATATATAATAGTAGTACAAGGCCAAAGTATACATATACAATGTAAATAGATAAGGAAAGAGAGGGATATACGGTGATACCATACATATAAGTCGACATATAGGGCTAACTCAAAGGTAACTACCTGAGGGAGTCAACCTAACATCTCAAGGTCCATATCTAAGTAAAGGAGCCATCACTAGCCTCATCAAGCCTATACCCAAAGGGTGACAAATCCTGGGGTAACCAACCATAATATAATCTACCGAAAGGATAAAGGATTCAGAAACGTACCTCTAATCTCAGGTACCAGTCCACAACCAACCTGCCATGAACTAACCATAATAAACAATAATAAAGTAACTGGCTAGTCCGGGCAAACAAGTACCTAACCGGACCCCCATAAGCCCGGGAGGTTCATAGAAACACTCAGCAAACAGCAACCATAACCCGTACCTATACAGCCCCCCATAAGACCGATAGATACAGGCGCCAAAAAACTATACTGGTGATAGAAAATGCATATGAATGGATGAATGCAACATAACCCGAAATGCTATAACCATGTCGGGGGCACCGGACTCGAACCGGTTCCATAATCTCAAAGCATATCGGGGACACCGGACTCGAACCGGTTCCACAATCTCAAACCATACCATACCAAATGTATATACCTCTTCCAGCTCACCTAGCTTGCAAAGGTAGGACCTACGGGGACCAAGCTTCTCCGGCTCGACGGCTCTAGGACGAAGGGGCCCCCTAGGGGATTCGAGAAAATCTATATACACTGCCTGGTCCCAATCCAGGACTTCCAACAACCATCATAATCCATCTACTCCGTCTAGCACCGGAGAGATATATATATAAATACAATCAGTGCACGGACACGAACCGTGGCTAAAAGGATATAAATCCATAAATCCATTGCCCGAGATCATGCTCGGGACTAAATCATCATAATCATGTACAAAGGGTCGGAATATCCCTCGACCGAAGTAAATAGTAGTGGTAAAATGAGTGGATAAATAATGGACCGGAATCATCCTTGGTCGGAGTTCTAAAACATCATTTTCAGTTCCAAAATCTCATAATCCAGGAAATAAGGTGGTACGATTCCCGTTATAAATAACCCTTTTAAAAGTGAAAAGTGGGAATAAATCCTTTTTTTGGAAACAGTAGTAAAATCAAGGTTTTGGTCGGAATCATACCACTAAATGAGCATGAATGCACCAGGTAGTATGCATGCCATCACCAGTATCTAGACAACATAACCATAAGTGCCTAAGCGTCTATAAATGATAATCTTTCCCTTGCTAAGGGCAGAATACTCACCAAAGTCCAACTAGCCTCATAATCACGGTCTCGGGCCCAATAGCATATAACCAATATAGCAAGGTCTCATAACCCGGGCAACCACAATAATCGAGGGCATAAAGCCACCACAAGGATCTAATCGGAGAAAAACCTCCCGAATCACTAAGTCAAATGGTAAGTCTCATACCAAAGGATCCTTAATCATCAGCTGTGGTTAACATGCTTATATTCAAGGGCAATAGGGCTCTATGGACATAACAAGTATTTATCCTAGGGTTCGGGTCACATCTCTACCCCAAATTCCATGAAATAGGCTAAGTCATGCTATATTAGCCATAATCATATCCTATATTCCCTACCTAGCATGTAGTCTATACTATACACAATCTCATGGAGAAAAGTAGACTGAATCCTACCTTGATGCCGAACCACAATTCTTGAAATGTCCACAAATCGCTCAACCTTGCTCCACGATCCCGAATCGACGTCACACTATCAAAATAGTAACCTCCACGTCATTATGAGTAAAATGATACCCATATTGTAATATAAAACTCCAGGCCCAAAATTGGGTCAATAATGGGCCCGCAAAGTTCGCTAACGAAATCCCAAAATTGAATCCATCACGAGGTCCCTCGAACGATAAGGAATATGTGCTCAAAAGTTGAACACAAATGGAGCGTAAATCGGAGCTCAAATCAGTTCCCAAAGATTAGGAATTCAAAGACCTAATTTCTAAGAATTTACAATGAAATGGGATGAAAATCAACGGGTAAAATTATGGATAATGACCAAGGAGTGATGATCTAACTTACCTTAGCTTCAATGGGGGAATCCCCACTCTTTCTCACTCCCCATGCTCTCAACAATGGGGGAAAAAAGTTGAGAAAATGAGAGAAACTCGGGTGAAAGAGGGGATTTATCAGCCCTCAGGTGCCACTAAAGCGGACACCTGGGCGCTTAAGCGCCTACCGCTAAAGCGGTCGGGCAAGGAAAGGCGGAGGCCGCTTAAACGGGTCTTGGCCGCTAAAGCGGACCTCAACCAAATAGCTAAGGCCACTAAAGCGGCTCATGGTCGCTAAAGCGGTTCTTTGACTGCTTTAGTGGTCAAACCAGATATCAGCTACCAGATTTTGTTAAGTCCAAAATGTACTCCGATCGGGTGCTCGAGATTCGTTCTGAACCCCGTGCGCACAAACGAACTATGCTACCATACCAAATTCGATATTTCGGACTCAACGAAACTATCAAAATTTCCATCCGAAGTCATTTCGATTAAATGTGGGTCCCACACCTATAGTTCCATTTTAATCAATTTCCGATCAATAGCCCAAAATGAGTCCGGAAGCCTTGGGACCTGAACCAAGGGTCCCCCTAGCCTAAAATCAACGTTCCGGAGCTGATGGAGCTGTCAGAATTTCCATCTGAGGTCTCTTACTAGGAGTTTTGGTCTGAGACCAAATCCTTAACAGAGAAGGTTCTAAAATAGGGAAATGGGTCTAAAACCCAAACGGACTATCCGATAACCGAACCGATAGTTCCGACAAGTCATAAATGACATGTCGCCGCTATAGGGAGGCTCAATATATCAGAATGCACAAAAATTGAGGAATTGACCTGGAGGGTCATTGCAATATCCACTACTAAAAGGACTTTCGTCCGCGAAAGTCAATGGATAGAAAGAGCCTAAAAGTTTGAAATGATGAGGTACTGGGCCCGCATTCTCCGAACATGACTCTCCAGACAACCTCAAAGAAAATACAACTCTTCCAAGGGATTTTGCCAAAGGTATCCCTTTTTTCAACCCACTTCCTTACTTCACTTTTCAAATAACCAAAACTCAACCTCATCAACCAACTGGCTTCCAACTGAATCAAGAACGACTGATGCACGCACATCCATACCCCAACATGCTGACAACACACCAATACAAGCCTAACTAGGCAGAAATTCAGCCAGGCTAAGCGCAATCCAAGGTCAGAATCATGCTACAACTCCAACATCCAAACTTAACCTTCTTTTGCCTTTCCAAACCTGCTACCTACTCCGAACCATACAAGATATCATCTGAGTCCTGTCCGCGCATTCACAACCCACTGACCTCTAAAGGATGAAGTTGACTTACGAAAAATTCATCATGGCAAGCACAAGAATAAGCCCATAAGGTGCTACCAGGACGCACAAACAGAGGTGACCAAGGTCTGCACACTTAGGCCAAAGCTACAGCTGGTCTGGATGACCCTCGGAACTAACGGTCAGAAGTTCGAAGCACTAATCTCATAAAAGTGAACGATCGGCTCCAGGATGTTCCACCAACTATAGATAAAGCCATGCTAAGCCCATCTTAAGCACACTTCTCCCGCTGAGAAGATAATCCATTATTCTGACCAAAATGGAGAACCGAGGTCAGAAGCAGAAGAAACCAATACCATATACCGATGGACCGCCTTCCGAGCATCTATCATGCAAGGTTTATCCAAACTGAAGGAAATTGAACCGGTATGCAAGTAGTAGGCTTAGCCAGCCTAAAAATGAATGCCCAATCGAGGCAAATCTGGAAACAGGGATGCAACAAAGTTATGCAAACCCAAGCTAAAATTCCAACACTAAAGCTGAACTACTCGATCTCAACTATCCAAACTGATCATGTTGACAAGTAGGCATCCATAAATCGAAATCTATCAAGACTCCCAACCCGTCATCCTAAAAGGTCAAAATCACAACTAGAGCCAACAAGTCCTTACAAAGGCAAATTGCTCCAATCAACCTTGCTACTAGAAAATCAAGCACAAGCTCAACAATCTCCGCAAGAGCTGAAACTGAAACGTCGCTGAAGAAGGTAATCCTAACTGGGGAAAAAATAATATGATGGAAGATACGAGCAATCAAGACCCAATCCGCTAAGGTCAGATCATATCTAGGCATAACCAAGAACTCAACAAAGCTATAATAAGCGCTACTGATGGTCAACAATCGAGTAACTCGGAAGAAATACAACCTTAGCCTACATTTGGTCAAACCACTTCTCAATCAACGACAATGAATACCCATAGACGCATATCATCAAGAAGAAGCACTCCGCGAAGTCATACAAGGCCGAACAAGTGCCAAAATGAGAATTTTCTGAATTTTCTCAATTATATCAATTTTAACTCACCTGAACCATAGACCATAGCACAGGAACAATGGAGTATCCAACTCCATACCAAAACCGAGATTAAGACGATCACCAGGAGACGAATCTAACAAATCAGAAAGTAAGTCTCAGACCTCTCAATCTCAGAAATGGGTGGTAGAATCGAATCACCAACACCAACTCAAAATCAACATCAAGATCAAGACCACTATCGGGTGATAAGCTATCCAAATCCGAAGGACAACTCCCAAATGCATCACCAAGGAAATGGGCTATAGAAGAAGACTATCAATGTTATAGTCATAACAAAGCCCTGGAAGGTCAAGCTTACCTTCATTCTCACAATCCACTCTACAACCGATCTTGTTAACGGAAAGGGAAGGCTAACCAACCAAGGTAGCCAACTATGCCAAGGAAATAAGAATCGCAAGAAAGGAAAAAACTAACTAGATAATGCTAGTCTAGCCATTTACCAAATAAAAATCAGTCAATGCCCAACAATAACAGTAGTAATAACTACTATAGTGACCTCAAAATACGGTGCAGGCGGTACAAAAATGAAAATCAACAGAAGTACCACTCTAGGGTCACAACAAGACTGAAATGCCAAGGAAACGGGACTTTAACCCAAATGCCATACGCCAAGGGAAATATGATATTGATCCACTCTATAGCCATAACAAGGCCAATATGCCAAGGAAAAATACGACTTTAACCCAATTGCTACACCCCTAGGACAATACTACACTGATCCACTACTAAAGATTATCTACGGGGTAGTCATACATGCCTAAACCTACACAAAGGCATACATCAATCACCATGAAAACGCCAAGGCATACAACAACCAATATAGAAATACCACGGCATATAATCATCGATGGGTATGAAAAACCCAACACAACTCAAATAGTAACTAAAGGCATAGAATCAAAGGCGCACTTCACACCGTGGAAATCCGAGATCATAAGTCTGGTGTGCCCAAAAGAGTACAAATCTGAGCATATTCGAACTCGGATTGAGCGTCTGAATGATCAACTGAGACACTAGGTGCACTACCTCTAACTGAAGGTGCCAACACACTGTGAGACTGATCGGGATGATCTGAATGACTAATGATCTCATGCCGGAGACACTCTCTGGACCAGTGACCGGTCTCTCTGTAGTCACAACAAACCCCTGAAGTTCTAAATTGGTAGAAAACACGAGTTAACCCCAACTGGCTGACCAACTCGCACCTGGGGGCAATTATTATACCAATGACCACACTTACCATAGTCAAAACATGCTCCTAGGATATTTTGAGGCATTGAATCTGCTGATTCAGAAGGTCGCCACGGTCTGAAGACCTAGACCAAATACTCCGTGATGTCTGAGCAGATCTCTGTCCACTGATACTTCCATGATCAACCTGGGAGTTATCCATAAGCTGAGGCACCATATGTATAGGCCTAATAGGTGGCAAGTTATGCTGACTTCCATTGAGAAGATTTCGATCTCCGAACAGAATACCCCTAACACCGAACTACTGACGTGGCCTCATACTGCCATTTCCATATTCCTTAAAGTAAGCCCTCTTTGTAGCCCTCGCGTGATCAACAACCTCAGAGAAAGAAGACCCAGCTATTATCAAATGCTCCGATGCCAAATAGAGTGGTAAAGTCAACCCTTTGATAAATCCCTGCACCATCTCATGCTCTGTGGAAAATAACATAGGAGTATGTCTGGCCCACTCAAGAAAGCCAATTTCATACGCTGAAACAGAAAGAGAACCCTGCTGAACACCAACCAATCCAACTCTGGTCTGAGAACTACTCGATGGACCCAACATTTCCTCTAGCTGAGAGGTATCCAGAAATAGATTCGGAACTCATAACACCGAATCCTGAAAAGCTGAGACAGTCACAAACTCTGTTGAAACCTGGGCTGATCCCAGACCCTTTGGTTGACGCTGAAGATCTTTGATGTTAGTTTCTAACTCTCTAGCCCAATGCTGGGCAGAAATCCTGGTAACACGCGCCAAAATACCGTCCGCATCTATCGATGACCTCACGCTATCCTTTTGATACAGAGTGGAATCAAAAAAAGTACTTTGAAGTTCATAGAAGTACGGAAACACGACAAGGAGTCAAGAATTGAGTTTCCTAAGAATGCCCTGTAGCCTCCCGAAGATAGGATACAGACGTCTCCGCACCGATCATAATCCATCTACTCCGTCCAGCATCGGAGAGAGATATATATAAATACAATCAGTGCATGGACTCGAACTGTGGCTAAAAGGATATAAATTCGTAAATCCATTGCCCGAGATCATGCTCGGGACTAAATCATCATAATCATGTACAAAGGGTCGAAATATCCCTCGACCGAAGTAAATAGTAGTGGTAAAATGAGTCGATAAATAATGGACTAGAATCATCCTCGGTCGGAGTTCTAAAACATCATTTTCAGTTCCAAAAGCTCATAATCCAGTAAATAAGGTGGTACGATTCCCGTTATAAATAACCCTTTTAAAAGTGAAAAGTGGGAATAAATCCCTTTTTTGGAAACAGTAGTAAAATCAAGGTTTTGGTCGGAATCATACCACTAAATGAGCATGAATGCACCAGGTAGTATGCATGCCATCACCAGTATCTAGACAACATAACCATAAGTGCCTAAACGTCTATAAATGATAATCTTTCCCTTGCTAAGGGCGGAATACTCACCAAATTCCAACTAGCCTCATAATCACGGTCTCGGGCCCAATAGCATATAACCAATATAGCAAGGTCTCATAACCCGAGCAACCACAATAATCGAGGGCATAAAGCCACCACAAGGATCTAATCGGAGAAAAACCTCCCGAATCACTAAGTCAAATGGTAAGTCTCATACCAAAGGATCCTTAATCATCACCTGTGGTTAACATGCTTATATTCAAGGGCAATAGGGCTCTATGGACATAACAAGTATTTATCCTAGGGTTCAGGTCACATCTCTACCCCAAATTCCATGAAATAGGCTAAGTCATGCTATATTAGCCATAATCATATCCTATATTCCCTACCTAGCATGTAGTCTATACTATACACAATCTCATGGAGAAAAGTAGACTGAAGCCTACCTCAATGCCGAACCGCAATTCTTGAAGTGTCCACAAATTACTCAACCTTGCTCCACGATCCCGAATCGACGTCACACTATCAAAATAGTAACCTACACGTCATTACGAGTAAAACGATACCCATATTGTAATATAAAACTCCAGGCCCAAAATTGGGTCAATAATGGGCCCGTGGGGCCCGCTAACAAAATTTCAAAATTGAATCCGTCACAAGGTCCCTCGAATGATAAGGAATATGTGCTCAAAAGTTGAACACAAATGGAGCGTAAATCGGGGCTCAAATCAGTCCCCAAAGATTAGGAATTCAAAGACCTAATTTCTAAGAACTTACAATGAAATGGGACGGAAATCAACGGGTAAAATAATGGATAATGACCAAGGAGTGATGAGCTAACTTACCTTAGCTTCAATGGGGGAATCCCCATTCTTTCTTACTCCTCATGCTCTCAACAATGGAGGAAAAGAGTTGAGAAAATGAGAGAAACTCGGGTGAAAGAGGGCATTTATCAGCCCTCAGGTGCCGCTAAAGCGGACACCTGGGCGCTTAAGCGCCTACCGCTAAAGCGGTCGGGCAAGGAAAGACGGAGGCCGCTTAAGAGGGTCTTGGCCTCTAAAGCAGCGTCCGCTTAAGCGGACCTCAGACAAATAGCTAAGGCCACTAAATCGGCTCATGGTCGCTAAAGCGACTACCGCTAAAGCGGCTCTTTGACCACTTTAGCGGTCAAACTAGATATCAGCTACTAGATTTTGCTAAGTCCAAAATGGACTCCGATCGGGTGCTCGGGATTTGTTTGGAACCCCGTACGCGCAAACGAACTATGCTACCATACCAAATTTGACATTCCGAACTCAACAAAACTATCGAAATTTCCATCCGAGGTCGTTTAGATTAAATGTGTGTCCCACACCTATAGTTCCATTTTAACCAATTTTCAACCAATAGCCCAAAATGAGTCCGAAAGCCTTGGGACCTGAACCAAGGGCCCCCAGCCTAAAATCAACGTTCCGGAGCTGATGGCGCTGACAGAATTTCCATCTGAGCTCTCCTACTAGGAGTTGTGATCCGAGACCAAATCCTTAACAACGAAGGTTCCATAATAGAAAAATGGGTCTAAAACCCAAACAGACTATCCGATAACCGAACTGACAGTTCTAGCAAGTCATAAATGACATGTCGCAGCTACGAGGAGGCTCGAAATGTCAAAACACATGAAAATTGAGAAAGTGACCTGGAGGGTCATTACAGTCTATCGGATAAAACGGTTAGGAATCACCTATGTGAGTGTGAAGTCGAAGCCGCTTCATGGAGAATAAGAGCAAGGCCAGTTCTCTACGCACTCATGAAACAAGAAGTATTCATGGCTGAAACTAACAAAACAATGAGAACCAAGAATGGTTAAGGGTTGATTGTGTGACATATGTTGTCTAGGTATACGTAAAAGCTCGATGGTTCAAAGATATCAAATCTACTGATTGAACAAAGATACCCGACGTATGTTCACTATGGAAAGTTCAAAGGGAAACCTACTTACCCCTATGTGATTAATCCTTATTTGTAGACCACACAAGTTTTTATATATAAAATAGTCATTCCCAATTCATATGGGGGATTGTTGGGTTTGGTTGATAAGAAGTGAATGGAAAATGGTGACAAAAACATGGAAGGAAAATGAAGAGTAAGTCTACACTTTAAGGAAGTGAAGTTCTCCCACATTGGTGGGAGAAAGAGACTTTCTTGTGTATATATTGGAATACACTTCTTCATGTCGATAGTGACGCAAGAACAAGACAAGCCTCGTGCCGTCGTCGACGTCGCTCGCTTGGCTTCGACTTCGGATTTGGATTTGGATTTGGATTTGGCAAATGATCGATCGAGAGACTATTTGTTTGAACAAAGTTTATTTGAAACTTGAGAATTATTGATAGTTTAATCCAAAAATCCGATAGGAAATTATTTCTCCATATGCGGACGCATATGAACGGATACGGACGCATGTCACAACGTACCTCGAAGGGATGCGACCCTTCGAGGCAAGGGACACATTGTTTCGACGCGGGAAAGACAACCTGCGGACGTAGGTGAAGCTTCACAGATGGACAAAACTTTCTGTTCTGGCAAATTACGCGACCTGGGAATGCAGGTTATCCATCTGCGGCCGCAGGTCGTGACACCGGTTCAGAAAATTGTGTCTTTTCTTCAACCATTGCTTCTGTTCTGAAGCACCACCTCTTAGGCTATAAATATTTATGTTTTCTCAGATGAAGGATATACAAAATTATTATTTTCACAACTCCAAAACTACTTTCTTCTCTACAAAAGAAATCAAAGTAAGTGTGATTTACTCCATTAGTTGAGTTCGACGAAGTTCAGCAAATTCCATTACCGATTTTACTGAATAGTGTTCTATTCTATCCTGGGAGTAATTAATCCAAACCTTGGGCAATTGTGAGGGGATTATATTCTTTAAGGAAACACAGTCTAACTGTGGGCTTAGAACTTTAATTTTAATCAATTTTCTGGTTTTTTCGGGTGAAGAAAGAAACAAGAATCAACTGTATTCAATATTATTCAATGGTCAGTCTCAGGGTTTCTTCCACTTCACTGAGGAAGTGAAATAAGGAGATCCTCTCTCCCTTACTCTTTTTATCATCTCAGCAGAAGGTCTTTGTCACGACCCAAAAAATAAGGTCATGATGGCACTTATCTCGGTCCATCCTTGATAAGTAAGCCAAGTTTCCAATAGTTATGAAAATTTGAAAACAATAATAAAATAAAACAAGACGAGACTTCTAGAAAGAAGTTAGACCGTAAATATAGATAAATGCGGAAGTCTGAATAAAATACATAACCATTCTCAAAAACTTGTATCATAAATACAAGAGCATCTAAAAATCATATCCGAATCTGAAATATACATGAGTTCGTCTCCGAATAGGTAAAAACATCAGTAGATAAGAAAAGGTCTGGAGTTAACTCTGAACGTCCTGGAGCGTGCTAGTACCTTGAAATCTCCAACTCAATAGCACAAAATCAGCCTTCGCGTGTCGTAATCGTGCTAGGATCTGTACCGAAAGAGCACAGTAGGAGTGAGTATGGTCCACTTGTACTAAGTAGGTATCATAGGTCGACTGAGCAAAGTGGAAAATAATACAAGTAAAGAAATACTATGAGCACGTTACCTGCAAATAGAAAAGTTTCCAAACAGTTGCTCATACCGTCTCCACTAACAGTTCTACTATATATAGATAAGGAACGAGTAGCAACAAATACATTCAATCAAGTACAGAAAAACTATATACGCACTAAGTATGTGAAAACACACAAAAATGCATATGCAATGCAATGAATATAGAATCATGAGGAATGATTTGAAAGTCATTGCATTACTTTATGTATACACCTATCGAGCCTTAGCGCTCTCAAGAAAGGACCCATGGGGGTTTCACAATCCGTATACTACCACCAATCTCAACTTTCCTCTCTGGCTAGTATTCACGGATCAAGGATTTTGTAAAATGTGTCGATCACCTCTCTGGCTTTTGTTCACGGATCAAAGGTTTTTATAAAAGTATCACGTTTCTCTTTCACATCAATGTTTCTCAATGGTACCAATATCTCATGAATGCGTATGTATGAATGAGGATGTAATGCTCACCATCAATCAGTATGAATAATCATTCATCCAACATGTGTATACGTGAGCTCAGAATCAACTCAATATATCAATAATCAAGATATCAATTTCTCATTGGGCACCATCAGAAGATTAATCATGAAGGACATCATTAATATCATATCAAAACCCTAAGTCGGGTATTTCTATCATTGTAAAGAAAAATAATGCTCAAATAAGTCCTATAAGAACAACTAAAGCCCCCGTACGGGCATCTCATTAACAATAAAGGCATGTATTATACAGATAAGGCCAATGATATCAAATAATGCCCCCACACGGGCAACACTCAAAGCATGATATCTCAAGTCATCAACAATAAGCATATATGTCACGCCTCGAATCCCAACAGGGCGGACTGGCACCCGAAGCCGTTGAGGCCCGAGAAAACCAATCTTTATTCATGTACACTCGTATGCATATCTCTGTATGAATATCAATCTATCTCATGTAACTATAAAATAATAATGGCGGAAGTTATGGCAGACATATGTTATAGATGAAACTTGGCCGTTAGGGCTATCAAGTACTATGGACATACATTTCTTTACATCCCTTCATTTGTCCCACAATATCTACAAAGCCTCTACAGATACATGGACATAACCAACTTAAAGTCGGGACAAGTCCCCGCTTTATACAACATTTACAATACCAAAACAAATGTACACAATGACTCGAAAAGCCCCGAACCAACTGGAGCTCACCAATGTTCTGTAGATAATCCGCAACCTACTGTGGAGGTCTACTAGCACCTGTGCCTGCAGCAAGTAAGGAAAGTCCCCCAAGGAATGTCAGTACGAAGAATGTACTGAGTATGTAAGGCTATATGAAACTACATAATATATAAGTACTTCCATGGAATCAAATATAAGAGAATAATCAGTACAGATAAACCACCGGTCTGCATATGTGGAACCATGTACATTACATTATTTACTTCTTTTGCCTTTACGTTTATTCATCTTTATCGTTCTACCCATGCTAGGTTTTTCTGTCGCCCCTGGGATGAGATTAACCCATGCTAGGTATTATAACCCCTGGGATGTGATTAACCCATGCTAGGCTTTTCTGTCGCCCCTAGGATGTTACTGTGATAACCCGTGCTAGGCTTTTCTGTCGCCCTTGGGATGTTACTGTGATAACCCATGCTAGGCTTTTCTGTCGCCCCTGGGATGTTCCTCAAGATTATTCAAACAATTATGCATTACTTCCGTTCTTTCATTATAAGAGCGATACATTACTTCATTTCTTTACTCCTGAGAGATTGATACGTTGGTAGTCATAACATCATTGGAACTTTAGAATGTAACATTATTGGAAATGCTACTCAAGAATGAATAGATTCTCATTACATCATTACTTTCTTTGAGATAGTTCTTTTAGTAGTTACAACATTATGAGAACTTTGGAACTTCAGTCAATGAATAAAAGACATGTGAATCACAATTGGTCTAAGAATAAGAAACATGTGAATAACAATATATGTCAACCTGAGCTGGGATACTTTAGAACACTTCGGAATGGAAAAAGTACAATGTCAATGTGAACAATATGTGCTGCAGAAGGATACGAAAAAAGTAACCTTACATACCTTATCTTTCCCAATATAAATATACAGTCCTATATGTGAATACAACAATCCAGCTCCTTCCTTACGTGTTACTCTACAATACAAGTACATCACGGAGCTCACGTTAACAACTAACTACATTACAAGTGCATAAGACGACAATGAATTACGTGACTGCCATATAACGTCATTTCGCCCTCTTACAATACCATTTATTGCATCACCATACCAACAATACCATAACATTCCACACATTGACCAAGACATCATAAAAATAACATTTCACACCAAGTTTATCCTTTACACTTCCTCATTAACACTACGTCACAATTACTCCATCAAGTCATCTCAATACCTTTCACAATAACACATGAACAACAATCCATAATTGATACCATTCAAAATACCTCCGGGATACTTCTTTAAAGTCATTCAAAAGGTACCATAAGTTGATAATTGCATCCATGAAGGGTATAGGGGTTCCAGGGGATCAAAGAGAGACAAAACATGCAAAATAGGGTTCTGGGCTGACCTGCGAAGCCACCTGCGCCCGCAGGTGGTTGAGGTGAGGCCGCAGGTGCCTCTTGGCAGTGTCCAGGGTCACCTACGAAGTCACCTACGCCCGCAGGTGCCTTCGTCTGCGAGGGCGGGTACCCGTTTCGGCCAAAATGGGTGTCTTTTGGGTCCTTTTTTGTAATGAATGGTCCATGATCATAATTAAACTTCTCTTTTCATATTTTAAGTTATCATGGATGCCAACGAACAACCATGGTTTCACCACGCACACAAACATCACAAAACTACATTTTCCCCTTCAATACACCACCGGTTCCATGTACAATTTCGCAACAACAATTCCAAATGTCAAACACAAAGAGAAGGCAAGTTAAGGACATAACCACATCTTACATATTGATATTTAATCCATCAAATTCACTTCCTTCAAGACCACAAGTCTCCTTTCAAGTTCAAGTCTCATAGATGACAAATCTTTTAGCAAGGAAGCAAAAGTACACTACTCAACACTTTTAGACATAACCATCATGATCTACACAATCTCTAATGCATATAATATATTAAATCATGAGAGTAAACACTTACCAAGGCTTGAAAAAGGATGATCTTGTCCAAACAAGTGCAGTTTCCTTAGGGTTTGAGAGTAGAGAGAAAATACCTTTTTGTGGAAAAGTCTAGAATGGCATGTGTGCCTTTGTGAATAAAATCTGATTTTTGGTTGCCTTTTCTAGCCTCTTAATGGTCATCCTTAGCCACTTTTGACCAATAAATATCATGTTTACTTGGTCAAAAGATGAATGGGTCATTTCCTTCTTGTTGGGCCATGTCTTTTACCTCATTTTGGGCCTTAAATTGAGCCTATTTGCACAAGATTAAATTAGCCCAATAACTTCCCCATTTGCACAAGATTAGTGGAGCCCAATAACTTCCATGACTAATATACCAACTATCACAACTTAATTAATTCCATGAACATTAGGGTAGTCGCATGAATTCAGAAATGTACGGGGTGTTACAATATAAGCCCCCCACACAGTCACACAACAACAAAAAATAATCTCGAAATACAATTCCCAAATTAGTCTCCCCAACCCATAACATGCTTTACTTCTTCATTAACTACCCAGTCTAATCTGAAGAAAGTTAAGCCATAACCTACCTCAAAACATCGAAATTCAAGCCTAAAGTCCTTCAACACGGAGCTTTTCCCATTCGAACTGTCTTGGAATCAACTAAAAAATACAAATATAGCACCCACGTGTTAAAGAAGGCTAATGATACCCATATTGACCATATTCAAGTCGGGTCTAAAACGGGTTCGAGAAATGGGTTCAAAAATAAAAGGGGTAAAATCAGAATTTTCTTTCAAAAATACATTCTCCTAGGTAATAGGAGTCTATAGTTGAAAATTCACACAAAAATGAGTTAAAAACAAGGTTCAAATCGAAGAAAAATCATTTTTATGCTTTACAAACAAAACGTCAAAAAATTCATTTTGAAATCAAGATTGAAGAGTGTTTTCAAAGGCATAATCAATGGAAAATAATGGAAATATTACTTTAGAGGTTACCCACACCAAAGTAATAAAGAAACCCTAGAGAAATTGTCTTTCCGAAGCTTAGAAGGTCCAAAAATTGGGAAAATCGTGAAATTAAGGTATTTATACTATTTTGTGAACAATACCTTGCGATCACAGACCTCACCTCGCAATTGTGAGGGTCAACATTGACCGTCATTAAGTTGGTCATCGCGGTCGCGTAGCTGGGCCTTGCGATCGTGATGTGTCAACCCGACCCGATCTACTGATTAACCCATCGCGATCGCGGTACCACCACTATACGATCGCGATGAAGACTATCATCGAGGCCCAAGATTGTGACATGTGTCCACACAATCACGATCAATGGCCTGATGCACTAGATATCAGTTGTTGCACCAACTAAAATTATACTCCTAAGTCTACAAACGGACCCTCGAGATTTTTTGGGACTCCACAACAATAAACTAAATATGCTACTAGGCTATTTTTGACGTTTCGGACTCAATGGCAATGTCGAATTTTTAAAAAGGATTGTTTTCAACAAATTATCCCCCGGGACCCCTTCAAGGCAAATTTCACTAGTTTTCAAATGGAGGATCGAAATGCAAAATAAAGGATCCAAACCCGAACTAACACCACTACTAACCCAAATTCGACATTTCGGATATAATGGAACTGTCCAAATCACCGTCCGACACTCAAAACATCAAATATTGACCAAGTCAACTATAGAACTTTTAAAACTTTCAAAAATCTCAAACTCTCCCAAAACCCTCTCAAAGGCATTGGGAATCGTGCCAACCATCCCTACACCCCAAAATCAACATGTAGCAACTAAGGGGAAGGGAAAAATGGTCAAATCAAATAAAAAGCAAAATTCCACGAATCAGGTCATTACAGTATCTACCACTGAGACTCTAGTTCATCCTTAAGCTAAAAGACGAAAGAAATACCTGAATCGGTAAAGAGTTGGGGGTAACTACTACGCATGTCGGACTCGAACTCCCAAGTAGCCTACTCGATGAAACGGTGCCTCCACTGAACCTTAACCACATAAATCTCTCTTGAGCGCAACCGTCTAGCATCTCTGGCTAATATAGAATCTGGCTCGTTAACAAAGGTCAATCTCTCATCCAACTGAACTGAGTCCCAACATAGCAAGTGAGACTCATCCGGGATATAGCGCCGAAACATAGATACATAAAAGACTGGATGAACGACTGAATTTTTTTGGAGGTAAGTCCAACTCATAAGCAACCTCTCCAACTGTTCGAAGTATCTCAAAAGGTCCAATGTACCTCGGGCTAAGCTTGCCCCTCTTTCTGAACCTCATCACGCCCTTCATGGGTGACACACGAGGGAAAATCCAATTACCAATCCCAAACTTCAAGGCGTGAAGTCATCATAACTCTTTTGTCTAATCTGGACTACCCGAAGCCTATCCCAAATCACCTGAACTCTGTCCAAAGACTCGCGAAGCAAGTCAGTACCATGGGGTCTAACCTCAAAAGTCTCAAACCAACTAATCAGAGATTGACAATGCCTACCATACAATGCCTCAAAAGGTGTTATCTCAGTACTCGAATGGTAGTTATTATTATAAGCAAACTCCGCTAAAGCTAAATGCTTCTCCCATTGCCTTCTGAAGTCTATAACACACGCGTGTGGAGCATATCTTCTAAAACCTGAATAGTTCACTCCGACTGCCCATCGTCTTGGGGGTGGAAAGCTGTGCTAAGGTCAACCTGAGTACCCAACTCCTCCTGAAACGTCCTCCAGAAGCTAGAAGTGAACACTGAGCCTCTATCTAAAATAATAGACACGGGTACTCCATGAAGAAGAACTATCTCCCAAACATAGATACAAGCCAAGCTCTCGGCACTGAAGGAAACCTAATAGGGATGAAATCAGCCAATTTGGTCAATCGATCCACGATGACCCAAATTGCCAGAACCACAAGAAATATGAGGCAACCAAATCACAATATCCATAGTGATCCACTCCCACTTCCACTCAGGAATGGGCAATCTCTGAAGCAAACCATCCGGTCTCAAATGATCGGCCTTCACCTGCTCACAACATAAGGAACGAGCTACAAAATCCACTACATCCTTCTTTATACCACCCCTCTAGTAAAGCTACTTTAAATCACGATACATCTTGGTCACCTCTGGATGAATAGAATATCTGAAATAATGCGCCTCCTCCAAAATCACTCACCTATCCACCAACTCTCGATACACAAACTTAGCTATCAATCCTCGAAACACCATCAGAATCAAGAGATGTCGTCTTAGCCTCTCTACTCAACACCTTATTTCGAATCACCCTCAAGCTATCATCATCAAATTGGTGAGCTCGAATCTGCTCCATCAAAGAAGATCTAGTATCAACAAAGGCTAACACACGTTCGGGCATCAAAATATCGAGCCTAACCATCTGGTTAGCTACAGACTGAACCTCCAAGGATAAAGGCCGCTCCTGAGTCTAGAGATGAGCTAAACTCCCCATACTAGTCATCTTTCGGCTCAAGGCATCCGCAACCACATTAGCCTTACCTAGATGATAAAGAATAGAAAGATCATAATCCTTAAGCAACTCAAGCCAATGTCGCTGTCTCATATTAAGATCTCACTGGGTGAAAAAGTACTGAAGGCTATGATGATCGGAGAAAATCTAACAACAGACTCCATACAAGTAATGCCTCCATAACTTCAACACACACACCACGACCGCTAACTCCAAATCATGGGTAGGGTAATTCTTCTTATGAGGCTTCAACTGACTAGAAGCATAAGCAATCACCTTACCCTCCTTTATCAACATTGCACCCAAACCCACACCAAAAGCATCACAAAATATGGTCAAACCCACGCCCTCCTTGGGCAAAGTCAAGATAGGAGCCGAAGTCAACAACTGCTTGAGCTTTTAAAAGCTCGCCTCACAAGCATCCCCCCACCGAAAAATAACCTTTTTCTGAGTCAACTTGGTCAAAGGAGCTGCAATAGACAAGAAACCCTCTACAAAACGCCGATAATATCCCGCCAAACTAAAGAAACTCTGAATCTCGATAGGAGAATTAGGTCTAGCCCAATCACGAATTACTACTATCTTGGCTGGATCAACAATAATACCCATCTTTGGTCACCACATGACCCAAGAAAGAGATAAAATCCAACCAAAATTCACAATTGGAGAACTTGGCATACAACCTCTAATCACGCAACCTCTGAAGTACGGTCCTCAAGTGTCTCACATGATCGGTCTGACTCTTGGAATAAACCAAGATATCATCTATAAATACAATCACAAAAGAGTTGAGATACAGTCGAAATACCTGTTCATCAACTCCATGAACGCTGCTGGGGAATTGGTCAACCCAAAGAACATGACCAAGAAATCATAATGACCATATCGAGTTCGAAGAGCCATCTTCGGGACATCCGAAGCTCTAATCTTCAACTGGTGATACATGGATCTCAAATCAATCTTAGAAAACACGAAAGCACCCTGAAGTTGGTCAAACAAATCATCAATGAGGGAGAGAGGATACTTGTTCTTAACCGTCACTTTGTTTAATTGCCGATAGTGAATACACGTATGCATATAACCATTCTTCTTTTTCACAAATAAGACAGAAGCACCCCAAGGAGATACACTAGGTCTGATGAACCCCTTACCCAACAAATCCTGCAACTGCTTCTTTGATTTCTTCAACTTAGGTCGGGCCATCCTATAAGGAGGAATGGAGATGGGCTTGGTGCCCGGCTCTACATCGATAGCAAAATCAATATCACGATCTGGAGGCATACCAGGCAAATATGTAGGAAACACATCTATGAACTCACGAACAACTCGAATAGAATCCGTAGGAGGGAGTGAGGCAACACAAGCATTACAAACATAAGCCAAATAAGACAAACACCCTCTCTCTACCATGCGTCAGAAATGTAGAAAGGATATAACTCCCTTCGAACCCGAATTAAGTGTACCCTTTCAAGCTAACCTTAGAACACCCAGAGTCGCTAAGGTCATGGTCTTGGCATATCAATCAAAAATAGCATGATACGGTCCATACCCAAGATAACATCAAAGTCAATCATATCTAGGATAATCAAGTCTATCAAAGTCTCACAACCCGCAAAGGTAACTACATAAGATCAGTGCACCCGATCCACTACTAAAGAATCTCCTATGGGGGTAGAAACATAAAGAGGCACACCAAGGGGCTCACAAAAAGCATCAAAACCAGAAGCAAAATATTTAGACACATAGGAGAAGGTAGATCCAGGGTCAAATAACACAGAAGCATTTTTGTAGCAAACTAGGACTATACCTATAATAACTACATTAGAGGCCTCTGCCTCAGATCTCCTAGGTATAACATAACATTATCTGTGTCCACTCCCTAACTGAGCAACCCTGTAACCACCACGATGAGCTCTCCTACCTCTACCTCTAGCACCACTCCTACCACTCTATGAACCACCTATGACTGCAAAAATAGGAGTGGGGCAAAGTTAAAGTTCAAAACTCTACTGGGAAGAACCAAACACACATCGAGGATAATCTTTGGCCAGATGACCAACCTCATCACAAACAAAGCATCCTTTATATACTGACTCAATCTGAGGGGGCACAAATGAACTAAAATGATCGCCCTAACCCAAAGAACTGAAGCTAGCACCTCCACTGGCATGACCTGATGCCTGGCTACCTGAAATCACACAACCTGAAGATCTACCACTTGATTCCTGTAACGCAGCCTGAATCGGCTTACCATGATAACCATGAGAATTTTACTCTAGAAATCTCTGTCTCGAAAGGTGCAACCACTAAACTCGCCTTGTCGGCGCACCCTCTTAGTGCCTCCCTGAGTAGCTTGGGTAATAGACTTAGTCAATTTGGCATGCTTAAAAATGCTCTGAAAAGAAGCCCATGAAACAACCATCTGGTCAGTAGCCAACTGATAGGAACCATCTAACCCCTTAACAAACTTCTGAATCCTCTCTTGCTCTATAGAGATACTGGTGCCTAAGTATCTGGATAGGGCATAGAAGCGTACCTCATACTCAACAATAGATATGGAGCCCTGCTCCAAATGATTAAACTCATCCCCTATCAGATCTCTCTAACTATACGGCATAAATTTCTCTAAAAAGGCCTCAGAAAACTGGGCACAAGTAATAGTAGCTGAACCCAAATGTCTTCAACTGGATAGAGACCTCCACCAATCCTTGACCACATCTAGATAGGTAGTATACGCAACTCCGTGAGACTTAAGGGATCTAAGATTATGTAACTTCTCCCGACAATCAATTAGAAACTCATAAGCATCCTCGCCAATAGCTTCACTGAAATTGGGATGAGCCAAGCGAATAAACCTTCTAAACCTCTTCTGATCATCAGAAGACATCACTATACTCAAAACAACTGGAGAAATAGTAAGTCTGACATACAATGAATCTACATGCGAGGGTACCATAGATGATGGTTGCACCCCTGAAGTAGGAATACTATAACAAAATGCCAAAACAGATGGTGGAACACCACTCGAAGCCTGAGGAACACTCAAAGGAACACTATCCAAGTGACTCAAAAGGCGAATCAACAAATCCTGGAGTTAACTAAACTCTGTAGGACTTGATCTGATCCCACACCCCCTGTCTGGTAGTCACATCTGGCATACACAACCTCAGGCTCGGGAGAGGCCTCCCTAGCAGGTCATCTAGCTGGGGCAGCTCTTTGTGCCCGTCCTCTAACTCTGGGTCAACCACGACCCCTGCCTTGTCCTCGAAATGACGCTCCCATATTAGGTGTCGGCTCAGCATCCCTAGCATCTCTGGAACTAGTCCTCACCACCTGCGCAGAAAAAAATAGAATACAAGTTTAGAACATTGGGTATGAACAATCCGCATGATAAGGAATCAAATTAGAGAAGTTTTTCCTAAAGACATCTTATAGCCTCTCGAAGATAGATACGAATGTCTACGTACCGATCTACGTGACTCTACTAGACATCGTACTCCTACACTTGTGAGACCAGTGAATCTAGCGCTCTGATATTAATTTATCACGACCCAAAAAGTAAGGTCATGATGACACTTATCTCGGTCCAACCTTGATAAGTAAGCCAAGTTCCTAACAATTACAAAAATTTGAAAAACAGTAATACAATAGAACAAGACGAGACTTCTAGAATGAAGTTAGGATGAAATATATATAAATGTAAAAGTTTGAACAAAATACATAACCATCCCTAGAAACTGGTATCATAAGTACAAAAGCATCTAAAAACCATAATCGAATCTAAAATTTACGTCAGTCTGTCTCCAAAATAAGTAAAGACATCGGTAGATAAGAAGAGGTCTGGAGTTAACTCTGATCGTCCTAAAGAGTGCCAGTACCCCAAAATTTCCAACTCAACAGCACAAAATCAGCCTCCGCGTGTCGTACTCATGATAGGATCTATACTGAAAGGGTACAGTAGGAGTGAGTACAATTCACTTGTACTCAGTAGGTATCATAGGCCGACTGAGCAAAGTAAAAAATAATACAAGTAAAGAAATACTGTGAGCATGTCACCAGCAAACAGAAAAGTTCCTAAATGATAGTTCACACCGTCTCCAGTAATAGTTTTAATATGTATAGATAAGGAACGAGTAGCAACAAATACATTCAATCAATTCTAGAAAAACTAATTACTAACCAAGTATGTGAAAGCATATAAAAATACATATGTAATGCATTGCAATGAAGATAGAATCATGAGGAATGATTTGAAAGTCATCGAATGACTTTATGTATACATCTACCGAGCCTCAGGGCTCCTAAGAAAGAACCCATGGGGGGTTCGCGACCCGTATACTACCACCAATCTCAACTTTTCTCTATGTCTAGTGTTCACAGATCAAGGATTTTGTAAAATATGTTGATCACCTCTCCGGCTATTGTTCACGGATAAAGGGTTTTTATAAAAGTATCACGTTTCTCTTTCACATCAATGTTTCTCAACGGTACCAATATCTCATGAATGCGTATGTATGAATGAGGATGTAATGCTAACCACTAATCAGTATGAAGATAATAATCCATCCAACACATGTATACGTGAGCTCAGAATCAACTTAATATATCAATAATCAAGATATCAATTTCTCATTTGGCACCATCAGAAGATTAGTCATGTAGGACATCATTAATATCATATCAAACCCTTAAGTAGGGTATTTCTATCATGGTAAAGACAAATAATGCTCAAATAAGGCTTATAACATCAACTAAAGCCCTCGCACGGGCATCACATTAACAATAAAGGTATGTATTATACAGATAAGGCCAATAATGTCAAATAAAGCCCCCGTATGGGCAACACTCAAAGCATAATATCTCAAGTCATCAACAATAAACATATAAAGCCCCCACACGGGCACACAACAATAATAAATAATCTCAAAATATAATTCCCAAATTAGTCTCCCTGACTCATAGCATGCTTTACTTATTCATTAACTACCTAGCCCAGTCTGAAGAAAATTAAGCCATAACCTACCTCGAAGCGTTGAAATCCAAGCCTAAAGTTCTTCAACATGGAGGTTTCCCCTTTTGATCGGTCTCGGAATCAAATAAAACATAAAAATATATCACCTACGTGTAAAAAGAAGGCTAATGATAGCCATATTGACCATGTTTAAGGTGGGTCCAAAACAGATTCGAGAAATGGGTTCAAAAATGAAAAAGGTAAAACCAGAATTTTATTTTAGAAATATATTCTCCAACGTTAGAGGAGTCTATAGTTGAAACCCTTGCGAAAACGAGTTAAAATCAAGGTTCAAATGGAAGAAAAATAATTTTAAAGCTTTACCGACAAAACCCCAAAAAATCCATTTCGAAATCAAGATTAAAGAGTGTTATCAAAGTCATAATCAATGGAAAATAATGGAAATATGAGTTTAGAGGTTACCCACACGAAAATGATGAAGAAATCCTAGAGGAACCATCTTTTCCGAAGCTTAGAAGGTCCAAAAATGGAGAAAATTACAAAATTGAGGTAATTATACTGTTCTGTGAACAGTACCTTGCGATCGCGGACCTTACCTCACGATCGCGAGGGTCAACATTGACCGTCCATTAAGTTGGTCATCGCGGTCGCGTAGCTGGGTCTCGCAATTACAATGAGTCAACCCGACCCGGTCCACCGATTAACCCATCGCGATCGCGGTACCACTGTTACGCAATTGTGATGAAGACTATCATTGATGCCTGTAATCGCGACATGTGTCAATGCGATCGTGATCAAGGTCCTGATGCACCAGTTATCAGTTATTGCACCAGCTGAAATTATACTCCTAAGTCTCCGAACGGACCCTCAGAATTCGTTCAGAACCTCACAGAAATAAACTATATATGCTACTAGGCTATTTTCAATGTTTCATACTCAATGACATTGTTGGATATTTTAAAAAGGATTGTTTTCAACAAATTAGCCCCTGGGACCCCCTTAAGGCAAATTTCAGTAGTTTTCAAATGGAGGGTCGAAATGCAAAATAAAGATTTCGAACCCAAACCAACCCCGCTATCAACCCAAATTTGACATTTTGGATTTAATGGAACTGTCCAAATTGTCGTTTGGCACTCGAAATATCAAATGTTGACCAAAGTCAACTATTGAACTTTTAAAGCCTCTGAAAACCTCAAACTCTCCCAAAACCCTTTCGAAGGCGTTGGGAACCATGCTAATCATCCCACACCCCAAAATTAATATATAACAACTATAGGGATAGACAAAATGGTCAAATCACATAAAAAGTAAAAATTCCACAAAGTAGGTCATTACAGTCTTACTAAAGCTCTGAATGTCCTTATGGATTCAGACAACTACCAGGGATTTCGTACTCCTAAATAAAGCAATATAGCTTGTACATGCAAATAATACTATCATATTCTCTTTTGTAGATAGAAATCCCTTGGAAGGATCAAAGAGGTGTTATAGGAGTATGAAAAGGTGTCCAAACAACTTATGAACTCTGAGAAATCTGCTTACTATATGCATCAGAACTCTTCTGATACTTTAGCACAACAGGTTACTAATATTACTGGATTCAGCAGAGGGTATTTTTCTTTCAAGTGCTTGGGATGTGCTAATTTTTATACCAAAAAGAAGAAGGTGTATTACTGTGACTTAATTAAAAAGATTAAGGAGAAACTAAGAGATTCCTATGTATTTACGGTTGGCTATGGCTCCAATTAAGTACACCCTTAATGAAATTCATAGGATCTTTGTTAGATTCAATTGGAGTAATATTGAAGAGGGAAGAAGCAAGCACTAGATATCATGGGAAAAAATGTGTCTGCCTAAGCAGGAAGGAGGCATGGACTTCAGATCACTATGTGATATTTCCAAAGCTCTCTTTGCCAAATTGTGGTGGAAGTTTAAAACTACACCAACACTATGGACCAACTTTATATGAAATAAGTACTGTAAAAAGTAGATACACACAATGGTCATCTGGAAGGGAGGCTCTTAACTATGGAAAAAAATGCTTGAAGCAAGAGATGATATTAAGAACAACATCTGGTGGGAACCTAAAAGTGGCAATGCTTGTTTCTAGTTTGAAAACTGGACTAGACTAGGGCCTTTGATCTATCTTATGTCATCAGACCAAATTGATCCCAGATCTGATGAAGTTAACTAGTCCATTCAAGAAGGGAAATGAAATGAGGAACAGATAAGACAAAGTTTATCTACATCAATTGTTAACCAAATCAAAACTGATTTACCTAGGAGAGAACAATCAGGCTCATTTGACAAACCTTGGTGGTTGCTTACTAGCAATGGTTAGTTTTCAGTTAAAAGTGTATGGGAAGTTGTGAGACAAAAGAAAGACAAACAATGGTTTTTTAGCAAGTTGTGGATGTCTAGATTGCCTTATAAAATCTCTTTCTTTTTGTGAAGGGTATGGAAGAGGAAATTACCTATTGATAATATACTGGCCAAGAATGTCATTTATATTATTTCAAGGAGCAAGTGTTGTGAGAACCTTCTACAGAAAACTATGATCCATTTGTTCCTAACATGTAACTATTCTAGTAGTATTTAATTGGAGTTTTTTTTTTTGCAAGAATAGCAGGGGTGCGGGGCCTTTTCTTTTAGGTAAATAAGGTTATAGCCCAATGGTGGAAGGTAGATTGTGCTACTAAACTAAAAGCCCTTTATAAAGTTGTCCCAACTATTATTATTTGGCAACTTTAGAAGAGAAGAAACACCATTGTTTATAGGGGATAGTGTCCAGAAGTAAGGTTATTTATGACTTCAACTAAAATCTTTACATTTTGATAAAGGTAAAATTTCCATGGTTAATAGATATACCCAACAACTGGTCATAGGTTGTATAGAACTTGGAGAGTTACAAGCCCCAACTAAGATGCGGATACATCATGTGGTAGTTTCCCTTTGAAGGAAAAATTAAGTGCAATATTGATGCTTCATCCACAGGGAATGCGGGTCCTAGTTCATTAAAATTTTGCATAAGAGACAGTAGATGAGATCTTATCTATGTCAGTGCTAGGATAATAGCCAATAGTACTAGATTAGGAGAAGAAGCTATGGCTATACATGAGGGTTTGGACTACCATATGAGAAATAATTGATGCCTTTGATTTTGGAGACTGACTCTTTAACTATAAAGAAGGTGATAGATGGGGAATGGAACTAGCTATAGTCTATAAATAGGGTGATGCAGAATATCATGGAATGGAGGCTTATATGAGATTTCCTATTTACTCATGTGCTGTGAGAAGGGAATCAACTAGCGAATTTTTTTAACTACTAATTTTTTTGGCTTTGCAGGTACTACTAAATACTTTAATTATCAAAAACTACCATTAGAGGCTAGAAGATTCTTAGCTCAAATAAACAACAAAATTCTAGCATTCGTCTCACAACAATAAAGAAAAGGGAACCAGGCTAGATTTTGCATTCGTCTCGCAACAATACAAAAAAAGAAACCAGACTAGATTTTCACAATGAAAAATCTACAATAGGGCACGTCAAGGCACAATTTCATCAACTATTAAAAGGACAAATCATTACAGTCTTTACAGCTTAACAAACACGGATCTATAATGTAGAGGTTTGTAATAGTAATTATTATCTGAAGGATTTATATGAGATTCGTCTGATTTATCTTTAAAGTAGGGGTATCAACCTCTCTAGAGGTTCAGTACACTGCAAAATAGATAAGATAAATCCATAAAATTTCCTCTTTAGCTATCGTAATCTATGTAATTTTCTTAGTGATATTAGATTCACTTGATGCTTCAGCTCTCTTACTTTGCACCTCCTTAAAAAAAAAGGAATTCTTCCATTTTGGATATGATTCCATAGCACTCGGTGGGAGTTCTGTGGTATCTTCAGTGGTATCGTTCAAAGCTTGACAAAAGATTCAAAGTGAGATTTCTTTAATAGAAGTTGAACTCACTAGAACAACTGGGATATAGTAGGTTATCAAGTTAAATTACCTCATTTCGTATGGCTCGCTAATCTCGCATGCATGCTGAGTTCTCAGCTCTAGTGACCTTCATTAGATAGCCCTCCAACGACGAAGATTTAGGCATCTAACTTTCCCTTTTCCTTTTCCATTTTTTCTGATTAGTTGTCTCTTTTTTCCTTTTGTTGTCTTTAGTTTATTTTGTTTTGTTGAGTCATGGAACTAATCCGATTGAGAATTGGGCCATGTCTTGTAAGTATCTCTTTTCTGATTTATAATAAATGGTATGTTGGTCATTTTTTTGCCAAAAAAAAATTAAGCAATATTCCATTCAAGTTTTCTAATATTATGTCTACTTTTTAGCTTTAATTTGGATTCAAGTCGTGGAGGGCCTGATGATTATCCCTCCTATAAGTCTATCGAAATCATGTCGTAGAGGGCTCCCATAAGTTCATTAGTGGCAATATTTGAGGATAACCCATCACACGATTGAGTTATCTATACAAATATTTGTTAGAGATGTAGTGAGTATGATTTCTCTTTAAGGTGGAAAATTAACTCATGAAAACATGACTCGTTCAATTCATTTAAATTTGGATAAGTAATCGATCCACATATTTCTTAGCTTAGCACATTTTAGCCCATGAAAAATTGGGCAGATAAGTAATCTAATTGACCAATGAGAAATTTTCTTAAAATATTTTTAAGAATTTTTTTTTTGTTTGATATGTCATATATATAACCACAAAAAACGATTTAAAAAAAATAGTTTATTCGGTACTAAAATTTTATAAAAGAAATTAAGACTTAGAAAGCATTGAGTAGCTCGGATTGTGATTCGTTTTTAGTTCATTTTAGCCCACCTCATTTCAACCTAAAATACTTTAGGGTGATCATTGACCTACTCATCTATTAAGTCGAGTCATTTTAATGGGTCATTCATCTCTATTTTGAGGTGGTCTTTAATTTTTGCCCTCAAATCTGATGGTTTTTAATTTTTGCCCTTAAGCATTTTAAGTAAAAAAATAAGTGAATGAACATACCCCTGAGACCGAAATAACAAACAACTTTTTCACGGGGCTTAAGTTTGTATTTTCGTACCATAATATCCCACAAGTTAAATCATAAGTCATAATTATACCATACTCAACAACGTAGATTTGCACAACAAACTAAAATGACATAAATTGTGTAGTAGTATCATAATTTATTAAAGTATTCAGAAGCTGAAGTGATGCATCTTGGGGCATACGGACTTTATCCTTTTTAGAGATAAAAAAATATGTGAATGAGCATAAAATTGCATGAATTGCACTTAAATAGCAACTGAACTTATGCCTAGTGGAGAATAAGTCTATAGAAACAGAAGCCATGTATGACATAACTTCTAGAATTTGTACAAAATAATAATAAAATAAAAACACATAATTGATTAGTATTTCAGAATTTGTTGTAATATTCAGAAACTGAAGTTATGCTTTGAACTAAGACTGGGCATTCTGTCGGAATGGAATGGCCGGACCGGAATGGACCGGTACCATACCGAATCGGTATGAACCGGACCGGGATGAAATCGGTATCGGGTTGTACCAGTTCGGAATAACCGGTATGAAACCGCGGTTCCATCCCATTCCGTTAGTAGCCGGTATACTACTGGTATGGACCGAACCAGACCGAAATGGAATAACCGGTACGAGCGATTTTAATTTTAATTTTTTTTTAAAATAACTTTTTATATTTTGAATATATAAATTAATTTTTACATATTAATTAAATAATATATATTTTGAATTTTGAAGTATATATAAAAGTTTATAACTTTGTTAAAGTTTTTTTTTCTAAGTTTTTTCAATTTATGAGTTATATAAGTTTATGTTTTTTGAAGTTTATATATTTGAAGTTTATTAGTTTGTCAAACTTTTTTGTTTTTCTAAGTTTTTCAATTTATATGTTATAAGTTTTTAAGTTTAATTTTTTTTTAAGTTTATAAGTTGCTAATTTAAACACTCAAACTAAACAAAAAAGAAATGCATTAAGTAAAAGTATGATAAAATTAAAAATCAATCCAATTTATTCAAAATTTTAAATTTGTATTACAATTTACAACTATTAGTAGAGCGCCTAATTTACGCAGCCACCTTCTAGGAAGGATTCTGTTTCAACTAAGCCTCAAATGTAAACTAATAGTTGTATAATCCTATAAAGTTTTGTTCTAACTCTTGTAAATTTTGAGCAATAACCTCCGGTCTTGGTAAAACTTGTTGACGATCTTCAATTTCAATGCTATCGTCACTATTACATCCAATGACTGCATCTAAGTAATCTTCTTGTAATTTAGTTAACTTTGGAACTCCTTTATTTCTTCGCTCGACGTTGATCCAATCTCTAATAGTCATCGATACCTCCAAACTGTCTTCTGCTAATGAATATCTATGATCGCTGATTTGAAATCTTGCCGCACTGAAAGCTTTCTCCGAAGCTACGGATGATCCTTGAATAGCTAGCACGTCCTTCATCATCTTGCTAAGTTTTGGATATTGATGACCACGAGCCCTTCACCAATTCAATAGCTACGGTATGCCTTCTTGATTTGTAATAGTATCAGAATCCTGGTCAAGATATTTAACAAATTCACATTTATGAGAAGAATTAAGACCAAGTGATGATTGTGCTCTACCATGCGCATCTAGTCGAGGCATAGAAGTTTGAGGAACTTTAACATTATCGAATGGGCAATATTTTTCATACAATTCCTTAGCACAAGTGTGAATGCTATTTTGACAAGTTATCAAATCGAGACTTTCATGTGGTTGAATATTTAAAATTTGATAAATTCCTTTAACCAAAGCTTTTGCCCCATGTTCTTTATATTCCGGGTTAAAAAGAATTGCAATTAAATAAATTTGGGGGATAGGAAAAAAATATAGCTACAATAACATTCTTAAAAAATTCATTATCTTTATACTCTGCAAAAAGGGATGAAATAGACCATATATGTATTAAAATTTCAGAAATAGTGGGATAATACGATCTAGAAAAAACTTTTGTAGCGTCATAAAATGATTTCAGAAAATCTTTAAGTGCTTCTATTTGATTTCAATCATTTTCATTGAGTTGATGACTAGGATAAGCATTATGAGAATTAAACATCATAGTAATAGGCTGTCTATATGTATAAGCATCTTCAATCATTTCATAAAAAAAATTTCATCTAGTTTTAACTTGTTTTGAAATTTTTTTATACGGAAGTTGATACCCACGACAAAATTCTTTATATTGTCTAATTGTACTACTATTATGCATATGAAAAATCCAAAACACAACATTTTCAACTTTATCACAATTATTATCAAATAATTGAATACCATCCTTCACAATTAAATTTAATATATTTGCAACACATTTAACATGAAAAACATATTTACTAATTGGACAAATTCTAATTTCTAGATGAGAAATAACATTTAAATTAGCAGAAGCATTATCTAAAGTAATGCTAATCACTTTATCAGAAAGAAAATAAAATTCTAAAATTTGACCTACAGTAGAAGCAATATAAACACCGGTCTTTTTATGTTCACAAATTTTATAAGCAATAATTCTTTTTTGCAAATTCCAATTATAATCAACCCAATGTACAGTAACAGTTAAATAATCATTACCGTTAGGACTACGACCCATATCAGTAACAATAACAGCCCTACAATCCATAATGTAAAAATAGCTACGAAAAAATTGCATATGTTTTTCTTGAAATTCAAAAATATCTCTTTTTACCATACTCCTTGAAAAACCTTCAAAACTGGGATTATATGTATCTCGAATATATGTTATAAAACCTTCATTTTCTTCAAAATTAAAAGGCAAACCACAGACAACAATCATTTTTGCAAAATTTTTACGATCACAATCCCTATTATAGGATCGTTGTGTAATAGGACCAGTCGGGTTTGAAGGGTTTAGTTCAGTTTGAACCATGTTTGACCCGGCAACAGAGGGTCCAGTGCCAGAACCGGCAGTTTGACGGGAAACCATATATGCATTCCATTCTCTCGGATGTTTTTTAATCAAATGGGTTTTTAACCCCCAGTTGAACCTCCAGACCCGTCAGATACATATTTCCACTGTTGTTTACAAATATCACACGTAGTAACAGTTTTTTCATCACTCAAATAACAAAATTTCCACACATCTGATTTTAAAGTACGTTGTGTCGTGGTCTTACCCCTAACCGAACAAATAGGGGGACGACTAGCTTCAGCCTGAGGATTATCCTGAGTTTGAGCTTCGACACTAACGGGGGCGGGAGTGGGACTAGTCAGTGTATCATCTAAACCATCATCCACATGTAATTCTACTTCTTCATCTAATTCATCTTCAAAATCGTTATACAATCTTTCGAAAGCTTCATGGGGAATATGGGTATTGGTATTAATTTCTATGATAGAGGAATGGGCAAAATCAGTTTCATTAACATGCGTAAAATCATCCGTATTAAATCTAACTTGAGGTAAGTAAGAAGAACAAGAAGAACCTTATTTTTTTTTTTTATCAAATTTCATAAAACCTTTTGCTTTTTGTGCAATAATTTTTTTACCAGAATTTTTTGAGAGGAATCCATAATATAATGAAAAAAAATATGAAAGTAGCAAATTAAAACAAACAAAACACAACTAATAAATACGAAAAATAAATTAAAAGACTAGAGAGTGGAACGAATGTACCAAACACATGTCGTAAAAGCAAACGATTATAACCGAAATTTAAAACTTGAAAAAGACTGCTCCTCCAAAAGTCACCAAATTATACTTCAATTGCAAAATAATAATAATAATTATAGAATTTATAGATATTGAGACTTGAGAGTAGAAAATTGAGAGAGGATGAGAGTTGAAAACTTGAAATTGTGAATAAAAATGTGAATGAGGAAGAGATATTTATAAGATTTTGGAAAGGGAAGGGGTGTTGGGGGGGCTGGGGGTGCTGGGGGGTGCTGGGGGGCTGTGGGGGTCAAACTAGCCATTGGCAACAGTCCCCGGCGGCTAGTTACCGTTACATTTCGGACCAGACCGGACCGGATCGGAATCGGTACCGATTTTCCGGTACGAAACTGCGGTTTCGATCCGAACCGGATATCGATAGGTGCCATACCGTTTCGAATTGGTTCCGACCAAAACGGTACGAACCGGTACCGGAATGGACCGGAACATACCGGTCCGGCGGCCAGTCTTACTTTGGACATATGTTCTTTATATTTTTTAGAGAAAAAAATGTCACGACCCAATATTTGGGTCATGATGGCGCCTATCGTAACCCACCAATAGGCAAGCCAAACCCTAGTCCGGAGCAACAAGCGACGGGCTAACGGGCGGAATCTCATAAAACAGAGAAGAAGTGGAAGTAACCATAACCATATTTATAAACATGCTAAGACTGAGAAGGAAGAGGACAATGTATATAAAGTCCAGAACCCCTCCCAAGACCTGGTGGGGTCAGTACATGAGCCACTACTAACATACCCAAAATACAAGACAGAAACCAAACATGTATAATAAGTACAATAGTCTTGAGAGCAAAAGACTATACAGTAGAGGATGGAGTAGGATCTGCCTCGGACGTCAGTAAGCTCACCCTGCTCCAGAATCAGTGCTGAGAAAAGAGTCACATCAAAACCGTCGACTGGTGCCTGGATCTGCATCGGGGAAAAAGATGCAGAAGTGCAGTATGAGTACCAGGGCAACGGGTACTCAGTAGGCATCATCGGCCGACTGAGCTTAATATAATATAAGCAAGCTAAAGTGCAGGGGGCATGCTAAGTCCGGGGTACAAGCAATAGATACATAAGTAACGGCCGAGGCGTATAGATATGCTCAGGGAAAATATAAGTGCGATACATAATAACGAGTAAATAAATGCGTAAGTAAACACACAAGTCAAACATAACCTATCTGGGCCCCCATAAGCCCGATAGGCACACGGAAGAAAACAATAACCCAGTCTGGCCCCCATAAACCAGCGGGACACACAAGAAAAGTAAATGCATAGTCACCAGTGTCTCGAGGCTGTATCAGTATCCAGTAACCACAATAACCAACAGGAGTGCACCGGGCTTGAACCGGCACCAATGGGTAATAACAAGAGGCCAGACGCCGGAGTCGAACCGAAAGCAGTGGGTAATAACAAGAGGCCACATATATATCATATCTGCCGGACTCGAACCGGAACTCATAGAACAACAACATCATAATCACGGTACCCAGTACCAAAACTCTCCAATCATATCATAACCAGATGCCGGACTCGAACCGAAACTCATAATAATCAGTGGCCGGACTCGAACCGGAACTCATAGTGTACCACAATCCGGGGCCGGACTCGAACCGGAACACCCAATAGTCAATAACCAAAATCATCATACCTGAATCAGTAGCCGGACTCGAATCGGAACTCATCATAGCCAGTAACCAGAACAGAATCAAAGGTCATATCATATCAAATAAACGGGGAACGCCTTAGTGCCAAGTCATTACTATTATATAGGTACAGAAGCTAATTCTACAACATGCTACAAGTCAATCTCGGGGTCCTTCTAGGTCAACTACCTACTGTAAAAATATGTATATAAAAGTCTGGGTATACATTACAAGTCATGGAAAGGCGGTTCAGCGTTCTAAGTCAAACTAGCCGACCCCAATCAAATACGGTGCTATCAGAGACGAACAAAGCTAGACAGTCCAACCGGGTATAATCGGGGTGACTCAATCCCGTCATAACCCTAATAGTCATATAGGGCTTATCTAAGCCCAAAGATGTCAAAGTTTCGACAAGCCGACAAAAAAGGGTAACGGGGCCCGCTATCGGGTCCCGAAAACCAAGTCTGGTTATACTTGTCTAAGTCTGGGCTAAGTCTGTCTAAGACTGGACTAAGGTCCAACAATAACATTCCCAGACTAGCAACAACAACAACAATACTATCCGACCCCAAATAGGTCATCCGTGGGGTACCACGAGGATAACGGGCCTGGAATATATCCGAATAGCCCTATCCGGCCTAGAAGGCCTAAATCATAGCAAACCACCACCACCAAGTCTATAATATCAGCCCGCAACACCAGCATAATAGCATACATATATCACACATAAGCCCAATCTAAGTGCAAAGGGAGGTAAACCTAGCCTACCTGGACGCCTGCCGCAAGCCTGCCAAGAAAACCAGCTAAATAGGAGCCTTTCCCTTTCGAGAGGCCTCAGACTGCTGCCAAACTATCAAAATAATAAACTACATGTCAAAACATGACTATTGATACCTATATTGCATTAGTTCGAAAAAATGTCTGAATCGTCCCCGTGGGGCCCGCTTGCGGAATCACGAAACTGAAACCGTCACAGTGTTCCAAACAACTCCGTGACCAATAGTCACAACTAACACCATTCAATTTGAGCTCAAAATGTAGCTCAAACATCAATATCAATCCCAAAATATACTATCGCAGACGAAAACTATCGTAAAAATAAGAAAACGTACCATAGAAATGACGAGAACGAGTCCACGAACTAAATATATATAAACCCCTATGCTCAAATCTTAACAGAATAGTTCAATATTGAGATTATCTAATCAGTTGAATGAAAACAGAGGAAAACATGAAATTTTCAGGAAAATGTTATGTTACTCATGCATATATATATATATATATATGTCATTTGCCATTATGGCAAGTGGCTGCCACCTCTTGCATGTGTGCCCCTCCCCACTTTCCACGTGGTGGTGGAGGTGGCACCGCAATGTAATATTTATCTCATTATATATATATTCGGGTATTGCGTAGGTTCGTGGTAAAATAAATATAATATTTTGAATATACCATAATTAATAGAAAATATTTCGGATAAAACCTCTATAAAATAGAAATATTATTTTAACATATTTAAATTCACTATCTCCGCTTTAATTATCAATAGGTTATAAAACTATTATAAAATAGTATAGATATATCATAACTAAATTTTTTTTATACATTTTATAAATTTCAAAACATTTTCGAAAGGTAATTAACTATGTCATTTTACCAAATTTTAATTTAATTTAATATTTTACAACTTGCTCGATCTAAATAATATTCTCAAACGAACTGCCCGGGAGCCAAACTGTCGGTCCCAGCAAGTCATAAATAACTTGGGGCAGTTATAGAAAAGCTCTAAACGCTGACAATACACGAAAACGAAGGAAATAACCGGGAAGGTCATTACAATATCCACTACTAAAAGGACTTTCGTCCGCGAAAGTCAAGAATAAGCACGTACCTGAAGATGTGAACAAGTAGGGATACTGGGCTCGCATGTCACGTTCAAGCTCCCAAGTTGCCCCCTCAATCGGACGGTGACGCCACTGTACCTTAACCACTGGAATGTCCCGGAAGCGTAACCGTCTGACATCTCTGGCTAAAATGGACACAGGCTCCTCCACAAATGTTAGTTTCTCGTCTAACTGAACCGAGTCCCACTGAAGCACATGCGACTCATCTGGAATATATTGTCGTAGCATAGAAACATGAAATACTGGGTGGATAGCTGAAAATGCCGGAGGTAAAGCTAACACATAAGCCACCTCTCCAACTGTCCGCAAAATCTCAAAGGGTCCAATATACCTGGGGCTAAGCTTACCCTTCCTACCAAACCGCATCACGCCCTTCATGGGCGATACTCGTAAGAAGACCCTATCACCCACCCTGAATTTCAACGGACGACGTCTACGGTCAGCATAACTCCTTTGTCTACTCTGAGCTGTCCGCAACCTATCTTGAATCGCTCGAACTCGGTCCAAAGATTCTCGGAGTAAATCTGTGCCACGAGGATTGACTTCTGAAGTTTCGAACCAGCCAATTGGAGATCGACACCGTCTGCCATATAAAGCCTCAAACGGAGCCATTTGAATGCTGGAGTGGAAGCTATTATTATATGCGAACTCGGCTAAAGGTAAGAATTGATCCCATTGACCCCCAAAGTCTAACACACAAGCGCGGAGCATATCCTCCAATACTTGAATCGTCCTCTCCGACTGCCCGTCTGTTTGAGGGTGAAATGCAGTGCTGAGGTCCACCTGGGTACCCAACTCTTCCTGGAAAGTCTGCCAGAAACTGGAGGTAAACTGAGACCCTCGGTCTGAGATAATGGATATTGGCACTCCATGTAGGCGGACCACCTCCTGAATATATACACGAGCTAACCTCTCAGCACTATAGGAGACTCGAACAGGGATAAAGTGTGCAGACTTAGTCAACCGGTCCACAATAACCCAAATACTATCAAAACCACGGGAGGTGCGAGGCAATCCAACAATGAAATCCATAGTGACCCGCTCCCATTTCCACTCGGGAATGGGCAATTGCTGAAGCATTCCACCAGGTCTCTGGTGCTCGGCCTTTACCTGCTGACAACAAAGGCATCGGGCTACAAACCCTGCTATATCTCTCCGCATACCGCTCCACCAATAGTGTTGTCTCAGATCTCTATACATCTTAGCTGTCCCGGGGTGAATAGAATATCTAGAACTGTGAGCTTCACGCAAAATCAACTGAATTAAATCTTCAATCCTCGGAACACAAATACGACCGTCAAACCTCAGAACACCATCAGAACCCAAGGTAGCTCTCTCAGACTCACCCTTCAATACCTGATCTCGAATTCTACGGAGACCGCTATCTTCAAATTGACGACTCTGAATCTGCTCCAGCAAAGTAGATCTCGCACCAACACAAGCGATAACCTTTCTGGGGTCAGAAATATCCAAACGCACCATCGAGTTAGCTAAGGACTGAATATCCAAAGCCAACGGCCGCTGAGAGACTGGAATGAAGGCTAAGCTACCCATACTCACTGCCTTCCGGCTCAAGGCATCTGCTACCACATTCGCCTTGCCCGGATGATAGAGAATAGAGATATCATAGTCCTTCAGCAACTCAATCCACCTGCGCTGCCTCGAATTAAGATCCCTCTGAGTCATAATATGCTGAAGACTGCGGTGGTCTGTAAAGATCTCACAATGCACACCGTATAGATAATGCCTCCAAATCCGCAGTGCAAATACTACCGCTGCTAATTCTAAGTCATGAGTAGGATAATTACGTTCGTGCACCTTCAGCTGCCTCGATGCATAAGCAATAACACGACCCTGCTGCATCAGAACACATCCCAAACCAATACCAGACGCATCACAATACACGGTAAAACCCTCGCCCTCAACTGGAAGAGTCAACACAGGGGCAGAAGTAAGTCGATCCTTGAGCTTCAGAAAGCTTGCCTCACAATCCTCAGACCACTGAAATGGAACCTCCTTCCTGGTCAGTCTGGTCATAGGAGATGCAATAGACGAAAAGCCCTCAACAAACCGTCTGTAATATCCTGCCAACCCAACAAAACTGCGTACCTCAGTAGGCGACGTGGGCCTAGCCCAACCTCGAATAGCCTCAATCTTTGCTGGATCTACCATGATACCATGTCTGGATACAACGTGCCCCAAGAAAGCTACAGACTCAAGCCAGAACTCACATTTTGAGAACTTGGCATAAAGCCGATGATCTCTCAAAGTGTGAAGCACAATCCTCAAATGCTGCTCGTGCTCCTCGCTGCTCTTTGAATAAACCAAGATGTCATCAATAAACACAATCACAAAAGAGTCTAAGTATGGCCTGAATACACGATTCATCAAATCCATGAAAGCTGCTGGGGCATTAGTCAACCCAAAAGACATCACCAGGAACTCATAATGGCCGTACCGAGTCCTGAAGGATGTCTTTGGGATGTCCTCAGCCCTAACTCTCAACTGATGGTATCCAGATCTCAAATCTATTTTTGAGAATACCGCTGCACCTTGAAGTTGATCAAACAAATCATCGATACGAGGCATAGGATACTTATTCTTCACAGTTACCTTATTCAACTGCCTGTAATCAATACACATGCGCATAGATCCATCCTTCTTCTTTACAAACAGAACTGGAGCACCCCACGGAGACACACTCGGCCTGATAAAACCCTTCCCCAGAAGGTCCTGGAGCTGAGTACTCAACTCTCTCAATTCAGCAGGAGCCATACGATAAGGAGCTATAGAAATAGGTCGGGTGCCCGGCTCGAGGTCAATAATAAACTCTATATCACGCTCAGGAGGAAGGCCAGGCAGGTCAGTCGGGAATACATCAGAAAATTCACGAATAACAGGGACGGATTCAAGCGATGGACTCTCAATACTAGTATCCCGAACATAAGCAAGGAATGAATCACATCCCTTCGACATCAATCTACGAGCCCGAACATATGAAATAATCTCGATCGGTGTGCGGCTAACAGAACCCTGCCACACCATCGGGGGTACTCCAGGCATGGCTAAGGTCACGGTCTTAGCAAAGCAATCCAAGACTACATGATAAAAAGACAACCAGTCCATACCCAGAATCACATCAAAGTCTACCATGGCCAATACAATAAAATCAACCTGAGTCTCAAACTCCTGAATAGTCACCAGACAAGATCTATATACCCGATCCACTACTAAGGAATCACCAACGGGGGTAGATACACGTAAGGGCATAGATAATAACTCAGAACACAAACCCAACCGTGGTGCATAATAAGTAGATACATAAGAAAACGTGGATCCAGGATCAAATAATGCAGAGGCTGGCTGATGGCATACGGAAATCGTACCTGTAATCACTGCATCCGAAGCCTCAGCCTCCAGTCTAGCCGGCACGGCATATAACTGACGCTGGCTACCACTAGTCTGAGCACCGCCCTGACCACCAGTCCGACCTCCCTGCGCTCTACCTCGAGAACCCTGGGGACCACCCCGACGACCCTGTGCACCACCTCTACCTGCTGGAGGTATAGATCTGAGGGGCTGTGCTGTCTGAACTGAAGGCTCAATTGCCATGCGCTGAGGACACTCACGCGCAAAATGACCGACAACCCCACAAGTGTAGCATGCTCCTGGCTCCCTGCTCGGCCTAGAAGGTCCGGCTGAGCTGGTATGACCACCTCTAGTCGATGAACTGGACTGACCACGTCCTTGAGGCTGGCTAACAGAACCACTATAGGTGGGCTGACCCCTATCAGATATTTACAAAGCTGACTGTACGGGCCTACTGGGCTGACCCTGTCGCTGAAAAGACTGCTGCTGCTGCTGAGGGTACCTACCCTGAAACTGGAACCCACGACCTCTGAACTGCGAACCACTATGGCTCCCACTGAAACTACCCTGAACACGAGGTCTCTTATCGCTGCCCCCTTGGGCCTCGCGATCCATCTCCTCAATAGAGTATACATGCTCGGTAATCTCTGCGAATGACTTCCCTGAAGTCACTAAACTCTGGGTAGCTCTGCGGAGTGGCAATCTCAGTCCCCTGACAAAACATCTAACTCTCTCATACTCATCAGGCAAAATAGAAGTAGCATGCCTAGCAAGATCATGAAACCTCGCCTCATACTCGGCGACAGATAACGAACCCTGAGTCAATCTGGAGAACTCATCTCTAAGTTGCTCCCGCATAGTATGGGGCATATACTTTCCCAAGAAAATCTCAGAGAATTGGGTCCAAGTAACTGGCGGAGATCCTGCTGGCCTGGAATCAAGATATCCCCTCCACCATCTCCTCGCTGCAGTATCAAACTGATATGCCACAAAATTAACACCATGAGACTGTACCAATCCCAAATTCTGTAATCTATCCTCGCAGCTGGACAAGAACTCATATGCATCCTCACCCGGAGTACCAGCAAATCTCGGTGGAGTCAACCTCAAGAAACGCCCCAACATCTTCTGCTCATCGACAGACATAGCAGGCTGATCTATAACTGGCTGTGGAGCTACCGGTGCTGGCGGAATCTCAACTCTGGGTGCTGCAGCTGCAGGCTGCGCCCCAACACCAACTCCCTGTACTGTTGGTTGGGCTCCCTCGGCTGACGGACCTCCAACTATCCCCAACAACTGAAGTAATGTACCTCGAAGCAAAGAAGCATCTATAAATCCAGGTGGAGCCTGGGCTGCTCCCTGGCCCACCGGCTGCTGTGGCGGCGGAGCATCTGGAGCTATAACAGGATTGGGTAACTGATCCCTAGCATGATCTCGGCCTGAGGCTGCTGCTCTACCCTGCCCCCGACCTCTGGGTCGACCTCGGCCCCTAACAGGAGCCCTCGCTGTAGGCTCGGGGTCCTGACCCTCGGGTCTCGCACCTTGCGTCCTAACCATCTGCATAAAGAGTGAACAAAATGAAAATCAGAAACCAACATAGACTCAACGCACGGACATGAGGCAAGAAAATAAGAGACTCCCCTAAGAATGCTCCGTAGCCTCCCGAAGATAGGATACAGGCGTCCCCGCACCGATCCACAGGAATCTACTAAACATTGGCCCATGTACCGACACTACCTAGACAACCTAGGCTCTGATACCAAGCTGTCACGACCCAATATTTGGGTCATGATGGCGCCTATCGTAACCCACCAATAGGCAAGCCAAACCCTAGTCCGGAGCAACAAGCGACGGGCTAACGGGCGGAATCTCATAAAATAGAGAAGAAGTGGAAGTAACCATAACCATATTTATAAACATGCTAAGACTGAGAAGGAAGAGGACAATGTATATAAAGTCCAGAACCCCTCCCAAGACCTGGTGGGGTCAGTACATGAGCCACTACTAACATACCCAAAATACAAGACAGAAACCAAACATGTATAATAAGTACAATAGTCTTGAGAGCAAAAGACTATACAGTAGAGGATGGAGTAGGATCTGCCTCGGACGTCAGTAAGCTCACCCTGCTCCAGAATCAGTGCTGAGAAAAGAGTCACGTCAAAACCGTCGACTGGTGCCTGGATCTGCATCGAGGAAAAAGATGCAGAAGTGCAGTATGAGTACCAGGGCAACGGGTACTCAGTAGGCATCATCGGCCGACTGAGCTTAATATAATATAAGCAAGCTAAAGTGCAGGGGGCATGCTAAGTCCGGGGTACAAGCAATAGATACATAAGTAACGGCCGAGGCGTATAGATATGCTCAAGGAAAATATAAGTGCGATACATAATAACGAGTAAATAAATGCGTAAGTAAACACACAAGTCAAACATAACCTATCTGGGCCCCCATAAGCCCGATAGGCACACGGAAGAAAACAATAACCCAGTCTGGCCCCCATAAACCAGCGGGACACACAAGAAAAGTAAATGCATAGTCACCAGTGTCTCGAGGCTGTATCAGTATCCAGTAACCACAATAACCAACAGGAGTGCACCGGGCTTGAACCGGCACCAATGGGTAATAACAAGAGGCCAGACGCCAGAGTCGAACCGGAAGCAGTGGGTAATAACAAGAGGCCACATATATATCATATCTGCCGGACTCGAACCGGAACTCATAGAACAACAACATCATAATCACGGTACCCAGTACCAAAACTCTCCAATCATATCATAACCAGATGCCGGACTCGAACCGGAACTCATAATAATCAGTGGTCGGACTCGAACCGGAACTCATAGTGTACCACAATCCGGGGCCGAACTCGAACCGGAACACCCAATAGTCAATAACCAAAATCATCATACCTGAATCAGTAGCCGGACTCGAATCGGAACTCATCATAGCCAGTAACCAGAACAGAATCAAAGGTCATATCATATCAAATAAACGGGGAACGCCTTAGTGCCAAGTCATTACTATTATATAGGTACAGAAGCTAATTCTACAACATGCTACAAGTCAATCTCGGGGTCCTTCTAGGTCAACTACCTACTGTAAAAATATGTATATAAAAGTCTGGGTATACATTACAAGTCATGGAAAGGCGGTTCAGCGTTCTAAGTCAAAACTAGCCGACCCCAATCAAATACGGTGCTATCAGAGACGAACAAAGCTAGACAGTCCAACCGGGTATAATCGGGGTGACTCAATCCCGTCATAACCCTAATAGTCATATAGGGCTTATCTAAGCCCAAAGATGTCAAAGTTTCGACAAGCCGACAAAAAAGGGTAACGGGGCCCGCTACCGGGTCCCGAAAACCAAGTCTGGTTATACTTGTCTAAGTCTGGGCTAAGTCTGTCTAAGACTGGACTAAGGTCCAACAATAACATTCCCAGACTAGCAACAACAACAACAATACTATCCGACCCCAAATAGGTCATCCGTGGGGTACCACGAGGATAACGGGCCTGGAATATATCCGAATAGCCCTATCTGGCCTAGAAGGCCTAAATCATAGCAAACCACCACCACCAAGTCTATAATATCAGCCCGCAACACCAGCATAATAACATACATATATCACACATAAGCCCAATCTAAGTGCAAAGGGAGGTAAACCTAGCCTACCTGGACGCCTGCCGCAAGCCTGCCAAGAAAACCAGCTAAATAGGAGCCTTTCCCTTTCGAGAGGCCTCAGACTGCTGCCAAACTATCAAAATAATAAACTACATGTCAAAACATGACTATTGATACCTATATTGCATTAGTTCGAAAAAATGTCTGAATCGTCCCCGTGGGGCCCGCTTGCGGAATCACGAAACTGAAACCGTCACAGCGTTCCAAACAACTCCGTGACCAATAGTCACAACTAACACCATTCAATTTGAGCTCAAAATGTAGCTCAAACATCAATATCAATCCCAAAATATACTATCGCAGACGAAAACTACCGTAAAAATAAGAAAACGTACCATAGAAATGACGAGAACGAGTCCACGAACTAAATATATATAAACCCCTATGCTCAAATCTTAACAGAATAGTTCAATATTGAGATTATCTAATCAGTTGAATGAAAACGGAGGAAAACATGAAATTTTCAGGAAAATGTTATGTTACTCATGCATATATATATATATATATATATATATGTCATTTGCCATTATGGCAAGTGGCTGCCACCTCTTGCATGTGTGCCCCTCCCCACTTTCCACGTGGTGGTGGAGGTGGCACCGCAATGTAATATTTATCTCATTATATATATATTCGGGTATTGCGTAGGTTCGTGGTAAAATAAATATAATATTTTGAATATACCATAATTAATAGAAAATATTTCGGATAAAACCTCTATAAAATAGAAATATTATTTTAACATATTTAAATTCACTATCTCCGCTTTAATTATCAATAGGTTATAAAACTATTATAAAATAGTATAGATATATCATAACTAAATTTTTTTTATACATTTTATAAATTTCAAAACATTTTCGAAAGGTAATTAACTATGTCATTTTACCAAATTTTAATTTAATTTAATATTTTACAACTTGCTCGATCTAAATAATATTCTCAAACGAACTGCCCGGGAGCCAAACTGTCGGTCCCAGCAAGTCATAAATAACTTGGGGCAGTTATAGAAAAGCTCTAAACGCTGACAATACACGAAAACGAAGGAAATGACCGGGAAGGTCATTACAAAAAAAAACATGAACGAACATAAAATTGTAGGAATTATAAATTTTTTCTTTTTAGCAACTAAACTTATGTCTAGTGAGACACAAGATGTTAGAAACCAAAGTTATGTAGGACATAGCTTGAGGATATATATGCCCTGCAAAAAAGTAAGGGAACTTCCGTTCACAATTTTTTATAGAATGAGTAGCAAGAAAAAGATTAAACATTTGAGATAGCAGAGACAAAAATTAAACATTAGTCCATTTGAAGGGCAATCCGGGTAAAAACTTTCATTCTAATCTGCTCAAATTTAGCTCAACCCACCCATTTAACACCCCTTGTTCTCTTCCTTATTATATCCTACACCTACTTACCTTGATATCCCTTTTAAGTTAGTCTTTGACAACAATATATTGAGATTACAGATGTGCGAAAATCATGTCTAAAAATTGACAAGTCCTAATAATAATTTAGACCAAATCACATGCCCATAAATCAATCACAATTAATTGTAAATTTCATCCTCCAGACTCAAGCAACTTTGTCTGGCCAGTTGTTCTGTTTCGCATAGTTGAGAAGCAAATTTGAGTTAATGCACTAATGATAAGGATATATTTAGTATCAAATTCAAATAAAGGACAAAATTATTCTTATGTTTTTTATAGTTGAGGGACATTTTTGGGCCCTTTCCTTTGTTTTCACAAGGTTTTCTTATTTACATTTAGGAATTTCCCTTAGCCACGATATGTGCCGAAACATAAGAGACTTTTGACACAAAATATAATGGATTGGTGATTTTCTGCCACTATTACTTTAATGCATAAGGAATCCTTTCTGATGTAAGGAAGGTATTGGTAGCTAGCAGGGGAGGATCTAGAAGCTCGTTTCCGGTTCATATGAATCTAGTAATTTTGTACGTATCTTGTAAATATATGTTAAGAAATCTATAAAATATCTATAGATGTTTGACATTGAACTTAATTATAATTATGGTATTTACTTGAGATCGATGAAGGAATCCATAAATTTCAAATTATGAATTCGCCTCTAATAGCTCGCTCCCTCTTGTTCGTTGTTAAGACTTAGAGCAGAGGAGTAGCACAAGAGGTACAGTTGCAGGTCTTGGGTACAAAAGCACAAACTCCGTAAGGCTTATTAGGGAGTTGACAGTCGATAACAAAGCAACACGGCATACTTGTGCAGGTGCTGGGCTCTACTGCCGCCGCCGGCATACAACACTTGCAAGCCAGACACAGCTGAAAAGGCTGCTGTTGCTGCGACCACAACCACGTCTTAGACTTGTTATAACCAGCTGCTAATTCCATTTCCAGCTCCTGAGATGCTGTTACTAGTCTGTATTCCGTGGCCCTGTGCAGGGGCTCTAATCGTACTGCTAATGATGTCTCATCTGGCTTCATATCATCATCATCATCCGACTCAATACCCTGATTAGTCACATGAGAACCTGCACAATGTTACAAATGAATTACCAATATACCACTCATACAATAACCTATCACGACTACTAGTCAAAGGATATCTACAGATAAACTTCATTAAAATGTGATTTTACAATCCTGAAATTAACAAGTAAAAGTGACATGCTAGTGTAAATTTTTCGTATATTGACGGTATATATATAACTTAAACTCATATTCCCTCTGTCCCACTTAAGTGTCTTACTTTCCTTTTTATTTTCTCCCTAAAAATGTCTCTTTCTATATTTAGTAACCTTCCCAATGTCAACATTCTACGTGACAAATTTAAGACCACAAGATTCAAAAGTCTCCTTTTATTTCTTAAACTCGGTGCAGTCAAACTAAGACACTTAAATTGGGACAAAAGGAGTATATATATCGCTTTGCAACTAAATTATCAAAGAGTTACCTCTAGCTGGAACCATCATAACCAAATAACAGAAGAGGAGGACAAGTATTACTGATAGTGATGATTGTTTGGCAAGATTTTGAACCGACGATTTCTGCATGATTACCTAGAGTATGAGTAGAGCAGCAAGCACATCAACCGGATCAAACTAATAAGTGTCGCGTGGGAGGGCAAGAGTACTACTGCATCTGTGCGCGGAGAGATGTACTCCTTTCTTAAAGTTTTACGGATGTAAAAACAATAAAGAGGCTTATGGGGGTTTAAGTGGTGGAACAAGGAATATATGCTACGTTTGGTCGATCTCCATTCTCCCTCTATATCCTTCTGACAATTGGAAAATTCTCCAACACAAATAGCACAAACTAAACTTTTATTGATTCCGAAAGAAAAAATTAAAATTGGGGTTTCAGATCCCAACTATATCCCAAAAAATGTTCTGCCTTATCTCCTCTGTTTCTATATTTACAAAAGAAAATTATTTTTACTAATTCAATTAGCAATAAAAGATTCAAGAGTTGGGCCGTGTAATCCTCCAATCTTGTAAGAATATTTGAAATATGTAAGAAAGAGAGAAATCAAATTACTCGTCCCTTAGTTTGACTGGGCATGAAGTTCAAGAAATAAACGGAAATTTTTGAATTTTGTGCTCTTAAATCGAAGATGTGTGACGTCCTTTTAATTTAATTTGTGGTCTTAAACTTGCCAGATAGTATGTTGGGATTGAAAAACTTACTAAATATAAAGGCACTATTTTTGCGACACACCAAAAAGAAAGTAAGACACTTAAACTGGGATGAAATTAGTAGTTGTATTGACCCAAACGCACATTCGACTCCTCGATGAGAAAAAAGAAAAACGAAACATTATAAAGAACCTAAAAATTGTATCAGCAAACTAGTCTTTAACTACTAAAAAGTGCCCAAAATAATCATATCTTACATCTCCCTCGCAATTTGTATCGAAAGTTTAGAACAACATCAAGCCCAATCTCAACTCTGAGTGGGTTAATGATGATAAGCAGCTAAAACAACGTTATTCATGCCTTGTTACTAGAGGCGGAATCATAATTTTAACTTTATGGGTTCTGAATACTTTAGAATTACACTTCAAGTGCTAATAATCCAGTTCTAAAGTTAATACATATACATATTTAATGAATTTTTTAACATAAAAATATTGTGTGAGAAAAAATCCGCTATTCGGCCGGTTTGGTCGTACCCCTGGACAGTTGGACTTCTAGTTCCGCCCCTGCTTGTCCTCATCTAACTTGATTCATGAATTGCAGGAAGTATGGAATCAAAACAAGATGCCAAGAGCTGTCGTTTCTCTATAAAGAAAAAAATAATTGTGTTCTTAATAACGATGACATTATAGCTTAATGAAAAGAAATAAGTATGAAAATGCAAGAGTGAATAGTTCTATGCATTTTGTAGTTGTTATAACTGTCACTGCTACTATTTAGATCATTTATGAACTTCCTTCTTGCAGATGAAATAATCAAAGGGACCCTTTTTTTTTTTTTTTTTGCAATTAAAGTGTGAGATTATTCCAACAAAATGTCACTGCAACTTGTGAAGCATTTTACATATTACGTTTCCAACTGGTCTGAGTTGATGATATTCTACACGATCTAGTGTTTTAGTGAATTATAGATAATTATTCCCTACGTATGAAACGGGTTGCCTAACGTGGTCCAATCAAGTACCGGATACCGTAAAATAAATAACACAATATTTTACATGGAAAGCACCTGGCTCAGAATAGGTGTAAAAAAACAACGACATGTACCTCTACAAGATTTAACCCAAATTCACTAAATTAATGAGTCACTCCAACAATCGATTACAAACTCTGTAACCTAAGGAATTATAAACTCTAATTCCTAACAACACACAAGCCTCCCAAGGTTTGTGTTCCCAAGTCTTTGAGTTATCCCAACTTAAAGACTAAACTCCTAATCCAGTTTATAACACACTGGAACTAAGAAAGCATAAATGATTGCAACTCAAAGACCAAGAATCATTCTCTGGATTGCTTTTGATATTGTATGAGTGCGCCCAAGACTTTGTGGAAGCTCGTGGGCATTTATAGATGTAGATAATTGCTTCCTTCAAGTTGGCTTGCTTTTCCTTCTAAGGAATCTTTCTTTGAGAAATCTCATTCCTATTTGGAGACCCTTTACCGCCTTTCTTTTAATTCGTTCCTTACATGGACTCCTTGCCGCCTTGCTTTTAATTCTCTTCCTTATATGGATTCATCTATTTTTTTAGTATCTTTTCGTAAGAAGAAAATTGTGTCTTGATTCTGCATCATTCTTTTTCTTAACTTGTGTTGCTTGTGTTCATAGTCAACAACCATCAACATCTCCAACACTAGTTAAACTTGTGCTAATGGACCAGGTGAATTTACCTGTTTCTTGCATCTATTTCTTGTATCTGTACCACTGCTTTGTCAATCTTCAAAACCATCATATTCCAACAAATTCCCCCTTTTTGATGATGAAAAATATTTGCCTTTGTGCATCCAATTTATTAAACCTAAGACATTACTTAAGCAAGAAAGCAAGAAACACTTTGATGAACCAGGTTAGTCATGGGTTATAAATACTGCACAACCCTATGTATCTTCCCCTCTTTGACTTCATCAAAAAGCTAAGCTCATGAATAATATAAAGACCAAAGTAAAGTTAGAATATTCATTGCCACTGAGGCTATCACCAAGACAATCAATTTTAAGATAAATAACCAATTTAAAACATTAAAAAGAGTAAGAACAATAGCAAAGTAGGCAAAAATATAGACATTTCATTGATATGAACCAGACATGCCATATAAAATACTACTAACTATTGAAAAAAAACCCAACTTGAGCAGCAAAAAGGAAGGCTAGATAGTCTAAGGAAGCTAAGGATCTAGGCAGAAGAAGGGGGTGGACTAGGTGGGATGAGTTGTGTCAACCTTCGAACTGTTTCAACATTTTCATCCCTTTCCTTATCCACTCCAACTGAGCAATCCTAGCCTCAAGGGATACCTTTTCAAGTGCATGGGCAATCTGAGCAACTTCTAATTCTTTAGTCTTAGCAGCTAAGGCATTCTTCGACTTTTGCAGTGGAGTGTGGGACTACTTCATTGAAGCAGGTAGAGCCGCATATTCCACTCTACCCAAAACATCCTTTATGATCTGGAAGTCAAAAATTTAAAGTAACCAAAACCCATAGGGAATAGAATGTCCCTTTTCATCCTTGATGAGTACACGATGTATGTGCTTGATGATTTTAGAGAGGACGAAGACATTTTTTCCAGACATATATTTTTCCCTTTTTTTTATTTTAGAAAAAGAGGAGTGTGTCTGAGTGTTTTTGATGATTTGTTTTAAATACAACAGATAAATGGAAAGAATTGAGAGAGGAAGAGTAAGCTTTTGGGTTTTTGGTTCTTGTTTAAATGGCCGTTGAGGAATAGATAAGATGGACTAGGTAAGCTCAAATGTTTCATCTATGACAGTAATTGCAATACAGTGTAAATAAATACCTGATGAACCAATATTTGAAGTCTCCAATGCTAACTCACCCTGAATCTCTGCTCAATCTAATACAAAAATAGGTTAACAATATCAAATAACTAGACTTGGAACACACAACTGAATGTGCAAGACTGAATAAACTATCCATATAGCTTTTATTTACTTAATACATAGTAAGTTCTAGCCTATCATAGAGGGAGGGTTCATGCAATCTTAATCATCCCCAAGTCTAACCTATTCTTTTCAAATTATTCCCTGCTCAATGCCTTGGTAAAGATGTTAGCAATTTGTTCTTCAGTGGAGCAAAACATGATAGAAACATGACCCTTTTCTACATTATCTCTAAGAAAATGGTGTCTTATATCAGTATGAATGGTACGCTTATGCTGAATTGGATTCTTGGAAATATTAATGGAACTTGTGCTATAACAAAAGATGGGAACACTACATCCACAACAAAATCTAGCAATTATTGCTTGATCCATAGTAGTTGAGTACAACAAGAACCAGCAACAATATACTCAGCTTCAGCAGTTTATAGGGCAACAAAGTTTTGTTTTTGGTGGACCATGATATAAAACATGATCCAAGAAAGTGTTTCATACCTGAGGTACTCGTTCTATCAACTAGATAACCTGCATAGTCAACATCTAAATTCCTCGCAAGATCAAAATTGCTTTCTTTAAGATACCATAACCCCAGATCAGTTGTTCCTTTCAGATATCTCAAGATTTTTTTCACAGCCTGAAGATGAGATTCTTTGGGCTTGGATTGGAATATTGCATAAAGTCCAACACTAAACACTATATCAGGTCTACTTGCAGTGAGATACAAGAGAGATCCAATCATGCCTTTATACAACTTTTCCTCCACAGATGGACCTGTTTCATCATGGTCTAATTTTGTGGCAGTGGCAATAAGAGTATTAGTCAACTTGGCTTCCTCCATTTTGAACCTTTTGAGGAATTTTTTCACATACTTCTTTGATGAATCATGGTACCAGTTGGAGTTTGTTTAAATTTACAACCCTAGAAAGAAATTGAGTTCTCTCATTATGCTCATTTTGAATTCTCCATTTATGAGTTTAGAAAATTCTTCAGTCATCTTGCCATTAGTGGAACCAAAGATGATATCATCAACATAAACCTGAATAGTCAAAAGATCCTTTCCATTAGTCTTTAAGAACAAAGTGTTGTCAATTTTACCTCTCTTGTGCCCATGCTCTAACAAAAACTTTGATAATCTTTCATACCAAGCTCTTGGATCTTGCTTCAAACCATACAAAGCTTTGTATAGTTTGTAGATATGATTAGAGAATTCAGCTCTCTCAAATCAAGAAGGCTGTTTCATACAAACTTCTTCTTGATTGTACCCTTGGATCACCAACCTTGCTTTATTTCTTGTAACTTTTCCATCCTTATCAAGCTTGTTTTTTAACACCCATTTTGTTCCAATGATAGTTCTCTCCCTAGAATGAGAAACCAGGTGCCACACTTTGCTTCTCTCAAATTGATGAAGTTCTTCTTGCATGGCCAGTATCCAGTCTTCATCTAGAAGAGCATCTTTCACCTTTTTGGGTTCAATCATTGACAAAAAAGCACTGAATGGACATACGTTCCTGAGGCCTGATCTAGTAGTGATTCTTGAATTAAGTTCAGCGAGAACATTGTTAATTGGATCAGATTCTTGATACTTGTAGTTTTTCAACACTAGTCCTTGTGAAGTTACAACATTATCTTCAGTAGGTTGAGCTAAATTTGTAGATGAGTCAGTTTCTTGACCAGTTGTTCCCCCTGTCAAAGGTCCCTTGGTCTGTTCATCAGTGGAAATAGGTGACTCAACATGTTCCAACGTATGATCCTCAACTTCATCTTTATCTTGTATGTTAAGCTCAAACACAATTTTTGATTCATCAAACACCACATGCACACTTTTTTCAACATAATTTGTGTGTTTGTTCAAGACCCTGTATGCTTTACTATGTTTAGAATACCCAAGAAAAACTCCCTCATCACTTCTAGCATCAAATTTGCCTAAATTGTCTTTCATTAATTTCGACAAAGATGGAGAAGACATCAAAGGCATCTTCCTGAGAGGCTAGGAATAAATTCCAGGTAAACCTGGAATAGTCACCAACAAGTACATAGACATATCTCTTTCCTCCTCTACTTCTTACTCTTATTGGTCTATAAAGATCCATATGGACCAGGTCGAAGTACTTGTTTGTACTTATCAAGTTCTTTGTTTTGAATGAAGATATGACTTGGCTTCCTCCTTACACAAGCACTGCATGTCTTGTCATCTTTGAACTTAGTTTTAGGAAGCCCTATGACCAAGTCCTTAGAGGCAAATTTGTTCAACTGTTGCATACTTGCATGGATAAGTCTTTTGTGACATAGTAGAGAATCATGATCAATTACACTTAGACATGTGAGATCAGATCTTGAAGCTCCCAAGATGTCAACTTTGTACACATTCTTATGCCTTCTAGCAGTGAGCACAATTTCCTTTGTATCCAACATTTTGACATTGCAACCTGCTGAAGTAAAGGTTACTTTATTGCCTTTGTCACATAGTTGAGATATGCTAAGTAGATTGTGTTTCTGCCCGTCTACATGATACACTTCCTCCAAGGCCTTGTTTTCAGTCCTTCTAATCTTGCCAACTCCAGTAATGGTCCCCTTTTTTCCAACTCCAAAAGATACATCCTCTTCTTCAAGTGAGGTGAGTGAAAGGAACTTTTGTTTGTTTCCAGTTATATGTCACGATCCAATTTTTGAGTAATGATGGTACCTACTCAACCCTCCAGTAGGTAAGCCAAATCGTAGCCCGGAACGACAAGTAATGGGCTAATTGGTGAAAAGTAGCATAAATACCAGAAATCAAGCATACAATAAGATTGTAAGCAAGAGAAAATAATGTAATAACAAAGGATGTCAAGCTAGAAAGAGAGAACAAATGAATATCCCATGACCTAGTAAGTCGGTACAAGAGCCAGTAGATACAAAAGAGAGTACCAAACAGTATCAATATACAGAAAGTCTCAAAAACTAAAGACTATCCAAAAATAAATGAGGGAGAGAGAATCAACTCCGGCTCTGAAAGCTTACCCTATCTCCGAGTCCTAAGAGCAAGTTGGATAGAGTGTCAGCTGCGGCAGCTAGTACTCGGATCTACATCAGAAAAGATGCAGAAGTGCAGTATGAGTACCAAAGCAACGGATACTCAGTAGACATCATCGGCCGACTGAGCTAAATCATATAAAAGCATAATAAAATGTGAGAATGTAAACTAAAGTCAGGGATAAAGGGGCAAACCTGAATAACTCTCCAGCTGACAGACAATAAATGACATTAAAAGTAAGGCAACTAACTATAGCCTAAATGGACCCCCATAAGCCTAGTAGGCACATACAAGAGAAAATCAACCCAAACAAGCCCCCATAAGCCCCGATAGATGCAATCAGGAAAAAGACCAATGACAATAATGAACATAAAATAACCGACCACCGAAGCCATATCAGAGAACCCCGTATTACCAGGAAATGCCATACTCAAATCGAATCCCCAATATCATTAGTGAACCATAAAGTGTCGGACTCAAACCAGGTTCTTTCCATCATAACCATATCATAGATGTCGGACTCGAACCGATAATATAGTATCATAAGTGAATAGTAAATGTCGGACTCAAACTAGTCTTTAAAGTAAATACACGATATCAAATCTAACCACGGACTAGAAGGATGTACAAATCAACCTAAGGCTTAAGAATATAAGTAAGGTTTACAAAAGGAGTCCTACTAGGTCTACAAAGAGCTAATTCAGATATTTGACCTAATGGAGACTAACCCCAAAAGTCCATACTAAGGAAATTTCTACCCAAAACTAGACTAAGGCTTCAAGGTTCCTTTACAATGTATTAATTATGTCTAAATAAAACTACGACAATAATTTAATTCGAGGAGATGATGAATGGGTCAATTAGCACCTAAAACGGCTCTCTAATCGGCCAATTATTCCAAATTCAACTAAACATAAGATCAAGTCATAAATTCCAACCAAAATCTAGCATAATACTATACTTATATTATAATAAAGCTCAATCTATGAGGAAGGTAATCCTAGCCTTCTTGGATGCCGATGAATGCTCGAAAAAGTCCAATAAATCGGAGCTTTTCCCTTCCGAGAAGCCTCCTCACGATGTCACGCTATCAAAATAATGATCTACACATTAATACGAGAATAAAAATGCCCAAATTGCTTATAAATGCTCTGGGTCCAAAATCGAGCTAAAAATCTCATGTGGGGCATGCATACAGAATCATAACTTTGAAACCGTCAAAACATCTCTCTAAGCTCAAGGATCATTTTCCCTCACAAATGAGTGAAATTCAACCACAAACAAACTTTAAATCGACTCACAAAGTAATCTAGGGATTTAATTTTAAAACGAAGAATTAATTAGGAATTCAATGGAGATTTTCGGAAATAACAAACAGGAAATGACCACACTATCATCTCCAACTCACCATGAATACTCAATGATTAAATACCACTCTTCACACTCTCACTAGGGTTTAATAGAACTTGGGACTTTGAAAAATAAAGAGAAAATCAGCTTTGGCAGCAGTAAATACTGTCAGGGGTCCCTTCATCACGATCGCGGGAACCCCATTGCGATCGCGGGACTCGACCTGGCTTACCCTTCGCGAATGCTAAAAAAGGTCATTTCAATTGACATAGCCAACAACCTTGGCCTTCATGAATGCGACCAAGGTCATTGCGATTGCGAAGGCCATTTTTGGCTTGCACCAGCAGAACTTATCATTTGACAAGTTTTCGATCGGGCCCTCAAGATTTGTTCAGAATCTCGTTAACGCAAACGAACTATGCTACCCTACAAAATTTGACATTCCAGAATCAACGGCGCCATCAAAATTTCTATCCAAGGACGTTTCGATAAAATATGGGTCCTACACCCAATGTTCGTTTTAACCAACTTCCACCCAATAGCCCAAAATGAGTCTGAAAGTCTCAGGACCCAAACTAAAAGTCCTCCTAGCCTAAAATCAATGTTTTGAGTATAACAAAAATTTCAGAATCGGCATACGAGGTTGTTTACTTGAAGTTTAGGCCCGATACCCAATCCTTAACAACGAGAACTTCAAAACAAAGAATTGGCTCTAAAAACCAAATGAACTGCTCGGTAACCAAACTGTGGGCTCCAGCAAGTCATAAATGACATCGGGCAGCTATAGAAAAGCTTTAAATATTGAAATAGTGTGGAAATGTAGAAAATGACCTGGAGGTTCATTACAAGATGTCTTGAGCAAGCACTATCCATGTACCAATGACGCTTTCCACCTTTTACTCTTTCCTAAAAAATAATATAAGGGTTATTTTTAGGCACCCAGACAATTTTAGGTCCTTTCTTATAATCAAAGGGGTGGATTAAATTTCTTCTAGCCATGTTGGGAACAGTTTGGTACACCTGTTTCTTTTGACATAAGTGACCTTGTTGTTTTCAGTAGATATGGTCTAGGTTCTTTTCACAATTTTGAACTTGTTCCTCTCAGGGGGAGCAAATCTATTTTTTTTGGTAATTTTAAGATCTTTTATTTTAACAAACTTTATGTTCCTTTTCATCACTTCATTTCCTTTTGGACACTCAGTGGTGGGATGACCTGGCTTTCCACAACTATAAAATAGATCCTCTGTGGGAGGTGTTTGTTTATGAAACCCAGTCTAACCTTTTCACTATGAGTTCTACTCCTTAGATGATTTACAATTCTTGAGGATTGAGTCCAATAATTAGCTCTTTCTAGGTCTCGTTTTATCCCAGAGTTCTTCTGTTTTAGCTTTCTAATCTTTTCTTTTTATTAAACAATTCTTCATACCTTAGTTTAAGATCACACTCAATGCTTTGATGATTATCACTCATAGTCTTTTTCCCTTTATCAGAGATAAAGAGTTTGAGGACTTCAAACTTAAGAGCTAGGATAGTAAAACTAAGTTGGTTAACGTGTTTCTTCAGAGTACAATTTTCTTTCTCAAGAATACTCTTGTTGTTTTTAGCATCAATGAATTCATATTTGAGACTTGCAAAAGCACTGAGTAACTGATCTCTGTTAGCTTTTAAGTCATGAATATCATCAGTTAGATGGTTTATTATGGAGATTAGTCTCTTTTTAGAGAATAAATGAAGTTTATCTTTAAGATCAAGTAAACTTACTTCAGATTTGCTTCCTTCATCTTGTTCTTCCTCCAGATCTGAATCTCCTATAGCCATATATGTGGTTTCATCAATTTGACCATTAGATCCTTCAGAGTTTGATCCCCAAGCAGCTAATATAGCATGAGATTCCCCTTTCTTTGATTTAGCTTTGTTTTTTTCTTTTTGTTCCTTCTCACTTCTTTCTTTTCTCCATTTAATTTCCCATAACAGTCAATCCTTGATCATGTGATCAGTTTTCTCACATTTAAAACAACCACCTTGGGATCGTTCATTAGATCATCTCCTACTACTTGTTCCTCTCCTGTCATTCCTGCCATATCTTTTGAAGAACTTTCTAAAGTTCTTGGTGATAAATGCCACCTGTTCTTTATCTAAATATGAATCATCACTGTTAAATGCTTTTAGAGCTACTGATTTGTCCTTGGTTTCAACCTTTTTGATGTTGTTCATGTTCATCTCATAGGTTTTTAAGTTTCTCACTAAATCATCATGAGTTATGTTGGTGAGATCCTTTGCTTCTCTCATTGCAGTTTCCTTGACACCCCCGTTAGCCTTTGGAAGAATTCTTAATACTTTTTCAACCTGTTCTTCAATGGTCAAGGATTTTCCCAGAGATGAAAGTTCATTCACCAAGGTGGTTAGTCGAGTGATCATCTCTTGTAGAGTCTCACCATCTTTCATCTTGAATGCCTCATATTCAGTAAATAACATAGCTACTCTGAATTTTCTCACCTGACTGGTGCCTTCATGAGCCTTTATTAGTGCATTCCAGATTTGCTTGGCAGTGGTACAACTTCAAACTCTGTTGTATTCATCAGGACCTAGGCCATAGACAAGAATATTTTTGGCCTTAATATTCTTTTTGAGGGAGATGAGATCATCCGAAGTGAACTCAGTTCTGCTCTGTTTCACCTGCTCTCCTTCTACTATTTTCATAGAAATTTTGGGACCTTCAGTTATTCTATACCAGAGTTCATAATCATCAGCTTGAATGAAGTCTTCCATGCGAACGTTCTACGATATGAAGTGAGACCCATTGAAGAGAGGAGGTCGTGTGGTGGATTGTCCTTCACAATGCCCAGTAAGAGGTGCAGAATTCATCTTTGATCTTATCTTAAGATGTTAACCTCTTAACAAGATAACCCACTCTGATACCAATTAATATTCTACCCGACCTAGTATTTTAGTGAATTATAGATAATTATTCCCTATATACCTAACATGGTCCAATCAAGTACCGGATGCAGTAAAAGAAATAACACAATTTTTTAAGTGGAAAACTCCAGACTCAGAATAGGTGTAAAAAACCACGATCTGTACCTCTACATGATGTAACCCAAATTTAATAAATCAATGAGCCACTCTAACAACCAATTATAAACTCTAATTCCTAACAGCACACAAGCCTCCCAAGGTTTGTGTTCCCAAGTCTTTGAGTTATCCCAACTTGAAGACTAAACTCCTAATTCAGTTTATAACACTGAAACTAAGAAAGCATAAACGATTACAACTCAAAGACCAATCCTAATACATAAAAGCTAAACTTATAGCTAGACTCTATTACTTGGACCAGGTCCTACAAGGAGTTCCTTCTGCAGTACTTCAAGAATCAATCTTTGGATTGCCTTTGATATTGTATGAATGCGCCCACGACTTTGTGGAAGCTCTTGAGTATTTTATAGATGTAGATACTTGCTTCCTTCAAGTTGGCTTGCTTTTTCTTCTAAGGAATCCCATTCCTATTTGGAGTCTTTCTTTGAGGAATCTCATTCCTATTTGGAGACTCACTGCTGCCTTGCTTTTAATCCCTTCCTTACATGGACTCTTTGCCGTCTTGCTTTTAATTCCCTTTCTTACATGGATTCATCTATTTTTGGTATCCTTTCATAAGAAGAAAATTGTGTCTTGATTCAACATCATTCTTTTCCTTAACTTGTGTTGTTTATGTTCAAAGTTAATGATCATCAACATCTCCAAGACATGTTGAACTTGTGCTAATGGACCAAGTGAATATACCTGATTCTTGTATCTGTTCCACTGATTTGTCAATCTTCAAAACCATCATATTCCAACAGTTAACTTTCCTGATTATTATCCAAGTCAATGTGGAGCATGTATGAGATCAACTTGGGAACTTGAAGGATGCTATAATGCTTGGTAGACATTATGCCAAATGGAGAAAAAAATATTTACATACGGAGAAACTCTTTGGAGGGTGGGCATACTTTTTTAGTAAATATGTTCTAGGTACACTTGATTTATCTCTGACTTATTCTCCTTATTGCTCACCATTGAACTCAGTAATTACATCGAAAGATCGGAAGACAATTAAAATTCTGATAGGCCATGTTTTAGAGTCTACTTCTAAGAAGAATTGCTTAGTCATGCTAATTGGAATTTGTTTACAATTTTAGCTGAAGTTCTGGCGACTAATCGATTTAAAGATAAAATGATAGTCTAAATTAGTGGCGTCCTATAAACTGAAATCAATTATAACTTTCTTTTCCAAAGAGATTGACGCTATATTGTAAATTATCTTTACCATTATTGTTTGCTCAAGAGTCCAGAAATCTAACTGTTTGTGTAGTTGCCGCTACTATTTATTGTGTAGTTGGAAATGGTATTCCTAAATAAATCTAGCTGATTTGTCATAAAGAATAAAGCATCTCTTTGATAAAATGTTGAAATTTGTTGGACATTTCACTAACAACAAATTGACGAGTCACCATAAAAATATAAAAGATGTTACAAACATAATAGCAATGTTGGTATTGGTAGACATGTTGTTCATGTTAGGATATACTATTAACCATGTTGGTTTAAGTTATAGTATTATTTTACATCCCATGTAAAGACTATTTATTTTATTTAATTAATTTAATAAAGTCTTTGTTTGAATAGATTATTATGTTGACATGTGTGTCCTTTACTTATATAGTAGGCAATTTTGTGCATGGAGTTATTTAGCTCATGCACGGAAGATTAAAATTGTCGGTTCTTATAAGTTATAAATTAAAGTTCACAATCAAAGATGAAGTAGGACAAACATCTTGATGATTGTAGCACAAGATTAAAATATAATTTGATCTTAATTATGGGAGTGGTAATATTCCAACTTCTTGTGCTAGTACATTTCGTATGTATTGAACGGACCAAGTAGAGATGTTTGTTTATGTTCTGAATATTAATAAACAACTTCTCTAGTCCATTACTTGTACTTATACTCTTAATCTTGATATAATTATTATGATCTATGTAGTTTGATTTATTATTTTAATCTATTAAAAGGTGAGACTCTATTACAGGTCAATATATTCCTAATAGATTGGATAATGACAAAACACTTAGTGAAATAATAATTAATTGATAGAACCATGTCTCGGACTTGAGATAGAAGACACCCTTATATGGTTGCTTATAAGTTTTCACGTGTAAACCCTGCAGGTGGATTTAGTATCCGTCACGTGAAATAAGTTGAGCATAGTAATATAGGATTGAGTTAGTCAATAAATTAAATTTTCAGAAAAAATTGATTTAATTGATTGGTGTTAGTAATTCTAACATGGGGAGTTAAATAAGATGTAATGGTAGATTTTGAAGTTAATATCGAGGAGTGCAATTACAGATTTTTAGTGGAATGATTTGTAATTTATTATGATATGATAATTCATTCATTTGTGAATTAATATCATAATTGGAAGCCTCAATTAATAAATCTGCGGTCCTTGTTACGCCTGATTAACTAATCGAATTTGATAAGAAAAAGGATTTTTATGGAAGAAGTGATATTATTTTACTACTCTTCTATAAGGATTAAATGGAACTTAATACCAATAATGAACTGAAAACGTTTGAACATAATGGGACCAATAATGAGCTGAAAACGTTTGAACATAATGAGACTATTAAGGGTGAAAAACGTTTTACTCATTATGATGGTACTTGTCAAAGAAAAAACTTGTGATCTAAGTTGTGGATGTTTGACATATGATATTTTATTTAACTACTCAGCTTTATATTGGTTTTCTCTTGATAGTTTACCACCATATAAATAACTACAACTTCTTGGAATCTATGTGTAACACCCCGTATTTTTTTTTTCTTTCTAATCTCACTTGATACCTTGGGGTCATATCTACCTAGGTGTTAAGATGCCACGAGTGTGTGTTTTATAGTGTCATTGGTGAAACATTTGACATCGGACCTAATATGTACGATTAGACCTTGTAGGAGGTGTTTTGTGGTTTCGTGGAGCATTTGGTTGATACCCCGTACATATTCCAACCTCATTTGGTGACTTGGAGTCATGTTTACTTGATGATTAAGATCACTAAGTAAGTATTTTGTAGTGTTATGATAAGGTATTGGACGGTATGCAAGTATTGGAGAAGTGGCCGAAAAATTCAGCAAGGTGCTGAAACTTGCGCCACTAGCCTGTTACAGGGGTGTGGCGCAAGCCACTGATTCAGAGGGGGCTCAATTCTTACGCCACTGCCTTGCTTTGCAGCAGTGGCGCAAGGCACAAAAATTATGCCTTTCCGGACTCGTTTTATAACGCAATTCTACGACGATTCTTGGATGGTTTATTTTGGTTTTTTGGAGTTCTTTGAGCATTGTTAAAGCTTCAAACACTTCAATACACTCCTACATACTCCTACATGATCAAATCATGAAACATGAATAGTGATCAAAAATGTCTAATGAAGCCATGGGCGACTAAAATTCCTATTTTTGCGATCGAAATGACGAATGAGAATCTCGTAAGAGAATATTGTCGTGACATTACGGAATTATGTAAACATGAGATATATGGTGAATAGTACATGAAATTTGATGGGTTACATGGATATGTGTTATTGGGCCCAAATTTAGGCCCAAAATGAAATTAAAAGACATGGCCCAAAGGGCAAAATGACCCATTCTTCCACTTTGACCACATTAAATGCCAAAGGAATGGCTAAGTATGACTTGGGGTCTATATAAAGGCCCCAAGATCAGATTTTTATTGTCCAAAACTCTCATGCCTTTAAGATATTTTTCTCAACATTTCTCTAAGTTCCAAACCCTAAAGCAAATAGTTCCTTTGGACTCTTTGGACAAGATCATCCTATTCCAAGCCTTGGTAAGTATTTATTCTCATGGATTAACATATTATATGCACGGGAGATTATGTATATTATGATAGTTGTGTTGGCAAGATGGTGAATAGTGTATTTTTGCTTTTGGTGAAAGATGTGCTATCTTGGTGATTTGAACTTGAATTAGGACTTGTGCCTTTGATGAAAGGGCATGGTATGGACAAACTATGAACATGTATGGTGTTATTTTTGGTATTAAACTTGTTATTGTCTATAAGTGGAAATTGTGAGATTTTGGCCGATATGTGTTATGAGGTGTATTAAGGTAATTTGCTGGATTATTTGTGATGTGGTATGGATAAGAAAGTGTAAAGGAGAAGTGTTGTGGTGAAATGTATCAATTATCATGTATTGGTCAATGTTGGGAATATTATAGAATTTTTGGAATAGTAATTTTATCAATGGTTTTGTCAAGGGGAAATGACATGTTTAAGGGCAATCATGTGAATCATTGATGTTATACGCATTTGTAAAGTAGTTGATGGTTAATGTGAATCACGTTATCCATTTGTGTTGTAGAGTGACACATAAAGAAGGAGTGGGACTATTGTATGCACCTCTAGGATTATATATTCGTATTGCGAATCCAAGGTATGTAAGGTTACTCTGTCCGTATCTTTCTGCGGCAAATAGTATTCACATTGACATTTCACTAGTCCTATCCCGAAATGTACTAAGGTATCCCATATCCGGTTATCAATGGTCATTGTCATATATTTCCTACTCATTGATCATTTGTGAATCTCATGTCTCATATTCATGAATAATGTTCCAAAAGCTCAACAAGGTTGTGTTCCGATGTTCCAATAGTGATTATACTCATGTCTCTTGTTCATGGAATATTGTCCAATGGTTCCAATGGTGTTATGGTGCTAATAATGTTATGTTTCTCACAATGTGTATTCTCATATGTCTCTCACTCATTGGTTAATGATCCAAGTTCAAATAAAGATATGGCTAGCATTGTATCAATCTCAAAGTATCAATCTCAAAGTAATGAATAAAGTAATGCAAATGTGGTTAATGATTGAGTACGGGTGGTAGCTTTAGGGGAAAAATGCCTAGCTCAAGCCGAACCCGAGATTATTGGATCAGGGGGCAGCTTTGGGGGCAATATGCCTAGCTCAAGCCAAACCTGACGGGGGCAGCTCTGGGGGTGAAAACCTAGCTCGAGCCGAACCTGATATGTTGATTTAGAGGTGGCAGGTCTAGGGGCATAAGCCTAGCTCGACCCGATCCCTATGCATTGATTTATGGGTGGCAGGTCTAGGGGCATAAGCCTAGCTCGACCCGATCCCAACATGACGATATGTTATGTAAAAACCCACTGATCAGTAGGGGCCCGGGTACATTGTGACACATGTAACGAGCATTGAAGTAAAGAAAGCAATGAAAGTAATACACATGGTTTCCAAAATGCAAATGGTGACTTATTCACATTGATTATTCATTTGTGTATTGTACAGTTTCATCTGAGCCTTGCATACTCAGTACTTATTTCGTACTGACCCCTCTAGGGGAATTTACCTTACTTGCTGCAGGCGCAGGCACTAGTAGGCCTCCACAGTAGGTTGCCAGTGTTGCGGATCTTTGGTGAGCTCCAGTTAGTTCGGGGCTTCTCCGAGTCACAGTTGTTCATATGTTTTGGTGTTGTACATGTTGTATAAAGCGGGGACTTGTCCCGACTTTTTGTTCATTTTGGTCAATGCTTTGTTAGAGGCTTTTGTAGACGGATGTGGGTGTATAAATGTCAAAGGGATATGTCGTTCTTGACTTGGTGGCCTCAACGGCCCAGTTTCGCATATGTATATATGTCATGTTACATGAATTCCATTGTTGGTATCTATAGCTATTATGTGATTATGAGTTTCTTATGGCATGCATATGATTGAACATAGGCAAAGGTTGGTTCTCTCGGGACTTATCGGCTACGGGTGCCAATCATATCTCGATGGGATTCGGGGAATGACAAAAGTGGTATGAGAGCAGGTCGTTCTAAGGGTGTCTACAAAGCCGTGTCTGAGTAGAGTCTTACTTATCAATGTGTTGTGTACCACATTTATAAGTAGGAGGCTACGGGACATTTAGGATGTTGTTTCTTCTCTTCATTCTAGATCGTGCAATAGAGCCAAAGTTGTAAGTGAAATTTTATCTGACCATTGAAATTTATTTTTCTTGTTATAGTCACAATGCCAATGACAAGAAGAGGTCGCGGTAAACGTAAGAGGATTGATAGAATTGTTGGTGAAGGAACCAGTGTACCACCTGATCAAGTTAATCAAGGTGATACCGAGTATGAATTTATGTCGCGAGCTTCCTCCACTCCCTCTGTACCAGAAGAGTCGAGTAGGAGAAGCGTACCTGTAGAACCACCAGTCAATACTACGGACCAGGATCTTAGAAATGTAGTTCATATGTTAACACAGTTAGTGGCAGCCCAGAGTCAAGGACGAGCTGGTCCAATGACACATGATGATGATGCGGCTAGAGTAGCAAGTCCCAGAACACAGGATTTCCTAAAATTGGACCCTCCTATTTTCACAGGGTCAGATCCAAAAGCAGATCCACAGGACTTCGTGGATCAAATTCAGAGGGCCTTGGAAGTTATGCATTTGACAGGGGTCGAAACAGTTGAACTTGCTGCGTATAGGCTGAAAGGAGAGGCGATATTATGGTACGAGGATTGGAAGAAATCCCGTGATATTGGTGCAAATCCACCTACATGGAAAGAGTTTAAAGTGGCTTTCCTCGATCATTATCTTCCTTATGAGATTCGGGAGGCACGTGCGGATCAGTTCTTAAATCTACGACAGGGAAATCTGAGCGTCAGGGACTACAGTTTGCAATTTAATTCCTTGGCTAGATATGTGCCAAATGTGGTGGCTACGATGACAGACAGGGTCCATAGATATGTGGACAAACTAGAGCCATATTTGGTACGGGATTGCACTATTGCTGCCTTGAATAAAGACATGGATATAGTGAGAATTCAGGCCTTCGCTCAGAAAATGGAAGACCAACGATAGAGGAGAAGAGTGCATGAGTTTGACAAGGGACAGTCCAAAAGGGCTAGACCTATGGGACCACCTATGATGTCCCAAGGAGGATCTAGACCTCGTATGTTCCCTAGACCACCTAGACCGTCATTTTCTCATTCTATAACAGGCGCTTATTCTCAGTCTCGAGGGTTTAGAGGTGGTTCAGCTGGGCAGAGTAGTGGGGTCCATGGATCACAAGTAGCAGATTTTCCTCGTCAGCAGTGTCAGCATTGCGGGCGTATTCATTCAGGCACATGTCGGTTAGGGATGAATGTCTGCTTTTGGTGTGGTATGCCGGGGCATATAGCGAGAGATTGTCCACAGCGGAGCATGGGTGGTATAGCACGACCAGCTGGGTCGGCTGTTGTGTCATCAGCATCGGTTCCTTTACTGGGCCGGGGGGTGCAGCCTATTGGCCGTGGTAGAGGTGCCAGAGGAGCAACCAGTACTAGCGGGGTCAAGAATCGCACTTATGCTTTGGTGGACCGCCAGGATTCAGAGGCTTCCCCTGATGTTGTCACAGGTACATTATCCATCTTCTCACATAATGTATATGCACTAATTGACCCAGGTTCTACATTTTCCTATGTTACCCCATTGGTTGCTGCGAAATTTGCAAAGGCACCAGAATTATTAATTAAATCAATCGAAGTGTCTACACCGGCTGGTGAATATATTATTGCAAAGAGAGTATATCGTAACTGTGTGGTAACTGTGTGTGGTTATGATACATTGGTCGATCTCATTGAATTAGACATGGTGGATTTTGATGTGATCATGGGGATGGATTGGTTGGCCTTTTGTTATGCCACGGTAGATTACCGGGCCAAGAAGGTGCAATTTTGTTTTCCGCAAGAAAATGTTCTTGAATGGCAGGGTAATGTAGGGGCACCACGAGGAAGATTTATTTCCTATCTGAAAGCCAGGAAAATGATTGCTAAGGGTTACGTATGCCATTTAGTACGGTTGAAAGATACCGAAGCGGAACCACTAACTCCGCAGTCGGTTCCAGTGGTTAATGAATTTCTAGATGTATTCCCAGAGGATCTTCCAGGCTTACCCCCAGAACGGGAAGTAGAATTTAGCATTGATGTGATTTCGGGCACTCAGCCCATTTCTATTCCTCTATATAGAATGGCTCCAACAGAATTGCGTGAATTGAAGGAGCAATTGAAGGATTTGCTGGACAAAGGCTTCATTAGGCCTAGTATGTCTCCGTGGGGTGCGCCGGTATTATTTGTGCGAAAGAAAGATGGCACCTTGAGAATGTGCATTGACTATTGGCAATTGAATAAGGTGACGATCAAGAACAAATATCCCCTCCCTCGAATTGATGATTTGTTTGATCAGTTACAGGGTGCCAAGTGTTTTTCAAAGATTGACTTGAGGTCGGGTTACCATCAAGTCAGAGTTAGGGAAGAAGATGTGCCTAAGACAGCTTTCCGAACACGGTATGGTCATTATGAATTTTTAGTTATGTCATTTGGACTAACAAATGCACCAGCTGTGTTCATGGATTTGATGAATAGGGTGTTTAAGCCATTTCTGGACGTGTTCGTCACGGTATTTATTGATGACATCCTGGTTTATTCAAGAACACTGGAGGACCATGCTAATCACTTATGGCAGGTGTTACAGATTCTCCGTGAGCGTAAGTTGTATGCCAAGTTCTCCAAGTGTGAGTTTTGGTTAAAATCAGTTGCATTCTTGGGCCACATTGTGTCAGCTGAAGGTATACAGGTTGATACACAAAAGATTGAAGCAGTGAAAAATTGGCCAAGACCTACGTCCCCCACAGAGATTCGTAGTTTTCTTGGACTAGCAGGTTATTACAGAAGATTCGTGGAAGGTTTTTCCTCTATTGCTGCACCGTTAACAAAGCTTACACATAAGGCAGTAAAATTTCAGTGGAATGATGCGTGTGAGAAAAGCTTCCAAAGGTTGAAAGATAAATTAACCTCCACACCAGTTTTAGTGCTTCCCGAAGGTACCGAAGGTTATGTAGTGTATTGTGATTCTTTTGGGGTTGGCCTCGGATGTGTATTGATGCAACACGGTAATGTCATAGCATATGCCTCACGACAATTGCGGCCACACGAGAAAAGTTATCCCACACATGATCTTGAATTGGCAGCAGTAGTTTTTGCTTTAAAGATATGGCGTCATTATTTATATGGGGTTCATGTTGACATCTATACGGATCACAAAAGCTTGCAATATCTTTTTAAGCAGAAGGAACTCAATTTGAGGCAACACAGGTGGTTAGAGCTTTTAAAAGACTATGACATTGATATTCTTTATCACCCAGGCAAAGCAAATGTAGTAGCTGATGTATTGAGTCGTAAGGCAGTAGAAAGCACTAGTGGTCAGTTGAATGAAAAACATGAGATAGTCAAAGATTTGAATCAATTAGCCAGCTTGGGAGTTCGCCTTATTGAATCCTCAGATGATAGAGTTATTGTGCAGAATGCAGCAGAATCCTCCTTAATAACCGAAGTGAAAGAGAAGCAATTTGTGGATTCTATTTTATTGCAACTAAAGGAAAATGTGCAGCAGAATTTGACCAAGGCATTTGATATTACACCGGAAGGGGTGCTTCAATGTCAAGGGAGATTATGTGTACCAGACGTAGATGAGCTGAGGACACGAATAATGACAGAGGCGCACCATTCGCGCTATTCCATTCATCCGGGTGCTACTAAAATGTACCATGAATTGAAAGAAGTGTATTTGTGGGGCAACATGAAAAAGAACATTGCAGAATTTGTCGCGCAATGCCCAAATTGTCAACAAGTGAAAGTGGAACATCAGAAATCGAGAGGTTACATGCAATGTATCAATCTTCCAGTCTGGAAATGGGATATGATTAATATGGATTTCATTACGGGTTTGCCTCGTACATTGCAGAAATTTGATTCTATATGGGTCATAGTGGACAGGCTTACCAAGTCAGCGCATTTTCTACCAGTGAAGACGACCTATACAGCTGAAGATTATGCGAAGTTGTATGTGAAAGAGATAGTACGATTGCATGGATTTCCACTTTCTATTATATCAGACAGAGGAGCACAGTTCACAGCACACTTTTGGAGATCTTTTCAGCAAAGTATGGGTACACGGGTGAATTTGAGTACGGCTTTCCATCCTCAGACTGATGGACAAGCAGAACGTACCATTCAGACACTTGAAGATATGCTACGAGCTTGTACGTTAGATTTTCAAGGCAGTTGGGATGACCATTTGCCTCTTATTGAATTTGCTTACAACAATAGCTATCATTCAAGTATTAAAATGGCACCTTATGAAGCCTTGTATGGAAGGAAATGTAGATCACCAATTGGATGGTTTGAAGCGGGTGAAACTGCTTTACTTGGACCCGTTATTGTTCATCAGGCTATGGAGAAATTTAAAGTGATCCAACAGCGGTTACAAATGGCCCAAAGTCGTCACAAGTCATATGCCGATGTTAGAAGAAGAGGGCTTGAATTCGCCATAGGTGATTGGGTATTTTTAAAGGTGTCACCGATGAAAGGGGTAATGCGGTTCCGAAAGAAAGGAAAATTGAGTCCACGTTACATAGGCCCATATGAGATCATTAGAAGATTTGGGCAAGTTGCGTATGAGTTGGCACTACCCCAGGACCTTTCCTCAGTCCATCCGGTATTTCATGTTTCAATGCTTCGAAAATGCATAGGAGATCCTTCTCGTATTATTCCCGTGGAGGATGTTCAAGTTACGGAGGATCTTACTTATGAAGAGGTACCCATAGCTATTCTAGAGCGACAAGTAAAGAGATTGAGGAATAAATATGTCGCATCCGTAAAAGTTCTTTGGAGGAATCAACAAAAAGAGGAGATCACATGGGAAGCGGAAGAAATGATGAAATCCAAGTATCCCCATCTATTTCAAATGGAACAAAAAGTTCACAGTGCGGAGGTAGAACAATAACAAGTAAGTATTTAAGAGCATTATGTGTATGTGTATACGTAAAGTAAAGATGCAATTGTTGTATATAAGACGATGTTGTTAACATTCGAGGACGAATGTTTCTAAGGGGGGAAGAATGTAACACCCCGTATTTTTTTTTCTTTCTAACCTCACTTGATACCTTGGGGTCATATCTACCTAGGTGTTAAGATGCCATGAGTGTGTGTTTTATAGTGTCATTGGTGAAACGTTTGACATCGGACCTAATATGTGCGATTAGACCTTGTAGGAGGTATTTTGTGGTTTCGTGGAGCATTTGGTTGATACCCCGTACATATTCTAACCTCATTTGGTGACTTGGAGTCATGTTTACTTGATGAGTAAGATCACTAAGTAAGTATATTGTAGTGTTATGATAAGGTATTGGAAGGTATGAAAGTATTGGAGAAGTGGCCGAAAAATTCAGCAAGGTGCTAAAACTTGCGCCACTACCCTGTTACAGGGGTGTGGCGCAAGCCACTGATTCAGAGGGGGCTCAATTCTTGCGCCACTGCCTTGCTTTGCAGCAGTGGCGCAAGGCACAAACATTATGCCTTTCCGGACTCGTTTTGTAACGCAATTCTACGACGATTCTTGGATGGTTTCTTTTGTTTTTTTGGAGTTCTTTGAGAATTGTTAAAGCTTCAAACACTTCAATACACTCCTACATACTCCTACATGATCAAATCATGAAATATGAATAGTGATCCAAAATGTCTAATGAAGCCATGGGCGACTAGAATTCCTATTTTTGCGATCGAAACGACGAATGAGAATCTCGTAAGAGAATATTGTCGTGACATTATGGAATTATGTAAACATGAGATATATGGTGAATAATACATGAAATTTGATGGGTTACATGGATATGTGTTATTGGGCCCAAAATGAAATTAAAAGACATGGCCCAAAGGGCAAAATGACCCATTCTTCCACTTTGACCACATTAAATGCCAAAGGAATGACTAAGTATGACTTGGGGTCTATATAAAGGCCCCAAGATAAGATTTTTATTGTACAAAACTCTCATGCCTTTAAGATATTTTTCTCAACATTTCTCTAAGTTCCAAACCCTAAAGCAAATAGTTCCTTTGGACTCTTTGGACAAGATCATCCTATTCCAAGCCTTGGTAAGTATTTATTCTCATGGATTAACATATTATATGCATGGGAGATTATGTATATTATGATAGTTGTGTTGGCAAGGTGGTGAATAGTGTATTTTTGCTTTTGGTGAAAGATGTGCTATCTTGGTGATTTGAACTTGAATTAGGACTTGTGCCTTTGATGAAAGGGCATGGTATGGACAAAATATGAACATGTATGGTGTTATTTTTGGTATTAAACTTGTTATTGTCTATAAGTGGAAATTGTGGAATTTTGGCCGATATGTGTTATGAGGTGTATTAAGGTAATTTGCTGGATTATTTGTGATGTGGTATGGATAAGAAAGTGTAAAGGAGAAGTGTTGTGGTGAAATGTATCAATTATCATGTATTGGTCAATGTTGGGAATATTATGGAATTTTTGGAATAGTAATTTTATCAATGGTTTTGTCAAGGGGAAATGACATGTTTAAGGGCAATCATGTGACTCATTGATGTTATATGCATTTGTAAAGTAGTTGATGGTTAATGTGAATCACGTTATCTATTTGTGTTGTAGAGTGACACATAAAGAAGGAGTGGGACTATTGTATGCACCTCTAGGATTATATATTCGTATTGCGAATCCAAGGTATGTAAGGTTACTCTGTCCGTATCTTTCTGCGGCAAATAGTATTCACATTGACATTTCACTAGTCCTATCCCGAAATGTACTAAGGTATCCCATATCCGGTTATCAATGGTCATTGTCATATATTTCCTACTCATTGATCATTTGTGAATCTCATGTCTCATATTCATGAATAATGTTCCAAAAGCTCAACAAGGTTGTGTTCCAATGTTGCAATAGTGATTATACTCATGTCTCTTGTTCATGGAATATTGTCCAATGGTTCCAATGGTGTTATGGTGCTAATAATGTTATGTTTCTCACAATGTGTATTCTCATATGTCTCTCACTCATTGGTTAATGATCCAAGTTCAAATAAAGATATGGCTAGTATTGTATCAATCTCAAAGTATCAATCTTAAAGTAATGAATAAAGTAATGCAAATATGGTTAATGATTGAGTACGGGTGGCAGCTTTGGGGGAAAAATGCCTAGCTCAAGTCGAACCCGAGATTATTGGATCAGGGGCAGCTTTGGGGGCAATATGCCTAGCTCAAGCCGAACCTCACAGGGGGCAGCTCTGGGGGTGAAAACCTAGCTCGAGCCGAACCTGATATGTTGATTTAGGGGTGGCAGGTCTAGGGGCATAAGCCTAGCTCGACCCGATCCCGATGCATTGATTTATGGGTGGCAGGTCTAGGGGCATAAGCCTAGCTCGACCCGATCCCAACATGACGATATGTTATGTAAAGACCCACTGATCAGTAGGGGCCCGGGTACATTGTGACACATGTATTGATAAACGAGCATTGAAGTAAAGAAAGCAAAGAAAGCAATGAAAGTAGTACACATGGTTTCCAAAATGTAAATGGTGACTTATTCACATTGATTATTCATTTGTGTATTGTACAGTTTCATCTGAGCCTTGCATACTCAGTACTTATTTCGTACTGACCCCTCTTGGGGAATTTACCTTACTTGCTGCAGGCGCAGGCACTAGTAGGCCTCCACAGTAGGTTGCCAGTGTTGCGGATCTTTGGTGAGCTCCAGTTAGTTCGGGGTTTCTCCGAGTCACAGTTGTTCATATGTTTTGGTGTTGTACATGTTGTATAAAGCGGGGACTTGTCCTGACTTTTTGTTCATTTTGGTCAATGCTTTGTTAGAGGCTTTTGTAGACGGATGTGGGTGTATAAATGTCAAAGGGATATGTCGTTCTTGACTTGGTGGCCTCAACGGCCCAGTTTCGCATATGTATATATGTCATGTTACATGAATTCCATTGTTGGTATCTATAGCTATTATGTGATTATGAGTTTCTTATGGCATGCATATGATTGAACATAGGCAAAGGTTGGTTCTCTCGGGCCTTATCGGCTACGGGTGCCAATCATGTCTCGATGGGATTTGGGGCGTGACACTATGTTATGTGTAAAGATATGTAGTAGAAGTTGACATAACTGATAGACTCCAAAATAAAAAGATTAACCGAAGTGAAGGTTGTGTCAAGGTTTGCTCATCCATACTAGTACTTGCCAATAGCTAGAATATGCCATACTGCTTTTCTTAACCTTTGTGAGTTCGGTAACCTCGATTCCGGAGCTCCAACATGTTACTAGGTGACTCTAAGTGGGACTCAAGATGTGAGGTGTTACAATATCCCTTGGGATTATTCGTCCTCGAATGATGGCTATAAACTTATTGAAAGCTCTACATGCCAGAAATAGAAAGGGCAACTTTACTCAAGAACATTAATGAGTCAGATTCCACCTGCATGTTGTGAAGACCCTTGTTATTGCATATACTAATGGCTTTCAAATTGGCCTTAGATTCAACCAAACTATTGCTACATCATTTGCCAGAATGATCTCTAAAAATCCCCCTCCTCCGGTTGACCTAGGATTGCCTTTATTACAACTATCCACGTTCGATTAAACATATACTTAATCTCTGGTCTCCTCCAAAATAACTATAAAAGTAGTCACTGGTGTTAAATTTTCCACCATGTTGATGTTGATTTTGTCAATCCAGCTTGTAGCCTACTGAAGCTCAGAAAACTGATAATAGATTTGTGCAACTCAAATCGCACCTTAGTATAATATATCCGTCCAGGCAACTTGATATTGAGTAAAAATAAAGAATTCACTATCCTTGTCATGTTGATCATTATTCTTATATATAATTGTTTACTCAAAAACTTTGTTTTTATAATAATCATACTATATTATTTTATGAAAACGTATATTACATGATTCGACAATGCACGTGTCGAAAAACTAGTGTGTATATATATATATATATATATATATATGCCACTAGCTATATCTATCAAGGGAGTTCGATGAGGCTTTCCACATAGCTAGCATTCCGGCCGGCCGTCAAGATTAGTCAAAAATTCAGTGTTATCACCATAGCGTTTCTGCTCGTCATCAGAACGGAAGAAACTTCTACCAGGATTCTTTCACACATACTCCTTCATGATCCATACATTCGCCCGATTATAGAAGTAATTGAAAGAAGCACAAAGACAGTCCCTTAGTACCCCTATTCTTGTTTCCATACTACTACGACTATGCTCTTCATGTTCAGGCAAATCCAACTCTCCATACGTCTCTTGACAGGTTTATCTAAAAAATATTCCTAACAGTATGACTTCTGCCCATGTGCTTAGGGTACGCCTCCCAGTGAAGAGCTCCATTCACCAGTAACGAATTGTAATCAAGTATGTGTGGACAATCCCTTAGTCTCTTCCAATAATTCTTCCTTAAACTATGAATGCTTATCATGCCTGTAATGGTTCGATCAATTATTTCTATCACTTTGTAATCATCTGTAGATTCATCATAGCCGAATCCATAGGTAATTGTAATCTTTCGACACGTCCTCGAATCTCAATGTAGGCACCTGAACTTCGAAACTTCTCGACTTTCCTGGTTGGTAGATTCCACAAAACCGGCTTTTCATGAAACTGTTTTGAGAAGCAAATTCATCCATTACAACAACCCCAATTTATAAAGTTACCGTCAAGGGGTGTTATTTTCTGAGTCTGTTCATTGTCGAGAGAACACCGATAGGGAAAACTGGAAATAGAACAAACAAGTCCATAATTGGATACAATATTGTTCTTCTTTGAAACTTTGACATGACCTTTTGCAAATTCAGGGCTCGAGATCTCAGAAAACCACAATTTTGATACACACTTGAATCGTGAGAGACTTCACAGGGGACCTCATGAGTATCTCTGTGATGATTTCTTGTGGAATAATAATAAGAGATCTGCTTATTTTCTTATCAAGTTGTTCCATGGAATTCGTGTTTATTTTTTAACTCTGTGGTTTCGGTAAGAGTGACAAAAAGGTTTAAAAACAAAAAAACAGTGACACAAGTCTTAAGTATTGAGTAGGAGGTGACAATTTTAAGATTAGTGTTAATGACACTAATCTTAAAATCGTGAAGTTTTATTATTTACACAAAGACCCCTACATTCACCAACATACCCCACCCCCAACACACCTCTTCTGTCGCCGCCGTTGGTGCCACCACCACTCCTCCTCCTACACCACCCCAACCCACCCCCTCCACAGCTTTTTTGTCGTTGCCACCACCACCACCACCTCCTCTTCCTCCACCATCACCACCACCACCATTACCACCTCTTCCTGAACCACCACCATTTCCTCCTCCTACACCACCGCCGCCTATTCTTTCTTTCTCCTCCACCACCACTACTATCAACACCGCAACAACTGCAACCTTCTCCCTCGGCGTCACCTCCAGCACCACCACCTCCCCCTTTACCATAAATATCATCTTCTTCGTAGGCTCCTCCTCCACCACATTTTTTTTCAGAAATTAAGCAACTATCAAAGTTGCTGCAACAACAATCGTAGTTGCTACAACAACTTCGATAGTTGCTACAACAACTTCGATAATTGCTACAACAACTCTGATAGTTGCTACAACAACTACAATAATTGTTGTAACACAACAACTAATAGTAGTTGCTGCAACAATTATTGTAGTTGTTGCAGAAACTAATAGTAGTTGCTGTAGCAATTATCGTAACTGTTGTAGCAACTATGGTAGTTGCTGAAGCGACTATCATAGTTGCTTAATTTTCTGCATTATTTCTTCAATCATTTTTAAAAAATCAAAATTTTTATTTCAAGTTCTCAAAATTAAAAAAAATAGTCCATAAAAATTAAAAAAAGAAGAAGAACGACGATAAAAAGGCAAAGAAAATCAAGAAGAAAAGACGGAGGAAGAGGGAAATCTGAAGAGAGAAAGAAAAAAATAAAAAAAAAAGAAGCAGATGGGGGAGAAAGAAATTTAGAGAGAGAGAAAGAAAAAGAAGAAAGATTGAAAAGATAAGGAAGGGGGGAAATTCTAAAATTTGAAATTTGGAATGAGAGGAAATACTTTTTAAAAAATTATAAGTTTTAAAAAATTACACTTTACACCCCAATTAACTTAATCAGAATTTAAGTGAAGCTTTGACCTTAGCTGGTCAAAGTCGTCACCATTTTTAATTTAAAGACTTTTTTGTCACCGTCCACTCAATTTTCTCTAGTGCCATGCCCGCCTATATATATAGGTGTGAAGACGAGAAATCCCAATCCTTCTTGAACAAGAAAAGCCAATGCAATGAAGATTTCTTTTTCGGCAAGAAACTAAATCCCTTTTTGAATAGGTTTATTTCCCACCCCCTTCTTCCTTCCTCCCTTTTTCTTTTTAAATAAGAAAAATAAAGCCTTGGTGCTAGTCCACAACAAATCACATAAAAACCATATTTTATCACCAAAAATCTTTTGTGACGAAGAAAAAATCGTTGATCGTTCCTCCTTAAATCACGCATCACTAAGTATATACAAAGACGATTTAATATTTCGATAAATAAATTTGCATTAACTACAAAATTCTCTTTTGTCCCCAAATACATAGTAATACATAGTATTTATGATGAAATCATTCGTAAAAAAAGTATAAAATTTTTGTATGCTAAGTTTGGTCGAACTGTTGTAAATCTTATGAAAAATATATCTTCATAATGAACATTTGTATGGAATTCACATAGCTTGAGGTGTGTCAGACACTATTCTTAAGGTTATTTCACCCGTTATGAGTGTATTCCCAGAATTCAACAAGCTCTTCTAGTATAAAGTAGAAGCCAAAAACTAACAAAGATTCAACGAAGAGAAAATCCGAGCACAAAAGAATATAGGAAGAAGTGATCTTTCTTCACTCTCACTAAGAAAAGGACTGGGAATCTCAATATATAAGAACTATCTATCATCAAAATTGATTGGTAACTTCTGAACGTTTTTTGTGGCTAGCTAAATGATAATCACCCTTCAAGAATAATAATAATGACTCATTTAAATATAATAATGTCTCATAAATGATATGTTGCCATCATAGGCTAATAATCTTAGAATATTGGTCAAACAAGGTCATTTAAGGAGTGGTAAAAGGTATATTATAAAGAGTATTAAAGATGATTAATATCTATTAATTCATGGTAGTAAAGGATTAAAAATATGTTATACTTATTTTTGAGATACTATATTATTTTTCTAACAATCCCCTACATATCTCAAAAATAATAATATTTAGGAATAGAACAAATAAGAAGTTTTGCTGGATTTTCACATATGAGTACAATGCATCGAATCTGGTGTCCGTAGATTATGAACCAAACCTAGATAAAATAAAATAAAACTTACAGAATAATTGGTGATTTTTAGAACTTCTATGAACCAAGAATTCTTTGGTAAGCTCATGGTCTTATTCTATCACATTATACTCGCACAATCTTTGTCGTTATCGCGGTTTTACACTAAGAGGCCATGCGCGTGTCCTGGTATTCATGAGTGCTCTAGAAATTTGTCACAATTTCATAGGAGCAACACCACTCCATACTCATATAGGTCCAATCCTCAAGTGTATTCTATAGAGCAATACACCACCTAGAAAGGATATGAATTGGATTAAGAGTTTTAACTCAACCCTCACTTTGCCTTGCAGTACTGCACTATATTCACACATCATAGGAGAGACATAATTTATAGTGCTTACTTAATCAACTAATGACTTGTTATTACCCATATGAACCTAATTCATGGGATCTCCAATCAAATAGGTTGGGTTACCATAATTGTTGATCTTCTCAACTTGACTAAATATTTCACTCCCCTCGATATTTCTATTAGTCTGTGAATTGATCAGATTCACCTCTGACTACACATAATTTATTTACGTAAATACTTTCACCTTACAATAGCTGCTTTATCACATTATGTCTCAAACACATGTATCTAATTTTGCCATAAAATTTTTATCTTTCCAACACAACTAATGTTGCTTCAAAACCATAAAATATATATAGACACATGGATTTTATTTCAACCCGAATGCTCACTAAGAGATCTCTTAACCACTTAGCCTCATCACTAACTAACTCCAAAATAATAAATTATAGTTGGCTAGTTTTCATGTTATAACACCCCACCAAGGATAACAAATAATAACTCATGGACTTTGTCTTATTTAAATCAAAGATTCAATTAGCATCATTAGTACAATAAGAAGTCCAGTGTATTCAATACCAATATTATCATCAATAAAAGTGTCACTACCCAAAAGTTGATGTCATGGTGACACCTACCGAGATCCAGCCTTGGTAGGTATGCCAATTACCCAAAAAGAATAGGAAATTTGAAATGCACACTAAATAAAATAAATGAGACTTCTAGAACGAAATCAAGTCAACACACACATATATATAGCGGAACTATGAAATAAAACATACACAAAACCCCCAAAATCTGATGTCATAAGTACAAGAGCATCTAAAACACAACCAAATATTGAATACATAAATTCGTCTCTGAAAATGAGTAAAGACAAGAAGAGGCCCAGAATCAGCTCTGAACTCTCGAGTACACCAGTACCTTAAAGTATCAACTCTGAGTAGCATGAATCAGTTGCTGCATCTCGTACTCAAGCTAGGATCTGCACTGAAATGGTACAGTAGGGATAAATACAGTCCACTTGTACTCAGTAAATATCATAGGTGAGAAAAGCAGAAAATAATACAAGTAAAAGATACTATGAGCATGTCACCTGCAAACAGAAAAGTTTCCAAATGGTAGCTCACACCGTCTCCACTAACAGTTTTATAATATAAGATCGATACAGGAACAACTAAGCACACACACACACACAGAGACACACACACACATATATATATATATATGGAAACTAAGTACAAATCAAGGGTACATAAAGGAAACACGAAAAAATGCATATGCAATGTAATGCAATGCTGATGGGATCATGATGAATGATTGAAACTCATTGCATGACCTTTTGTAGACACCTCTCGAGCCTCAGTGCTCCAAAGGCAGGACCCATGAAGGGGTTTGTAACCCATATACTACTTCAAATCTCAACTAACCTCTCTGACTAATGTTCACGGATCAAGGATTTTATAAGGTGTCACATTCACCTCTCCGGTTATTATTCACGGATCAAGAATTTTTCATAAAATATCTCATTTTCTTTCAAATAAGTGTTTCTCAATGGTACCAATGTCTCATGAAATATGTATGTATGAAATAAGGATGTAATGCTCACAACCAATTAGTATGAAGATAATAATCCATTCAATACATGTATAGGTGAGCTCAGAATCAACTCAACGTGTCAGCAATTCATGATATCAGTTCTCGAATGGTACCACCATAATAAATAGTTATATAAGACATCAATAATATCAATCCAACCTCTTACTTGGGTATTTCTATTATGATAGAGACAGTAATGCTCAAATAAGGCCTATAACATCCATTTAATCCCACGCACGGGTATCACATGAATAACAATGGTAGTTAATGCACAAATAAGCCCTATGATGTCAAATAAAGCCCTCGCACGGGCAACACGCAATATATGATATCTCAAGTCAACAACAATAAGCATATAAGCCCCCACACGGGCACACAATATTAATAACAATCTTGAAATAATACTCCCATGGCTAATTTCCCCAACCCATATCATGATTTACTCGTTTATTAACTATCCATCCCAGTCTAAAGAAAGTTAAGCCAAAGCCTACCTCGTGGTGACAAAAATCTGAGCCTAGAACCTTCAACACAGAGCCTTCCCCTTTTGAGCAGACTCAGAATGAGCTAAAACATTCAAATATAGAATTTACGCGTTAAAAGGAAGGTAATGATACCCATATCAACTATATTTAAGACTGGTCAAAAACGAATTTAAAAAAATGAGCTCGAAAACAAAAGGGATAAAACTGGAAGTTTTATTTTAGAAATATGTTCCCCAAGATTATAGGAGTCTATCATTGAAAACCCACATAAAAACGAGGCTTAAATCAAAGAAATACTATTTTAAGATTTTACCAGCAAAAACCCCAAAATCCATTTTGAAATTAAGATAAAAGAGTGTTTTTGATGATATAATCAATAGAAAATGATGGGAAGATGAATTAGAAGCTTACCCAACCAAGAATGGTGAATAAAACCCTCAAAATTGCCGCTTCCCAAAGTTCCTAGGTCCAAAAATAGTGGAATTCGTGAAAATGAAGTATTTATACTGTTCTGTGAACAGAACCTCGCGAATGCGGTCAACCTTTCCCGTTGGCGAGGGTCAACATTGATTAGGCCATTAATTTGGTCTTCGAGTTCGCGCCCAGACCATCGGGTTTGCGACAGCCCTGTCCTTTCGCAATGAAGGGACCACTCGACCCTGACCCAACAAGTCTTCGTGATGGTGGTTGCCCACCTCGCGATCGTGACGAAGGGTTATTTCCTTCTCTATATTCACGGATAGTGTCCCGTGTTCGTGAAGAAGAAATCCACCTGCACTAGATATCAACAATTGCTGAGTTTTTGGCAAGTTGAAACGTCTCTAAACAGGCCCTCGAGATTTGGTTGGGACCCCACAGAAATAAATCATATATGTTGCCAAACTATTTACGATGTTTTGGACTCAATAAAAATGTCAGATTTTTGAAAAATAAGTCATTTTCAACAAATTAACCCCTGTGACCCTATTTAGGCATTTTCACTAGTTTTTGAAATAAGGATCGAAATGCAAAATAAGGGTTCTGAACCCAAACCAACCTTGCTACAAATCAAAAATCAATGTTTCGGATCTAATGGAACTGACTAAATCACTATCCGGTGCTCAAATCATGAAATGTTGACCGAAGTCAAATTAATGGATTTTAAATCCTCTAAAGTCTCAAACTCTCTCAAATCATCCCTTAATTCGTTGGGGATCGGGCCAACCATCCCTACACCTCATAATCAACATATAATAACTACGAGGAAGGGCAAAATAGTCAAAACACATAAAAAGGAAAATTTCACATAACAGGTTGTTACATTATCCACCACTAAAACACTAGTCCATCCTCAAACTAAAAGAAAATAAGGTACCTGGATCGGTGAAGAGATGGGGGTATCTACGACTCATGTTGGACTCGACCTCCCAAGTAGACTCCTTAACAGAGCGATGTCTTTACTGGACCTTCACCGACTCAATACTCTTAGACCTTAGCTTCCTAGTCTGCCTATCTAGGATATCAATAGGTTCCTCCTCAGATGACAAATCAGGGTCTAACACAACGGAATCCCATCAAATCACATAGGCATTATCAGGACGGTACCTCTTCAACATAGAGACATGAAAAACAGAATGAACAACCGATAGATGTGGAGGTAAAGCTAGCCTATATACCACATCACCATACTTTTAAAGGATATCGAAAGGGCCAATGAACCTCAGACTGAGCTTCCCTTTCTTCCCAAATCTCATCACACCCTTCATGGGTGAAACATTTAGTAGAACTCGATCTCTAATCGTATATGATACATCGTGGGCTCGACGGTCGGCACAACTCTTCTGCCTACTCTGGGTAGCCAATAGCCTCTGCTGAATTAGTCTCACATGATCCATCGAATCCCTTAACAAATATGTACCCCAAGGTCTCACCTCAAATAAGTTGAACCATCCCACAGGGGATCTACACCTCCACCCATATAAAGCTTCAAAATATGCCATCTGAATGCTGGAATGATAATTGTTGTTGTAGGTGAACTCCGCTAGGGGCAAGTACTAGGCCCAATGAGCTCGAAAGTCTATGATGCATGCTCGTAACATGTCTTCTAGCACCTGAATAGTCCTTTCAGACTGACCATCCATCTGAGGGTGGAAAGTTGTGCTCAAATCAAGCTGAGTACCCAACTCACTCTGAATAGTACTCCAAAAACCCGAGGTAAACACCGTACCTCTATCAGACACAATGGAAACAGGCATACCATGTGACCGAACAATATCTCTAATGTAGATCTTATCAGCATTATAACTCGCCCTCATAGGAATAAAATGTGTTGATTTGGTCAAATGATCCACAATCACCCAAACAAAGTTAAACTTCCCCAAAGTCGGGGGTAAACCAGCTATGAAATCCATGGTGATCCTCTCCCACTTCTACTCGAGAATAGGTATCCTCTGTATTGTACTACCCGATCGCTGATGCTCATACTTTACCTGCTGGCAATTCAACTACTTAGCCACAAACTCCACAACCTTCTTCATACCATCCCACCAATAATGCTACTTCAAATCATGATATATTTTGGCCGCCCCTGGTTGAATGGAATATCTAGAACAATAAACCTCCTTCAAGATTAATCTCACCCATCCACCAACTCTCGGCACATAGACTCGGCCACTAATTCTCAAAACACCATCAGAATCAAGAGATGTCATCCTGGCCTCGCCACCCAACACCCTATCACGAATCACCCTAAATCTTTCATCATTAAACTAATGAGCTCGAATCTGCTCCATTAAATAAGATCTAGTCTCAACAAAGGCTAAAACATGCTTGGGTGTTGAAATATACAGCCTAACCAACAGGTTAGCTAAGGGCCGAACCTCCACGGCCAAAGGTCACTCCTGATTCAAGAGATGAGCGAGACTCCCCAAAATGGTCGACTTTCAACTCAAGGCATCTGTAACCACATTTGCCTTACTCAGATGATAAAAAATAGTGAGATTATAGTCCTTAAGCAACTCAAGCCAACGTCGATGTCTCATATTAAGATCCCACTATGTGAAGAAGTACTGAAGGCTATGATGATCCAAGAAAATCTCACAGTGGACTCCATACAAGTAATGCTGCAACAACTTCAACATAGAGACGACTGCTGCCACTCCAAGTCATGGGTAGGGTAATTCTTCTCATGGTGCTTCAATTGACGAAAAGCATAAGCAATCACCTTTCCCTCCTACATCAACGCAACGCCCAAACAAACTCCCAAAGTATAAAAAAATATGGTAAATTCCACGCCCTCCGTGGGTAAGGTCAAGATAGGAGCCGAAGTCAACAACTCCTTGAGCTTTTGGATGCTCTCATCACAAGCATCCGACCACTGAAATACAACCTTTTTCTGAGTCAACTTGGTCAAAGGAGATGTAATAGAAGAAAAACCCTCAAAAAAATGCCACAAATAACCCGCTAAACCAATGAAACTCCAAATCTCGATAGGAAAAATAGGTCTAGCCCAATCACGAATCGCCTCTATATTGACCGGATCAACCATAATGCCATCCTTGGTCACCACATGACTCGAGAAAGAAATAGAATCCAACCAGAACTTGCACTTGGAAAACTTAGCATATAGCTTCTCATCACGCAATCTCTAAAGTACAGTCCTCATGTGTCTCACATGGTCGGCCTCATTCTTGGAATAAACCAAGATTTCATCTATAAACACAATCACAAAGGAGTCTAGATATGGTCGAAATACTCGATTCATCAACTCCATGAATGCTGTTGGGGTATTGGTCAGTCTGAATGACTTGACTAAGAACTCATAATGACTATATAAAGTCCAAAAAGCCGTCTTTGTAACATCTAAAGTTCTAATCCTCAACTGGAGATACTTGGATCTCAAGTTAATCTTGGAAAACACTGAAGCACCCTAAAGCTGGTAAAATAGATCATTAATGTGAGGAAGAGGATGCTTGTTCTTGACTGTCACCTTTTGAAAATGTTGATAGTCAATACATATACGCATAAAACCATCCTTCTTCTTCACAAAAAAGGCAGGATTACCCCAAGAAGATACACTAGGTCGAATGAAATCCTTACCCAACAAATCCTGTAATTGTTTCTTTAATTCCTTTAACTTAGTCGGGGCCATCTTATAAGGAGGAATGAATATAGACTTAGTCCCCGACTTAACATCAATAGCAAAATTGATATCATGGTCCGGAGGCATACCAGGCAAATCCATAGGAAACACATCCATGAACTCGTGATCAACCCGAATAGATTCCAAAAAAGGTGGGGATGCAAGACTAGTATCGCGAACATAGGCTAAATAAGACAAACACCCCTTTTTTACCATGCAACAAGCATGTAGGAAAGAAATAAATCCATTTGGACCCGAACTAAAAGTACCTTTCCAAGCTAACCTTGGCATACCCCGAGTAGCTAAGGTCACGGTTTTGGCATAACAATCTAAAATAGCATGATAGGGAGCTAACCAATCCATACCTAAGAATACATCAAAATCAATCATATCTAGGATAATCAAGTCTACCCAAGTCTCACGCTCCGCAAAGGTCACTACACAAGTTTGGTACACCCGATCCACAGCTAAAGAATATCCTACTTGGGTAGAAACACGAAGAGGCACAACAAGGTACTCATATGCAGCACCAAAACTAATAGAAAAATATGTAGACACATAGAAGAATGTAGACCCTGGGTCAAATAACACGAAAGTAGATCAGTAGCAAACTGGGATGATAACTGTAATAACTATATCAAAAAATGTAGAAACCCCGCATCCACCACCATGAGCTCCCCTAGCTCTACTTCAAACACCTCTAGTACCACCCCTGCCACTCTGTGAACCTCCTCTAACTGCAGAAATAGGAGTAGGGCAAAGTTGAAGCTGAGAACCCTATTGGGTAGGACCAAACACACGTCGAGGATAGTCTTTCTCCAAATGACCAACCTTATTACATACATAAAACCCTCTACTAACTGACTCAATCTGTGGAGGCCCAGAAGAGCTAGGACGACCGCTCTGGCTTGATAAACTGAATCTGGAACCTCCACCCACTTGACCCGATACCTAGCTACTTGGAGCCATAAAAACTGAAGACCTATCACCTGATCCTTGTAAAGCTGCCTGAACAGGCCTACCATGATAACCACAAGAACCTCTATCGGAGAAATCCCTACCTCGGGATGCATGTCCGCTAAACTCACCCTATCGGTGCACCTTCTTGGTGGCTCCCTGAGTAGCCTGGGTAATCGACTCAATCAACTTAGCATGCTATGCAATACTTTGAAAAAAAGCTCCTGAAACAACCATCTGAGATGTAGCCAATTGCTAAGAACCCTCCAATCCCTTGGTAAACTTTCTAATCCATTCTGACTCAGTAGAGATATTGGCGGTGGAATATCTGGATAAAGCAAGAAAGTGTGCCTCATACTTAGCAATAGACATGGAGCCCTGCTCAGGTGATCAAACTCATTTCTCATCTGATCCCTCAAAATTTAAGCCACAAACCTAACCAAAAAAGCCTCAAAAAACTGGGTTCATGACATAGCAGGCGAACCCAATAGTCTACAACCAGAAAGAGACCTCCACCATTATCCGACCACATCGATTAACTGATAAGTCGTATAAAAAATATCGTGAGACTCAAGGGATCCAACATTATGAAACCTCTTCTAGCAGTCAGTCAAAAACTCATATGCGTTCTCTCCAATTACACCACTAAACTTGGGAGAAACCAAGCTAATAATCCACTCGAACCTCTTTTGATCATCATAAGACATCACAGGACCCGAAGTAATCGGAGGAACAATAATTCTAGTAGGTAGTGAATCCATACATGGGGGTACCACGAAAGATGGTTGTACCCCTTAAGTCAGAATACCATAAGAAGAAACTAGTACTGGCTGTGGAACACCGCTAAAAGTGTGAGGAATACCCGGTACACTCAAAGGAACACCATCCAAAGGACTCAAGAGATGAATCAATAGATCCTATAGCACTGGGGTGTCAACCGAACCCTGTGGGACCTGAGATGGCCCAGACCCCCTAACTGATAGTTACCCTCAGCATACTCAACCTTAGGCACGGGAGAGGCCTCCCTAGCATATCCTCTAATTGGGGAAGATCCGCGTGCCCGTTCTCTACCTATGGGTCGGCCACGACCCCTACCTCGCCCCCTCTGACTGGGGCTCTAAAATTGGGTGCCGGCTCAGCAGCCATAGCATCTATGGACCTAATCCTCACTATCTGCACAGAAAAGAATGGAATGCAAGTTTAGAATTTAGGGTATGAATAACCCGCATGATAAGAAATCAAATTAGAAAAGTTTTTCCTAAAGATATCTTATATCCTCTCGAAGATAGATATGGATGTCTACGTACCGATCTGCGAGACTCTACTTGATATCCTGCTCTTACATTTATGAGACCGATAAACCTAGCGCTCTGATATCAATTTGCCATTATGACCTCAACTTTTGGTCGTGAAAAAAAGTAAAATTCATCATTAGCTTTTTCTTCTTCTAAATAATTGGAACAACGAGATCACATAACCTTAGCTGGATACCCCTACACTTTTAAATATTTTCAAAATACGAAATAGCTTTTTCTTAGTTCATAAAGCTTTCAATTTATAATGAACACACAAATTTATAGATTAAATTATATCAAAAACTTCATAGAAAAGAGATCATAATACCATTTACATATATCCCAACAAAATATAGTAAAAGATCTTGATGACTCTTCAATTATCAAATACACTTATTTTCACAAAATGAATTAAAAACATAACATTAGTAATTTGATATCAAGTGATAGTCCATTCATTAAAACCACCTAATTATTTTTCAAGATATTAAATTCATAACAACCATAAAATATCTATTAGATTTCACAAAGTGGAAATTGGGGACACATTTCAAAAATAATTAATTAATATATCAAGTACCTATTAATATACAATCTTAAAATAATAATTCTGTATATGAATTTAGAGATATCAATTTTTATTTTTTTTAACATAAGAAAACTGTAAACCATTTTCAAGTCTAACATGTAGTAAACAAAGTCTAGCATTTTCATCTTGGAAAACTTTGGCACACATAAATCATGGTCATAAGCTCATCTCCCACAAAAAAAATAAAAATTGTTAACATACTTATCAATCTCAAATCAAATTTTTACCAAACTTCTTCAAATGATCTCATAAACATCAAGTTGGTTCAAATATTATCACCTCTATACCACCTCAATTAATTTTAATAATTTTCATATGTGAGTTTACTATGAAGAATTTTTTCATTCTAAGAACTTCAGTAGTTCTAGATTCACATAAATAAATCATTCTTCTTCAACTTGGGTGTAAAACCCAAATTTAACTCTGTGCTTATTAGTAGCACCAAAGTCTAAAAACACTCAACCTTTCACATATTAGTCACAAGATTCACTTGAGAAATGACCGCAAAAAATTATATCATTCACTTACTCAAATTTATTTTTATTTAGCGAAATTATCATTTCTCAGAATCTTCAAGATTGAGGGGTATGTTCTCAATTTTCCACACACAAAGCTATTAAAATATAGACACACATGCACACAAACATACACACACACACACACACACACACACACACACATATATATATATATATATATATGTAACATCGTCACATACCTTATTAGCACAAACAAAAGAGACCAACATAATAAATGAAATCACTCGATCAAGAACGTCTTACTATAAAAATCAACACAGACTTGTGACATAACCCAGTCCTCATGCTTTACCAAATATTCATAGCCCTTATCAAAAAGAAAATTATTTGAGCAACTAGATGAGCCTTGTATGTGTCCGCTTCAACCCCTTGGCTCACATGCACAAAAAATCTCACAGATTTCTCCTTCCTCAAGGTTGCCACATGCAAACCATGTAGCAAGATAAATGATCCTTCTGAGACAACCTGAAGACCCCTTGAGGCTCAAGTTTTGATATAGATAAATCTTTTTTTGGTATAAGTCTATTTATGGTATGCATGCTAATTTTGGTCCAAGTATAACAAGGAGATGAGAGAGTCAGTCAGCTATTGTGTCCTTGATAAACAAGGAAATGATTTCTTAAGTTAGTTTTCAACTTAACTAAGGACAACATCTGAGCATCTTTAAAAGAAGAAAAGGCAACACGATTTTGACCACCTATTGTATACACAGAGAAAGCAATAATTCTCAAGCAATAGGAGATCACAAAAATCACATACAAGTCATCTAGTTGAGGCAAAGCTTAGTTAAGTTTTGCTTATAGCAAAGAGTTTATTGATTACTTAATTTTTGAGTCTGTGTAGAGTTTAGCTAGTTGGTTATAGCTTAGGTCTTGTGATAGTTTATGAGTTTTGCGTTGGTGAGGTTTTGTAACAAGAAGTAGGTTTGGCTTCTTGGAGAGTTGGTAGTTGAAACTGTTATAGTTAACTTTTTGAGTCTAGTTGATGAAATTAAGATTTTGATTATTAAGTTGTAATTCTAAACCTTGTTTAAGAATAATGGATTTAAGTTATGGTTATTAATCCTTGAGAGAGGAGGTTTTCCAAATAAATTGATTGTGCAAGTTTCTTTAAAACTCAAGTAAAATCTGCTAAGGACCAGGTTCTTGGTAAAAGTAGTTGGTACTAGTTTTCTTTCAATTGGTATCAGAGAAGGACTTTTTACTAAAGGTTAACACCTGAAAAAGATCCTATGGTTGTTCCTCCAACTACTCAGTAAGGCTCATCTCAAACAATACCTCCCTTGTTTAATGGAAAATACTATGGCTGGTAGAAGAATAGGATAATGGATCATCTCATGGGTGAAAGTGCTAATCTATGGAGTGTTGTGAATTTATAAAATGGGTGTCATTAAATTCGTATTCTTATGGGGATTATGTATTGAAACAGATTTTGACCATTTGGAAGCTTTACGGAAGGGTAAAGCCCTTGCAAATTAGCTTGCATTCGGATTCTTCGGTTGAGGTAGGTTACGGTTTAATTGGAGTTTAGACTCAATTTAATTTTGTGTGTGCTCCTAAATTGGATTCTTGTTGATTGGTATTCGGACATACTTGAATTTGATGATATTTATATGAATAATTATTGAAAATCAAACTTGATTGAATTTCCTTATGATTATAAGTGTACATGTAAATTTAGTACGATGTGGTGTATCCTGGGAGATAGTGTGGACTGAATAAAATATATATAATATGGTTATAGAGGATCGGGTACCACGCCGGTACGGTACATGGACTTAGATTGTCCCCTGCAGGTCATGACTAGTTGGGCAGAAATAAGTCCCTTAGTATGTGTGTACAGATTAGTGTTGGTTTTGAGAGATCATGCGTTTAATAAGTTGATAACGAGCTAATGGTATTCTAATTGCGAGGTTGAGAAGGACATAGTTGTTACTTATGGTATTATTGTTGATTTCATGGTTTTTTACAATATGGTTGATACTCTTGATGGTTACGTGGCTTGTTTGTAAGAATTGCTTGGCCCGTCATTGATGTATTTGCTGATTCATTGAATATTTGTTATGTGTTGAAGTCTGTCTACTTGTTATTTGATTTATATTGTATACATGCTATTAAATTGAGTTGACTTGTGATACCTACCAGTACATAGTGGCTTGTACTGATACTACCCTGTACTCTTCTTTTGTTGAGTGCGGAAAGTGTTCCAGGGGCTCAGACACGACCTCATCTCTAGCGTTTGATAGTTGATCTCGGTCTTAGATAAACGTACTATCCCAATGGCAGAACCAGAAGATGGAAAGGCACCAGTTCCAAAGGATAGGCAGGACTGGACACCTGGGATAAGATATCTATCCAAAACATTACTAAAGCTAGAAAGATATTAATTTGTGGATTGTTCCTGATAAGTACAATAGGATCTCTTCCCATTAAAGTGCTAAGCAAATATGGAATACACTTCAAACTACCTATGAAGGAACTTCTGCAGTAAAAAAGGCTAAGATAGACATCCTCAATAGACAACATGAATTATTTAGGATGACAGAAAGAGAGACTATTCAAGATATGCATACAAGATTTACTGCAATCTTCAATGAAATCAACTCGTTGGGAGAATTTATTCTTACTGGGAAGGATGTCAGTAAACTTCTCAGTGTGCTGCCAGAATCTTAGGAAAGTAAGGTGGTTGCTATCACAAAAACAAAAGATCTAGACACTTTGGAGATGAATGAGCTCATTGGAAATTTGACTACATATGAGCTGAAGAAGAATTAAGAAAAGGACATAGGGACTAAGAGAAAGGATAAATCTATCTCCCTCAAAGCCACTGAGAATATTGATTATGAGGAAGAAAACCTGGCACTAGTCACAAGAAGATTTCAAAGAATGTTCAACAGAGGTCAAAAATTTCAAAGAAGATATCCTAAGGTCTAAGAACATGAAGTTCAAGTATGTCACAAGTGTGAAAGCCCTGGTCACTTCATCAAATTATGTCCCTTATGGGCAATAAAACACAAGAAAACTGCCATAGAAAAAACTAAAGATCAAAGAAGAGAGATCACTCTCCCTTCTAATAGGAAGATGACATCCCAAGAAGCTGACATAGCTGTTCAAAAGACACTAGCTGCTATGGGAGAAGGTTCTGATGAATCTGATGAAGATGATCCCAACAACCAATCCTTGTTGGCCATTATGGAAGTAAAAGAAGGAGATACTCTAGCTCTTCTAGCTATGAATGACATTGAAGATGATCCTGAACCTGACGACTCAACTCAGACAATTCTTGCACTTATGGCTGGTTCTGAGTCTGACAGTGACTGTTAACAAGAAGAAACTAAGGTATGCTTCTGTGATATCAAATAAAATCTTCATAAATACTCTAAAAAGAAACTTGAGTCTCTCATAGCTGTTCTCATAGATGCATATCACTCTACATGTTCTGATAAGGAGAAGCTAATGAATGATTATGCCTCTCTACAATTGGAAAATGGAAGCCTTGAGGAAGACAATGCATCTCTGATAAACTCTTTCAAAGAATTCTATGACAGAGGAAAAAATCAGGCTACCATTGTTCAACAAAATTTGGAAGAAGACATAAAAAAACTCAATATTAGTCTTTCTGAATTATTTGAAAGAATGCCTTACTAATAAAGGAGTTGAATAAAGCCAAGCTTGAGTTGGAACATAACAAAAAATGGACAAAGTCCTCTGCCTTTCTCACTTATATTAAAAAAAGTCAATCTACCTCTAAACATAGGCTAGAATTCAGACCTGAGAACTACAAAGCAAATCAATCCATGAACATAGTATACATTGCTTGTGGCAAGGAAGGGCATCTCAAAAGGCAATGTTCATCACAAATAAGAGTTGAATAAAGAAATATCAAGTTTGTAAACATACATAAGACTCTGGAACTAAAGAGAAGTCTATCTATTAAAAGGGATCTTCCTCATTGGGCTAAAAGAGATTTAATTCATCTTTTTTTCTCACAAAAAGGGACCCAAGTTAATCTGGGTGCCCAAGTCTAACCTCTGAACTACATAGTACAGGATAAGCAGGGAGGAAGGATCAAGCCTTGGTACCTTGACAGTTCTTGCTTTAGACATGTGACTGGAGATAAAGAAAACTTTCTCTCACTTATAAATTATTAAGATGGAAGTGTTGTTTTTGGAAATGCTAAGGTAGTGGTATGGACTGCGTACACTTACCCTCCCAGACCCCACGTGGTGGAAATATACTGGGTATATTGTTGTTGTTGTTGTAAGTGTTGTTTTTGGAAATGCTAAAATTAGAGAAATTGTTGGTGTTGGAAAAGTAGGAAAATATTTTTCTCATGCTATTGAGAATGTCTACTATGTTATTGTCCTCAAACATAACCTGCTAAACATATCACAAATGTGTGACAAGAGAAACAATGTGTTGTTCACTGCTGCTGACTATACTGTGACAAATTCCATTAGTAGAAGTGTTGTACTGAAGGGAAGGAGACACAAGAATTTATACAAAGTAGACATCATGGATCCTATAGAATCTGAATTGACTTGCCTAAGTGCTATGACCAACTACTCATTACTATGGTATAAAAGGCTGGGACATGCAAGCTTCTCAACAATCAACAAATTGGTGTCTAAGGATCTGGTGGTAGGCTTGCCAAAGAATAAACTGGATGAATCTCTTGTGTGTGATGCTTGTGCCAAAGGAAAACATGTTAGATCCTTATTTAAGCCCCAATATATGGTGAGCACTACTAAACCACTTCAACTTCTGCACATGGATTTGTGTGGTCCTATAAGAGATCTCAGCAGAAGGGGTAAAAAATATGTGTTTGTGATTGCAGATGACTATTCAAGGTTCATATGGCCACTCTTCTTGAGTTTGAAGGATGAAATTTGAGGTATCAATGAAGTAGTAGCTAACATAAAAATAAGCTAGACTTTATTATATTTACCCAATACATTCCCCAATTGACCTAGACCATACCTCGCTCAGATTTCTTCCAAGACTAGCCTAGCCTGAAATTTTGAACTCCCAATCTGGGGAAATTCTTAACCCAAATTTTTGCATGTTAGACTTATCCGTAATGATGGAAAGGGTCCCTACAACAGATACCAATTTACCCATCGTTCATCTCCAAACAATCAAACAAGGAAAAATGAGAGTAAATATGTCCTTAAACAAGTTTGGGTACTTTTCTGCATGTTCTTTTTGGTTTCTCAAGTAGCTTCCTCAATCAGACGATACTTCCTTTGAACTTTTATTGATAGAATCTCCTTTACCCTTAATTTCTAAACATCCCAATCTAAAATAGCAACCAACTTCTCTTAATAAGAAAGATTTTTATCTAACAAAACTGGATCCCACTTAATAATATAATCCATATCCTCATGATATCTCTTTAACATGAATACATGGAACATCGGATGGACCCCCGACAAGCTTGGTGGCAATGTTAACCTGTATGATACCTGAACCACATCATCAAGAACCTCAAATGGACTGATATATTGAGAGATATGCGTGCCCTTCTTACCAAACCTCATGACTCCCTTCATAGAAAACACTTTCAACAAAACATGTTCTTCAACCTTGAACAACATGTCCCTCACCTTATGGCCTGCATACTCCTTGTGTCTACTCTGGGATAGCAACAATTTGGCTTGGATGAACCTCACTTTTTCCTAAGCTTTCATTACCAAATCTGTGCCCAAAGGCTTTACATCACCCATCTCAAACCACACTATGGGTGATCTACACATCCTCCCATAGAGTGCCTTGAATGGGGCTATATGAATGCTAGAGTGATAACTGTTATTGTATGAAAACTCACACAATGGTAGGACCTTGTCCCAATGGCCATCGAAGTTGATCACACATGCCCTCGATATTTCCTCAAGCACTTGATTCATCTTTTCTGACTGTCCATCAGTCTGAGGATGAAAGGCTGTGCTAAACATAAGTTGGGTGCTTAAATCTTCGTGCAACCTATCCCAAAATTTAGAAGTATAGGTCGTACGTCTATATAAAATAATGGAACGTGGCATCTGGTACCCCATGTAGCCTCACTATCTTCTTAATGTAGATCTTGGCTAACTGCTTAGAGTTGTAGTCCACTCTAACCAAAATGAAATGTTCTAATTTTGTCAGCCTATTTACTATGATCTAAATTGAGCCATACCTTCCCAAGGTCTTAGCAAGACCTACCATAAAGTCCATTGCTATCCTTTCCACTTTCACTCGGGAATGGGTATACTTTGAAGCAAACCTGTAGGCTTTTAATGCTTGTACTTTACCTGCTGACAGTTGTGACATTTGGATACATACTCCACTATGTCCCTCTTCATCCCAGGCCACCAATATAGCTGCGTCAAGTCATGGTACATCTTGGTTGCACCTGGATGAATAGAATATCACAAACCATGAGCTTCATCAAGCATATTCTGAATCAAATAACCAATCCGAGGAATACATACTCGCCCTTTAAAGTAAAATAATCCACACTCATCATATGTGGCATCTGAAACCTCACCATACACCACCTTGTTCTAGAGTTTGTTCAATTTTCCATCCTCAAATTATTTGGCCTTGATTTTATCAAGGAATGTTGACTTTACCTCAACACTAGCCAACACTCCACCCTTTACTGAAACACGAAACTTCATGAACCGTGATGCTAGCGCTTGAAACTCCCTAGCCAAGGGTTGCCTTGACACCCTCAAATAGGCCAAACTGCCCATACTTACCAATTTTTGGCTTAATGCGTATGCCACCACATTGGCCTTATCGGGATGATACTAGATGGCCACATCGTAGTCCTACAACAACTCCATATCTCTGTTGCAAGTCCAAATCCCTTTGCATGAACACATGCAGCAGATCGATGGTGTGTGAATACCTCACACTTGACACCATACAAATAGTGTATCCAAATCTTGAGTGCAAAAACCACCATTGGCAATGACATTACTGTACCACATTAACACAACGCTCAAAATCAACCATGAAGCATCACAAAATATAATAAAATCCTTACCTTCAACCTGCAATGAAAGAATAGAAGTTGTAGTTAAAAGTGTCTTGAGCTTTTGGAAGCTCTCTTCACACTTATCGGACCATACAAATGGCACCTCCTTTTGGGTAAACCTTGTCAAGTGAGTAGCAATAAATGTACAATTCTTAACAAACCTGCGATAGTAATTAAATAGCAAGACCCATGAAGCTCCTATTCTTAGTTAAAGAGCTAGGACGAACCCAACTCTTAACTTCCTCAATCTTCTGGGGATCTACCATCACTCCCTTTTTCGAAACCACTTGCCCTAAGAAGGCAACTGAAGACTAACAAAACTCATATTTTGATAACTTTGCATACAATTGCTTCTCCTACAAAATTCCCAAAATAATGCGAATATGACCTGCATGTTCCTCCTTGCTTTTGGAGTAAACCAAAATGTCATCAATAAAAACTATCACAAAAGAATCCAAGAAAGACTTGAAAATACCATTCATCAAACTCATGAAGGCTTCCGATGCATTGTTCAACCCAAAAGACATAACTAAAAACTCATAATGCCCATACCGAGTCTTGAAAGCTGTATTGGGTATGTTCTCAGGCCAAATTTTTATCTGATGGTAACCCGACCTCAAGTCAATCTTGGAGAATACCAAAGCACCATGCAACTGGTCAAAGAGATCATCTATGCGGGGCAAGGGATACTTATTCCTGATTATAACTTTGTTCAACTGCCTATAATCAATGCACATCCTCATGCTACCATCTTTCTTTTTAATGAACAACACTGGAGCACCCCAAGGGGAAACACTTGGATGACTAAATCCCTTATCAAGTAGTTCCTGTAACTAGGTTTTGAGTTTTCTCAACTCTATTGAAGCCATTCGATAAAAAGGAATATAAATTGGGTGAGTGCCCGACTCCAAATCAATACAAAAATTAAAATCCCTGTCCGAAGGCATACCAGGAAAATCTGCGGGAAATACCTCCTGAAATTCTAAATCTACGAGAACTGACTCAATAGAAAGGGACTCTATACTAACATCCTAAATATGAGCTAGGAAGGCTGAACACCCTTCCCCACTAGTTTTCTAGCCCAAACAAAAGATATGATTTTCATTGGCTTAGACTTATACACTCCCTCCCACTCTAGTTTATCCCTCCCCGAAATTTCTAGAGTAACACTCTTAGCATTATACTTCAAGACAACATGATATCGAGACAACCAAGTCATACCTAAAATAATGTCAAAATCAAGTGTCACGCCTCAAATTCCAACGGGGTGGACTGGTACCCGAAGCCGTTAAGGCCCCGAGAGAACCAATCTTCATTCATATACACTCATACGCATGTCGCTCTATAAACATCACCATTACATATAGACATAAGTTGTCAATGGTGGAAGTCATGGAAAATATATGATAAATATGAAACTTGGCCGTTAGGGTCACCAAGTCAAAATGGACATACATTCTGTCATTCATCTCACCACGTACGTCTACAAAGCCTCTAACAGATGCATATACATAACCAACATACAGTAGGGACAAGTCCCCACTTTATACAACAATACCAAAACAAATATACACATGTGACTCGGAAAGCCCCGAACCAACTGGAGCTCACCAAAGATCTACAAATGACCCGCGATCTACTGTGGAGGTCTACTAGTACTTGTACCTGCAGCAAGTAAGGTAAGTCCCCCAAGGGACGTCAGTACAAAGAATGTACTGAGTATGTAAGGCTGTAAGAAACTGCATGATACATAAGTACTTCAATGATATCAAGTACAAGTGAAATAATCAATATGGATAAACCTCTGTTCTGTATATGTGGAACCATGTACATTGCTTTCATTACTTTCATTTTTGATCATCCATTCATATCATTATCGTTCATATAATATCATTCATATATACTTTTCTTCAAGTGATATACTTTCATTCAAGTGCTTTACTTCTTTGCTTTTACCTTCATCCTTATTACCATTCATCCAGCTGATCAGTGGGCCATATATCATTCATCCAGCTGATCAGTGGGCTATAGTACAATCATCCACCTTATCGGTGGGCCATAACATAAAATAGTGTAAAATATCAACAATCATCCACCTTATTGGTGGACCATAATATAATATCAACAATCATCCACCTTATCGGTGGGCCATAATATATATATACATTACTTCATTCCTTACTTGTGAGAGATTGATACCTTTACTTGTGTGAGATTGATACATTGGTGGTTGAAACATTATTGGAACTTTGGAACATAACATTATTGGCACTTTGGAACCATGTCCACAATTATGTGACACATGAATAACAATTGATCAATGAATAAGGAACATATGAATAGCAATAGATGACAACCTGAAATGAGATACCTTAGAACATTTTAGAATGGAACAAGGACAATGACAATGTGAACACTATGTGCTGCAGAAGGATACGGAAAGAGTAACCTTACATACCTTATCTTCCTAATATGAATACACAGTCCTATATGTGAATACAATAATCCAGCTCCTTCCTTACATTTTTCTCTACAACACAAGTACATAATGGAGCTCATGTTAACAACTAGCTACCTTACAAGTGCATAAGACGACAACGAGTTGCACGATTGCCTTATAACGTCATTTCTCCCTTTATAATACAATTCACGGCATTGTCATACCAACAATACCACAACATTCCATACATTGACCAAGACATCATAAACCAATAGTATTTCACACCAAGTTTATCCTTTACGCTTCCTCATTAACATTACTTCATAATTACTCCATCAAGTCACCACAATATGTTTCATAACAACAATCCCATAAGTTATACACATAGAAAAAAAACAAGTTAAGGACATAACCACACCACACATGTTGATATTTCATCCACACCATTCACTTCCATCAAAACCTCAAGTCTCCTTTTAAGTTCAATTCACATGATGACACATCTTTTAGCAAAAAGCAAAAGTGCACTACTCAACACTTTGCCAACATAACCATCATGATATATACACCATCCTAAGCATATAATATATTAATCCATGAGTGTAGAAACTTACCAAAGCTTGCCTTAAAGGTACTTTGGAGAAATCAACAAGTAGAAGAGATCACATGGGAAGCAGAAGGAATGATGAATTCAAAGTACCCGTATAATATATGCTTACCACATCTTTTACTCTCTTCTACTTGCTGATTTCTCAAAAGTACCTTTACGACAAGCTTTGGTAAGTTTCTACTCTCATGGATTAATATATTATATGCTTAAGATGGTGTGTATATCATGATGGTTATGTTGGTAAAGTGTTGAGTAGTGCACTTTTTCTTTTTGCTAAAAGATGTGTCATCTATGTGACTTGAACTTGAAAGGAGACTTGAGGTTTTGATGGAAGTGAATGGTGTGGATGAATTATCAACATGTGTGGTGTGGTTATGTCCTTAACTTTTTTTTTCTATGTGTATAATTTGTGGGACTGTTGTTATGAAACATATTGTGGTGACTTGATGGAGTAATTGCGAAGTAATGTTAATGAGGAAGCGTAAAGGATAAACTTGGTGTGAAATACTATTGGTTTATGATGTCTTGGTCAATGTATGGAATGTTGTGGTATTGTTGGTATGACAATGCCGTGAATTGTATTGTAAAGGGGGAAATGATGTTATAAGGCAATCATGCAACTCGTTGTCATCTTATGCACTTGTAAGGTAGCTAGTTATTAACATGAGCTCCATTATGTACTTGTGTTGTAGAGAAAAATGTAAGGAAGGAGCTGGATTATTGTATTCACGTATAGGACTGTGTATTCATATTAGGAAGATAAGGTATGTAAGGTTACTCTTTCCGTATCCTTCTACAGCACATAGTGTTCACATTGTCATTGTCCTTGTTCCATAATGAAATGTTCTAAGGTATCTCATTTCAGGTTGTCATCTATTGTTATTCACATGTTCTTTATTCATTGATCAATTGTTATTCATGTGTCACATAATTGTGTACATGGTTCCAAAGTGCCAATAATGTTATGTTCCAAAGTTCTAATAATGTTTCAACCACCAATGTATCAATCTCACACAAGTAAAGGTATCAATCTCTCACAAGTAAGGAATGAAGTAATGTATATATATATTATGGCCCACCGATAAGGTGGATGATTGTTGATATTATATTATGGCCCACCGATAAAGTGGATGATTGTTGATATTATATTATGGCCCACCGATAAGGTGGATGATTGTTGATATTTTACACTATTTAATGTTATGGCCCATCGATAAGGTGGATGATTGTACTATAGTCCACTGGTCATCTGGATGAATGATTTATGGCCCACTGATCAGCCGGATGAATGGTAATAAGGATGGAGGTAAAATCAAAGAAGTAAAGCACTTGAATGAAAGTATATCACTTGAAGAAAAGTATATATGAATGATATTATATGAACGATAATGATATGAATGGATGATCAAAAATGAAAGTAATGAAAGCAATGTACATGGTTCCACATATACAGAACAGAGGTTTATCCATATTGATTATTTCACTTGTACTTGATATCATTAAAGTACTTATGTATCATGCAGTTTCTTACAGCCTTACATACTCAGTACATTCTTTGTACTGACGTCCCTTGGGGGACTTTCCTTACTTGCTGCAGGCACAGGTACTAGTATACCTCCACAGTAGATTGTGGGTCATTTGTAGATCTTTGGTGAGCTCCAGTTGGTTTGGGGCTTTCCGAGTCACATGTGTACATTTGTTTTGGTATTGTTGTATAAAGCGGGGACTTGTCCCGAGTGTAGGTTGGTTATGTATATACATCTGTTAGAGGCTTTGTAGACGTACGTGGTGAGATGAATGACAAAATGTATGTCCATTTTGACTTGGTGGCCCTAACGGCCAAGTTTCATATTTATCATATATTTTCCATGACTTCCGTCATTGACAACTTATGTCTATACGTGATGGTTATGTTTATCGAGTGACATGCGTATGAGTGTATCTTAATGAAGATTGTTTCTCTCGAGCCTTAACGGCTTTGGGTGCCAGTCCACCCCGTTGGAATTCGAGGCGTGACAAAAGTGGTATCTGAGAAGGTCGTCCTAAGGGTGTCTACAAAGTCGTGTCTGAGTGGAGTCTTGCTTACGGATGTGTTGCGCGCCACATTTGTAAGAAGGAAGCTACGGGACATTTAAGAGTTGTTTCTTTTCTTCATTTCTTAGATCGTACATTAGAGCTAATGTGGTAAGTGGAATTATATCTGACCATTGAAATTGGTTTTCTTCTGTATAGTAAAATGCCGATTACAAGACAAGCTAGGGGCAAAGATAAGAAGGTAGAGATGCTTACCAGAGAAGGAACTAGTAAATCACCACCTGACCAAGCTAGTCAGGGTGGGGCTGAAACTGAATTTGGATCGCGGGCTTCTTCTACTTCTCCTGCTCCAGAAGAGCCGAGAAGGAGAAAAGACCCTGCCGAAACACCTGTTAATGCTGCTGAGCAGGATGTAAGGAATGCGGTGCACCTGTTGACTTAGATAGTTGTTGCACAAAATCAAGGACAGGATGGTCCGACCTTTGCACAAAAGAGGGGTAATCAAGGGCAAAGGAGAATGGCACAAGAATTTGAAAGAGGGCCGTCAAAGAGGGCTAGACCTATGGGACAGTTCATGGCGTCCCAAGGAGAATTTAGGTCTCAGGTGTTTAACAGACCGCCTAAACCATTATTTCCTCATTCTACGGTAAATGCTTTACCTTGATTCTGAGGGTTTAGAGACAACCAGTTTGGGCAAGAATGGGAGATTCAGGGTTCACGGATAGTGGGGTATCAAGCACAAGGAAGTAGGAATCAACTGAAGTCTCCTCATCAACCGTGTCAGCACTACGAAAGGTTTCATATAGGTGAATGTCGGTTGGGGATGAATGTTTGTTATTGGTGTGGTATGTCGGGGCACAAAATAAGAGAGTGTCCACAGAAGGGCACGGGCAGTAGGGCACGACCTACGGGATTATCCATTGTATCCTCCTTGTTAGGTGTATAGTCTACAGGGCGTGGCAGTGGTTCTAGAGGGACAGTTGGTGCTAGTGGAATCCAGAACCGTACCCATGCCTTAGCGGATCGACAGAATTAGGAAGCTTCTCCTGATGTAGATACAGCTACACTATGCATATTTTTACATAAGGTATATGCATTGATTGATCTGGGTTTTACCCTATCATATGTTACTCCTTTGAGTGTTGAAAACATATAAATAAAGTAAAAGAATGCCAGAATTACTAGTTAAACCATTTGAAGTATCTACACCTGTTGGTGAATTTATTATAGTGAGGAGAGTATATCATAATTGTATAGTAACTGTTTGTGATCATGTTACGTTGGCTGATCTTATTGAGTTAGAAATGGTGGACGTTGATGTTATAATGGGTATGGATTGGTTGGCTCCTTATTATGCCACGGTAGATTGTTGAGCTACATTTTTACTTTTCCACAAAAAGAATGTTCTTGAATGGACGGGTAATGTGGGAGCACTGAGACGAGAATATATTTCCTATCTTAAGGCAAAGAAAATGAAATCCAAGGGGTATATATGGCACCTAGCAAAAGTGCGGGATACCGATGTGAAGTCACCACCTCTTCAAGCGGTTCCAGTGGTAAATAAATTCCTTGATGTATTTCCTGAAGATCTTCCAGGTTTACCTCTAGGACGGGAAGTAGAGTTGGTATTGAGATAATGCCAGGTACTCAGTCTATATCTAGTCCTCCGTATAAAATGGTCCAAGCAGAATTACGGGAAGTAACGGAGCAATGAAAAGATTTGCTGGAAAGGGATTCATAAGGCCTAGTATATCCCTTTGGGGTGTACCAGTGTTAATTGTACGGAAAAAAAAAGAGATGGTACATTAAAAATGTGTATTGATTATCAGCATTGAATAAGGTGACAGTTAAGAATAAATATTCCCTCCCCAGAATTGATGATTTAAGTGAGCAATTACAAGGTGCCAAATATTTCTCATAAGATTGACCTGAGATTAGGATATCAACCGGTAAGGGTTAGAGACAAGAATATACCCAAGACAACTTTCCGAACATAGTATGGTCATTATGAGTTTTTAGTTATGTCATTTGGGCTACCAAATGCACCTGCAGTTTTTATGGATTTGATGAATAGGGTGTTCAAGCCATTTTTAGATGTGTTTGTGACCATGTTTAGAGATGATATTCAAGATCACAAGAGGACCATGGTAATCACTTGCAGTAGATGTTACAGATTCTTTGTGAGCGTAAGTTGTATGTAAAATTCTTTACATGTGAATTTTGGTTAAAATCCGTATCATTTTTGGGTCACATTGTGTCAGATGAAGGAATTCAGGTTGATACGCAAAAGATTGCAGCGGTGAAAAATTGGCCAAGACCTATGACGCCTACAGAGATTCGTAGTTTTGTTGGATTGGCAGGTTACTATAGGAGATTTGTTGAAGGATTTTCTTCTATTACTGCACCTTTAACGAAGCTAACACACTAGGCAATCAAGTTTCAGTGGAATGATGCGTGTGAGAAAAGTTGCCAAGAGTTGAAAGATAAACTAACTTCCACACCCATATTAGTACTTCCCGAAGGCACAGAAGGGTATGCAGTATATTGTGATGCTTTAAGAGTCGACTTGGGATGTGTATTGATGCAGCACGATAATGTAATAGCGTATGCCTCACGACAGTTGCGGCCACATAAGAGAAACTATCCCACACATGATCTTGAGTTATCAGGCTTGGTATTTGCTTTAAAGATATGGCGCCATCATTTGTATAGAGTTCATGTTAACATCTACACTGATCACAACAGTTGGCAATATATCTTTAAGCAGAAGGATTTAAATCTGAGGCAGCGGAGGTGGCTTGAGCTATTGAAAGACTATGATATTGATATCCTATATCATCCAGGAAAAGCAAATATGGTAGCTGATGCGTTAAGCCACAAGGCAATAGGAGGCACTAGTGGCTAGTTGACGGAAAAGCAAGACCTAGTCAAGGATCTACAACAACTAGCCAGCTTGGGAGTTCGTCTTCTTGAATCTCCAGATGAAGGGGTTATTGTGCAAAATGCAGCAGAATCTTCATTAGTAACTGAGGTGAAAGAGAAACAGTATGTGGATCCTATGTTATTGCAGCTGAAAGAAAATGTACAACGGGGTCTGACAAAGGCATTTGATCTTACGCAAGAGGGAGTACTTCAATGCCAAGGTAGATTATGTGTACCGGATGTAGATGAGTTGAAGAGACGAATTATGGTAGAGGCGCATCATTCACGATATTCTATTCATCCGGGAGCTACTAACATGTACCCTGACTTGAAAGAAATGTATTGGTGGGGAAACATGAAGAAGAACATTGCAGAATTCGTAGCTCAATATCCAAATTGTTAACAAGTAAAGGTAGAGCATCAGAAACCTGGAGGTTACATGCAATGTATCAGTCTTCCAGTCTGGAAGAGGGATATGATTAACATGGGTTTCATCACAAGGTTGCCTCGTACATTCGAAAATTTGATTCCATGTGAATGATAGTTGACAGACTTACCAAGTAGCATAATTTTTACCTGTCAAGACCACCTATACAGCTGAAGATTATGCAAGGTTTTATGTTAAAGAGATAGTGCGATTACATGGAATTCCGATCTCCATTATATCAAACAGGGGAGCTCAATTTACTGCACATTTTTGGAGATCTTTTCAGAGGAGCTTGGGTACACAAGTGAAATTGAGTACAACTTTTCATCCTCAGACAGATGGAAAAGCAGAACGTACTATCCAAACGCTTGAAGATATGCTACGGGCTTGCACGTTAGATTTTAAGGGTTGTTGGGATGATCATTTACCTCTTATTGAATTTGCCTACAACAATTGCTATCATTCAAGTATCAAAATGGCACCGTATGATGCTTTATACGGAAGGAAGTGTAGATCACCGATTGGATGGTTTGAAGCGAGTGAAACTTCTTTGCTTGGGCCAGATCTTGTTCACCAAGATATGGAGAAAGTTAGGGTGATACAATAGTGGCTACAAACAACCCAAAGTTGACACAAGTTATATGCTGATGTTAGAAAAAGAGGGCTCGAATTCGCCATAGGTGATTGGGTATTCTTGAAGGTGTCACCGATGAAAGGGGTAATGAGATTTGAAAAGAAAGAAAAGTTGGCCCTATATAGCGTGCCATATGAAACTGTCCGAAGATTTGGGTTGGCACTACCCCAAGAACTCTCCACAGTTCATCCAGTGTTTCATGTTTCGATGCTTCGGAAGTGCATAGTAGATCCATCTCGTGTTGCTCCCATTGAATATGTACAAGTTAAAGAGGATCTCACCTATGAAGAGATACCTATTGCTATTCTGGATAGACAAGTGAAGAGGTTAAAGAATAAATACGTAGCTGATGATATTGTCCAAAAGAAATGGTTGCCTTAGGGTTTGTGAAATGAAAAATGTATTTAGAAATATCTAGAAAGGCATGAGAGCTAGAATGAATAAAAATCAGCTTTTGTGCCTTTATATAATCTCTCAAGTCATCCTTAGCCAATTCTTGGCATTAAATGCCATGTTTACTTGGTCAACATGAAAGAATGGGTCATTTGCCCTTTTGGGCCATGTCTTTTACTCCATTTTGGGCCTTAAATTGAGCCCATTAACACATGTTAACTTAGCCCACCAAATTCGATGTGTAATACCCCAACAATCTCTTGTTTAAATAATTCTATAAATGTGAAGATACTATTCAAATCACGAGATTCATGTTCGTCGCCTCAATCCCAAGAATTAAGCGATTTTAGCCACTCATGGCTTAATTTAACATAATTTGATAAAATAATTATGAAGAAGAATTAACCCCCAACTTGGATGCCAAATTCGCTCAAAGAGTAGTCCTACTACGATGGAATAATGATACCATAACCCAAGAGTCCTAATTATAGACTCATGATCGAAGAAGAAATTTGGCAAAAAGCACCCCGGTACGGCCCCTGGGCACGCCTGGGACTTAGCCAAATTTCTGCACTTGAAAGGGAGAGCATGAGCGGCCTGGCACGCTGCCTGGCGCGCCCCTCTGCTGTCCATGGCATAAAAATTTTGGCCAAAAGCGGCCTGGCACGCCCCTGGGCGTGCCCCACACTTAAATTTTGATTTTCTTCTTTTCTTCGACTTTTCTTTACGGATACTATCACAATATCAAATACTTCATCAAAGCAATACAAAATACGTACTTATTGCTCTTAAAACAAAGGTAAACATGGTTCAAATAAGTCATATAAACTCTAAATCACCAATCAAGTAGGGTCGGAAATGTACGGGGTGTTACATCAAGCATGTCTAATGATCAAATCAACCCAAGTCTGAAACCCATGAACAAAAAAAATCATGGACGACATACATGACTCACCACCACAGAATCTCCTACCAGAGTAGACACATATTTAGGAGAATTGAGTACATCATAGACCAAATTCTGGTCCAAAGAAAATCTAACAGATACATATGATTAAGTAGACCTCGGATCAAATAAGACAGTAGCCATCCGATCACAGACGAGAATAGTACTTGTAATGACGACATCAAATGCCTCAGCCTCAGTCTTGCATAGGAAGGCATAACAGTGAGCTCTATTGTCACGCCCCGAATCCCATCCGGGACGGACTGGCACCCGAAGCCGATAAGGCCTGAGAGAACCAATCTTCATCTATGTCTATTCATATGCATGCCTCTGTATGAACATTATTCTAACTCATGCAACTATACGGAAGTCATGAAAACATATACTATATATGAAACTTGGCCGTTAGGGCCATCAAGTCAAAGTGGAAATACATCTCTTACATTCGTCTTCCCACAACTGTCTACAAAGCCTCTACAGATACATATACACAGCCAAGCTAAAGTCGAGACAAGTCCCCGCTTTATACAACAGCCAAAAACAAATGTACATGATGACTCGGAAATCCCCGAACCAACTGGAGCTCACCAAAGGCCTGCAAATGATCCACAACCTACTGTGGAGGTCTACTAGCACCTGTGCCTATAGCAAGTAAGGTAAGACCCCCAAGGGGGGTCAGTACGAAGAATGTACTGAGTATGCAAGTCTATAATAAACTGCATCAATACATAAGAACTTCAATGGGAATAATTATAAGAGAATACCCAATATGGATAAACCATCAATCTGTAAGTTTGGAACTATGTACATTACGTTCATTACTTAACTTGCCTTTACGTTCATCATCATTATTAGTCATCCGTCTTATCGGTGGGTTATAGTATAATCATCCACCTTATTGGTGGGTAGTCATCCACTTTATTAGTGGGTAGTCATCCACTTTAGCAGTGGGTAGTCATCCACTTTAGTAGTGGGTCAAAATAAATAGTATTAGGGTCCGCTCGAGCTAGGCTTATGTTCCCCTTTGAGTCGTCCCGATTCTCAAACATTAAACCATAAATGCATTACTTTATTCCTTTACTTTTACGAGATTGATACATTCGCTTGTGAGAGATTGATACATTCGTTGTCATAACATTATTGAAACTTTAGAATGTAACGTTATTGGAAATGCTACTCAAGAATGAATTGATTCTCTCTTCATCATTACTTTCTATGAGATAGTTCTTTTAGTAGTTACAATATTATAAGAGCTTCGAAACTTCAGTCAATGAGTAAGAGCTATGTGAATCACATTTGGTCTAACAATAAGAAACATATGAATAACAATATATGTCAACCTGAGCTGGAAATATTTTAGAACACTTCGGAATAGAACAAGTACGATGTCAATGTGAACAATATGTGCTGCAGAAGGATACGGAAAGAGTAACCTTACATACCTTATCTTCCCAATATGAATATACCATCCTAGATATGAATACAACAATCCAGTTCCTTCCTTACGTGTTACTCTACAACACAAGTTCATAACGGAGCTCACGTTAACAACTAGTTACCTTACAAGTGCATAAGATGACAATGAGTTACGTGACTGCTATATAGCGTCATTTCGTCCTTTACAATACAATCCACTGCGTTACCATGACAAAAACATCATAACATTCCATACATTGACCAAAACATCATACACCAATAGCATTTCACACCAAGTTTACCCTTTACGCTTCCTCATTATCATTACATCACAATTATTCCGTCAAGTCACCTCAATACCTTTCATAACAACATTTTAACAACAACCCATAATTGTTATAATCCAACATGCCTCCAAACGACCCCTTAACGTCATTCAAAAGGTATCATAAGTTGATAATTACATCCAAAAAGGGTATAAGGGTCTTCGGGGATCAAAGAGAGACAAAACCATACAAAATGACATTCTGGGGTGACCTGCGAAGCCGCCTGCGCCCAAAGGTGGATGACATGCGTCTGCAGGTGACCCTTGGCAGTGTCCAGGGGCACCTGCAAAGTCACCTGCGCCTGCAGGTGCCTTCATCTGCGAGGGCGGATGCCCATTTCAGCCTCCGGGGGTAATTTTAGGGTCCTTTTCGCAATGAATGGTCCATGATCATAACTAAGCTTGTCTTAACATATTTTAGGTCACTTGAATGCCAACAAACAATCACAGTTTCACAACACACATGAACATCACCAAAACTGCATTTTCCTTTCAATACGTCACCAATTCCATGACTAATTTCACAACAATAATTTCAAGTGTTATACACATAAGGAAAACAAGTCAAGGACACAACCACATCTTACATGTTGATATTTAATCCATAAAACTCACTTCCTTCAAGATCACAAGTCCACTTCCAAGTTTAGAAGGTAAAACCCTTTACCGATTAAGATAAAGTACACTGTTTTACACATAGTAAACTGTCTAACACTTTGACAACATAACCAACATGATTTATACACCATGTTAAGCATATAATATATTAAACCATGAGAGTAAATACTTACCAAAGCTTGCAAAGGAGTGATCTTGCCCAACCAAGTGTGGTTGCCTTAGGGTTTGGTTGAAGAGAAAATGTTGTGGAAAATTTTAGAATGAGACATGTGTTTTTCAATGAATAAAATCTGATTTTTCTTGCCCTTTTATAGTCCCTTTGGTCATCCTTATCCACCCTTGGTCAAATATGACATGTTTACTTGATCCATTTTATGAATGGGTCATTTCTTCCATTTTTGGGCCATGTCTTGTGTGTAATTTTGGGCCTCAATTGAGCCCAATGGCACAAGACCAATTAAGCCTACTAATTTAATGTGTAATACCCCATCAATCTCATGTTTAAATAATTCCATAAATGTTATGGTAATAAAATAGCTTCAGAAATGTACGGGGTGTTACATCTATCATCAAGTTGGGCAACCTCTCTAGTAGGATGCGTTCCACCCTTCCCTACATTACCATTACCTCTTTTTCCACCTTTCCACCTTAACCATCCTGATCATTACCCCATCCACCCTGTGGACGACCCTTACTGTTACCACATTTACCTCTGCCTATTGGGACCACAACCCTGGCCTGCTCTTGTGCCTGATTACCTGTATGCCTCACAGGACACTCTCTTTTGAAGTGCCCTGCAACACCATAATAATAACAACCCTGCTCAAGAGAAGGCCTATTGGCAGAGAATAACAGGCTAGCAATTGAAGATTGTTGAATAGCTCCTAAATCACCAACTGTAGAGGCCAAAAAATCTGACTGAATAAGGGTATCCAGATATACCTGCTGGTTATGACCCCTGGAATACGAACCACTAAAGTTACCCGTATTACGGGACGTTGTAGCTAATGCCTTGGCCTCACCCACCTGCTTAACTCCCTCAAGCTTTTTCACATAATCAACCATATTATTAAAACTCTTTCCTACAAAAGTCATGTGAACAGACAATACCTGAAGATCAGTGTTCAAACCCTTAACAAATAACCAAATCCTTTCCTTCTCAATGCCCAACAACTGGGTAGTATAGTAAGACAGAACATGGAACTTAGCCCCATAGGTTGCAACTGACATGTTTCCATGCTCAAGATCTAGAAACTCATCTTTGTTGCGGTCACGAAGGGTCCAGGGCACATAATTCTCCAAAATAGGGCATGAAACTGAGCCCAGGTCAATAGAGGTAATATCAGTAACCAACACTCTATGTAGGCTCTCCATCACTACTTGGAAACCCCCTGTAGTTAGAAAGTCATGAACTCAACAGTATGATGTTGCACAATTCCCAAATAACAGTATGTTGTTGCACAATTCCCAAATTGGGAAGCCTAAACTTAGTCAGCAACTCATGTTCGATACCAGTCATGATGGGGGCTAACACGGGAAGGGGGAATAAATAAGTCCTCGAAGCCTCATCCATTCTGGGAGCTAGGTGACAGTAGGATGACCACCTGGAACATGGATAGTTGGCATAGTAGGAGTGGCTCCAGTGCTCACCAACCTACTCAAAAAAGCTAGAACCTGCTGAATAACCTCAGAAGACATCATAGAAAGGGTTGCACCTCCAGAAGGTATCGCCACCTCCTATTCCATACCATCCTCTTCCCCTACCTCAACCTCCTCAAAATGATCCTGGGGTGGGGAAGGTGATACTGAGCTCCACCCCTGGAGGGTGTTGCTCTCCTTCTTCCCCTTCTCTTACCCTGACCTCGTCTTCATCCCTAAATAATAGATTTCACAGCTGGAGTTGCTGGTGCTGGGGCTGCTACTCTTGCTCTATTCACTGTAGTGTTCACTATCTACAGACGAAAGAATGAAGAGAGTCAAATACAAATATGTATTGCCAGATACCAATTGGAAGCAAGTTATAACACGAAAGAAGAAAGAAAGGTTAGTTTTATAGCCTCTCAAAGAAAAGTACAAACGTCTTCGTACCATTCTGCAAGACTCTGCTAGACCCACTTTGATACAATGAGATCAACGAACTGAGGGATCTGATACCAAATTTTTCATGACCTAAATAAGCCATGAGTGGCACCCATACTAACCCTTTGGTGGTAGAACCAACTAACCCAATAAACCATACAACACTTAACAAAAATTAGGCAACTAACCCAATCTCATTAACAAAAACCATATTCAATATCTCAAATGAAGAGTAACAATGTAATAATACGGAAATAACCATCCCCTATAATCTAATAGTCATCGTACTAAAAGTATGCAACCCCAAAAATGAGGTAATATCTAAGATCGAAACAATGGACCAGAAAACAAGTGAAGAACCCATGGTAGCCCGAAAGATATAGCTCATCCTTGAGTTTGAATATGTTTTAAATCACAAATGAGGTCTTGAAATAGTAGCTAAAATATGCTCTGCACTCAACAAAAGGAAGAACACGTATAGAATCAGTACACAAGAAACAACGATGTACTGATAGGGTCAATAGGCAACCTAAAATGAGAAATATAAACACATAACCATAACGTAGTAGGAAAAGATAACCATGAACACCTATCATGCAACCTTACCTTAGTTCATAACACTTGACCTTTTTCAACAACATAATGGAGTTTAGTCGATATGAGTCAACATGGATAACAAACCATGTCATGTTAAGTCCACCAACCAGACTCCAAGTCAACAAACATGCTCAACAATTACATCAATCTTGTACCAGTTACACAAGTAAACAGACAACTTAGAGTTATGCCACAACTTGCAATTAGCCTGGACTACTCAGGGATCCATAAAATCAACAACAATGGCAATTAACATGCATCCCGATTAACATAAGAAACCACCTTTAGATTTTAAGCACATAAACCCAGTTCACTCAAGGAACCAACATATTAGTGACAATACTTAAGCCTATTCACTCAAGGAACCAACATAATCAAGAAAACACATAATCCCCGGTTCACTCAAGGAACCGTCACACTCACATGTACCTTGTACATATATGCTAAAGGTCTTATGGTCGCCCACTAGTTATGACCTGTAGGGGATGTGCTCTTGTCCATGTACCAAATCTTAGGCATCAAGTGACTGTTAACATTATATCAATGAAATCCCGTGAAGATGTCAAAATATCAGTACATCCCATAATAATGATAGATATCACAACAATCACAACCACAATGATAGCAAAACAACACTTGTAAAATCCAACAAGCTTTACATATAGGTTCATTGCATGCGATTAACACTTAGGATATCAAACATTCATTCACTTTCCTATAACATGTATTGTACAAGCAATACCAATGAATAGTTAGCATGCACACATAAAAGAAGTTTGGTTTCAACTACAGTTAAACCATCACCTACCTCAATCCAAGCCTAAAATGCTCTAGCAAACTTGAGCTTTCTCTTTTCTTGTAACCTCGGCTTGATTATGGTCTAAAAATAGGAATATAACACATAATCAACCAAATGACCTATAATATTGTGGATTATAGCCTAATCCCAAACCCCAAGGCCGCAAACACATGATTATCCCACCTATTCTTGGGTTTTCCTCCCATAAATTCACCTAATCCTATCAATTTCATGGTTACAACAGTGAATTATAATCATGAAAGAGTAAATTAACAACTTTTAACTAAAACCCAAAGGTTTTACACCCAATTTACCCCCTTGCACTAAAAAAATCAGCTAGGTCAAGCTACACCCTCATCAAGACCCATAAACTAATGATTCTAAGGTTTAGCAGTCGAAAAATTAATTAATGGGGATGAATAACTTACCTTTACGAAGATTTTTGATGGAAAATAGGTGAAAATTGCCCCAAATTGCCTAAGCCTTCCCCAAAAATGAGTTTAGAATAATAAACCCTTTTTGGGGAATTTCAACAATAAATCAGCAATTTACCTCCGTATAGTGATCCTATGCCGCTATAGAGGGATTAACCGGGTTTGACTCTAGCTATAGCAGTGGCCTCATAGCGACCTGCCACCCGCTATAGCAGAGTTGGCGAGGCTGAAACTAAGGATTTCTCCCAGTTTTGCCTTTTTCAAAACACACTATCAAACCATGACATCCCAAACTAAACCCTTTACGTCAAGTTCGATATCGGGAGTTCTACTTACCTGACTTCACTTCTGCAAAATACTACGGGTTCCTTATAGTCTTAGCTAACATAAAAACAAGCTAGACTTTATTACACTTACCCAATCCATTCCCAAATTTCCCTACACCATACCTCGCTCAGATTTTACCCAAGACTAGCCTAGCCTGGAATTTCTAACTCCAATCCGGGGAAAATCTTAACTCAAATTTTAAACGTTAGACTTACCCATAATGATGGAAAGGATCATTATACTCGCCCTGACTTCAAAAATCCCAAAGCTACACGATGATCACTAGCTGAAGATCATACTCGAACTGGGATTTACACCAAAAAGGTAAAAAAGTAAGAGTAAGTATGGTTCACTTATAATTAGTAGGCATCATAGGCCGATCAAGATAAGTAGACAACTAAACATATAAAGGAATCTATGAGTAACACTTCCACCTGGATACAAAAAAGTTCCCAACAGCGGCTCAAGTCGTACAAGTGCTAACAGTATAAATTATACAATTACAATAATAGTATAAGAAATATCAACCACAGATATAAATATAAGAGAGATGCAAGTGATGCAACACAATAAAATAATATGAATGCAATGCTCAAATGTTCACCTCGTATACACCTCCAAGCCTAAGCTTTCACGAGAGGACCCATGGAAGGTTCGCAACCCATATACTATCACAATCTCATCAATCAACCTTAGCAGCACATCCCTCAGTTAAGGCATTTTATAAAGTGTTTCATTTTCTTTTAAAAGTTGTATTTCTCAATGTTACCAGTTCCATGAATATGGATGAATGAATGAATATGCGTGCTTATAACTGGCTCAATAACATACAATAAATCAACTCAAAAATGGTATAAATGAGCTCAAGTCACCTCAAATCTAAATAGGTCATGATACAAGCCCTCTCATGGCAACAAAGTAGTAAGGAATCAAGCAAGACATCAATAATATCAATCCAAGTCACCACACGGGCATCAAAATAATGATAAAGAACAAATAATGTTCAAACAAGACCACTACCAGCCCCCGCACGAGCATCTTAATGATAATAAATCTCTCAAGTCAATAATAAGATTCACACAAGCCTTCACATGGACAACACGATAAAATAATAATCCCAAAATATGGATACCATGATAAAATTCCCAACCCAAAGCATACTTTACATGAATGGTTATCTACCCAGCTTGGTCTGAAGAAAGTTATGTCACAACTTACCTAAAGACCTGAAAAGTCAAGCCCAAACCCTTCAATAAGAAGCCTTTCCCTTAGGTGTTTCATTGGAATGAACTCAATCTAATAAAAAATATAATCTACAAGTAAATAGGAGTCTAATGATACCCATATTAGTATACTTTTGTTTCGGGTCCAGAAATACTTCAAAAATTGACCCTAAAAATAAAAGAGTAAAATTGGAATTTTAATAAAGAATCATGTTACCCATACCTTAAGGGTTCTAAATATGAATAACCATAAAAAAATAAGTTGAAATCAAGCTTGAAATCATTGGAAAACCCCCCTTTTCCACTTTATAGGATAAAATCTAAAATCTCAAGTTTAAAAACCAAGTTTTGAAGATGTTTAAGCAATATAATCAATGGACAATGATAGAAATTAGGTTTAGAAACTTACCCAAGCAAGTTTGAAGAAACACCATCTTTGAAATTGCTAATCCCGAGGTCCCAAAGATCAAAAATAATAAAATTGGAGTTAAATCCCAAAAAAATAGAGTATTTATACTATTTTGTGAATAGTACCTCATGGTCGCAGCCTATCCCATACGATCGTGAGTTCAACATTGACTGCCCATGAGATTGGTCATCATGATAGCGGGAATGGGCCTCACAATCACAGTACATTACTCCGACCCGACCCAACCTACTCCTCGAGACTGCGGTCAACCCCCACGTGATCGCGATGAGTCATTTGGTTGAACCTTACGATCGCAACACATGGCCACGCGATCATGATAAAGAATCAAGTGTTGTACCAACCATGTTTGAGATCCAGAAAAATAACCCGATAGTGCTACTAGGCTAATTTTGATGTTCAGGACTCATTGAGACCATCAAATTTACCAAAAGAGGTTGTTTTCAATAAGTTTCACCCGGGGAACCCCTTTAGGCCAAAATAACTAATTTATCATCTAAGCGCTCAAAACTAAAAATATAGCCTTAAACCTCAAAGTAATAGAATAGATAGAATGACCATCCAAAGCTCAAATCACAAAATACTGACCAAAGTCAAATATACCACTTTAAAGGCTACTCAAAATCTTAAACTCACATAAATCATTCCCGAACGCTCAGTGTCATGACCCAATTTCTGAGTCATGATGACACCTACTTAACCCAACAGTAGGTAAGCCAAACCATAGCCCGAAATAACAAGTAATGGACTAATTGGAGAAAAGCTACATAAATTTCAGAAATCAAGCATACAATAAGATTGTAAGGAAGAGAAAATAATGCAATAACAAAGGATGTCAAGCAAGAGAGAGAGAGCAATCAAATATCCCACGACCTAGTAAGGCCGATACAAGAGCCACTAAATACAAAAGAGAGTACCGAACAAAATCAATAAGCAAAAAGTCTAGGAAACTAAAGACTGTCCAAAAGTAAAAGAGGGAGAGAAAATAAGCTCCGGCTCTAAAAGCTTACCCTATCTCCGAGTTTGAAGCGCAAGCTGGATAGAACATCAGCGGCGACAGCTAGCACACAGATCTACATCAGAACAGATGCAGAAGAGCAGTATGAGTACCAAAGCAACGGGTATTCAGTAGACATAATCGGCCGACTGAGCTAAATCATAATAAAAGCATAACAAAATGCGAGAATGTAACTAAAGTCAGGGATAAAGGGGCAAACCGAAATAACGCTCCAGCTGACAGATAATAAATGACATTGAAAGTAAGTCAGCTACCCACAGCCTAACTGGAGCCCCATAAACCCAATAGGCACATATAAGAGAAAATCAACCCAAATGAGCCCCCATAAACCTGATGGATACAATCAGGAAAATGACCGATGACAAAAATAAATATAAAATAACTGACTACCAAAGCCATATTCGAGAACCCTGTATTACCAGGAAATACTAAACTCGAACCGGATCCCCAATATCATAAGTGAACTATAAAGTGTTGGACTCAAACCGGGTTCTTAAAATCATAACTGTATCATAGATGCCGAACTCGAACCGGTAATATAGTATCATTAGTGCATAGTAAATACCAAACTCGAACCTTTCTTTAAAGTAAATACACGATATCAAATCTAATCACGGACTAGAAGGATGTCCAAATCAACCTAAGGCTCAAGAATATAAGTATGGTTTACAAAAGGAGTCCTACTAGGTCTACAAAGAGCTAATTAGTATATTTGACCTAATAGAGACTAACCCCGAAAGTCCATACTAAGGAAATTTCTACCCAAAACTAGACTAAGGCTTCAAGGTTCAGTTCCACGGTGCTAATTATGTATAAATAAACCCTACGACAATAATTTAATTTGAGGAGACGATGAATGGATCAATTAGTACCTAAACGGCTCTCTAATCGGCTAATTATTCCAAAATCCACTAAACATGCGACCAAGCTGTAATTCCAACCCAATTCTAGAATAATACTATACTAATATCATAATAAAGCTCAATCTATGAGGAAGGTAAGCCTAGCCTACCTGGACGCCGACGAATTCCCAAGAAAGTCCACTAAATCAGAGATCTTCCCTTGCGAGAAGCCTCTTAACGATGCCACACTATCAAAATAATGATATACATATTAATACAAGAATAAGAATACCCATATTGCATATAAATGCTCTGGGTTCAAAATCGAGCTAAAAAGCTCATGTGGAGCCCATTTATGGAATCATAACTTTGAAACCGTCAAAACATCCCTCTAAGATCAAGGATCATTTACCCTCACAAATAAGTGAAATCAGAGCTTAAACAAACTTTAAATCGACTCACAAAGTAAACTACAGATTTAAGTTTAAAACGGAGAATTAATTAGGAATTCAAAAGAGACTTACGGAAATAGCAAAGAGGAAGTGACCACAATGTCGTCTCCAACTCACCACGAATACCCAATGATCAAATACCACTCTTCACACTCTCACTAGGGTTTGATGGAACTTGGGACTTTGAAAAATGAAGAGAAAATTGGATTTGGCAACATTAAATATTGTCAAGGGTCCCTTCATCGCGATCGCAGGAACCCCATCATGAATGCGAGACTCGACCTGGCTTACCCTTCGCAAACGCAGCCAAGGTCATCGTGATCGCGATAGCCAACAACCTTGTCCTTCACAATGCGGCCAAGGCCTCACAAATGCGAAGACCATTTTTGGCCTGCACCAGCTAAACTTGGCATTTGCCAAGTTTCTGATCGGACCCTCGAGATTCGTTAGGAATCCAGTGAATGCAAATGAACTATGCTTCCCTACCAAATTCCATATTTTGGATTCAACGACGCCATCAACATTTCCATCCGATGTTGTTTTGATGACATGTGGATCCCACACCCAATGGCCATTTTAACCAACTTCCATCCAATAGCCTAAAATGAGTCCAAAAGTCTCAGGACCTGAACCAAAGGTCCTCCTAACCTAAAATCAACATTTCGGATCTAATGAAACTGTAATAATTGGCATACAAGGTCATTTACTTGAAGTTTAGGCCCGATACCCAATCCTTAACAACGAGAACTTCAGAACACAGAATTGACCCTAAAAACCAAACGAACTACCTGGTAACCGAACTGTCGGCTCCAGCAAGTCATAAATGACTTGGGGAAGCTATTGGAAAGCTCTAAATGTCAAAATAGTTTGAAAATGCAGAAAATGACCTGGAGGGTCATTACAACATCCACTATTAAAGGACTTTCGTCCGTATAAGTAAAGGGTCAAGATGTACCTGAAGGCTCGAACAGGTAGGAATACTGGGCCCGCATCTCACTCTCAATCTCCCAGGTAGCCTCCTCGACTGGGCGGTGCCTCCACTGGACCTTAACTACTGGAATATCTCTAAAGCACAATCACCTGACATCACTGGCTAATATGAGGACATGCTCCTCCACAAAGGTCAACCTCTCGTCTAACTGAACCGAGTCCCACCGAAGTCAATGCTACTCATTCGAGATCTAACGCCGCAATATAGAGACATGGGCTGATATAATTATTTTTTTCCCGATTCTTCTTTCTTTTTTGAGTATTGGAGCTTAGGGTTTGAGAGTTTTTGGGGCAATTCTTCATTTCCCAAGCTTGGGTAAGCTCCATTAGCATTTTCCATCATTTTAATTCGATTATATATTTTAAAAATCCTTTAAATCGTGATTTTTTAAATGGATTTTTGGGGATTTTGCTCGAAAAGTTTAAAAAGGGTTTCTCATCAATTAAACACTCGTTTTTAATTTGATTTCACTTGGGTTTTCTCCTGTGAGTTCCTTTAATTATGGGTAATGGTTTTATAGAAAAAAATTCATTTTTACCCCTTCGTTTTCAAAATCCATTTTTAAGGTCCGTTTCGGACCCGATTTAGATGTGGGCAATATGGGTATTATTGACTTTCTTTTAAGGCATAGATGCTATATTTGTGTGTTTTAGTTGATTTCGAGGCCGTTCGAAAGGGGAAGGCTCCGTGTTGAAGCACTTTAGGCCCGAATTTTGTCATATGATGACTTTCACCTTTCCTCCCCATCATTACCACTGCATTGCATTGCGTTGCATTCCATTCGCATATTCTGTGGTTTCTTTGTTCTTGACTTACCTTCTTGTATTTCTGTGTTTACTCGTGTCGTTTATCTCATTCTTATATTTGAACTGTTAGTGGAGACGGTGTGAGATACCTTTTGGAAACTTTTCTGCTTGCAGGTTTACGTGTTCATAGTCAGTTTTACTCTTATTATTATCTACTTTGCTCAGTAGGCCTATGATACCTATTGAGTATAAGTGGACCCGTACTCATCCCTACTGTACCCTTTTGGTGCAGATCCAGGTCCGAGTACGACACGCGGCTGCTGAGTTCGTGCTGATTGAGAGAAAGTTTGAGGTATCGGTGACTCCATGCCTCTAGAGTTGATCCCGAGCCTCATCTATCCCTTATTATGTCTTTATTTCATTTTTAAAGACAATATACATTTCAGATTCGATTTTATACTAGATGCTCTATATTTATGACACAAGGTTCTGGGATTTGGTTATGTATTTCTTGGATTCCATATTTATGATGTTCAGGACTTGACTTCGTTCTATAAGTCTCGTCATTTACTCTTATTTTGCATTACTTTGTGTTTCTTATTCGTTTTGGGTTTCAGGCTTACTTATCAAGGATAGGCCGCGATAAGTGCCATCACAACAAGGTTTTTGGGTCGTGACAATAGGCCGACTGAGCTCAATTACAGTAAAAACATAAATAAAGTGTGAATAGGTATACTAAAGGCAGTAAATGATATGAAATAATAGGATATGCTAAGTCAAAGCGATAAACCAAATATAAATAACTCAAACTCAAAAATACACGCCTAGCTATAACCTAAGTGGACCCCCCAGAGGTCCATAAGGTACACATAGGGAGAACTAAACTTAACTGAATCCCCATATGCACGGTGGACACAAACAAGGTGTAGTACTGGCATAAAGCCAACTATAATAGTAAGAAAGTAAAAAGTGAGTCAAGGTTTGATATGCGTACCGTATTAAATCACAAAAAATGAAGTATTTATACTATTTTGTAAACAGTGCCTCATGATCACAGCCTATCCACTGCAATCGTGAGTTCAACACTAATCTCCCATGAGATTGGTCATCATGATCGCAGGAAAAGGCCTAACAATCGCGATACATTACTCCGACCCGGCTCAACCTACCCCTCATGATCACGGTCAACCTTCACGTGGTCGCAATGAGGTCCTTGGTCCAATATCATGATTGCAACACATGGCAACACGATCCTAATGAAGAACCAGGTACTGCACCTGCCATGTTTGGACTTGAAAAATGTCTCGATTGAACCCTCGGGATTCGTTTGTGACACCACCAAAATAACCCGATAGTGCTACTACGCTAATTTTGATATTCAAGACTCAATGGAACCATAATATTTACCAAAAGAGGTTGTTTATAATAGGTTTTACCCTGGGAACCCCTTTAGGCAAAAATAACTAGTTTCTCGCCTAAGCACTCAAAAATCAAAATATAGCCTCGAAACCCGAAATAATAGAATAGATAGAATGACCATCCAAAGCTCGGATCACAAAATATTGACCAAAGTCAAATATACCACTTTAAAGGCTACTCAAAATCTTAAACACACATAAATCAACCCCGAACGCTCAGGGACCATGTCAACTGTCTCCACAACTCACAAATGATATAAAACAACTACGGGAAAAGGCAAAATGGTCAAAATACAAAAAAATAAAAGTCACTATGAGGATTGTTACATTAGTCAAGAAGTTTAATTGGATAATTAATTCGTCACAATTTTATCTAAAATTAATTTTAGAAGAGTAAGTTTAGTTTTAATCAATTTGACAATTTAAAGTATAATCTCAATCGAACTATTGTATTATAAACTCAATTTTGGGCAATTTCTTCCTTCAAATTATACCCCTTTTAGACCAACAATAGGACCAAAACCCAATCCAAATTAGACACACAACTTCATTCTCCTCCTTTTCTCTCTGATCAATCGCCCTTCTCTCTCCAGTGTTCATATTCAAACCGCTCTTCCAATTTTCAAATTAATTTCTTTAAAGGTATAAATAAGTACCTAAAGAAATAAACATCTTTTATGTTTTTAATTTCTTTGGGCAACATATATCTCTTTGGTTTTAGCAACTTGAGAAGAACAAAAGCATCAATCTCGCTTATCATTGGTGAAAGATGGATTCAATAACTCGTAACCTTAGCTGCTACGGAAAAGCGGGCATAAGATATGAGGAAATCTATGTATTATATTATGTAGGATATAAGGTGAAATTAGTAATACTTGAATAAGTAAACTAATCCCTGCATAAAAATACTTTATAGATTCCTTCATAACTAATTCATATATTACTAATATATGCATATCTCTAACCAGCCGTCAAACGACTGCTAAATGTTTTCGAAATAGACTTATTTTCCTCAAATTTAAGTTAAAGGAAAGCATGTTCCAAAACTTTCTTTCAACCTCAACACCCGTCTCTTGACCTCGACCTGACTATTGGGTTCCAACTCCCAATCCTGACCTAAGATAGACTATCGATTCCACCCTCGACTCTGAATCCCGACCCATACTCAGATTAATATTGGGTCCTTAGTCGGTGTCAAGAGTCGGGACCCTACGGGGTCGGGAGCTAGGATCCTGTTCAGTGTCGGGAGTTAGAAACCAAGTCTTGGGTCAGGATTTTTTCTATCTCCGTACCTTTGACAAAGTTGAGTCATAAAGAAACCAAGTTCAGTGGTCCGATACATGTTAGTGGAGCTTTCGGGATTTGAATGATAAGCTTACATCAGCGCATGCCTTAACTCTTTCCGAGGACACAAGGTGTAAGCTGTTTATTGTAATACTTTTGGGAGTACCAAGTTCAAATGTGACAAGTAAAAGTGAACTAACAGAGGGAGTATAAAAAAGTTTGAGGTTGAAAACTCTACTTTCTTATTGGCTTTTGTAGTTTTGCGTTACTTAAGCATCTTCATTTGTAAAATCATCATAGAGTGTATTATAAACTCTGTGATGATCATAGAATACATAGTTTTCTCTAGCTCTTATTTTCTTCAGGCTTGTCAATTAGTTGAGTTTCATCTTCTAGTTACCTCATTAGGATTAATACAGCAAAACCTAGCTCTCCTTGCTTTGTACTCAATTCATGATGAGGATTTTTATTTTATTATCTATAAAAGACCACTGGACACTCTTTTTAGTGGTATAAATTTTACAATGTAATATATTAATGTGTTGTTATGGCTTGAGTTTTTCTCTGATTTTTTTTTATTAAAATTAAAATCAATCCAAATATTATCGATTTTTAAAAATTTAAAACCAAACCCAAAAAAATATTGATTTTCAATATTTTATTTGCATATGTTCTTAACCAAACCATGCACACCCCTACCTATATGTTATTCTTTCAGATATGGATATTTGAAGTCAAAGCCCTGATTTAGTAATATTGTTATTATTTTTTAAAATAATGTACCAATAACTCAGAATATACGTGCAATGCACATGACGAAAGCTAATTAAATAAAAAAACAACAAGAATATAGCATTCATTTATTCTCCAACTAATGTTTTTCCTCTTTTTTCAACACTAGTACGTGAGCATCAATAAACTTCATAAAATATTATTTTACGTCACCAAAACTAACTTTTTTTGAATCATAATCCACAAAAACTTTGATCTTCATCGCCTATCACACTGCTTCCTATGTCCCATCATTGTCCTTGAATTCAACCCTACAATATAAAAGATAAATATAAATGTTAGTAGTTGCACAAAATATTTATAGGAAAAACTGATAGTGTAAATTTCCTAACGTTTTTCTAATTTGAAAGGCGAATCTAAAATAAAAGAGGTTTATAACAAGGAATATTGAATTCCTTCATACAAAAATCTTCTAAAATTTCTCTAAAAGAACTTTGATCAAAAGCAAGATACAAGAAAAAATACGTAGAGATAACTAAAAGTAGAAATATATATAGTACGCCATGACCTGCTATTTTTTGGTTCAGTAATTGTTGAAATCACTGTACCAAACAGTTTAATGGTATGATGCTCATTCATGCTCGCAGCTTCTTTCATAGTCGATTCATACTTGTACCCTTCATGAAAGCGTTGTGTGTCGCTTGTAGAGATGTCTTCATTATTTTTCTATACATAATGAAATAATTGTGTAACTAATAGATTCTTCTACTTTAAATATTTGATTTAATTCTTTTATAAGTAAAAAGTACATCAATTTATACATGATCTGGTATATATGAGGGTGCACATTTTAAATTTCTGATTGTTGCATTGTATTGCAGGACAAACAAATGGTGGCATAGAGGATAGGTAAACACGACTTACATGAATCAGATATTTACATTATATCAAATAATTTGATCATAGCAATTAAACACTAAAGTGTGAATACATTTCATTCAGTCATGGTTAAGCAACAAATTAGTAAATATACAATTAAAAGACAATTGGTAAGTCAAAGAGCAACCAATACTTTAGTCAAGATTATTTTTGTTCATTTATTAACTGATTATGTATTGGATTTCACTCACCCCATGGTTGGAAATTATTGATTGGCTCTATCTATAATTAGATTTGTTCATAATGATCAAATTATATTTGGTCTTTTTTCCACCTTTTTAGTCATTCCCGGTACTATTTTCTTTTGACTTTTTGTTATTTAAATAATCTATCTCTGTCACTTGTACTTATTTATCATTTAATGATTGGCTAATGATCTATTGATATTAATCTAATCCAATAAATACTTTCGTACTTTGTAGTTGCACATTAGAAAAGTATTGAAATTGTATTTACTCTTTCTATTTGTAACCACCGGGGAAATATATTCATGTACTTTAATTGATCATTACGATAATAAACTTCAAATATAATAGAACAAAACCACAGACAACGAATAAAATTAATTTAAAGAAAAAAAAACAAAGACTAATTAAAGGAGAAATGTACCTTGTTTGAGGATGAACTTTCAGGCCATTCTTTACGAAAAACATTCTTTTTTCGTACTAAGCCAAGCTCCTTCTCAGTTTCTTTAATTTTTAATGTCAACTTTCTTTCAACGGCTAGACAACCTTGCACAGGATTTTTAGATCTAGTCTTAGCCTCTAAAATTAGGTTTTCAACCATTTTTGTTTTTTTCTCATTATCAGTAACAGAATTAAGCATCCCTTTGATGTTACTTACTTTGAAAAACTGAATAATATTTTGAAATTCTTCAGTTTTGTTGAAAGGAAAATATGGGGCTAATGGACATTTCACATCACATCTTCTTTTTTGGTGCTTACATGCTGCACATGCACGTCGTCTCGTATTTGCATTATTCATCTTCTTCACACTTAAGAGAAAAGTTTCACCCTTTTATTCGTCTCTCTTAACATGAAAATGGAGAAGATCTGAGTTGACTAAATACAATGCAATGTCCAAAATATATATAGAAAAATACTAATTTATCATTTTTATTACAAAATCAGATTATAAGAGATAAACTGGTTAGTCATTTAATTATATTCCTAATATTCCTTGATTTTATTTAGTCATATGTTTTATTTTTTTTGTAGGAAATCATTCATCCTATTAAATATGTTCACATTTGGTTGACTAGTTTTAGCGTACATGTGTTGCACGTGAATTTTATGTTTATTAATTAAAATATACACAAAAAATAAAAAGAAATTACATGTAATAACAATTGGCATCGAGATAAATGCAACATTCATTTAAATGAAAAAATAAATATTATCACATTGACACAATCGTTGAATTAAAGTAATTGAGTATCTTCTGAACCTGTATAAAGATAAATAGTTTAGTTAAGTCAGCTAGTTATATAGTATTTATAATTTTAGATATTTTAATGTATAAGATAATAATATATTATGTCATATCTGATCTAATATTCAGGTTGAATTTTGAGGATGAATACATGCTTAAAAGCACTCTTGATTTGTGGTTTACAACTTACACTTGTACTCCTGCCAGTGAGAATAATTAAAAAAAATATTATTAAATAACATGTATAATTTATAAAATAATGAAATTAGAAATATATTTAAGTTTCTGAAAATAATGAAGGTGTATGGTATTCAACGAACTCAGAAAATGAAAACAACATATATCACAAAAGTTTTCAAATTCAAATGTCATATCTAAAAACATACATCACAAAAGGTTTTAATTTTCAAATATCACATCGAATTACTCATACATTGTTAAATTTCATTAAAACAACATGAATACCATGTTTTCAATGAGTAGACTTGTAGTTTTATATTTATAGTGAAATAGAAGATTCATTAAAAAAAAAGTGAAAAATAATAGACACAAATTTGTTTGCATAATTAAATTAAATTTTTAAATATTACAAGTTCCTAAGTAATTCAAATATGGAAAAATCAAATAGTAAAAACTCCAATTAATATTTGTATAGGTCGGTCTTAAACACCAAAATAGTAGAAAAGTAATTGAAATTAGTTTTATCCAATATGAAATGTCGTTTTAAAGGTTAAACAAGGAAAACTATATTTCGCTAGGCAACTTCTTATCCTAAATATTAAGACTTCTTACATAGTTCAAATGAAGAATACAATAAACAACATATTTAGTGTAATTTCACAAGTGAGGTTAGGGGAGGGTAGGATATATGCAGATCATACCCCTACCTTTCTAGGGTAGAGAGATTATATCTGATAGACAATCGACTCAAAATAAATATAATCAAAGTATGAGAGAAAGAAAATAAGCCGGCAACAAAATAGCAAGATAAATAGAATAAATGAAACAACACGTAATAGTGAAAATTAGGAGAATAAGATACTACACGTATTATAACTAATACTACAACGTTCAACTACCTATTAGCCTTTTACCTTTATCTGCAACCTTGAAATAATCCTATCTAGGGTAATATCCTTAAAAAGTTGAAGATCTGATATGTAATGTCTAATCACCTCCCTTTTATGACCCAATTTCTCAGGTCTTGATGACACCTACTTTAACCTACCAGTAGGTAAGCCAAACCATAGGCAGAACGAAGAGTAATGAGATAACAAGGGGAAGATAGAGGAATGGTGGTAAAACAGTAATAATAAACAACTAGAAGCGGAATATGAATATATAAGCATGCTATATAAGAGAGGGGAGAGGAAAAATTATACAAAATAAATTCGCCAAGACCTGGTAAGGTTAGTACAGAAGCCACTATACCAAAAGAGAGTACTAGAAAATGTCAAATATACATCATAGTTTCAAAATATACAAAATAAGTCTGTCATAAAGCAGAAGGAGAAGGATCAACTCTGGAATTTGAAAGCTCACCCAAATCTCCGGTCAACAGCACAACTCAAAATCAACATCAAAGGCGGTGACTCATACTAGGATCTGCATCAATGCAAAAGATTTAGAAGTGTACTATGAATACCAAAATATGGGGTACTCAGTAGGCATCATAGGCCGAATGAACTCAATTACAATAAAAACATAAATAAAGTGTGAATAGGTATACTAAAGGCAGTAAATGATATGAAATAATAGGCTATTCTAAGTGAAAGCGATAAACTAAATATAAATAACTCAAACTCATAAATACACGCCTAGCTATAACCCAACTGAGCCCCCCATATAAGCCCAAAAGGTATTCACAAAGAAAACTAAATCCAACTGAACCCCCATACGCATGGTGGATACAAACAAGGTGTAGTACTGGCATAAAGCCAACTATAATAGTGAGAAAGTAAAAAGTGAGTCAAGGTGTGATATACATATCGTATTAAATCACAAAAAAATGGAGTATTTATATTGTTTTGTAAATAGTATCTCACAGCCGCAGCCAGTCCTATGTGATCGTGAGTTCAGCATTGATCGCCCATGAGATTGGTCATCATGATCACGGGAATAGGCCTCACAATGGCGATACATTACTCCGACCTGGCTCAACCTACTCCTCACTATCGTGGTCGACCCCTATGTGGTCGCGATAAGTCACTTGGTCCAACCTCATGATTACAACACATGGCCACGCGATCGTGGTGAAAATCCAGGTGCTGCACCAACCATGTTTGGACATGAAAAGTGTCCTGATTGAACCCTCGGGATTCGTTATGAGACCTAACAAAAATAACCCGATAGTGCTACTAGGCTAATTTTGATATTCAGGACTCAATGGAACCATCAGATTTACCAAAAGAGGTTGTTTTCAATAAGTTTCACCCTGGTAACCCCTTTAGGCCAAAATAACTAGTTTCTCATCTAAGCACTCAAAACTCATAATATAGCCTTGAATCTCGAAACAATTAAACAAACAGAATGACCATCCAAAGCTCGAAACACAAAATATTGACCAAAGTCACATATACCACTTTATAGGCTACTCAAATCTTAAACACACATAAATCATTCCCAAACGCTCAAGGACTATGTCAACCATCCCCACAACTCATAAATGGGAGAAGGGTAAAATGGTCAAAATACAGGAAAAGCTAAAAATCACCACAAGGATTGTTACATTATGTTAGGGTCAAGAAGTTTAATTGGATAATTAATTCGTCTCAATTTTATCTAAAATTAATTTTAGAAGAGTAATTTTAGTTTTAATCAATTTGACAATTTAAAGTATAATCTCAATCAAACTGTTGTATTTTAAACTCAATTTTAGACAATTTCTTCCTTCAAATTAGACCCCTTTGAGACCAACAATCGGACCAAAAACCCAATCCAAATTAGACACTCAACTTCATTCTCCTCCCTTTCTCTCTGATTAATCGCCCTTCTCTCTCCAGTGTTCATATTCAAACCGCCCTTCCAATTTTCAAATCAATTTCTTTGAAGGTATAAATAAGTGCAAAAAGAAATAAACAACTTTTATGTTTTCAATTTCTTTGGGCAACATACATCTCTTTGGTTTTTGCTACTTGAGATGAACAAAAGCTTCAATGTCGCTCATCATTGCTGAAAGATGGATTAAATAACTCGTCACCTTAGCTCTTGCGCAAAAGCAGACATACGATATGAGGAAATCTATGTATTATATTATACAAAATTGAAGGTGAAATTAATAATACATGAATAAGTAAACTAATCCCTGCAAAAAAATACTGCATAGATTCCTTCATAACTAATTCATATATTACTAATATGTGCATATCTCTAACCAGCTTTCAAATGACTTCTAAATGTTTTCAAAATAGACTTATTTTCCTAAAATTTAAGGGAAAAAAAAGCACGTTCCAAAACTTTCTTTCAACCTCAACACCCGTGTCCCGACCTCGACCTGACAATTGGGTTCCAACTCCCAATACTGACCTAAGATAGACTATCAATTCCAACCTCGACTCTGAATCTCGACCCATGCTCGAATTAATATCGGGTTCTTAGTCGGTGCCAAGAGTCAGGACCCTACGGGGTCGGGAGCCAGGATCCTTTTCAGTGTAGGGAGTCAGAAACCAGGTCTTGGGTCAGGATTTTTTCTATCCCCGCACCTTTTACAAAATTTAGTCATAAAGCAACAAAGTTCAGTGGTAAGATGCATGTTAGTGGAGCTTTCGGGATTTGAATGATAACCTTACATAAGCACATGCCTTAATTAACTCTTTTCGAGGGCACAAGGTGTAAGTTGTTTATTGTAATACTTCTGGACGTACCAAGTCCAAATGTGACGAGTAAAAGTGGACTAACGGAGGGAGTGTAAAAAAATTTGAGGTTGAAAACTCTACTTTCTTCTTGGCTTTTGTAGTTTTGCGTTACTTAAGCATACTCATTTGTAATATCATCATAGAGTGTATTATTAACTTTGTGATGATCATAGAATACATAGTTTTCTGAAGTTCTTGTTTTCCTTAGGCTTGTTAATTAGTTGAGGTTCATCATGTAGTTACCTCATTAGGATTTGTATAGTAAAGCCTAGTTCCCCTTGCGTTGTACTTAATTCATGATGAGGATTTTTATTTTATTATCTATAAAAGACCACTAGATACTCTTTTTAGTGGTATAAATTTTGTAATGTAATATATTAATGTGTTGTTTTGGCTTGAGTTTTTCTTTGATTTTTTTTTATTAAAATCAAATCAATCCAAATATTATCGATTTTTAAAAATTTAAAACCAAACCAAAAAAATATTGATTTTCGATTTTTTATTTGCATATGTTCTTAACCAAACCATACACACCCCTACCTATATGTTATTCTTTCATATATAGTTTGAAGTCAAAGCCCTAATTTAGTAATATTGTTATTATTTTTTTAAAATAATGTACCAATAACTCAGCATATACGTGCAATGCACATGACGAAAAACTAATTAAATAAAAAACAACAAGAATATAGCATTCATTTATTCTTCAACTTATGTTTTTCCTCTTTTTTCAACACTAGTACATGAGCATCAATAAACTTCATAAAATATCATTTTACGTCACCAAAACTAACTTTTTTTGAATCATAATCCACAAAAACTTTGATCTTCATCGCCAATCCCACTGCTTCCTATGTCCCAACGTTATCCTTGAATTCAACCCTACAATATAAAAGATAAATATAAATGTTAGCAGTTGCACAAAATATTTATAAGAAAAACTGATAGTGTAAATTTCCTAACGTTTTTCTAACTTGAAAGGCGAATCTAAAATAAAAGAGGTTTATAACAATGAATATTGAATTCCGTCAAAGAAAATCTTCTAAAATTTCTCTAAAATACTTTGACCAAAATCAAGATACAAGAAAAAATACGCAGAGATAAGTAAAAGTAGAAATATATATAGTACGACATGACCTGCTATTTTTTGGTTCAGTAATTGTTGAAATCACTGTACCAAACAGTTTAATGGTATGATGCTCATTCATGCTCGCAGCTTCTTCCACAGTCGAGTCATCCTTCTACCCTTCGTGAAAGCTTTGTGTGTCGCTTGTAGAGATTTCTTCATTATTTTTCTGTACATAATGAAATACTTGTGTGAATACTAAATTCTTCTACTTTAAATATTTGATTTAATTCTTTTGCAATTAAAAAGTACACCAATTTATACATGATCTGGTATATATGAGGGTGTACAATTTAAATTTCTGATTGTTGCATTGTATAGCAGGACAAACAAATGGTGGCATAGAGGTTAGGCAAACACGACTTACATGAATGATATATTTACATTATATCAAATAATTTGATCATAGCAATTAAACATTAAAGTGTGAAAATATATCATTCAGTCTTGGTTAGGCAACAAATTAGTAAATATATAATCAAAAGACAATTGGTAAGTCAAAGAGCAACTAAAACTTTAGTCAAGGCTTTTTTTTGTTCTTTTATTAACTGATTATATATTGGATTTCACTCACCCCATGGTTGGAAATTATTGATTGACTCTATCTATAATTAGATTTGGTCATAATGATCAAATTATATTTGATCTTGTTTAATTTCCACCTTTTCAATCATCCCTGTTACTAGTTTCTTTTGATTTTCTATTATTTAAATAATCTATCTCTGTCACTTGCACTTATTTATCATTAATGATTGGCTAACAAATGATCTATTGATATTAATCTAATCCAAAAAATACTTTAGTACTTTGTAGTTGCACATAAGTAAAGTATTGTATTTCCTCTTTCTATTTGTAACCACCGGGGAGATATATTTTAATGTACTTTAATTGATTATTTCGATAATAAACTTCAAATATAATAGATCGAACAAAGTCATAGACAACAAATAAAAATTAAATTTAAAGAAAAAAACAAAAACTAATTAAAGGGGAAATGTACCTTGTTCGAGGATGAACTTTCGGGCAATTCTTTATAAAAAACATTCTTTTTTCGTACTAAGTCAAGGTCCTTCTTAGTTTCTTCAATTTTTAACATCAATTTTCTTTCAATGGCTAGACAATCGTGCACATGATTTTCAGATCTGGTCTTAGCCTTTGAAATTAGGGTTTCAACCATTTTTGCCTTTTTCTCATTATCAGTAACAGAATTAAGCATCTCTTTGATGTTACTTACTGTGAAAAACTGAATAACATTTTAAAATTCTTTTGTTTTGTTGAAAGGAAAATATGGAGCTAATGGGCAATTCACATCACATCTTATTTTTTGGTGCTGTAATGACCTGATTTGTGAAATTTTACTTTTTATTTGATTTGATCATTTTGCTCTTTCTTGTAGCTACTACATGTTAATTTTGGTGTGTGGGGATGGTTGACATAGTTCCCAATACCTTCAGAAGGGTTTTGGGAGAGTTTGAGATTTTTTTAGAGGATTCCAAAATCCTATAGTTGACTTCAGTCAACATTTGATGTTTTGAGTGCCGGATGATATTTTGGACAGTTCCATTAGATCCAGAATATTGAATTTGGGTTAGTAGCAGGGTTGGTTTAGGTTCGGAACCTTTAGTTTGCATTTTGACCCTCTGTTGGAAAACTAGTTTAAATAGACTTTTAGGGGTCCCGGGGGCTAATTTGTTGAAATCGATCCTTTATCAAAAACCAACGTCGCCATTGAGTCCGAAACGTCAAAAGTAGCCTAGAAGCATATATGGTTTGTTCCAGTGGGGTCCCGAGAGGGTCCGTTCGGAGACATTTCATCACTTGGAAAATCTATTGGTGCCATATTTTTTGGTAAACCAGGCCCTTCATCAAACATGAGTGGCCACGTATCGCGATCATACGCCTCCATGACAACCTACATCACGATCACGTGGTGGTGTTACCGCGATTGCGATGGATTAATTGGTGGACCGGGTCGGGTTGACTCATCGCGATCATGGGGCCCTGCTATGTGACCGCGATGATCAACTTAATGAACGATCAATGTTGACCCTCGCGATTGAGAGGTGGGGTCCATAATTGAGAGTTACTATTCACAAAACAGTGTAAATACTTTAATTTTGCAATTTTCCTCTATTTTTAGACCTCCAAGCTTAGGGAAAGGCGATTTCTCTAGGGTTTCTTCATCATTTTTATGTGGGTAACCTCTAAACTCATCTCTTCATTATTTCCTATTGATTATGTCTTCAAAAATACCTTTTAACCTTGAGTTTGAAATAGGTTTTTGGGGTTTTGACGGTGAAGCTTAAAAATAGTTTTTCTTCGATTTGGACTTCGTTTTTAACTCATTTTTGTGTGGATTTTCAACTGTAGACTCCTCTAACCTTGGAAAATGTATTTCTAAAATAAAATTCTTGTTTTACCCCTTTTGTTTTTTAAATCATTTCGGAACCCATTTTGGACCTGACTTAAGTATGGTCATTATGGGTATCATTATCCTTCTTTTAATGCTTAGATGTTATATTTGTATGCTTTAATTGATTTTGAGAACGTTCGAAAGGGAAATATTCCGTGTTGAAAGACTTTAGGCTTGGATGTTGATGCTTCGAGGTAGGTTATAGCTTAACTTTATTCAGACTGGATTGGATAGTTAATAAATAAGTAGATGTTATGGGTTTATGAAAATAACTATGGAATTGTATTTCAAGTTTAATATTACTGTTGTGTGCCTGAGTGGAGGCTTATATTCTTGTTGTTGTTGACTTAAAAGATCATATATTGTGTGTTGTCCGTGCAGGGGTTTTATTTGACATCATTGACCTTATTTGTGCATTTAGATGCCTTTATTCTTATTGTGATGCCCGAGAGGGAGCTTGAATAGATATTATTGACCTTATTAAGTATTGTTTGCCTTTATCATGATGGAAATGCCCGATTTATGGGTTGATATGATATTAATGATGTCTTATATGCATATTTATTCTAATGGTGCCAATCTAGAACTAATATCATGAAATGTTGACATATTGAGTTGATTTCTAGGCTCATTTATACACGTATTGAATGGATTTCTTATCTTCATACTAATTTGATTGTGAGTATCATATCCTTATTCATACATACACATTGATGAGATACTGGTACCATTGAGGAACCGTATTTATAAAGGAAAGGAGATATTTTCATGAAAACCTTGATCCGTGAACATAAGCGGAGAGGTGGGTCGAGATTCTAAGTTATTATATGGGTTGCTAACCCCCCATGGGTCCAATTTTGGTAGCAGTGAGGCTTGGTAGGTGTATACAGAAAGTCATGCGATGACTTTCAAACTATTCACTTCTTCATCCATTGCATTGCATTTGCATATTCATTTTATGTGTTCTTTTGTTTGTTACTTGACTTGTAATCAGTTTCTATGTATCTTCGTGAATGTCTGTTTCAATTTGACTTCATTTATATATTAGAATTGTTAGAGGAGACGGTGTGAGCTACCGTTTGGGAATTTTTTTGTTTGCAAGTGACTTGCTCATAGTATTTCTTTACTTGAATTATTTTCTGCTTTGCTCAGTAGGTGTATGATACCTACTGAGTAAAAGTGGACCATAATAACGCCTACTCTGCCCTTTCGGTGCAGATCCTAACACGAGTACGACACACAGAGGATGATTTTGTGCTGTTGAGTTGGAGATTTTGAGGTACTGGCCCACTCTAGGCTTTTAGAGTCAACTCCAGACCTCCTCTTATCGATTTTGATGTTTTTATTTGTTTTCAGAGACCGACAGTTGTATTTTTGGTATTTTGGATGTTTTTATTAGATGTTCTACTATTATGACACCAGATGTTGGGGATGGTATGTATTTTGTTCAGATACCGCTAAATTTTGCATATGTGATGGCCCGACTTTGTTCTAGAAGTCCTGTCTTTGTCCTATATTTTTATTATTTTTAAATTTTCTTTCTTTTAGGTGATTGGCTTATCTACCAAGGTTGGGTTGAGGTAAATGCCATCATGACCTCACTTTTTGGGTTGTGACAAATTGGTATCAGAGCGCCAGGTTCACCAATCTCATAAGTGTAAGAGCAAGATGTCTAGTAGAGTCTCACGGATCGGTACGTAGACTTCTGTATCTATCTTTGAGAGGCTATACAATGTCTTTAGGAAAAACTTCTCTAATTTGATCCCTTATCATGTGGGTTATTTATGCCTGTTGACACCCAATTTTGACCTCCCGATATCCTCCCAGACTGCTATTCTATCAAAAAATGTTAGTTTTAATTTTTTAAATATTATTTTGGTATCACGTAAGTTTTGACATTTCGTAGTCATGATTTTAAGGTAGGCAATTTATTTTGTAGCATTTAATTTTATATTCTTATATAATATATATAATTTACTAATTTAAATATAATATTTTACATAATTTTGTAAATATTTATTAAATTATTTTCCCAAATATGCATACTCATAATTTATAAACACGCAGTCTATTATCATCATCATCATCATCATCATCATCATCATCATCATCATCATCATCATCATCATCATCATCATCATCATCATCATCATCATCATCATCATCATCATCATCATCATTATTATTATTATTATTATTATTATTATTATTATTATTATTATTATTATTATTATTTCTTAAAAATTCATATTCATAATTTATAGGTACCTAAATTATTTTGAAATATTATTATCATCGATTTCAAATAATATATTATACGTCATTAATTTTAGTATAAAAGTTATAATTAATCGGAGAATAATTATTTTATGACATTTGATTAATTTTGTTAGGTATTTTTATATTTACCGATTTATTACTATATTTACAAAATATCAGTCTATTTCAATTCAACTCTTCCAATCTATTTAATTTCTAGCCTAATTTTTACTCAGCTAATGCCAATTTTAACCTAAATTGAGCAAAATCTGGCTCAATTTTAAATTCCAAATCCAATTTCAATTGAACCCAATTTTGACCCTTTTTGTAATTTTAAATCCCAGTCGTTGATCAAAATTGATCCAACGGCTGAGATCAACTCCCATTTCTTTCCCTTTTTAATCTACCCTACCCCAAAACCTAATTCATTCTACCCCCCACCAGCCGACACCCCCTCACACTTTCTCTCCCGCCTCACGCCGCCCCTCATCACCGCCAGCCATCGCCGACCGGCGGTCCTTCTCAACCGGCCAACCACCACACCTCCTCTCTTCTCCCCCATCTCCATCTCCACCATAATCTCTCTCTTCGATCTCCTTCCTCTCTCCCGATCTCTCTTTCTCTCTCACGCTCCACAACCCGCCGCCATTATCTCCGACTGGAGAATCTCCGGTGAGGCACGACCAAAACACTTACCCTCTCACCTCTCTCATCTCCTCTCTCAACTCTCCAAAACCAATCGCACCTTCTCTCCTTCAAACACCACTACCGGCGAACCCCATCCAGGCGGCGAACAACTCAGCCACTGATCTCCCTTCCCCTGTACCGGAGAACCACCTCAGTCACCGCCTTTGGTTGGCGAATCCTATCGCCACTGCCAGCCGCCGCGCCACTGACCCAATCGGAATCCACCGAATAACGGGGAAATGTGTTTAGTTTTTTAGTTTCAAAGTTTTATCCTTCGCCTACACGAATTCATCTACGATATGTTTTTCTAACTCACGGTTGCTGTCCCCTTCATCTATATTCATCATTTCCTTCATTTTTTAAATTTTCTTAGATTTAAAATTAACAAAAGCTCGGTTGAGATTTTTGGTTGTTAATTTGCTTAGATTACCATATATGAAAATCCCCCAAATGTTATGAACTTCGACCAATCCTTTTTTCATGATTAAGAATCGAATGTTTCATCGTTATCATTTTGTTCCCTCCTAGACTCGGTATGATTAGGGGTGACAGAATGCTTATCTGAAGATTTTCTATGTGGATTTGATCAAATTATGATTAAAGTTTTGGTACTCGTATACTTTTGGTAAACTTTGAGTGATGATTTGCTCGTCTATGACTCTCAATTTGATTAGTTAAATATAAGCTCTATTGATTCGTGCTTACTTGTTTTTTCCTTTAATTTATCACTAATTATGGTACAAATGATTTCTTTTCTGATTCGTTTTGAATTATGACAACTCCATTATTCCCATATTTATGTTAAATTAGGTGTTTTGGGGTTTATTTATTGATTCTCCTTCCTTATTTGGTACAAACAGATTTCTTGTAAGGGTATTTGACAATATTTTTATTGATTCACCATATTAATTATGGAGAAGATTTCCACGATTCACTCTCCAAATTCGTTCCCCTTCCCATTTTAACAACGGACTGACTACGACTCTATGCATATATAAATGACCTTTCTCCTTCATCCTTGAGGACAGAAGAACATACTCTCCTACACACTTAAAGAATTTTTAATTATCTGCTGTGGTTGCTTATTTGCTTTGAATTGCCAATCGCTTTGCTCAAAGTTATGCAGGTTCAATCTTTTCTTGTTCCCTGATTGACTTCTTGCTTTATTTCTTCTGCTTCTAAAAGGTATGTTTCTTGAATGCTTTAAGTGTTGAATATTATACTTTTGAACTTGTTTACTTATGGCTTTGAGCATGAGATGCATTATAAAAATAAAATAAAATGAATGCATATGTTCATATAATTTATCAGTACCTCTTTTGTCTCTGGTGGCTTGGTTCAAATGTTGTAATCTCTCGCTCTATCTGTGCCATGTTTCTTTTTCTATTAACTAAATGCAATGAATCAAGAAAATGTGCTTATAGGTTTAATTTTGACATTAAAGGTTTTTCTATGGTTTGGATTCTGTTGGTCTTTTGTGGTTTTGTGCATTTGGTTATGGTTAGTAGGCCCTTAGCAGAAGGTTATTTGGTTTGGGAGTTGAAGAGTCGCCTGAGATTGGAGGAATCTTAGAGGCATTTCGATTAGCCTTTAGCTTACTTTCTTTTCTGTCCCATTCATTTGTCCGTTGTAATAATTATTGTGTAAACTTTTCTATATGTAATAAAATAATGGAGACTGCAGGGGTGGGGATTATGTGGTAATTTTGTCACCTAGGCAACCTTTCCTAGGTTAATATAATAGATTCTATGTGTTTTATCACCTAGAAAACCATGTCTATCGGATTATTTGATCTCATGTATTAATTAAAATTACTTTGTCACTTAGGCAAACAACATAGGATAATGAATTAATTATTTTATCACTTAGAGAATCATGTCTTTAGGACCATTAATTAACCTTCGACCTATGAGATTAATTTTGAACACGTTAGTCCATTTTAAGCCCGTCCAATAAACTTTTGACATGTTAAAATAATTTTCGGCATTTTTAATGTAGTTTTCAACATTTATATATGATTTCACACATTCAAAATCTAATTTTCAGCATATTTTAACAATTTCCAGCACCTTTTATTTCCAGCATGTTAAATCAATTCTTCAGCAATTTAAAAATTAATTTTTCAGCATATTAAGGTAATTTTCAGCAAGTTAATTTAATTTTCAGCATATAATAAATAGTTTTCAGCATATTAGAGTAATTTCCAGCAAGCTAATCTAAATTCCAGCATATCAGAATAATTTTCAGAATCTAAAAAAAAATAAATTTTCCAGCATATAATAATTAATTTTCTGGTATGTTTATTTAATTTTCAGTGCATAAAAAAAATTAATTTCCAGCACGTAATATTATTTTTCAGCACTCTTAAATTAATTTTTCACCAACTGTTAATTAATTCCAGCATGTTAAATATATTTTAAACATCTTAAATTAATTTTCAGTAATTAAATATATTTTAGCATTTTTAAACATACTCTATAGCATTTTCTTTCTTAATTTCAGCTGTTAAAATTAATTATCAGAACTTTTAAATCAATTTCAACATTTTAACTCATTTCCAGCATTCTTTAATAATTTCTCTACACATTTAAATCAATTCCTTCACATTTAAACTAAATTTTTGCATATTTAATAAATTTTCTACATGTTTAATAACTTTTCCGCATATTTGAAATCCCGCATTTAAATCAATTTCTTGCATGTGTAAACAAATTTTGGCATATTAATATCTAGTACTTTAATCTCGTCTTCGACATCTTGATTAATACGTCCCACCTAGAGATCATGCCTATAGGTCTTAATCATGTAAAATAAATAATTATCTTTTAAGCATGATAATCACCTATTTAACTTTAATTAAATCAGAGGCATATCTGAAACCTTTACGTGCTAATTGATAGTCCTATTTGTTTGTTTGACGTAAACCTCGAATTTAAGTAGGCAGCTTAAGATTTTCTATGTATAGATCCTTACCCAAAATAGTAAGTCTGGCGCCTCTTGGACATTAAGTTGGGGCGGGTAGGCATTTTAGGAAACGTTAGTTTTATCGCTTTCTTTAGAACGCTTTTAAGACTAATAATCAAACTAGGTGGGTAGGTAGAAAAATCGGAAATGATGTAAGTTGTCCCGAGCAAAATTCGACAATGCAACATACGACATTGTCATCCGTTAATAAGCCGGGCGCTGATCTGAATAGGTTAAAATTAACTCCTTGTATAAAATATTTTCTAAATCGGTTTTGTTATCTTATTTTGAATGTTCACTTATTTGGGGTAGTTTAGGTTCGTTATTATTTAAATAAATCTTTCAATTTATATCATTGTGTCTCTTCTATCTTCTCGCTTATCCGATTAACTGTCTGTTTATGTATTATCACTTATATAGTTAATAATAATAAAGTTGCATGTCTAGTTTATTTGTTTAACACTTAATCATCATTAAGTTGATAAAAATAATCGACCTTTTGCTTATCACATAGAATTTCCCACGTAATATATGAGTTCGGTCGGGACCCACATTTGTGGACCTCGAAAGGAGCCTAACACCTTCCTTTCGAGGTAACCTGAACCCTTACCCGAATTTCTGGTTGACATAGGCTAATAATTAATTAATCTTAGTTAGTCTAGAATGGTGCCCTAACACACCTTAATTCGTTAGGTGGCGACTCTTCACTCTTTTAATCCCAAAAAGAGTTTGTCACGTCGAATCCCGCTTTTCGCGAGAAAAATGGGGCGCGACAATGCCCAACATTCTAAACTTGTATTCCATTCTTTTCTGCGTAGATGGTGAGGACCAGGTTCAGGAATGCTAGGGATGCTGAGCTAGCACCCGATATAGGAGCCCCAATATGAGGATGAGGTAGAAGTCATGGCTGACCCAGAGGTAGAGGACTGGCATGAGGAGCTGCCCCGGTCAGAGGACGTTTTAGGGAAGCCTCTCCCAAGCCTAAGGTTGAGTATGCTAAAGATGACTATCAGATAAGGGATGCGGGGCCGCTCAGGTTCCACAGAGTTTAGTTGATACCTAAGTGCTTCAGGATTTGTTGTTTCACCTTTTGAGTCATTTGGAGGGAATTGCCTTGAGTGTACCTAGTATTCCTCAGACTTTGAGTGGTGTTCTGCTATCTGTACAAGCATCTGCTTACGGTATTCATACTTTAGGGGTACAACCATCATCTATGGTACCCCACGTATGGATTTATTGCCTATTAGACTTACTCTTTCTGCAGTTGCTTCAGGTACAGTAATGTCTTCTGATAATCAGAAGTGGTTTGAGAGGTTTACTTACTTAGCTCCTCCCAAGTTTAGTGAAGCAATTGGCAAGGATGCCTATAAGTTTTCGATTGACTTCCAGGAGAAGTTACATAATCTTGGGTCCCTTGAGTCTCACGGAGTTTCTTATACTACCTATCAATTGACAAATATGGTGAGGGATTACTGGAGGCCACTATCCAGTTGTATACCTTTGGGTTTGCCTACTATGACTTAGGCCTAATTTTTTTAGGCCTTTTTGGAGAGGTTTGTAGCTTTTTTAAAATATCAGATCTGAGATGAGTTTGATCACTTGAAGCAGGGCTCCATATCTATTGCCGAGTATGAGGTACACTTCAATGCCCTATCCAGGTATTCAGTTGCCAGTATCTCTACTGATTCAGAGAGGATTCACATGTTTGTGAAGGGGTTAGAGTGTCCTTATCAGTTGGCTACTGCCCAGATGGTTATTTCAGGGGCTTCTTTTCAAAGCATTAGTAAGCATGCCAAGTTGACCGAGTCTATTACCCAAGCTACTCAGGGAGGCACCAAGATGGTACACCGATAAGGCAAGTTTAGTGGTCGTACCTCTAGAGGCAGAGGTTTCTAAAGTAGAGGTTCCCATGGTTATCATGGTATGCCAATTCAGGATGTTTTACTAGGATCAGGTGGTAGACCTTCAAGTTCTGCAGCTTTAGGTAGCCAGGTATTAGGTCATACCAGTGAAGGTTACAACTTCAATTCTGCGGGCCAGGGTAGTCGCCTTAGTTCTATTGTGCACCCTCAGATTGAGTCAAGACATATAAGATGCTATATTGGCCATTTGGCCAAGAATTTCCCCGACGTGTGTATGGACCTAATCATCTGAACTCTCAGCTTCACCTTTGTCCTACTCCTATATCTGCAGTGAGAGGTGGTTCCCAGAGTGGTAGGGGTGGTACTAGAGGTGAGAGAGGTAGAGCTTGGGGAGCTCGTGGTATTGGTCATGGGGTTGCTCAGTCAGGGAGTTGATGCAGATAAGGTTATGCTATACCTAGGAGACCTAAGGTAGAGGCCTCTGATGTACTTATTTCAAGTATCATCCCAGTTTTCTACAGATCAGCTTCCACGTTATTTGATCTTGTGTCTACATTCTCCTATGTGTCTACATATTTTGCTTATGGTTTTGATGCTTCCAGTAAGCCCCTTGCTATGCCTCCTTATGTTTCTACCCCTGTAGGAGTTTCTTTAGTAGTGGATTGAGTGCATCGATCTTGCGTAGTTACCTTTGTGGGGAGTGAGACTTGGGTAGAATTGATTATCTTAGATATGGTTGATTTTGATGTTATCTTGGGTATGGATTGGTTATCTCCCTATTATGCTATTTTGGATTGTTATGCCAAGACCGCGACTTTAGCTACGCTAGGAGTACCAAGGTTAGCTTGAAAAGGTATGCTTAATTTGGGTCTGAAGGGAGTTATATCTTTTCTACGTACTCGTCACATGGTAGAAAGAGGGTGGTAGTCTTATTTTGCTTATGTCCGTGATACTGGTGTTACCTCACCGCCTCCTATGGACTCTATTCGGGTTGTTCAGGAGTTTATGGACATACTTCCTATGGATTTGACTGGTATGCCTCCGGATCATGATATTTATTTAGCTATTGATGTGGAGCCGGGGACCAAGCCCATTTCCATTTCTCCTTATAGGATAGCCCCAACTGAGTTGAAGGAATTGAAGGAGCAGTTTCAGGATTTATTGAGGAAGGGATTTATTAGACCTAGTGTGTCTCCCTGGGTGCTTCTGTTTTATTTGTGAAGAAGAAGGATGGTTCTATGTGTATGTGTATTGACTATCGATAGTTGAATAAAGTGACAGTTAAGAACAAGTATCCTTTTCCTCGCATTAATGATTTATTTGACCAGCTTCAGGATGCTTCCGTGTTTTCTAAGATTAATTTAAGATCCGCGTATCACCAGTTGAAGATTAAAGCTTTGGATGTTCCCAAGATGACTTTTCATTCTCGATACGGTCATTATGTGTTTTTGGTCATGATCTTTCAATTGACCAATGCCCCAGCAACGTTCATGGAGTTGATGAACCGGGTATTTGGACCATATCTTGACTCCTTTGTGATTGTATTTATAGATGATATCTTGGTTTATTCCAAGGATGAGGCCAATCATGTGAGACACTTGAGGACTGTACTTTAGAGATTGCATGATGAGAAGTTGTATGGCAAGTTCTCCAAGTGCGAGTTTTGGTTGGATTCTATCTCTTTCTTGGGTCATGTGGTGACCAAAGATGGCATTATGGTTGATCCAGCCAAGATAGCGGTGATTTGTGATTGGGCTAGACCTACTTCTCCTATCGAGATTCGGAGTTTCATTAGTTTAGCAGGTTATGATCAGCGTTATGTAGAGGGTTTCTCATCTATTATGGCTCCTTTGACCAAGTTGACGTAAAAAAAGATTTCCTTTCAGTGGTCGAGTGCTTGTAAGGCGAGCTTTCAAAATCTCAAGGACTTGTTGACTTCGGCTCCTATCTTGACTTTACCCAAGGAGGGCATGGGCTTTACTGTGTTTTGTGATGCTTCTAGTGTGGGTTTGGGTGCAGTGTTGATGTAGGAGCGTAAGGTGATTGCTTGTGCTTCTAGTCAGTTGAAGCCTCATGAGAAGAATTACCCTACCCATGATTTGGAGTTGGCTGCGATTATGTATGTGTTGAAGTTGTGGAGACATTATGTCACGCTCCGACTTCCAACGAGGCATGATTGGCACCCGAAGCCGACATGGCCCGAGAGAACCAATCTTTGCTCATGAGCCTTCATATGCATATCCTCGTATGAATATTGTTAAGCCTTATGCAACTATGCGTAAAACATGAAAATGGAACATATGCTATATATATATATTTATGAAACTTGGCCGTTGGGGCCATCAAGTTAGACGGACCTTTATCTCGTACATTCATAACCCACACATGTCTACAAAAGCCTCTAACAGATGCATTTACAAGACCAACTTAAAGTCGGGATAAGTCCCCGCTGTATACAATATTTACAATGCCAAAACAAATATACAACTATGACCCAGAAAGCTCCGAACCAAGTGGAGCTTACCAAAACTCTGCCAATAATCCCCAGTCTACAGAGGAGGTCTACTAATGCCTGCACCTGCAACATGTAAGGTAAGTCCCCCGAGGGGGTCAGTACAAAGAATGTACTGAGTATGTAAGGCTCATAAAAATATCATCATACATGAGAATATCAATAGAATAAAATACAAGAGAATAGTCAACGTGTACAAACCATCATTTTATATAATATCTTTTATAACTACTCTCCTTCAAGGGAAATTACCTTCACTCAAGAGACTTGCCTCTAGTGGATTCTTCTATACCCAAGAGATTCTTTCTTGCTTCTATGATCATTACCACTATTGTTCATCTACTTGGTTAGTAGGTTGTAAGAGAATAACATTCATCCACATACATCCACTCTAGTGGTGGGGTAACAATATAACGTACATCCACTCTAGTAACGTACATCCACTCTCTTGGTGGGGCAACATACATCCACTCTCATGGTGGGGCAACATACATCCACTCTCATGGTGGGAGAACATACATCCAGTCTATGGTGGGAGAACATACATCCACTCTCATGGTGAGAGAACATACATCCACTCTATGGTGGGAGAACATGCATCCACTCTCATGGTGGGAGAAATTGGTATATCAACTTATGAGAGATTATACATCAAGGATCATGACACTAATTGAACACACAAATACGCTTTACCTTACTCTTATGCTTCATGAGATTAATACCTTCACTTATCAGGGATAGATATCTTAGCTCGCACTTTACCCCTTCACTACTCTTATGAGATCTTATATAAGTAAGCATATGATACCGAACCTCCACCTTTAGTGGGCTATAATCAATAACATAGCATAATATTGGGATTATTCCATATTGAACTTATACCCTCTAGAATGGGATCTATACTCGATGGCGTATATAGAAACCCATGCACATTACCTCTTTACCATCTTATATCCTCTACTTAGTTATGAGAGTGAAACGCTAAAGATCATGGCATTAAAGCTCATACCTATATACACATCTCACTTCACAACCTTACTTCATGAGATTGACAACTTCACTAATGAGGAATAATTATACTAACTTGTACATCACCTCTCTTATTACTCTTATGAGATTGGTACTCTTGCTTATGAACAATAGGCACAAGCATAATCATCATACTATAGGTCTTTGGAACAAGACATAATCGGAATAATGCTATTCAAACTAAACAAGCTCTCTTTACCTCATTACTCTCGTTGAGATAGTTCTTTTAGAAAATTACAACGTCATGGCATCTTTGGAACTTCAATCAATGAATAAGAGATAAGTGAATCATAATTCATCTAAGAATAGGGCAAATATGAATAACAATATACGTCACCCTAAATTGATATACTTCAAGCCTCTCGGAATTGAAACAAGCCCAATGTCAATGAGAACAATATCTTGTAGAAGGATACGAAAAGAGTAACTGTACATACCTTGTATTCTTAATACGAATACACAATCTTAGACGTGCATACAATAATCCCGCTCCTTCTTTATGTGTCACTCTACAACACAAATATATAATGGAATTCATATTAACCATCAACTATTCCATAAATGCATATAACATCAATGAGTCACATGTTTGCCCTTAAACATGCCATTTTCTTCTGACAAAACCTATTGATGAAATTATTATTCCAAAAATCCCCCAATATTCCATACATTGACCAATACATGATAATCAATACATTTCACCACAACACTTCTCCTTTACACTTTCTTATCCATATCACATCACAAATAACCCGTCAAATTACCTTAATACACCTCATAGCACATATCGGCCAAAATCCCACAATTTACACTTTTAGAAAAATAACAAGTGTAATAACAAAATTACACCATACATGTTCATATTTTATCCATACCATGCTCTTTCATCAAAGGCACAAGTCATAATTCAAGCTTGAATCTCATGGATCACAAATCTTATATAAAAACACAAAGTACCATGTCTACCATTTCCAAGCATAACCAACATGATATATATAATCTCCCATGAATATAATATGTTAAACTATAATAATAATCACTTACCCAAGCTTGGAAGATGATGATCTTGCTCCAAGAAGTGCCTTAGGGTTTTGAGAGCAAAAGAGGTTTTCTTGGAAATGTCTAGAAAAAAGATAGAAAATCATGTGTGTTTGTAATGAATAACAAATCAGATTTTTGGCCCTTTATATAATCCCCCAATTCTATCCTTAGCCACTCCTTTGCATTTAATACAATGTTTACTTGGTCAACATTGGAAGAATGGGTCATTTCTTCTTTGGGCCCATGTATTTTGGTTCATTTTTAGGCCTCAATTTGGCCCATTAACACAACTTAACTTAGCCCACCAATTTTCATGTATGACCTATCATATATCTCATGCTTAATTAATTTCATAATGTCACGACAATATTCTCTTACGAGATTCTCATTCGTCGTCTCAATCGCAAAGATAGGAATTCTAGTCGTACATGGCTTCCTTGAACACTTTTGATAATTACTTGTGTTTCATGGTTTGATCATGTAGAAGTATGTAGGAGTGTATTGAAGTGTTTGACCCTTTAACAATGCTCAAGGAACTCCCAAGAACCAAAAGAAACCATCCAAGAATCGTCGTAGAGTTGCGTTTCAAAACGAGTCCGGAAGGGCACATTTTTTGTGCCTTGCGCCACTGCTGAAGAGCAAGGCAGTGGCGCAAGAAATCAATGCCCTCTGAATCAGTGGCTTGCGCCACACCCCCTGAAACAGGGTAGTGGCGCAAGTTTTCATGCTTTTCTGAAATTTTCGGCCATTTTCCCAACACTTGTATATTGTCCAATACCTTATCAAAACACTACAAAATACTTACTTAGTGATCTTAATCATCAAGTAAACATGACTCCAAGTCACCAAATGAGGTTAGAATGTGTACGGGGTATTACACAAATGCTCCACGAACTTACAAAACCCTTCCTATGAAAGTCTAGTTGCATGTACATGGCCAAATTTCAATTTTTTTTTTCTTTTTCTCGTTGTTAGCATTACCAAATACATACTTATATCTCTCGACATCTAAGCAACCATTATGCAACATCATCAAGTAGGGTTGGGAAGATACGGGGTGTTACATTCTCCCCCCCCCCCTTAGAAATATTCTTCCTCGAATGTTAACGATGTCGCTTAAATTACAACACCTGCATCTCTATATTAACATACGCACACATAAACACTTAAGGCTCATGGATACTTTCTTAGTATTGGTCCACTTCCCCATTTCAAACCTTTTCCTCCATTTGCAACAAATATGGGTACGTTGATTTCATCATTTTTTTTCTAGCTTACCATGTGATCTCCTCTACTTGTTGATTTCTCCAAAGGACTTTTACGGACGCTACGTCTCTATTATTAACCTTGGCACTTGTCGGTCTAGAATAGCCATCGGTATCTTTTCTTAGTGAAATCCTCTGCATTTTGTATATTTCCAATGGGAGCAATATGACACGAATTCTTATACACTTTCAACAATTTCACATGGCACGTTGTATAGGACCAATTCCCCTTCCTTTCCAAATCCCATTACCTCTTTCATTAGTGACGCTTTTAAGAGTACTTAATCCTCTATACTCACAAACATCTACTATACCATTTTGATATGTGTCTATAACTCTAATAAATTTACCAACAGGTGGAGATAGTTCAACCGACTTAATTAATGACCCCGGTGTCTCATAATTAATGAAGTGATATATGATAGGGTATTTGTATCAATTACAAATATGGATAATATACCTGTATCTTCATCAGGAGATGCCTCCGCATTCGGACGGTCCACTAAAGCATTAGTACGATTCTGAGTTCCACTGGAATTGGCTGCTGCTCTGGCACCTCTACCGCGACCAGCAGACTGTACACCAGCTGCCGATGCCACATTGGCTGATTCGGCAGGCCATGTCATACTACCCGTGGGCCTCTGTGGGCATTCTCTCATCATGTGTCCTGGCCTACCACATACAAAGTAGACATTCGTATCAAACCGGCATTCGCCTGCATGAAATCTCCCACAGCGCGGGCATAACTGATGAGAAGATCTCGTCGCCTGTGCTCCATGAATCCCACTACTCTGTTCAGATCGACCACCTCTAGACCCTCGGGATTGAGAACGAGCACCTGCTGTAAAATAAGAGGATGAGGGTCTAGGCAGTAACATTCGAGATCCAGATTCTCCTAGGGACACCATAGACTGCCCCATAGGTCTAGCCCTTTTTGATGGCCCTTCCTCAGATTTTTGAGTCCTCTTTCTTTGCCTTTGGTCCTCCATCTTTTGTGCGAAGGCCTGTATTCTAGCTATGTCCATATCTCGATTCAAGGCAGTAATAGTGCAGTCTCGTACCAAATAAGGCTCCAATCTGTCCACATATCGATGAACTCTATCTTCCATGGTGGATACTACATTTGGAGCATATCTAGCCAAGGAATTAAACTGCAAACTGTATTCTCTCACACTCATATTTCCTTGACGCAAATGTAGAAATTGGTCTGCACGTGCCTCCCGAATTTCATATGGGAGGTAATGATCAAGGAGTGCTGTTTTAAATTCTTCCCAATTTGGTGGCATTGCACCGATACCACAAACTTCTTCCAATCTTCATACCACAATATAGCCTCGCCCTTCAGTCTATAAGCTGCTAGCTCAACCCTTTCTACACCTGTTACGTACATCACCTCTAGTGCTCTTTGAACTTGGTCCACAAAATCCTGTGGATCTGCTTTCGGATCGGACCCTGTGAATATAGGAGGGTCTAATTTTAGAAAGTCCTGTGTACGCCGACTAGCTGCTCTAGCCGCGTCATCTTCATTTACCATTGGACCAGTTTGTCCCTGGGTTTGTGCAGCCACTAACTGTGTCAACATATGTACTGCATTTCGTAAATCTTGATCTATGGCATTCATTCTCGGTTCTGCGGGTACTTCTCTACCTCTTGGCTCTTCTGGAGCTAGAAAAGTAGAAGAGGACTGTGACGCAATTTCAGCATTTGCTCCACCTTGACTAACTTGGTCAGGTGGTAGTCTACTCATTCCTTCTTTAGCAGGCACATCCACCTGCTTTCCTTTACCTCTGCCTCTTCTCGTGTTTGACATTTTGACTATACCAAAGAAAAATAAGTACCATGATCAGATACAATTCATCTTACATTACTGGCTCTATTGCACGATCTAGGATTAAGAAAAGAAACAACATCCTAAATGTCCCGTAGCCTCCTACTTATAAATGTGGTGCACAACACATCGATAAGTAAGACTCTACTCAGACACGGCTTTGTAGACACCCTTAGAATGAACTGCTCTGATACCACTTTTGTCACGCCCCGACTTCCAACGAGGCGTGATTGGCACCCGAAGCCGACATGGCCTGAGAGAACCAATCTTTACTCATGAACCTTCATATGCATATCCTCGTATGAATATTGGTAAGCCTTATGCAACTATGCATAAAACATGAAAATGGAACATATGCTATATATATATATTTATGAAACTTGGTCGTTGGGGCCATCAAGTCAGACGGACCTTTATCTCGTACATTCATAACCCACACATGTCTACAAAAGCCTCTAACAGATGCATTTACAAGACCAACTTAAAGTCGGGATAAGTCCCCGCTGTATACAATATTTACAATGCCAAAACAAATATACAACTATGACCCAGAAAGCGCCGAACCAAGTGGAGCTCAACAAAACTTTGCCAATAATCCCCAGTCTACAGAGGAGGTCTACTAATGCCTGCACCTGCAACATGTAAGGTAAGTCCCCCGAGGGGGTCAGTACGAAGAATGTACTGAGTATGTAAGGATCATAAAAATATCATCATACATGAGAATATCAATAGAATAAAATACAAGAGAATAGTCAACGTGTACAAACCATCATTTTATATAATATCTTTTATAACTACTCTCCTTCAAGGGAAATTACCTTCACTCAAGAGACTTGCCTCTAGTGGATTCTTCTATACCCAAGAGATTCTTTCTTGCTTCTATGATCATTACCACTATTGTTCATCTACTTGGTTAGTAGGTTGTAAAAGAATAACATTCATCCACATACATCCACTCTAGTGGTCGGGTAATAATAGAACGTACATCCACTCTATTAACGTACATCCACTCTCTTGGTGGGGCAACATACATCCACTCTCATGGTGGGGCAACATACATCCACTCTCATGGTGGGGCAACATACATCCACTCTATAGTGGGGCAACATATATTCAGTCTATGGTGGGAGAACATACATCCACTCTATGGTGGGAGAACATACATCCACTCTCATGGTGGGAGAACATACATCAACTCTCATGGTGGGAGAACATACATCCACTCTATGGTGGGAGAACATACATCCACTCTCATGGTGGGAGAAATTGGTATATCAACTTATGAGAGATTATATATCAAGGATCATGGCACTAATTGAACACACAAATATGCTTTACCTTTCTCTTATGCTTCATGAGATTAATACCTTAACTTATGAGGGATAGATATCTTAGCTCGCACTTTACCCCTTCACTACTCTTATGAGATCTTATATAAGTAAGCATATGATACCGGACCTCCACCTTTAGTGGGCTATAATCAATAACATAGCATAATATTGGGATTATTCCATATTGAACTTATACCCTCTAGAATGGGATCTATACTCGATGACACATATAGAAACCATGCACATTACCTCTTTACCATCTTATACCCTCTACTTAGTTATGAGAGTGACATGCTAAAGATCATGGAATTAAAGCTCATACCTATATACACATCTCACGTCTCAACCTTACTTCATGAGATTGACAACTTCACTTATGAGGAATAATTATACTAACTTGTACATCACCTCTCTTATTACTCTTATGAGATTGGTACTCTTGCTTATGAACAATAGGCACAAGGATAACCATCATACTATAGGACTTTGGAACAAGACATAATCGGAATAATGCTATTCAAACTAAACAAGCTCTCTTTACCTCATTACTCTCGTTGAGATAGTTCTTTTAGAAAATTACAACGTCATGGCATCTTTGGAACTTCAATCAATGAATAAGAGATAAGTGAATCATAATTCATCTAAGAATAGGGCACATATGAATAACAATATACGTCACCCTAAATTGATATACTTTTAGCCTCTCGGAATTGAAACAAGCCCAATGTCAATGAGAACAATATCTTGTAGAAGGATACGGAAAGAGTAACCTTACATACCTTGTATTCTTAATACGAATACACAATCTTAGACGTGCATACAATAATCCCGCTCCTTCTTTATGTGTCACTCTACAACACAAATATATAATGGAATTCATATTAACCATCAACTATTCCACAAATGCATATAACATCAATGAGTCACATGTTTGCCCTTAAACATGCCATTTTCCCTTGACAAAACCTATTGATGAAATTATTATTCAAAAAATCCCCCAATATTCCATACATTGACCAATACATGATAATCAATACATTTCACCACAACACTTCTCCTTTACACTTTCTTATCCATATCACATCACAAATAACCCATCAAATTACCTTAATACACCTCATAGCACATATCGGCCAAAATCCCACAATTTACACTTTTAGAAAAATAACAAGTGTAATAACAAAATTACACCATAAAAGTTCATATTTTATCCATACCATGCTATTTCATCAAAGGCACAAGTCATAATTCAAGCTTGAATCTCATGGATCACAAATCCTATATAAAAACACAAAGTACCATGTCTACCATTTCCAAGCATAACCAACATGATATATATAATCTCCCATGCATATAATATGTTAAACTATAATAATAATCACTTACCCAAGCTTGGAAGATGATGATCTTGCTCCAAGAAGTGCCTTAGAGTTTTGAGAGCAAAAGAGGTTTTCGTGGAAATGTCTAGAAAAAAGATAGAAAAGCATGTGTGTTTGTAATGAATAACAAATCAGATTTTTGGCCCTTTATATTAGCCCCCAATTCTATCCTTAGCCACTCCTTTGCATTTAATACAATGTTTACTAGGTCAACATTGGAAGAATGGGTCATTTCCTCTTTGGGCCCATGTATTTTGGTTCATTTTTGGGCCTCAAATTGGCCCATTAACACAACTTAACTTAGCCCACCAATTTTCATGTATGACCCATCATATATCTCATGCTTAATTAATTCCATAGTGTCACGATAATATTCTTTTATGAGATTCTCATTCGTCGTCTCAATCGCAAAAATAAGAATTCTAGTCGTCCATGGCTTCCTTGAACATTTTTGATAATTACTTGTGTTTCATGGTTTGATCATGTAGAAGTATGTAGGAGTGTATTGAAGTGTTTAAAGCTTTAACAATGCTCAAGGAACTCCCAAGAACCAAAAGAAACCATCCAAGAATCGTCGTAGAGTTGCGTTTCAAAACGAGTCCGGAAGGGCACATTTTTTGTGCCTTGCGCCACTGCTGAAAAGCAAGGTAGTGGCGCAAGAAATCACTGCCCTCTGAATCAGTGGCTTGCGCCACACCCCCTGAAATAGGGTAGTGGCGCAAGTTTTCATGCGTTGCTGAATTTTTCGGCCATTTTTCCAACACTTGCGTATCGTCCAATACCTTATCAAAACACTACAAAATACTTACTTAGTGATCTTAATCATCAAGTAAACATGACTCCAAGTCACCAAATGAGGTTAGAATGTGTACGGGGTATTACACAAATGCTCCACAAACTCACAAAACCCTTCCTATGAAAGTCTAGTTGCATGTACATGGCCAAATTTTAATTTTTTTTTTCTTTTTCTCGTTGTTAGCATTACCAAATACATACTTATACCTTTCGACACCTAAGCAACCATTATTCAACATCATTAAGTAGGGTTGGGAAGGTACGGGGTGTTACACATTACTTGTATAGAGTCCATTGTGAAATTTTCTCGTATCATCGAAGCCTTCAATACTTCTCCACCCAGTGATATTTTAATATGAGACAACGACATTAGCTTGAGTTGCTTAAGGATTATGATCTCAATATTCTTTATCATACGGGTATGGCTAATGTGGTTGCGGATCCCTTGAGCTGAAAGATGACTAGTATGGGGAATTTAGCTAATCTCTTGACTTAGGAGTAGCCTTTAGCCTTAGAGGTTCAGTCGTTATCTAACCAGATGGTTAGGCTTGACATTTCAACACTCGGATATGTATTAGCCTTTGTTGATGCTAGATCTTCTTTGATGGAGAAGATTCGAGCTTACCAGTTTGATGATGATAGTCCGAGGGTGATTCGAGATACAGTGTTGAGTGGCAAGGCTAAGGCGGTATATCTTGATTATGATCGTGTTTTGAGGATTGCTGGTTGAGTTTGTGTATCGAGAGTTGGTGGATGGGTGAGATTGATTTTGGAGGAGGCGTATTGTTCCAGATATTCTATTCATCCAGGGGTGACTAAGATGTATAGTGACTTAGAGCAACATTACTGGTAGGGTGGTATAAATAAGTATGTAGTGGAATTTATAACTTCTTTTTTGTATTATTAGTAGGTGAATGCAGAGCATCTGAGGCTGGGTGATTTGCTTCAGATATTACCTATCCCAGAATGGAAGTGGGAGCGGATCACTACGGATTTTGTGAGTGGGTTGCCTCGTACTTCTCATGGTTCTGATAGTATTTGGGTTATCATGGATCAATTGACCAAATTGACTCATTTCATCCCTGTTCAAATTTCCTTCAGTGCCGAGAGGTTAGCTCGTATCTATATTTGAGATATAGTTCATCTTCATGGGGAACCCATGTCTATTATTTTAGACTGAGGCTTAGTGTTCACTTCTAGCTTCTGGAAGGTGTTTCAGGAAGAGTTGGGTACTCAAGTTGACCTTAGCACAACTTTCCACCCCTAGATCAATGGTCAGTTGAAGTGGACTATTCATGTTTTGGAGGATATACTCCATGCATGTGTTATGGACTTTGGAGGTTAATGGGAGCAACATTTAGACTTAGTGGAGTTTGCTTATAATAATAGCTACAATTCGAGTATTGAGATAGCACCTTTCGAGGCATTATCGATCTTCAATTGGTTGGTTTGAGACTTTCGAGGTTAGACCCCGTGGTATCGACTTGATTCGCGAGTCTTTGGACTGAGTTTGGGTGATTCTGGATAGGCTTCAGGTAGCCCAGAGAAGGCAAAAGAGTTATGTTTTCTGTAAATTTCATGCCTTGAAGTTTGGGATTGGTAATTGGGTTTTCCTTTGTGTGTCGCCCATGAAGGCTGTGATGAGGTTCGAGAAGAGGGGAAACCTTAGCCCGAGGTATATTGGACCTTTTGAGATACCTCAAATAGTTGGGGAGGTTTCTTATGAGTTGGCCCTACCTCCAGACTTTTTAGTCGTTCATCCATTCTTTTATGTATCTATGCTCCAGCGTTATATTCCAGATGAGTTTCACGTTCTTCGTTGGGATTCGGTTCAGTTGGATGAGAGGTTAACCTTTGTAGAGGATCTAGTCTCCATATTAGCTAGGGATGTTAGACGATTGCGCTCTAGAGATATTCCTGTGGTTAAGGTTCAGTAAAGACACCATTTCATCGAGGAGGCTACTTGGGAGGTCGAGCCCGACATGCGTAGTAGTTACCCCCAGCTCTTTACCGATTCAGGTACTTTTTATACGTTGTAGTTTGAGGACGAACTAGAGTTTAGTGGTGGATACTGTAATGACCAAATTTGTGAAATTTTACTTTTTATGTGATTTGACCATTTTGCCCTTTCCCGTAGTTCCTACATGTTGATTTTGGGGTGTGGGGATGGTTGGCACGATTCACAACGCCTTTGGGAGGGTTTTGGGAGAGTTTGAGATTTTTTTATAGTCTTCAAAAGTCTTATAGTTGACTTCAGTCAACATTTGATGTTTTGAGTGTCGAATGACTTTTTGGACAGTTCCATTAGATTCGAAATGTAGAATTTGGGTTACTAGCGAGGTAATGCTTTAGTTTGCATTTTGACCCTCCGTTGGAAAACTAGTTTAAATAGATTTTTATGAGCTCGGGGCTTAATTTGTTGAAAACGTTCCTTTTTTGAAAATTGACATTGCCATTGAGTTTGGAACGTCGAAAATAACCTAGACGCATATATGGTTTCTTCAAGTGGGGTCCCGAATGAATCTTGATGGTCCATTCGGAGACATTTCATCACTTGAAAAATCTGCTGGTGCATCAAGCCTTTCATCGCGATCGCATGGCCACGGGTTGCGATCGTGGGCCTCGATGGCAACCTACATCGCGATCTTGGTCAGGTTGACTCATTGCGATCATAAGACCCAGCTACGCGACCGCTATGACAAACTTAATGGCCAGTCAATGTTGACTCTCGTGATGGCGAGGTAGGGTCGGCGATTGCGAGGTACTATTCATAGAGCAGTATAAATACTTTAATTTTGTAATTTTTCTCCAGTTTTGGACCTCCAAGTTTCGGGAAAGGCGATTTCTCTAGGGTTTCTTCATCATTTTCATGTGGGTATCCTCTAAATTCATCTCTTCATTATTTTCTATTGATTATGTCTTCGAAAACACCTTTTAACCTTGATTTTGAAATGATTTTTTGGGATTTTGTCGGTAAAGCTTAAAAGTAATTTTTCTTTGATTTGGACCTCATTTTTTAACTCGTTTTCGTATGGGTTTTCAACTATAGACTCCTATAACTATGGGGAATGTATTTCTAAAATAAAATTCTGGTTTTACCCCTTTTGTTTTCGAAACTATTTTTGGAACCCGTTTTGGACCCGACTTAAGTATGGTCAATATGGGTATCATTAGCCTTCTTTTAACACGTAGATGTTATATTTATATGCTTTAGTTGATTTTGAGACCGTTCAAAAGGGAAAGGCTCCGTTTTGAAGGACTTTAGGATTGGATTTCGATGTTTTGAGGTAGGTTATGACTTAACTTTCTTTAGACTGGGCTGGTTAGTAAATAAATAAGCAAAGTATGCTATGGGTTCGGGAAAATAACTAGGAAAAAGACTCAAGTATGCCATAGAACTATTAGAAATGGCTCATCTATACCATCCGTTATAAGTTTGGCTCATCTATTCCACCGCCTTTAAAAGTTTGGCTTATCTATGCCACTGTCGTTACAGAAAGATTCATTCGTCCGATTATTTTACAACGGTGGCTTTGCAAAATAATTTTTATCACATGGCCTCTTATTAGAAGTCCACGTAGTTACCAAATCTAAATCAACCAATATTCTTTAAAATCAAAATAAAAAATCAGACCCAATAAAAAAATTTCGACATAATTAATGGGTCTGATTTTTATATTTAATGAGTCTAATTTTTATTTTTAATGATTCAAATTTTTATTTTAACGGTGTGGATCAAATTTTATTTTAATGGGTCCGATTTTTAATTTTGATTTTAAGTAATATTGATTGATTTGAATTTGGTTATGTGGCCACGTTGCAAAAATGATTTTGCAAAACCACCGTTACAAAATAATGGCACGAATAAACCTTTACGTAACGGTAGTGGCATAAATGAGCCCAACTTTTAAAGGCGGTGGCATAGATGAGACAAATTATAACGGATGACATAGATGAGCCATTTCTAATAGTTCGATGGCATATTTGAGCCTTTTCCTATATAACTATGAAATTGTATTTCTAGTTTAATATTACTGTTGTGTGCCTAATTAGGGGATTATATTCTTATTGTTGTTGACTTGAAATATCATATATTGCGTGTTGCTCATGTGGGGGCTTTATTTGACATCATTGATCTTATTTGTGCATTTAAATGCCTTTATTCTTAATGTGATGCCCGAGTGGGGGCTTGAATAGATATTATAGGTCTTATTGAACATTGTTTGCCTTTGTCATGATAGAAATGTCCGAGTTATGGATTGATATGATATTAATGATGTCTTACATGCATATTTATTCTAATGGTGCCAAACTAGAACTGATATCATGAAATGTTGACATATTGAGTTGATTTCTGGGCTCACTTATACATGTAATGGATTTGTTATCTTCATACTGATTTGATCATGAGCATCATATCCTCATTCATACATATACATTCATGAGATACTAGTACCATTCAGGAACCGTATTTTGAAAGAAAATAAGATATTTTTGTAAAAACCTTGATCCGTGAACATGCGTCTGAGAGGTGGGTCAAGATTCTGAGATAATATACAGGTTGTGAACCCCCCATGGATCCTATTTTGGTAGCAGTGACGCTTGGTAGATGTATACAGAAAGTCATGCGATGACTTTCAAACTATTCACTTCATCATCCATTGCATTGCATTTGCATAGTGCATTTTACGTGTTCTTTTGTGTGTTACTTGACATGTAATCCGTTTCTATGCATTTTTGCGAATGTCTGTTTCTATTTGACTTTGTTTATATATTAGAACTGTTAGTGGAGATGATGTGAGCTACTATTTTGGAACTTTTCTGTTTGTAGGTGACGTGCTCATAGTATTTCCTTACTTGTATTATTTTCTACATTGCTCAGTTGGCCTATGATACCTAGTGAGTATAAGTGGACCGTACTCACTCCTATGGTGTCCTTTCGATGCAGATCCTAGCACGAGTACGACACATGGAGGCTAATTTTGTGCTGTTGAGTTTGTGATTTCAAGCTACTGGCCCGCTATATGCTTTCATAGTCGACTCCAGACCTCCTCTTATCTATTTTGATGTCTTCATTTGTTTTTGGAGACAGACAGTTGTAGTTTTGATATTTTGGATGTTATTAGTAGATATTCTACACTTAAGACACTAGATGTTGGGGATGTTACGTGTTTTGTTCAGACTTCCGCTAAATTTTGCATATATGATGGCCCGACTTAGTTCTAGAAGTCCCGTCTTTGTCTTATATTATTATTATTTTCAAATTTTCTTTCTTTTGGGCGATTGGCTTATCTACTAAGGTTGGGTTGAGGTAGATGACATCATGACCTCACTTTTTGGATCGTGACAGGTGCTTACATGCTGCACATGCATGTCGTCTCACATTTGCATTATTCATCTTCTTCACACTTAAGAGAAAAGTTTCTTCCTTTTATTCGTCTTTATTAACATGAAAATGGAGAAAATTAGAGTTGACTAAACACAATGCAATGTACAAAATATATATAGGAAAATACTAATTTATCATTTTTATTACAAAATCATATTATAAGAGATAAAATGGTTAGACATTTAATTAAACTAGCTTAGGGTATGTGTGTTGCACTTGTGTCTCACAGGAATATTATTAAGTTGAATACCATGAATAGTTGAAAATCCTAAATATTGTTGTAAGCCTACACAATTTTTTTTGGATTTTTCATCCAGTGTCCGAAATCACATTGGAGCCTAACTAATTAAAATTTGCACATAGTAGAGCCCAATTGCTGGTGCTACTCCCTACCAAGAATTTTTTCATAGCCGCTACACAATTCTAAGTAGATGGAACAATGATGAATAACCCTAGTGTGGACATCTCTGTTCAAAACTCAAAGTGCTCAAATCATTTCTCATTAATGAGATTCTTTCATGGCCTGGGAGCCATTCACTCTCAACTGATGGGACACAAATCTCACGTCCTGCTTGGATCATAAACAGTGAACTCACTCATATAACAGCTATTGTGATATCCTTAGTAAGGTCATTCATCTTGAAATATTCATTCAAGCTACCTTCTTGACATCCAATCTCTAGCAGGCACACATTTTTTCAGTTCATCTAATATCATCTTTCCCTGCAACTTCTTGGATTCTCTGCATCCGAGATTATCCAACAGGCCTTCCCATGTCCAGTAATTAATCAGTTCTTCAGTCTCGATATTATGATCCTATGGGTACAACGTACAATAAAGAAAGCATGACCAAGCCATATTGTCCTTCAGTCTCTCATAGCCAAATCTCAGACGTGCAAAGACTTGATTCTCCATGCTTTCTATTCTTCCTGTTGTACTTTTAAACTGTCTTTATGCATTTTTCTATTACCTCATATCATTTTCTCTTCTTAAAGCCTGACCAACTATTACAACAACTAGTGGGAGACCTCCACACTCCTTCGATACATCTTGGCAACAACATGTAACCTTGGAGATGCTAGCACCTCGTCACCGACCTTTTGTTGAAAGAGGTTCCACACTTCTTCCTCAAAAAGCACACTAACTTCGATCTCTCTCACTATTTCCATGCCACGACAAACCATCATGGATCTAGTAGTTATTATCAACTTGCAGTCATGTCCATAATCCGGGGATGGGATTCCTATAACCTCCAAAGGAAATGCTTCCCTCCAATCATCTATAATTAAAAAAAATCTACTTTTTCGCATCAACGCTTCAAGTAACTGAGTTGCTCTTGTCATTTTATCATATTTATCATCAAAAGATAAACCTCCTACTCTAGCAATATCCTTTTGCAATCTTTGGACATTTGAATCGTCGGATGCTGTGACACAAATGACATTGACTTTTAGTTAATTCGTTCGTTATCTCGAAGTAGAAAATTTCAAAACCATATAGTACTTATCATATATCTTATCAAAGATAAATCCTCACGTATATTTTCTTGTACATTTAATTTTTGTATATAGTTTCTTTTTTTTGCTGACTCTTATTTTAAAAAATTAAATAAATGACTATAAAAGATCAAAAAAATTGCACTAAGTGCAACTCCTATAACCTACTTTTTATTTTCGGTTTTTCACCCGATTTTTGATATCCATATTGGGCCCCGACAACCTTAAGATGCTTGTAAAACCAGTAGCCCATTGTACTTAAATCGCCATCTTTGAATCAAACAATAATACCAATGCAAGATAAACGATCATATATGGGGAAATCCAAATTATCCTTTCCAGTACAAACATTTTTAAGATCAGAGTTGCTATCCATGTCAGTCTCGGAGAACATGTGCGTACTTAAACTCTTTACATCAAGACTGAAAATCTGATCCTCACAAAACTTACAAACCGCATCAGCCAAACAGTATGACTAGTCTTGATGGTCCATCAGTTCATATGCACTCAGAATTTCTTCACTTTGCTCTACCCTAAAGTTATTTGGTTCATTCAAGGAATAAGTTGTCCATTTTACCTTTCACATTTAACAGATGAGTCATCACCCATTCTCTTCTCAAGCATGAACTGCTCTGTCCAAAACTCATGAGCGTCCCTAATATTGACAGGGAAAACAAAAGAAAAATTTCACTATAGGAATAAAGCACTCTCTACCAAAGTATTTTATATGTAAGACAAAGTAAAAGAATTTCTTTTTCAAACTAACTTTGATAGAATTTTTATATGAATCTAGGAAAATATTCACGACTGACAAGAATTTACCTTGCCATGGCAGAAAGTCTCCAATTGTTCTCTTGCACATTTATTAACTTCGCAAGGGAAAAGACTGCATATTTCCAAACATGAATCCATGAACTCAACTCAGTTAATATAAATGAGAAAAACAAACTTGTAAACAAATAAGTACCACACATCCTTATTATAATAGGAAAGGAAAATTTGTTTACCTTAATTGAAAAATATTACACAAATTTTATACCTAAACTAATTCTAGTTCTAAAGAATCCTACAATTAAAAGGATTTTGCACTTAAAATATGGAAGGAAAATTAAATTAATTAACCAAATGAAATTAAATAATAATTTTTTAAAAATAGTGAAAAGATGATTTTGTCTATTGGAGAAACTTTTAATGAAGGGAAAAATGTTCAAATCACTTTTTTAAGGGTCTTCACACTTTTAATATATTGTAGATAGCTAATATGCCAAGATTTTATTTAGTTATATGTTTATTTTTTTGGTAGTAAATCATTCATCCTAGTAAATATGTTCACATTTGGTTGACTAGTTTTAGCGTATGTGTGTTCACTTGAATTTTATGTTTATTTATTAAAATATACATATAAAATAAAAATAAATTACATGTAATAACAATTGGCATCGAGATAAATGCATCATTCATTTAAATGAAAAAATAAATATTATCACATTGACACAATAGTTGAATTAAAGTAATTGAGTATCTTCTGAACCTGTATAAAGACAAATATTTTTGTTAAGTCAGCTAGTTATATAGTATTTATAATTGTAGATATTTTAATGTTTAAGATAATAATATATTGTGTCATATCTGATCAAATATTCAAGTTGAATTTTGGGGATGAATACATACTTAAAAGCACTCTTGATATGTGTTTTACAACTTACACTTGTATTCCTGCCAGTGAGAATAATTTAAAAATATTATTAAATAACATGTATAAATTATAAAATAAAGAAATTAGAAAAATATTCAAGTTTCTAAAAATAATGAAGGTTTATGGTATTCAACAAATTCAGAAAATGAAATCAACATATATCACAAAAGTTTTCCAATTCAAATGTCATATCAAAAAACATACATCACAAAAGGTTTCAATATTCAAATATCAGATCGAATTTCTCATACATTGTTAAATTTCACTAAAACAACATGAACACCATGTTTTCAATGAGTAGACTTGCTGTTTTATATTTATAGTGGAATAGAAGATTTACTTAAAAAAAATAGTGAAAAATGATAGACATAATTTTTTTTGCATAAATAAATTTAATTTTTAAATATTACAAGTTCCTAAGTAATTCAAATAAGGAAAAATCCAATAGTTAAAACTCCAATTAATATTTGTATTGGTTGGTCTTAAAAACCAATATAGTAGAAAAGTAATTGAAATTAGTTTTATCCAATATGAAATCTTGTTTTATAGGTTAAACAAGGAAAATGATATTTCTCTAGGCAATGTCTTATCCTAAATATTAAGACTTCTTACATAGTTCAAATGAAGAATACAATCAACAACATATTCAGTGTAATTTCACGTGTAATTTCACAAGTGAGTTTAGAGGAGGGTAGGATATATATATGCAGACCATACTCCTACCTTTCTAGGGCTGAGAGATTATTTCTGATAGACAATTGACTCAAAATAAATATAATCAAAGTATGGCATAATGAAAATAAACCGGCAACGAAATAGCAAGATAAATAGAATAAATGAAGTAACACGTAATAGTGAAAATTAGGAGAGTAAGATACTACACGTATTATAACTAATACTACAACGTTCAGCTACCTATTACCCTTTTACCTTTATCTGCAACCTCCAAATCTTCCTATCTAGGGTAATATCCTCAATAAGTTGAAGATGTGACATGTAATGTCTAATTACCTCCCTGTCACGATCCAATTTCTCAGGTCATGATGACACCTACTTTAACCCACCAGTAGGTAAGCCTAACCATAGCCCGGAACGACGAGTAATGGGCTAACAAGCGGAAGATAGAGGAATGGTGGTAAAACAATAATAATAAGCAACTAGAAGAGGAATGTGAATATATAAACATGTTATACAAGAGAGGGGAGAGGAAAAAATATACAAAATAAATCCCCCAAGACCTGTTAAGATCAATACATGAGCCACTATAAAAAAAAGAGAGTACTAGACAGTGTCAGATTACATCATAGTCTCAGAATATACAAAATAAGATTGTCATGAAAGCAGAAGGAGAAGGATCAGTTCCAAACTCTGAAAGCTCACCCAAATCTCCAGTCGACAACACTGCTTGATATTAACATCAACGGCGGTGACTCGTACTAGGATATGCATCAGGAAAAAAGATGCAGAAGTGTAGTATGAATACCGAAATACGGGGTACTCAGTAGGCTTCATAGGTCGACTGAGCTCAATTATAATAAAAACATAAATAAAGTGCGAATAGGTATACTAAAGAGAGTAAAATGATATTAAATAATAGGCTATTCTAAACAAAAGCGGTAAACCGGATATAAATAACTCAAATACTAAAATACATGCCTCGCTGTAACTTAATTGGACCCCCCATAAGCCCAGTAGGTACACACAAGGAGAAATGAACCCAACCGAGCCCCCATACGCATAGTGGATACAAATAAGGTGTCGTACTAGCATAAAGCCAACTATAATAGTAAGAAAGTAAAAAGTGAGTCAATGTATGCTATGCGTGCCATATAATCCTCCTCAAGTCATAACCATAATGAGTCAAGATAAATAATAATAATAATAAATGTCGAACTTGAACTGGAACTAACTGAAGATAAACATTATACCAGGTACCAGACTCAAATCAAAACTAACGAAATATAATTAATAAACCAGGTGCCGGATTCAAACTGAAACTTATAAGAAGCAACATGTAGTAGTAACCCAAAATCATAATCCATTTCAAGTCCATCTAACCTTTTTCCCAATTTTTAGAAGGTCAAATATATTAAAGGAGAGTCTGTTTCCATTGATTAAGTCCAAAGTCACGATCTAAAGTTAAATACTCATAGACTGAGGGTAACAAAGCTAATAAGGCTAATTATAATTACTAAACAACCCAATCCCAAGTAACAGTCTAAAGAAGTGGTTTTGTACTCATTTAGGCCAAAAAGACTGCAACTTTAAAGCAACCCATCCTAAGAAGGCAATTTAAGACAAGAACCTACCCCAACCCAGGCTAAGGCTTCATAATCCCATCCCAGGGCACTAAGTAAGCTAAGTTAAATCCTAAAGTACAAGAAAATACTAATTTAAGGGAAACGGAGCTGAAATCTACCCTATAGGCCCCTAATCACCTAAAAATAACCATAAGTTACTAAATAATTATCCGTGCCATAAGCACCCCCCCATAATTACAACAATATCACACTAATACCATAACAAAGCAAAGTCTAGAAGAAGGGTAAGCCTAGCCTACCTGGATGCCGTCGGAAGCACGCTAGATCCTCTATAATAGAGCTTTTCTCTTTTGAGAAGCCTCTGACTGCTGTCACGCTACCAAAATAATATTATATGCATCAAGACGAGAAAAATAGTACCTATATTGTGAATTTATGCTTTAGGTCAGAAATCGAGCTAAAAATCACCTGTGGGGTCTATTTGCAGAATCCCAAAATTAAAATTACCACAACTTCCCTCAGGTCATAATGAGATAGTGCTCCAAAAATGGGCATGACCAGCCCTCAGATTCGGGCTCAAAACAGCCCGCTAAGCTCAAGTACAATTCAAGAATTTAACTACAAATTAGAGAGAAATTTGACTAGAAACGAACAAGATAAAGACAGGGAAATAATCATTTTAGTGCCTCCTACTTAATCCCATATCTAATGGTCATTTTCCCGTAATTTTTTGAGCTCTCACTATCTCTAATAGTGGAAAACACTTAGAAAAGTGCTGAAAAATGGAGGGAAACCATTTTTATACTGCCAGGGGTCCTTCTTCATGATCGTGGGACCCTTATGGTGAATGCAGGAGATGACCAAGACTGGCCTTCATCAATGCGTCCAGTCCATCACAAACGCAAAGAAGGAGCTTGGATCGGCCAGGCTGGCTTTCTGTTCTCGAACACGAAGTCTCGCTCACGAACGCGAAGGTTAAAATTCCTTAACCTTCGCGAATGCAGCCATGGCCTTACAAACGCGAAGACCAAAATCCTTGAACTTCACAAATATGCTCAAGTCCTCGTGATCGTAAAGGCCAATTTTGGCATGTACCAGGTGCAGCCAACAGCTTTTCTAAGTTACAAAATCTCTGGACGGGCCCTCGGGATTCGTTCGGAATCCCATGAATCCAAATGAACTATGTTATCCTAACAAATTTGACATTAAGGACTCAATAAAACTATCAAAATATCCATTCGAGGTCGTTTCAACAAAATATGGGTCCCACACCAAAGGTTTCATTTTTACCAAAATTCACCCAATAGCCCAAAATGAGACCAAAAGCCTCGAGACCCAGACCAAGGGTCCTCCTAGACTAAAATTGACATTCTTGAGCTAATGAAACCATCAAAATTGGAATTCAAGGCTGTTTACCTAAAGTTTTGGCCTAAGACCATTTTCTCAACTACAAAAACTTCAAAACAGGGAAATGACTATAAAATCAAATGAACTGCCCGGCCACCAAACTGTCAGTCCCATCAAGTCATAAATGACTTGGGGTAGCTATAGAAATGCTCTAAACATAGAAAAAGCATGAAACCTAGAGGGTCGTTAGACTCCCTTAGTTCTTCTTCGAACTTCCTCTACCTCTCCTAAAACCTACTATAGCATTCTCTTTAATCTCCTCACCGATGCATCCACACTTCTCTTAACAAGGCCAAACTCTCTCAATCTCACTTTCCTCATCTTATCTGATATGTAATATTGGAAATTTATGAAAATACTTCATTACGAGCACTTGTACGAAATTCACATAGCTTGAGGTGTGTCAATGACACTATCCTTAAGAATAATTTATCAGGTATAATTGTATCCCTTAAGATTCAACAAACTCTTCTAGCACTAAACTAGGAACACGAAAACTGATAAAGATTTAGTAAGAATGAAAACCAGCCTAACAGAGGAGATTAAATTTATGTATTCTTAATAGTCTACCCAAAAGAAAAAGACTTTTGAGTATATATAGATAAAAGATTATACAATTGTCTGGCTAAAGAGCTCCAACAACCAAAATAAGAATAACAAATTATCAATATGGTTAATGACTAATTAAGAGGAATAACATCCAAGTAAAATTTTTGTTACAATTGAAAATTTAACGTTAGAAATTATAATAATAACTAGGAAAAGAACGAAATAAGAAGTTTTCATGCTCGGAGCTGGTACCTGGACATGGCTGGCACCTAATTCTTTTACTAGCATGACTGAACCATCTGACATATCATATGAGCATACAATTAATATATGTAACTAAGGTTAAAAGAGAAGAGTTTTATGAACATTCATTAAAAACAACATAATATCAATAAGACTATTACACATGAAAACCAAAGTCTGAAAACAACATATCCGACTGACATCTAACAAAGTTTATAAAGCCTCAACTAAGTAATAATGTTTACCTAGACAAGGCATGTCATCCCGTATGTAATAACCCTTCAGGTCATTTATCAAATATTTATGTGTTCCCTATATTTTGAGCCTTTTGATAGTTTCTACTCGTCATTTATGACCTGCTGGGACAGGCAGTTTGGTTCCCAGGTAGTATATTTGTGTTTTATGCTAATTTCTCTATTTTGGAGCTTTTAAAGTTAAGAAGTTGTCCTTTGGACAAAACTTCTATTAAACGAATTGAGATGAAAATTTTGATAGTTAGCTCTGAATGAGAATTTTAGGCTAGAGGAACCTTTGGTTTGGGTCCTGAGGCTTCCAGACTCATTTTGGTATTTTTAGTGAAATTTGGTTAAAATAGAAAGTATAGTTGTGGGACTCATATTTTATCAAAACAACTTCCATTCAGAAATTCTCTAATTCCATTGAGTCCAAAATGCCATTTCATTTAGGGTAGTTTATTTCTTTTGTATTCACGGGGTTCCAAACGAAAGCCAAGGACCAGTTTGATATCATTTTAGACTCTAAGTTTTGCTTGTGCACAACACCTAATGCAGGTCCCATTTGTTCTTCACATTCGCGATCAGCTAGTCGTATTTGCGATGAAGGGTCAACAGGACCTGGACTAGGTCCTTCTTTGCAATAGCAAAGAAGAACATCACGATTGTGATGGTAAACCTAGTGGGATACCGCGATTGTGGCCAAGGGTATTGCAAATATGATGAGTAACCCCTGGCAGTATAAATAGTCCTCTCCTCCATTTTTGAATTATTTTCTCTCGTTTATTTCCCCATAGATGACCTTGGAATCTTGGGAATGGAAATAAATTCATCCTATTAAGCTAAGGTACATCAAATCTATGTCCCTTGTCCTTTTTTAAATTTTTTCTCCATTGAAATTTGTCTATCATTCCATTGAATTCTTAGTTTGGGGTCCTTGATTTTGGAGACTTCATGGATTTTTTGAGCTTCTATTTAAGCTCCAATCATTCTCAATTTTTGAGCATGTGATCTTTTGTTGTGCGAGAGACCTAATTATGGTTCAATTTTTGAATTCTATTAGTGGATTCTGCAGTCCAATTCTTGAACTGATTTTTGTCTGAAGTGTAAATTATGATATATGTCTTCTTTTACTTTTATTGACATTTAGATCATGTTTGTGATAACACTGTGACTTTCTGATATCAAGTAGAGAGGATGAACAACTCATGGTCAGTCTGAGGCTTTTGTTTGGCTTTGAGGTAAGTTAGGGTCTACTTCTTATAGACTTTGCTCTATAAGAATGTGTATAGTATAAATTGCATACGGGTCAGGGGTTTAAGGATAGGCTTAAGATTATTTCATCATTTTTGCCATTTTGGACTTCTTTGTGGGATCTTAGATTAGAGTATTAGCTTGAGCCTTAGTGTAGAATGCCTATTGTAGTGTTAGGATTAGGTGAGGAATACTTGTATGCCTGCTATGGATTTGGGAGTTTGTTGGCGATTCTTAGTGTAGGTTTGGGGTAGTATTTCATGATTGGGCTGGCATTTTCCTCAGGTGGTTCCTAATTACTATAACGTTTATTCTCGTTACTCTAGTTTTTCCCAATTTTTATATAGTGTACTGTATGTTGGTGGCCCCGAGGCCATGGACTTGACACAGTTGGATTTTGTGTTAGTGTTACCTTGCTTTGATAGGTGGTGAAAGCTATTTATGTATACTTGCATGATTATGCCCTTATGGTTTGTATACTTGTGATGACATGCATACATTTACATGTGTGCACACATGCATACTAATACAATTCTAAGGTAAAATACTGATTTTGGGCTTTAAAAGAAATGGAAAATCGTACCATTTTTACTTCAGATTTTTGAGAAACCTTAAAGGAGTTGTAATGCTTATCACTGTTTTTCTCTACTTTTCTTTAAAAAGGATTTTTTCTAAATTTCACTCAAAACCCAAATTTGAAAAGAAATAGTACCATAAAACTCGAACTGATAAGGATTTTGATCCATTTTTGCTTCCTTTGATTATCTATTTATTTACTTACTACTATCAATGAGAATTCTAGTCCATTTCTATATCATTTGTTTATCTTTTTATTTACTTACTGCAGCCAATGAGAATTCCAACCCTTTGTACACTGCTTTGGACATGGAAAAGGAACTTGGGGGATATTAACGATGCATTGGTTTTCATAAGAAAAAAAAATGGATCATATTAGTCTGATTTGATTCTGGGCACCTATCATATTCATGCATGTTACTGATTATCACCTGGAAGTCCCGAATTTTGATCGGGTGACATATATGGATATTTCGAGTCCCCTATGGATTCTTCTTTGCGAACCACAAATGCCAAAGTGAGTGTGTTTCCCGTGGGTATCACCTTTATAATCCACAGGTGCTGGAAGAGGCATATTCACTATTTTTAGACATGGCATTCATCTCATATTTCATCACTTGGGTTCCATTACACTCATCTATTCGTATGCACTGTCGTTTCTAGTATTTTTGCTTCTTATACCTATCGTGCTTATGAGGGCTAGTTAGGTTATGTTTATTGATTGCACCTGTCGTGCTTATGGGGGCTGGTGGGGTTCTTTTTTTTTTTGTTGTTGTGTAACTTCCAGGCTTATAGGGGCCTAGCTAGGTTTTTGTTGATTATTACTGCATAGCCGGTGTCAGGATAGCGGCAACTATTTTGCTCGTTTTCTAGGTATTCCTTATGGACTCTCCTTCTACCATTTTCATACTTAGTATTAGTTTCTTCTACATGTTCTCCTAATTTGGATTGACATTCTATGTATACTACTATTATCTTTCTCCCCTAATTTGATCCTTGTCGTGTTTGACAATTAGGCTAGTTTCTTAGGTAAGTGTCTTCTTTCATGTTACTTATATTGTATATTGTTCCTTTTCATGTTATTTACACTTATAATTTATCTATTGAGATCAGTTGACCTATGATACTTACTCGATACCGCGTATTTTGGTACTCATACTATAGTTCTGCATCTCATTCCCTGATGCAGATCCTTGTTTAAGTTCTAGCCATTGATGTGAACCTCATGCAGAGCTGTCTTGTATTGGAGTCTTGGAGTAAGCTCCTGACATTCAGAGTTGTTCCTTCTCCCTTTTTTTATTGGACTGATCTTTATTTTGCACATTTGGAGACAATTCTGTACATATTGTATCTATTTAGTACTCCTGTGATGTTAAATAACTTTTATACCGACTGAAACCTGGTCATGGGGTGTGTTTTGTATATTTCTTACCTTCACTCTTTATATGTATATTTTATGGGTCCTATTATCTGTGTTTATATTTATCTTTGGCCCGTCTATTTCATGATTTATTCCTTCCTTTGTATTAGCTCGTTAGTTGTTGTTTTCGGCAATGAGATACTGCTAACCTACTAGAAGGTTTTAGTAGGTGTCATCATGACCTAAAATATTTGTTTTTGACAGCTTGGTATCAGGGCCTAGGTTTAACAGTATTGTTGGTACAAGAGCAAATGCCTAGTAGAGTCTCGCGGATCGAAACAATGACGTCCATATCCTATCTTCGGGAGGATATAGGGCATTATTTGGAAAAAAGTTATATTTCTTAATTCTCCATTGTGTTCCCTTATCCCTATCAAACACTAAATTCTTCCTTACGTTTTGCTCTTTCTCATATGGATCACGCGAGATCATCGAATGGCAAGGACAAAACTCCTACACCTGTTACCAAGGCCTCAATCTAGGGTCAGAATAGGGAGCCATCACTAGAGGTAGAGCTTGAGATCAAGGATCTACTATATTAGCTAGAGGGTCTAGGGCCAGCGTAGGCTCCAACAGGATTTGTGACCATGCCAGTTCTTCAGTATTCCATGGTTGGGATTTCAAGTTTTTTTTAGAGTATGTCATAGGCAGGGGCAATGCTCGGTACACCAAGTAGTTCCAAGGCCTGAGATAAGTTTGTGGGTATTCAACAGGGTTCTATGTTGGTTTTAGAGTACGAGATCAGGTTTCTTGAGTGGGCTAGACATGCTTACATGATTCATCTTACAGAGCACGAGAGAGTGGAGAGGTTTGTCAGAGGATTGACCTTACCGCTCTGATTAGCATTAGAACTTTTAGTAGCAGCTGGGTCTCTTTTCCTTTAGGTTGTTGATCATGTAAAGTCTATAGAGTGGGCATGTATCGATACCTATATAAGTGGTGATAAGAGGCCGTATCATAAGTACTATTTTAGTGGCACTTCTTTCAGAGGTAGGGGTCGTCCCAACAGAGGTCACTATCAATCCCAACCTATCAAGCCCATATAGGTAGTGCCTTAGATCGTAAATATGGCCCAGATATATCACCATGGTCATAGTGGATAGAGCTTTGGTCAGACATCACAAGGTTCTTGATTTGTATCTTCAGGCCGAGGTGGCCTGTTTGGATTGTTGGGTTCTTCACATTGGACTTGGGTCGGTAGAGGTTGCTTTGATTATGAAAAGTTTTGGGACTATTGCAGGGAGTGACCTAGGCATAATTTTTTCATCTAGTCAGAGTCAACACGTGGTTCTCTCTAGATCAGGGCTTCTGGGGTTTGTTAATATTGTAGGGAGATTGGTCATTTTTGTAGAGAGTGTTCCGAACATGGGATTATTGAGCAGTCAACATAACCAGATCATCCTTTTAGGTTTGTGATGCAACCACTTAGAGATGATGCCCAGGGTGTTAGGGGTGGTCCCTAGATATGATTCACTGCCAGGTAGTGTAGGTGGTTTTGCGGATGCCTAGTTTGAGGACGGACGCGATCATTTATATTCTTCTTTAGATAAGATAGTGGCTGAGGTGCAGATGCAACTATTACTTGTACGATTTTGATTTGTTACCCTTTATTTACGTATTATTTGGTCCGAGGTGTTGATATTCATATGTTTCTTCTTAGTTTGACATTTGTTTGGGTTTGTCTTATGAATTTTTATCTATGCCTATGCGTGTATAGCTACCCCATAGGCGTTTCTTTAATTAGTGGATCCAGTGGGTTGATCCTGCATTGCGACTGTCCTGGGGGTGTAGCACTTAGGTAGATTTCTTTATATTAGACATGGAGTTGTCAACGCGATTATAGGTTTAGGCCGTCTATTTTTCTATCGTATGGTCCTTTGTTGTCTTTGATACGCCTAAATTACACCTCAACTTAGAAGTATAAAGAGGTCACTATCAAATATAGAACCCAATTAGGTTAGGGTTGAATCCCACAGAGAATAAGGTAAAAACCAAGCCTTATGCGGTTACGTTGACTACTAGTCAGTTATTTCCATAAAAGTGGGGGGTTTGTGAGAAGTGTTTGTTATTCAGTTTCCAAAGGTGTTTAAGTAATAATGTTGGAATTTTGGTAAATATAATCAAGTAATAGAGAGAACTAGGTCTGTATTCACCATGGTTTCATGACATAATCGGGTCACTAATGGAAGTAGACTCTTCTAGTACAAAGTATGCAAGGATATCGATTTCTTTAACACATATAAATGTTTCTCAGCCTAATTAGATGATATTCCCTTCAATTCTCTCGAACTAAAAGTGATAAAAATGCGAAACTCGATATTAACCTTAAGTTAGTTAATCTTATTACAACACTAACCACTAGACGGGGATTGGAAACCTCAAATCCTTATTATTAACCCTTTTTCTAGTTTTAACCTCTTTACTCAAGCAAGTTAAACCTAAGGCATGTTCTAACCAGTGCAACCATTAGAAATCAGTTAGGATGAAATAATTAACAATGCATCTATTTATACTATTCGAATCTACACCAAAATCGACCCTAACGTTGTCAATTTCCATGGATCCCATAACCCTAGTTATGGTATTTATCCACTCATAGCTTTTGAAATAAATAAACCAAGCTAATTCATAGTGGAAGAATAATCTTACAAAGATGAATCCGGAAACTCAATTGTATTCTATCACCAAGTGTAATTGCTTCAAAACCCACAAAGTATTGTCAGAACAACGGTTTTTTTCTAATGTAAAATGCAAAAAATAACCCTAACAGTGGCTATATATAGTACAAGGAATTAAATACCAAATTAAATTAAGAGGAAATCCCACCTCTCATCGCACGGTCAAGTTGATGGGCCATCGGCTGGGCAACGATCAGTCTCTTTTTCCATCGTGGCTATCCAGTAAATATGCCAAAATTCTGCTTAAGCCTCACGGCTTGGGTGATTGTTTGTCGAGTCACCTGCATTCCATCTATTTGTACGTCACTTAGAATCTTGACTTGGTTCATTATGCTTAAAGCCAACGGTCAAAGCGACGGTTTAACAGTTTCTCCATCACTTGAAATCTTGAACCAGAACATTTTATTTAAAGACAACGATCAAGGCAAAGGTCCGTCAGAGGTTCGATGGGGCATCTTAATTCTTGTCCACTTGGTATTTTCAGCACAAATTATCCTTTTTCTTGATTTAGCACATTTCCCTGCAATTGAAACCCAAAAGCGATCAAAACTACCAATAGTTGCTTAAGAACTTGCATTTATTCATGGTTAAAAGCATCAAATATGTTGTCGAATGGTGGCACATCAACACCCTCAAATTAAAATGTTTCTTGTCCTCAAGAAACAAGACACAACCATACTTAACAAAGACTCGAAAGAAAAAGAAACTTAGGACAAACTATGGCCGTCACGAAGTTCTTTTACAACTCATCTCTTAAAGTTCAACCCCTTTATCTTTCTAAATAAAAAATAGGTGAGCATGAAATCACTTATAAACTTGACTCAAGAGGATCTAAGGATGACATTACAGTAACAATGGACAACTTTACATTCACAAACGACAATTACTCTAACAATTTGCAATCAATAGTGCATTCACAGTGCCCTCACAAAAAAATAAGTCCCTTACAGACAAGATTGATTTAAATTGGGTCTGGAACAAATTCACTCACTCTCACATTGAAGTTCAAATAATGCACACACAATATCATAGGCTTTCCCTTATTTTCTATGCTTCAACTTTCAGACAGTTAGACTAGGATTACTATAGGACTTTGTTGGCTTGTAAAGTAGGCTTGGGGGTAGGTATGGTACATTTGGAATTAGTGACTAAGACCTCCTTTACACTACACTACTTTTGCTCCACTTCTAACCAACCCTTTTTCTCCCTATTCTTCATTTATTCACTCCTTTCTTCCACAACGAGTGCGACTTTCTTTTCAATTACAACTTTTTTACACAATTATTTTCTCTTTTCATTTTTGCATAAGCCACACCTATTTTCCCTCTTTTATCACTAGTCTCTTATTTTTATACCACATTCTTCTTTTCATACCGCTTTACCACGACCACCATCAACTAAAGCGATTTGCCTTAGTTGAGTTGCACTATATCTAAGACTGGAACAAAGGTTTCGAGGAGACTATACAATAGCCACCCTCAACTTAGGCTTTGATAGAGTTGAGGTACACATTGCCCAAGGAGGGACAAGGGGTTCAAGAAAAATAGAGAAGGTGAATGGGCTAATGAATAAATGGGGTCAATTAGGCTCAAAATTCTGGAGCAAGGGACAATTTACATCATTTGGATAGGCATTTAGGTTGAGTGGACTGAAATCAACATGACCTATGATCCTTTCCTAATCTACTATCCTATGACCTAAAAAAGATGAATCGAGCAAGTTCTGAATAGAATACACAAAGTAAGAACTATACAAAAGCAGCTCACAAATTCTTGGCATATAAAGCACAATCCACTACTAACTATTAGGTTCATGCCCCATGCCCAAGCTTAAGGAAAAGTCATCACGTTTATATACACCTAATATCATGGAAAGATTCATGGTAGTTAAGAAATCAAAACAGATATGCACATGCCACACATCAGTTGGAGGGTTCTCTATTTTTCATAATAGATTATTTCAAAACAGACTGCCTAAGTTCACCTAAATTCTTTTTACAACCACAACCACAAGACAACACATAAAACATTAAAATTTTAAAGACATCCTAAATATGTCGATTCTATTGGATAGTACACTTGAGAGAAAAACACAACAATAAAAACCCCTTAGGTATTAAGTCATACAGGTACCCCACCCTTATAAAAAAAAGATATGCATTCTCCCCAATGTATCATAAAACAAATAATTTGGTGATAGAGGGAGGACATACCTTTGGCACCCTAGGCGCTTGTGTCTGGTTACATAGAGTGGGCTACAACATATGTCGCAACATTATCAGTTGTGGCACCAGGGGTGACTAACACACTCAATGTAATAGGTGGTGAAGTGGAAGACTCCACACTCAACTCTGCACCCCCAGTTGTCCTTATTGGTAAGCTAGAAGAGGATCTAACAACTCGAGCCCTCATCTCTGCCTCTTTCTTCTCTTGTTCCTCCATCGACTTCTTTTGTCCTTATTTTATGTCATTCTTTTCTTTCTTTTTCATTCTTTTCTTAGCCTTTGATTGATCCTCTTTCTCTTTTCATTGCCACTTACTCTTGTCTTTGAGGGGTCTGCCTATCAAAACAATTAAGGGCTCTTCTTCCTCTGATTCCTCAACATTCGAGGTTGGGAACACCATGGTGGGTCTGTTTTGAAGCTCCATAATTTTAGCTCAGGCCTTTTCTAACTTAGCCTCAAATCTAACCAAATCTAGAACTGTCATAGCTTTTAACTGCTCATTTACCCTTCCCTCCATATAATCAATACGGCTATGAAGGATAACATATGACACAAGCATACCCTTAATCACATTCTCAAGAAATGGCTGAAATTATTTCTCAAATATCTTCAGTTGTAGTTAAAACCTATGAGACCTCTTAACCAATTTCACAAAGTTTTGGGTAATTAATAGGTATTTTGAGTTCATTGTTACAGGAAATGTAATGTCAGCTGACTCAATAGCTGGTGTGGCTCTTAGTAGCACCTAAGGTAGATTAGGTAGTCGTCGGAATAGTGTTTATAGTTAGCTCCATGCTTGTGGCATCTCACAACACCTTTAAAAGTGTAACTTCCGCGGCTTGACTACTTGACCCAAAAACATGAGGCACTGGTTTGTGCACTCGCAATTCAAATTTGGTCTTATCTCTAGACCTTTTGATGTCATATTTCTTTGAACCTATAACCTATTTATCAATACCTACCAGTACTGGAACATTATCCTCTTCACACAACTTAGTAATGGGCCAAGGGAATGAAAAATAAATAGAAGGCTTTGTTTCTTGGATTCTTACTTCATCAGTTATGAGTATGTCGGAATTCATTTTTTACCCTAACACCAAACTTGCCTCTATAACTGCTCTATCTTTAATCAATTGATTGTCCCTTCCAGTAGGACTCAAATGAAGATGCACCACTGTCTACCAAAACTTAGCTATGAATTTCAAGTCGCCTTAAATATCTTCTCCTTCACATTTTCAACCATGTCGGCTTACCTTCAGCTATGACTTGGTCTAACCACGGGCGCTGATTATACTTATCCCTTATTTTGTGTTCAAAATCTGCAATGTTGTTTGGTGGCACAAAATAAGGCCCATATAGAAAGCAGTTGATCGTCTGATCTGAAATGTCTATCGGGATTCCACGAACTTGAACCTTATTCAATATTGGCAAATATATTGGTTTTTGGCCTTTCTTGCACTTATTATCCAAAGTAGCAACATAGTTAGCATAGAATTCACAAACCATAGCAGAGTAATAGCACCCTGGTACTATGGTTCAGATCATAATGGTTTAACCATCTCTCAGTATCTAGGTATTATGCAATCTCTGATGAGACAATTCAGACCTCCTCAACAATTGGACTTTTGAGATTTCCTTTTCTCATCATCATCAAGCCATCTTAGAAGTACTATAGTATCCCTTCACTTACCAATGCATTCCTTTATGGAACCCTAGAGTTTTGCTCTTGATAACCTTATTCAGAATAGGCTTTAACTCCTCTTCTGTACTCTTAGTTTTATCAGTTCCACTCTTATTATCGATATCCAAACTTGAGGCCTCTATACTAGATACACTTATCAGATGATTCTTCTCCCTTATCAGACTGGGGAGAATTTTTTATTGTCTAGCATCTCATCTCATATTGTAGCCTTATAATTTCTTTGCTTCTTCGACATCTGGGTCAAGTTCATCTCTTAGTGCACGAGTTGTAGTGTCCTTTCTAAAGCTTTTGTGCGCCCCTCCATATGTGTGTTGGAATTTAAGAGCCATAAGTACCTGTGGAGGAGTAGTGTTAGCATCAAAACAAACTATAGAAATAGAAAATGAATGAAAGTTTTACAACATTCTTGGACTTGATGGTTCGTCCCCTACCCGACGGTTTATCAGTCAAAGCATCGTTCTTAAATAGTTTACAAAAACCCAGTTGACGATTAAGTCGATGGTTCATCACCTATGGGATGGTCCATCGATTAATCCATTACTCTTAACTAGTGTTTAGGTGCCAATTGATGGTTGAGGTAATGTCCATCGAGTGGTGGATGGTCCGTCCTTCAAGCCATCGCACCAAAACATAATTAAAGTTCATTTTCTAGGTAGTGACAGGTAACTCGACACTCTGTGAACCATGTTATGGTTCGTGGGCTTACTCGTTGCCTCAAAATAGTTTCAAATCAAAACTCAAGGATGGAAACTTCTTTCAAATTGTGCAACTTTTCACTATACAATTAAGGTTACAAACTCATATGACGTGAAATTATCATTATTCGATGAAAAGTCTTACAATCATCTACCCTACATAGGGGTACTCAGACTTCACCCTTTCATCTCCCATCCATTTCAAGATTGAGTTACTGGGCAACATAATTTTACAATAATTTTGTCTCCAGATTTGAAAATCATATTGCCTTCCCAGTCAGTAAGAGCATTTGCTTACCAACAAGTTATCAAGCAAATAAAACATAAAATCAATTAAATTAAAATAAGGAGCAAGATTTATGCCTTGATGGAGATGTTTGTAAGACTCTTTTTACAAGAAAAAACACAAAGAAGAAGATATTTGTGAAGATGAAGAGTGGCTACAAATGTTAGGTAGTTTAAATGAAGTTGAAGATGTGCGTTATGGAAGATTAGGGGGTTATAGAAGAGAAATACACCTTAATTATGGTTGAAGAATTTGAAGTGGGATTAAAATGGAAACTGACACTTTGAACGGTTCATATTAAATCCCTAGGGTTTAGATCGGGTCGGTTAAATCTGGGTTGGATAGGGTGTATTATTATTTGGGTTAGGGTTGAAATGGAATTGGGTAGATGGTGATGGATCAAATTTTGATTGGGTAATGGTGGGGTCGGCTTACTTAGAGAAAATTAAACTTACCTGTTCTCGACATTGGATGTACGATCCTTCGACTGCCCGACAGTTTGTCTGGAAAAGGCATCGGGCTTATCTAGAATGTTCTTTATTTGAGTCAGATCATACTTTTAGAGCAACGAACCATCACCTAGTTGACTGCCCTTCAGTTTTTTCATCATCCTTAACCAGAATGTCATCAAACTGGATACTAGGCTACAGTTAAGGTGACAGTCCATCGGCTGCCCGATGGCCAATGGCTGTGGTCATCCTCTTTATCCAGATTCTACCTGTTAGAAGTCCAAAAGTGACGGTTAGTTTGACAGTCCATCAGCTTACTTATGGACCGTCACTTTAGCCGTTAACGTTTTCCACTTTCATAAATTTTCAGCTATACACTTCAAATCACATATCAACCATATTCAAAGCAATAAACTCAATACAAAATCAGTTTTATACACAATAATCATAAGTTTCCTCCTAGTAGCACCTGATTTAAAGTCGCAACAGAACTCGGGTACCTTGATTTCTCAAACATCTTCAACGTACACTATTTATATTAGTTTTACTTCCTAGAGTACTCCAAAGTACTGTTTGACACGTTGGCCATTAACTTTGAAGCATTTCCTTTTTTGATTTTCCAATTCAACCACTTTGGAAAGGAAAACTTATGTCACTATTAACGTATTGGAGCACTTGGATCTGAGTATGCCCAGAAATAATCAGAGCTTAGAATTGAACAACAATACTAAGTCCCCTAGAGTGAATTCTCGCTTCCCAATTCTACGATCATGATACATTTTTATCTTCTCTTTGTATAGGCCGACATTAATACTTATTCAACTCATTCATCTGCTCGAGCATCAAGTTAGAGGCATCACTCAAGCTAAGGTTGAGCTTTTTGAGTGCCTATAAGGCTTTATGCTCAGGCTACATTAGCAAATGACATGCCTTGCCAAAGACCAACTCATATGGTGACGTCCCGATAAGTGTTTTGTATGTAGTCCTATATGCCCATAGGGCATCATAAAGCTTTCGAGCCCACTTAGTTCAATTAGCATTCACTATCTTGGCAAGAATCATTTTTATTTCCTAATTCAACACTGTGGATGACAGGGGGTGGACACCTTGTGTTGTTTGACTCCATACTTTGCTAGCAAAGCACGAAATACCTTGTTGCAAAAGTGAAAACCCCCATCGTTGATAATTGCTCATGGAGTACCAAATTTTGGAAAGATGTTCCTTTTCAAGAATGTAGTCATACTCTTGCTCTCATTATTCATTAGTGCCACAACTTCACTTACTTAGACACGTATTCCATCTCCACCAATATGTATTTCTAGTTGAAAAAACTCACGAAGAGACCTATAAAGTCAATACCCCATACATTAAACAATTCAACTTCTAGGATTGTGGTCATGAGTAGCTCAAGCCTTTATGATATAGCTCCTTACCGCTGGCATTGGCCAAATGCTTTCACAAAATCATGCATATCTTGGTGGATTGTGGGCCAATAATACCCACATTGCAGACTTTTCTGTGCAGTATCACACCACCATGATGTCCTCCCACTGAGGATGAATGACATGCTTCCAGTATACCAATCATCTCAACTTCTGGGATGCTTCTTCTTATCAAATTATCATCATAGATCCGGAACACATATGGCTCATCCCAAAAGTACTTGCTCATATTATGTAAAAATTTCTTCCTTTGATTAAAGTTTAGCTCTTCCGACATCATGTTGCTAACAAGATAGTTAGCAAAATCAGTAAACCAAGGTATAAAATCATGGGAAGCCACCTATACCTATTCATCTGGTAAGGAGTCATCAATCTCTAACTTATCCACAATTTTTTTCTCATCTTCAAGTCAAGACAAATTTTCTGCAACTTGATTTTCGCGACCTTTGTGGTCTTTGAATTCAATGTCAAACTCTTGAAGTAAGAGGACCAATATAATTAATCATAGTTTTGTATCTTTCATTGTCATGAGATATCTCAATGTTGCATGATCTGTGTGCACTACAACTCTTGTACCAAGAAAGTATGCTCAAAATTTCTCAAAGGCATACACCACTGCAAGCAATTCTTGCTCGATCACAATATAGTTCTTTTGTTGCTCCATTCAACTCCTTGCTCGCATAATAAATTATTTGAAAGACTTTCGCCTACTTTTGACCTAACATAACACCAAGCACCACACCACATGCATCACACATCACTTAATTAGTTTGGACCAGTCTAGAGCAACAATGATAGGAGCAGAAGCAAGATTTTCCTCAAGGCATTGAAATGAATACAAACAAGCTTCATCAAATAGAAACTTAAACTCCTTATCCAACAGTTTTTAAAGAGGATTGGCTATTTTGTAGAAGTCCTTTACAAATCTCCGATAAAAACCTGCATGGTCAAGAAAACTCCAAACCCCTTTTACAAAGATTGGTTGAGGTAACTTCTCAATCTCTTCAATTTTTGCTCGATCGACCTCAATACCTCTTCCAGATATCTTGTGTCCCAAAACAATGCCCTCCTTCACCATGAAGTGGCATTTCTCCTAATTCAACACCAAGTTCATTTCTTCACATCATAGAAAGGCCTCTGTCTCCCAAGTAGCCTCTTAAATAGTACAGTTCCTCCATTAAACTTTCATATAAGGAATGACTCAGGTCCTCAACTTTTTCACATCCTTAGATAATATAGAAATTGGTTCCTCTTTATAGAAAAACTCCTTATCAAAAAATTCACGTCCCAATGAATGATGTAATCACCAACCCCATGATACTTCTTTAGTATAGACACGTGGAATACCAGGTGAGCCCCGAACATACTAGGAGGTAAGGCCAGTTTGTATGCTACCGACCCCACTCTCTTCAAAACTTTAAAGGGTCCATTGTATCTTGGGCTTAACATGCCCTTTTTGTCAAACCGCATTACACCCCTCATAGGTGACACCTTTAAGAATACCTTCTCCCTTATCTCAAACTTCACATCTCTTACCTTATTGTCCGTATATTCTTTCTGTCAGGTTTGAACCCCTATAAGCTTTTCCTTGATGAATCTTATTTTCTTCATCGAGTCCTTAAGTATGTCGGTGCCCCAAGGAATCACCTCAAATGCATCAAACAACCCAATTATAGACCTACACCTTCTACCTTATAATGCCTTAAAAGGGGCTAAGTCAATACTAGATCTATTATTGTAGGCAAATTCACACAATGGTAGATATTGGTCCCACTGACCCCCGAAGTCCATAACACATGCCCGAAGCATGTCCTCAAGTACTTGGATAGTTTGCTCTGATAGACCGTCAGTATGTGGGTGAAAAGTTATGCTCAAGTCCAATCTAGAACCTAATTGTGACTGGAATCTTTCTCAAAAGTTAAAGGTGAATTGAGTACCCCTGTCTGACATAATCGACACTAGTACCCCATGTAGCCTTACAATTTCCTTCATATAAATCTTGTCCAACTTATCTACATTATAATCTACTCTCACCAGAATGAAATAAGCTGACTTAGTCAACCAATCTACAAGGACCCATATAGAATCACACTTCCTTAATGTTTTTTGGATGACCCACTACAAAGTACATCGTTATCCATTCCCACTTCCATTTTAAAATGGGCAATGTTTGAAATATACCACAAGGATTTTAGTGTTCATACGTGACCTATTGGTAGTTTTGTCACTTGGTTACAAAATCCACAATGTCCCACTTTATTCTTCGCCACCAATAATGTTGCCTCAAGTCACTATACATCTTATTGGTACCCGAATGTATCGAGTACTTAGAATTATGAGCCTTTGCCAAAGTATTTGGAATCAAATTGCCTACTTGGGGTATGCACAACTGCCCTCAAATTCTTAATGCTCCTTCATCATCAAGAATGGCCTCTCTTGCCTCCCCTTTTAACACCTTTTCTCTGAGTTTGCTTAAGTTCCTGTCCTTGAACTGCCTATTTTCGATTTGGTCATAAAATATGGACATGACCTTCATATGCGCTAACACCTAGTTTCTTGTAATCTTACAAAATTGTTAGCCAAAGACTATACATCTCTTGCCAATGGGTGCCTGGACACCTCCAGCCATGGTAAACTTTCCATTCTCACTAATTTTTGGCTTAGTGCATCCGCCACCACATTGATTTTACTTGGGTGATATAGGGTTGAGATGTCATAGTCTTTAATCAAATCTATCAATCTCCTCTGTCTTAAATTGTGATCCCTCTGGGTGAACACATGTTGTAGGCTGCGGTGGTCTATGAATACTTCAAACTTCACCCTGCATAGATAGTTTCCCAAATTTTCAAAGAAAGCACCACAACTACAAATTCTAAATCATGCGTGGGATAGTTTCTCTCATAAGGCTTCAGTTGTCCTGAAGCATAGCAATCATATTATGATCCTGCATCAAAACAATACCTAAACCCAACCGTGAGGCATCACAATATACAATGAAATCCTTACCCTCAATAGGCAGGGTTAGTATTGGGGCAGAAGTCAAAAAGATTTTGAGCTTTTGGAAGATCTCCTCACACTTGTCATCCCACACAAATTAAACTTCTTTTTGAGTAAGGTGGGTTATATGCAAAGCAATGGCAGCGAAACCCTTAACAAATCGATGATAATAACTGGACAGCCCCATAAAGCTACGAATTTCTATCACATTCATCGGTCTAGCCCAATTCTCAATGGCTTCAACCTTCTGCAGGTCTACCATAACTCCTTTCATAGAAATCATGTGCCCCAAGAAGGACACTGAAGAATGCCAAAACTCACACTTAGAATATTTAACATTCAGTTGCTTCTCCTTAAGCAACCCTAACACCGTATGCAAATAAGCTTCATGCTCTTCTTCACTTTTGGAGTAAACTAATATGTCATCAATGAACACAATAACGAGTGAATCCAAGAACAATTTAAAAACTCCATTTATTAGACTCATGAAAGTAGTTGGGGTATTGGTCAAGCCAAAAGACATAACTAGAAACTCATAGTACCCATAACGAGTTCAAAAAACAGTCTATGGGATGTCCTCTGCCCTAATCTTGAGCTAATAATAACCTGACCTCAAGTCACATTTGGAGAATACCACAACCTCTTGCAACTGATCAAACAGGTCATCTATCCTAGGCAAGGGATATTTATAATGAATGGTCACCTTATCCTACGATCCTTGTTTTTCCCAAATATCACCAGTGCACCCCACGGAGAAATAGTTGAGTGAAGAAATGCCTTTGTTTGCAACTCTTGCAACTAACACTTCAGCTCTCTCAACTCTGTTGGTGCCATACGATAAGGAGGGATAGAAATTGGTCGATACCTTGGCTCTAAATCTATACAAAAATTAACTTCTCGATCTGAATGCATACCTGGGAGATCATCCAGAAACACTCCTAAGAATTGATGTACTACTAAAACTGATGCTATAGGAGGAACTACAAATCTATCTTCCTGAAGATGGGCTAAAAATTCCATACACCCCTTATTTACTAACTTCTGTGCATAAATTGCTGACACAACCCTAACAAGATTAGTCTTAAAAGTACCCTGCCACTCTAACTTATCCATCCCAGGCATCGCTACAGTAACAGTTTTTGTATAACAGTCAAGAATGGCTCTATAAGGAGATAGCAAACCCATTCCTAATATAATATCAAACTCTTCCATATTTAGAATAACTAGGTCTTCAAGGGTTTTAAACCCCATAAATATCACAGGACATGCATGATACACCTAATCAACACATAAAGACACCCCAACTGGCATGGACACATACATAGGAGCATCAAGATATTCACAATCAAAGTTCCAATCCATCGCAAATTTCAAAGACATATAAGAGAAATTGGACCCGAGATTAAAAAATATAGAAGCCATAGGATCACAGACAAAAATAATACCTTTGATCACAATATCAGAAGATTCTGCTTCAGGACGAGCCAGAATAATATAATGATAGACCTTATCACCACCCTAACTGCCACTTCTACCAGCCCGAGCACCATTCATACCAACCTGTCCTCCACCTCTATTGGCTTGGTTTCCACCCCAAGCTTGGCCACCATGACTACCCTGTGGATGACCCCTACCATTTTCTCCACCACTATGACCTACCAAAACTAAAGTAGTAGAAGTCAGTTGTTGAGTCAACTGACCTGTAGACAAGAAGTTAAGACAATACCTTCTGATGTTGCCCAAACCCCCACATTCATGGTACCTAATGCCCAAAGTAGGCCTCTGAACTGAAGAGGATAAAGGTGTATAGCTATCGATCTGGGATGGCTACTAAGTGACTCCAAACGGGCTCCGTTCAGACACTGGCATATTTGAATCATAAGGCCGAGACAAACCACGACCCTTTGAAAAAGTTCCGCAGAACTGGCCTGAGGTCCAGACCTTCTTCTATTCTGCCTTTACCTCTCCTTTCTTCTCAAGTGCCTCAGCCTTCTAGGCAAATTCAACTACCTCCTGAAAGGACTTTCCAAACACAACCACAGATAAGGTAGCCAACTGAATGCTAGAGTTCAGACCCTTAAAAAAGTACCTAATACGCTCTTCCTCTAAGGTAATCAATTGTAGTGCATAGTGGGATAAGGCATAAAACCAGCCTCATAGGCCGCTGCAAATATGTTACCCTGCTCCAATATTAAAAACTCATCCTTCTTCTAATCATAATAAGTGTCGGGAACATATTTCTTAAGGAATACATTCTGAAAATATGCCCAAGTAAGTGGAGGTAAGGCATCCCTGCACTCTACAAATGACCTCTATCATTACTTGGCTTTGGCCTGCAGCTGAAAAGAAACAAACTCCACACCATACCTTTCAACAATACCTCTTTTGTGCAGGCATTAATGACAATCTATAAAGAACTCAAATGCATCCTCAAACTATGTACCTTGGAATACTTGGGGCTTCATCTTCATGAACTTGTAGAATAGTCTATGTTTATTATAACTCATCACTGAAGCAAGTACCTGTTGGGGATCCACCCCTGTTTCAGAGCCTTTATCCATTCTTTGTGCTATAGCAGCAACATATAGTAAGGCTAGGGGTGGGAAGGCTGGAACAACTAGAGTGTGGCCAGTGCCAGCCAAGCTACTCAAGAATCCCAACACTTGCTAAATCACTTCCACAGACAAAGGCACCAAGGTTGCACCATTCGATACAGGCACCACATTCTCTGAAGCTACTATCTCCTCCTCTTAAACTTCCACTTCTTCATTTTGAACAACGTTTGGGACATCCTGTAGCGGAAGAGGGGATTATGATCTCTTTATTGCCATTCTTCTTGGTGCCTGTGCTCCACCCCTAACAACTATTGTTCCCCTTCCTTCCCTCCTAGCTCTGCCTCTAACTTGATGTCTGTCCCAGACTGTGACCCCAGTGGCCGATGCGGGTGATGTTATGGGTACAGCTGCTGCTGCTCTGGTGGAATGAGTATTCACCATCTGCGAATAAGAGTATATGAATTAGATACCAATTTGGATCACCAGATACCAATTAGAATCAAGTAATAGCACGAAAGGAAAAAGAAAAGGAATTCTTTTCTTAAAGCCCTGTAGCCTCTCAAAGAAAAGTACAGATATCTTTGTATCATTCCATGAGAGTCTACTAGACATGTTCTTGTGTGATGATTTCTACAAAACCAGTGCTCTAATACCATCTTTGACATGACACAATCAGTAATGATTGGCACCCACCCTAACCTATGGCGAGAGAACCATACTAATCTCAACCCTCACTAACTCAAGTGTTACTTTCACATTCACCTTATAGTAATCCTCAATTTAAGCAAGTGTAAAAGAATGTCCATTCAGTAACTTAGACTAACTGTCAAATCGACATCAAAATTCAAAACTAATAGAGTACGAAAACCTCTATTTATTACATCCCTAAGATTTGAAGTCACCGTACAAAAACAACTAAGAATGTCTAAATAGATAGCTAATAGAATATCCAAAAAATGAAATAACAAAGGAATGTCTTAGTCCCAAAACGAGGGACATGAACAAAGATAAGAAGATCCAAAGGCTGCCCTATCATATTGCTCACCCTTGAAACTGAGTCTGGAACTGCTATCTAAAGTCGAGGTCTTGTCTCAAATACCAAAACACACTCTGCACTCTACAAAAAAAAAGAGCACGTGTAGTATCAGTACATCAACAAGAACTGGCAAGCATTATAGGCCGACTCAACCCAATTCCATAAAAATAAGTAAATCAAATAGATGCAAAGAGATCATCACAAAACTTATAATCAAGGACAGTCAATTAATTTATGCAATTCACTTTAGGTAAAATAAAGGCTCATAATCATGTATATTTACACTTAGTCAAATTTGGCAACAAGTTTATCGCAATATAAGATCATAACTGAACATTCAAAGTATGTGAATGAATGTATTAATGTAATATGTGCACATATTCTCTTTCACATCTCAATCTTATCAACATCATCAACAATCATCATGAACATCATGATTTACCTCATCATCATCAACAACATCACCACCATTATCATCATTTCACCACATTCTCAACACCAATGTATAAGAACATACAATGCAGTCAATAATCATAAGTAGTGCTCAAAAGCCATCACAATTACTTGATTCACATATAAGCACAGAGTCAATCATGTCTAATTGCTACAATAAACTGTAACCTACATTGTTTCCTTGATCAAATCAAATTCACTTCTAGTTCATAAGCTTGCCCTTTCTGTCCCTTTCAACTTGTTTGCGATCTAAAACAACAAGATGATACATTATTCAATTAATTCATCCCTTTTTAACCACTATGGATGCAAAATTAACAACTTTTAACCATAATTTCCCTTACTTAACAAATTTAAGGGTTTTTTCTACCCCTTAAACCTCATAAACTAAATTTGAATTAGCATCAACAATTGCAATTCTACACTCATTAGTGTTTTCTATCACCTTAGGATTATTATCTATTGATTTTATACTCATTCTCACTCATTTTCATTAATTTCATGAACTAGGGCTAAACCCTAAATTTCACCATGAATCGTTTCCTATTGATTTACAGAGCTTATAAGAAGTAATTTCAAGTTTAGAATGTAATAACTTACCTCTAAAGATGAAAAACTCCTAATTTCTGTAGAAAATCACCTTCTCTAAAGCTCTCTCACATTTTTCAAAAAGTGGAGAATGAAAAACATTTTTGTGTTTTTAAAATTGTCAAACTGTGTATTACCGCTGCAATTGTTAAATTACCGCTGCAACAGTTCCACGATGAAATCTAGGCTACCACTGCAGCAGTTACCTTTTTCACTGTAGTGGTCCAAGGAAAAAACTCGGGACCTCTCTCCAGCTCTGTCCATTTCACAATACACTTCATGAAATATGATATCGCGATCCAACCCCTCCATGGTAAATACTATAACCGAAGTTCTATAACTCCATTTAGAGTGCCAAAAGTTGCTACAACCTCCTAAACTCATTGACTATCTAAAACTTGATTCGAAAATCACCATCGATACTCACATTAGTACCATATTTCTATAGATTAAACACACCCTCAAAAATTATCCAATCCTAGACTAACCCTGAATTTCTCAAAATTGGCTTAAGGACGGACTAGTGTTAATTGTACCTCCTAACTTAGCACAACAATGATTTGGGTCGTTACAAACTTGCTCTTCATGTTAATGAAAGGAAATAAAAAGTATTGCTTTGTTTAGAATATGAAAATAGGCTTTCTGTGATATGTCTTATAAATTTTAGCCTTTTCAGCTATTATATCGCTAGTTAGCCCCTTTGAGTCTGCAACCTATTTTTTTTGGTAGCTGTATTTTTACTTTGATCCAATTTTTTTGTATCCCTAATTTTTGCACCCGACTTCCTTGAGCATTGTAGCATGGACAGTGTTGAAATTGTTAAATCTAAAGAAAAGGGATGGTTGAGTGTAGAAGCTGATCAATGATAGCTAAAAAGTGATGAAAAGGCCCTCTTTGAAAGAATGTGACATGAAAAAAAACAGAGAAAAGAAAGAAAAAAACTGCTTGATTTTTTTTTTTACTGATTGAGGCATTCTTGATATGATGAGAAATACTAGTGAAAATAATTGATGAAGAGAGGGCTAAAAAAAAGGAAAAGAATGGATGATGAAATCTAAAAAGTGCATAGTGCTTAGGAAAGTGTAAGTCACTATTATATAGATTTCCTACCCGTCCCCTACCCAAAATTACATCCTGTTAAAGTCCTATTTAATTCTATTCAAGCATACTTAATTAGTGGAGATGTAAATAATGGGCAAGCCTATGGTTCATTATGCATACATGTGAATTCTTTGTGAGTATGAGAGTTGTTCTTTGATGTTAAGTCCTTAAATTATATTTGATCTTTTAAATTGTGTGTGTGGACTATTTCTTTATGTGAGGGAAATTGTCTATGATAAATAGGTGATGTTATTAACTTTCTTTAATAGAGTAGTGAGCACGCTTAAATTTTATGAGTTAGAGTCTGTCTTTGAGTTTAGGAGGTTAGAGGTTTTGTTGTTTTTTTGTATTTCTTGCATAAGTGTATGTCAAGGCCCAAAATGGTAATGACGGACAAGAACCGTATAGATTTACTTTACAAGAACTCTATGACATATACGAGATTATGGGATAATAATAAGCAGGATATCTAATATAAGTTGTATATATACACGAGGGAGTTATACTAACAAAAACTGTACAATACACTGCTGCATGATGTCCATGAAGCCTCTAGTCAGTTTAATACACTATACTACGAATAACAAGTGGACATATGCCCTGACATATCCAACTAGAGACTTGTACATATAACCACAAATATTAAACATAAACTGGCTCCAGAGAGAGGTGGAGCTCACCAAAAATATCAGCGAAAAAAGGCAATAGAGCCTAACGAGGACGTCTGTTATCCTGTGAATCTGAGCCTGCATCAATAGTATGTGGTGATGTGGAGATGTCAGTACATATACAGCATGTACAGGTATGAAAGCAGACAGAATAACAGCTGAACAAACGCGGAAGCTCATATGAATCAAATACCAAAGTAAAAGAAGTATGAGCATACAAGTAGCACATATACGATATGAAAATGTAACCTATGCACCGACTTTATTAGATCGTCGTATAATGTCCAGGAGGGTATTCCTTATAACATAGAACCTATAATTTGCCTAAGTGATGTACTTAAACTATCTGTAGTATAATTAATCATAGGATGGCCTACCGAAAGGGATCAGAATCACATATAAGGCGTATGTCGCCCCAAATATATATGACTATGATTTATACGTATAACTGTAATCGCAGTCAGTTACAAGGTACACCCTTCCAGGGGCTCACTATAAGGGTCTGCCCGTAGGCCATATATGCCATATGTTGGCTCGAGTCAGGGGAAATAGTGCATGACGTTCCAGCTGACTCCGTATACAAATTATGCCACAAAGGCATACCATTCGGGCTCACTATAATGGTTTAGTCTCAATTTTGTGCACAAAATTATGTCGTACATGTGTGCCAAGTAAAACCTAATACCCTCCAGTCGTTAACGTTTATCAAATAATGCCTCAAAGGCCTATGACATATGAATTATGGTAAAGGTCATTAAGCTACTACATACGAGTGTAACTATGCTATGAATATTTACTTCCATTTGTTACATGTGACATATATATATACCATGTGGCCTAAAAATTTCAAGTAAAGGAACTTACGATAATATGAAATATTGTTATGATTTAACATAAAGAGAGAAAAGTGGATGCTTATAGGCTTAATGGTAGGACGAGGGAACAATATATAAAAAAAATGAAAGCGTACTTTTATATCCTATGAGAACTATATTGACTTTTATAAAAAGGAGCACATGACGTAGGTGGTGCCCTAGTGGCGAGGGAAGGTTTAGCTTTACATACCTTAGTGCTTTACTAGCTTCGATGATACTCCGAGCTTCAAACAATACAACCCACGTAAGTGTAGTCTTTATCCTTCCAATTACTAGTACCCGCTATCCGATAGGCAACCTACTAATTACAAGAATAACGTACATCCATCAACAACTCATATGTGCATTTAGCAATTTATTCCAATAGGCTTCACTTATATTCGAAATTAATCGAATTTCTTCTTAAGAATCCAAAATGAATTCTTTAGTTTCTAATGAATAAAATCCAACATCAAGTCCACTCAATTGATAGGAATTTTCTAAAAACTCCACATTTATCAAAATTCATCTCATTTTCCCCTTTTCTCATGAACCCACTTTGAAAAGTAGTGCGAAAATCCAAATCAAATGATACTCAACAACTTATACTACACCCCAACACATATTTTATAATTAAATTAGAGTATGGAGTGAAGAGATTACCTTTTGAAATTAACCCCAACTTGAGTTCTTGATGGATTTTTTTTAGAAATTCTTGGATAAAAACTAGTAGTTGTCTAGCAACTTAGGACCGTGGAATGTTTCTCCTTGAAAGAATTCTTCTATGCCTTATGATCCACCAACTTTTCTTGTCGATTTGCCGAAAGAAGGAGAAGGAACAGAGAGTACTTTTATTCTATTTAGCTGCTCACGTTTTTGGGAACAATTTTTCCCAAAATAAGGTTATCCTTTAGCTTTTTCTCTACTTAAGGAAAAGCATTTACATCAAAATGGACCCTACCACTTAAAACACACACACCTTTTAAATTACTAATACTACAACACTTTTTTTTTCCTTTTTACCAACAACAGTCATACTAGTATATTCACCACAATTCATGTATTCTACACCATATACTAATGCAATATAATTCTCTTTATAGACCCGAAATTGTACTTGTTTTAAGGTGTTAATTTAATTCGAAATTTTCCGAGGTGTTACAGTGTACTTGATATTGTGAATTGCTATATGGTCTACTTATTTGTATCAACAAAAATGGTGGCATTCGTAGATTTGATTAATTAAGATGAGCTTTAATGTTAGCTCGAGCACGAGCAAAAGTTTAAGGGTGGGGCGTTGATGTGAGGCCAAAATTACATATATTTAGTAATTACTTACCTCATATTTAGTATTTTTATTTCTCCTTTTTGAGAATTGATTTTATGGATTATGCTTAATATTATATTTTTAAATGTAGGATTAAAATGGTGTCAAGATGAAGAAATTTGAAGCAAAAATGAATTAAAAATAGAAGATTGTATAAGGAAATCAAGAAGGCAGTTTAATGCATTAAATTGAATATTTTATTACTATAATAAGTAGGCAAAGTTTGCAATTTAGTTGTGCCTGGCAGCACCGACACAAGGGAGAAAAATGAAGGGAAATAATTTGAGGCGGTGTAGCAGTCCACTGAGCGGGTGATACAGTTAAAACGGACTGGATTTTGATATCCCAATCTATTTTGGACTAAGTTATTTTATTTGGAATTTTTTCTACATCTACAAATCTTTCATAAAAATAATTTGTACACAACTTTTCAAAAATTTGAAACTTTTGAACTTTTGATTTAGAGAGAGATAGGAGCCACCGTGAAAACCGGAGAAAATTGGTTTGTTCTTTTCTTCTCCATCTTTATTTAAGTTTATATTCTATTACTAATTTCAAGGAATATTTTTATTCTTGCAATTACAAATATTGATTTTTAGGATTTAATTCAAAGTGAGATTTGTGATTTTCATCCTATTCTTCGTAAGTTCATAATTATGATTTTTTCTCAGAATTGTTATTGTGTGCTTGCAATCATGAGTAGTTAAACACCACAACTAGGGTTGTGGGAACCATGAAGTATTAACAAAGTATTGTTAAAAAGTATGATGTGATTCTCAAATGGTGTTTGTGCATGTATTGTTGTTCTCTTTGCTTTGATTGCTTTCTGACGGGTGGCCAACGTTAGAACTCGCCTTATCCTTACTCGCAATGAAAGAAGGTGTAACTGATGGGAAAAGATAATTAACAGCGAGACTTGGAGCTATCAACCTCCATTTAATTAGCTTGATCTGGTAAACAGGATGGCTAATATGGGATCAATGATAGGGGTTAGTAATGCAAAACTCATGAGATAATAATACGTGATTGAGGATAGTCCTCTAATAGGGACGTAAAGTCATTTAGATGAATATAACTTATCGATTCTGCATGCCGAGCACCACGAGAGATTAGTAGTATGACGAACCTATAGAGTTATGAAGTTATGGGAACACAGTCCTAGTGCCTCTCTTACTTTGATTACAAATCCAATGAAATCAACTATTTGTTACTATTTGAAGTTCTCAAATCCCCCTATTATTGAAAATTGTTCACTAATTGTTTAGACAGACATATTGATAGATATTCCAACCTATTCCTTGTGGGATCGACCCTAACTTAGTTGGGTTTTATATTTGATCAATGACCACTTTATACTTTTATCAGAGGTGTAATTTGTGAGACATCAACAACTACAAATCTCAATAGAAGGTTCAATCCAAAAACAACTAAAAATATCCAAGTCCAAAACAATAGACCAGAAGCTAAATAGATGACTCATGGTTGCCCGAAAGATGTAAATCACCCTTGAGTCAGAATGCAATCTTCTCTAAAGCTGAGGTCTCGATGCAGTCGCCAAAAAATGCTTTGCACTCAACAAAAAGAAGAGTGTGTGTAGTATCAGCGCACAAGAAACAACGATATACTTGTAGGGTCATCGGTCAACCCAAAATAAGAAATGTGAACAACCAACCATAACGTAATAAACAAGAAAAAACCATCAACACCAACTATATAATTGTACCTCAATTATGTGACACTTAGCCTTTCAACAATACCACAGAGTTCATTCAAGTATAAGTTAATATAGACAATAACTAAAGTTAAGACCCTAACTAACAATATCAATCCAAGTTAACAAACCATGACTCGTCAACATTATGATGAACCATGTCTCAAATACCCATGTAAATAGACAATAAAAGAGATATGGCAATCATTTTGAATTTAGCTCGGATCACTCAAGGATCCAATTATACAACAACAATGACCATACTCATAAATCCCGATTCGCTCAAGGAACCAAATATAACAAGTCCACATAAACCCAGATCCTTCGAGGAACCATCACACTCACCAATACCTTGTACACATTCTAAGGGTCTTATGATCACCCACTAGCCATAACCAATAAAGGACGAACTCTTGTCTATGTACCAAAATTCCAGACATCTAGTGCCTGCAAAACTTATATCATCTGATCCTGATACATCCCACATTAATAAGTATGAATTCGGTGAAGATGTCCAAATATCAGTACATCCCAAAATAATCAACAAATTCATAACAATCACAACAACAATGAAAACAATCAACAACGTTCAATATAACCTCATTGCATGTGATTAACACTTAGGATATCATTTAATCATACAGTTTCTTTAACCATGCATTGTAACAAGTATACGAAGAAACAATTAACATGTACACAAAAATCAAGTTGGGTTTCAACTACGTTAAATTATCACCTTCTTCAATCAAAGCTTGAACCACTCTATTGAACTTGAGCCTTGCCTTTTCATGCAATTTTGGCCTGGCTGTAGTCTAAAAACAATGAGATGATCACAATTCAAACAATGACCTAGTACATGCATGGATTACAACCTAATCCAATAATCCCAAGGTCAAATTCATGATCATTACTCCCATTTAGGATTTTCTATCATCATTCCACCTTAATTTTACCAATTTCATGAATGTAATGGTGAATTTTAAGCATAAAATTATAAATTAATAACTTTTAACAAAAACCCAAGGGTTTTCTACTCAATTCAACCAATTACACCAAAAAAATCATCTAGGTCAAGCTAAATCCTTCCCAAAACCCAAAAACTAGCGATTTTAAGGATCGATAATCAAAAAACTAATTGATTGAAGGGATTAACTTATCTTTACGAATAAAAACAATAAAATTTAGGTGGAAATCACAAAAAATTGCCTCTCCCAACCCTTGGATGAATGTGGAATGAAAATAACGTTTGGGGGTATTTTTGTCACGACCCAATCTATAGATAGTGCGGGCACCTACCTAACTCTACCCAAGATAGGATAACCCTTACTACCCAATCATTCATTTCATGCAGAAATTAAAACAATTCTTATTTCAAAACACTTTTAATTCAATTAACTCATAAAACAATCTGGTTTAGTACATTTGATAAGTAAAAACAATGCAGAAAATAACCAAAAGTGAATCCCTAGAACCTAGCCTAAACAGGTACAAGAGCACTAGACAAGAAGTAGAGAAATCCATGACATAACATCCATGCAATATCGAGAGGGCAGGCGCTGTTAGAGAATGATCGACGTCACTACTATTGAAACTCCAACTGACGTGCAACATAGCTCTATCCTCGGAAGGAGATATAGTAAGTGTACTATCATTACAACCACACATACTGGTAGGTATCATCGGTCGACAAGGGTTAGAAACAAATAATAATAATAACAAAATAGGAAAGAAGCCATGACTGTAACCAAAATTCTTGTTGCTAAAACCAGCTCATAGATGCATTACTATTAACACTTAGTCTCTCTGTGATCTACTTGTCATTTAACGTTTTTGTGTATCTTTGTCCTTGATAATTCGTTCTACCTCACATTCTTATTTCAATTTTAGGGAACCCGATTTCTAACCTAGTACAAACAACTTTACAGGGTTCACTATATCAATATTTTGGACCATTGGTGGTAGCCGGGTTTCTCATTACTGATTTCTTAAATGGCATAGTAAGTCTAATTATGTAGTTTTAAGTACCTACACTCATGAAATGTTCCCTTGAAATTGACAAGCAGGGCACAACCATTAACATAATTACAGGTTCCTATAAATCAGGCAGTCACAATGTATAAATATAAATGTACATCCAATGCATATAATGAATGAGTATGCAACATGCACAACTTTTCATCCCCTTCTCAACTCATCATTATCAACATCAATATCATCAAACATCATGAACATCATGATATAACATAATACTCATCATCAATAATATCATCAGCATCAAGAACATGATGAGCTCAATATCATCATCATCATCATCATCTCATCATAATCAATATCATCAGCATTATGAACATAATAAGCTCAATATCATCATAATCAACAATATCATATATGGATATGAAATGTAGTCACAATCACAAATAGTTCCCAAACATAAATATGTATGTTCATTTATATATATATAAGCACGGAAGGAACAACCTGACTTCCTCGCATACTGACCCCCCAGGGTATTTCATCGCTCTTAACCTTTTTAACTTTTTTGCTCGATCAAATAAGGATTCATCTATAATATGTATATGTCTACCTTTTATGTTTATATTTACTTAACCTCCTCTAGCTCACACATAATTGATTTGATTGATAATACCCACCCTCTAAACTTTGATGCCTATTGTCCCTCTTAAGTCATCCTTGCTCTCTTTGATAATATTTACAACCCGAACACTACCACTTGACCCTCCTACCCTTACACGTGGGGTTCCATCACTCTATACTACACTCTACTTGAGTCACTTAACTAACATTGTTTCTACATCATGCTTACTCCTTATTAACATTCTTAATGCAACAATGGGTTATCTGGATTATCATGAATAACCTAATTCAACCTTAGTTCATTTCTTTTCCTCCCCTTTTATCATACTTAACCCACACATTACTCATAAACACTTTCATTTGTTCAACTGATTCTAATCCTCACAAGATTCGACTAAAGTCCAACCACGAATATCACACCAACTGAGTATAACAATAATTTCTTTATAATGTTCAAGCCCAACTGGATTATTATTGTTTCCGTCCATCCAAACACCATGCCTGAAGGCCTAATACATGAAATCTCCCAACATTTATTAATATTACATTCATCTAGCCTAAGTCTACTACAATTTAACCATAACTTATTGCATAGACGAATCATGCTACTACTGAGAGAAGAATCTTATCTTGTACGTGCTAAGCATTTTCCCATGTCGGGTTCTCGCTGGGTATGGATCGAAATGACCCTCATGAATCTTTGCCTTTGAAATCTCATTACTATGGAGGTGGGGTTTATTCAGGGAGTTTTTGAGGGAAAAGGACGACCTAGGAGAGTTAGAATAAGAGAGAGTTTTTAAAGGATTTTGGGGTGGCAATTGTCGGGTAACCGTTATAGCGGTTAATCTACCGCTATAGCGATTAATCTATCGCTATAGCGGTTAGTTTACTACTACAGAGGTAGGCAGTAGGCCGGCCTAATTTATTTTAAATTCCCGACCTAATTAATTTGGGACCAGTATTTCCCCACGAATTAAATTCCATCAGGTCCAGTCGGAGCATTTTATTAGTCATAATTTTTTTTAGGGCATTTTCACAAGTAATAATGTTTTTGGTCGATACAATCTTTTGCATTAATCAGCGCATATCCCGCTATAGCAGGCCTATCCCACAATAGCAGCCTAACTATAGCGAGATCTGCACGCTATGAAGGGATTGACCAACGCTGACTTCTGCTATAGCTGGAAAATTCCCGCTATAGCGGTACAGTGGTAGCGGCATGCCACCAATTATAGCGGGGTAAGATAGGTAGAAACTCGATATTTCTCCTAGTTTTGCCATATCATGACCCAAATCATAGATCGTGTGGGCACCTACCCAATCTATCATAGATAAGAGAACCCTTACCACCCATCCATTTAATTAATTGCGGAAGACATACATTAACAGTTTTAAAACAAAATAATCCCACAAATCAAACAAATTCTCTTATCCAATTACATTAGATACTAATTACATTGTGGAATAAATAACAACTTTCCAAAACCTAGTCTAAACTGGTGTAAGAGAACTAGACAAGAAATAGGAAAATCCATGACACATCATCCATGCAGGATCAAGAAGGGCATGAGCTATTGGAGAATGATCGTCATCATTGCTATAGAGACTCCAACTAACCTGTAACATAGCTATATCCCCTGAAGGAGATATAGTAAGTGTAATAGCAGTACAAACCACACGTACTGGTAGGTATGATCTGCCGACCGGGGTTAGAAACATATAATAACATATAGCAAACAAGAAAGATCAAGACAAGTATACAAGCTTAAAAATTGAGCACACTTAACTTACTTCGACTTCAAACGTTATCGCCTTTCTTTTGTTTAAGCAATAATAATTTATCCTTAGGGCATGAACCACTAACTACCTTTTATGAATTAATCTAATCCTCAATTTTTATGCACTTACCTTATTATAGCAACCTTATATACTTCTCCCCCTCTCTCTCCCATTAATCCTTTTCTGTGACAATCCTCGCTCCCTATTATACTACTATTAACCATCGGGATTGTAACAAGATAATTCTAGCCTCAATAACCTTGAGAGAAGGCACAACGCAATATACATCAAGTTTATCACTCTATACACATAAGAGCAATACTTATACATAATTCAAGACATACCTTATATTCACACTTTGCCACAATGCCAAATTCCATACATCAACATAATCGGTCCCCTCAAGGAACCATAGTAACTCATCAAATAACAAGTCCACAAGGAACCATGACGTATTATCAACATAACTCGGTCCACTCAAAGAACCATCAACCACATATAAATATAAATGTGCATTCAAATGCATATGAATGAATGTACGAATGCAAGATATACGCATCATCTCTTTCTTTTTTCAATCTCATCAACATCATTCTCAACATCATGAACATCATTATTTCAATATCAACATCATCATCATCAATATCATCAACAACATCATGAACATCATAATCTCGATAACATCATAAGCATCATCAACTCATTCTCATCAATATGTAGAATATTAAAATGCAGAATGCAGTCAATAATTATAAGTAATGCCTGAAGGCGAATTGCAAACACCCAACTGAAATCAGATGCAAGCAACAACGATGAAAACAGAACTTACAATTAATGACAGTTAAGTAAATGAAGTCAATAATCACAAGTTCATTATTTCAGATAACAACGAATATCCACTAACACATGAAATCACAGGTATGCCCGAGGGCTAATTCACCACTTGTTCAATTGAGCATTATCTACTCAATCATCAATCACAGCATGTATAAAGACCAATCAATCTAGTATCCAATTAGGAATTCATATTCCACCAAGGTTTATATCTGCACTCTAAATCATCATCATATTTCATTCACAAATCTAACCCTTCTATGTTCATATTGAAATAGGCAATTCAGTTACTAAATAGTAACTTTTATGCTCAATCCATCACTATGTTATAGACAATATCCCCTTTAGCTGATTATTTAACCACTTGGATTTATTAAACTTACAATTCTAGCTAGAGTCATCCACCTTTACATATCTTACTTTCTAGCACTAAGACAAACTTGACTTTAGGTTCTTAAGTTATATTACCACATTCTCTTATCACAATCAATCCTCCTAACTATCGTCTAGCAGGAATATATCATACTTCGAATATACATAGTATTGGGTTCGCTCTTGTTAAATGTATTAGAGACTAGTTCTATAGATTACTAGGTCACCCAATCCATCTATTATTATTCACATTCACATATCAAACTCTATAAATCATCAAGTAAGTCATACAATTACAAACACCCATCAAGGGATTCATAAAAAACACAATAACATGCAATTATATCATTATTACACTATTTATATGTTTTATCCCTCCTAACTCCGTACCCGTAGGTCTAGATGTGAAATCTCCATTCAACTAGAGTTATTACATACCTCTAAACAAAGTCTACTAAATATTAAACCATAACCTGCCTCGATCGAAGATGTTAGAACAAGAAAACCACACCACGAACGCTCCTTCCCTTCCTTAAGGCCTCAAAATGCTCAATTATCTAACAAACAAGTAGTTATAAAAGTAATTAATCAATTACTCTTCAAATAAATACTTTGGAAATTTAAACCTACTAATTTTACCCTTATTCACGGTCAACAAAATTACCGAAGGGTTGTTTTAATCACTAATTAGTTCTATCAAACTCAACCCAACTCCATTGATAGAGTTTTAAAGCTAAAGGTCCCACCTTTATTGAACTCAAGATCCCCAACTATCAACGTTCATGTTTTTGAACCACAATTTCATACTAGGAAGAGTTCATTTACAATCTAAAATCAATTCTAGGTGAAAATACATATACCTACAGGTTTTCCCCACAATTTCATGAATACAGGGTTCTGAACCACAAGAATTTCACCATAATTTCCCATTGTAATGATTCTAGAAGAAGAACAGATTAATCGATGTTAAAAAAGAGTAAGAATCTTACCTCAACAAAAGATTTTCACCCAAGAAGTTAGAAAATCGACCCCCTAGAGCTGTGGGATTAAGTTTTTGTGTTCAAATCCAAAAACCCATAAAAATTAAGGCTATATACTGCCCCGTTACAGCTGCAGCGGTACAAGTGCGGTGGTTAATTTCTCATCCCGGACAGTGTTCAGTAAAACGGTCATAACCTTTTAATCCTAAGGCGGATTAATGAACGATCGGATGTATTTGAAAGAAGAATCAAATATGTTTCATTTGATTGGTATTTGTACCCATAACTCTTTATATTCTAGGAGATATACTCGTTTGAAGTTGACCTTAGTTAAAACTTAGCTCAAAACTGAATCAGTAAGAACACTTTTAACTTAAATTTGTGCGAAGGGTATTGTATGACCTTAGTACATGTCCAATGTACTCCCATACTAAAGAAATGTTCCTATAAATTTTGGTGAAAGAGGTTTTCATTTTTTTACTACAGATATTTTTAGTAAGGACGGAATGGTTCGTTATATTAGATAGCAGTTTACCCATTGTTTGTCCCCAAATAGTCATTGGTGAAGAGGATATTTTTTAGCACGATTAAAACACAATGGTTATGAAACTAATGTAATGTCCCATCAACTTTTTACAAAATTTGATAACACTTACCGAATAGTCATCCAATAATACGGACAACCAACGACCCAACCATCCTACGTACCACACGCCAATAAGCTTTAGGCACATATCATGATCACTATAACCCAATAAATACTATTTGTATTGAAATTTATGTAACAGGTCATCTATAATACCCAGAACACCACTCGATATTATGATGCATAAACATTCAGGGAGAAAATGGAATAGTGGGGAATGAAAAACTGAAACCTATGTTTTTACCGTTGCAACGGTATAGGTATAACTGCAACAATACCACTACAGTGGTAATTTACCGTTGTAGCAGCTCAGAGGCTTATTGAGGTTACCGCTGTGGTGGTACCACTGCAGTGGTCCCGAGCAGTAACTTGGGACCTCATCCCAGTTCAGTCTATTTCAAAACACACCTCTTAAAATTTGACATTATGAACTAACTCTTTCACGGTAATCGCTAAAAGTGGAGTTCCACCAATTTATTTTGCGCACCAGAAGTTTCTACGACTTACTGAATTCGTCCTCTAACACATTAACCACTAAAATCCACAAATCAACACACCATGATCCACCATTCAACACTAATTCACACAATGCCATATTCTTAACTAATACTACACTACTCTGAGGTTGTCATCCTTATACTAGTATAAAGTTTAGTGGGGTACTTACACCCTAACCAATTATATAACATCACAACACCACCAATCATACCACTATGGGTTTTTACTATCACATATATTCTCCAGCACAACTTATATTAGTTTATTCGACCCTACAACATACCTCAACCACTAAAAGCACAACACCAACCAAGTATTATGATGTATCGATGGGAGGGATATGATTATGTATAAACACATCTAATAACTCTACACCCTCTGTCGACCCTACAACTAACAATCATCAACATTAGCCAAGCTAACTTATTTCACCATCCTTATCAACTTAATTACACCACATTCAAGGGATACTATTAACCAATATTTACTCCCACATAATAAGCATATACGAAATATCAAGTCATAACGAGCCAACTACAAGGTCTGTCTTGTAGCTCTGCCTCCTCACTAAGCCTATGAAAATTATCCTACTATCACTTTATTCACATCCTTAAAACTTAACCCATCATATTCATTCATATCCACCATGGGTTTTGTACAACCAGTTAGTCTACCTTTAGGACATTAACGCCCTTACCTTCATAAGATCATTCAATTCATTTAACCAAATAAGCTACATAATTATCAATCACACTATTAAGGTTCAACCTACCAATATCAAGTAAAACCATTATTACCATTTCCCCTTATCATATTATAGAAAACAAGCAATTTTATATACCTAGTCAATTTACCTTGCATTAGTGACATTAACTACACGACTCACCTTATGTTCAAGTCACCAAGGTTGTCCAAAACATTACAATTCATCTTAGTTTAACCAATTATTTATTAAGGCATCATTAGTAATGTCACGCCCCGAATCCCATCGAGACATGATTGGCACCCGTAGCCGATAAGGCCCGAGAGAACCAACCTTTGCTTATGTTCAATCATATGCCCATCATAATCATAAATACCATTGCATAAGAACATGAAAGACGAATAAAGGAAAACATGGGACATAATTTTATACATACATATGAAACTTGGCCGTTGAGGCCATCCAGTCAAAACAACATATGTCCTTTACACTGATACACCCACATCTGTCTACAAAAGCCTCTAACAAGAGCATTGACCAAAACAAACCAAAAGTCGGGACAAGTCCCCGCTTTACACATTATGTAAAATACCAAAACATATATACACTCTGACTCGGAAAAGCCCCGAATGAGATGGAGCTCACCAAAGAACCGCTAACACTGGCAATCTACTGAGGAGGCCTACTGGGACCTGCGCCTGCAGCAAGTAAGGTAAATTCCCCGAGAGGGTTCAGTACGAAATAAGTACTGAGTATGCAAGGCTCAGATGAAACTGTACAACACATGAATATTTCAATGAATATGTCAATGAACTCAAAACATATGAATAATCAATGTGAATAAGTCAACATTTTTCATTTTGGGAAACCATGTGGATTGCTTTCATTACTTTCTTTACTTTCTTTAGTTCAATTCTCACTTGTCATTACATATCACAATGTGCCCGGGCCCCGACTGATCAGTGGGTCTTTCATATCATATCATTGTGTTGGGATCGAGTCGAGCTAGGCTTATGCCCCTAGACTTGCCACCCATACATCAATGCATCGGGATCGAGTCGAGCTAGGCTTACGCCCCTAGACTTGCCACCCATAAATCCAAATCTCGGGATCGAGTCGAGCTAGGCTTACGCCCCTAGACTTGCCACCCGTACTTGATCATTGACCACATTTGCATTACTTTATTCATTACTTTGAGATTGATACTTTGATAGTCATCACATCACTTTGGAGCTTTGGAACACAACATTGTTGGAAACTTTGAATCATTGACCAATGAGTGAAGAACATGTGAATAAATATCAATGAGAAATATAACATTACTAGCACCATGATACCATTGGAACCATTGGACAATAATCCATGAACAAGAGACACAAGTATAGTCACTATTGAAATATTGGAACATTAACCATGAATATGAGAAATGGGATTCACAATTGATCAATGAGTAGGAAATATATGACAATGACCATGGATAAGTGCATATGGGATACCTTAGTACATTTCGGAATAGAACTAGAGAAATGTCAATGTGAACACTATTGGCCGTAGAAAGATACGGACAAAGTAACCTTGCATACCTTGGATTCGCAATACGAATATACAACCTTAGATGCGTAGATAATAATCCCTCTCCTTCTTTATGTGTCACTCTACAAATATATAACGAAATTCACATTAACCACCAATTACTTTACAAATGCATACCATGTCAATGAATTACATGTTTGGCTTTAAACATGTCATTTCCCCTTGACAAAACCATTGATCATACTATTATTCCAAAAATTCCATAATATTCCCAACATTGACCAATACATGAAAATCAATACATTCCACCACAATACGTCTCCTTTACACTTTCTTATCCATAACACATCACAAATAATCCATCAAAGTACATTAATACAATTCATAACACATATCGGCCAAAATCCCATAATTTCCACTTTTATCCAAGAACAAATTTAATGCCAAAAATAACACTATACATGTTCATATTTTGTCCATACCATGCTTTTTCATCAAAGGCAGAAGGCCTAATTCAAGTTCAAATTACCAAGATGACACATCTTTCACCAAAGGCAAAAATACACTATTCACCACCTTGCCAACACATCTAGCATAATATACATAATCTTCCATGCATATAATATGGTAATCCATGAGAATAAACACTTACCAAAGCTTGGAATAGGATGATCTTGTCCAAAGAGTCCAAAGGATTTATTTGCTTTAGGGTTTGAAGTTTAAACAAATATGTGAGAAAATATCACAAAGGCAAAAGAGTTTTTGGACAATAAAATCTGATCTTGGGGCCTTTATATAGACCCCAATTCATCCTTAGCCACACTTGGCATTACATAATATGTTTAATTGGTCAAGTAGTGGAAGAATGGGTCATTTCTTCTTGGGCCAAGTCTTTTAATCCCATTTTGGGCCTATCTTTGGGCCCAATAACTCATATCCATGCAACCCATCCAATTTCATGTATTATTCACCATATATCTCATGTTTACATAATTCCATAATGTCACGACACTATTCTTTTAAACATTTCTCATTCGTCCTTTCGATCGCAAAAATTGGAATTCTAGTCGCCCTTGGCTTCATTGAGCATTTTGGATCACTATTCACATTTCATGATTTGATCATGTAGGAGTATGTAGGAGTATATTGAAGTGTTTTTAGCTTTAACAATGCTCAAATAACTCCAAAGATCCAAAAGAAACCATCGAGAAATCGTCGTAGAATTGCGTTACGAAACGACTCCGGAAAGGCATAGTTTTTGTGCCTTGCGCCACACCCCTGAAACAGGGTAGTGGCGCAAGAATGCAGCCTTATCTGAAGTTTTGGGCTGCAGGTGGCTTGCGCCACACCCCTAAAACAGGGTAGTGGCGCAAGTTTCAGCAAAGTGCTGAAAGTTCCGGCCACTTATCCAATGTTTACGTATCGTCCAATCCCTTATCAAAACACTACAAAATACTTACTTAGTGATCTTAACCATCAATTAAACATGAATTAAAGTCACCAAATGAGTTTAGAATGTATACGGGGTATCACCCAAATGCTCCACGAAATCACCAAACACCGCCTACAAAGGTCTAATCGCACATGTTAAGTCTGATATCAAATGTTTCACCGATGACACTATAAAACACATATGCATGGCATCTCAACACCTATGTAGATATGATCCCAAGGTATCAAGTGAGGTTATAAAGTACGGGGTGTTACATTCTTCCCCCCTTAAAAACATTCGTCCTCGAATGTTAACAATATTGTCTTATATATAACAAATGCATCTTTACTTTAACATACCTATACACATTCACATAATGCTCTTAAATACTTACTTGTTATTGTTCCACCTCCGCACTGTGACCTTCTTGGTCCATTTGAAATAGATGGGGATACTTGGATTTCATCATTTCTTCCGCTTCCCATGTGATCTCCTCTACTTGTTGGTTTCTCCAAAGAACTTTTACGGATGCGATGTCTTTATTTCTCAATCTCTTTACTGGTCGATCTAGGATAGCAATGGGCACCTCTTCATAAGTGAGATCCTCTGTAACTTGAACATCTTCAATTGGAACAATACGAGCTGGATCTCCTATACATTTTTGAAGTATCGACACATGAAATACCGGATGGACTGAGGAAAATTCTTGCGGTAAGGCTAATTCATATGCGACTTGCCCAAATCTTCTAATAACTTCATAGGGGCCTATGTAACGTGGACTCAATTTCCCTTTCTTTCTGAACCGCATTACCCCTTTCATCGGTGACACCTTTAAAAACACCCAATCACCTATGGCAAATTCAAGCCCTCTTCTTCTAACATCGGCATATGACTTGTGAAGACTTTGAGCCGTTTGTAACCGTTGTTGGATAACTTTAACTTTCTCCATGGCTTGGTGAACAATATCTGGCCCAAGTAAAGCAGTTTCACATGCTTCGAACCATCCGATTGGTGATCTACATTTCCTTCCATACAAGGCTTCATAAGGTGCCATTTTAATACTTGAATGATAGCTATTGTTATATGCAAATTCAATAAGAGGCAAATGGTCATCCCAACTACCTTGAAAATCCAACGTACAAGCTCGTAGCATATCTTCAAGTGTCTGGATAGTACGTTCTGCTTGTCCATCAGTCTGAGGATGGAAAGCCGTACTCAAATTCACCTGAGTACCCAAACTCCGCTGAAAAGATTTCCAAAAGTGTGCTGTGAACTGTGCTCCTCTGTCTGATATAATGGAAAGTGGAATACCATGCAATCGTACTATCTCTTTCACATACAACTTTGCATAATCCTCAGCTGTATAGGTCGTCTTGACCGGTAGAAAATGCGCTGATTTAGTAAGTCGGTCCACTATGACCCATATAGAATCAAACTTCCGCAATGTACGAGGCAAACCCGTAATGAAATCCATATTAATCATATCCCACTTCCAGATTGGAAGATTGATACATTGCATGTAACCTCCCAGTTTCTGATGTTCCACTTTCACTTGTTGACAATTTGGGCACTGCCCGACAAATTCTGCAATGTTCTTTTTCATGTTGCCCCACCAATACACTTCTTTCAATTCATGGTACATTTTAGTAGCACCCGGGTGAATGGAATAACGCGAATGGTGCGCTTCTGTCATTATTCGTGTCCTCAGTTCATCTACGTCCGGTACACATATTCTCCCTTGACATTGAAGTACCCCTTCTGGTGTAATATCAAATGCCTTGGTCAAATTCTGCTGCACATTTTCCTTTAGCTGCAATAAAATAGAATCCGCAAATTGCTTCTCTTTTACTTCAGCTATCAGGGAGGATTCTGCTGCATTCTGCACAATAACTCTATCATCTGAGGATTCAATAAGGCGAACTCCCAAGCTTGCTAGCTGATATAAGTCTTTGATTAGTTCCTTCTTTTCTGTCAATTGATCACCAGTGACTCCCGTTGCCTTGCGGCTCAATGCATCCGCTACTACATTTGCCTTCCCTGGATGGTATAAAATATCGACATCATAGTCTTTCAAGAGCTCTAACCATCTTCGTTGCCTTAGGTTGAGTTCCTTTTGCTTAAAGATATATTGTAAACTTTTGTGATCCGTATAAATATCAACATGAACTCCATACAGATAATGACGCCATATCTTTAAAGCAAAAACTACCGCTGCCAATTCAAGATCATGTGTGGGATAGTTTTTCTCATGTGGCCGCAACTGTCGTGAGGTATATGCTATCACCCTACCATACTGCATCAACACACATCCGAGACCAATCCCGGAAGCATCACAATACACTGCATAGCCCTCTGTACCCTCAGGAAGTACTAACACTGGTGTGAAAGTCAACTTATCTTTCAATTTTTGAAACCCTCTTTCACAGGCATCATTCCATTGAAACTTAATTGCCTTGTGAGTTAACTTTGTTAATGGTGCTGCAATAGACGCAAACCCTTCTACAAATCTCCGATAATAACCTGCCAAACCCAGAAAACTGCGAATCTCTGTGGGTGTCGTAGGTCTTGGCTAGTTTTTCACTGCCTCTATCTTTTGGGTATCAACCTGTATGCCTTCATCTGATACAATGTGACCCAAGAACGCAACTGATTTCAACCAAAACTCACAGTTGGAGAATTTTGCATACAACTTACACTCACGGAGAATTTGCAACACTTGCCGTAAGTGATAAGCATGGTCTTCTGGTGATCTTGAATAAACAAGGATGTCATCTATAAATACTGTCACGAACACGTCTAGGAATGGCTTGAACACTCTGTTCATCAAATCCATAAACACAGCCGGTGAATTTGTTAGCCCAAATGACATAACCAAAAATTCATAATGGCCATACCGTGTTCGGAAAGCTGTCTTGGGTACATCTTCTTCTCTAACTCTGACTTGATGGTAACCCGACCTCAAGTCAATCTTTGAAAAACACCTGGCACCCTGTAACTGATCAAACAAATCATCAATGCGAGGGAGGGGATATTTGTTCTTGATCGTTACTGTAACACCCCGTACATGTTTACCTTAGTTTTGAGAGTAAAAAAAAAAAAAAAAAAAAAAAAAAAAAAAAAGTGCGCGATGGGGAGCGTGCCACGCCGCTTTGGGCCAAATTTTTGTGCCCAGAGGCAGCAAGCTAGCGCGCCCAGGGGCGTGCCACGCTGGGTTTGGTCACTTTTCAAAGTTGAAATTTTTCTTAAAGTCCCAAGAGTGCCCGGGGACGTATTGAGCCGATTTTTGCTACGTTTCTTCTACAACCAAGAGTATATACATGAAATGAATGACATATTATATTGGTATGATAAAATTACCCGAGGACGAATTTGGGGTTAAAATGACGATTTTGCCCTTTTGGTCAAAATAGGCCATACGTGGCTAGAATCGGTTGTTTTTGGGATTGAGGCTACGGATATGAATAACATGAGTGGGAATATTGTAGTAACATGTATGAGATGACTTGCACACGTGAAATTATTGATTTTACTGGGTTAAGTGAATTGGGCCCAAAAAGGACCCAAAAATGAAATAAAAGCATGGCCCAAAATGGGTCAAATGACCCATTCTTGCCAAGACCTTCTAGAATACCACATTAATGACTAAGGATGGACTCAAGGTCTATAAAAGGGGCCAAATATCTGATTTTATCATGAGAAACACCCATGCCTTTTCTATCTTTTTCTAGAAATTTCCCAAGAACATCTTTTTGGCTTTCAAAACCCTAAGGCACTTCTTGGAGCAAGATCATCATCTTCCAAGCTTGGGTAAGTGAATATTATTGTACTTTAACATATTATAATCATGAGAGAATATGTATATCATGTTGTTTATGGTTGGAAATATTGGACATGGCACTTTGTGCTTTTGTATAAGATTTGTGATCCATGGGATTTGAGCTTGAATTTGGACTTGTGCCTTTGATAAAAGATCATGATGTGGATAAAATATGAACACGTATGGTGTTATTTTGTTATTAAATTTGTTATTTTTCTATAAGTGCAAATTATGGGATTTTGGCCGATTTGTTGTTGTGAGGTGTATTGAAGTAAAGTGATGGAATAATTGTGATGTTGTGATGATGGAGAAGTGTAAAATATGAACTTGGTGTGGCATGCTATTGTTTATCATGTGTTGGTCAATTTATGGAATATTATGGTATTATTGGTATAATGATTTCATAAGTGATATTGTCAAGGGGGAAATGACATGTTGAAGCTAAACATGTGACTTATTGTTATTGTATGCCATTATAAGGTAATTGGTGGTTAATGTTGGTTCGTTATGAACTTGTGTTGTAGAGTGAAAACATAAAGGAGGAGCGGGACTATTGTACACGTGTCTAAAATTGTGTATTCGTATTAAGAAGACAAGGTATGTAAGGTTCCTTTTTCCATATCCTTCTGCAATATGTTGTTCACATTGACATTGGACTTGTTTCAATTCCGAGAGGCTTGAAGTATATCAATTCAGGTTGACGTATATTGTTATTCATATGTATCCTATTCTTAGATGAACGATGATTCACTTATCTCTTAGTCATTGATTGGAATTTCCAAAGATGTCATAACATTGTAAATTCTAAGAGAACTATCTCAACGAGAGTAATGAGGTAAAGAGAGCTTGTTTAGTTTGAATAACATTATTCCAATAATGTCTTGTTCCAAAGTCCTATAGTATGATGATTATCTTTGTACCAATCATTCATACGTAGAAGTACCAATCTCATAAGAGTAATAAGAGAGGTGATGTGCAAGTTAGTAAAATTATGCCTCATAAGTGAAGATGTCAATCTCATGAGAAAAAAGGGGTGAAATGAGACGTGTATATAAGTGTGTGCTTAGCCTTATGATCTTTAAGGTGTCACTCTCATAACTAAATGCAAGGTATAAGATTGTAAAGAGGTAATGGGCATGGTTGATTTATGTTTCATGGAGTATGGATTACATTATAGAGGGTATAAGTTCAATATGGAATAGTCCCAATGTTATGCTTTGTTATCTATTATAGCCCACGAACGGTGGAGGCCCGGTATCATGTACCTACTTACATACGATCTCATAAGAATAGTGAAGGAGGTAAAGTGCGAGCTAATGTATCTATCCCTCATAAGTTAAGGTGTTAATCTCATGAAGCTTAAGAGTAAGGTAAAGCATAGTTGTGTGTTTCAATTAGTATCATGATCCTTAATGTGTTAATCTTTCATAAGTTGATATACCAATTTCTCCCACAATAGAGTGGGTGTATGTTACCCCACCATAAGAGTGGATGTATGTTACCCCACCATGAGAGTGGATGTATGTTGCCCCACCATGAGAGTGGATGTATGTTCTCCCACAATAGAGTGGATGTATGTGACCCCATCATGAGAGTGGATGTATGTTACCCCATCATGAGAATGGATGTATGGCTCCCCACCATGAGAGTGGATGTATGATTCTCCCACTATGAGAGTGGATGTATGTTGTCCCACCATGAGAGTGGATGTATGATTCTCCCACCATGAGAGTGGATGTAGGATAAACCACCAATAGCGTGGAGGTACGTTTATAGAATAGATGCATGTTCTCCCACCATGAGAGTGGATATAGGTTAAACAATTAAGAGAGTGGATGTACGCCAATAGAAGAGATGTATGATATAGTATTCTAACCAAGTAGATGAACAATAGCGGTAATGAATAGAGAAGCAAGAACGAATCTCTTGGGTATAGAAGAACCTATTAGAGGCAAGTCTCTTGAGTGAAGGTAAATTCCTTGAAGGACTATAATTATAAAAGATGTTACATAAAATGATCTTGATCCACATTGATTATTCTCTCATATTTTATTCTATTGACATTCTCATGTATGATGCTATTTATTATGAGCCTTGCATACTCAGTACATTCTTCGTACTGACCCCCTCGGGGGACTTACCTTACATGTTGCAGGTGCAGGCATTAGTAGAACTCCTCAGTAGACTGTGGATCATTTGCAGAGTTTTGGTGAGCTCCAGTTGGTTCGGAGCCTCCTGAGTCATAGTTGTATATTTGTTTTGATATTGTAAATATTGTATAAAGCGGGGACTTGTTCCGACTGTTAGTTGGTCTAGTAAATGCATCTGTTAGAGGCTTTTGTAGACATATGTGGGTATGTGGATGTAAGAGATAAATGTTTTTTTTGACTTAATGGCCCCAACGACCAAGTTTCATTAATATATATATATAGCATATGTTCCATGATCATGTCTTCCGCATAGGTGCATAAGGTTTAATGAGATCCATACGAGAATATGCATACGAAGGTTCATGAGCAAAGATTGGTTCTCTCGGGCCATATCGGCTTCGGGTGCCAATCACGTCCTATTGGAAGTTGGGGCGTGACAAAAGTGGTATCAGAGCAGTTCGTTCTAAGGGTGTCTACAAAGCCGTGTACGAGTAGAGTCTTGTTCATGGATGTGTTGTGCACCACATTTATGAACAGGAGGCTATGGGGCATTTAGGATGTGGTTTCTTTTCTTCACTTCTAGATCGTGCAATAGAGCCAGTGTTGTAAGTTGAATTGACATCTGACCATGGTAAATGTTTCTCTTTGCTATAGTAACCATGCCGATCACAAGAAGAGGTAGAGGTAAAGGGAAGCAGGTAGATGTGCCCGCTGAAGAAGGAATGAGTAGATTACCACCTGACCAAGTTAGTCAAGGTGGAGCTGACGCAGAAATTGCATCGCGGTATTCTTCTACCCTCCCAGCTCCAGAAGAGCCAAGAGGTAGAGAAGAACCTGCAGAGCCGCCAATGAACACTACGGATCAGGACCTTAGAAATGCAGTACATATGTTGACACAGTTAGTGGCAGCACAAAGTCAAGGACGAGTAGGTCCAATGACACATGATGATGATGCGGCTAGGGTGGCGAGTCACAGAACACAGGATTTTCTGAAATTAGACCCTCCTATATTCACAGGGTTCGATCCGAAAGCAGATCCACAGGATTTCGTGGACCAAGTTCAAAGAGCACTAGAGGTGATGCACGTAACAGGTGTAGAAACAGTTGAGCTAGCAGCTTATAGACTGAAGGGCGAGGCTATCTTGTGGTATGAGGACTGGAAAAGATCAAGAGGTACTGATGCACTCCCAGCTGATTGGGAAGAATTTAAAAGGGCATTCCTTGATCATTACCTCCCCTATGAGATTCGGGAGGCACGTGCAGACCAATTTCTCCATTTGCATCAAGGAAATATGAGTGTTAGAGAATACAGTTTGCAGTTTAATTCCTTGGCTAGATATGCTCCAAATGTGGTAGCCACTATGGAAGATAGAGTCCATCGATATGTGGACAGATTGGAGCCTTATTTGGTACGAGACTGCACTATTGCTGCCTTAAATCGAGATATGGACATAGCTAGAATACAGGCCTTTGCGCAGAAAATGGAGGATCAAAGGCAAAGAAAGAGGATACAGAAAGCGGAAGAAGGGCCATCAAAAAGGGCCAGACCTATGGGCCAATCTATGTTGTCTCCAGGAGAATCTGGATCTCGAGTATTACCGCCTAGACCCTCATCCTCTTATTCCACAGCAGGTGCTCATTCCCAATTCTGAGGGTCTAGAGGTGGTCGATTTGGACAGAGTAGTGGGATTCATGGATCACATGCAACGAGATCTTCTCGTCAGTTGTGCCCGCGCTGTGGGAGATTTCATGCAGGCGAATGCCGGTTTGATACAAATGTTTGCTTTGTATGTAGTAGGCCAGGACACATGATGAGAGAATGCCCACAGAGACCCACGGTAGTATAACACGGCCTGCCGGATCAGCTAATGTGGCATCGGCAGCTGGTGTACAGTCTACTGGTCACGATAGAGGTGCCAGAGGAGTAGCCAGTGACAGTGGAACGCAGAATCGCACCCATGCTTTAGTGGACCGGCAGAATGAGGAAGCACTTCCTGAGGACGGTACAGGTATTTAGGTATATTACCATATTTTACATGATGTATATGTATTGATTGATTAGAGCTCTACTCTATCATATGTTGCTCTATCGACTGTCGTGAATTTAATAGTACACTGGGGTTATGAGTGAAGTTAATAGAAATATGTCCACCTGTCGGTGAGTTTAGTAAAATGAAAATAACATACATATTGTAATGGTATAGTAGATGTTTGTGAGCATGAAAGGTATAATGAAATTCAAAAAAAGGGGAAAATTGACCCTATACAACATGCCATGTGAAATTGGTGAAGGTGTATAAGAGTTTCCTTACATATTGTTTCCATTGGAAATATACAAAGTTCAGAGGATCTCACTAGGAAAAGATAGTTATGGCTATTCTAAACCGACAAGTGTGAAGGTTAATAAATAAAGACGTACATTTTATAAGAATTCTTTGGAGAAATCAACAAGTTGAAGAGATCGCATGAGAGGTTGAGAAAACAAAAATAGGATGAAATCGACGTACCCATATTTGTTTCAAAAGGATGAAAAAGTGCAAAGTGTGGGAGTGGAGTCATAACAAGTAAGTATTTATGAGCATTAAGTGTCTATGTCTGTGTATGCTAAGATAGAGATGTATTTGTCGTAATTGAAGCGATATCGTTAACATTCGAGGACGAATGTTTCTAAGGGGGGAAGAATGTAACACCCCGTACATGTTTACCTTAGTTTTGAGAGGTAAAAAAAAAAAAAAAAAAAGTGCGCGATGGGGAGCATGCCACGCCGCTTTGGGCCAAATTTTTGTGCCCAGAGGCAGCAAGCTAGCGCGCCCAAGGGCGTACCACGCTGGGTTTGGTCACTTTTCAAAGTTGGAATTTTTCTTAAAGTCCCAAGAGTGCCCGGGGACGTATTGAGCCGATTTTTGCTACGTTTCTTCTACAACCAAGAGTATATACATGAAATAAATGAAATATTATATTGGTATGATAAAATTACCCGAGGACGAATTTGGGGTCAAAATGACGATTTTGCCCTTTTGGTCAAAATAGGCCATATGTGGCTAGAATCGCTTGTTTTTGGGATTGAGGCTACGGATATGAATAACATGAGTGGGAATATTGTTGTAACATGTATGAGATGACTTGCACACGTGAAATTATTGATTTTACTGGGTTAAGTGAATTGGGCCCAAAAAGGACCCAAAAATGAAATAAAAGCATGGCCCAAAATGGGTCAAATGACCCATTCTTGCCAAGACCTTCTAGAATACCACATTAATGACTAAGGATGGACTCAAGGTCTATAAAAGGGGCCAAATATCTGATTTTATCATGAGAAACACCCATGCCTTTTCTATCTTTTTCTAGAAATTTCCCAAGAACATCTTTTTGGCTTTCAAAACCCTAAGGCACTTCTTGGAGCAAGATCATCATCTTACAAGCTTGGGTAAGTGAATATTATTGTACTTTAACATATTATAAGCATGAGAGAATATGTATATCATGTTGGTTATGGTTGGAAATATTGGACATGGCACTTTGTGCTTTTGTATAAGATTTGTGATCCATGGGATTTGAGCTTGAATTTGGACTTGTGCCTTTGATAAAAGATCATGATGTGGATAAAATATGAACACGTATGGTGTTATTTTGTTATTAAATTTGTTATTTTTCTATAAGTGCAAATTATGGGATTTTGGCCGATTTGTTGTTGTGAGGTGTATTGAAGTAAAGTGATGGAATAATTGTGATGTTGTGATGATGGAGAAGTGTAAAATATGAACTTGGTGTGGCATGCTATTGTTTATCATGTGTTGGTCAATTTATGGAATATTATGGTATTATTGGTATAATGATTTCATAAGTGATATTGTCAAGGGGGAAATGACATGTTGAAGCTAAACATGTGACTTATTGTTATTGTATGCCATTATAAGGTAATTGGTGGTTAATGTTGGTTCGTTATGAACTTGTGTTGTAGAGTGAAAACATAAAGGAGGAGCGGGACTATTGTACACGTGTCTAAAATTGTGTATTCGTATTAAGAAGACAAGGTATGTAAGGTTCCTTTTTCCATATCCTTCTGCAATATGTTGTTCACATTGACATTGGACTTGTTTCAATTCCGAGAGGCTTGAAGTATATCAATTCAGGTTGACGTATATTGTTATTCATATGTATCCTATTCTTAGATGAACGATGATTCACTTATCTCTTAGTCATTGATTGGAATTTCCAAAGATGTCATAACATTGTAAATTCTAAGAGAACTATCTCAACGAGAGTAATGAGGTAAAGAGAGCTTGTTTAGTTTGAATAACATTATTCCAATAATGTCTTGTTCCAAAGTCCTATAGTATGATGATTATCTTTGTACCAATCATTCATACGTAGAAGTACCAATCTCATAAGGGTAATAAGAGAGGTGATGTGCAAGTTAGTAAAATTATGCCTCATAAGTGAAGATGTCAATCTCATGAGGAAAAAGGGGTGAAATGAGACGTGTATATAAGTGTGTGCTTAGCCTTATGATCTTTAAGGTGTCACTCTCATAACTAAATGCAAGGTATAAGATTGTAAAGAGGTAATGGGCATGGTTGATTTATGTTTCATGGAGTATGGATTACATTATAGAGGGTATAAGTTCAATATGGAATAGTCCCAATGTTATGCTTTGTTATCTATTATAGCCCACGAACGGTGGAGGCCCGGTATCATGTACCTACTTACATACGATCTCATAAGAATAGTGAAGGAGGTAAAGTGCGAGCTAATGTATCTATCCCTCATAAGTTAAGGTGTTAATCTCATGAAGCTTAAGAGTAAGGTAAAACATAGTTGTGTGTTTCAATTAGTATCATGATCCTTAATGTGTTAATCTTTCATAAGTTGATATACCAATTTCTCCCACAATAGAGTGGGTGTATGTTACCCCACCATGAGAGTGGATGTATGTTACCCCACCATGAGAGTGGATGTATGTTGCCCCACCATGAGAGTGGATGTATGTTCTCCCACAATAGAGTGGATGTATGTGACCCCATCATGAGAGTGGATATATGTTACCCCATCATGAGAATGGATGTATGGCTCCCCACCATGAGAGTGGATGTATGATTCTCCCACCATGAGAGTGGATGTATGTTGTACCACCATGAGAGTGGATGTATGATTCTCCCACCATGAAAGTGGATGTAGGATAAACCACCAATAGCATGGAGGTACGTTTATAGAATAGATGCATGTTCTCCCACCATGAGAGTGGATGTAGATTAAACAATTAAGAGAGTGGATGTACGCCAATAGAAGAGATGTATGATATAGTATTCTAACCAAGTAGATGAACAATAGCAGTAATGAATAGAGAAGGAAGAACGAATCTCTTGGGTATAGAAGAACCTATTAGAGGCAAGTCTCTTGAGTGAAGGTAAATTCCTTGAAGGACTATAATTATAAAAGATGTTACATAAAATGATCTTGATCCACATTGATTATTCTCTCATATATTATTCTATTGACATTCTCATGTATGATGCTATTTATTATGAGCCTTGCATACTCAGTACATTCTTCGTACTGACCCCCTCGGGGGACTTACCTTACATGTTGCAGGTGCAGGCATTAGTAGAACTCCTCAGTAGACTGTGGATCATTTGCAGAGTTTTGGTGAGCTTCAGTTGGTTCGGAGCCTCTTGAGTCATAGTTGTATATTTGTTTTGATATTGTAAATATTGTATAAAGTGGGGACTTGTCCCGACTGTTAGTTGGTCTAGTAAATGCATCTGTTAGAGGCTTTTGTAGACATATGTGGGTATGTGGATGTAAGAGATAAATGTTTGTTTTGACTTAATGGCCCCAACGGCCAAGTTTCATTAATATATATATATAGCATATGTTCCATGATCATGTCTTCCGCATAGGTGCATAAGGTTTAATGAGATCCATACGAGAATATGCATACGAAGGTTCATGAGCAAAGATTGGTTCTCTCGGGCCATATCGGCTTCGGGTGCCAATCACGTCCCATTGGAAGTCGGGGAGTGACAGTTACTTTATTCAGTTGCCGATAGTCGATGCACATTCTCAAGGTGCCATCTTTCTTTCGCACAAATAATACCGGTGCACCCCACGGGGACATACTAGGCCTAATGAAGCCTTTATCCAGCAAATCTTTCAATTGCTCCTTCAATTCACGCATTTCCGCTGGAGCCATTCTATATGGAGGAATAGAAATGGGCTGAGTGCCCGGAATCACATCAATGCCAAATTCTACTTCCCGTTCTGGGGGTAAACCTGGAAGATCCTCTGGACACACATCAAGAAATTCATTGACGACCGGTACTGACTGTGGAGTTAATGGTTCCACATCATTATCTTTCACTCGTACCAAATGACATACGTATCCCTTGGCAATCATTTTTCTGGCTTTCAAATAGGAAATAAATCTCCCTCGTGGTGTCCCTACATTACCCTGCCATTCAAGAAGATTTTCTTGCGGAAAACAAAATTGCACCTTCTTGGCCCGGCAATCTACCGTAGCATAACAAGAGGCCAACCAATCCATTCCCATAATTACATCAAAATCCACCATGTTCAATTCAATGAGATCGGCCAATGTATCATGACCACACACAGTTACTACACAGTTACGATACACTCTCTTTGCAACAATATATTCACCAACCGGTGTAGACACTTCAATTGACTTAATTAATAATTCCGGTGCCTTTGCGAATTTCGCAGCAACCAATGGAGTAACATAGGAAAATGTAGAACCTGGGTCAATTAGTGCATATACATTATGTGAGAATATGGATAATGTACCTGTGACAACATCAGGGGAAGCCTCTGAATTCTGGCGGTCCACCAAAGCATAAGTGCGATTCTGGACCCCGCTAGTACTGGCTCCTCCTCTGGCACCTCTACCACGACCAATAGGTTGCACCCCTCGGCCCTGTGAAGGAACCGATGCTGAAGACGCAACAGCCGACCCAGCTGGTCGTGCTATACCACCCATGCTCCGCTGTGGACACTCTCTCACTATATGTCCCGGTATACCACACCAAAAGCAGACATTCGTCCCTGTCCGACATGGACCTGTGTGCATACGCCCGCAGTGCGGACACTGCTGACGAGGGAAACCTGCTGCCTGTGAGCCATGAACCCCACTACTTTGCCCTGCTGAACCACCTCTAAACCCTCGAGACTGCGAATAAGCACCACCTGTGGAATATGAGAACGATGGTCTTGGTGGTCTAGGAAACATGCGGGGCCTAGATCCTCCTTGGGACATCATAGGTGGTCCCATAGGTCTAGCCCTTTTGGACTGTCCCCTATCGAATTCATGTACCCTTCGTCTCTGTCGTTGATCTTCCATTTTCTGGGCAAAGGCTTGGATTCGAGCAATGTCCATGTCCCTATTCATGGCCGCAATAGTGCAATCTCTCACCAAGTATGGCTCTAGTCTGTCCACGTATCTATGGACCCTGTCTGTCATCGTAGCCACAACATTTGGCGCATATCGAGCCAAGGAATTAAATTGCAAGCTATATTCTCTGACGCTCAAATTCCCTTGACGGAGATTTAGGAATTGATCCGCACGTGCCTCACGGATCTCATAGGGCAAGTAATGATCAAGAAAAGCCACTTTGAACTCTTCCCATGTCGGTGAATCTACACCAATGTCACGGGATTTCTTCCAATCCTCATACCATAATATTGCCTCTCCCTTCAACCTGTACGCAACAAGTTCAACTGTCTCTACCCCTGTCACATGCATAACTTCCAATGCCCTCTGAATTTGATCCACAAAGTCCTGTGGATCTGCTTTTGGATCTGCCCCTGTGAAAATAGGAGGGTCCAATTTGAGGAAATCCTGTGTTCTGCGACTTGCTACTCTAGCCGCATCCTCATCATGTGCCATTGCACCAGCTCTTCCCTGGCTTTGTGCCACCACTAACTATGTCAACATCTGTACAGCATTCCTAAGATCCTGATCTGTGGCATTCGTCGGTGGTTCCACGGGCACTTCCCTTCTTCTCGGCTCTTCTGGAGCTGAAGAAGTAGAAGAAGCTCGCGTTACGAACTCAGTTTCAGCCCCACCTTGAGCAACTTGTTCAGGCGGTGGTCTACTTGTTCCTTCACCAGCAATTCTATTTATCAACTTACTTTTACCTTTTCCTCTTCCTCTTCTAGTATTCGGCATTTTGGACTATACCAAAGAAAAATAAATACCAAGATCAGATACAATGCAATTGACAACATTGGCTCTATTGCACGATCTAGAATGAAGGAAAGAAACAACATCCTAAATGTCCCGTAGCCTCCTACTTATAAATGTGGTGCACAACACATCGATAAGTAAGACTCTACTCAGACACGGCTTTGTAGACATCCTTAGACCGACTGCTCTGATACCACTTTTGTCACGCCCCGAATCCCATCGAGACATGATTGGCACCCGTAGCCGATAAGGCCCGAGAGAACCAACCTTTGCTTATGTTCAATCATATGCCCATCATAATCATAAATACCATTGCATAAGAACATGAAAGACGAATAAAGGAAAACATGGGACATAATTTTATACATACATATGAAACTTGGCCGTTGAGGCCATCCAGTCAAAACAACATATGTCCTTTACACTGATACACCTACATCTGTCTACAAAAGCCTCTAACAAGAGCATTGACCAAAACAAACCAAAAGTCGGGACAAGTCCCCACTTTACACATTATGTACAATACCAAAACATATATACACTCTGACTCGGAAAAGCCCCGAATGAGCTGGAGCTCACCAAAGAACCGCTAACACTGGCAATCTACTGAGGAGGCCTACTGGGACCTGCGCCTGCAACAAGTAAGGTAAATTCCCCTAGAGGGTTCAGTACGAAATAAGTACTGAGTATGCAAGGCTCAGATGAAACTGTACAACACATGAATATTTCAATGAATATGTCAATGAACTCAAAACATATGAATAATCAATGTGAATAAGTCAACATTTTTCATTTTGGGAAACCATGTGGACTGCTTTCATTACTTTCTTTACTTTCTTTAGCTCAATTCTCACTTGTCATTACATATCACAATGTGCCCGGGCCCCGACTGATCAGTGGGTCTTTCATATCATATCATTATGTTGGGATCGAGTCGAGCTAGGCTTATGCCCCTAGACTTGCCACCCATACATCAATGCATCGGGATCGAGTCAAGCTAGGCTTACGCCCCTAGACTTGCCACCCATAAATCCAAATCTCGGGATTGAGTCGAGCTAGGATTACGCCCCTAGACTTGCCACCCGTACTTGATCATTGACCACATTTGCATTACTTTGTTCATTACTTTGAGATTGATACTTTGATAGTCATCACATCACTTTGGAGCTTTGGAACACAACATTGTTGGAAACTTTGAATCATTGACCAATGAGTGAAGAACATGTGAATAAATATCAATGAGAAATATAACATTACTAGCACCATGATACCATTGGAACCATTGGACAATAATCCATGAACAAGAGACACAAGTATAGTCACAATTGAAATATTGGAACATTAACCATGAATATGAGAAATAGGATTCACAATTGATCAATGAGTAGGAAATATATGACAATGACCATGGATAAGTGCATATGGGATACCTTAGTACATTTCGGAATAGAACTAGAGAAATGTCAATGTGAACACTATTGGCCGTAGAAAGATACGGGCAAAGTAACCTTGCATACCTTGGATTCGCAATACAAATATACAACCTTAGATGCGTAGATAATAATCCCTCTCCTTCTTTATGTGTCACTCTACAAATATATAACGAAATTCACATTAACCACCAATTACTTTACAAATGCATACCATGTCAATGAATTACATGTTTGGCTTTAAAGATGTCATTTCCCTTTGACAAAACCATTGATCATACTATTATTCCAAAAATTCCATAATATTCCCAACATTGACCAATACATGAAAATCAATACATTCCACCACAATACGTCTCCTTTACACTTTCTTATCCATAACACATCACAAATAATCCATCAAAGTACCTTAATACAATTCATAACACATATCGGCCAAAATCCCATAATTTTCACTTTTAGCCAAGAACAAATTTAATGCCAAAAATAACACCATACATGTTCATATTTTGTCCATACCATGCTTTTTCATCAAAGGCACAAGGCCTAATTCAAGTTCAAATTACCAAGATGACACATCTTTCACCAAAGGCAAAAATACACTATTCACCACCTTGCCAACACATCTAGCATAATATACATAATCTTCCATGCATATAATATGGTAATCCATGAGAATAAACACTTACCAAAGCTTGGAATAGGATGATCTTGTCCAAAGAGTCCAAAGGATTTATTTGCTTTAGGGTTTGAAGTTTAAAGAAATATGTGAGAAAATATCACAAAGGCAAGAGAGTTTTTGGACAATAAAATCTGATCTTGGGGCCTTTATATAGACCCCAAGTCATCCTTAGCCACACTTGGCATTACATAATATGTTTAATTGGTCAAGTAGTGGAAGAATGGGTCATTTCTTCTTGGGCCAAGTCTTTTAATCCCATTTTGGGCCTATCTTTGGGCCCAATAACTCATATCTATGTAACCCATCCAATTTCATGTATTATTCACCATATATCTCATGTTTACATAATTCTATAATGTCATGACACTATTCTTTTAAACATTTCTCATTCGTCCTTTCGATCGCAAAAATTGGAATTCTAGTCGCCCTTGGCTTCATTGAGCATTTTGGATCACTATTCACATTTCATGATTTGATCATGTAGGAGTATGTAGGAGTATATTGAAGTGTTTGTAGCTTTAAAAATGCTCAAATAACTCCAAAGATCCAAAAGAAACCATCGAGAAATCGTCGTAGAATTGCGTTACGAAACGACTCCGGAAAGGCATAGTTTTTGTGCCTTGCGCCACACCCCTGAAACAGGGTAGTGGCGCAAGAATGCAGCCTTCTCTGAAGTTTTGGGCTGCAGGTGGCTTGCGCCACACCCCTAAAATAGGGTAGTGGCGCAAGTTTCAGCAAAGTGCTGAAAGTTCCGGCCGCTTATCCAATGTTTACGTATCGTCCAATCCCTTATCAAAACACTACAAAATACTTACTTAGTGATCTTAACCATCAATTAAACATGACTTAAAGTCACCAAATGAGGTTAGAATGTATACGGGGTATCACCCAAATGCTCCACGAAATCACCAAACACCGCCTACAAAGGTCTAATCGCACATGTTAAGTCCGATATCAAATGTTTCACCGATGACACTATAAAACACATATGCATGGCATCTCAACACCTATGTAGATATGATCCCAAGGTATCAAGTGAGGTTATAAAGTCCGGGTTTTACAAGTAATTTAACTCTTTGCTAGATTATTCACACAAGGATGATGTAATATCACTTCAGGGCCAAATATAGTCACCAAAGTTCGGACCACACAAGGATCCCAATTATAATCACCAAAGATTCTGACCACACAACGATCCCATTTAAAATCAGTAAGTTTGGACCACAAAAGGATCCTAAGTATATTGTCAAATACCAAATAGGAATCAAGACATACCTCTAATCACACCCAACCTTTATGATTCACGGATATTCTTTTGTGAAAACTTATCTCATTTAACTCACAATGATCATATGCACTTAAGAAGTTTGACCATCAAGCAACTATGCAATAGTATGATCAAAACAATAACCATCCACATAGGTAATACACGTAGCATTCTATCATCACACAACATAAACTTTTAAAACACAAAATATTTCTCCATTAAACATAATCGATCAATTAGTGAAAGAGTTATGCTTACCAATGACACAGAAAATTACAATATTCACTTCATCAAGCAACTTAAACACCTAAGAGGTGCACATACCCCTCATTCAACACATAATTCACAACATTACAATACAAGTCCTATGCCTTTTATTGATCTATACTGGTTAGAACAATACTATTATAACCTTCCAAACATTACCAAGATACCAATTGGGACCAACTAATCCCAATCGTGATGGTAGAGATACCAATTAGAATATGCTAGATAGCAATTGGACTCAACTCGGGGAGACAACACTGAAGCACTATAGGGGAGAAGAAAGTGAAATAGATTCTTAGATGTCTTGTAGCTTCCTATAGATTTGATGTGGACATCAACACACCAATCTACAGGACTCTACTCGACATTTGCTCTTGTATGGGGAGACTAGTAACTTGGGCTTTGTTACCGTCTTTTCACAACCCAAATCACAGATCGTGTGGGCACCTACCCAATCTATTCGAGATAGGAGAACCCTTACCACCCAACCATATAATTAAGTGTGGGAGACATATATTAACTGTTTTAAAACTAAATGATCCCTTAAATCAAACAAAATCTCTTATCTAATTACATTAGTTACTAGTCATATTGCGAAATAAATAACAACTTTCCATAATCTAGTCTAAATAGATACAAGAGCACTAGACAAGGAGTAGAAAAATCCATGACACATCATCCATGCAAGATCAAGAGGGCAAGAGTTGTTGGAGAATGATCGTTGTCACTCCTATAAAGACTCTAACTGACTGCAACATGACTATATCCTCGGAAGAAGATATAGTAAGTGTAGTAGAAATACAAACCACACGTACTGGTAGGTATCATAGGCCAACCAGGGTTAGAAATATTTCAAAATATTTAGAAAACAATAAAGATCATGAAAAGCTTACAGGCTTAATAATTGAGCACACTTAACTTACTTTGACTTCAGACTTTACTTCTTTCTTTTGTTTAAGAAATATTAATTTACCCTTAGGGCATGAATAACTAACAACCATCTATGAATTAATCTAACCCTCAATACTTACGCACTTACCTTATTATAGCAACTCTTTATACTTCTCCCTCTCTCTCTCATTAATCCTCATATGTGGTAATCCTCGCTCTCTATTATTCTACCATTAACCATCAGGATTGTAATAACCAAGACAATTACTAGCCTCAATAACCTTGCGAGAAGGGACACCACAATTTACATCAAGTTTATAACTCAATACACAGGAGAGCAATATTTACACCTAATTCAGGATGTAATAACTCGTATTCACACTTTGCCACAATGCCAAATCACATCCATCAACATAATTGGTCCACTCAAGGAACCATAGTATCTCATCAAATAACCGGTCAACACAAGGAACCATGACATATCATCAACTTAACTTGGTCCACTCAAGAAATCATCAACCACACATAAATATAAATGTACATTCAAACGCATATGAATGAATCTATGAATGCAAGATATGCGCATCATCTATTTCTTTTCTCAATCTTATCAACATCATGAACATCATGATTTCAATATCAACATCATCACCTTCAATTCATCATCATCAATATTATCAACAATATAATGAACATCATGATCTCAATATCGTCAGCACCATCATCAACTCATCATCACATATATGTATGAATATAAAAATACAGGATGCATTTAATAATTATAAGTAATGCTTAAAGGTGAATTGCAAACACCCAATTGAAATTAGATACAAGCAACAATGACGGAAACAAAATTTACAATTAATGACAATTATGTAAATGCAGTCAATAATCATAAGTTCATCATTCCAGATAATAACAAATATCAACTAACACATGAAATCATAAGTATGTCCAAGGGCCAATTCACCACATATTCAATCTAGTATTATCAACCTAATCATCAATCACAACACGTCTGAATACCATCAGTCGAGTATCCATTTAGGAATTCACATTCCACCAAGGTTGATATCTACTCATACTCCACTATATCTCTTTTCATATTGGTCCACCAATAGAGCTATCTCAAGTCACGGTAAATCTTGGTTGCACCCTAATGAATAGAGTATCGAGAATGATAAACTTCTATAAGCAAACCCTAAATCAAATAATAAACCCAAGGCAAGCATATCTATACGCTCACTATCAACACCCCACACTCAACAAGTATGGCGTCAGAAGCTTTACCATATACCACCTTATTCCAAAGTTTATTCAATTTCATATCTTCAAACTATCTGGCCTAGAGTTGATCAAGAAATGTTGACCTTACCTCAACACTACCCAACACTCTACCCCTTTTAGAAATACCAAACTACATGAGCTGTGATGCTAGAGTCTGAATCTCTATAGCCAAGGGTTGCCTTGACATCCTCAAGCAAGCCAGACTACCCATACTTACCAATTTTTGGCTTAATGCATCTGTCAGCACATTGGCCTTGCCCGAATAATATTGGATGGTCACATCGTAATCCTTCAACAATTCCATCCACCTTTTTTTCCTCAAGTTCAACCCTTTTTCAGTGAAAACATGTTGCAAGCTATGATGGCCTGTAAATACTTTACACTTGATACCATAGAGGTAGTGTCTCCAAAGCTTAAGTGCAAACACCAATACTGCCAACTCCAAATCATGGGTTGGATAATTCTTCTCATGAGGCTTTAATTGCCTAGAAGCATAGGCAATCACATTCCTATCCTGTATTAAATAACACCCAAACCAGAGTATGAAGCATCACAAAATACAACAAATTCCTTACATTCAACTAGCAAAGCGAGAATGGGAGCTATAGTCAAAAGAGTCTTAAGCTTTTGAAAGTTCTCTTCATACTTGTCCGACCATACAAATGACATATCCTTTTGAGTTAACCTTGTCAAGTGAGTAGAAATGGAGGTAAATTTCTTGACAAAACTGTGATAGTAACTAGCAGGACCCATAAAACTTCTAACCTCCATGACAGAGCTAGGACAGGCCCAATTCTTGACAGCCTCAATCTTTTGGGGATCTACCATCACCTCCTTTTTTGAAACCACATGCCCTAAAATGGCCACAGAGGACATCCAAAATTCACATTTAGAGAACTTAGCATAAAGTTGTTTTACCTTCAAAATCCCCAAAACAATACAAAGATGGCTTGCATGTTCCTCCTTACTCTTAGAGTAAACAAAAATGTCATCAATAAAAACAATCACAAATGAATCCAAGAAATACTTATAAATAACATTCATCAAACTCATGAATATTGTCGGTGCATTGGTCAACCCGAAGGACATCCCCAAGAACTCGTAATGCCCATATTGAGTCCTGAAAGCTGTCTTGGGTATATCCTCAGGCTGAATCTTTAATTGGTGATAACCCAACCTCAAGTCTATCTTGGATAAAACTGAAGCACCCTACTACTAGCCAATAAGATCATCTATCCGGAGTAAAGAGATACTTATTCCTCATGGTAAACTTATTTAATTATATGTAGCCAATACACATTATCATGCTACCATTATTTTTCTTAATGAATAACACTGGAGCACCCCAATACGAATCATTGGGATGAATAAATCCCTTACCAGTTAAGTCCTGTAACTGAGTCTTGAGTTCTCTCAACTAGGTCGGAGCCATTCAATAGGGAGGGATAGAAATTGGGCGAGTGGCCATCTCCAAATCAATGAAAAATTCAATGTCCCAGTCTGGAGACATACCAGACAAATCTATGGGAAATACCTCCTAAAATTCTGATACCACAAAGACTAACTCAATAGAAGGGGACTCTACACTAATATCCCGAAGATGTACCAGAAAGGTCGAACACCCACTCCCAACAAGCTTCTTAGCCCAAATAAAAGATATAATTTTCACAGGTCTTGACTTATACACACCTTCCCACTGTAAATTATCCATTCTAGGCATCTCAATGGTAAGAGTCTTAGCATTACAATTTAGCATAGCATGATACAGAGATAACAAAGTCATACCCAGGATAATGTCAAAATAAAGCATATCTAAGATTATCAAATCTACCCAAGTCTGGAAACCTATAAACAAGACAGAAGAAGAACGATTGTAACGACCCATTTTGTCGTTACTAAATTATCCATTCCTCAATATTAACTTGAGTCCAAAATAGCCATCATTTTGGTCATTGTGTCACCTCAAGTTTTTCGGTGAAGATTTTAGCCTTTCGATGTGTCTAGATAGACTCAAGCCAGATAAATTTAATTATTCATGAGTACTAATATCAATCCTTTAATTTGGAAGTTCTTTAGATATGAATTAAGGTCGTACAATATCCCTAGCACAAAGTTAAGTTGAAAACATTTTTAACCGATAGAGTTTCGATATGGGTTTCTATTAGGGACAACTTCAAACGATCATATCTCCTAGAATATAATGAGTAAGGGTCCCAATACCTACCAAATCAAATATCTCTGAGTCTTCTTTCCAACTCAATAAACCATTCATCAATCCGAGTTTGGAGTAAAACGTTATGATTGTTTTACCAAACACTGTCCGGGCTGAGACGGGAATTTCGCTGTAGCGAGATTCTGGTGGTATTTAAATCAGTTTTAGCCGATTTTCAGGTCCAAAACCCCAAAACTTCATTCCCCAACCCTTTATGGAGGTAAGTTTTTCCATCATCTTCTTCGTCTTTTAATCCTTTAACATCCTAGAATTATTAGAAAGACCTTCAATGGTGAAATTTTGGGTTAGAACCTTTAATGTTGGATTTTTGGGAAAAACTTATGGGTGTTCTTAATATCATCTAGAACTAATTCTAGATTATAAATTAATTATTTCTAGCATGAACTTGGTAAACTAGATTATGTATTTTGTTGGTTGGAAATCTTGAATTCCATAAAAATGAGACCTTTAGCATAAAAACTCCATTAATGGAGATGTGTTAAGCTTGAAAGAACTAGTTAATGGTTAATTGACCTTGGAGAATTATATAGACCTTGAATTAGGGTAGAATTAGTGGGTTTGAATTTCCAAAGATATTTATTTGAAGAGTAATTGATTAATTACTCTTATGATTGCTTGATTTTTAGATGATTGATCATTCCGAAGCATGAAGAAAGGGAATGAGAATCCTTGACATGACTTATTGATTCAAAAAGCTTGGCGTCCAGGTAGGCTAGGTTAATGAGTAGAAGACTGTGTTATTTCATATTTTCATAATTTATAATTGATGGGAGAAAGCATGTCTAGTCCTGCAGACATGGAGTTGAGGTGGATAAAGACATACGAACTTTACTTTAATCCCAAAATCTATGTTATTGATTGATTATGTGATACTTATGATATTATGTGTTATGTTCCCGAAAGGGGATTGTTGTGAATGAAGTATGTGGACATGATGTTTCTTAGTTGTTTTAGTGATGAACCTAATTGAGTTATAAAGGTACAAGTTGCATATTGTGTCATAATAATGGTGAGGCCTAAGGGATAGATGACTTGAATCATTGTGTGCATTGTATTATGCGAGAGAGGTAGAGAATAATGATAAGGTTGAATGTGCTAGTTATGGGTGGTGATGTTAGAACCCAAGTTGTGGTATTTGAGTAGGTTATGGTTTAATTGGAGTTCAGACTCAATTTAATTGTGTGTATGCTCCTAAATTGGATGCTTGTTGATTGGTCTTCGTACATACTTGAATTGATGATATTTGGATTGTTGATACTTGCATGAATAATTATGAAAAATCAAACTTGATCGAATTGCCTTATTATTATAAGTGTACTTGTAAATTTAGTACGCCGTGTTGTATCCTGAGAGATAGTATGAAGTTGATAAAATATACATAATATGGTTATGTAGGATCGGGTACCACGCCGGTACGGATATGGATGTTGATATTACTTATTTATGGAGGATCGGGTACCATGTCGGTACGGTACATGGACTTAGATTGTCCCCTGCAGGTCATCACTAGTTGGGCAGAAATAAGTCCCTTAGCATGTGTGTACAGATTATTATTGATAAATGAAAAATATTGATTCATAATGATAATGTGATTGAAAAGAATGCCTTGAGTAAAGAAGGCTTGTGATATACCTTCATAAAGGTTGAAAAGTGAATGATGAATATTTATTAAGAATAGAAAAGTGGAAAGATTGTTAGTAGCAATGTGGCCGATGTTAAATTTCGGTATTGCTACCTTGTTGATTTCTCAAGCAATGCGGCCGACGTTAAATTTCGGTATTGCTGTAAGACGTGATTGGATCGGGTGCCACGAGCCGGCATGGTAATATTAATAATAAAGTAATTGATAATGAAGTGATCTAAAGTGACGAATCCAATGAATAATCTCAAAGAAATGATCCTAAAGTTTCAATAATTGAATTAATCCTTCTCCAAGAGTATCTATAAGGTTTTATAATGAAACTTGAGTTCTCTTGTGTGTTTTACTGAGATGTGAGTTGATTTGTATTCCCTATTTGATTGTATCCTTGAGATTGATTGTGTGACATGTACTTGGAAAAGTAAAACTCTGTGCTTACTTGCTATATGTTGGTCGACTTACTTTATTTATACTTGGTGTAATCGTTGCTTATCCGATTGGCTAGTTATTATTCTTTAATATTATAAGAGAGTGTTTGGTTGTTAGCCCGAGAGTTTAGTGTGAGTTGTCTATGATTACTGGGTTGATCCTATAGATGTGGGTAATAGAAGCGGCAATGCGAATAAAGGGGTGATAGTGATTGTTTAGTGTTGGATTATGGTGGATGGTATGAATTAATGAGGTTAGACTATTCTAGTGGTGAATATAATCTCGTTAATAGAGTTGGAGAATTGTAAATTATATAGGCAAAGTGTTATAATGATATTACATCTTAGTTGAATTATACTCTATTTAAAATGTCATGATTTCTTTTCTTTGATTCTACTTTATGATTATGTGGACTAACACTGGTCAGCCGATGATGCCTACCAGTACGTGTGTTTGTACTGACCCTACTCTTCTACATTCCTTCTTGGGGTGTAGACTGGATGCAGGTTAGTTTGCAGTTACTAGATGGATGGCGATATTCAGCACTAACTTCTGCACTTCCTTCCTGGCAGATGTTGGAGTTTTTGTGTTATTTATTTTATTGTCAGTCTATTCTATAATAGGTAGCTCTTGTACATGTCTGGCCAAGTCTTGGGGTAGTGAAGGACAGTTGTAAGAAGTTTTTGAAAAGTTTATTTATTGGTATTTAATTTACTTTGTTATATTTAATTCAGTATTCTCTTAAAAACAGAAGTCTTTCGCATATTTTTGATTGGGTAATAAGGGTTCTCCTAGCTACTTAGGATGGCGTAGGTGCCCGCACGGTCCGTTAGTTTGGGTCGTGACAACGATACACATGGGTCACTACTACAGAGTCACCAACAAGAGTAGACACATATATAGAAAAGTCAAATAAATCACAAACTAAGTCTAATACTAAGGAAAATTTAACAGATACATATGAATAGGTGGAACTCGGATAAAAAAATAGTAGTTATCCGATCAAAGAGAAGAATAGTACCTGTAATGACAGCATCACAAGCCTCAGCCTCGGTCTTGCCTAGAAAGGCATAACAATAAGTTTTATCATCAATCTGGCCAACCTCCTTAGCAGGATGTACATTACCTCTCCCTATATTACCACCACCTTCATTTCTACCACGGCCAACCTGATGATTACCCCGTCAACCCTGTGGATGTCTTCTACCATTACCTCTGCCATTTTTACCTATAATAACCATAACTCTAGCCTGTTGATGCCCCTAAAAACCAACCTGTCTCTGAGGGAAATCTCTCTTAAAGTGCCCCATAGCACTTCAAGTATAAAAACCTTGATATAAGAAAGGCTTGTTGGCCGACAAATATGAAGCCCCTTAGCTTCTCACAACTAAGGGTTGTTGAGTGTCCCCTAACTGACCTACTATAGAAGTTGGCAGAGATGACTTAATAGGGCGAGCTAGATAGACCTGATGGCTATGACTGTGGGAGTAAGTACAACCAAAGTTACTTGCACTCTGGGACTTCATGGCTAACACCTTAGCCTGACCAACCTATTTGACTTCTTTTACCTTCTTCACATAATCAACGACATCATTGGAGGTTTTTCTAGTTAAAGTCATATACGCAGACAAAACCTGCAAGTCAGTGTTCAGACCCTTTACAAATAACCAAATCCTTTCTTCTTCTGTACCAAGAAACATGGTAGCATAATGGGACAAGGCATGAAACTTAGCCTGATACACTGCAATTTGACATATTTCCTTACTCAAGGGCAAAAAACTCATCCTAGTTGCAATCATGAAGAGTATAAGGTACATATTTCTCCAAAAACAAAGTGTGAAACTGAGCCCAAGTCAATAGAGGTAACCCTGGTGACCGATGCTCCACATATGCCTCCACCACTATTTGCCATCACCTTGCAGTTGGAAGGTCACAAACTCAACACCATGCTACTCCACAATACCCATTTTATGTAGCCTCTCATAACAATCAACAATGAACTCAAACGCATCCTCATTCTCAAAACAAACAAAAGTAGGAGGTTTCATTTTCTAGAACTTAATCAACATGTCATGTTCAGTCCCATTCATGACGGAACCTACCACCGGATGAGAGAAAATCTCAGTCCCTAAAGCCTCACCAATCCTAGGGGCAAAAGCGACAGTCAGCTGATGACTAGGAAATTGATAAGTAGGCATAGAAGAAGTGGATCCAGTACCGGCTAACCCACTCAAAAAAAAAGCACATGTTGAATCATCTTAGAAGACATCAGGGGAAAAGCTGTTCCCCTATCTGGTGCCACCTTCTCCTATTCGATAACATCCTCAATCATAACCTCCTCATACTGATCCTAGGTTAGGGGAGGTGTCTCAGATTACTAACATTCTTGATTATCTGTTGTTTGAGCTCCACCCCTGGTGGGTGCTGCCCTACCTCTCACTCTTTCCTTTCCCCTTCCTCGACTTTGAAAAGCCAGTTCCATAGCTGGAACCATTGGTGCAGGGGTTGCTGCTCAGGTTCTGTTACTTTAAGTGTTCACCAGCTGCGGACAAAAGAATAAAGGGGGTCAACTATCAATTTGTATTGCCAGATACCAATTCAAAATAAGTGATAGCACAAAAGAAGAAAGAATGTGAAAATTTCCTATAGTGATATAGCCTTTCAAAGAAAAGTAAAGAAGTCTCTGTACCATTCTACAAGAATCTACTTGACCCATTTTGGTATAATGAAACCAATGAACCAAGGGATTTGACACCAACTTTGTCACGACCCAAACTCATCGTAAGTGGCACTCACACTAACCCTCTAGTGGGAGAACCATTTAACTCAGACTACTCAACCTAACACTTAATTGAAATTCAAAATAAGCTAAACACTTCATTTAATAAACCAATGTCTCAAAGTGTTCTAACAATAACAGAATACAGAAATAAAATGAATGTCTAAAATAGCCCCTAGAATTTTAAAGTCACAGTACCAAAACCACTACAAATGTCAATAAAAGGGTTCAACCCAAAAACAACTAAAAATATTTGAGTCCAAAACAATGGAACAGAAACTAAATAGATGGCTCATGGCTCCTGGAAGATATAACTCACTCTTGAGTCAGAATGCAGTCTTCTCTAAGGCTAAGGACTTGATGCAGTCCCCAAAAAAATCTCTACATTCAACAAAAAAAATAGCACATTAGTATCAGTATACAAGAAACAATGGTGTACTGGTAGGGTCATTGGCTAACCCAAAATAAGAAATGTGAATGCGCAACCATAACTTAGTTAACAAGAAACAACCATTAAGACCTACCATATAATTGTACCTCAATTATGTGAAACTTAGCCATTCAACAATACCACGGAGTTCAGTCAAGTATAAGTCAATATAGATAACAACCCAAGTCAAGACTCTGACTAACTATCCAAGTCAACAAGCCATGACCCATCAATATTATGCTGAACCATGTCTCAGTTACGTAAGTAAATAGACAATAAAGGAGATATGCCAATCTTTTCAATTTAGCCCAGATCACTCAAGGATCCAATTATACCATAATAGTGACCATAATCATAAATCCCGATTCTCTCAAGGAATTAAATATAAGAAGTCAACACATAAATTCAGTTCACTTAAGGAACCGTCATACTCACCAATACCTTGTATACAAATGCTAAGGGTCTTATAGACGCCCACTAGCCATGACTTGCAGGGGATGAGCTCTTGTCCATGTACCAAAATCACAAACATATAGTGCCTGCCAACTTTATATCACTAAATCCCGTGAAGATGTCCAAATTCCCATACATTGTACAATAATAAGAATGAGTCTCTTAAAGATGTCCAACTGTTGGTGCATCTCACAATAATCAATAGATATCACAACAATCACAACCATAATGAAAAGAATCAACAAGTGTTCAGTATAACCTTATTGCATGTGATTAACACTTAATCATTTAAGTATTCACTTTCTTTGAACATGCATTGTAACAAGTATACAAAGAAATAATTAACATGCACACATAAATCATGTTTGGTTTCAACTATGTTAAACCATCACCTACCTTAATCTAAGCTTACACCACTGTATTGAACTTGAGCCTTGCCTTTTCATGTAATTTCAGCTTGGTTGTGGTCTAAAAATAATGACATGATCACAATTCAGATAATGAACGAGTACATGCATGGATTACAACCTAATCCCATAACCCCAAGGTCAAATTCATGATTATTCCTCCTATTTAGGGTTTTCTATCATCATTCCACCTTAATTCTACCAATTTCATAAATTTAATGGTGAATTCTAAGCATGCAACTATACATTGATAACTTTTAACTAAAACCCAACGATTTTCTACACAATTCACTCAATTACACCAGAAAAATTATCTAGGTCAAGATAAATCCTTCTTAAAACCCAAAAACTAGTAATTCTAAGGATCAATAATCGAAAAACTAGTTACTGGAAGAGATTAGCTTACCTTTACGAAGAAATACGATGGAATTTAGGTGGAAATCTCCTAAAATTGCCTCTCCCAACCCTTAAACAAATGTGGAATAAAAATAATATTTTGGGGGTATTTTGTGCATTGAGTAGTGCATATCCTGCTATGGCAACCCTATCCCGCTATAGTGGCCTCGCTATAGCGGGATCCGCCCGCTATGGTGAGATTGACGGACGCCAACTCCAGCTATAGCGGCGCATTGCTAGCGGCCTTCCACCCTCTATAGAGAGGCAAAAACTCTAGATTTCTCTCTATTTTTGCAACACACCCTCAGATTTTGACATCCCAAAACAATCACTTTACGTCAAATTTGATATCGGGAGTTCTACTCACCCAAATTTACTTTCAGAAGTTCCTATGGATTCCTTATCATTTTAGATATTATAAAATCATTTCAGATATACTTAACCTTTAACTAATCCATTCCCATATTTCCCTAGACCATACCACACTCAGATTTTATCTAAGACTAGCCTACCCTGAAATTTCTAATTCCCAATTCAGGAAAAACCGTAACCCAAATTTTTATATGCTAGACTTAACCATAAATGACTAAAAGGGTAGTTACACAAGGTAATTAGAAAATGTACTCCCTTCATTCACATGAAATTTGAAAATATATACTTTCTTCGTATACTTTACTTACCCCTAATGAACTTTGCACACCCCTTAAGCAATACTGAAAGTAGTGCATATTTTCCCTTGATACCCATATTAATTGGTGTATAGTCTTTAATAAAATTTTGAACACCTTAATGAATTGACTCAATAGGAATTTATTTAAAACTACCAAGTTAAGGTATCTACGTGTGCATTCTCAAAGTTGAAGTGCTTTCTTGTCCGTTGATGCCATGATTGTTTTTTTTATGTATTATGCCGTTATTTTTAGCATTCAATTGGAATGAAAAAATCTATGATTGCACATTTACTATCTCGTTGGTGATATCTTAAAGATGCATTATCTACGTTTTTCTCAAAATAAAAAAGAATTGTTGTAATATCTTATTTTAAGTATGTTACTATTCATGATTCTTAATTACTGTAATATGTGTATTATTTAATATTTTCTACTCACTCTCTTTTTTCTCTGTCAGTTACCTTGATTGCAGATAAATATATTGCCGCATTCACTCCGTTGTATTCCCTTCTTCTTTCATATGATGAGTATTTTGTTGATCAGTACAATTGTGTCTTTATAGAGTTGTGTTTCTTTAAGATTAGATATGAATGGTTCTCTGGACTCTAATCCTTGATCAATACGAGTTGTGGATTCCTACACTTACTTCTACGGCCCACTCCTTCCTCCTTTCTCCCTTCTCCTTCTAAGCTTTTATTAATATTTTCTTATTAGAGAATCGCTGTTAGCTGTAGCATTTACTATTTTGCTTGAATTTTTTTATTTGTTACATTTTATTCTTCTCAAATGAGACAAGGTTTTTTAGTGGTTTCAAGTTCTATTGTCTTTTAATTTGGTTTGAATCAATTCTTAGCCCTTTCATTCCTTTTTAATTTTTAATATAGTTAACATAAAATTAGTCTAACCATGATGAACTTTCTGAATAGTGAAAGATCAAGGGATTTGTGGAAAATCATAAATAGGGTAGAATAGATTCAAAGGAGTCATATAGTTAATTCAATAAATTTGGGTCTAAGGAAAAGTTGATGGTTAATTGATCTTTTATTTCACATTAATTAGATACTATTGATGCTCCATTCCTTATTGATGAACACTATCTTATAACTAAACAAAAAATCTATTGGCTAGATATTGCTCTAAAGCAAGATAGTTTGAATTGCTTCTTAGTTTATCAAACATTACCTTTTGCTTTCAGATACTAATGAACTTCTTTTCCAGTTTTTTTGTCTCTCGAGTCTATATTTTAAGGGAACATTTGCAACACTTGAGGTAAATATTCCTTTGTTTGTTTCTCTAGTAAATATGATTCTTGTAAACCTTTTACTTGGATTTTAACCTTTTGCAAATTTGTAATTCCTGATAGTTGGCTTAAAGTGATACATAATCCTCGAAGAATACCACAAAGGCTTTTTTAGGGTGGGGTGGCTTGGAAAAAGGATTATTATCCCCACGTGCATGTGGGTTGTGGGGGTGGGGAAGGCTTGCAATGAATGAACATTTTAAGGCTACATTTTTCCTTTAGGCAATCTGTACTATAATATAAGAAAATATGGTTGTAAGTTATAAGTTATTTAATATCAAATTAAATTTCTTTATTTATCTTGTGTTCATTCAATTCTCTAAGAAGTACTATAGTTATATATCTGAATATATGTTGGACAAGGAGGTGAAGAGGAAAGAAAGTGATTTTCCTCTTAGAATATGATTGAGCTCCCATCAAATTATAGAAAAACTTATTAATAAATCTAATCCACTTCCAATACAAGTAACTTTAGATGTATTTTGTGATCTTGTGAACTATGAAACCCATCAAATATGAAAGTTCAGCTTCATATCAGAGACCTTTTAGGTTTCTTAATTTTTGGACACAACATGAGGAGTTTAAGAATGTGGTTAGCCAAAATTAGGATCCTGAGATCTCAAATAATGCTTTCTTAGATTTCAAGAGAAAGATTAAGAAGGTTAAGAAGGCTTTGACAGTTTGGAGTAGAAGAACTTTTGGGGACATTTTTCAACAGTCGATTATCAGAGAAGAGATAGTTAGGATCAAGGAAAATCTCTTTGAAGAGTTTCCAACAGTAGAAAATAGAATAGTTATGCAGAGGGCAAAGGAAGAATATACTAGATATTTGCAATTGGAGGAAAGCTACTGGCAACAGAAAGAAGGATTTGATTGGTTTGTAGATGGAGACAGAAATACCAGATTTTTCCATAGTCTGGTTAAAGGGAGAAGACAGAAGCTAAAACTGATAAAAATACAGAATTCTCAAGGTGTTTGGCTGGAGGAAGAAAAGGAGATTGCTGATGAAGCAGTACATTTTTACTAGGATCAATTCAAACAGGGTAGAGATTCCACAGAATTCCCCATGCTTAAATTTGTACCAGATGATTACTGTAGATGAAAACAGTTCTCTTTGCTTTATTCCTGATTAGGATGAAGTTAAAAAAGTTGTATTCAAATTGAATGGTGATAGTTCCTCAAGACCAGATGGTCTCACAGGAAAATTTTATCAATCATGTTGGGACATAGTAGGTTCAGACACTATGAGAACGGTGCATGATTTCTTCTATGGTAATTCTCTTCCTAAATCCATAACTCATACAAACTTGATTCTCATTCCTAAGAAGGTTAATGTGCAAACCTTCTCAGATTTGAGACCAATTAGTCTGAGTAACTTCATCAACAAGATTCTTTCCAAGATAATCTATGATAGAATGGAAGGTTATTTAACTAAAATCATCTTTCTTAACCAGTCAGGATTTGTAAAAGGAAGAAGCATTATAGAAAATGTTCTACTTACTCAGGAACTTATTATTGATATTAATAAAAGAGGCAAGCCTGCTAATATTTTCATTAAGTTGGATATGGCCAAGGCATATGATAGGGTTTTATGGTTTTTCTTGATGAAGGTGCTGAGAAAGATGGGCTTTTCAAATATTGTTGTGGATTTAATATGGAGATTAATCTCCAATACCTATTATTCTATGTTGATTAATAAATAGTCCTATGGATTCCTCCATTCAACAAGAGGGTTTAAGCAAGGGGATCCTCTATCCCCAGCTTTATTCATCCTTTCTTCTGAGGTTCTCACAAAAGCTCTGAATTCATTATATGAGGATAATCTTTTTGAAGGATTTGGTATGCCTAAGTGGAGTGCTGATTTGAATCATGTAGCTTATGCAGATTACATGATAATATTCTCTTCTACTAACGCTTATTCTTTAGGAAAGATTATGTCTACTCTGCAGGACTATGAGGAACTGTCAGGCCAGAAAGTCAACAAAGATAAAAGTTTCTATTAATTGTATCAAAGCACTACAAGGTCTATTGATTCACAAGTTGGGTAGATTACTGGAATGAGTAGGGGTGATTTACCGATGAAATATTTGGGGTGTCCAATTACTCACAAGAAGAAGAGAATTGAAGACTATGCAGAACTGCTGAAAAAGGTGAAAGTGAAGCTTCAGGCTTGGAAAGGTAAAATGCTCTCTTATGGGGGTAAGGAGGTTTTACTTAAAAATGTCCTTCAACGTGTTCCTATCTATGTGTTATATGCAATTGTTCCTTCAGTTTATGTCCTCAAAGAACTCCATAGGATCATTGCTAAGTATTTCTAGAATAATAAGAAAGAAGGGAGAAGTAAACACTGGTCTTCCTGGGCTAAGGTTTGTTATCCAAAGAGTGAAGGGGTTCTTGGTTTTAGATCAATGTTTGATGTGTCAAAGGCTATGTATGCTAAATTGTGGTGGGAATTTAGGACACAAAACAGTTTGTGGTTCAATTTTCTATGGAGTAAATACTGCAAAAAACATATACCAACACTGATGGAGTGGAATGTAGGGTCTCAGGTTTGGAAGGCAATACTGGGAAATAGGGATTTGGCAGAACAATTCCAACGGTGGGAACCTAAAGGGGGTTCATCAAACATTTGGTTTGATAATTAGACCAATCTTAGACCCCTTTTAAATATCCCTCTGATTATCACACTTGTCATGAGATGAAGGATATTGATGAATTCTTAACTGATGCAGGATGGAAATTTTTAGTAATGCAAGAAAGAGCTCCTAACTATGTAGTGGATCACATTAAAAACAATTTGAGCACTGCTAAGCTCCAAGATGAAGGGGATAAACCTTGGTGGACATTGACTAATTTTGGCAGTTTCATAGTCAAGAGTGCTTACGAGCTAATAAGAAAGAAGGAAGAGGTAGAAGAATATCTTAGTCACCTTTGGTATTTAGGCCTGCCATTTAAAATCTCATTTCTAGCTTGGAGGATGTGGCTAGGAAAACTTGTTGTTTCTCATCTTATTAGTTCCTGGAACCCAAATGAATCACCTAATTGTAGGTGTTGCTTAATACCAGAAAGAGAAACAATTAAACATCTATTTTTAAATAGGGAAGTTGCAAAAATAGTGTGGGATCATTATGCTAGAGCTGCTAGTATCTATTAGGATACCTTCTTAAAGCCTAACATCAGAAGATGGTGGAATACTCAAGGTAATGCTAGGTGGAAGACTGTTTCTCAGGTGATTCCAATGATTATTCTGTGGTTAATTTGGAAAAAAAGGAATACCATTCTTTATGGAGGTAAATACTCTACAAGCAAGATTTTCAGGGATATAAATGACACTATAAGGAGATTCATTAATGCAGGTTCAAGTCCAGCGGCGAATTTAATTCATGGCCTGAAATGGTGACTGCTTTGGAAGGGTATAGACCCTCAAGCAACTTCAGAATTGTTAAATGGTACCCTCATCCCATAAACTGGGATAAAGTTAATACAGATGGTGCTTCAAAAGAAATCCTGGCCCTAGTTCTGCAGCATTTTGTATTAGAAATTCAGCTGGTCAGTTTGTGGTTGCTAAATACATTAAATTTCTAGATACAACGAATGTGGTGGCAAAGGGAAGAGCTATTAGAGAGTGTCTAGAATATTGCAAAGACAACCATATTGGACCTATAATTATTGAGTCTGATTCATTGGCTACGGTTCAAATTTTAGAAGAAAGGTGGAAACCCCCTTGGAATGTGGTGATGGAAGTGAATTATATCAATCAATAGAATAAGGCGGTTAGTAACAACATGAATACAACATTTCCTTCCGGAAGGAAATACTCTTGCTGATTTTTTCATTAACCTAGTTTTCTCTTTTGCAGGTGATTTCTTAATTATTCAATACCAAGATATTTCTCTTATGGGCAGAAGAATCTTAATATTAGATAAACAAAGAGTTCCACAGATAAGAAGGCAGAATAATACAGAATAGAGAGCAACAACATTTATCACACGTACTATAGCTGAAATCTGCAAATTAACTTCATTAGTCTTAAAGTTGCAGGCACTTTTAAATTCAACAAATTTAGAATAGTTAAGTAACACTCTCAAGGCACAAGATTAGAAGCACTCTAAGTGGTTTGTGTATTCACACTTGGTGAGAGCATTTGAGGTGCAAGAAGATACCAAACAAAAATCTTTGAGCCTTGATAGTGTGAACTGAACTACATCGCTTGTTGACTGAGAAATTACCTGCAACAATAAAATTGGCGGTCTATTCCTTTTATTTCTAGAAATTTGGTGGTGGTATTAATCTCTTAAGAGATTCATCCCACCAATTGAAGGAAATAGAAGGGTAAGCTATCAAATTGTCAGAGGATGCTCAGGCATAATGGATGAAGAGTAAAGTTTAGTTTGAAACTCAAACCTACAGATGAATTAGCTTGCTATTGATTCTAAAAAGAGGAGAGTAGATCTAACACCTAGCTTAGCTTGAGCTCTGAAGGTGATGCAGAGGCAGAAATTCACAGCTTGGTTTAAGGATTGAAGGAGAATATTGAGGTCGCCACTGGTATCTCATTTCCATACTTTAAGCATCTAGATTAGTAGTCAACAATGGTTTGGGTAAATCTACTTGGACGTGTGAAGATGAAGAAGAGGGAGGAAGAGATTTTCTACTTTCCTAATTGATTAGGGTTATGTATGCTTATGGTTTTTGTTGTCTTTTGTCTGAATTTTTTGGTTTTGGGCTAGTTCACTATTGGGAATGGCCTCCTTTGTTAAGACTGGATTGTTTTTGATTTTATAAAAAGAGCTACATGCTTGAGTTTAATTCAAAAAAAAAAATATGAAAATACTTTCCATATGGTAGAGAGGAATAATTGGCATGTAAGAATATTATCTATATGGATGATAACTGAGGAACTACATTATTTCTATAGCGTAATTCAAAACCTTACTTAATGAAAAAGTTGCTTTAGAAGTGCTTTATTATGGACTCTTTCTAAAAACTTGAACTGATTGACCATAACATATGTTGATTTTTTCAAAATAGAAACTATGTACTTCAATGCACAGAAAGTACTACTAATCATGAAAGTTGTATTAGAGAGGACACACAGGTATTTGAGAAACCAAATGAAACTTTCTTTATACTTCAATTATGAAATATTGACTTTCATCATGATGTAGCAGAAAATAACGAGCAACAACTAAACATGGATGCATGTCTAGTGAAAGAATTGAGGTTCGTCAGATAGTTTTTGTCTAATTTTTCTGAATGTGGGAGAGTGTGTAATCAATTCTCCTAATACAAAACTCCTATAACTTTAACATAAATTTATTGGTGGCAATTTCTTGCATTTTACCTTTGATTGAAAGCGCCTCTAGGCCTTGCATAGCAAGTAGATAAGTTAAGTTACTATTTTTTCTCTTCCTTAACTTCTTCCACCTTTAGGTTTTTGGAGTTGGCATATACTTTCCAAACTGTGTTTATAATTTATCATCCATGTATCTCAAAAAGAAGAAAGAACTATTCCCTTGGAATTTTTTTGTTTTTTGTTCTCCTCCCCTCTCCTCAAAGGATTTAGTGTTGCCCTGTGTTAGTTTAATACTGACCTAGTTGTGCATGTTAGCTGTGAAATCTTAATAGTATATCTACATTTTCTTTAAATTTTAACTTAGATGTCTTTTAATGAGGTAGTTTTTCCATCAAGTATTGTACTGGTTGTTTATATTAGTAGTACCTCCTCATTCTAATTCTGATTTTGCAAAATATACACAAGAGTTTTCACATTTTGCTTTAAAGATATTCTTGTGTAATACATGTGTTCTTTATTTGTGCAAACCACTTTCTACTCATGTCCATGTCATTTGTCTCATGGATTTTCTTAGTCTATGTAGTTATACTCTTTGTACACTTTAGTTTTTTCATTTGAATTAAAAGAGGCAGCACATTCTTTTTTGAAAAGACATCTCTGCATATGTATTTGACCTGTTTGTTGTATGTCATGGTATATCTTTTGGCTCATGAAATAACTTCTTGAATTCTATTGAAAAGAAATTCTAATGCCCTTCTTTTACCTTGTCCGAAAAAAGACTAGAAGCCACCTTCTTCCATTGGTAAAGAGGATTTCAAATCTCAATCAATAATTCTAATACTAAACAAATCATTTCCTGTTGCTCCTTACATGGAGAACAACAAATCTAATGCTAACAACTCAAACCTTCAGAGGAACTCTTAATGCTTCTAGTAATTCAAGTCCACTAATATGCCAAGAGATGGAAGCATGACTAGAAGTTGTAACGACCCATTCTGTTATAATTGAAAAATCTAATTTAGGCGTAAGAATTTAAAAAATTTGCAAAAGTTGAATTTGAGTTCTTGATAAGAAGTAACTTTTTAAAAATAGATGCTGCATAAAATAGAATTAGAGAAGTGGGCCAGACCTGACAAGGTCCACCACAATGGTTCATTTCCCACTACAGCGAGCCTACTGCAGCGAGACTTCGCCTGCTGCAGCGAAAGGTGTGAACCATAATCCCAAATTAATGATCCTCTTTTAGTTCCAACTCTTATTCAAAAAAAGGGTTCTCTCCTAAAACACCCTTATGGTTATTTCTAAGATAGAACACCAATAAAGAAGAGAAAAAGCTCTCTAGAAAATATCGATTTCATCATCCTTCTTGCGGATTCTCCATCAACAACTTGGGATGGAGGATAAAGAGATATATTCCATGCATCTTATGGCAGCAGCTCATCGTTGAGGTAGGTTATAGTTTTATGAGTAGTAGACTATGATTAGCAAACATATATACCATGTAAAATTGATGGGAGAAAACATGATTATACCTTCAAGTATGGTGTTTGGATGGATAATAACCAGAATGACATAAGAGGATTTAAGACAAGTGATAATATGTGTATGCATGACTTCCATGATGTGTCTTAATTTGGAAAAGGTTAACATGAGTAGCGGTGGAAAGTGGTGGAAAGATTATGTGCCAATGAAACTATAGACCCTGTCCAATATTAATAATAATATGGGTTGATGGAACCTGTGGGATTGATAAAATGATTGTGTGTGTGTGTTCTAGATTGTGTGTTCACCTTGTTGTAAAACTGATCTTGGAAATGAGAATAAAGGGGTAAAGAAACATCATAACGTAGATGTTATAAGGGGAAAACCCCGACTAAGTATCAAGGCATAAATCGGTTAAAAAGGGGGAATAACTAAGGTTGGTATTGTACGATTGAACATCGATGAATAGTCTAATAAATGGCTAATGAAGTGGTGTTCATGGATGTAATAACAATATAAATGATGGGTCATCACATCTAGAAAACTGAATTATGTGGTCCTTGACGTAACGATTGTTGTTGAGTAATTGAGGGGTATTCATAGGTTACGGTTTATGTGGAGTTAGACTTGAGATAGTCTCTTGTATTTGGCCTAAATTAATGAGCATGCTGATTTGTCACTACCCGAATCTATACCCTTGTCATAACATGGTGCATAAAACCTTAAGTAGCCCCAATCTAACCCTTGATACTGGCATAAGTAATGAGCAACAGAAGTGAAAAATATAAACTGGAAAATTTGAATACTGATAACACCATGCGGAAGCAAACTTATGGATTTTACTACTTCAATACATCACTATTACAAGTTTACAACATCTGTACTATAAAAAGAAAAGAGATTGAAACTGAATACAATAGTTTTGACTAACTATATATGAAGCCTCTACTAATACTGAGTACAATTAGTCGGAATATGACCCCAGCTATCTCTAATCAATATATATGAATTGAAAAGACTAATATGACTAATAACTTACTAGAGTTCCCGAATAAGGAGAACTCATCACCTGCTAACTAAAAGTTGCAATTTTTCTGACCATGATCCCGTGAGATAAAACTGATACCTATATTATGAAATAATGTAGTGTAAAGAAAGTATGTGGTCAGTACTTTGAATGTACTGAGTGTGTGAGATATGTAATAATCATGAACAATACTTAAACCATATTTTTAAAACTGAGGACATAAACCATATACTGTAATATGAATTAAATCATGTCTGTACTAAAAAGCTGTGAGACATATAACAATCTTTGAATCATGAGCTAAAACATTTTCAAAAATTGGAATGTTGTTGGAGCATATATATTTCATATGATTTAAAATTAATGTTGAATATACTGTAAAACTGTACTGAGTGCAAACTAAATGCCAAAAGTTGAATTGTATTACAATGACCGCTTATGAAATATGTAAATACTGATATACAATGATAATCTGAAAAGTCATAATACAAATGCAAATAAAACGGAACTCATGGTCATGTACAACTATTGAGTCTGAGTCTGTGGGAGGTTCTCGTAACCAACATAGATCATGTGATCAACATAGAATTCAACCTGTAACCCTAATTTGGAGGGTGTTCTATACCTTGCCAAGGGTAAGAACCATGACTAGAATGAATTTACTTATGAGCCTATTCGGTCAACGGGAGACAATCTCAACTAGCTAAGACCCCTTAACCTATGGTGGCACATAGTTATGTGACTTGGGTGCACTGAACCCCAGTCCAACTCAGTGTTATGTACTACTCCCAACTCAATTATGTTGATACTTCCTAAAACTAATGTTCTAAAATAAAATCAGTATACTTTATCTGAAAGTATCCTGAAGATCTATTATCTATATAACTGAAAATATTTATTATGCTTATTAAAACAGAGGCTCTGTGACTGGAGTCAGAACCTATCTAAACTAAAAATATATTGTAGGTTTGCAACTGAAACCACACATGTTATTCATGCTAAAAATCAATAACACTGAGATCGTGTGTTCATAACAAGCCAAACTTTATGAATGAAAACTATTACATACGAAATTACTGCAAAATCAAGCTAAGTTTCAAGTCATAAATATTTAGGTTATGCAGGATACCAAAACTAATTTAATACATGAAATTATCACATCATAATCATGGTAATACTAAAATAGAAGGAATTTCTTTAACCGAATAAGAATACTAAAATCATAATATCTGAATTTGATGTTTAACTCAAAGCCTTTTGGGACATAAGGGTGAAAGATAACCCTTGCAAAAATCCCAAATACCTGGAAGGTAAGTTCTGTCTAAGAACTTGAATTCTTGAAGCCTTTGGTGAGGAACCCTTGTTCTCCGAGTTAAAACTTGAACCGCTTGTTTCTTTGAGTTTGTCATATTTTTAGAAGTAAATGAGGGATTAGGAGTACATAGTTAGGGGTTAAAATAGTGGGAAAGAACTAAAATACCCTTGACAAAACCATTCCTGAAAACTGCTGATTCGATCCCACTGACCAAGGAACGGTCCTTCCTAACATACCACGGGTCATGGTAAGTGTTCGTGGTATCTGGGATGAAAATTTCCAATCCTCAAGACTTTTGTCTAATCTTCAGAATGAGTATATAGGATGGTTCGTTCTAAGAAATAACGGTTCATCGTATGGGTCATCGTATCTGACAGCTTTACAGTGCTTCACTAAAATTGCCATAACTTTTTACTGCAGAATTGGATTGAAAAATGGTCGATGCATTGGAAAGAAAATTCAAATACCTTTAATTTGGAGGGTATTAGGCCACCTAACTCTTCGTATAAGAGGATAAATAATCATTTGAAGTTGACCCAAGAAGAAACTTATAATAAAACTTGGTCAAAAGAGGAGTTTTCAATTCAATTAAGTGTTAGGGACTTCTTATGACCTCAAAACACATCTAATACTATCATAATACTTATATATATGGATTATTGGTAGTTTACATATCATGATATTAGGAAAAGACCATTTTTAAATGAATGTTGGACTAGACAGGTACCCTACAAGTCATAGGATGACTCGTCAGTAGATACCATAACTCATTGTCAGGAGTCGTGCCTACTGAGATGAATTTTTTATCCCTCTAGACTTTGGGGGGGACTACACTCAGGACGAGTTCTTGTGAAGACTTATCAGAAGACCTGACCACGAGTCGTGATCAGGGTCATCCTAAGATCTACTTTTACTGGTTTCTTTCTGATTTTTGTTCTAAGTCTGAGATAGGATTCTAGGGACTTTTTGGGTGTTACATGATTCATCTTTGGACATAACGTGTGGTTTCTTAACTTTTTTAGCTTGACATATTTTTCATGAATAAGATATGTGTATTGAAGCCTGTCTTTAAATGATGTATGATTGTAAAGTGCACTTGTTATATTCTGTGTACTTGTGATATCTTGAGAGATAGTGCAATATGAGGACATGCTGAGATATGCTGAAGGATATTGAGAGTATACATCCCATTCTATTGATTGAGTGGCTCGAGTCTAATGTGATCTTATAAATGCTTGATTATGATATAGAGTGGGTACCACTCCAGTACAGTATATATGTATATATATATATATCGGGTGCCATACTGATATAGTACTCAGACCCTAGGTTGTCTCCTACAGGTCATGACTAATTGGATAGAAATAAAACCATTTAGTATGTGTGTATAGATGAGCGTTTATTATGAGTTTTGTTTTGATACAAAGTGAGACTAAAAAGATATAGAGATTATATAGTTGTGATATCGAGATGGCCAAGATACATGTTTGTAATGTGACTTCAATACTCATAAGGTTTGTAAATAATTTGAATTGTTGATTGATGACTTATATGCCTCTATGTTATTGGCATTGATGTGTATAGAGATTGAGCGAATTATCTGGATGATGTAACTATTGATTATATGTTGATGTGGTTATTTACTTGTCTTATTTGACCTATGGATTATACTTGTCGGTGTGGATATCATGACCCGAGACTACCCCCTAGTTGTAACACGGTGCTTAGAACCACAAGTGACCCAAAGCTAACCCATGGCCTGGCATGACACTATAAATACTGAAATAACCTGGAAATAGCTTATGCGGAAGTTAATAATCTGGATAGTAAGTTTGGCAATACGCCCAAGTGACAATATATGAATAAAACTCATAAAGCTGACAACATAATCTAACTGACTGTCTGACATAAATATTATGCTGAAAATCTAATTGCTTTTCTGAAAGCCTCTAAATCATATGAGTTGTTGGGACAAGCCCCCAACTAAATCCAACTATATAAAACTGAAATAGCATAAAATGAAATACTGATAACTAGTCCTGGAATAATAAGGACTCACCAAAGTACTACAGCTAATGTGATAAGAGATTGTACTAGGTGCGATCCGGATGCTAAATGTCGGAACCTATATTATAAGATAATAGAGCACAAAGGAAAGTATGTGATCAGTATATGGGATAGGAAAATAACTGAAGTAGGCTGAACATAATACATGTGGCATGAATAAACTAATAAAAAACCAAGAAATAACCATGTACTGATAGATAAGCTGAAATACTGAATACATGGTCAAGTGAGGTCTGAAACTAAACTGTGGGAGCTACTATTAACCGATATACCATATTTGAGCTAAATAGGGACCAACTAGTAACCCCAGTTGTATGGACGTTTAGTACCATTCCAAGGGTACGAATACTGACTGATATGGATCCACTAACTGATGTCCAAAAGGACTATAAGATTAACCTATGGTGGCAATGTAGTTCTGGGACTTGGGTTATCTAAACCCGTGTCTACTCCAAACTAAAGGTAAACTAATATACTGAAATGCTCAACAATAATGATTTTCTCAAACTGAAAGATTAGTGCTTTATCTGAGAGAATTATAAATCATGAAAACTAAATAATTGAGTACTCAACTGAAAATACATGATATCCTAGGTCATCGGGTGCTCATAAACCGCCATCTTAGAAGAATGCAACTACAAATGGCAATTCTATAAACTGGCCACAATATGGAATTCCATAACTCAAACCCAAAATCAAGAATTCTTCAATATAATAAGAGTACATAATCATGAGTATGTAAAGGTGCTCAAATTCATGGGATAACAGGTATTCATGGTTCAGTCAAAGTACGAAACTAAAAACTAAAGAAATTTACACTTCTCATGGAAACCCTAGGCTTGAAAGGTGAATTAAACTTGAGGAATTTGAGTTAAATTTGGGACTCAATGGGTAAAAGGAACCCATTGATGAAATCCCACATACCTGGAGATGAAAAACTTAGAGAAATCTTTGGAATTAGAAGCTTGAAAGAGATGAACCCTAGTTGCCTGAAGAAGAGAGAAATCGCCTCTTTTCTCTTGTGAATTCTAAGTGTCGATTGTTTTTTTGAGTAATGAGGGATTAGAGAAAGTTTTAGGCTTAATAATCTGCTTTGGGTGGACTTAAAAGACGTATTTTAGATGTTAAAATAGTGGGAAAAGAGCGAGGTACCCTTATAAAAACGTACTAGAAAAACTGTTGGGAGGAACTCACGAAACCCTCCCACTATCGTGGGTCCAACCTACGATCGTGGGTTGTGATCATGGTATGTCCTGAACTTTAGGGTTCTCTAAAAATTATCAGATGAGACATGATATGATCGTGGGACCCACTCATGATCGTACCTTGGTTCGTAGCTTGGAAGTTCAAGTCGGATCAAGTTTCAAAGTCACGATCGTGCCTTTAATCGTGGTTTCAAAGCACAGTCGTTCTTCCCTTTCATGGTTGGAAGGTATACATGTCAACCTTCAGATTTCCAGGGCTGTTTCAACCAGACGAGAGCATGGTACGATCGTACAATGTAACCACGATCATACCTACGCTCGTATGTTCTCACTGTTGGACAGTGCTTCTCTAAAATGACCATAACTCTTAGCTCCGACATTGGATTAAGGTGAATCTGGATGAATTGGAAAGGTAATTAAAATACCTATAATTTGGAGGGTCTTGAGCTCAAAAATACTCTAGAAATTAGGATTTATGATCGTTTTAAGTTGACTATGGCAGGATTCTTCACAAAAAAATCACCGGTAAGGAGGATTTTAACTTGGCTATGAGCTAGGAGTTACTTGAAGCCTTAATACATGTCTAAATCACTTATAATGCAGATGAAACATGAATTTTAAATTCATATGTACTTGAAGCATGGTTCTAATCTTAGCTTGGGATTTTTGGGGTGTTACAATATCTCCCCCTTGGGGTCATTTCCCCGAATGAAAACTAACTAATCTGAAGAGTTAGGGAAAGAGTTGCAATCCCAATAGTGAATTTATAAGGGCTGAATAGTGACATGATAACTGAAACATGGACTGAATTTTAACTCGCGAATGCATGATATTACATGAGAATAACTAGGTGACATGGAATAGAAAGAATTAATTAAGGGGAAATTATTACCCTGAGCTAGAGTAGGGTTCGAAGAGAAAAGATTGGGATACTTGGTCATCATATCTGCCTCTGCTTCCCAAGTAACTCCCTCAACAAGCTGATTTTGCCAAAGGACCTTTACCAAAGTGACCTCCTTATTCCTCAACCTACAAACCTGATGGTCAAGGATCTCAACTGGAACCTCCTCATAAGAAAGGCTATCTTTCACACCCACATTGTCTAAAGGTAAAACCGATGTTGGATCACCAATGCACTTTCTCAACTGAGACACATGAAAAACTGGATGAACTGATGCTAAGTCTGTGGGTAGGTCTAACTCATACGCTACATTGCCAAAAAGACCCACTATCTTATAAGGACCAACATAGTGGGGACTGAGTTTCCCTTTCTTACCAAACATTTTCACCCCTTTCATGGGTGAAACTTTCAAGTAAACAAAATTACCAATAGCAAACTCAAGCTCCCTTTTCCTTACATCTGCATAGGATTTCCGATGACTCTGAGCTATTTTTAATCTTTCTCTAATCAACTGAACCTTCTTCACGGCCTCATGAACTGAATCAGTCCCTATCAAAGTAGCTTCACCAACCTCAAACCAACCAATAGGAGATCTACACCTCCTACCATAAAGTACTTCGAATGGGGCCATCTGAATACTAGAGTGATAACTGTTATTATAAGTAAACTCAATCAAAAGCATATGATCATCCCAACTACCTTTGAAATCGATCACACATGACCTCAACATATCCTCTAGAGTCTGAATGGTCCGCTCTGCCTGACCATATATCTGCTGGTGAAAAGTTGTGCTGAGGTGAACTTGGGTACCAAGACCATTATGGAATGTCTTCCAAAACTAAGAGGTAAACTGAGTAACCCTATCTGAAATGATGGTCAAACAGACACCATGTAACTTCACCAATTCCCAAAGATAGAGTCTAGCATAATCCTCGGCAGAGTCTGAGGTGTTAACTGACAGAAAATGGGCTTACTTAGCCATTCGGTCTTTAATGACCCAAATGGAATCATGCTGACGGCGAGTACGAGGCAACCTTGTAATGAAGTCCATATTCACCATTTCCTACTTCCAAGTAGGAATACTGATAACTTGAAGCTTACCACCAAGTCTCTGGTGCTCAACCTTAACCTGCTGGAAATTTGGATACTTAACCACAAATTTCGTGATATCCTTCTTTATGTCGTTCCACCAATAGACTTCTCGTAAATCACGGTACATCTTAGCAGATCCTGGGTGAATAGAATATCAAGAACTGTGAGCTTCTCTTAGCATCCGTTGTCTCAATTCATCTACATCTGGAACACATAGTCTGCCTTAACAATGAAGAACACCATCTCCCCTTTGGGAGAAAACCTCAACTTTCTGACTCTAGACTGCTTCTTTCAACTTAAGAAAAATGTGATCATTATCTTGCTTTTCTTTTACCTCATCTATTAAGGAAGATTCTGAACCATTCTGAATCAAGATATTACCTTCAGCTGAATCAACCAACCGAACTCCCAATCTAGCAAGCTAGTGAACCTCATGAACTAACCCTTTCTTCTCATCCTCAATATAAGCAATGCTTCCTATAGACAGTCTACTGAGAGCGTCGGCCATAATATTGGCTTTACCCGGATGGCATAAGACATTCATATCATAGTCCTTCAATAACTCTAGCCATCTCCTTTGACGAAGATTTAGATCTTTCTGACTGACTACATACTTAAGGCTCTTGTGATCAGTGAACACATCAACATGAACCCCATAAAGATAATGCCTCCAAATCTTTAAGGAAAAAATAACTGCTGCCAACTCAAGATCATGAGTCGGGTAATTCTTCTCATGAGGCTTGAGCTGTCAAGAGGCTTATGCTATAACCTTGCCATGATTCATCAACATACAACCAAGACCAACTCTGGAAGTATCGCAATAAACCATAAAACCATCTGAACCCTTTGTCAGAGTCAAAACTGGAGCGGAGGTGAGTCGAGTCTTCAACTAATGAAAACTCTTCTCGCAAGAATCAGACTACTGAAACTTAACTTTCTTCTGAGTCAATCTAGACATGGGAAAAGGAATAGAGGAAAATCCCTCTACAAACCATCTGTAGTAACTGGCTAAACCCAAGAAACTCCTGATATCTGATGGACAGATAGGTCTGGGCTAATTCCTCACTACTTCAGTCTTTTGAGAATCAACCCTAATGCCTTCACCATAAATGATATGACCAAGAAATGCTACTGATTTCAACCAGAATTCACATTTACTGAACTTCATGAATAACTAGCGATCTTTGAGAGTCTGTAAGACAATCCTCAAATGGTCTGCACGTTCATCCTTACTTTGAGAATAAATGAGGATGTCATTAATAAAGACAATGACGAACATGTCCAAGTACTGCTTGAAAACCTTGTTCATCAAGTCCATAAATGTTTTAGGAGCATTTGTTAGTCCAAAATACATAACAACAAACTCAAAGTGACCATAACGAGTTCTGAAGGCTATTTTCAAATTGTCACATTTTCTGACACTAAGCTGATGATAGCCGGATCTGAGGTCTATCTTAGAGAAACAATTTGCATCCTGAAGCTGGTTGAACAAGTCATCAATTCTGGGAATGGGATACTTATTCTTGACTGTAACTTTGTTCAACTAACGTAGTCGATGCACATTCTCAGAGAACCATCTTTCTTTCACACGAAAAGAACTGGAGCACCCGATGGAGATATACTGGGCCTGATAAAACCTTTGTCTAAAAGATCTGTCAGCTGCTCCTTTAATTCTTTAAGCTCAGCTGGATACATTCGGTAGGGTGGAATTGAGATCGGCTGGGTATTTGGGAAGAGATCTATTTTGAAGTCAATCTCCCACTCGAGAGGAACTCCGGGAAGATCTTTAGGAAACACTTTTGGGAACTCATTAACCACTGGAACTGAATCAAGTGTTGGGTTCTCAGAATGTGAATCCTTAACTCAAAGAAGATGATAGATGCACCCTTTTGAAATCATTTTTCTAGCCTTAAGGTAAGAGACAAACCGACCTATAGGCACTGAAGTATTACCCTTCTACTCTATGAATGGTTCATTTGGAAACTGAAATTGGACTACTCTATTTCTATAATCAATAGAGGCATAGCAAGAGTGGAGCCAATCCATGCCAAGAATGACATCAAAATCTATCATGTCTAACTCTACAAGATCAATTGAGGTGACTTTCTGAGAAACTGTAATTGGGTAATTTCTGTAAACCCGTCTAACTATGACTGAATCACCAACTGGAGTAGAGACTGTGAATGGTTCTGAAAGAATTTAGGGACTGATATCAAAGTCTACTGCTATATAAGGGGTCACAAAGGAAAGTGTGGACCTGGGATCTAACAATGCATAGACATAAATTTGAAAGACTTACAACGTACCAATGACTACATCATGAGAACCTTCTTGATCCTGTCAGGTCTGAAGGGCATAAAACCTATTCTGACGTTAACCGCCTCCTGCACTAGCTGAGGCACCCTACTGAGTTGGGCGACCTGCTAGAGCTGCTGAAGTGTTGGACTAAGTCTGCTGGCGAGCATCTCCACCTTTTCAATTTACACCTGGGCACTCATTCAAATGATGCCCTAGATTTCCGCACCCAAAACAATTCCTACTACTGGTCATACACTCTCCTTGGTGATTTTTACTACACCTCTTACGAATTGGGTTAGTACGACCACTAGTAAAGCTGCCTTGGGAATTAAAGACTGGTGCTCTATTCTGATTATCCTATCTGAACTTAGGCACTGGAGCACTAGAAGAAGATGGGGCTGAAACTGATGACTTCTGGAGGAACGGAGAATGGTTACCACCATTTGAGAGTTAAAAGAAATTAAAGCTACCTGTCCTAGACCTCTTGCTATCTCTCTCTTTTCTTAACTTTCTCTTCTTCAATCTGCTAAGCATGAACCATCAATCTGGAGATATCCATCTTATTAACCAACATAGCAGTCCTATACTCCTTGACCACGTCCTCAAAAAAAACCTGACATGAACTTACTCATTCAGGCCTTAGAGTCAGCAATCATAACTGGAGCATACTTTGCCAACTAAGTAAACTTTAGAGAATGCTCTTTCACGCTCATGCTGCCCTACTTCAGATTAATGAATTCCTGCACCTTAGCCTCCCTTAGTTCAAGTGGGAAGAACATATCCATAAAAGCAGCAACAAACTCATCCCATTCTATCGATCCTGCTTCTATACCTCTATCTTCTTTCCACTACTTACACTAAGTATGAGCTACTCCTTTCAACTGATAAGCAACCAATTCAGCACTCACAACTGGAGTGACATCCATAATCTCTGTAACCTTCTGAATATCATCAAGAAAATCTTACAAATCTTCTTCATTCTTAGAGCCATGGAACTCAGGAGGATTCATTCGAGTAAAGTCCCTGACTCTAGCCGCTGCCATAGTACCAGTGGGTTTAACAGGGGAAACAACCTGCTAATTAGTCTGGGAAGTCATGGCTTGAGCTAGCACCATGAAAGCAGCCCTGAATTCAGCATGCGAGACTTGTTCATTAAAATGGTCTGCGGGAACTAGTGGTGCTTGTGGATTCCCATTCATGTTACCATCTGCATTTCTATTCCTCTTTCTGTTGGCTCTTCTAGGAGGCATTTTCTATAAATGTGTAGAGAACGAGTTAGAAGAAGATTTTAGTAGAGTTCACACTCTATCGTACGATATGAACATGAAAGAAATGAAACTTTTTCCTAAAATGTTTCATAGCCTCTCACTCTTAAGTGTGGCGCGCTTCTCACCCTTGAACAAGACTCTACTAAACGCATCTTTAAGACACCCTAAGACACTTTAATCCTAATGCTCTGAGTCCAAGTTTGTCACGATCTGAGACTACCCCCTAATTATAACACTGTGCTTAGAGCTACAAGTGACCCACCAAGCTAGCCCATGGCCTGGCATGACACTATAAATACTGAAATAATCTGGAAATCACCTATGTTGAAGTTAATAATCTGGATAATAAGTTTGGCAATACACCCAAGTGACAATATCGAAGTAAAACTCATAAGGCTAACATCATAATCTAACTGACTGTCTGACATAAATAATATGTTGAAAATCTAATTGTTTGTCTGAAAGTCATTAAATCATATGAGTTGTTGGGACAAACCCCCAACTAACTCCAACTGTCTGAAACTAAAATAGTATAAAATGAAATACTGATAACTAGTCCTAGAATGATGAGGACTCACCAAAGTACTACAATCGATGTAATAGGAGATCGTACTAGGCGTGATCCGAATGCTGAATGTCGAAACCTATATTATAAGACAATATAGTGCAAAGGAAAGTATGCGATCATTAGATGGGATAGGAAAATAACTGAAGTAGGTTGAACATAATACATGTGGCATGAATAAACTAATGCAAGACCAAGAAATAAACATGTACTGATAGATAAGCTAAAATACTGAATACATGGTCAAGCTAGGTCTGATACTAAACTATGGGAGCTAATACTAACCAACATACCCCATTTGAGCTAAGTAGAGCCCAACTAGTAACCCCTGGTGGATGGGTATTCAGTACCTTGTCAAGGGTAGGAACACTAATTGATGTGGATCCAGTAACTAATGTCCAAAAGGACTATAATATTAACCTATGGTGGCAATGTAGTTCTGGGACTTGGGTTATAGTAACCCTTCTCCTCTCGATGCTAAGTACTACTCCAAACTGAAGGTAAACTGATATACTGAAATGCTCAACAATAATGATTTTCTCAAACTGAAAGATAAGTGCTTTATCTGAAAGCATTCTAAATCATGAAAACTGAATGATTGAGTAATCAGCTGAAAATTCATGATACCCTAGGTCATCGGGTGTTCATAACCCGCCATCTTAGAAGAATGCAACTACAAATGGCAATTCTATATACTGGCCACAATATGAAATTCCATAACTCAAGCCCAAAATCAAGGATTATTCAATATAATAAGAGTTCATAATCATGATTATGTAAAGGTTCTAAAATTCATGGGATAACATATATTCATGGTTCAGTCAAAGCAAGAAACTTAAGACTAAAAAAATTCACACTTTCCATGGAAACCCTAGGGTTGAAAGGTGAATTAAACTTGAGGAATTTGAGTTAAATTTGGGACTCAACGAGTGAGAAGAACCCATTGATGAAATCCCACATACCTGGTTATGAAATCCTTGGAGAAATATTTTGAATTAGAAGCTTGAAGAAGATGAACCCTAGTTGCCTAAAGAAGAGAGAAATTGCCTCTTTTTTCTTGTGAATGCTAAGTGTCGATTGTTTTTGAGTAATGAGGGATTAGGGAAAATTTTAGGCTTAATAATCAGCTTTGGAGGACTTAAAAGATGTAGTTTAGATGTCAAAAAAGTGGGAAAAGACCGAACTGGCCTTATAAAAACATGCTGGAAAAACTGCTGGGAGGAACTCACGAGACCTTTCCACGATCATGGGTACTACCTACTATCGTGGGTTGTGATTGTGGTATGGATTGGACTTTTAGGTTATCTGAACATGATCATATGAGCCATGGTACAATCATGGGACCCACTCACAATCGTGCCTTGGTTCGTAGCTTGGAAGTTCAAGCCGGATCAAGTTTCAAAGTCACGATCGTATGTTGTGTGAACTAATTTTGGTCAACTGATGATGCCTACCAGTATGTGTGGTGTACAAATACTACTCTTGCTATATCATCTTTGGGGTGTAGGTGTGTTGCAAGTTCATTGAATTTTCTTGGTTAAGTGGCGAGTATCCAACATCAACTTCTACATATCTTATTCCCCAAATAGAAGTTGTGTCTTTTATTTCTTGTCCTCACTCTATATATAGGAGTTTTTGTATATTTCTAAACTAGGTCCTTGGGAAATTATGTAATTCATTAAGTTGAAAGTTTGTAAAGGTTTTTGAGATGACTATTAAGATTATGTATTTAAATTGGAGCTCATTATGACCATGTTGGTTCTCAAGAAATTTCGCGTTATAAATAATGGGGTAGTAAAGGGTTCTCTTATCTAGTTAGAATAGAGTAGGTACCCGCACGACCTCGTAATTTGGGTCATGATAGAAGTATGGTTGGTAGTATCATGTCCCTAATTCAGGAAGTGCAGGAAGTCTATGAGAAACTTAGACATAGTTATTATGTTTTCTCTTCTGCTAATGCAGGAAGTGGAGAAAGAATACAAGATGTCGTCAACTAAACTACACAAACCATGATTCCAGTTAAGTTTCTTCAATTTACAAAGGCTATTCTACATTATTTATCCAAATGAAACTTGATTTACATTTTAATTATGAAATTTTGACTTTTTTCATAAAGTAGTGGAAAATAATGAGTGACGGTGTAACGCCTTGTATCATGAGTCTGCAACACTCAAAACTTTTGAGGTATGATTTGAGTTGTTCCACATATGTGGATAGACCCATAACCGATGAATTATATTTGTACATAGGTGTTAAGACCATTTTTTTAGTGTGGAAAGTGCATTGGATATCAATTAAGGTCATAAAAACCTCTGGTACTAAGTTGAGTTGAGAGTCTTCCTACCGATTAAGTTTTCATATTAGTGCTTCCTTAAGTTAACTTCAAAAGAGTACTCCTCCTACAACATGAAGAGTTATATGGCCCAATACCTACCAAATTAAAAGTTTTTGAGTCTTCTTTTCAACACCACCGACGGTTCATTAATTTGAGTCTGGAGTAAAAAGTTAAGATTGTTTTACAAGAATAGACTCAATCTACCAGATTTTCATGAACAGATCATGGTTCATGAACCAGGTCCATAGGACGTGGTTTGTGTAACACCCCGTACTTTTATAACCTCACTTTAGACCTTGGGATCATACCTATATAGGTGTTGAGATGTCATGCATATGTGTTTTATAGTGTCATTGGTGAAACATTTGATATCGGACTTACCATGTGGGATTAGACCTTCGTAGGAGGTGTTTTGTGATTTCGTGGAACATTTGGGTAAGAACTCGTACACATTTTAACCTCATTTGGTGACTTTAAGTCATGTTTACTTGATGGTTAAGATCACTAAGTAAGTATTTTGTAGTGTTTTGATAAGGGATTGGACGATACGTAAACGTTGGATAAGTGGCCGGAAATTTCAGCAAAGGGCTGAAACTTGCGCCACTACCCTGTTTCAGGGGTGTGGCGCAAGCCACCTGCAGCCAAGAAGTTCAGAGGGCAGTGGATTCTTGCGCCACTGCCTTGTTTTTCAGCAGTGGCGTAAGGCACAACAATTGTGCCTTTCCGGCGTCGTTTCGTAACGCAATTCTACGATGATTTCTCGATGGTTTCTTTTGGATCTTTGGAGTTAATTGAGCATTGTTAAAGCTTCAAACACTTCAATATACTCCTACATACTCCTACATGATCAAATCATGAAATGTGAAGAGTGATCCAAAATGTTCAATGAAGCCAAGGGCGACTAGAATTCCAATTTTTGCGATCGAAAGGACGAATGAGAATTGTTTAAAAGAATATTGTCGTGACATGATGATAGACTGACGGAAAAGAAGGAGATAATCAAAGACTTAAATCAGTTAGCGAGCTTGGGAGTTCGCCTTATTGAATCCTCAGATGATAGAGTTATTGTGCATAATGCAGCAGAATCCTCCTTGATAGCTGAAGTGAAAGAAAAGCAATTTGTGGATTCTATTTTATTGCAGCTAAAGGAAAATGTGCAGCAGAATTTGACCAAGGCATTTGATATTACACCGGAAGGGGTGCTTCAATGTCAAGGGAGAACATGTGTACCGGACATAGATGAGCTGAGGACACGAATAATGATAGAGGCGCACCATTCGCGCTATTCCATTCATCCGGGTGCTACTAAAATGTACCATGAATTGAAAGAAGTGTATTGGTGGGGCAACATGAAAAAGAACATTGCAGAATTTGTCGCGCAATGCCCAAATTGTCAACATGTGAAAGTGGAACATCAGAAACCGGGAGGTTACATGCAATGTATCAATCTTCCAGTCTGGAAGTGGGATATGATTAATATGGATTTCATTACGGGTTTACCTCGTACATTGCGGAAGTTTGATTCCATATGGGTCATAGTGGACCGACTTACTAAATCAGCGCATTTTCTACCGGTCAAGACGACCTATACAGTTGAGGATTATGCAAAGTTGTATGTAAAGGAGATAGTACGATTGCATGGTATTCCACTCTCTATCATATCAGACAGAGGAGCACAGTTCACAGCACACTTTTGGAAATCTTTTCAGCGGAGTTTAGGTACTCAGGTGAATTTGAGTACGGCTTTCCATCCTCAGACTGATGGACAAGCAGAACATACTATCCAGACACTTGAAGATATGCTACGAGCTTGTACGTTGGATTTTCAAGGTAGTTGGGATGACCATTTGCCTCTTATTGAATTTGCATATAACAATAGCTATCATTCAAGTATTAAAATGGCACCCTATGAAGCTTTGTATGGGAGAAAATGTCGATCACCAATTAGATGGTTTGAAGCAGGTGAAACTGCTTTACATGGGCCAGATATTGTCCACCAAGCCATGGATAAAGTTAAAGTGATCCAACAACGGTTACAAACGGCTCAAAGTCGTCACAAGTCATATGCCGATGTTAGAAGAAGAGGGCTTGAATTTGCCATAGGCGATTGGGTGTTTTTAAAGGTGTCACCGATGAAAGGGGTAATGCGGTTCGGAAAGAAAGGGAAATTGAGTCCACGTTACATAGGCCCCTATGAAGTTATTAGAAGATTTGGGCAAGTCGCATATGAATTAGCCTTACCTCAAGAACTTTCCTCCGTCCATCCGGTCTTTCATGTGTCGATGCTTCGGAAATGCATAGGAGATCCGTCTCGTATTTTTCCCATAGAGGATGTTCAAGTTACAGAGGATCTCACTTATGAAGAGGTGCCCATTGCTATCCTAGATCGACAAGTAAAGAGATTGAGGAATAAAGACATAGCATCCGTAAAAGTCCTTTGGAGAAACCAACACGTAGAGGAGATCATATGGGAAGCGGAAGAAATGATGAAATCCAAGTATCCCCATCTATTTCCCATGGACCAAGAAGTTCACAGTGCGGAGGCGGAACAATAACAAGTAAGTATGTAAAAGCATTATGTGAATGTGTATAGATGCATTTGTTGTATATAAGACAATGTTGTTAACATTCGAGGACGAATGTTTCTAAGGGGGGAAGAATGTAACACCCCGTACTTTTATAACCTCACTTTAGACCTTGGGATCATACCTATATAGGTGTTGAGATGCCATGCATATGTGTTTTATAGTGTCATTGGTGAAACATTTGATATCGGACTTACCGTGTGCGATTAGACCTTCGTAGGAGGTGTTTTGTGATTTCATGGAACATTTGGGTAAGAACTCGTACACATTTTAACCTCATTTGGTGACTTTAAGTCATGTTTACTTGATGGTTAAGATCACTAAGTAAGTATTTTGTAGTGTTTTGATAAGGGATTGGACGATACGTAAACGTTGGATAAGTAGCCGGAAATTTCAGCAAAGGGCTGAAACTTGCGCCACTACCCTGTTTCAGGGGTGTGGCGCAAGCCACCTGCAGCCAAGAAGTTCAGAGGGCAGTGGATTCTTGCGCCACTGCCTTGTTTTTCAGCAGTGGCGCAAGGCACAACAATTGTGCCTTTCCGGCGTCGTTTCGTAACGCAATTCTACGACGATTTCTCGATGGTTTCTTTTGGATCTTTGGAGTTAATTGAGAATTGTTAAAGCTTCAAACACTTCAATATACTCCTACATACTCCTACATGATCAAATCATGAAATGTGAAGAGTGATCCAAAATGTTCAATGAAGCCAAGGGCGACTAGAATTCCAATTTTTGCGATCGAAAGGATGAATGAGAATTGTTTAAAAGAATATTGTCGTGACATGATGGAATTACGTAAACATGAGATATATGGTGAATAATACATGGAAGTTCATGGATATGTGTTATTGGTCCCAATTTGAGGCCCAAAAATGGAAGAAAATACATGGGCCCAAAGGCAAAAATGATCCATTCTTGCAATAATTGACCAAGTGAACATATCCCTTAATGCCACATGGGGCTAAGGATGACCTTGGGTCTATATAAATCCCCCAACATCAGATTTTTATTCACCAAAGTCTCTCATCACTTTTGGATATTTTACAAACATTTCTTTCATGTCCAAACCCTAAAGCAAATAAACCCTAAGGCATAGTTGGACAAGATCATCCTATTCCAAGCTTTGGTAAGTGTTTATTTTCATGGATTAACATATTATATGCATGGGAGATTATGTATATTATGCTAGTTGTGTTGGCAAGATGATGAATAGTGTATTTTTGCCTTTGGTGAAAGATGTGTCATCTTGGTAATTTGAACTTGAATTAGGCCTTGTGCATTTGATGAAAAAGCATGGTATGGACAAAATATGAACATGTATGGTGTTATTTTTGGCATTAAATTTGTTCTTGGCTAAAAGTGGAAATTATGGGATTTTGGCCGATATGTGTTATGAGTTGAATTAAGGTGCTTTGATGGATTATTTGTGATGTGTTATGGATAAGAAAGTGTAAAGGAGAAGTATTGTGGTGAAATGTATTGATTTTCATGTATTGGTCAATGTTGGGAATATTATGGAATTTTTGGAATAATAGTATGATCAATGGTTTTGTCAAGGGGAAATGACATGTTTAAAGCCAAACATGTAATTCATTGACATGGTATGCATTTGTAAAGTAATTGGTGGTTAATATGAATTTCGTTATATATTTGTAGAGTGACACATAAAGAAGGAGAGGGATTATTATCTACGCATCTAAGGTTGTATATTCGTATTGCGAATCCAAGGTATGTAAGGTTACTTTGTCCGTATCTTTCTACGGCCAATAGTGTTCACATTGACATTTCATTATTTCTATTCCGAAATGTACTAAGGTATCCCATATGCACTTATCCATGGTCATTGTCATATATTTCCTACTCATTGAGCAATTGTGAATTCCATTTCTCATATTCATGGTTAATGTTCCAAAAGTTCAAATAAGGTTATGTTCCAATGTTTCAATAGTGACTATACTTGTGTCTCTTGTTCATGGATTATTGTCCAATGGTTCCAATGGTATCATGGTGCTAGTAATGTTATATTTCTCATTGATATTTATTCACATGTCCTTCACTTATTGGTCAATGATTCAAAGTTTCCAACAATGTTGTGTTCCAAAGTTCCAAAGTGATGTTATGACTATCAAAGTATCAATCCCAAAGTAATGAACAAAGTAATGCAAATGTGGTCAATGATCAAGTACGGGTGGCAAGTCTAGGGGCGTAAGCCTAGCTCGACTCGATCCCGAGATATGGATTTATGGGTGGCAAGTCTAGGGGCGTAAGCCTAGCTCGACTCGATCCCGATGCATTGATGTATGGGTGGCAAGTCTAGGGGAAAAAGCCTAGCTCAACTCGATCCCTACACAATGATATGAGATGAAAGACCCACTGATCAGTCGGGGCCCGGGTACATTGTGACATATGTGATAACCAGTGAGCATTGTGATAAAGAAAGTAATGAAACCAATGAAAGCAATCCACATGGTTTCCAAAACGTAACATGGTGACTTATTCACATTGATTATTCATATGTTTTGAGTTCATTAAAATATTCATGTGTTGTACAGTTTCATCTGAGCCTTGCATACTCAGTACTTATTTCGTACTGACCCCTCTCGGGGAATTTACCTTACTTGCTGCAGGCGCAGGTCCCAGTAGGCCTCCCCAGTAGATTGCCAGTGTTAGCAGTTCCTTGGTGAGCTCCAGTTAATTCGGGGTTTCTCCGAGTCATAGTAGATATATGTTTTGATGATGTACATGTTGTATAAAGCGGGGACTTGTCCCGACTTTTGGTTTGTTTTGGTCAATGCTCTTGTTAGAGGCTTTTGTAGACGGATGTGGGTGTATTAATGTAAAGGACATATGTTGTTTTGACTGGATGGCCTCAACGGCCATGTTTCATGTGTATGTATAAATATGTCTCATGTTTTCCTTTATTCATCTTTCATGTTCTTATGCAATGGTGGTTATGATTATGATATGCATATGATTGAACATAGGCACAGGTTGGTTCTCTCGGGCCTTATCGGCTACGGGTGCCAATCATGTCTCGATGGGATTCGGGGCGTGACAGTTTGAACCGTGAAAACTGTCCAAAGAGTTAAAAAAATCCCCGTGAACGTGGTCCATGTACTATGTAATGGGTCGTACAATGTAAAATTTTCTCAATTTCATTTTAAATGAGGGTATTTTAATCCTAAGACCTTTGGGAAACTATCTAAATGAATTTAAAACATCCTAGAAGGGTATAAACTATCAAAAATATCGATTCACTTATCCCCACCCCTTTCCCAAGTTCCTAAGAGAAAAATCTCTTCTACAAGACATAGGAATTCAAGCAAAAAGTTTTTCCATGTCCTCTTTCAAGTTTCTTTTTCTTCCCCGGTGTATGTAAGACTACCATCATCATGTATTTATTAAAATTTCATTCTTCTTCAAGTCAAATAATTCTCATGATGAACTAGGGTTAGGACAATTCTTAAGATTTTGATATTTAGACAAATTCTTCAAGAAAACTTCGTAGAATTTCTATGGCAAACTTCCTACTTCATATTTACTCTAATTTATGTAATTTATGAGAACTATTGTGCATGAATTCAAGAATTATGAATATTATGACTTATGAAATAATGTAATTTATGGAATTCTTGAACCTCAATATTATTGATTGAATGATATGGAATTTTGCCCTGAACCCTATGAATTTTCTTGAATTTCCCCCAACTTGATAAATTGTTAAAGAATGGATTCCATCATCTTTGACATAAACTCTTTTTTGTTCTACTTTTCAACTAAAAGATGTGATCTTGTTTTCTGACATAGGATAGAGATCACTCCACAAGTTGGAAAACTCTTTTCATGTGTCCTAAAATAGACATATTATGGATCTTTGCTAGCATATCATGTCATGTATGTCTTATGCCCGACAAGATATAAGATGGATTAGCAGATCAGGCTAAGATCAGACTATATGTGCTCATATGGTGGTTTATGTTATGTAGGTTCACCACTTACTCCCGATGTCGCCCAAACTATACCTAAAGAAAAGTATAAGAACCCAACTAGGTTGGGGTCGATCCCAAAGGGAATAGGATGAAATTAGGTTAAGTGCTTTTATGAGTAATTGGCAAGTAAGTAAAAAGGAGGGTTTTTGTAAGAAAATAGCAACAGTAACTATTGTTGATTTTCGTATTTGTAATCAATATGAGGAATACACTAGGACTGTGATCCCCAATGATTCCTTAACTCCACCGGTCGCTTGTGCTGGCAAGCTGTCCCGCTGTGTTGCATGCAAAATCTAACAAGTTAGGTTCATTTAAATGCCTCTCGACCTTGGTTAGAGGAATTTCACTCTTCTCCTCTCGGTTTCTGAGTTTCGCACTACTAACCCTTGTTCTGGATCTCAGATAACTATTCCTGTTATGGCTCAAGTTATTAGATGAAGGTTGATAGCTTCAAATCTTTGTTGTTATTTCCTTTTCCCAATCTCTACCTCTCTCTCAAGCAAGTCTAGAATACAGGAGTTTCTAACGTTTGCAACTATTAGAAGATTAATCACAACAAAAGAAATAACAATACATGCATTCACACCGGTTCAGAATTTATTTGTACTTAACCCATTTCGTTAATTCCTCATGGTTCACACAACCCTAGTTGATGGGTTTAGTTACTCAAGATTGCAAGAAAAAAAGAAGAATTAAATAATGAAAATATAGTTGTAAACTCACAATAAGAAGAAAACTCTGAAATCTCAATATAAATGAAAACCCTAGAATCGATATTCCAAGATTACAAAATCAATAATGTGTTTATGAACTCAAAATAATGAAAATATAATCCAAAACAATGTAATTGTCTCCTCCTGAACATAGGACAACATAAGGGTATTTATAGATACAAGGTGAATCCTATCCTAAACAAAGTAGGAGAAAAAAAGTCGGCAGCATTCCACAGTTCTGTGACTTGGTATCGTGGACCCAACCCACGTCACGTACGTCCATCTCATGGAAATCAGGCCATTTTACAACTTTCAGGAGTTGACCCACGGTACCAACCTACGTGGAGTAGGTTGAATCACGAGACGTGAGTCCTTGTCGTGGGTCACTCCCCCGGCTTCAACTTGGCTCTTTCATCTTCCAATGCTCTAGTTTAGTGCATGATTCTTCCCTTATTCTCTATTTTGCCTCCTCCAACCTATTTCCCTATAAGATAGGACAGAAAACACATCATACCAACCAAACATACCCAAGTTATTGCATATTTTCCTTGTTTTAAGCATCAAAATTGCCATGAAATCATGGCACATCAACACCCTCAACTTAGAATTTTTGCATGTCCTCAGGCAAACAAAATAAAATAAACACAATCGATGCTTAACTAAGAGAAACCTAAGGGACCTACGATAGTCGACTTATTGCTTTTGGCACCAAAACTTTTTTGAACCCTCCTACTTGTAAATCAAAACCATGGTGTGTATACATGCAACATATTATCATGACACGTAAAGGATCAAGTGATGGCATCAAATTATGAACAAACAACTAAGCATATATGCAAATGACATTATCCGAACAAATAGAAGCTAACAATGAAACCCATTTACTCTCATAACAAAATGTTGTCCCATACACACAAAGTATACTAATGAACATTAAAGTAGAGACGGGGTCAAAACACTCTCTCTCACAAAGAAGTTCAAACAGTATGGGTGAAATACCATAGGCTTGTCCTTATTTTCTATGCCTTAGGTATTCAAACAGTTGGACTAGGATCACTATAGGACTTTCATCGGCTTGTAATGTAGGCCTGGGGACGGGTGTGGTACTTATTGATATGGTAACTCAACCCTCCTTGACACCACACTATTTTTGGATCCACTTTCCAACCATTCTCATTTTACTCTCCCTTATTCTCCTTTATTTATTTTCAGAGTTTGAGTGTGATTTTCTTCATACTTTCAAAACACAATTTTTTTTTCTTTTTCTTTTTCTCTTTTTTTTTGCAATTTATATTTATTTCACTCATCATTTTTTTTCTTCACACCTAAATTTGTTCTCTTTATCTTTTACTAATCCCTTCTTCATACCCAAGTCAAATTACACACCCCTATAATAGCCACCCTCAACTTAGGCGATTTGCTTGAGTTGAGGTACACAATGTCCAAGAAGGGACCAGGGCCAAGATAGTTTCATTGTAAGTGAAAATGGGAAGGTGAATAGACTAATGAAGGAAACAAGTTAATTAAGGCTCAAACTCGGGATCAAGGGATACTTAATTCATTTGGTTGGACATTTAGGCTAAAAGTGGACTCATTCAAGAACGGCCTATGATCCTTTCCTAACCACTATTCTATAACCTAGGCAAGACTAATCGGGCAAGTTCTGGATCGCACACATAAAGTGAACTAGCTAATGACCTCACACACACATAGCACAGGGTTACACTATCAACTACTACCTATCCAGTTCATGCATTGCTAGCTACCATCATGTTGCCTATAGTACTAATGCCATAACAAGATCCATAGCTGTTACAAATTAACATGCTACACACATACTCCAAAACAAAAAAATTTAGGAGGGGTGTCCTTTAAACAATCAAAAAGCATCATTATAAAAAAGTTGTTCAAAACTAGACTGCCCTAAGGTTCCCCTATTTTTCTCCTAATTAAATATGAAAATACATAAATAATATAAATAACAACCTAAACATAACGGTTCTACTATGATAGCACACTTGGGGGAAAAGAAAACACGGCAACAAAAATCCCCAAGTGGTGGTATACCCCCACCCCCAACAAAATAATGATTCACTATCCTCAATGCACAGTTATCAATATGATAAGAGTAAAGGAGTGAAGACATACCTACGGCACCCTCGGTACCGAATGTGGGCCCATCTACAGTGGAATCATCTGTTTACTCTCTGGGCTCCGTGCTAGGTGCAGACGGTGGAGGGGGTGGTTGACTAGAGGATGCACCCAGTGCTCTCTGATTATGAGCATTCTGACTGGCATGGTACTCTACTCGAGAGGCCTTAGTCACCCTCCGTAGATCATTATCAAACTCGTCTTCACTATCAGTCTGACCCTCAGGACTCTGTGGCCTCTTGCCTCTAGCAATAGGAGACTCCTCGTCAGCAAACAAATCCACCTCAAAAATCTTTGTTGTAGGTATGGTGATGGTATGGGTGGAATGATTGGAGTATAGCTAACTGCTAAATATTGAACCTCTACCCTCAATGCAACCACCTCCTTTGTCAACCCCGTCAAATTTGGTATATAGGCCTCTCTCAACTGGCTTCCCATCCAGTGCTCAAAACTATCAATCTGCCCATGCAGCTCACGCATAAACCTCTCTATAGCAATAGTCATGCGAGCCTCAACTCTCACCTCTGAAGCATCTATTGCAGTCCAAACCTATGGCTTAAGTTGAGAGACCAACTTAGCAATCTGGGCCTCTGTGTGAGCCTATCTCTCAATAGTCTGCTTCTGTCTATCCAATAATTACTGCAAAAACTCTCATAAAACTGCAACCATGCAAGACGGGGGTGGTGGTGTGGTAATACCTATTGCCCCTTCATCAACCACGGGGTCTGTGCCCTAAGTAGGCAACCTCCAAGCCTGGGGCTCACTAACTGGTGCTGAAGTGTTAACCCATTTCTCTTGATCCACTTGCCCTTTAAAAAGGACGGCGCCTGATAAAGTAGAGGGCTGAGACCTCCTCTGGGAAACCGAGATAGCACCTCGCTATTGCATCAACCCTATATTAGCTATGTGGGTTACCTCAATGTTGTGATCTACTACAGACATCGTAACCACACCAGCACTATTACATAGGCCCTGAATCAGACAGGGAAAAGGGATGCTAGTAAAGTATCTAAAGGCGCACTTATGAATCTCCTCAATAATGTAGTGGGTGATGTTGATGTCATATTTGACAATGTTGCTCGCTACCAAAATAGCTCAGTTAAGTGTAAGAGAATTATCTACACCTGTGGGACCGAGATGATATCGTAAAACTGACCACCAAAATCTGCCCACAAAGTGAAGCGAGGACTTCTTAATATCCAACTTCTCAGCTACCCATCTAGAATCTATGGCATCCTCAGCGATATACTGTGCAACCCACCGTAGTAGCTCCAAGCACTGATTGGCATCCTTTATTTTGTTTCTATTTTTCACCATCTTCATGCGGTGATCAAACTCAGCAGTACTACCTGGAAGTGCACGTTCTACACCAAACAAGAACCTGTGGATAATCTGCTTAGATATGTCTACTCTAGTACCATAAATGAAAACGTGAGTTAAAGCTGGTTGATCTCGATATTGTTGCTCATTTGGTGTAATCAATGCAATTAAAGCAGTATATGATGCATAAAACTCATGGACCATCTCTGAGTTGTAGCTGCCAGAAGGCTCCATCATCCACCTGAATCCATAGCGATCAAACACTGACTTAATCTTGGGTAGTGCCTTTAACTCATTTATCCAATACCGAGGCTCCTCAGTGATATTTCTTCTACACGCACCCCGCTTAGCCGGCTCTACATCCCTATCATAAATGGCCTTCATATCCTGAACACACCACCTCTTATTTTCCCTTCGTGCTGCAGTTGCGGCCTGCTGGGTAGCCAACTGTCTCTGTGAGGAAGTCTTGGAATCCTGGACACCAGTACCAGAAACAGATGTTGTCTCATCAGACTCACCACTACCACCGGACTCAGAATCATCCGCACCCGAAGCAATCTCATCGGTCCTAGAAATAGACTGGTCCATAAGCTAAACTAGTCTGAATCATCCCAAATGACTTAGACCCTTATAGGGAGACGCATAAGTTTATGCATATTGGTTTAATTCAAGTAGCTTAATAACCAAACCATTTTGAATGATGACTTTCTTGAATAAATCAAGGTGTTTAAAATGGGTTTCAATATTTATTGAATACACCAATATGTCATCAATGTAAACAATTATAAAATTGCTATATGGAATGAATATATCATTCAGAATTTTCTGAAATTCAGAAGGAGCATTTTTAAGTCCAAAGGGCATTACATTCCACTCGAATTGCCCCACTGGTACATTAAAAGCAGTCTTATACCTATCCTGCTCCTTAATTTGAATCTGCCAATATCCAGATTTCAAATACCAAAGTATTGAGTTTGTATCAAAATTTCCAGATGTTATAACTAATAAAACTCAGCTTCAAAGATTTTTGGGAAGTTTAAATTATATTTCTCCTTTTATCAAAGATTTGGTAAAAGACACTGCTATTTTATATGATAGATTAAAGAAAAACCCTACAGTATGGACTGATGAACATACCCAAGCTGTCAGGAATATTAAGACTAAAGTTAATAACTTGCCATGTCTTACTCTTGCTAATCCAAATTGGATAAAAATAGGTCAAACTGATGCTTCAGATATTGGTTATGGAGGAATATTAATACAGTATTCCTCTAAAAATAAAAAACAAATATATCTTGTTCAATTTTTACTCTGGCAAATAGACTAATAGTCAAAAAAACTAGACTTTCTCCAATTCTGGTTTCTACTATCCCTTAAAGCTGCTATAAAGCTTTCAGGCAGACCTCTTAACGTCAATGGTTTAAAAGCTACTTGAATTAAACCAATATGCATAAACTTATACGTCTCCCTATAAGGGTCTAAGTCATTTTCAGATAATAACCTATAAGTAGCATGGTCACTATCCACCGTCAAAGTTTCTTCGGTTGTCTTAACAATTTGTTTCAAACCAAGTTTCTCAAAAGTACCTAACTGGTATATTACCTTAGGTTGTATCTTAGGGATACTCCATTTATTAAGGAGATCTAGGTGTTGAGGCATATCATATTCCTCTTTTCTAATGTTCTTCACAGTAGATCTTCTCTTGATGATATTCATCTAGCAGAGAAGTGTTAGATTAGACTTATCTGGACCTGTTATGGAACATGGCTCTGATACCAAGTTCTTAGGACCTTTCACCGGGATAACAGCATTGGGAACCTCTTTACAGGAATAGACCCTCAAACTGGATGATATAGTAAACCACGATCCCAAAACAACCCTTAAAACCCATCCTCTCGGCTAACCGAGTGCAACAGGACCACCGTTATGTCACCATAACACCATATCATCGAACCGAGCATCCAAACCTTACCCAACCATTACCCTAGCTCTAGATCTGATCATCTAATATAGGAGCCTTCTCCATAGTAGACTAGTCCATCATAGTCTAACACTTAAGGAATTAACCTGTCATTTAGGCTAATTAAATAAAAGTATTTATTTTTAAACAAAAATTAAATATCTACCTTGAAGATAAAAGGTTGTCACCAGTATAGAGAGATTTAAGAGAAAATTTTAAACTCTTATTATGAAAATATGTTTTTACAAGAGAGAAAGAAGGGGTTCAAAAACCTGCCTCTACCTATATTAATCGAATCCTTATATAATGGATTCAGGGAGCTATCGGACAAAACCAAAAGTAATTGGGCCCAAGTGTGGTCGACAAACAAAATAAAAAGTCGTGCTCATGTGGCCGAAAAAAAAAAAAAGATAAAAAGATAAATAGTCGATCATATTTGGCCGACAAAGAAAAATGTGACCATATGGCCTACAACTTTATTAAAGTTTTTTGTCTTTTTACCCCAATAATTTCAATTGTAGGGCCTTCCTCTAGACTTTTCCTTTTCCTTTGTTGTCTTTTGCGGAGCTGGAAGATTCTCCAGTCTTTTCTTTGAAACTTTGGAGGAGTAGGCCCAGATTGTCCAAATCAATCTCACTAGTGCTATGAACACTTTGTCCTTCTCCTGTTAAATATTCGTCACCATCTCCTTCTTCTGTATTACTGATGGATGCCATGGATATATCATCTGGTAACTCAATGTCCAGATTCTTCTGCAAGTCCTTTTTAATCTCGTCCGTATATGAGGTGAGAATCTCTAGTTTGGTCATGGTCCCTTTCTTCATTTGAAGTTTTCTAGAAATTTGTTTAAAGGGACTATTTTCATCTTGTCTTGCAGCTGATTCCTGCAAAGTTGTATATTCTTGGACAGTCTGTTGAATATTATCATAAGTTTGTTGTCCATGAATCTTGCTATCATTATCTTTTTGGACCATTTTAGTGCAGAACTGTTTCTCTTGTAAAAAAATCAGGAAGACTATTAGTCGCTCTTTTCAGATATTGTATTTCAAAATGAAGGGGCTAATAAGGCTTGCCACCTTGGAAACATTTGTTTAGAAATATCATGCTTAATATCTTTATTAAAGATAAATTTTGCTGCTTGACAATCAGTTCTTATAAAGAACTTTTGATTATATAAATCACCTTGGAATTTATTAACACATTTTACTATAACAAGGATCTCTTTAGCTACCCCTCCTGAAGTCAAGGATTTCAAATTGAAAAAATCTTCTAGTCTTATATCTATCCTGCTCCTTAATTTGAATCTGCCAATATCCAGATTTCAAATCAAATTTAGAAAATATAATTGAATCATGGAGTCTATCCAATAAATCGGGCAGCGTCCTCTATAATCCATTCTTTTGGAAAATCAATTTCATCCCATTTAATGGGTCTACGAGTAGTAACTTTTGATTTACCAAAATTTATTTCTATAAGAATCGTTTTGTTTTTAAAATCCATCATTCTGCACATAGGATTCAAAGTATATAAAGGCTTATAATAAATCCTATAAAATATACACATAACTTCAGTACCTGGTGCATAATTATAACCATGAAGCTTAATATTTAACATTAAAGCATTCAAAGAGTTGTTATCTGACAAAGAAATTTACAAATTAGGGTATGCATTGAAATAGACTGGTACATAAGCTAAACTAGTCTGAATTGGGGTTATTATGGCTGCTCCTACTATCCAACCAGTTTTATTAAAACTGTCAACATAGTCCCAGTAGTTAAATTTGACTGAAACTTTATTTTCAGGATGTATGTATCCCGACAGTTTTAATAAAACTTTTTTATATGAAAACCCCATAAAGAAACATTCTTGGTTCATAAAAATTTGTAACCAAGTATTTTTGCAAAATATTCCAATATGGTTTTCTAAATGGTGGACATTATATGGTCCAACGATAAATATTTTACGAGATTCTTATAAGGATCTTTATGTTAAATGGGTTGACGTTTCTCCTAAATTGATGGAGTTACAAAAACAAAATATTTTCTTTAAAGAAATGTCAACAATGTATTTTTTCATTGAGTTTTCAATTCCATGGATAATTAAATGGTCTGTTGAGATTGATGATACAGCAGAATTCCCTTGCCTTGAAAGAACTTAAACTAAAGTCAGTTCTACTATTAGAAGAATAAAAATGCTGGAATTCAACGAATTTTGTTGTTGAGAGTATATTCTCATAATGCTTCATGTATTTATAAGTATAAGCAGCATATGATACTGTGTTCAAATACCTTGACATTAATTTCCAAGGAGTATCTTTCCATTTAAGATCAGATTTTTTCAGTAGAAGTATAACTTCTCTGTTTTCTTTTAACTCATATACCTCAGTATTTTCATTGTTGTCATCTGTCAGCACTGAGGCGTAGCTTAGGGGCATATTATGCTCCTGTTCTTTTCTGGTTTTCATGAATTCTAGAAATTCCTCATACATAGGATGGTCCTTATCTAGACTAGATGTGTCTAGAATTTTAGAAGCTATAAGCTTTTGGTTTCTTATTTGGGTAAGGATATTTCCTCTGCCTCTGCCTTGTCCTCGGCCCCTACCTCTATTAGAGGCTGCTGAGCCTGAAAAACTTTCTTACCCCTGACTGCATCTTGAAATAATAAAATAGAGAGTTATTAACTCAAATGTTCTAGAGAAGCCATAATAACCCTATCTCCCCTATCATTTTTAAGCCTAAGGTCAATAATATCTTTTCTGACCCTATCGACTTTATCATGTAAAGACAGTATATGGTCTCCCAGCACACTCATATAAAAATCAGCATAATTTTGTTGTCTAAGAATTATATTAATATGCTTAACAGTAACATCCATAGTCTCATCTTCTAATAATTTAGAAAATGCTGAAAAATAGACAACTTTGTCATCTTTTTTTATTTGAAAAGATTGTTGGGGTGGGAGTGCAGATCTAGTAGTTTCAGTACTACTAAGTCTATACTCCTTTTCCAATACCGAGAGATATTTGTCCACATATTTAGCCATGAACCATGGGACAAATGCTATGATTTTATTAAAATCTGAAAGATCTTTTTAAAAGTCATTTTGAAAGAAATCAATTTCTTTTTTATTAAAATTGTCAAAAAACCAATTTCTGAAGTGGTCCCATTTGGGCTTTTTAAATTCTTCAGAAATCTTTTTTCTTGCCAGTGAACCCGGTCTAAAATCAATTTTCGTACTAGTCATTTAAACCAGTTGAAAAATTCATTTCTGAGGCTGTAGGATCCTCATCAGTAACTGGAACAGCAATATTATTCTTTCCAATCATAATATTACTAACCCTATTTTCTTCTTGTATTTGAAAAGTTGATGCCCTTGAAGGATAATCAATAATATAATCAACAGGAGAAATATATGAAGGCACCGATCTAGTTAATGAATAAGATCTATTTATTTTATTCAAAAATCTGATATTATTAGTTTCAAAAATTGGGTCTGTAAATTTAATTTTTACAGTACCATCTGTAGACTGTTCAACCTCAGTGATTTCACTAGTTGAATCAGCACATAAACCTACTCAGAGTATGTATTATTATCCCAGACCGACCAATTTTTGTTTAAAAATAAATACTTTTATTTAATTAGCCTAAATGACATGTTAATTCCTTAAGTGTTAGACTATGATGGACTGGTCTGCTATGGAGAAGGCTCCTGTATTAGATGATCAGATCTAGAGCTAGGGTAATGGTTGGGTAAGGTTTGGATGCTCGGTCCGATGATATGGTGTTATGCTGACATAACGATGGTCCTGTTACACCCGGTTAGCCAAGAGGATGGAGTTGAAGGGTCGTTTTGGGATCGTGGTTTACTGTATCAACCAGTCTGAGGGTCTATTCATGTAAAGAGGTTCCCAGTGTTGTTATCCTAGTGAAAGGTCCTGAGAACATATGGTTGCTCCTACTATCCAACCCCCTTCTGAAGTCAAGGATTTCAAATTGAAAAAATCCTCTGATTTAGAAAAGGTCATAGAAGCTAAGTTTAAGGATCTTAATAAAAAGGATTGCATCATCCTCGTCTTCAGTAGGGGGAGAAATCAGATGACTGAATAGGAGTCACCGATGTGGAAGGAGGCGGGGGCTGTGTAGTAGGCTGAGGTGCTCCCCGGGCTGCAGCCTGTGCCCTCGTTAGTTGTCCTGTGGCGCGAGGCACAAGAGCAGAATCATTCCTAGCGATCTCATAAACCTCTTCGAACCCACCTTTCTCCTGTTGCAAAGGCTCATCTCGCAGCCTTATTGTGAATTCTGGGTTCTTATTGTGGATTCGCGAAGAGGAACCCATATCTCCGCATTTCAGATTTCTTTTTTGCGGCATTTGGTTTAAATGGGTCGAGTTTACATTGGTTTAGGTCGGGTCGAGTTCATGGGTCGAGGGTAAGGGTTGATTTTAGGGTTTTCAAAATTGGGGTGTTTGGGGATTTAGGATTTTCGGGTATTAGGAAGTTAATATGGATGAATTTGTGTGTTGGGTACTTGGGAAAGGTAGTGAATTTAGGCTTTGAATTTTTAATTTGTAGCAATTTGTGTTCAAGGGATCGGATATTTAAAGTCTTGGAAGATCGAGTTTAGGGTTTTAGATCGGGTGGTGTTGGATTTTATAAGAAATAGGCCAAAATTTTGAGTTGGGTCGGATCAAATTTTCAGATTCAGAGTATTTCTGATTTTCAAGGTACCGACCCACGTCACGTGAATTGACCTACTTGACATGGGTCCCTGGCATAGGTTAAGTTCCTAAAAACATAAAATACCACCTGATTCCCACGGCACAGACTCACGTCACGTGGATCGACCTACGTCACGTGGGTACCTGGCATGGATTGGATTATGCAATTTGAACTTTTAGTCTGATTTCCACGGTACAAGCCCATGTCAAGTGGTTTGACCTAAATCACGTGGGTCCTTGGCGTGGTTTAATCTGCACACTTTTGAGTTCATATCTTTATTTTCAATTCACAAGTGGTATCAATCCTTGGGTTGCCTCCCAAGCAGCGCTTGATTTAATATCGCGGTACGACGTAGCTAGGTTGGTTAATCAGACTTCACCAACTAGCCCATGGGTTGCCTCCCATAAAGCGCCTGATATAACGTCGCGGCACGACCCAGCTCACTTGACTACTCAGAATTCATCAAGACTAAACTCCACACACGTCCTTATTTCCTCTGTGGTTCCCACATAGTGCTTTACACACTGTCCATTGACCTTGAACAGAACATTGTCATCACCTTTTAGCTCAATTGCTCCATGTGGGAATACCCTAACCACCGTGAATGGTCCAGACCATTTGTACCTTAATTTTCCAGGAAACAAACGAAGCCTGGAGTTATAAAGCAATACCAAATCTCCCGGGTGAAATTCTCGCCATTCAATCTTCCGATCATGATATAATTTCATCTTCTCTTTATACAATGCTGAACTTTCATAAGCCCAGAGATGAAATTCATCCATCTTATTCATCTGCTCTAATCATAATTTAGCCGCTTCACTTCATTCCAGCTTCAACCTCATCAATGCCCATAATGCCTTATGTTCAAGTTGGACAGGCAAATGGCACGATTTACCAAACACCAGCTGATATGGAGATGCACCAATCGGTGTCTTGAATACAGTTCGATATGCCCATAATGCATCATCCAATCTTCTTGCCCAATCAGTCCTATTAGAATTCACAGTCTTCGCCGAAATAGACTTAATCTCACGATTTGACACCTCAACTTGCCCACTTGTCTGAGGATGGTAAGGTGTTTCCACCTTATGTTTGACACCATATTTTTCAGCAGGGCTTTGAACAGCCGATTACAGAAGTGGGATCCTCCGTCACTAATGATAACTCGGGGTGTACCGAATCGTGAAAATATGTTCTTTTTCAAGAATGTCGTGACACTCCTTCCTTTATTATTGGGAAGCGCAATTACCTCCACCTAGTTAGAAACATAGTCAACAGCTACCAAAATGTATTTCATCACATGTGAGCTCACAAATGGGCCCATAAAATCAATTCCCCATACATCAAACAATTCGAGCTCAAGAATAGTTATCATAGGAAGTTCGTGTTTGCACGAGATTTCCCCTTGTCTTTGACATTGGTCACAAGCCCAAGCATAGTCATGAGCATCTTTATAGATGGTAGGCCAATAATACCCATATTGTAAGATCTTATGAGTAGTCCGCGCACCTCCATGATGACCCCTAGCTGGAAATGAATGTCATGCTTCCAAAATACTCATCATCTCGACTTCTGGAATACAACTTCGAATTATGCCATCCACACATACCCTAAATAAATAAGGCTCATCCCAAAAGAATTTTCTCACCTCATGCATGAATCTCTTCCTCTACTGATATGACATATCTTCTAGGACTAGATCACTTGCCAAAAAGTTGGCAAAAATTCTTGCAATAGAAGCACCCATCGAATCAGTCTTGGCTTAGCATCCTTCTTTGATATAAGATATCTAAGTGTTGTGTGGTCTGTATGCACAATTACTTTTGTACCAATCAAATAAGATCAAAATTTCTTGAAAGCAAAGACCACTGTCAATAATTCTTGCTCGGTTACAGTATAATTTTTCTGAGTTGGATTAAGTGATTTGCTAGCATAATAAATTGGATGTAGAATCTTCTCATGCCTTTGGCCAAGGACTACACCCAAGGCCATACTGTTGGTATCACACATAACCTCAAATGGTATCGTCCAATCTGGCGAAACAATGATAGGGGATAAAATCAACTTCTCTTTTAGACATTTGAACGCTTTTAGACAAGCCTCATTAAACACAAACTTCACCTCCTTCTCTAAAAGCTTGCATAATGGATGTGCAATCTTAGAGAAATCCTTGATGAATCTTTTATAGAACCCTGCTTGTCCCAAGAAACTTCAAATTCATTTAACCGAAATAGGTGGAGGTAACTTTTCAATCACCTCAATCTTGTATTTGTCAACTTCAATACCCTTCTTTGAGATTCAATGCCCCAATACGATACCCTCATTAACCATAAAGTGACATTTTTCCCAATTTAGCACTAAGTTGCACTCCTCGCATCTTTGCAACACATTAGCAAGGTGGGCCAAGCAGTCATCAAATGAGTCTCCCATAACAGAGAAATCATCCATAAAATCCTCAATAGTGTCTTCCACTATGTCGGAGAAAATGGATATCATGCAACGCTGAAAAGTGGTCAGGAGCAATGAAAATCTTATTATACCCTGAATAATCGTCAAGAAAACAATACCATCCTCTACTAGCAAGACGATCTAACATCTGATCCATGGTAGGAAAGTGATCATTTTTGGTCCAAGAATTTAGCTTTCGATAATCCATGCAAACTCTCCATCCAGTAACCGGCCTCATTGGTATTAACTCATTCTTTTCGTTGGGAACCACAGTGATTCCTCCCTTCTTTGGCACACATTGAACTGGGCTCACCCACTTGCTATCAGCAATAGGGTAAACCACACCCGCATCTAACCACTTGATGATTTCTTTCTTCATAACTTCTTGCATAGGTACGTTCAGACGACGTTGGAGCTCAATGCTTGGTATTCACTCAGGATCAAGCTGAATATTGTGAGTGCAGCTATCGGGTGGAATCCCATAATGTCAGTGATGGACCAACCAATGGCCCTCTTAAACCTTTCAATACTAAAATAAGAGCCTCTACTTTCCACTTCATTAACTTGGCAGAAATAATCATGGGCAAGGTGTTGTTGGCTCCCAAGAATGTATAGCAAAGGTGAGACGGGAGAGCCTTAAGCTCCAAAACTGGAGGCTCCTCAATAGAAGGACGAGCCGATGGGGTCACCCTATTCTTTAAATTGAGATCAAGTTTCTTCGGAGCATAAGTGTATGATCCCCTACCAACGAGTGTACCAACCATCTCATTGTACTCCTCAATACCATCACTATAAAAATTCAAAATCATAGCCGCAAGAGCTTCTACCCCCAACCTTTCTTTAATAGGAACGACCATGTCACTCTGATCAACCGTATCTATTACAAAAATCACCTGTATATCATTTGATTGCTTCATGGAATGGAAAATATTGAAAGTAACATGTTCATCATTTAACCTGAACTTCATCTGCCCAGATTCCATGTCAACCAATGCACGGCCAGTGGCAAGGAATGGTCTTCCCAAGATGATGGAAACCTTGAAATCAACTTCATAATCTAGAATCACAAAGTCACCCAAAAAGATGAACGATGCAACCTTCACCAAAACATCACACAAAATGTCCACCGGCTTTTACATAGTTTGAACCGCCATAAGAAGTCCCATAGAAATCAAATTTGGTGCACCCAATCCTAACTACTTGAAAATGGCTAGCGACATCAAGTTAATGCTAGCACCCAAGTCACACAGAGCTTTTGCATAATTATAGGACCCAATAGTATAAGGAATTGTGAAGGCTCCCAGATCTTCCTTTTTCTCGATAAGTGAACGAGAAGCAATTGCACTACAATTATATGTCGGCTCAAAACTGACAGTTCTCTTCTTCATCACCAAATCTTTCATGAATTTTGCATAACCTAGCATATGTTCTAAAGACGACAAGAGGAATATTTATCGATAACTCCTTTAACATTGAGATAAATTTGTGATATTTATGCTCTTCAGCTTTGTTTTTCAATCTTTAAGGAAAGGGAGGAGGAGGTCGAGAAATTTGTTTGAAAACTTGAGGGACCTCCTTTTCCTTCTCGTTATCAGATTTTACCTTTTTGTCAGCATCATGAGGCTTTTGAACGACATCACCCTTTGAATTATCTGGCTCTATCTCAGTTTCTATATCAACTATCATCGGCTCATCTTTCTTACCACTATCCAGAGGTATAGATGGGTCAGTCGTGCACTTTCCACTTCTAGTAGCAATGGCCAAACAATGATTATCATTCTTCGAATTCTGGACGGTGTTGCTAGGAAGGGTGCCTGGTTGACGCTAGTTTAATACCACCGATATCTGCCCAAACTGTTGCTCCAACTTTTTAATGGAAGTTGAATGAGATTCTACTTTCTGACTTATTCCTGAAATATCTAACCTAATCTCCTTCAAGCAACTCTTCTGGCTCTCTGACCCTTTAACAAGTTTATTAAGAAGGGCTTCCATTCTTGAATTTCCATAATCAGCATTGCGGTTCCCCGGTGGCACATATGTGCCACTATTCTCTTTATAATCATCCTTTCACCTCCAATCACCATCATGATCTCGTTCTCTGTCTCTATATCCTAACTTGTTATAATTGTCTCCATAGTATTTCAGACCTTGATTCCCTTGCCTTGAGTTCCAAGATTCTTAATTAGACCCTTGGCTCTTGGTTTGAAAATCTTTCACCTCTCGATCCAAGTACTTAGCCTCCTCATCAGATTCATAATCGTCATGCCTGGGTATTTTGCCTTGTGCACCTACGGTATGCACCTTCTCAGCAACTTCAGCCGTAATCTTTTTGGCTAATAAGCCAATTTCTGTCCTCAACTGTGCGACCTCTTGAGCTATAAATTCATCCAAAGCCCATTGTACTATCGAGGCTCCAATAGCATACGTCCCAGCAGGTTTATCTAACTCCCGAGTATGCCATTCTTAGTTGGTTTTAGTGATACGATCTAATATCTCTGAAGCTTGTTCCCATCTCAGACTCATAAATGCTCCGCCAGTGATAGTATTTGCTACATCCTTGGTATTGGCCTTTAAATCCCTGTAGAAGATCTCAAGTAAAATCCTACCACTCATCTTATGATTTGGAACATTCTCTAGGTTCTTCTTAAACTTTAGCCATGCCTCGTAAAGTGCTCAGAATGTAGTTGTCTGAAGGTGTAAATCTCATCATTCAACTATAGCATCTTGGAGGGTGGGAAAAATCTCTCTAGAAATTAATTTCTCAACTCTTGCCAAGTAGTGATAGAACGTTGTGTTAACTCGGCCAACCACAAAGTCACTTCTCCTGTTAGAGAGAATGGAAAAAATCTCAACCGAATAGCCTCTTGGTCAACTCCAGGCAAATTATATGAAGTTTAGACCCCCAAAAAATTTATCACGTACATGTTCGGATCATCTGTAGAAAGACCGACGAACACACCTTTCAAGTTTAGCAAATGGATCATGGCACTTGTAATGTCAAACTTAGTGCCCTGAGGTAACTCTGGTGGAATAATGGCACCAGTCTCAACCGGCTTGAAATAATCCACATCCTATTCTTTGGGATCATCATAAACTGGCAAATATGGTCTTTGAGGTGGTTGTTGCACCCTTAGTCTTTTTTGTCTCTCTTCAAGTGCAGCGAGACGTTGTGCTACTGTTTGCATTCCTTGATGATCTTTATCCGCTTGTCTAAGAGTCGCTTGCCTCGCATTTTCCTCAGTCGTTAATTAAGCAGTGATTTGTTCTGCAGTTTCATGACCAACTGGCATAATTGGTTGGTTATGAATATCTCCCACGACTGCGAGATCCTGAACTCCGTCGGTATTCACCATTCTTCAATTATCTCTCAATATTCATTATATCTTAGTGTCAAGTGGAATCAAGGGATTGCCTTGACTCCTAGTATTGGGTATACACTGGCGTGTGCCCTTAAAACTATAGAAAAATAAAACCAATCAACTTCAACAAGCAAACTAATCAACTCTGTAACCGTATTCCCCGGTAACGGCGCCAAAATTTGATGTCATTCAAACTATACCGCCAGAAAAGTATAGCGCGTTCGCTGAATAAAATATAAAACCCAACTAGATTGGGGTCGACCCCATAAGGAATAGGATGAAATTAGGTCAAGTGCTTTTCTGAGTAATTGGCAAGTAAGTAAAAAGGGTATTTTTCGTAAGCAAATAGTAATAGTAACGATTGTTGATTTTTGGATTTGTAATCAATATGAGGAATACACTAGGACTGTGATCCCCAATGATTCCTTAACTCCACCGATTGCTTGTGCTGGCAAACTATCCTGATGCGTTGTATGAAAAATCTAACAAGTTAGGTTCATTTAAACGTCTCTCTACCTTGGTTAGATCAATTTCACTCTTCTCTTCTCGATCTTCAAGTATCGCACTACTAACCCTTGATCTGGACCTTAGTAACTATTCCTGTTACGGCTCAAGTTATTAGATGAAAGTTGCTAGCTTCAAATCTTTATTTTTATTTCCTTTTCCCAATTTCTACCTCTCTCTCGAGCAAGTCTAGAATACAGGAGAGTTTCTAACGTTTGCAACCATTAGAAGATCAATCACAACTAAAGAAATAACAATACATGAATTCACACCAGTTAGAATTGCTTTGTACTTAACCCATTTTGTTAATTCTGCCTGGTTCACACAACCCTAGTTGATGGGTTTAGTTACTCATGATTGCAAGAACAAAAGAAGAATTCAATGATGAAAACATAGTTGTATACTCACAATAAGAATAAACCTCTAAAATCTCAAAATGAATGAAAACCCTAGAATCGTTGTTCCAAGATTACAAAATCAATAATCTGTTTATGAACTCAAAATAATGAAAATATAATCCAAAACAACGTAATTGTCTCCTCCTGAACATAGGACAACATAGGGGTATTTATAGATACAATGTGAATCTATTCCTAAACAAAGTAGGAGAAAAAAGTCGACAGCATTTCACGGTTCCGTGACTTGGTATCGTGGACCTAACCCACGTCACGTGGGTCCATCTCGTGGAAATCAGGCCATTTTACAACTTTCACGAGTTGATTCACAGTACCAACCTATGTGGCATAGGTTGACTCACGGGATGTGAGTCTCTGCCGTGGGTCACTCCCCCAGCTTTAACTTGGCTCTTTCATCCTCCAATGCTCCAGTTTAGTGCATGATTCTTCCCTTATTCTCCATTTTACCTCCATAACCTATTTCCCTGCAAGATAGGACAGAAAATACATCATACCAACCAAACATACCCAAGTTATTGCATATTTTTCTTTTTTTAAGCATTAAAAGTGCCATGAAATCATGGTACATCACTCTTATATTAAACTAAAATAGGATTAATATACTTGACCTTATCAGTTACGACTCTAGCTTATATTCTTTTCTTATTCTGTTCATCTTCCTTTGGTTGTACCTGTTGTAAATACATATGTCTTTGCTATGTTCTTTTTTACTGTTTTACATGCCATACATTTCGTGTGTTGACATCTTTGACGTTGCATCATTTTTATGAGGTATTTGCTGCTTAGGAAAAGATACTAGCTCAGTAAACTTTTATTGTTATTTTTCAATAATTCCTTGTTTAGTTATTTTCAGTTGGTAAAATTTTCAAAAATTGCCGGATACTCTGGATAATATTTTAACTTTCAAATGATGGCTTAGCAGCCATCCTTCTTGGTCTTGGTTAACTCCCTGTTCTGGACTAGAAAGTTTTTGTACTAGGAGTTAACGAAGATTATCGTTACTTATTTTCATCTTTTGATGCCTTCAATACAACACCTTCATTAAAAAAAGTCCTTGTTGAGTTGCACTAATTATAAACATAAGTATTAGGTAATGGTTCTTAAAGTCTTGCGAACTTGTAAGGTTTTTTTAGATGTTTTTTCTAGTTTTACCTTATTTGATATCTATATATGACTAATTCAGAAAAACTTAATTGTTACACTTTTCATGGGCATTTCCCACCAGATTGTGTACTTTTTTATAAAAATAAAAATCTAAATAGTAATTTTCTCTATGTTTCCAATTACCTAAATTTAACATTATTCCAAAGAAAAAGACCGAGCACCACTTAGTTGAAAATAAATATATCTTACATGGAGTTAGCATTCTCCCCTAACCTTGCACATGAACTGGATGGAAGCCAATGCTTTCTTGTCAAAGCAAGTATTTTGTGAATTTATGTCTATATGAATATAAATTAGAATGATGTGACTTCTCAATTGAGCTTCATTTCATGTGCACATGTTTAGTTCCATATAGAATGATAAATTCCTCGGGTTTTAGAAGTTAGTTCGGTAGTTGCTAATTTGTATGGAATGAGTGCTAGTTAGCATCTTCACTTGTTACAAGCATTAGGTTCTACTCGTATATGTTTGTCATGTAGTTCTTGTTGTTCAATATTTATTCTTCTTCTAAGTGGGTTTAACATTTCAGAAAAGAGAAGGTGACTTGGAAGAATATGAAGATGATGGGTAGGATCTTAATATGGAGAATATGTCTTATGAGGTAATGCTTTGAAAACACAATAATTTAGCATTTGATACAACATAATTGAATCTTTCTTTTGTATGGATTGATATCCTGTCACATGGTATTTGATCTTGTAGGCCTTATTAGAATACTACAAGCAAATAAATGTTGGATTGATAGTAAAAACTATTTACTTAAGCATTAAGCTGCATAGTTACAAGTCACCCTAGTCAACGTGTCTTGAGAGCAAAGAGCACTTCTCCTGATGCTTGTTAAGTGACATCGAATTTCAGAACCCCCCACCCCGAGTTTATAAGTTTATTTAAGCTTGGTTCTGACCTTCTCTTTTTCTGGGTCATGTTTGTCTTTATTGGGATGACTATCATTGAATGTGGCCATGTATTACATGTTCATTGTATTATGGAACGGATACAGATATGGATATCTTGCCCTATTTGCAAGAGGGATTGTCACGACTCAAAAACCGAGGTCATGATGGCACCTACCCCAACCTAACACTGGTAGGTAAGCCTAACTCCACAAGACAAATAAGAGATGAAAAAAAGATAAATAGTAATCAAATAAGAAACTTCAGGATAAAGTCAGTCCAATATGATAAAACAACTCAATATCTAAAATAATACAACTCTAACCTCAAAGATCTAGTGTCATGATTAAAGAGCACTCTAAATCCGACATAGAATACTAGTACATGATATCTGTCTCTGAAAACAAAGTAAAGACATAAGAAACTAGATGAGATCGGGCACAGCTCCAGAGGGGGAGCTCACCCTGACTTCGAAGATCCTAAAGATTCACAACAATCGCTATCCACGGATCACACTCGAGCTGAGATCCCCACAAAAAAGGTATAGAAGTATGCGTGAGTACGGTCCACTTGTACTCGGTAGGCATTATAGGCTGACCAAGCTAAGTAGACAAATAAACAAGTAAAATATATTACGAGAACATGAACGCCCTGCAAACAAAAAATGTCACAATGGCTTAAGTTGTATAGCTCCTAATAGTGTAAATAATACAATCTCAATAATAATATACGAAGGAAGGTCAAAATACAAGATATCAAACACATAAAGAGATGAAATGTAATGAAAAACAATGAAATGGTATGTATGCAATGCTCAAACATTCACCACGTATACACCTTTCGAGCCTAAGATTCCAAAAGAGGACCCATGGGGGGTTTACAACAAACATACTATCACAATCTCATCAATCAACCTTACCAGCACATCCCTCAGCTAAAGCGTTTTATAAAGTATCTCATTTTCTATTAAAATCAGTATTTCTCAATGGTACTAGTTTCATGAATATGGTTGAAGTGAATGAGTATGCATGCTCATAACCAGTTCAAAAACATACAATAAATCAATTTGACAATGGTATAAATGAGCTCAAGTCATCTCAAATCTCAATAGATCATGACTTGCCCTCTCATGGCAACACAATAATAAAAATTAATGTAAGACATCAATAATATCAATCAAATCCCCCACACAGGTATCATAATAATGATAAAGAACAAATAATGCTCAAACAAGATCAATACCAGCCTCGGCACAGGCATCATAATAATAATAATCTCTCAAGTTAATAATAAGGTCCACATAAGCCCCTACACGGACAACATGATAATAATAATGATCTCAAAATATGGATATGATGTTAAAATCCCCAACCAATAGCACACTTTACAAGAATGGTTATCTACCCAGCCCGATTTGAAGAAAGTTAAGTCATGACATACCTCAAAAGCCGAAACATGAGCCTAGATCCCTCAAAAAGAAGCCCTCCCCTTCCGAGCGGCTTTAGAATGCTCCCAATCTATCAAAAATGGATTCTAAATGTAATTAGGAGTCTATTGATACCCATATTGGCATACTTTGGTTTCGGTTCCAAAATCACCTTAAAAATCAATCCCAAAAAAAGGTATTTTAATAAAGAATCATGTTACCCATAACTAGTTGCGAACGCATAGAAGGAAACACTCTACCTGGTTCTCACTTTATTATCCACAAACGCAATGGCAGGGCAGTGAATGCAAAGAAGGCCTGCAGCCTGCACCAGAAACCTTGCACTAGCTATGGTATAAGGCTTTAAATCTATTTGAACAAACCCTTAGGATTCATTCGGGGTCCCACATAAGTAAACCAATAATTCTACTAGGCTAATTTTGATGTTCTCATCTCAATGGAACCATCCGATTTACCAAAACAGGTCATTATCAACAAGTTACAACCCGAGAACCCCTTTAGGCCAAAATGACTAGTTTCTCATTTAAACACTCAAAACCCAAAATATAGTCTCGGAATCTGAACCAACCACTCTACTAGCCCAAAATTTGGATCTAATGGAACTAACAAAATCACCATCCGATGCTCAGATCAGAAAATGTTGACCAAAGTCAAATATATCACCTTAAAGGCTACTCAAGACCTCAAACTCATACAAATCACTCCCGAACGCTTCGAGGATCATGCCAATCATCCCCATAACTTATAAAAGATATAAAGAAACTACGGGGAAGGGAAAAAGGGTAAAAACATAGAAAAAACCTAAAAATCACCATGAGGGTTGTTACATTATCCACCACTAAAACATGTATTCATCCTCGAACGAAAGGAAAAAAAGTTCCTGAACTGGTAAAAAGATGGGGGGCATCTACTCTGCATATCAGACTCAACCTCCCATGTAGCCTCCTCAATCAAGCAATGTCTCTACTGAACTTTCATAGAATCAATATCGTTGGATTTGAACTTTCTAGTCTGCCTATCCAAAATAGCAATAGGCTCCTCTTAAAAGGAAAAATCACACTCTAAGGCAACTGAATTCCACTGGATCACCTGAGAACCATCGGGATGGTATCGGTACAACATCAAAACATGGAATACTAGATGAATAGATGATAGATTTGGAGGTAGATCTAAACTATAGGCTATATCTTCAACCTTCTCAAGAATCTTAAAAGGCCCAATAAATCTCGGACTAAGCTTCCCTTACTTCCCAAATACATCATACCCTTCATAGGTGATACCTTCAACAAAGCCCATACACCAAGAATGAATACCATATCACAAGCCCATCGATCATCATAACTCTTCTGCCTACTTTGGGCAGCCACAAGCCTCTACTGAATCAATCTTACTTGATCCATCGAGTCTCTCAATAAGTTGGTTCCCCAGGGCCTAACATCAAAGAAATTAAACCATCCCATGGGGGATCTACAACTCCTGACATACAAAGCCTTAAAAGGAACCATCTGAATGATGGAAGGGTAATTGTTATTGTAGGAAAACTCCGCTAAAGTAAAGAACTTGTCCCAATGACCACCAAAATCCATAACGCACGCCCGAAGTATGTCTTTTAACACCTGAATGGTCTGCTCTGACTCGTCATCCATATGAGGGTGAAATGTTGTGCTCATCTCAAGCTGGGTCCCTAACTCACTCTGCATAGAACTCTAAAAAAATTAAGGTAAATTACATACCTCTATCAAAAATAATGGAGATAGGTACACCATGTAACCACACAATCTCTCAAATATAGATCTTGGCCAACTTCTTCACATTGAAATTCACATTAACAAGTACAAAGTGTGTTGATTTAGTCAATTTATCAACATTCACCCAAATGGAATAAAACTTCCCCAAAATCGAGGGTAGACCAATTATAAAGTCCATAGTAATCTGCTCCCATTTCTACTTTGTGATAGGCATCAACTGCATCATACCACTCAGTCACTGATGCTCATACTTCACTTATTAATAATTCAAACACTTGGCCACAAACTCTGCAATGTCTTTCTTCATTCCACACCACTAATAGTGTTGTTTCAAGTCATGGTACATCTTAGTTTCTCTTGGATGAATAGAATAACTCAAACAATGAGCCTTCCCCAAGATCAGTCTAATCAAACCACCAACTCTTGGTACACAAACATGACCACTAATCCTCAAAACACCATTAGGATCAAGAAATGCCACTTTTGCCTTTCCACTCAACACTTTATCATGAATCATTCTCAACTTCTCATTATCAAATTGATGTTCTTAAATCTGCTACATCAATGAGTATCTCGCCTCATCATACACCAAACATGCCCAGGTACAAAAATATCAAGTCGAATCAACTGTTAGCCAAGGACTGAACGACCAATACTAAAGGTCACTCCTCGACCAAAAGATAAGCCAAACTCTATATACTCGCCACTTTCTGACTCAAGGTATTCGCTACCACATTAGCCTTGCCTGGATGATAAAGAATAGTGAGGTCATAATCCATAAGCAACTCCAACCATCAACGCTGCCACATATTAAGATCCCATTGATCAAAGAAGTACTGAAGGATATGATGATAATAGATGATCTTACAATGAACCTCGTACAAATAGTAATTCCACAACTTCAAAATGAACATAGTTGCCACTAATTACAAATCATAAGTAGGATAGTTCCTCTCATGTACCTTCAAATGTCTAGATACATAGGCTATCAAATTACCCTTTTGTTTCAACACACCACATAAGACAACTCTAGAAGTATCACAAAACACAGTGAAACCCATGCCTTCCTCAGACAAAGTCAAGATAGGAGTTAAAGTCAACAACTCCTTGAGCTTTTGAAAGCTCCTCTCACAATCGTTCGACCACTAGAAAATAACCTTTTTCTGAGTTAACTTAGTCAAAGGGGATGCAATCAAAAAAAAACCTTGCACAAACCATTGATAATAGCCTACCAACTCAACAAAACTCCGAATCTAAGTAGGAGAAGTAGGTCTAGCCCAATCAGGAATCATTGCCACCTTGGCCGAATCGACCATGATACCATCTTTGGTCACTACATGAACCAAGAAAGAAATAGAATCCAACCAAAACTCACACTTGGAGCACATGGAATACAACTTCTCATCTCTTAATTTTTGAAGAACAACTCTCAAATGCCTCATATGCTCAGCATTATTCTTGGAATAAACCAAGATATCATAGATGAACATAATCACAAAAAAATGAAGATACGATCAAAACACCCTATTTATCAACTCCATAAACATCATCAGGGAGTTGGTCAGCCTAACAGATATAACAAAGAACTTGTAATGTCGTACCACATGTTGAAAGCCATCTTCAGAACATCTGAAGATCTGATCTTCAGCTAATGGTAACAGATAAAATAAATCTTAAAAAATAGTGTCGTGGCCTGAAGCTAATTAAACAAGTCATTAATGCACAAGAGAGGATACTTGTTCCTGATAGTCACTTTGTTGAACTGCCAATAATTAATACAGATATGCATGGTCCCATTTTTCTTCTTCACAAACATGAAAGTAGCACCCCAAGGTGAAACACTAGGCATAATAAAACCCTTACTCAACAAGTCTTGTAATTTTTCCTTCAATTCCTTCAATTCTATTAAGGCTATTCTATATGGAGGAATAGAAATAGGCTTAGTATTCGGCTCCATATCAGTAGCAAAATCAATATCCCTATATGGAGGAACACCAAGCAAGTCCATAGGAAAGATTTCCATGAACTCTCTAAGAACTCTCACAGAATCCAAAGGAGGTGGTGAATCAACACTGGCATCGCACACATAATCCAAGTAAGAAAGACACCTTTTTCTACTATGCGAAAAGCATAAAGAAAAGATACAATCCACTTTATACACGAATAAGGAGTACCCTTCAACTCTAATTTTGACACACACGATATGACTAAGATCACAATCTTGGCATAACAATCTAGCACCACATGATAGCAGACAACCAATCCATACCTAATATGACATTAAAGTCAACCATCTTAAGAATGATAAAATCTACCTAAGTCTCACAGCCCAAAAGAGTCATTACACATGATTGGTACACCTGATCCACCACTAAACAATTACCTATGGGGGTAGATACATGAATGGTTATGGTAAAAGACTCACACATAGCATCAATCTCAAAAGCAAAATATAAAAATACATAAGAAAATATAGACCTAGGGTCAAACAACACTAAAGCAAGAATATGACAAACCAAGATGATATATATAATCACAGTATCAGAAGACTCTGCCTCAGGTAGGTCGCCAAAGAAAAGCATAGCAATGCCTACGTCCGCCACCGAATTATACAGCTATTCAGCCACTACCACGAGCTCCTTGAGCTCCACCTTTGGTACCCCTAGATTTACCGCTACTTCCCTGTGCACCCTCTCTGGCTGGAGGCACTAGTGCCTGACAAATCAAAAACTGTGAACCCTCATATAGAGGACTTATCACATATTGGGGACAATCTTTTTCTAAGTGCACAAAATCATCACACAAATAACATCCCCTACTAGATAATTATTTTGTGAGAGCCTAAGAGAAATGTAACACCCTTCATGACCTAATGAACTAGAATGACACCCTCCGCCTGCATGACCTGATCTCTGACCACTCAAAGACTTATAACCCATAAATCAACTATTTAAACTCTGGAATGCTGCTTGAATCGGTCTTCCATGGTAACCATGAGAGCCTCTTCCTATAAAATCCCTACCTTAATATGAATGACAATTAAAACCACCCTGCCAGCATCCCTATGAAGATGTCATGCACTTAACAAAAGAAGAGTACAAGTTGCATCAGTACATCAACAAGTACTGGTAAGCATCATAGGCTAACGAACTCCACAATGCACGAGTAAGCAACAAGAAAAGTATAAAAGTGATCATAAAAAAACTCATAATCAAAGACATCAACAATTAAATGCATCATATAGACATAATTCACAATTTACTTTCACAAGCTTTTATACTTAGTCACTTTCATCAATAACTCATCACCACATATAATCATCATAAAGATACTCAATACATATGAATGAGTGCATGTATGCAAGATGTGTTCATCATCTCTTACTCATCTCAAACTCATCAACATCATAAGCATGACCAATCCCATGAACTTCATAGGTTAGATATCAACATCATCATATAGTACTGGTGTGGTACCTGACCCTCAATCACAATCAACAATATCATGAACATCATGACTTCAATAATAACATCAACATCCCTTTCATCATACCTCTATAACATCATAATGTATAAACATTCAATGCAGTCAATAAATCATAAGTCATGCTAGAAGGCAATCATAGATGTTTAGTTTACAAATAAGCATAAAGACAAGAAAGTCTAAGTGCTACAACAAAACTATAACCTACCTTAATTCCTTGCTCAAGTCGCCTTTAGGCCATACTTTTACCCTTTCATTCTCATACAATACGTTCTTGATCTAAAACAACAAGAATATGTACCCATTTTAATAATTTATCCTTTTTTAATTACTGGGGATCAAAAGCACTGATCTTAGTCATAAACTCGCCATATTTCATCATCTTAGAGTTTTCTATCTCTTAAACCATATGAATTCTACTTGAATTAGCACGAACAATCATAATTTCACCCCCATTAATGTTTTCTAACACCCTAGGATCATTCTTTATTGAATTTATACACATTCCCACCGCTTTTCATCAATTTCTATGAACTAGGGCTAAACCCCAAATTTCCACCATAAATCATTTTCTAGTGATTAGCAGAGATTGTAAGGAGTAATTTCAAATTTAGAATGTAATAACTTACCTTCGAAGATGAAAAACTTCAAAATCTCTTAGAAAATTACCTTTCCCAGAGCTCCTTTAAGTTTTTTAGAAAGTGGGGAAAGAAAAATACTTTTTGGGTTTCAAAACTATCAAACATTGTGTGTTGTCACTGCAGTGGTTAAAGTTCCACTACAGCGGTTCGCACCTTTAAATGGAGATCTGCCGCTGTGGTTCCTATTATTGTTGCAGCGGTCTGAGGCAAAAACTCAGGACCTCTCTTAGTTTTTCTCATTTTAAAACACATACCACGAGTCTTAACATAACAAACCAACCCTTTTACGATAAACTCTATAATCAGAATTTTATAACTCTATTTTAGGTACTGAAAGTTGCTATGGCTCCCTAAGCTTATTGTCCATCTAGCTATCATATCAAACATCACTACCAACTATCATATTATTACAAAATTTCATTTGACTAACACACCCTAAAAAATTATCCCATCCTAGACTAGCCTTGAATTTCTCACAAATAGGCTAAGGAAAGTCTAAGTGCAAATTTTACCCACTCTTTCATCATAATAACGATTTATGTCAATACATTAGATACCAATTTACCACTAGTTTATCCCCGAATGGCAATTGTCCCCAAAAGATATAGCAAGGTAAAGAAAAGTACCTTCATCGATGAATAAGTGTGGATATCCCTTGCGCATGTCCACCTGCATCTCCCAAGTAGCCTCTTCAATGGTATGGTTCCTCCATTGAACTTTCACATAAGGAATGACTCGGGTCCTCAACTTTCTTACATTCTTAGCTAATATAGCTATTGGTTCTTCCTTATAGGACAATTTCATATCAAATAATTCAGGGTTCCAATGAATGATGTAATCACAATCCCCGTGATACTTCTCTATCATAGACACATAAAATATCGAGCGTACCCCAAACATACTAGGGGTAAGGCCAGTCTATACGCCACCGACCCCACTCCCTTCAAAATTTCAAAGGGTCCAATGTATCTTGGGCTCAACTTGCCCTTCTTTCCAAACCGCATTACACCCTTCATGGGTGACACCTTCAGAAGTACCTTTTCTCTTTCCATAAAATTTACATCTCTCACTTTATTATCTGCATACTCATTCTACCAACTCTGGGCAGCTATGAGCTTTTTCTGAATGAACCTCACTTTCTCCATTGAATCCTTAAGCATGTCAGTACCCCAAGGTCTCACTTCTAATACATCAAACCACCCAATTGGAGACCTACACCTCATATCATATAAGGCCTCAAAAGGGGTCATGTCAATACTAGAGTGGTAGTTATTATTGTAGGAAAATTCACACAATGGTAAGTATTGGTCCCACTGACCCCGAAGTCCATAACAAAATCTTGAAGGATGTCCTCAAGTACTTGGATAGTTTGCTCTGAGTGACCGTCGGTTTATGGATGGAAAGTTGTACTCAGGTCCAACCTAGACCCCAACTCTAACTGAAGTTTCTCCAAAAAATTAAAGGTGAATTGAGTACCTCTGTCTGATCTAATCAAAACCGGTACCCCATGTAACCTTACGATCTCCTTCACATAATCTTGGATAACTTGGCTGCATTATAGTCTACTCTTACTGAGATAAAATGAGCCGACTTAATCAACCGATCTATAATGACCCATATAGAGTCGTACTTCCTCAATGACTTTGGGAGATGAACTATAAATCCCATCACTATCCGTTTTCACTTCCACTACGGAATAGGCATTCTCTGAAATATCCCACTAGGCTTTTGGTGTTCGTACTTCACTTGTTGGCAATTCTGACACTCGATTACAAAATCCACAATGTCTTATTTTATTCTTCGCCACCAATAATGTTGTCTCAAGTCCCTATACATCTTGTTGACACCCAGATATATAGAGTATTTAGAAGTGTAAGCCTCTGCCAAAATAATTGGGATAAAATTTCCCACCCTGGGTATGCACAAGTTCCCCCGAATCCTTAATGCTCCCTCATCATCTAGAATGACCTATCTTTCCACACCCTGTAACACCTTTTCTCTGAGGTTGCTTAACTTTTTATCCTCAAACTACTTGCTTTTGATTTGGTCATAAAATGTGGACCTGACTTCCACATGTGTTAACACCCATCCTTCACTAGTCTCCTGCAATCTCAGAAAACTATTAGCCAAAGACTGTACCTCTTTTGTCAATGGGCGCCTGGACACCTCTAGAAATGCTGGACTTTCCATGCTCACTGGTTTCTAGCTCAGTGCATCCGCCACCACATTGGCTTTACCTGGGTGATATAGGATTGAGATGTCATAGTCTTTAATCAGCTCCATCCATATTCTCTATCTTAGATTCAGATACTCTGGGCGAACATGTTTTGTAGGATGCGGTGGTCTGTGAACACCTCACACTTCACCCCATAAAGATAATGCCTCCAAATTTTTAAAGCAAACACCACAGTTGCTAATTCTAAGTCATGTGTGGGGTAGTTTTTCTCATAAGGCTTCAGTTGTCTTGAAGCATAAGCAATCACATTTTGATCCTGCATCAAAACAGCACCTAAACCCAACTGTGAGGCATCACAATATATAGTGAAATATTTACCCTTAATGGGCAACAAGTGAATTGGGGTTGAGATCAATAAGGTTTTAAGCTTTTGGAAGCTCTCTTCACGCTTGTCATCCCATACAAATAGGACTTCCTTCTGAGTAAGGTGGGTCATGTATGAAGCAATAGCAGCAAATCCTTTAACAAATCGATGGTAATAACTGGAAACCCTACAAAATTATAAATTTTTGTCACATTGGTCAGTCTAGCCCAATTATTAACAAATCAAGTTTGGAAAGCGGTTTTAGGGATATCCTCCTCCTTAATCTTGAGTTGGTGATTTCCTGACCTCAAGTCAATTTTGGAGAATACGGCAGCCCCTTGCAACTGGTCAAACAAGTCATTTATCCTAGGCAAGGGGTATTTATTACGGATGGTTACCTTATTCAACTGGTGGTAGTCTATGCACATCCTCATGCTACCATCCTTCTTTTTCACAAAAAAAAAAAAACACGGTGCACCCTAAGGAGAAACACATGGGTGAATAAAACCCTTTTCTAACAACTCTTGCAACTAAGACTTTAACTCCCTTAACTCTGTTGGTGCCATGCAATAAAAGGGATAGAAATGGGGTAGGTCCCTGACTCTAAATCTATACAAAAATCAACCTTTTGATCTGGAGGCATACCCAAAAGATCATTCAAAAACACTTTTAAAAATTCACATTCCACTGGGACTGACGCTATAGGAGGGACCATAGATTTATCTTCCCAAATATGGGCAAAAAATGCCCTACACCTCTTCTATACAAGATTTTGGGCATGAATTATTGACACAACCCTCACAGGATTAGGCTTAAAAGTACCCTCCCACTCTAACTTATCCATCCTGGGCATCGCTACAGTAATGGTTTTAGCATAAAAATCAAGAACAGCATGATAAGAAGACAACCAACTCACCCCCAATATAACATCAAACTCCTCTATATCCATAATAACTAGGTCATCCAGGGTCTTAAACCCCATAAACATGACAAAACATACACGATACACCTTACCAATACATACAGACACCTAAACTAGTGTGGACACATACATAGCAGTATCAAGATATTCACAGTCTAAGTCCCAACCCAAAGCAAATTTCATAGACACATAAGAGAAAGTGGAGCTGGGATCAAACAATATAGAAGCCATACAATCACAGACAAGAATAGTACCTGTGATCACAGTATCAAAAGATTTTACTTCGGGACAAGTTGGGAAAACATAAAGATGAGCCTGATCACCACTCTGACCGCCACCTCTACCAGCCTGAGCACCATTCCTACAAACTTGTCCTCCACCTCGGTTGGCTTGGTTGCCACCCCTAGCTTGGCCGCCACGCCTACCCTGTGGATGACCCCTACCATTTCTTCTACCATTATGACCTATCAGAATTAGAGTCGTAGAAGTTGGTTAGTGAGTCAACTGACCTGCAAATAAGAAATTAGGACAATACCTTTTGATATGGCCCAAATGTTCACACTCGAGGCACCTAATGCCAAAAGTAGGCCTCTGAACTGAAGATAATAAAGGTGTATAGTTGTTGGTCCAAGAAGGTTGATAACTAACCCCAGACACGCCCCCTGCAGATGTTGGCATGGCTAAATAGTAAGGCTTAGAAAAACCACACCCCTTTGAGAAAGTACCACTGAATTGGCCCATGGTCCAGGCCTTCTTCTCTTCTGCCTTTTCCTCTCCCTACTTTTCAAGTACATCAGCTTTCTTGGAAAACTCAACTACCTTCTAAAAGGACTTCCTAGACAGAGCAACAGATAAGGTAGCCAACTGAATCCCAGAGTTCATACCCTTCATGAAGTACCTAATCCGCTCCTCTTTTAAGGTAATCAACTGTAGTGTATAGCAGGACAAGGCATGAAACTTGGACTTATAGGCCACCACGAACATGTTACCCTTCTCCAACCTCAAAAACTCATCCTTTTTTTTATCACAGTAAGTGCGGGGAACATATTTCTCAAGGAATATATTCTATAATTGAGCCCATGTGAGTGGAGGTAAAGCAGAATTATACTCTTCAAATGACCTCCACCATTACTTGGCTTCAGCCTGCAGCTGAAAAATAAACAAAGTCCACACCATACTTTTCATCAATACCCATCTTATGTATGCATTCATGACAATCTATCAGGAACTAAAAAGAATCCTCTAATTTTATACCTTGGAATACCGAAGGTTTTATCCTCATGAACTTAAAGAATATCCATGTTTATCATTAGTCATTACTGGTCCAACTACCTGTTAGGGATATACCACCGTTTCAGAGCCTACATCAATCCTTGGTGCTACAGCAGTGGCATGTTGCAAAACCGTGGGCAGGACAGTCGAAACAACTGTAGTGTATCCCGTGCCAGTCAAGCTACCCAAGAATCCTAACACTTGTTGAATCACCTTAGCAGACAAAGGCACCGGGGAGGCACCATTTAGTGCTGGCTCCATATTCTCTAGGGCTGGCATCTCCTCTTCCTTAACTACCTCCTCTTCATTTTATACATAGTCTAGGGAGTCCTGTTATGGGGGAGAGAATGGTGATCTCTATCTTGACAGCCTTCCGGTTACCTGGGCTCCACCCCTAATAGGTACTGCCCTTCGTCCTCCCCATCTAGCTCTGCCTGCCCCAAACTGTGGCCTTAGCAGTCTGTGTGGATATTGTTATGGGTAAGACTATTGTTGCTACTATTGTTGCTGCTACTGCTCTGGTAGAATGAGTATTTACCAGCTGTGAATAAGAGCGAAAGGATTAGTTACCAATTTGGATCGCAAGATACTAATTGGCATCAAGTCATAGCATGAAAGAAAGAAAGAAAAGTATTGATTTCTAGAGTCCTATAGCCTCCCGAAGAAAAGTACAGACGTCTCCGTACCATTTTATAAGACTCTAGAAGACCTATTCTTGTATGAAGAGATCTATGAACCCATTTCTCTAACACCATCTCTATCATGACCCAATCAAACATGATTGGTACCTACCCAAACCTATGGCGAGAGAACCATACGAATCTCACCCTTACTGACCTGAGTGTTACTCTTACATTCACTTATATCAATTTCCAATTTTTAATCAAGCGTAAAAAGGAAGTTTTTTCACTAAACTTAAACCACTCATCAACCAACATCAATATTTAACAATATAGTACGTAAACCTCCACTTATTACATCCCCGAGACCTAAAGTCACCGTACAAGAACATCTAAGAACAAAATAAGTCTGAACAAATAAGAATATCCAAAACATAACTAATAGGAAATCATCTTAGTCCTGAAACAAAGGACTTCAATATCAATAAAAAGATTCGAAGGTTGCCCGGTCATGGTGCTCACACTCAAATCAAGACTGAACTACTAGCTAGACCCGAGGTCACATATCAGACACTGGAATATCTTCTGCACTCAACAAAAAAAGAGTACATGTAGCATCAGTACATCAACAAGTACTGGTAAACATCATAGGCCGACAAAATCCACATTGTACAAGTAAGCAACTAGATAAGTATAAGAGTGATTATAACAAAACTCATAATCAAAGACATCAACAATTAAATACATCATATAGACATAATTCACAATTTACTTTCACGGGCTTTTATACTTAGTCACTTTCATCAACATCTCATCACCACATATAATCATCATAAAGACACCCAATGCATATGAATGAGTACATGTATGCAATATGTGTGCATCATCTCTTACTCATATCAACCTCATCAATATCATAAGCATGAACAATCCCATGAACCTCATGGGTTACATATCAACATCATCATATCGTACCGGCATAGTCCCTGACTCTCAATCATAATCAATATTAACATGAACCTCATGATTTCAATAATAACATCAACATCCCCTTCATCACACCTCTGTAACACCACAATGTATGAAAATGTAATGCAGTCAATAAATCATAAATCATGCTAGAAGGAAATCATAGATGTTTAGTTTACAAATAAGCATAAAGCCAAGAAAGTCTAAATTCTACAACAAAACCATAGTCTACCTCAATTCCTTTCTCAAGTCACATTTAAGCCACATTTTTGCCCTTTCATTCTCGTATAATCCATTCTTGATCTAAAACAACAAGAATATGTACCCATTTCAATGATTCATCCCTTTTTTAATTACTCGGGATCAAAATCATTGATTTTAGTTATAAACTCACCTTATTTCATCATTTTACAATTTTCTATCTCTTAAACCACATGGATTCTACTTGAATTAGCATGAACAGCCGCAATTTCACCCCTATAAATGTTTTCTAACACTCTAGGATCATTCTTTACTGAATTTATACACATTCCCACTACTTTTCATCAATTCGATGAACTAGGGATAAACCCCAAATTTCCACCATAAATCATTTTCTAGTGATTTGCAGAGATTATAAGGAGTAATTTCAAGTTTATAATATAATAACTTACCTCCAAAGATGAAAACCTCTACAATCTCTCAGAAAATCACCTTCCCCAGAGCTCCTTCGTATTTTTCAGAAAGAGGGGAATAAAAAAAAATTTGGGGTTTTAAAACTATCAAACACCGTGTGTTACTATTGTAGTAGTTAATTACCACTGCAGCGGTACCATTGCAGCAGTTAAAGTTCAACTACAGCGGTTCGTACCTTTAAATGGTGGTTCACCATTGCGATACCTATTACTATTACAGTGGTACCGCTGCAGTGGTTGGTTTTTCCGCTGCAGTAGTCTAAGGCAGAAATTTAGGGCCTCTCCTCAGTTTTGGTCATTTTACAATACACATCATGAGTCTTAACATCACAAACCAACCCCTTCACGGTAAACTCTATAACTAGAGTTCTATAACTCCCTTTCAGGTGTCGGAAGTTACTAAGGCCCCCTAAGCTCATTGTTCATCTAGATATCCATCAAACATTACTACCAACCATCACATTAGTACCAGATTTCATTTGACTAACACACCCTCAAAAATCATCCAATCCTAGACTAGCCCTGAATTTCTCAAAAATGTGCTAAGGGAAGTCTAAGTGCAAATTGTACCCACTCTTTCATCGTAAAGATGATTTGGGTCATTACGCACTGCATATAATATTGTAAAATTCAATAATTTAGAAACACTTTACTCAAAGTGAAAGATGTCTCTATTTCTAGGTAGATTGAGTTTTTGTTTTGGCCGTACAATTTTAAACTCGCTTACCTTCTAGAGATTTTTATGAGTATTCTCTTTTGGTTTCTTTGTTCAAATCTGAGTGTTAGCTAGAAGTATATAATAGAGTTCTCATAATAGAGTTATTGTGAGTTTGTATTGCAATAGAATTATTGCAAGGTGGTAGGAATTAGGAGGTTAATTCCTAGGTTGTAATTGAAGGTGGCTCGGAGTTTAGTGTAGTGTTGGTGAAATACTACTAGGGTAGGTCATGGTTTTACTCCCTTGAGTATGAAGGTTTTCATGTAAACATCCTTTGTCATTTACTTTTCTTCTACTTTTATTGTGTTCTTGTTATTCTCTGATTTCCTTATACAGGGACCTGGCATCGATTCAGGTCTTAGTTATTATGGACTCTCACAAACCATCAAGTGGTATCAAAGCAGTTATTCCTATAAGGTTAACACCTAAGAAGAATCTTATTCAAGATGGCAGCTCCACCCAGTCTCGGGGAAGGACAATCAACTACTCAACCCCAAGGTTAGATGGGCAATTCTACAGTTTGTGGAAGACTAGAATGTATGATTTTATCATGGCGGAGGATAGTAAGTTGTGGGATGTCATCTGTGCTAATCACCATATGCCTATGGAAGTTGTTAAATAAGGGGAAATCTCTCTATCTTTTCCCAAAACTAGGAAAATATATAATGAAGCTGATAGAAAAAAATTGAAAAGAATTACAAGGCTAAGAAGATTCTTGTATCTGGGATAGGACGTAATCAGTACAACTGAGTCTCTTCTTTTGAGTCTCCTAAGAAAATATGGGAAGCTCTGTAGAATGCTCATAAGGGAACAATTTAAGTGAAGCAATCAAATATTTATATGCTTACTACTCAATACAAGTTGTTTAGGATGAGCAAAAGAGAATCCATTCTAGACATGCATACACGATTCACATTTATAGTGAATGAACTTAAGTGTCTTAGTGAAAACATCAAGATGTACAAGCTGGTCAGGAAGATTTAGAGTATCTTTCAACCCTCATGGGAATGAAAAGTGAATGTCATCTTGGAGGCAAAATATTTACAAACTATAACGATGGATGAGCATATTGGAAATTTGAAGACATATGAGCTTAAACGTTAACAAGATTCTGAAAGAAATGACCCCAAGAAATAAAGGAGCATGGTTTTGAAGGTAAAAATGACTTAAGTGAAGATGAACATGATTGGCTTATCTCACTCAAAGATTTCAAAGGACAGTAAGAAACGGAGGTTTTTAGAATAAAGAAAACTCAAGTAAGGATTTCAGAGGGAGTGATATATGCCACAAATATGGAAAACCCAGTCATTATATCAAAGATTATCCTCTTCATAAGTTGGACTATAAGGATTTCACTAAGTAAAACTCAGAAAGGACTCAAAAAAGGAACCAGGTCTCCAATAGAGTCAGAAGAAGGAAAGCAGCTAACAAGATAGTTAAGCAAGCTCTATCAACTTGGGGAGACTCCTCGAGTGAATAAGATGATTAGGTGGATGGTGATAACACATCCACGTTCATGATTGAAGATGAGTCAACAAGATCTGATTCCTTGCTAGCTTTCATGGCTAAACCAGATGATGAAGCAGAAGATGAGGTAACCTTCTTTGATGTTCAAAAAACTTGAGAAACTATTCTAAGAAAGAGTTAAGATATTTAGCTATTGTTTTAATCAATACCTTTCCTAATCATGCTATTAAAAAAAGCTTCTAACTAATAAAATGGATGAATTTGAAATAGAGAAAATCTCCTTATCCACAAGGACTTCAGAGCTTGAAGTAGAAGTTGCTAAGATTAAAAATAAAAACAAAATATTGAGTGACAAACTCAAAAGGATATCTGGGAAGGTGGAGGCAACTGAGACATTCACAAGTCTTAAAGAGAAGCTGAAAAAAGTCAGTCTAGTCCTTCCTACCACTCTTGAACAAAATAAAGAAGTAGAAAAAGAATTTGAATAGTACTAAGAATAAGCTAGAGAAATCTCTTCATTGGAATGCTTCATCAGAAATTCTTACTAAGCTAAGTAGCATGAGTTCCAATTTTAGAGAAGGTCTTGGATTTGAAAAATACAATGCTCCTTACAATCCTCATAGCAAGTATGTATCTGTTTTAGATAATTGGTTATGTCCCCACGGTGGAAAGAATGGTCACTACAATGAAAAGTGTCAAGTTCTTCTCAAATCAAAGATAGGAAATTTGAATTTTTCTCATACCAACAGAATCTTCAAAGGACCTAGTCCTAAAGAGAGAAAACCTACTATGCCTACATAAGCAAGAAGAAATATTATCCATCCTTTTACTCATTCAAAGGGACCCAAGCTCAGGTGGGTTCCCAAGTCTAACAAATGGTTATGCATGTAGGTAAAAGTGAGAGAAAGCAGTCAATAAAATCAAAACTAGTTCATGGACAATGGTTACTTAATGTATATAACTGGTAAAATTGAGGATTTTCTCTCACTCAAAGTATTTCATGGAGTTAGTGTGTCATTTGGGGATGGAAAGAAAGGACACATTTTTGGTGTTGGTCAGATTTTTAAGCCTCTTGCTCATGCTATTGAAGATGTTTACTATGTGAATGGTCTAAAGTACAATCTAATGAGTGTGTCTCAAATATATGACAAAGGGAATGAGGTGAAGTTTATATCTGATTCATATACAGTCACAAATGTAAAAACTGGTGAAGTGATTTTGGTTGCCAAAAGGTGCAAAAACATGAATGTGAAAGATCTTGATTTTATCTGAGGTGAGGATTTAAAATGTCTAATTGTTGTTGGAAATGATGATGAGCTATGGCACAAAAGTCTGGGGCATGTGAGATTTTCACTGCTCAACAAGCTACTGTCAAAGGAACTAGTGCGTGGACTACCCAACAGGAAATTTGTGGACTGTAAACTGTGTGATTCTTATGTTGAAGGAAAGCAGGTTCGTTCCTCCTTCAAGTTAAAGAAATTAGCTAGTTCTTCTAGGCTACTTGATTTTCTTCACATTGATCTTTGTGGACCTATGAGGAATCCAAGACATTGAGGAAAGAAATATATTTTTATAATCATGGATGACTATTCAAGGTATACTTGGACTTTGTTCTTAAAAAGTAAGGATGAAACACTTCCAAGTGTTCATTGTCTTTGCCAAACATGTTTAAGTCATGATAGGTAATAAGATAGTAAGCATCCAATCAGATCATGGGGCTGAATTTGAAAATGTCAACTTCAATGAATTCTATGCTGAAAGTTGTATCAGTCATAATTTCTCAACTCCTCGAACTCCTCAGTAAAATAGAGTTATGGAAAGGAAGAATAGGACACTTGAAGATATTCCAAGGACAATGCTAATTGCTAGTAGTGTATGCAAAAGTTTTTGGGTAGAAGCAGTGAACACTGCATGCTACATGACGAACAGGTGTTTGATCAGGTCTATGCTAAATAAAACCCCCTACAAACTGATGTTTGGAATAAAACGTAAGGTATTGTATCTTAGGGTATACGGATGCAAGTTCTTTGACCTAAATAATGGTAAGGACAACTTGGGAAAATTTGACCCTAGAAGTGATGAGGGTGTGTTTCTTGGTTATTCATCTCAAAGCAAAGCTTACAGTCTTTAATAAATGGACTTAATGTGTTGAAGAAAGTGTCCATGTTATTTTTGATAAGATGAATAAGTTGTGTGAAAAGGGAAGCCCTGATAGAGAAGACATAGAAGAACTTCTGCAGAGCCTCATAGAATTAGCTGATCTTTCAAACAAAATAAATGGAAACTCACCCATAGATGAATAGAGTAAGAATGAATTGCATGTGAACATCTCTTCATCAACTCTAATTCTAGATGCTCCAAAACCTAATACCTCTAAAAAGGACACCAGTTATATTTCACCTACTATTGAAGGATATGTAGAAGAACTCATAGAGGAACCAGGTACCAGACGAAAACAAGCTGAATTGCAATTGTCAAACTGGAGCCACTTGAAGAAGCATCTTTTGGACAACCTGGTTTCCCCATTTGACTCAAGAATGTACACTCGATCTGAGATAAGAAACATAGTTGCCTTCTCAGCATTCTTGTCTCAAATTGAGCCAAAAGACATCAAAGAAGCATTAAAACATGAAGACTGGATAATTGCAATATAGGAGGAGCTTCATTGGTTTGAAAGGAATAAGGTATGACATTTGATCCCTAAACCCTCTGAGAGAACTATTATAGAAACTAGGTGGGTGCATAGAAACAAACTGGATGTGTTTGGAACTACAGTTAGGAATAAGGCTAGGTTATTCGTGTAAGGTTACAATCAAGAAGAGGGTATAGATTATGATGAAACATTTGCTCCAGTTTCAAGGGTGAAAGCTTTTTGTATTCTTATTGATTTTTCATCCTACATAGAGTTCAAACTATTTTAGATGGATGTAAAGAGTGCATTCTTGAATGAATATCTAAAGAATGAAGTATACGTGAAGAAACCTCCAGGGTTTGAAAGCCATGAGTTTCCAAATCATGTGTTCAAGATTGAAAAAGCTCTATATGGGTTGAAACAGGCACCAAGAGCATAGTATGAAAGGTTAGACAAATTCTTTCTAGATAATCTATTAAATAGAGGAAAGATTAACAACACTCTCTTCTTAAGATCTAGAGGAAATAATCTACTTATCGTGCAGGTCTATGTAGATAATATCATTTTTGGATCAAATCTAAATTCTAAGTGTGATGACTTTGCCAAGCTCATGGGATATGAGTTTGAAATAAGCATGATGGGAAAGCTTAAGTTCTTTCTTGGGCTACAAGTGAATCAACTATATGATGGAGTTTTAATTAGTCAGCAAATGTACATCCTTGAGTTGTTAAAGAAATACAAGATGGAGTATACTAAGCCAATAGGCACTTCCACCAAATTAGATAAGGATGAACTTTGTCCTTCTGTGAATAAAACTATGTATCTAGGTATTATAGGCTCCCTCTTATATTTGACTTCTAGTAGGCCAGACATTTTTTTTAGTGTTGGCATGTGTACAAGATTCCAAGCAAGTCCAAAAGAGTCTCACTTGAAGGAAACCAAACAAATTTTGAGATACTTAAAGGGAACAACTGATTTTGCCCTTTTTTATCCATCTGGAGACACCTTTGATCTAATTAGGTATGCTAATGTTGATTATGTTGGATTTCTTATTGATAGGAAGAGCACATCTGGAATGGCTCATTTTCTTGGCTCATTATTGATTTCTTGGAATCCAAGAAACAAAACTCAGTTGCCCTATCTACAAGCTAAGCTGAATATGTAGTTGCTGCTTCATGTTGTGCTCAACTCCTATGGATCAAGAAATTGCTTGAGGACTTTGGAGTGATTACTGAGAATGTGCCATTATTCTGTGACAACACCAATGCTTTTAATATGGAAAAGAACCCTGTTCAACATAAAAGGACAAAATATATTGATATTCAACATCACTTCTTAAGAGACAATGTTTAGAAGGGGCTTATCTGAAAGCAGTTTTATCAAATGGAGGACCAGGTTGCTAATATTTTCACTAAGGCTCTTAGAAGGAAATTTTTTGAAAGGATTCAGGCTAGGTTTGGTCTAATCAAATTACACTAATTCATCTCAATTATCATGGCTATGAAACATAGGCAGCTATATGAAGCAAGGACTCTCACGGTGTTTCATCCATTCCATGAACCTTTGAGATACACATATCTGTGGAACACACTATCTTATGATTGTGTCTCCTTATGTATGTTAGCTTCTGCTTCTTGGGCTATTAACTTCTTAGAACTTGTTTTGTTTTACTGCTTTATCTTTTTAATAATGTTAAAGGGGGAAGATTATGTGTGATTTTGTGTGATTATGAGAGGGAGCATGGCGAAAGGGGGAAGTTTTAGGGGGGAATTTTGCTTTGCTTAGATGATGCTAGTGTAAGGGGAAAGCAAGAACATGTGTGTGTTTGTCATCATCAAAAAGGGGAGAAATATTGGGTTCTGGCCTTTTCTTATTGTGTTCATGTTTTGATGATTGACAAACCTAGTTGAAGGACCAGTTATGTTAATTGGTGTCCCAATATGCATTTGAACTTATTTGTCTTATGTGCCAACTGTCTAGTACTCTCTGGCAATGTCAACAGACTAGTGGGATGCGATTTTAGTGGTCTTTTCTAGTGTCCACCAATGAGAAGTATTCCCTCTCAATATTCATCATATATATTATTTATCTTGAGGAAAGAATCTCAAGATTTTGCAAATCCAACAAAGAATTCTTTCAAGCAAAATCCTAATTGCATCTGATATTGCAAGATTCAACAATTTAGAAACTCTTTGCTCATAGTGAAAGATGTCTCTATTTTTAGATTGAGGTTTTGTTTTTGTCATACAATTGTAAACTCACTTCTTTTTTAGAGATTCTTGTGGGTATTCTCTTTTGGTTTCCTTGTTCAAATCTGAGTATTAGCTAGAGGTAGCTAATGAAGTTCTCATAGTAGAGTTATTATGAGTTTGTGTTGCAATAGAGTTATTGCAAGGTGGTAGGAACTAGGAGGTTAATTCCTAGGTTGTAGGAGTTTAGTGAAGTGTTGGTGAAATCCTATTGGGGTAGGTCATGGTTTAACTCCCTTGAGTAAGGAGGATTTCATATAAATATCCTTTATCATTTACTTTCCTACTGCTTTCATTGTGTTCTTGCTGTTCTTTGATTTTCTCATACAGGTACCTGGTATCGAATCAGGTGTTAGTTATCATGGTGGACTCTTACAAACCATCAGAATGATTATCTTAATTCTATATGTAATTAGAACCTTTGCAGGTACACATAACTAACACCTGATTAGTTCTCACAGTGTTTCATCCAAAATAGATTCTATATGTAATTAGAAGTCTATTGATACCTATATTGGCATACTTTAGTTTCGAGGCCCCAAAAAACATCAAAAATCGACCTCAAAAACAAAAGGTTAAAACTAAAATTTTAATAAAGAATCATGTTACCCATACCTTAGGGGTCCTAAATATAAAAATCTATCAAAAAACGAGTTGAAATCGAGCTTGAAATCCTTGAAAACCCAATTTGTTCACTTTACCAGGTAAAACCCAAAATCTCAAGTTTAAAATCCAAGTGTGAAGATGTTTATGAAATATAATCAATGGATAATAATTAAAAATAGGTTTAAAAGCTTACCTAAATTATAGTTGATGAAAAATCCTTTTGAAATCGCCCAAAACCGTGTTGCCCAAAATAGTGAAAATGGAGAAAAATTATGGAAAGGAGGTTTGACTATTGTTCTGGTGAACAGTACCTTCTTCACGAATGCAATCAGCCCCTTGCAGTTGTGAAGTCTACCAACTTAGACCAACCACGAATGTGGTGTGGACCGGTCATGAATGTAGATAAAGAAACATCAAACTCGGTCCCCGATTACTCTTCATGAATGCGGTCCCACCATCGACTTTGTGAAGGAGGATAAATTCCTTCTCTGTGAACATAACGGTAGGGTCGCAAAGATGAAGATGGCCTAGGTCCTGCACTAGAAACCTTGCACCAGCTATGGTTTAAGGCTTGAAGTCTCTTCCGACGGACCCTCGAGATTTGCTCGGGGCCCCAAGAAAATAAAACAATAGTGCTACTAGGCTAATTTCAATATTCTGGACTCCTAGAACTATCGAATTTAGCAAAAGAGGTCATTATCAACAAATTACACCCCGATAACTCCTTTAGGTCCAAATGACTAGTTTCTCATTTAAATGCTCAAAATGACAAATATAGTCTCAGAACCCAAACCAACCATACTACTAACCCAAAATTGACATTTCGGATCTAATGGAACTGGAAAAATCACCATATGATGCTTGGATCATAAAATGTTGATCAAAGTCAAATATATCACTTTAAAGGTTACTTAAAAACTCAAACTCATATAAATCACTCCTGAATGCTTCGAAGACCATTCCAACCATCCCCACAACTCATAAGTGATATAAAGCAACTATAGAAAGAGTAAAATGGTTAAAATACAGAAAAAGCTAAAAATCACCATGAGGGTTGTTACAAGGATGCATTGGCTATGCTAACCTGAGAATTCATGCATTCCATACTCACACGGCTGCACCAATCACTTAAATTTTGGGCCAGGTGTACCAACTAGTGGAGTTACAACATCTTGTATCATGTTTCTTAGGCTCAAGAGAGTTGCATTGAACCTAAAAATAAGGAACCGTTCTCAGTTTGAGAAAAATAATGGTCTTTTAATTTTTCTATTTTAGTAAGATTGATGTGTTTCTTGCTTTTTTCGATGATACTAAGATTTAGGCAGACTTTGAAGCTAGCTCATAACTTAGTACCCATGTTGGTTTGAGTGGCTGGTATAGAAAAAAATTGGTTCTTAATCAATATGTATAGCATGATTTGAATACTCTTTGTTGGTGTTGCTTCATTTTGTTCTTGATATAATTATTGATCTATATAACCAAGCTATGTGCATGAGATTTTTTGCCCATGTTTACTTGAGCTGAGGGACTACCAGAAGTGGGCTCTCGACTTGTGGTTGGTTGTATGCACAGACTTGTAATAACTACATAATATAGGTACACATATGCATGCAATTTTTTTTGCAAAATTTGAATACTTCTTTTTATGGTGCAATTTCATTTAGGATGTTATATAATTGTAGAATTTATTATCTTAGTTTCTAGAAATGTGTATTTTTATTTGAATTCGTATAAATGTCTATATTTGTAACTACATAATTATCGGTAAATACATGCATGCAAATTGTTATACGCGTGTAGTGGAGTAACACCAAAATATTTTATTTTTTCTTTTCACCTTTCTATAAGTAAATTTGCTACTCCCATAAATTCTCTTAAATTTTAGGCGAATTTAGAGGAGTACGATATAGAAAACTATATTCTCCTATAATTAAGCAAATTTAGAAAAAAAAAATTCTCTGTTTAATTGTTTGAAACGATCAACTAAGGAGCATAGATCTATACATAAGTACAGAAAGCTGATAATTTCATTAGCTAAGTTTCCTTCATAAGGAACAATTGCTATGTACCCTGTCATTCTTGAAAGTATGCATGAACAATTTAGTTTTCAATTCATCATATTTTGGATTATGGGAAGTTGGCTTGCATGACTGTAGTGGAAGTTTTGTTGAAAGTGTGAAACAATAGAAAATATGCTCCTAAATTAGGTAAATTATCGTATTATAGTTTCTAAATTTGAATACAAAATATCAGAGGTGTTCTATCTAAAATTTGAGTTTCCTGCTCAACTATTTTAGGTTTAGGGTGTTATAGTCCAACAATATTTCATTAAACATTAAAAGGGTTATTTTTACACAAATACCTTAAATGGGCAAAAAGATAAACAATAGCTTGATATGGTACTATATGTGTAAATCACCATGAATTTCTTTTACTAGACACCCATACCCTACAAAACCCAAAGCCAACACAATTTAAAAGAACTTTAAGAAGAATACTAGTAGTCTGTAGGTTAAAGACAAAAAGGTTATGAACACTTCAGAATGAACTCACCAATAATAACGTCAGAGAACCATAATAGTAGTGACATGAGTATGAAGATGCTCAAGAAAGATGTATTTTTTCTCTGTGTGTTACATACTAAATATCGGATTGAAATGCCAGAAAGTGAAACTTCCTCATGTAAACATAAACCTTAATGCACATCAGGATTTTTAACATGATATTCTTACTGAGAAAATGTTATAGAAAACATATCTGATGCAAAAGAAATTATCGCATGGGGAAGTGGAAGCGTTAGTAAAGAAAATAAATTTCTACCTCCTTACCCTAGCATGATACAGAAGACATTATTGCATAGAGAAGCGAAAGCATTAGTAGAAAATTATTTTCTACTCCTTGCCCTGGCCTTACGTTATCATAACTTTTAGTAATGGAAAAGGGTAGAGAGTATGTGGTAACCCTAATAGGTGGAGGGAGGACTAATTTATAGAGGCTAATAATTAAGACTTCATCCAGTAAGTCCATCAAATAAACGGTGTACGAACGAGATTTATTCTTTATTAAATGTTAATTATGGATTTTATATTACTTGTGCCACAAGTAAACTTGAGTCACAAGTAAACTTGGGCCACAAGTAAACTTGAGCCACGAGTAAGAATTATTCTTAAATTCTTTCACTTGGCCTTATGACCACATAACATTAATATTTAATGACATAAACATTAGTTGCGCATAAAATAAATCTCTTCTATAATGTCCATCATACATAACACAATAGATCAAACTACTAATGTGAGTTATGGTAGTTATACATATTTGTGTACTATATACTTCCTTCCATATACTACCACATTAGTAACTTATCATACTAGGTTCTTAAGCTATAAAACATATAACATTATGGTTCTCTATAATGTCTCATTGAGACTTATCCTAAAATATCTCAAAAACAATAATGTGAAAACCATCATGAGAAATGTGAAATTCATTAATATATATCAAAAACACATAATTGAGCTCAACATGTCAAAACATCAAAAATACATCAATCATAAGTACAACCAAGACCAAGTCTTTGAACATGTTTTTTAAATGTCTTTGGTTGTAAACCCTTTGTTTAACCAATCGACAATCATAAGATCAATTCTAATATTCTGTCACGACCCAACCTACCAGATCGTGCGGTCACCTACTCTAATCCACCTAGATAGGAGAACCCTTACTACCTTTTTAAAGATATATGTAGATGTCAATAAGAACCAAGAAAATACTTCTTTTATTACATTCAATTTACGAAACTTCAAATACAATTTGAAATACCTTTCCCTAAGGAACTAGCTTAAATAGGTACAAAAGCTACTAAGATAAGATACAACTATACACATGACCTAGCTTCTACCATCGGAACAATAACAAAATTTGTTGAAGATCTTTACCGTATCAAGCATGAAACACCTAGTGATCTTACAACTAGACTATATGTAACACCCCGTATGTTTCTGAACCTAGTTAATTCCCGTAACATTCATGGAATTATTTGAACATGAGAGTGTTGGTGAATTATGCATTAATTGTTGGGCTTAAATGACTCTTGTGCTATTGGGCTCAAAGGAGGCCCAAAATTAGACAAAAAGACATGGACCAAAAATGGAATTTGACCCATTCTTCAATTGACCAAGTAAGACTAACATTTATGACTAATATGTGGCAAAGAATGAGACTACATGGGATTATAAAAGGGACCAAAAATCATATTTTTATTCATATCCATACACATGCCATTTCTAGATTTTTCTCAAACATTTCTCTCCCACACAAACCCTAAGCAACTATTCTCTTTGGCCAAGATCATCATCTTGCAAGCTTTGGTAAGTATTTATTCTCATGGTTTAATATATTATATGCTTAAGTTGGTGCATAAATCATTTTGGTTATGTTGACACAGTGTTGGACAGTTCACTATGTGTAAAACTGTTTATTTTTGCAATCGAAAAAGGGTTTTGGCCTTATAAACTTAAAAATGGACTTGTGGTCTTGAAGGAAATGAACTTGATGGATTAAATACTGACATTTGATATGTGATTATAGCCTTAACTTGTTTTATCCTTGTACATAATGTTTGGAATTGTTATTGCAAAATTATGCATGGACTTGGTGGTGTATTGAAGGAAAAGTGTGGTTTTGGTGATGTTCATATGTGTTGTGAAACCATGGGTGTTTTTTGGCATCCAAGGGACCAAAAATATGTAAAGAAAAGCTTACTCATGGCCTTGGACCATGGGAAGCTAAAGAAATGATGAAGTCCAAGTAACCTCATTTGTTTCAAAGGGAAGAACAAGTTCACGAGTCAAGATCGGGACAATGACAAGTAAGTATTTATAAGAATTACGTATATATTTATGATGATATGAAGAATGATCCTAGACTTTCCATTGTTTAATGTAACACCCCGTACCTTCCCAAACCTACTCGATGATGATGAATAATGTTTGCTTAGGTGTCGAGAGATATAAGTATGTATTTGGTAATGCTAATGACGAGAAAATTGAAATTTGGCCACGTACATGTAATTAGACCTTCGTAGGAGGTGTTTAGTGGTTTCGTGGAGCATTTGTGTAATACCTCGTATACATTCCAACCTCATTTGGTGGCTTGGAGTCATGTTTACTTGATGATTAAGATCACTAAGTAAGTATTTTTTAGTGTTTTGATAAGGGATTGGACGATACGTAAACATTGGATAAGTGGCCGAAAATTTCAGCAAAGTGCTGAAACTTGTGCCACTACCCTGTTTCAGGGGTGTGGCGCAAGCCACCTGCAGCCAAGAAGTTCAGAGGAGGCTGAAAACTTGAGCCACTACCCTGTTTCAGGGGGTGTGGCGCAAGGCACAACAATTATGCCCTTCCGGAGTCGTTTCGTAACGCAATTCTACGACGATTTCTAGATGGTTTCTTTTGGTTCTTTGGAGTTATTTGAGCATTTTTAAGGCTTAAAACACTTCAATATACTCCTACATACTCCTAAATGATCAAATTATGAAATGTGAATAGTGATCCAAAATGTCCAATGAAGCCAAGGGCGACTAGAATTCCTATTTTTGCGATCGAAGCGACGAATGAGAATCTCGCAAGATAATATTATCGTGACATTATGAAATTATGTAAACATGAGATATATGGTGAATAATACATGAAATTGGATGGGTTACATGGATATGAGTTATTGGGCCCAAAGTTAGGCCCAAAATGAAAATAAAAGAAATGGCCCAAATGGGTCAAATGACCCACTCTTGCCAAGACCTTCTAGAATACCACATTAATGACTAAGGATGGACTCAAGGTCTATAAAAGGGGCCAAATATCTGATTTTATCATGAGAAACACCCATGCCTTTTCTATCTTTTTCTAGAAATTTCCCAAGAACATCTCTTTGGCTTTCAAAACCCTAAGGCACTTCTTGGAGCAAGATCATCATCTTTCAAGCTTGGAGTGAAACGTAAAGAAGGAGCGGAATTGTTGCGCTCACATATTTGATTGTGTACTTACATTGGGAAGAGAAGGTATGTAAGGTTACTTTGTCCGTATCTTTCTGCGGCAAATAGTATTCACATTGACATCTCACTAGTCCTATCCCGCAATGTACTAAGGTGCAGGCACTAGTAGGCCTCCACAGTAGATTGTCAGTGTTGCAGATCTTTGGTGAGCTCCAGTTAGTTCGGGGTTTCTCCGAGTCACTGTTGTACATGGGTTTTGACTTTGTACATGTTGTGTAAAGCGGGGACTTATCCCGACTTTTAGTTCATTTTGGTCAATGCATTTGTTAGAGGCTTTTGTAGACGGATGTGGGTGTATCAGTGAAAAAGGCATATGTTGTTTTGACTGAATGGCCTCAACGGCCAAGTTTCATATGTATGTATATATATGTGTTATTCGTCGTTCAAGTTCTTACGTAATAGTGGTGATTCTTTTGTGATGCATATGATTGAACATAGGCAAAGGTTGGTTCTCTTGGGCCTAATCGGCTACGAGTGCCAATCATGTCTCGATGGGATTCGGGGCGTGACAAAGTGGTATCAGAGCAGTTCGTTCTAAGGGTGTCTACAAAGCCGTGTCTGAGTAGAGTCTTACTTATCGATATATTGTGCACCACATTTATAAGTAGGAGGCTACGGGACATTTAGGATGTTGTTTCTTTTCTTCACTTCTAGATCATGCAATAGAGCCAGTGTTATAAGTTGAATTGTGTCTGACCATGGTAAATGTTTCTCTTTGATATAGTGGCAATACCGAACACTAGAAAAGGAAGAGGTAAAGGTAAGAAGGTTGATATGCCTGCTGGAGAAGGAATGAGCAGATTACCACCTGACCAAGCTAGTCAAGGTGGAGCAAATGCTGAAATTTCATCGCGGTCTTCATCTACCTTTCCAGCTCCGGAAGAGCCAATCGGTAGAGAAGTACCCGCTGAACCACCAATGAATGCCACAGATCAAGATCTTAGAAATGCAGTACATATGTTGACACAGTTAGTGGCAGCACAAAGTCAAGGACGAGTTGGTCCGATGACACATGAGGATGATGCGACTAGAGTGGCAAGTCGCAGAACGCAGGATTTTCTAAAATTGGACCCTCCTATATTCATTGGGTCAGACTTAGAGGCAGATCCACAGGACTTTATGGATCAAATTCAGAGAGCCCTAGAATTTATGCACGTAACGGGGATTGAAACAGTGGAACTTGCGGCTTATAGACTGAAAGGTGAAGCAATATTGTGGTATGAGGACTGGAAGAGATCAAGGGGTATTGATGCACTCCCAGCTGGTTGGGAAGAATTTAAAATAGCATTCCTTGATCATTACCTCCCTTATGAAATTTGGGAGGCACGTGCAGATCAGTTTCTGAATTTACTTCAAGGGAACATGAGTGTTCAAGAATATAGTTTGCAATTTAATTCCTTGGCTCGATATGCGCCAAATGTTGTGGCTACGATAACAGACAGGGTCCATAGATACGTGGACAGATTAGAGCCATATTTGGTACGGGACTGCACCATTGCGGCCTTGAACAAAGACATGGATATAGCGAGAATTCAGGCCTTCGCCCAGAAAATGGAAGATCAAAGACAGAGAAGAGGGACACAGGAATCTGAGGAAGGGCCATCAAAAAGGGCAAGATCCATGGGGCAGTCTATAGTGTCCCCAGGAGGATCTGAATCTCAAATGTTACCACCTAGACCCTCATTCTCTTATTCCACAGCAGACGTTCCATCTCACTCCCGAGGATTTAGGGGCAGTCATATTGGGCAGAGTGGTAGGATGCCAGATTCACAGGCAGCAGGGTCTTCTGGTCCATTGTGCCAGTTTTGCAGACGATTTCATGTAGGTGAATATCGGAGGGGGATGAATGTTTGTTATTGGTGTGGTATGCCGGGTCACATAATGAGAGATTGCCCACGGCGAGGCTTGGGTAGTATGGTACGACCTGCGGGGTCCACTGTGGCATCATCAGCATCAGTTCATTCTTTAGACCGAGGTGTGCAGCCTGTTGGTCGTGGCAGAGGTGTCGGAGGAGCAGCCAGTACTAGTGGGGTCCAGAATCGCACTTATGCTTTAGTGGACCGGCAGAATGAGGGGACATCTCCTGATAACGATACAGGTATTTAGGTATATTACCATATGTATATGCATAGAATGACCTGTATTCTCCCTTATGATATGTTACACCATTGATTGTGGAATGAATTTGAAAGAACACCAGAATTACTAGTTATGCTAATTGGAGTCTATACACTAGTTGGTGAATCTTGGATAAAAGAGTGTATCGAAATGGTATAGTAGCTGTTGGTGATCATGTTATGATGGTTGATCTTATGGAGATGGAAATGAAAGAGTTTTAATGTTGTAATGGGTAGGAAGTGGCTGACTTCTTGCATGTCACGAATATTGCCAATCCACGAAAGTATATTTCTATTTTTCTTCCACAACAGGCCGTCCTTGAACGGAAAGATAAATTTGTTTCCTAACCTGGCGTAAGGAAAGCTATGTCAAACGTATATATATGTCAGTCGGTAAGACTTAGTATGTCCCTATAGGGTACATCAGTGTGATTTACACAAAAGAGAAACAACACATTGAGAATGCGTATTAATACTCGACAACTGGATGAGGTAACAGTCAAAAAAATATATATCTAGAAAGGTTGAGTATACAAGTGAATATGGGTACAGTTTTTCATCCATAAACAGGTGGGCAAGCAGAACGTATCATCCAGACATTTGAAATATGTGGCTAGCTTCCCCATTGTATGATCATCTACCCCTTCTTGGATGTTCTTACAATAGTATCTATTATTCAGGTATCCAAAAATGGTACCTTACAGAGGTTTATATGGACGAAAGTTTAAAACAAATGGAACTACCTTACTTGGGGGTTAGATTGTGTTCACTAGGCTATAGAGGAGATTAAGGTGGTACAATAGTAGCTACAAGCTAATACAAGTCACATGTCGAGATCCATTGCTTTTACTGAAAATGTACAAATAATGGAGAATCTTACTTATTACGAGATATATATTGTTGTGCTAGAGGGGTAAGTGTGAATATTAGGAAAGGTACGTTATAGGAATTGACAAATAGAAGAAAGCACGTGGAGAACCAAAGAAATGATAAAGTCAGAGTACCCGTAATGGTTTCAAATGGAAGAGAACATTCAAAATGCGGAATTGGAGTAATAACAAGAAAGTATCGGGAAGTAGTATGTGTATATGTATATATATGTGAATATAGAGGTGCATGGGATGTACATGAGACGATGTTACTAACATTCGAGGACGAATGTTTCTAAGGGGGGAAGAATGTAACACCCCGTACCTTCCCAAACCTACTCGATGATGATGAATAATGTTTGCTTAGGTGTCGAGAGATATAAGTATGTATTTGGTAATGCTAATGACGAGAAAATTGAAATTTGGCCACGTACATGTAATTAGACCTTCGTAGGAGGTGTTTAGTGGTTTCGTGGAGCATTTGTGTAATACCTCGTATACATTCCAACCTCATTTGGTGGCTTGGAGTCATGTTTACTTGATGATTAAGATCACTAAGTAAGTATTTTTTAGTGTTTTGATAAGGGATTGGACGATACGTAAACATTGGATAAGTGGCCGAAAATTTCAGCAAAGTGCTGAAACTTGTGCCACTACCCTGTTTCAGGGGTGTGGCGCAAGCCACCTGCAGCCAAGAAGTTCAGAGGAGGCTGAAAACTTGAGCCACTACCCTGTTTCAGGGGGTGTGGCGCAAGGCACAACAATTATTCCCTTCCGGAGTCGTTTCGTAACGCAATTCTACGACGATTTCTAGATGGTTTCTTTTGGTTCTTTGGAGTTATTTGAGCATTGTTAAGGATTAAAACACTTCAATACACTCCTACATACTCCTACATGATCAAATTATGAAATGTGAATAGTGATCCAAAATGTCCAATGAAGCCAAGGGCGACTAGAATTCCTATTTTTGCGATCGAAGCGACGAATGAGAATCTCGCAAGATAATATTATCGTGACATTATGAAATTATGTAAATATGAGATATATGGTGAATAATACATGAAATTGGATGGGTTACATGGATATGAGTTATTGGGCCCAAAGTTAGGCCCAAAATGAAAATAAAAGAAATGGCCCAAATGGGTCAAATGACCCACTCTTGCCAAGACCTTCTAGAATACCACATTAATGACTAAGGATGGACTCAAGGTCTATAAAAGGGGCCAAATATCTGATTTTATCATGAGAAACACCCATGCCTTTTCTATCTTTTTCTAGAAATTTCCCAAGAACATCTCTTTGGCTTTCAAAACCCTAAGGCACTTCTTGGAGCAAGATCATCATCTTTCAAGCTTGGAGTGAAACGTGAAGAAGGAGCGGAATTGTTCCGCTCACATATTTGATTGTGTACTTACATTGGGAAGAGAAGGTATGTAAGGTTACTTTGTCCGTATCTTTCTGCGGCAAATAGTATTCACATTGACATCTCACTAGTCCTATCCCGCAATGTACTAAGGTGCAGGCACTAGTAGGCCTCCACAGTAGATTGTCAGTGTTGCAGATCTTTGGTGAGCTCCAGTTAGTTCGGGGTTTCTCCGAGTCACTGTTGTACATGGGTTTTGACTTTGTACATGTTGTGTAAAGCGGGGACTTATCCCGACTTTTAGTTTATTTTGGTCAATGCATTTGTTAGAGGCTTTTGTAGACGGATGTGGGTGTATCAGTGAAAAAGGCATATGTTGTTTTGACTGAATGGCCTCAACGGCCAAGTTTCATATGTATGTATATATATGTGTTATTCGTCGTTCAAGTTCTTACGTAATAGTGGTGATGCTTTTGTGATGCATATGATTGAACATAGGCAAAGGTTGGTTCTCTCGGGCCTTATCGGCTATGATTGCCAATCATGTCTTGATGGGATTCGGGGCGTGACATTTAAATTGAATAATGTCACTAACATTCGATGACGAATGTTTCTAAGGGGGGAAGAATGTAACACCCCGTATGTTTTCGAACCTAGTTAATTCCCGTAACATTCATGGAATTATTTGAACATGAGAGTGTTGGTGAATTATGCATTAATTGTTGGGCTTAAATGACTCTTGTGCTATTGGGCTCAAAGGAGGCCCAAAATTAGACAAAAAGACATGGACCAAAAATGGAATTTGACCCATTCTTCAATTGACCAAGTAAGACTAACATTTATGACTAATATGTGGCAAAGAATGAGACTACATGGGATTATAAAAGGGACCAAAAATCATATTTTTATTCATATCCATACACATGCCATTTCTAGATTTTTCTCAAACATTTCTCTCCCACACAAACCCTAAGCAACTATTCTCTTTGGCCAAGATCATCATCTTGCAAGCTTTGGTAAGTATTTATTCTAAAAGGTTTAATATATTATATGCTTAAGTTGGTGCATAAATCATGTTGGTTATGTTGACACAGTGTTGGACAGTTCACTATGTGTAAAACTGTTTATTTTTGCAATCGAAAAAGGGTTTTGGCCTTATAAACTTAAAAATGGACTTGTGGTCTTGAAGGAAATGAACTTGATGGATTAAATATTGACATTTGATATGTGATTATAGCCTTAACTTGTTTTATCCTTGTACATAATGTTTGGAATTGTTATTGCAAAATTATGCATGGACTTGGTGGTGTATTAAAGGAAAAGTGTGGTTTTGGTGATGTTCATATGTGTTGTGAAACCATGGGTGTTTTTTGGCATCCAAGTGATCAAAAATATGTAAAGAAAAGCTTACTCATGGCCTTGGACCATTTATTACACAAAAGGACCCAAAAGAGACCCTTTCTGGCCGATGGCCGATTTGGGCATCCGCCCTCGAAGACGAAGGCACCTGCGGGTGCAGATGCCAATGCAGGTACCCTTGGACACTGCCAAGGGTCACCTGAGGATGCATTTCATCCACCTTCGGGATCAAGTGGCTTCGTAGGTCACCCTAGAATGTCATTTTGTATGGTTTTGTCTCTCTTTGATCCCCGAAGGCCCCTATACCCTTTTTGGATGTAATTATCAACTTATGATACCTTTTTAATAACTTTAAGGGTTCGTATGGAAGCATGTTGGATTATATTAATTATGGATTGATGTTCATATGTTGTTATGAGGCAATTTGATGGAGTAAATGTGACGGAATGATAATGAGGAAGCGTAAAGGGTAAACGTGGTGTGAAATGCTATTGGTTTATGATGTCTTGGTCAATAGGTGGAATTTTATGGTGTTGTTGGTATGATAATGCAGTGTATTGTATTATAAAGGGTAAAATGACGTTATATGGAAGTCATATAGCTCATTGTCGTCTTGTACACTTGTACGGTAACTGGTTGTTGACGTAAGCTCCGTTATGTACTTGTATTGTAGAGTGAAACGTAAGGAAGGAGCTGGACTATTGTGTTCATATATAGGCTTGTGTATTCATACTTGGAAGTGAAGGTATGTAAGGTTACTCTTTCCGTATCCTTCTGCAGCACATAGTAATCACATTGACATTGTACTTATTCCATTCTGAAATGTTCTAAGGTATCCCATTTCCGGTTATCAATTATTGTAAATCACATGTTCCTTATGCATTGATCAATTATGATTCACACGTCTCATGTTCTTTGACTAATGTTCCAAAAGTTCCAATAATGTACAATCTCCAATGTATCATTCTCATGGAGGTAAAGAAATGAAGTAATGTATTACTCTTCTAATGAAAGAATGAAGAAATCATTGTTTGTATATTCTTAATAACATCCCAGGGGCGACATAAAAGCCTAGCATGGGTTAATATAACATCCCAGGGGTCAAAGTACCTAGAATGGGTTAATACAAAATCCCATGGGTCAAAGTACCTAGCATGGGTTAATATAACATCCCAGGGGTCAAAGTACCTAGCACGGGTTAATCACATCCCAGGGCCGATAGAAAAGCCTAGCATGGGTTAATCACATCCCAGGGGTTAAATACCTAGCATGGGTTAATCTCATCCCAGGGGAGACTTAACAGCCTAGCATGGGTAGAACGATAAGGATGAATAAATGTAAAAGCAAAAGAAGTAAAGGACGTAATGTACAAAGTTCCACATATGCAGACCGGTGCTTTATTTGTACTGACTATTCTCTTATATTTGATTTTATGGAAGCACCTACGTATCATGCAGTTTTATTTTAGCCTTACATACTCAGTACATTCGTCGTACTAACGTCCCTTGGGGGACTTACCTTGCATGTTGTAGGTGCAGGTACTAGTAGACCTCCATATTAAGTTGCGGGTCATCTACTGATCTTTGGTGAGCTCCAGTTGGTTCGGGGCTTTTCGAGTCACAGTTGTACATTGGTTTTGGTTTTGTAAATGTTGTATAAAGCAGGGACTTGTCCCGACTTTAGGTTGGTTATGTATGTGCATATGTTAGAGGCTTTTGTAGACGTATGTGGGTATATGAATGTGAGAGATGTATGTCCATTTTGACTTGATGGCCCTAACGGCCAAGTTTCTTATATGTATATGACACATGTTTCCCTAAATTCCGCTATGAGCATCTAGTATGTATACGCGATGATGAGGTTTCTTGAATGACATGCATATGAATGGACATGAGCAAAGATTGGTTCTCTCGTGCCTTATCGGCTTCGGGTGCCAGTCCGCCTCAATGGGATTTGGGGCGTGACACTATACCCCAGAAAGGGTATAGCAAGAGTAGTATCAATACAAATAACACGTACTGTTAAGCATCATCGGTCAACCCAAATTAAATCACATAAATATTCAGAAAGAAACATACAACTTGAAATTTAATAACCAAAGCACTTTCGTTATAATAATTCCTTAACACCCTTGAACTTTACCAACCTTACCATTGAGAACAAACTTCTCTTATCATACTCAGCCCTAACCACTATTTATTATCTATGTCATCAAGCCAGACCCTATTATATAACTACCTGTGGGTTTTATAATACTCAACCCCTAAGGTTTCTTGCCTTTAACAATTCGACCCTTTTTAGACATTTATGAATTACTTAGCCTTGTTCCCCTAGTTCGGTTACACATTAGCACACTAGCATCTTTGAAACTCCCTTAAAGCTATGCAAATTATTTGACAGACAGTAACATCCCCCCTTCCCAGCCTCATCAATAATAACCAATAGATTAAGACCATAACCATACCATAAGCATCTTATTGAGCACCCTTCAAGTAATCAAATCAATATAAATAGGTAGCCATAACTTAGTGAAAGAGAGCAACCTTGACAACATATTACGTGATAATACCTCAAGTATGTGACACGGCTTTTTCAAGTAACTTTACAAGTTAAGCCAATTACAAGTCAAGAGACACAAGTCAAGTTGATAGAATGACCAAGTCAACAAACCATGACTCTAACAATAACCCAGTCAACAATGCATGACTCTAACAATAACCAAGTCAACAATCCATGACTCTAACAATATCAAAGTCAACAATCCATGACTCTAACAATATCCAAGTCGACAATCCATGACTCAAATAATAACCAAGTCAACAATCCATGACTCTAACAATATCCGTACCTCAATTCAAACATGAGAATAACAACAGAAAATATACTAAGCATTTGTCAATTTAACCCAGATCAACTCAAGGATCCGTTCAACAACCACAAAGTTAATAATCATGAATTCTGGTTTTGCGAAGAAACCTAATGTAGCAAATCAACATATAAGCCCGCTTTACTTAGAAAAACAAATATAAGAAGTCAACATGTAAGCCCGGTTTACTCAGGAAACCAAATGTAACAAGTCAACAGATAAGACCAGTTTACTCAAGAAACTGGAATATAACAAGTAAACATATAAGCCCAATTTACTCAGTAAACCAAATATAACAAGTCAACATGTAAGCCTAATTTACTCGACAATCAAATATAACAAGTCGACATATAAGCCCGGTTTACTCAAGAAACCAAATATAGCCAATAATGGAAATTAAAATGCATCTCGATTTACACAAGAATTCACCTTTAGAAATAAAGAACATAGACCCGGTTCACTCAAGGAACCAACATAATAATGAAAACATATAATCCTTGATTCACTCAAGGAACCGTCACACTCACATGTACCTTGTACACACATGCTAAGAGTCTTATGGTCGCCCACTAGCCATGACCTGCAGGGGATGAGCTCTTATTCATGTACCGAATCCCATACATCTAATACCTACCAGCCTTATAACAACCAATCCTGAGAAGATGTCCAAACAACGGTACAAACCACAATAATAAGTATAAATCCCGGGAAGATGTCAAAAAATCGGTACATCTCACAATAATAAGTCTAAATCCCGTGAAGATGTCCAAATACTGATACATCTTACAATAATAAGTATAAATACCATGAAGATGTCCAATTACCAATACATCCCATAATAATAAGTATAAATCCCGTGAAGATGTCCAAATACCAGTATATCCCGTAATAAGCAACAAATATTACAATAATCACAACCACAAGAAGAATAAACAACCACACTTGTATAATCAATAGACCATTAATATAACCTCATTATATGTGATTAACACTTAGGATATCATTCAACAATTTACTCTCTTGAACAGGCATTACAAAAAGGAGACGACACCGTAAACACTTGATCAAACTCAAGTTAATCAATCCATGTAAGCAAAAATTATTCTTTAATGCATAAAATCACAAGTATGACCAAAGTCCAGCCAACAACTCATAATTCAGGCCTTATCAATTCATATTCATTAGTTACAGTATGCCCAAAGACCAATTCAAGGCTTATTCAAGTAAGCATTACCAAGCCACATTTATTAAATTCAATATTCATTTTAGGAATGTACAATCAACCCAACCGTTCACCCTGACCTTGATACTTTACCAATTCCCTATTTTTATGGTTACCACCATAGATTCTTCGAAATTCACCAATACTAACCATCTATAATTTAGGCTTTACTGGGTTTAACCCAATTTCTGGGTACACCATTAGTAATTATGTAAAGATGAATAACAACAACAAGGTAATACATAATTTAATAAGCAATTTCAATATCACAAAAATAATAGTAAATTCCCACCTATTTGATTGGGTTTTCCATTTTATCCATCCCAATATCGTGCCCGAAGGCCTAACTATAAAATCTTCCATCAATCTACATTATGCTTATGCTTTCTAACCCTACTCTAAACTACTTAGTTAAATCTACCCTACCTAAATGCCAAGCAGTTGCTATGAAGTCATGAATGTGAGCTTTTGACTCTATGAAGGTGAATATTGTCATGAAATCCTCAAGAAATCCATGGGTTTCACCCCCATTCGAGCATAATTCTCGATCTCCATGGCTCATGGCTAGGAGGCAACCCTAGAGGGGATTTTAGAAACCTCTTTCATCCTTTTTGCAACTAAAAAGGATAAGGGAAATATTAAAATATTGGGGAGGTTTCTAGTCTCGTCATCCCTCTACAGCGATTTGTCGGCCGCTATGGCAACACCGCTATAGTATAAAAACTCCTACTATAGTGGGATAATGTCAGTCCAACCAAATTTTTTAGCTATATTGTCCCATACTAAATTGAGACCAAAATTCAAAAAATCCCCGTACCCTGTGCCCATAGATGAGGTGCCTTTTCATAACTACGGAACATGTGGTTGCATATTCTCAAGAGAAACTCTTTGTTTTTGAAATTATTCTTTAGGATAGCAATTTAATTCCATATGTTTAGCACCTTAGGAGTACATATCATTCTTGGAGAAGAATACTGTCGCAGTATTATCACAATAAATTTTCAGTGGCTTATGTAATGACCCTCCAGGTCATTTCCTACGTTTCCATATATTTTTTATGTTTAGAGCTTTCCCATATCTTCTCCAATTCAAAATGACTCATTGAAATTGATAGTTCGATCACCAAGCAGTTCGTTTGATTTTTAGAGCCAATTCCCTATCTTGGAGCTTTCATTGTTAAGAAAAGGATATTGGGATTAAACTTTAGGTAAACAGCCTCAGATGCCAATTCTAATAGTTTCGTTAGCACCAGAATATCAATTTTAGGCTAGATGGATCCTTGGTTTGAGTCCCAAGGCATCCAAACTCATTTTGGCCTATTGGGTGAATTTTGGCTAAAATGGCCCTTTGGGTGTGGGATCCAATTTTGATTGAAATGACCTTGGATGGAAATTTTTATGGCGCTTTTGAGTCTAGAATGAAGAATTTTGTAGGGTAGCATAGTCCATTTGCATTCACAAGATTCTGAATGAATCTCGAGAAGAATCCAATTGGAAACTTGGCACTTAGCCAAGTTTGTTGGTGCTCAAGCATTTGGTGAAGGCCTAAAATGGCCTACGCATTCGCAAGGTTTGGCCGCGTTTACAAGGTTCAAGGATTATTGGCCAACGTATTTGTGAGCTATCTTTCACATTCGTGAAGGGTCGGCTGGCCGACCAGGTTGAGCTTTTTCTTTACGTCCATGGTGGACCAGCCATATTCATGAAGGCCTATCTGGGTCACGCTTTGTGTTTGCGTCAGGGGTCCATCATTCATGAAGAAGGACCCTTGGTCATATTTAATGCTATTTCACCTATTTTCTTTCATTTATTACAAATCCAAATATCATAAAACCCTAGGGAGCTTAGAAAATTGTGGGGAGATTGATTATTGGGTGTTGGAGGTGAGTTGGAGTCATCATTGTGGTCATTTCCTCGTCTTTATTTCCGTAAGTTTCCATTTAATTTCTAGTTTAATTCTCTGATTAACTTTAAATCCCTAGACTACTGTTGGGGCTGATTTGAGGCTTATTTGTGCTCAGATTTCACCAAAATTTTAGGGTAAATGATCCTTGATCTTAGAGGAACACGTTGATGGTTTTGATTTTGTGATTCTGCAAGTGGACCCCATGTGGGATTTTTAGTTTGATTTATAACCTAGAGCATTTATACGTAATATAGGTATTGACATTCTATCTTAATATGTAGTTTATCATTTTGATAGTGTGGCAGCATTCGGGAGCTTCTCGTAAACGAAAATCTCCAGAATAGAGGAGTTTGCAAGCTTTTGGTGATTACAGGTAGGCTAGGTTTATTTTTCTTTTAGACTGAGCTTTATTATATTATTAGTGTAGTATTATACTAGCTTTGGGTGGGTATTTACAACTTGGTTGTCTATTTAATATTTATTAATTAAGTTAGCAGATTAGGGGCTTTTTTGGTTGAATTTTTCCTAGTCTTTCTTCTAATTGGTCTCTTTTGATACCTCAGGACTAGTTGGATTTACTTAGTACCTTGGGATGGAATTGTGAGCCTTAGTTTAGGTTTGGGTAGGTGCTTTCCTTAGTATGGGTTTTCGGGATGAGTAGCGGGCCCCACTGGCCTTTCTTTTAGGTCAATTGGCTAAATTAGCTCTTTGTAGACCTAAGAGGCATTCATTCATTATCTTAGAAAAAATTTGAGCCTTAGGATGACATAGTCAATTTAATGAACTTCAGCTAGCTTTGTTACTCGGGGTAGAAGGATATTTGACCCTAAAAACCTTATCCTTGGACTTAGTGTCTACGATCCGCCTCATTTATAGATTTGACTACCTGATTTGAGAATTTAGTGCTAATTGGACTTAAGGGAAGTTATAACCTTGGATGGTCACTACTCTTAATTTACTTACTAGTTCTGGTTCAAGTCTGGCAATTATGAATCATACATGGTATATTTGCTATTATGACGCTATTCTCTATTCCTGATTCAAGTCCGAAATTTATGATCTATTTGGATACTTATTGGGACCTAAAATTATGGTAATGACTGGTAAGATTCGGATATATGATATGGGAGGAGTTTCAGGTACGTTTTACTCATTGGCTCACTTATGTTTATTATGGTCAATAATTCCATCTCTATGTTAAAATACTCTTTTTTTGTATCCGCCGGGCTTATGGGGGCTTGGATGGGTTATTCCTTTCTTGTTTGTGCCTTTTGGGCTTATGGGGGCCCAGTTAGGTTGTAGTTAGACTGTATTTACTTTCAAGTTACTTATTCTTCATATGTATCATATTTCGCCAGGTTTGGATTAATATTTCCCTCATGCCCTTACTTTTGATTTTAGCTTACATTCTAGTATTTTATTACACTTTTATCATAATTTAGCTCAGTCGGCCTATGATGCTTACTGAGTGTCCATTGTTTTGGTGCTCATACTACACTTCTACATCTTTTCCTTGATGCAGATCCGAGTACGAGCCACCGCCATTGACGTTATCCTCAGGCTTACTGTTGCTTTGGAGATAGGGTGTTCTTTAAGAGCCCGGAGTTGATCCTCTCTTCTTCTGCTGTTTTTGGATATTCTTTTATTCATTCTAAAACTACATGTATATTTGATACTATCTAGTACTCTATTCTTTTAATTTAGTGGCTCTTGTACTGACTATACTAGGTGATGGGGATACTCTTTTGTACTTCTACTTATATTCCTTCATTGTTCCGTATGATCATATTTATATATCGCTGCTTAGTACTTCTATTATATGTTTATATGCTCTATTATTTTATCTTCCGTCGTTTAGCCCATTACTTGTTATTCTAGGATATGGTTTGGCTTAGCTACTGGTCGGTTAAAGTAGGTGCCATCACGACTTGAGAAATGGTGTTATGACAAATTGGTATCAGCATTAGGTTCACTAGTATTGTTGGTACAAGAGCAAGTATCTAGTCTCGTGAATCAGCAAGACAACGTCTGTGTCCTATCTTCGGGAGGCTCTATGATATTCTTAGGAAAATCTCACTTTCTTTGTTCACTTTCGTGCGTCGAGTCTATATTGGTTCCTAAATTCTCATTTGTTTCACTTTTTTGCAGATGACTAGGACACGAGCTACAACAGATGGTGACAGAGACCCTAAGCGTACAGCCAGGTCACCTATCATAGGTCGAGGCCAGGCTAGAGCTACAGCACCAGCTAGGGTTCAGTCCAGGGAGACTTCACCTGATCCTATTATTGCTTCTGAGCTAGAAGTAGCTACAAAGGTTCAATCGCCCTAACCACTGGTGGGCCAGGGGGAATCTCAGGTCCCATCGAGATTTATATCTTACTCAGTTCTCAGAGATGCTTTGAGTCAGTTATTGGGGTTAGTAGGTGGTGCACCATCAGATGGAGTTCGATCAGTAGACCAGAGTAGATCGATTTAGGAGCGTAGCACGCGGCTGTGGCTCCCAGAGTAGAGGTTACCCCAGCACTGGTGGTTCCACAGAAGGTAGTAGCTCATCCATTTATGACCACCGAAGAGCATAAGATCTTGGGTCAATTTCTGAGATTGACTCCACCTAGGTTTGCAAAGGCCCCAGCAGAGGATGTTTTTGAATTTTTGACTAGTTGCGAGAAGAGGCTCTATAATTTGGGCCTAGTAGAGGCGTAAGGTATGGATAATACCACCTTCCAATTTGATTGGGCTACCAGATAGTGGTGGAGAGGTTATATGGATTCCAGGCCAGCTGGATCTCCACCTATAACATGCACTCAGTTCTTTGAGGCTTTATTGGAGAAGTATATGCCTCGCAACTTACGTGACTGTCTGAGAGATAAGTTTATAGGTTTGAAGTAGGTTTTGATGTTAGTTGTTAAGTATGAGGTGAGGTTTCATGAGTTGGATAGGCGTGATACTATGATCCTACAGACCAAGTATAAGAGGATTCGGTGCTTTATTAAGGGACTAAGACTTACTCATTCCATAGCTGCTCAGAGTTTAGTTGATTAGGGTAGGTCTTTTGTAGATATTTTTTAATATGCCCAAACTATGAAGGAGATACATTATGAGGCCCAAGGGGAAACCATAAGAGGTAGTGACAGTAGGGTAGTTTTAGTGGGAGTCACAGCGGCTTAAAGTTTAGAGGCAGAGGTTTTTAGGGTAGGTACCCTCAGTGTCAGTTTTATTAGCACCAGGGTGAGGCTAGTAGACCTATTCAGGTAGCACTTTAGATTACTGACGAGGGTCAACTCGGTTATAGTAATTACAGTGGACATAGTAGAGGTTAGTCTTCCAGGGGTAGATAGTCAGGGTCTTCAGGCCGAGGTAGCTATTCTGAGATAGCTGAACCTTCTAGATAGAGTAGAGTACCCAGAGCATGTTATGATTGTAGTGTCATTGGTCATTTCTCTAGAGAGTATCCCCAGCGTAGAATGATTGAGCATGTAGTGCAGAGTGTTAAACCAATTAGATTAGTACTGCCTCAAGCTAAGGGTGATTCTCAGGGTAGTACGGGTGGTCCCCATGGTTCTAGAGGAGGTCCTCAGGCAAGTAGGATAGGTGGTCGGTCAAGTACCCAGCCTGAAGGTAGACGGGTTCAGTTGTATATTATACCTGGTAGGCTAAAGGTGGAGTCTATATATGCTATTACTACAGGTATGATTTCAGTAAGTCGTCAGCTAACTACTACTTTATATGATCTGATGTCCACTTTTTCATGTGTTTCTGCTTATTATGCACCACGGTTAGAGTTGTCTTGGGATCCTTTATTTGTGCCATTACTTGTAACTACTCTCGTGGGTGACTCTTTAGTAGTGGATTGGGTTTATTCATTATGTGTTGTTATCGTTCGAGAGTATGATACTCATGCTGACCTTATTGTGCTAGATATGGTAGATTTTGATGTGATTCTGGGCATGGACTGGTTATCCCCCCTATCATACGATCTTGGATTATTTTTCCAAGATCGTTACCTTAGCCATGCCTGGCATACTCCTGGTTATGTGGCAGGGTTCTTTCAACTGCACGCTGATAGGGATCATTTCTTATGTTCGGGCTAGGAGACTGGTATCCATAGGTTGTGAGTCTTTTCTTTCTTATGTCTGTGACGTTAGTACGGAGAGTCCTTTGCTTAATTTTGTTTCTATTATTCATAAGTTTCTGATGTTTTCCCTACTAACCTACTTAGCCTTCCTCCTGAGCATGATATTGAGTTTGCTATTGACTTGGAGTCGAGCACCTGACCTATTTCCATGACACCTTACCGTATGGATCCTAATGAGCTTATGGAGCTAAATTTTAAACTTCAGGATCTTTTAGGTAAGGGTTTTATTAGGCCGGGTGTATCTCCTTGGGGTGCTCCTATCCTATTTGTGAAGAAAAGGAATGGTTCTATATGTATGTGTATAGACTACAGGCAACTGAATAAGGTGACAGTGAAGAATAAGTATCTTATGCCTCCTATTGATGAGTTATTTGACAAACTTCAGGGTGCGATAGTGTTTTCTAAGATTGATTTGAGATATGGTTACCATTAGTTGAGGATTTGGATAGAGGACATTCCTAAGACAGCTTTCAGGACTCGTTATGGTCATTATGAGTTCCTAGTTATGTCTTTTAGGTTGACCAATGCCCCAAGTGTATTCATGGACTTTATAAACCACATTTTCAGGCCCTATTTAGACTCCTTTGTGATTGTCTTCATCGATAATATCCTTAACTATCCGAGGAGTATAGAGGAGCACGAGCAGCATTTGAGGACTGTGCTCCACACTTTGAGAGATCATAGGCTTTTGCCAAATTCTCAAAGTACAAGTTCTGGCAAGAGTCTGTGGTATTCCTTGGATACGTAGTGTCTAAGGATAGGATTATGGTGGATCCAATAAAGATTGAGGATATTTGTGATTGGTCCAGACCTACATCTTCGATTGAGGTTCGCACTTTTATTGGTTTGGCAGGCTACTATAGGAAGTTCATGGAGAGATTTGCTACTACTGCATCCTCTACGACTAGATTGAATCAAAAAGAAGTTCCATTTTAGTGGTCCGATAGTGTTAGTTGAGCTTCCTGATGCACAAAGACTAGCTCACTTTAGCTCTTATATTGACTCTTCCAATTGAGGGCGAGGGATTTACTATTTATTATGATACTTCTGGTGTTGGTTTGGGGTATGTTTTGATGCAGCGGGGTTGAGTTATTGCATATGTATCGAGGTAGCTAAAGGTGCATGAGCTCAACTACCCTACTCATAATTAAGAGTTGGCGGCGGTAGTTTTCTAACTTAAGATTTGGAAGCATTACTTGTATGGTGTTTGCGGTGAGATATTCACTGACCATCATAGTCTTCAGTACATTATGACTCAGAGGGAGCTTAATTAGAGATAGCTCATATGGATTGAGTTGCTAAAGGATAATGATATCTCTATTGTATACCATCCAGGCAAGGCGAATATGGTAGCGGACGCCTTGAGCTGAAAGGCGGTGAGTATGGATAGCTTGGCATTTATCTTATTTTTAGAGACTGTTGGCTTTGGACATTCAGTCATTGGCCAACTTGATGATTCGGCTTGATATTTTAGACCCTAGGAGGATTTTTGCTAGTGTCGAGGCTAGGTCTACCTTGTTGGAGCAGATTTGAGATCGACAGTTTGAGGATAGTAGACTTCATGGCATTCGAGATCAGGTGCTAAGAAGTGAGTCCAAGAGGTCTACCTTAGATTCTGAGGGCATTTTGAGATTTGACGGTCGCATTTGTGTTTCGAGAGTTGGAGACTTAATTCAGTTGATGCTATGGGAGCCTCATAGGTCTAGATATTCTATCACCCAATGACAGCTAAGATGTATAGAGATTTGAGGCAGCACTACTAGTGGAGTGGTATGAAGAAAGATGTAGCGGACTTTGTAGTTCATTATTTGTGTTGCCAGCAGGTAAAGGCTAAGTATCTGAGACCAGGTGGTTTGCTTCAAAGACTACCTATTCCTGAGTGAAAGTGGGAACGAATTACTATGAACTTTATGAGTGGTTTGCCTTACACTTCTCCTGGTTTTAACAACATTTGGGTCATCGTGGATCGATTGACCAAATTTGCTCTTTTCATCACTATTCAGATTTCCTTCAGTACCGAGGGGTTAGCTCGCATCTATGTGCGAGAGATAGTTCGCCTTCATGGGGTACCCGTATCCATTATTTCAGATGGAGGCTCAGTGTTCACTTCTAGCTTCTGGAGGAATTTTCAAGAGTAGTTGGGTACGCAAGTTGACCTTATCACAGCCTTCCACCCCCAGACCGATGGGCAAATGGAGCATACTATTTAGGTTTTTGGAGGATATGCTCTGTGCATATGTTATGATCATTAGCTATCAGTGGGAGCAACATTTAGCCTTAGCGGAGTTTACTTATAATAATAGCTACCATTCAACATTGAGATGGCACCATTTGAGGTATTGCTTGGCAGGCGTTATCGATCTTAGATTGGTTGGTTTGAGACTATTGAGGTTAGACCCCATGTACCAACTTGCTTCGTGAGTCTTTGGATAGGGGTTGGGTGATTCAGGATAGGCTACAGGCAACTCCGAGTAGGCATAAGATTTATGTTGATCGTAGGCTTCTTGCATTGAAGTTTAGGATTAGTAACTGAGTTTTCCTTCAAGTATCTCCCATGAAGGGCATAATCATGAGGTTTGGGAAGAGGGGAAAGCTCAGCCTCAGGTATATCGGGCCATTTGAGAAACTTTGGACAGTTGGGGAGGTAGCCTATAAGCTGGTCTTGCCCCCAGACTTTTAAGCCATCCATCCAGTTTTTCATGTATCAATGTTGCGGCTCTATATTCTGTATGAGTCGCGCTTGCTTCATTAGGACTCAGTTCAGTTGGATGAGAGGTTGACCTTTGTAGAGGAGCCAATTTCTATATTAACCAGAGATGTTAGACGGTTGCGTTCCAGAGATATTCCTGTGGTTAAGGTTCAGTAGAGGCACTTTCAGTAGAGAAGGCTACCAGGGAAACCACGAGGGAGTTGCAGATCAAGCATCCCCACTTTTTTGAGCCTTCAGGTACTTCTTGATCCTTTACTTTCGCGGACAAAAGTCCTTTTAGTAATGGATATTGTAATGACCCTCCAGATCATTTCCTGCGTTTCCATGACTTTTTGATATTTAGAGCTTTTGCATAGCTGCCCCAAGTCATTTATGACTTGCTAGGACTAACAATTCAGTCACCGACAGTTCATTTGGTTTTTAGAGTCAATTTCCTATTTTAGAGCTTTCTTTGTTAAAAAAAGGGTATCGGGCCTAAACCTCAGGTAAATAGCCTCGGATGCCTATTCTGACAATTGTTTTAGCTCTGAAATGTCAATTTTAGGCTAGAGGGACCCTTAGTTTGGGTCTCGAGGCTTCCGAACTTGTTTTGGGCTATTGGGTAGATTTTGGTTAAAACGACCCTTTGGGTGTGGGACCCACTTTTAATTGAAATGACCACAGATGGAAATTTTGATGGCGCCATTGAGTCTGGAATGCCGCATTTGGTAGGGTAGAATAGTTCATTTACTTCATGGGATTTTGAACGAATCCCTAGGGTCCATTCAAAAACTTGGCACTTAGCCAAGTTTGCTAGTGCTGAAGCATTTGGTGCAGGCCTAAAATGGCCTTCGCGTTAGCAAGGCTTGGCCACATTTACGAGGGTTCTTGGCCTCCACATTTGCGAGCCATCCTTCACATTTGCAAAGGTTAAGCTGACCTATCGGTCCGAGCTTTTTTTTTTTTGAGACTGCGGTGGACCGGCCTCATTTTCAAAGGACTGTTCGGGTCAAGCTTCGCGTTTGCGGCAGGGGTCCCGCATTCATAAAGAAGGACCCCTGGGTGTATTTAATGTTGTTTCACCTTTTTTCTTCCATTTATTATATTTCCAAATATCATAAAACCCTAGGGAGCTTAGGAAATCGTAGGAGATTGATTATCAGGTGTTGGGGGCGAGTTGGAGTCATCATGGTGGTCATTTCCTCGTCTCTATTCACGTAATTTTCTGTTTAATTTGTAGTTTAATTATCCGGTTAACATAAATCCCTAGAATATTGTTGGGGCTGATTTGAGGCTTATTTGTGCTCAGATTTCACCCAAATATTAGGGTAAATGATCTTGATCTTAAAGGGACCCATTGATGGTTTCAATTTTGTGATTTCGTAAATGGACCCCATGTGAGATTTTTAGCTCGATTTATGACTTAGAATATTTATACACAATATGAGTATTGATGTTATCATCTTAATGTGTAGATTATTATTTTGATACCGTGACAGCATTTGGAGGCTTCTCGGAAAGGAAAAGCTCCGGAGAAGAGGACTTTGCGAGCTTTCGGCGGCGTCCAGGTAGGCTAGGCTTACTTTTCTTTTAGACTAAGCTTTATTATGGTATTAGTGTAGTATTATGCTAGCTTTGGGTGGGTATTTACAACTCGGTTGTTGATTTAATATTTATTAATTAAGTTAGCCAATTAGGGGCTTTTTTGGTAGAATTCAGCCTAGTCGTTCTTATCATTGGTCTCTTTTGATACCTTAGGACTAGTTGGATTTACTTAGTACCTTGGGATGGAATTGTAAGCCTTAGTCTATGTTTGGGTAGGTGCTTGCCTAGTATGGGTTTTCTGGACTAGTAGCACCCCCCTCTCCCCGCCCCTCAGCCCTTCTTTTAGGTCAATTGCCTAAATTAGCTTCTTGTAGACCTAAGAGGCCTTCATTCGTGATCTTAGACCAAATCTTGAGCCTTAGAATAACTCAGTCAATTTAATGAACTTCGGCTAGCTTTGTTACTCAGGGTAGAAGGATATTTGACCCTTAAAACATTATCCTTGGACTTAGTGACTACGATCCACCTTGTTTATAGATTTGACCGCCCGATTTGAGAATTTAGTGCTAATTGGACTTAAGGGAAGTTATAACCTTGGATGGTCGCTACTCTTAATTTATTTACTAGTTCCGGTTCAAGTCCGGCAATTATGATTCATACGTGGTATATTGGCTATTATGGCACTATTCTCTTGTCCCGGTTCAAGTTCTACATTTATGATCTATTTGGATACTTATTAGGACTCAAAATTTTGATAATGGCTTGTAAGATTCAGATCTATGATATGGGAGAAGTTTCAGGTACGTTTTACTCGTTGGAGCACTTATGCTTATTATGGTCGATAATTCCTTCTCTGTGTTAGAATACTCTTTGTTTGTATCCACTAGGCTTATGGGGGATTGGATAGGTTATTCATTTCTTGTTTGTACTACAGGGCTTATGGGGAACCGGTTAGGCTGTAGTTAGACTGTATTTACTTTTGAGTTACTTATTCTGGATATGTTTCGTATTTGGCCCGATTGGGAATAATATTTTCATCATGCCTTTACTTCTGACTTTAGCTTACATTCTCGCATTTTATTATACTATTATTGTAATTTAGCTCAATCGTCCTATGATGCTTACTGAGTGCCCATTGTTTTGGGACTTATACTACACTTCTGCATTTTTTTCTTGATGCAGATCTGAGTATGAGTCACCATCGTTGACATTATCCTCAGGCTTGCTGCTACTTCGGAGATAGGGTGAGCTTTCGGAGCCCGCAGTTGATCCTCTCTCCTTCTGTTGTTTTTAGATAGTCTTTTGTACATTCCAAGACTAGATGTATATTTGATACTGTCTAGTTCTCTATTCTTTTGATTTAGTAGCTCTTGTACCGACTTTACTAGGTCATGGGGATACTCTTTTGTACTTTTACTCCTATTCCTTCGTTATTCAGTACGATCATATCTATATACCGCGGCTTAGTACTTCTACTGCATGTCTATATTCTGTATTCTTTTATCTTCCATCATTTAGCCCATAACTTAACTTTTCGGGCTATGATTTGGTTTAGCTACTGGTGGGTTAAAGTAGGTACCATCATGACTTGAAAAATTGGGTCGTAACAGCTTGGTAATGGTGTCGACAATCCCAAGTCCTAAAATAAAGTTTTGAAGCCATAATGCATAAATCTTTGCTTCAAAACATGCCTCAAATTCTTCTTTCACTGTGGATGTAGCAATGACAGACTGTTTAAAACATTTCCACAGATATTGCTCCTTCAGCTAATAGCTCATTCAACACTCCCACTAACTTCATCATTCTCAATGAATTTTGTATTGTCGATTTCAATAATTTTTGAACTATGATTTGTTCGGTAAAACCTATACCCTTTAGATTTCTCACGATAACTAGTAAGGTAATCACTTACTATTAGATTATCTAATTTCTTTTCATGTGGATTAAAAACTCTAGCTTTCGTTGGGCAACCCCAAATATGCAGGTGCCTTAAACTAGGTTTTCTTTTGGTCCATAATTGAAAAGGGGTGTTTGAAACTACCTTACTAAGAATATTGTTTAAAAAACATACAACATTTTTAAGAGCATATATCCATAACGATTTGAGTAATGAGGAATTACTCAACATATTCCAAACCATATCCATAAGTCTCTTACTACACCTTTTGCAACATCATTTTTTGAGGTGTTCCTGGCATAGTATACTGTGCACATATACCATTTTTCTCGAGGAACTTTAAAATGGACCTGGCCATTATCCTAATTCCTTATATTTTTCATTATATTTACCACCTCTATCTGACCTAATAATTTTCACTTTTCTATCTAATTGTCTATCAACCTCATTGATGTACACTTTGAGAGTGTCCCGTGCTTGAGATTTTTCCTTCAACAAATAGATAAATTCATAATGTAAAAAATTAGTGATAAAATATTTTTCTCCACCAAAATATAGAACATCAAAAAATCTGCAAATATCAGTCTGTATGATTCAAGAAGCTGAGTGCTTCTCGTGGCACCTTTCTTGCTATGCTTGGTTTGCTTTCCCTTAATATAATCCAAACATATATTAATATCAATAAACTTAAGATTTGGGAAAATCCCATTCCTTACTATTCTTTTTAACCTTTCTTACGTTTGTACCACAAGTAAGCAGAACTTTCATCCAGTGAACGACATATAACTTTAATATTTTGATGAATAGCAAGAACAAATTCAAAAAAAATATAATCGAGTTTCAATCTATATAAATCATCAATAAGAACACCAAAATCATAAAAAAATAGCATTCTTATATAAATTGAAACATTCATTTCCAAATTTAAAGTCAAATCCATAAACATTAAGTCTTGAAAAAGAAATCAAAATTCTAGGAACTGAAGGAACATAAAGAGTCCTTATGCCTTCAATTTGAGCCTTCATACAATTTCCTGTGAGCATGAAATTTTTATTTAATTTGTAATTTTGATTGTAATGAATTCCTACAACATAGAGGATACATGAGTAGTTGTACCAGGATCCAGCCACTAAGTATTATTAGGCATTTATACTAAATTTATTTTGAAATATACAAAAGCACTATATGTACCTTTGTTTTCAAACCAAGCTTTACGTTTCTGGGAATGCTTCTGATAGTGTCCTTCCTTTCTACAGAGATAACACACATCTGCCTTAAGTTCCTTATGAGCATCTTATGGGACTTTAGGAGATGCTTTCTTCTTCTTGAACTTATTGGCCTTCACTTAAAGTCCTTTACTAGCTCTTTAACCCATGAAGGTTAATGAAATGACCTCCTTGTTTCTTAAGTGTTGACTCCTCCTAAGTAAGCATATTGTACAGTGTACTAACATTCCACTTATCCTTAATAGTGTTATAGTTAATTTAGAATGGTCCATACTCAGGAGACAGTGAGTTCAGAATAAACAGAACCAAGAAGGTGTCATCCACTTTCATCCCCAAGGTCTGAAGTCTTGATGCAATGTTAGTCATCTCGATGATATGATTTTGCATACTACATGGTCCATCAAACTTCATGGTCATGAGTTCATCCATTAATGCACCAGCAATAGACTTATCAGCAGAACGAAATATTCTTCCACAAATTTCAGGTATTTCCTCACTTTATGTTTATGGAATGATACTCTGAATATTATTGGCAATAGTCATTTGCATGAACATAAGGCTCAATCTATTGGAGCGTTCCCATAATTTATAGAAGGACTTCTCATTTTCACTGCTCTTATCAGTAATAGAAGTAGGTTTATCATTCAACAGAGCCAAGTCAAGTTCCATTGTACCTAAGTGGAATTGGACTTGTTCATGTCATTCAAAGAAGTTCAATTCATTGAACACAGTACCAGATAAAGCAGCAAAATTAAGAGGAATAGCAGCAAAATAGATATATGCTCTCAAATTAGAAAATAATATGGATTCAGCAAAACAATAATTGTGTATCATAAGTCTCCTTTGTGTTGATACCACGACACACTATCATAATTTAAATCTTATTTTTCAATTTTAATAGGTAATTAAATATTTTTATAGAAAAATATACAGACATCTATGGATATACAATATGTATTTGACTAAAGAATATTATTTTAACTCATATAATTGATTCACCTTTGAATAAATCATTAAGTTCTAGCAATAGTGAGAGTTAATTTATTCATTTAATTTTTGATAATAGGTATTTCATTAGATTTATAGATAAACAAGAAGTTATGTATGCATATTTTTCTTAACCATACTAGTTTGGCCACTTTGTTGACTAATAAACTATATGAACATAAACGCACACATAATTAAATATCATAAAATTTTATACATGTGAATATTTAAACATTCTAGTTTGGACACTTTGGTGACTAACAAACTATAGAAACATATACATGCATCAAATGATCATAAATATTATGTGTGTAAATATTAAATGTTCTAATTTGGCCATTTTGATGACTAACAAATTATATCACTTTAGCACACACATATTATTTATTATTTAGTTTAAGGACCATTTTGATTCTTGCACAATATAAAACAAGTATAATAAGCATTATATGATGTGAAACTAAAGTTTTCAAAATTGTGAATATTAATAGAACTTTAACTTAACTGTAAGCTAAGGCGTAAAAGCTTTGAACTGAATTTAATTGGACAAACTCAGCTTTCAAAGAATCATAAAAAATTAAATTAAACTCATAAAAGCTAAACCCAACAAATATCACAATTCACAATAGCTAACAGTGATGGGATTTTAAATACTTATGGAAACATAATAAAATTTCGTTAGGCTTTTAAGTTTTATCAATCAATCATCAATTGATTAAATAGCAAAGTTACAGTAACTTAATAACTCTATAGAAATCCTAAGAAAATATAATAAGTCCATCACATAAACATTAAACGAGCAGATATTGGTGTCTGTTAATCCAATTTAATAAGAACAACAGAAGTCGGAAATCTTTTAACCCAATTATTCCGAATCAAATCAGTGATATGATCTTTCTTACAAGAAGATTATTAGTTCAAATATCCAGTCTCGAATGCCACATGTAAACTTAAACCTTAATACACATCATGATCTTGAATACAATAATCTTACGGAGAAAATGCTATAAAAGACATACCTGATTGTGGAAGACATTATCGCATAGAGAAGCGAAAGTGTTAGTAGAAAATTAGTTTCTACCTCCTTGCCCTACCTGATGTAGAAGATATTATCGCATAGAGATGCAGAAGTCTTAGTAGAAAATTAGTTTCTAGCTCCTTGCCTTAGCCTTACGTTACCACAGTCGTCAATGATAAAAAGGAATAAGGAGCATGTGGTAATCCTACTGGATGGAGGGATGACCAATTTATAAATGTTAATGAATTAAGATTTAATGTAGTACATACATCAAGTAATTGGTGTATGAAAATGATCTATTATTTATTAAATATTAATTATGGATTTTACATTACTTATGCCACAAGTAAACTTGGTCACAAGTATGAATTATTCTTACATCTCATGCCCATGCTTTATGTTGTCTCTATATGAGTATTGTTGTTAAGGTTGTTCTTATCCTCAATTATTGAACCTTGCTGGATTGTTGCCTCTTGTTTTGAATTTGTTGATAGCAATAATTTTTGAATCTACTGATGTAATCTCTTATTTTAAGTTTTGTATTTTTAGATAAACAATTTCATTTTATAAATCAAAAGGCAAAAGTCGCTCAGAAAGATAAATATCCTACAAATAGACATAGTTCCTTACAAAAAACACCCGATCCGCTAAATCTTAGGTGCACCAAAAATAAATAAAGGATTAAAGACTACTCCTGGACTGCCTAAAACTCAATTCTACCCTATTATAAAATAACAAGGTAATGGAGGAAATTTTGTGTATATTATTATGTGAATCAGTGGCTTCAATACTGAGAAACAGATTCTAACTATGGTAACTAAATCTAAGAATCGCATCATTCAATGTTCTGAACTATATATAGTATTATGTTTAAATTCATTATTCTGTAACATAACCCTTCAAGAACCTTCTATTTCTCTCTCTCCAATGAATTAATAAATAGTGTTTTAAATTTGTTACTGTCCATAATTCTTGACTTTTGATTCTATAGTCTCTTGTTTCAAGGTTACTATCCGCAATTCTTGAATCTTGATTACTATAATCTGATGTTTTAATTAAATAGTTTCTACCTTCCCTTTTCCCCTTTGCCATTTACTTTCATTGCAGCCAAAACCATTCACTTGATTCACATTGGGGTGAGTGCTAATATCTGCTTTTATGGGTTAGGTTTGTGAGACAGAGTATTTTTGGTGTAAACCTCCCTGCACTAGTTTCTTGATCTATTATGATAGCATATTGGCGTAAATTAAAAAGTTGGATACCAAAAAACTGGTGCCTTTTCATTGTAGAATAATCTAATTGATTTGTTTTGATTATACCGGTGAAGGTTGAAACTATATATCACCTTAATGGTCATGCATGTAGCCATGACATTCAAATATTTTTTTCTTTTTTGATAAATCATATAATTCTTTCCTATGAAATTTTTTTGGGCATCATATTTTGATTTTGGTGATGATTTTGATGAGATCTGATCACAATATGTCATAGATTGTATCTTTATATTAAGTTGGTGTCATTCTGTTCAAGTAGATCTTTGTTTTTTATTATAAACATTTGAGAGAGGAAAAGAAGGATGTAAAATGAAGAGGATATGAATTAGGTTTACTAGACTCTAAATTTATCCAAAAGCTTCTTCCATTTTATTTTATTCCTATCCATCAACAAAACTTTTTAGAAGACTACTTATGTAGAGTTTTTATCTTCTTCTGTTTTACGTATTTTAGATCTTTATTTTTATAATTTATACCTTAGTAATTTTCCTCATATATACCTTGGGCTTTTCTAGGGCTTTATTAATATCAAATCTTTCTACACATGCTTCTTTGTAGATTATTGCTTTTCTTATTTTGCATATATGAACTTCTTTCACTTTATAGATTTTGATACTTGGTGTATGTAAAGATGTGGATTCCCATATCATTTCTTCCCTCCAATTCCCCCTCCCCTTTCCTGCTCCGTCTAAACTTTTATTATGCAATTGTATATTGGTGGATCATAGTTATATGTAGTATTTATGTAATGACCCTCCAGGTTATTTTCTCTATTTTTGCTTATTTTTGACATTTCATGCATTTTCATAGTGGCTACAGGTTATTTATGACTTGTTGGGACCGTTGGTTTGATTTTTGGGCAGTTCGTTGGAGTTTTAAGTTCATTTCCTTATTTTGGAGCTTTTAAAGTTGAGAAATTGATCTTGGACCAAAAATTCTAGTAAATGGCCGTGGATGAGAATTCCGACAGTGCCTTAGCTCTAGAACGTGGATTTTAGGCTATGGGGCCCCTTGATCCGGGTTTCGAGGCTTCCGAACTTGTTTTGAGCTATTGGTTGGAAAGTGATAAAAATGGAACAGTGGGTGTACGGCCCACCTTTTATCGAAAGGACCTCAACTGGAAATTTTGATAGTTTTGTTGAGTCTGGAATGTAGAATTTGGTAGGGTAGTATAGTTCGTTTGCCCGCATGGGGTTCCAAATGAATCTCGAGCACCCGATCAGAGTCCATTTGGACTTAGTAATATTGTTGGTTTCTGGTAGCTGGTGCAACCGTTTAAGCGGTCTGGGAGCTACTTTAGCAAGGGTCGCTTTAGTGGCTTTGTGTCACTTTAGCGGTACTAGGCTACCAGCTGAGAGTTGCTTTAGCGGTACTTATCCGTTTTAGTGGACGTCGCTTAAGAGACCAGGGTACCGCTTTAGCGGCATCTCGCCCATTCTGTACCCGCTATTTTAACGGTCATTTCCCACTGTAGTGGCAATCGCTTTAGCAGCTCAGTGGACGCTTTAGCGGTCATTGCTGGGTCTATATATATATTTCACTTTCGTAATTTTACACCATTTTCTAACCCTTTTTCCGCCATTAAAGGTCCTAGGAGCTCAAGAACTTATGGGAAATCAGAAATTGGAGTTGGGGGTGAGTAGAGGACATTGAAGTAATCATTTTCCATTAATTTCTTTATAAGTTTCCGCCCTAATTCCTCGTAAATTTCTCAATTTGTTTCTTGTTTTCCCTTTCCTCTAGGGGTGGATTTGAGCCCCAATTGAAACTTCATTTGTGCTCAACTTTTGAGCATGCATTTCTTATCCTTCGAGGGATCTCGTGATGGATTCAATTTTAAAATTCATTTGCGGGCCCTATGGGCCTTTTTTGACCCGAGCTTTTATATTGCAATATGGGTCTTGTTTTACTCATATTAACGTGTAGATTATGATTGTGATAGCGCAACGTCATTTTAAGATCATGGAGCAAAGATGAGCAATTCGTGGATGGTTCGAGATTGTGGTTCAGCAATGAGGTAGGCTACAGTATACTCCTCTCTAGGAGATAGTGTTTTGTATAGATTGCATGTTAGGTAGAGGTTATAGGATAGGTTTACGACTATCTGTACCTCGCTTATAGTTCTTAACTTATTTAGGTTATTTAGAATAGAAATGTAAATTGAGCCTTAGCCTAGAATACTCGCTATGGTTATAGGATTCTAGTATGCCTGATGATATACTTGTTTGACCTTAGGTTGACACTATGGATCCCTTAGTATAAGATTTATTGTATTACTTAGTGATTTAGGCGATATCCCTTGATTAGATCCTTTCAATAGCTTAATGGTCGTATTTACCTTATTAGTGGTACGATTCCAACTGAAACCTTGGTTTTACTACTATTTTCTAAGAAGGGATTTATTCCCACTTTTAACTCTAACGTTGCTTCTTTAAACAGAAGTCTTGCCGCCTTCATTAATGACTTATGAGCTTGTAAACTAAACTTACTATTTTGAAAACTTAGACTGAGGCTGATTCCGGTCAATTTCTGATCTACTCTTTTTGCCACTACTTACTCAATTCGGTCGAGGGAGATCCCGATCCTTTATACATTATTCTACCATTTTAGTCTCGAAATGGATCTCGGGCATTGGATTTATAGATTTATACTCATTTAGCATCGATTCGAGTTTGAGTACCCCTTTATACTCTTATTTCTCTCTGGTACTAGATGGAGTAGATTCGTTATGATGGATATTGGAAGTTCTGGTTTGTGACCAGGCAGTATATACGGATATCCCGAGTCCCTTATGGATTCCTCTGTCTGGGTACCACGTACCAAAAGAGGTGATATCCATAGGTCCTACCTTGCGAGTCGGCAAGCCAAAGTAGATGTATATACATAGTATAGTTTGGCATTCAGTCAGTATAACAGTATTGGTTTACTTTGTATTCGTTTATTCATATGCATTGCCTATCACCAGTATATTTATCGATCTTATGGGGGTTTTATAGGTACAGGTTATGGTTACTATTTATTGAGTGTTTTTTTGTGTTTTCCTAGCTTATGGGGGCTCGGTTAGGTTATTTGTTGTTTGGGCTTGCCAATTACATTATTGTTTGGTTATTATTGAATAGTTCATGGCAGGTTGGTTAAGCATTGGTACCCGAGGTTGTAGGTACACTTTTGAGTTCCCTTACACCTTATCATGGCAAGATACTATTGTTATTAGACTATATTATGATTAGGCATACTTTGATTAGAGGCCCTGATTTTGTTAGCGTTAGCTCCCATATTATTCTTTATCCTTGTAATGTTAGACTAGCTCCCTCAGGGTAGTATCTTTGGGTTTGGTTGTTAGTATAGCTATGTGGTATATCCATTATTCTTAAGCTATTATTTGTATATCGTTTCCTTCATTCCTACTATTGTAGTATATTATATATCTCTTTTTCACTCTACTATCGTTTATTGACTAATTACTTATGGTATCGCGCTTTCGTTCATGATTACTCATTGGGTATGATAGTTTATCTTTAATTTTCCATGAGTATTATTATGTCTCATTTCTTAGATAGTTGTCTGTAATGTATATTCCTGCTTTACATGTTATTTATACCTGCATTATTTTTGGAGCTCAATCGATCGATGCCTACTGAGTACCTCGTGTTTGGCACTCATACTACACTTCTACACCCTACAAATTATAGTATAAGTTCTCTCCAATGACGTGTGTATTATGCGGAGCTGCCATGGATCAGAGATTTAGGGTGAGCTTCTGACGTTCGGAGTTGTTCCTGTTCTCCCTCAGTTGCTGGAATGATCTTTATTTTACATTTTGGAGATAATTCTATATATATATATATATATTATGCTTACCTTGTACTCTTGATTTGTTAGAAGCTCTTGTACTGACTTCACTAGGTTTTGGGGTTGCTACTCAATATTAGTCTCTTTATTGAACTTATTTTTCCGCTGCTTTTCATCTTTTCCCTTGATAGTCCATTACTCCTCATTTTGGACTATGGGTCGGCTTACCTACTTATGGGTTATAGTAGGTGTCATCGTGACCTGAGAAATTGGGTCGTGAAAAATTGGTATCAGAGCATAGCTTCACCGGTGTTGTTGTTACAAGAGCAAAGTTTCTAGTAGAGTCCTACAGATTGGTACAAAGACGCCTGTATCCTATCTTGGAGAGGCTATAGGGCATTCTTAGGAAAAAAATTTCCTTTAGTCCTTGTCGTGTGTTTGTTTTTCTATGAATCTCTAAGTGCATCTTTTGACTCCACTCTTTCCCAAATGAATAGCATGAGATTATCGATCGATGAGGATGGGACTTCTACGCATGTTACCAGAGTTTCAGCTTAGCGTCGGGCTAGGGGGTTAAAGATTGATATTGAGGATCTTCAGCGCCGGCCAGAGGGTTTGGAGCTAGCCCAGGCTCCGACAGAATTTATGACTGCCTCAGCTTTTCAGGATTCAATGTTAGCTTTTCAGGATTCAATGCTTCAGGTTACAGAGCATGCAAGGACTATAGAGAGGACATGTCTTGAGACATATAGAGGTGGCAGTAAGAGGTCAAGTTAGTAGTACAGTGTTAGTGGTATTTCGTTCGGAGGTAGGGATCCTCCCAGCAGAGGTCAACATCACTTGCAGCCTATCAGGTCCACTCAGGTAGTGCCTCAGATTATATGTGACTCTCAGATAGGTTGGGGTAGTCTCAGTGGATAGAGTTCTTATCAGGAACTATGGGGTTCTCGATCTAAGTCTTCAGGTCGTGGTGGTCGTTCTAGGTCAGCAGGTACATTGGATCAAAGAGTTCCAAAGGCATATTTTGATTGTGGGGAGATTGGTCATTGGTCTAGGGAGTGCCCCAAGTGTGAGTTGTTCAGCCAGTTAGGTCAGCTCATATTTCTTGCTAGGTTAGAGCTTCAGGGGTTTGTTACGACTGTAGACAGACTGGTCATTGGTCCAGAGTTTCCCCAGCATAGGATTATTGAGCAGTTAGTATAGACAGATCAGTCTCTTAGAGTTGTGGAACCTTCGGGCAGTGGCAGTGCATTTGGTATTTTAGTTGGTTGTTCAGATGCTCAACCTGGGTTTGGACACATTCAGATTCGTACTTCTTCGAACAGGTCAGGGGACATGGCTTCAGATTCTATCATTATAGGTATGATTGTGATTTACTATCTTTTAGTTTCTATTCAAATTGAGTTGGGGTTTTCATACCCATCGGTGTTCATATACCTTGATGTACTATATTAATTATTGTAAGCCTTTGTGTAGATTTATGCATATATGACTACCTCCGTAGATAATTTCTTTTAATGGTGGATTGAGTAGATCGATATTATGATTTCCTTGGGTTAGAACTTGGGAAATTTCCCTTTCCGTTGGCATATTGACCTTGATGTGATCCTAGAGTGGTACTGGTTGATTTTTATTTTTGTGCCACCTGCATTTAATACTAGTATTGCTATTTTTATTGTTATTAATTTGGTTGTTATTGATTCTTATTTGATAGACGGCTAGACTAGTGTTATCTAGTTAGTATCACCTTCTTGTGATTCTTATCTATTTAGCTTAGACGACTACATTGGTTGGTTAGTTATCCTTTCTGTTAGTAAGGTAAGGTTGGTTGTTGAGTGGGTGATAAAGGTGAAGATAGGTTTGGCCTTCCATATTTTTGTGGTGATCTTAGCTTTAGCGATCCTTTTTCTATAACCCGCTCCTAAGATTGATAAGTCTGAGATTTGTTATTCTAATTTGTCTGGTTCGTTACTCAGTAGTAGTCTTGATCTTGGTATTGGTGTTGAGTCGGGTACTCTGTTCTTCCTTTGATATGGTTCATGGTTCCGTTGAGTTAAGGTTTGTTTAGATGGGTGAATTAAGAAATTTCTCATTTCGGTAATTTTTGGCCTAATATGACTTCGTGGAATGCTTCTACTTAGTGATATGTGCTTGTGCATCAGTTGTCGTAAATCAAAGTGGATGTCTTTGGGAGTGGGTATTCGTTTCCATAGATTGAGTATTGGTTTGACCAGATTCATGCTAAGATCATATTTTTTTGAGTTGCTCGAGTTTTGGCTACCATTAGTACTCTTGCAGCGCTGGTGTGTTCTTGGTTATGCCTTGATGTGTTATGCCTTTAGCAGATAGGTATTTGATTACTCGTACCTTTAACCTGTGGTTTTCCTCGAATGTGATTGTGTTCTCCAGCAACATTTCAATTCCAGCTCTTATGGGGACCATTGGATGTATGGTTAGTGTCTGAAGGTGATATTGGTTTGGGGTATATGCTTGATTTCAGATAGTGAGATTGATTTGGGTGTTTGACCCTAGTAAAGACTTGTTGGCTCCAGTTATAATTTTTGACTCTTTTGAATGATGGCTTGAAAATTGTGATAGATTTTGGAGTATGACTTGAGCTTTTAATTCAGTTGAGCATTTGTTGACAGGATGACTAGGCATACTCATTACCTACTAGCTCAGTTTTTTCAGTTCAGGGAGAATATGTTAGATAGATGCTCGAGGGACGGTTCATTGGCACATGGTATCAGTTTCTACAGCTTCTGACATTGGTTCTCAGCTTTCGTCAAACTTTTGAAAGTCTACTTAGCAGCAGAAGTGTACTTGAGTTGGGATTAGCATGGTTTCACCCACAGTCAATGGGGCATTCTTGAGCAGATCATTTAGTTTTGAGAGATTGTGCTTCAAACTCATGACTATTGGTTTAGAGGGTCATCCGGACCAGTTAGTAGCTTGGCAGAGATCGCAGACATTGGTCACCACCATTTGAGTTTTCAGGGAGAACCTTATAGGGCATTGTTCATATGCTAGTCCATGTGGATTTTTGGTGAGTCAGCTTTAATATTTTGAGGTTAGTGAGGTGTTATTATGCGGGCAGGACTAGAATGAAGCTGGAGAGATTCTGTACAGTTTAGAGCAGACAGCAGATTTAGAAAGGCAAGCGAATGTTAGATTTAGAGTTTGGAGCTGGTTGTATGATTCATGCCTTGGGTTGTCTTTAGCTTTGTTGAGTATCTGCTTGGTTATGTTTGTGTCGGTGTGACTGTGGTTCGGGTTTGTATGCTTCAACTGAGCTTAGTTCAATTGAAGGACAGTTGGTTGTTGAGGATGAATTGTTGCTTATTTGGGAAGTGAAGTTAGGTTGTGAATGAAAAAGAGATACCTTTAGCGAAATACCTTGGAAGAGTTGGTTAGCCTTAGAGGCTATCTAGGGAATCTTTCTCGGGATATGCGGGCCTAGTACCTCATCTTTTTGAGCTTTTAGGCTCTTTCCATCCACTGACATTTGAGGACAAAAGTCATTTTAGTAGTAGATATTAAAATGACTTAGAGACCCTCCAGGTCATTTTTCCCGTGTTTGCTTATTTTTAGAGTTTCGTGCCTCCTCATAGCGGCTCCAGGTCATTTATGACTTATCAGGACCGTCAGTTAGATTTTTGGACAGTTCATTTAAGTTTTAAGCCCATTTCCTTATTTTGGAGCTTTTAAAGTTGAGAAATTAGTTTTGGATCAAAACATCTAGTAAATGACCTCAGATGAGAATTTTGATAGCGCCGTTAGCTCCAAAATATGGATTTTAGGCTAGGAGGACCCTCGGTCCGGGTCCCGAGGCTTTCGAACTCATTTTGGACTATTGCTTGAAAAGTGGTAAAATTGGAACAGTAGGTGTGGGGCCCATATTTTATCGAAACAACCTCGATTGAGAATTTTGATAGTTTCATTGAGTTTGGAATATTGAAATTGATAGGGTAGCATAGTTCATATTCACGTACGAGGTTCCCAATGAATCCCAAGCACCCGCTCAGAGTTTATTTGGATTTAGTAATATTACTGGTTTCTGCTAGCTGTTGCAGCCGCTTAAGCAGTCTGGGAGCCGCTTAAGCAGTGGTCGCTTTAGCGGCTTTATGCCGCTTTACCGGTACTAGGCTACCGATTGAGGGTCGCTTTAGCGGCACTTGTGTAACACCCCGTACTTTTATAACCTCACTTGATACTTTGGATCATATCTACATAGGTGTTGAGATGCCATGCATATGTGTTTTATAGTGTCATTGGTGAAACATTTGATATCGGACTTAACATGTGCGATTCGATCGTCGTAGGAGGTGTGTTGTGATTTCGTAGAAGCATTTGAGTGAGGACTCGTACATATTCTAACCTCATTTGGTGACTTTAAGTCATGTTTACTTGATGGTTAAGATCACTAAGTAAGTATTTTGTAGTGTTTAATAAGGGATTGGACGATACGTAAACATTGGATAAGTGGCCGGAAATTTCAGCAAAGTGCTGAAATCTCAGCACAAACTTCAGAGAGGCTGCCATTTCTGCGCCACTACCCCTGTTTCAGGGGTGTGGCGCAAGGAACAAGGAGTAGGCCTTTCCGGACCCGTTTTGCGACGTAATTCTACGACGATTCTTGGATGTTTTCTTTCGGTTCCTTGGAGATATTTTAGCGTTGTTAAGGTTTCAAATACCTCGATACACTTCCACATGATCAAACCATGAAACACACGAAGTTACCAAAAATGTTCAAGTAAGCCATGGACGGCTAGAATTCCAATTTTTGCGATCAAGGCGACGAATGAGAATCTCGTAAGAAAATATTATCGTGACATTATGGAATTATGTAAACACGAGATATATGGTGAATAATACATGATATTTGATGGGTACATGGATATGTGTAATTGGGCCCAAAAATTAGGCCCAAAATGGGATTAAAAGACTTGGCCCAAAGACAAATGATCCATTCTTGCAAGAATTGGCTAAGTGGACATATCATTTAGTGCCAAGTGTGGCTAAGGATGACTTGAGGTCCATAAAAAGCACCCAAAAATCAGTTTTTTTAAATCATTCAAGACTTCCATGCCTTTAAGATATTTCTCTCAACATTTTTTTCATTTTCAAACCCTAAAGCAAAATATTCCTTGGGACTCTTTGGACAAGATCAACATATTCCAAGCCTTGGTAAGTATTTCTCCTCATGGATTAACATATTATATGCATGGGGGATTATGTATATTATGATAGTTGTGTTGGCAAGATGGTGAATAGTGTCTTTTTGCCTTTGGTAAGAGATGTGTTGTCTTGGTGATTTGAACTTGAATTAGGCCTTGTGCCTTTGATGAAAAAGTATGGCATGAACAAAATATGAACATGTATGGTGTTATTTTTGGCATTAAATTTGTTCTTGTCTATAAATGAAAATTATGGAAATTATGAGATTTTGGCCGATATGTGCTATGGGGTGTATTAAGGTGATTTAATGGATTCTTTGTGATATGGTGTGAATGAGAAAGTGTAAAGAAGAAGCTTTGTTGCGAAATGCTATTGGTTATGATATTGGTCAATGTATGGCATGTTGTAGTATTTTTGGAATGGTCATGCCGAAATTTTATTGTAAAGGGGGAAATGACGTAATAGGCAATTAGGTACCTTTTGTCGTCTTTTACACTTGAAAGGTGTTAGATGTTGACGTAAACTCCGTTATGTGCTTGTGTTGTAGAGTAAGGGGCTGAATCATTATATTCCTTAGGATTGCGGATTCTTATTGAGAGGCTAAGGTATGTAAGGTTATTCTTGTCCGTATCTTTCTGCAACACCTATTGCTTCCTTTGCCATTGTACTTGTACCTATGCCGAAATGTTCCAAAGTGTCTCATGTAAAGTTGGTTGCCTACATATATTTATTCATGTGTCTCTTGAACATTGAACATTGTCCCAAAGTTCCAATAATGCGATAACCAACAATGTTTCAATTTCATAATTAAAGAATGAAAGTAATGCGTATATGGTTGAGTACGGGTGGTAGCTCAAAGGGGCGAAAGCCTAGCTAGAGACGATCCCGATGTATCACGGGTGGTAGCTCAAAGGGGCGAAAGCCTAGCTAGAGACGATCCCGATTGATTATTGGACACAGGGGGTAGCCCAAAGGGGTGAAAACCTAGCTAGGGCCGAACCTGCTTTATTGATTTATGGGTGGTAGCTCAAAGGGGCATAAGCCTAGCTAGAGACGATCCCAGTATTGTTATTTACCACTGATCAGTTGGTCCCGGGCATGATGTGATTATTGTTGATATTGAGATAATTGATAAAAGAAATAAAGAATGTAACGTACATGGTTCCACACATATGGAAATGTTGGTTTATCGATATTGCCTATTCTCTTATCCTTGATATACATTGGTGTTCTCACTTATTGCTACAGTTTTATTGTGGCCTTACATACGCAGTACATTTTTCGTGCTGACCCCCTCGGGGGAACTTACCTTACTTGTTGCAGGCACAGGCACTAGTAGACCTCCGTTGTAGGTTGCGGATCTTTTGCGGACATTTGGTGAGCTCCAGTTGGTTCGGGGCTTTCCGAGTTTCCTATGTATATTTGTTTCGGTCTTGTGTATATATATATAGAGAGCGGGGTGTGTCCCGACTCTAGGTTGGTTTTGGTTGTGCATCTGTAGAGGCTTTGTAGATGTTGTGGGTCAGACGAAGGGTATGTAATGAACGTATGTTTTGTCTTGATGGCCCTAAAGGCCAAGTCTCATATTTCTCTTATATTTGTCATAAATTCCGCTTTTGGCTTCTTATATTTAATTGTGGTGGTGATGACTTTTGAGTGGTGCGTATGGGTTGTTATGGACGAAGATTGGTTCTCCCGGGCCTTGTCGGCTTTGGGTGCCATGTCCGTCTCGTTGGAATTTGGGGCGTGACAAAAGTGGTATCAGAGCGGGTCGTCCTAAGGGTGTCTACAAAGCCGTGTCTAAGTAGAGTCTTACTTATCAATGTGTTGTGCACCACATTTATAAGTAGGAGGCTACGGGACATCTAGGAGTTGTTTCTTTTCTTCATTTTCTAGATCGTGCGATAGAGCTTATGTTGTAAGTGGAATTGTATCTAACCATTGGAATTGGTTTTCTTATGTGATAGAAAATGCCGATTGCACGAAAAGGAAAAGGTAAAAGCAAAAGAATAGACAGACTGGCTGGAGAGGGAACTAGTAGACCACCACCGGAACAGGTGAATCAAGGTGGTGTTGAACAAGAGTTTGCATCGCGGGCTTCTCCTACTTTACCCGCAGACCCGCCTATGAATGCTACTGACCAGGACTTGAGAAATGCAGTGCATATGTTGACGCAGATAGTTGCTGCACAAACACAAGGACGCGCTGGCCCAACGACAAATGAGGATGATGTGACTAGAATAGCGAGCCGCAGAACGCAGGATTTCCTGAAACTAAATCCTCCAATATTCACTGGGTCAGACCCACAGGCAGATCCACAGGACTTCGTGGACCAAGTTCAAAGGGCCCTAGATGTTATGCATGTGACTGGTGCAGAAACGGTTGAACTGGCGGCCTATAGGTTGAAGGGTGAAGCGATATTGTGGTATGAGGACTGGAAACGGTCGAGGGGCATTGATGCACTTCCAGCTGGTTGGGAAGACTTTAAAATGGCCTTTCTTGATCACTATCTTCCTTATGAGCTCAGGGAAGCACGTGCAGATCAATTTCTAAACCTTCGACAAGGGAATATGAGTGTTCGAGAATATAGTCTGCAGTTTAATTCTTTGGCTCGATATGCTCCGAACGTAGTGGCTACAATGACCGACAGAATCCATAGATATGTGGACAGATTGGAGCCGTATTTGGTAAGGGACTGTACCATTGCTGCTTTAAACAGGGACATGGATATTGCAAGGATCCAGGCCTTTGCACAAAAGATGGAGGATCAGAGGCAACGAAGGAGAACACAGGAATCTGAACGAGGGCCGTCAAAGCGGGCTAGACCTATGGGGCAGTCTATGGTGTCCCAAGGGGAGTTTAGGCCCCGAATGTTTCCTAGACCGCAGAGACCATTATTTTCTCATTCCATAGCAGGTGCTTCCTCTCAGTTTCGGGGGTCTAGAGGTGGTTATGTTGGGCAAAGCAGTGGGGCTCGAGGCTCGCAGACCACGGGGTTTTTCCGTCAGCCATGTCAGCACTGTGGAAAGTTTCACCCAGGGGAATGCCGACGTGGGATGAATACTTGTTTCTGGTGTGGTATGCCAGGGCACATGATGAGGGACTGTCCACGAAGAGGCTTGAGTGGTGTGGCACGACCTATGGGGTCAACCGTTGCATCTTCATCATCGGTTCCTTCCGTAGGCCGAAGTGTGCAGCCTGCCGGTCGTGGTAGAGGTGCTGCAGGAGCAGCTAGTTCCAGTGGAGCACAGAATCGCACTTATGCTCTAGTGGACCGACAAAATTCGGAGGCATCTCCTGATGTAGTCACAGGTATATTGTCTATATTTTCACATGGTGTATATGCATTGATAGATCCGGGCTCTACTTTATCATATGTTACCCCATTGATTGCTGCAAAATTTGAAAGAACACCGGAATCCTTAGATAAGTCTATTGAAGTGTCTACGCCGGTTGGTGAATCTATTATTGCAAAAAGAGTATATCGCAATTGTGTGGTAACTGTGTGTGGTCATGATACACTAGCGGATCTTATTGAACTTGACATGGTGGATTTTGATGTCATAATGGGGATGGATTGGTTGGCTTCTTGTTATGCTACGGTGGACTGCCGAGCCAAGGAGGTACATTTTCATTTTCCACAAAAGAATATTCTTGAGTGGAAGGGTAATGTGGGGGCACCGAAAGGCAAATTTATTTCCTATCTTAAAGCTAGGAAAATGATAGCTAAGGGGTATATATGCCATTTGGTGAGAGTGCAAGATATCAATATGGAACCACTAACTCCTCAGTCGGTACCGGTGGTTAATGAATTTCTCGACGTATTTCCTGACGATCTTCCAGGTTTACCTCCAGAACGGGAAGTGGAGTTTGGCATTGATGTGATTCCAGGCACTCAGCCGATCTCTATTCCTCCGTATAGAATGGCTCCAGCAGAATTGCGTGAATTGAAGGAGCAATTAAAAGATTTGCTGGACAAGGGCTTCATTAGACCTAGTATGTCCCCGTGGGGTGCACCAGTATTGTTTGTCCGGAAGAAAGATGGCACCTTGAGGATGTGTATCGATTATCGACAATTGAATAAGGTAACGATCAAAAATAAATATCCTCTTCCTCGCATTGATGATTTGTTTGATCAGTTACAGGGTGCCAAATGGTTTTCAAAGATTGACTTGAGGTCGGGTTACCATCAAGTCAGGGTTAGAGAAAATGATGTACCCAAGACAGCTTTCCGAACACGGTATGGCCACTATGAATTTTTAGTTATGTCATTTGGACTAACAAATGCACCAGCTGTTTTCATGGATTTGATGAATAGGGTGTTTAAGCCATTTCTAGACGTGTTCGTGACGGTATTTATAGATGATATCTTGGTCTATTCGAGATCACAAGAAGACCATGCTAATCACTTACGACAGGTGTTACAAATTCTCCGGGATCGTAAGTTATATGCAAAGTTTTCTAAGTGTGAATTTTGGTTAAAATCCGTAGCATTCTTGGGTCACATTGTGTCGGATGAAGGGATACGGGTCGATACTCAAAAGATTAAAGCGGTGAAGAATTGGCCAAGACCTACGACGCCTACAGAGATTCGTAGTTTTCTTGGTTTGGCAGGTTATTACAGGAGATTTGTGGAAGGGTTTTCTTCTATTGCCACACCATTGACGAAGCTAACACACAAGGCAATCAAGTTTCAGTGGAACGACGCATGTGAGAAAAGTTTCCAAGAGCTGAAAGAGAAATTAACTTCCACCCCAGTTTTAGTACTTCCCGAAGGCATAGAAGGTTATGCAGTGTATTGTGATGCTTCCGGGGTTGGCCTCGGATGTGTATTGATGCAGCATGGTAAGGTGATAGCATATGCCTCACGACAGTTGCGGCCCCATGAGAAAAATTATCCCACTCATGATCTTGAATTGGCAGCAGTAGTGTTTGCTTTAAAAATATGGCGTCATTATTTATATGGGGTTCATGTTGATATTTATACGGATCACAAAAGCTTGCAATATCTGTTCAAGCAGAAGGAACTCAATTTGAGGCAACGAAGATGGTTAGAGCTCTTGAAAGACTATGATGTTGATATTCTATACCATCCAGGGAAGGCAAATGTAGTAGCAGATGCATTGAGCCGTAAGGCAACGGGAGGCACTAGTGATCAGCTGACAGAAAAGAAGGACATAATCAAAGATTTGAATCAATTAGCCAGCTTGGGAGTTCGCCTTATTGAATCCTCAGAAGATGGAGTTATTGTGCAGAATGCAGCGGAATCCTCCGTGATAGCTGAAGTGAAAGAGAAGCAATTTGCGGATTCTATTTTATTACAGCTAAAGGAAAATGTACAGCAGAAATTGACCACGGCATTTGATATTACACCGGAAGGGGTGCTTCAATGTCAGGGGAGATTATGTGTACCGGACGTAGATGAGTTGAGGACACGAATTATGACAGAGGTGCATCATTCGCGCTATTCCATTCATCCGGGTGCTACTAAAATGTACCATGAATTGAAGGAAGTGTATTGGTGGGGCAACATGAAAAAGAACATTGCAAAATTTGTCGCGCAGTGCCCAAATTGTCAACAAGTGAAAGTGGAGCATCAGAAACCGGGAGGTTACATGCAATGTATCACTCTTCCAGTCTGGAAATGGGATATGATCAATATGGATTTCATTACAGGATTGCCTCGTACATTGCGGAAGTTTGATTCTATATGGGTTATAGTGGACAGGCTTACCAAATCAGCGCATTTCCTACCGGTCAAGACGACCTATACAGCTGAGGACTATGCGAAGTTGTATGTGAAAGAGATAGTACGATTGCATGGTATTCCACTTTCTATTATATCAGACAGAGGAGCACAGTTCACAGCACACTTTTGGAAATCTTTTCAGCGGAGTTTGGGTACAAGGGTGGATTTGAGTACGGCTTTCCATCCGCAGACTGATGGACAAGCAGAACGTACTATTCAGACGCTTGAAGATATGCTACGAGCTTGTACGTTAGATTTTCAGGGCAGTTGGGATGACCATTTGTCTCTTATCGAATTTGCTTATAACAATAGCTATCATTCAAGTATAAAAATGGCACCTTATGAAGCTTTGTATGGAAGGAAATGTAGATCACCAATTGGATGGTTTGAAGTGGGTGAAACTGCCTTATTGGGCCCAGATATTGTTCATCAGGCTATGGAAAAAGTTAAGGTGATCCAAGAGCGATTACAAACGGCTCAAAGTCGTCACAAGTCATATGCCGATGTGAGAAGAAGAGGGCTTGAATTCGCCATAGGTGATTGGGTCTTTTTAAAGGTGTCACCAATGAAAGGGGTAATGCGGTTCGGAAAGAAAGGAAAATTGAGTCCACGTTACATAGGCCCATATGAGATCATTCGAAAATTTGGACAAGTTGCGTATGAGTTGGCACTACCTCAAGAACTTTCCTCAGTCCATCCGGTATTTCATGTTTCGATGCTTCAAAAATGCATAGGAGATCCTTCTCGTATTGTTCCCGTAGAGGATGTTCAAGTTACAGAGGATCTTACTTATGAAGAGGTACCCATTGTGATCCTAGATCGACAAGTGAAGAGATTGAGAAATAAAGACATAGCTTCCGTGAAAGTCCTTTGGAGAAATCAACAAGTAGAAGAGATTACATGGGAAGCGGAAGAAATGATGAAAGCCAAGTATCCCCATCTATTTCAAATGGACCAAGGAGTTCACAATGCGGAGGTGGAACAATAACAAGTAAGTATTTAAAAGCATTATGTGAATGTGTATAGGTCTGTTAAAGTAAAGATGCATTTGTGGTATATAAGATAATATTCCTAACATTCGAGGACGAATGTTCCTAAGGGGGGAAGAATGTAACACCCCGTACTTTTATAACCTCACTTGATACTTTGGATCATATCTACATAGGTGTTGAGATGCCATGCATATGTGTTTTATAGTGTCATTGGTGAAACATTTGATATCGGACTTAACATGTGCGATTCGATCGTCGTAGGAGGTGTGTTGTGATTTCGTAGAAGCATTTGAGTGAGGACTCGTACATATTCTAACCTCATTTGGTGACTTTAAGTCATGTTTACTTGATGGTTAAGATCACTAAGTAAGTATTTTGTAGTGTTTAATAAGGGATTGGACGATACGTAAACATTGGATAAGTGGCCGGAAATTTCAGCAAAGTGCTGAAATCTCAGCACAAACTTCAGAGAGGCTGCCATTTCTGCGTCACTACCCCTGTTTCAGGGGTGTGGCGCAAGGAACAAGGAGTAGGCCTTTTCGGACCCGTTTTGCGACGTAATTCTACGACGATTCTTGGATGTTTTCTTTTGGTTCCTTGGAGATATTTTAGCGTTGTTAAGGTTTCAAATACCTCGATACACTTCCACATGATCAAACCATGAAACACACGAAATTACCAAAAATGTTCAAGTAAGCTATGGACGGCTAGAATTCCAATTTTTGCGATCAAGGCGACGAATGAGAATCTCGTAAGAAAATATTATCGTGACATTATGGAATTATGTAAACACGAGATATATGGTGAATAATACATGATATTTGATGGGTACATGGATATGTGTAATTGGGCCCAAAAATTAGGCCCAAAATGGGATTAAAAGACTTGGCCCAAAGACAAATGATCCATTCTTGCAAGAATTGGCTAAGTGGACATATCATTTAGTGCCAAGTGTGGCTAAGGATGACTTGAGGTCCATAAAAAGCACCCAAAAATCAGATTTTTTAAATCATTCAAGACTTCCATGCCTTTAAGATATTTCTCTCAACATTTTTTTCATTTTCAAACCCTAAAGCAAAATATTCCTTGGGACTCTTTGGACAAGATCAACATATTCCAAGCCTTGGTAAGTATTTCTCCTCATGGATTAACATATTATATGCATGGGGGATTATGTATATTATGATAGTTGTGTTGGCAAGATGGTGAATAGTGTCTTTTTGCCTTTGGTAAGAGATGTGTTGTCTTGGTGATTTGAACTTGAATTAGGCCTTGTGCCTTTGATGAAAAAGTATGGCATGAACAAAATATGAACATGTATGGTGTTATTTTTGGCATTAAATTTGTTCTTGTCTATAAATGAAAATTATGGAAATTATGAGATTTTGGCCGATATGTGCTATGGGGTGTATTAAGGTGATTTAATAGATTCTTTGTGATATGGTGTGAATGAGAAAGTGTAAAGAAGAAGCTTTGTTGCGAAATGCTATTGGTTATGATATTGGTCAATGTATGGCATGTTGTAGTATTTTTGGAATGGTCATGCCGAAATTTTATTGTAAAGGGGGAAATGACGTAATAGGCAATTAGGTACCTTTTGTCGTCTTTTACACTTGAAAGGTGTTAGATGTTGACGTAAACTCCGTTATGTGCTTGTGTTGTAGAGTAAGGGGCTGAATCATTATATTCCTTAGGATTGCGGATTCTTATTGAGAGGCTAAGGTATGTAAGGTTATTCTTGTCCGTATCTTTCTGCAACACCTATTGCTTCCTTTGCCATTGTACTTGTACCTATGCCGAAATGTTCCAAAGTGTCTCATGTAAAGTTGGTTGCCTACATATATTTATTCATGTGTCTCTTGAACATTGAACATTGTCCCAAAGTTCCAATAATGCGATAACCAACAATGTTTCAATTTCATAATTAAAGAATGAAAGTAATGCGTATATGGTTGAGTACGGGTGGTAGCTCAAAGGGGCGAAAGCCTAGCTAGAGACGATCCCGATGTATCACGGGTGGTAGCTCAAAGGGGCGAAAGCCTAGCTAGAGACGATCCCGATTGATTATTGGACACAGGGGGTAGCCCAAAGGGGTGAAAACCTAGCTAGGGCCGAACCTGCTTTATTGATTTATGGGTGGTAGCTCAAAGGGGCATAAGCCTAGCTAGAGACGATCCCAGTATTGTTATTTACCACTGATCAGTTGGTCCCGGGCATGATGTGATTATTGTTGATATTGAGATAATTGATAAAAGAAATAAAGAATGTAACGTACATGGTTCCACACATATGGAAATGTTGGTTTATCGATATTGCCTATTCTCTTATCCTTGATATACATTGGTGTTCTCACTTATTGCTACAGTTTTATTGTGGCCTTACATACGCAGTACATTTTTCGTGCTGACCCCCTCGGGGGAACTTACCTTACTTGTTGCAGGCACAGGCACTAGTAGACCTCCGTTGTAGGTTGCGGATCTTTTGCGGACATTTGGTGAGCTCCAGTTGGTTCGGGGCTTTCCGAGTTTCCTATGTATATTTGTTTCGGTCTTGTGTATATATATATATAGAGCGGGGTGTGTCCCGACTCTAGGTTGGTTTTGGTTGTGCATCTGTAGAGGCTTTGTAGATGTTGTGGGTCAGACGAAGGGTATGTAATGAACGTATGTTTTGTCTTGATGGCCCTAAAGGCCAAGTCTCATATTTCTCTTATATTTGTCATAAATTCCGCTTTTGGCTTCTTATATTTAATTGTGGTGGTGATGACTTTTGAGTGGTGCGTATGGGTTGTTATGGACGAAGATTGGTTCTCCCGGGCCTTGTCGGCTTTGGGTGCCATGTCCGTCTCGTTGGAATTTGGGGCGTGACAACTTGTCCGCTATAGCGGACGTTGCTTAAGCGATCGGGGTGCCATTTTAACGTCATCTCACCACTTCTGCACCTACCGCTTTTAGCGGCAGTCGCTTTATTGGCTTAGTGGCCGCTTTAGCGGTCACTGCTGGATCTATATATATATATATATATATATATATTTCACTTTTGCGATTTTCCACCATTTTCTAACCCTTTTTCTGCTATTAAAGGTACTAGGAGCTCAAGAACTTGTGGGAAATCATAAATTGGAGTTGGGGGTTAGTAGAGGACATTGAAGTGATCATTTTTCAAAAATTTCTTTGTAATTTTCAGCCCTAATTCTCTGTAAATTTTGCGATTTCTTTCTTGTTTTCCCTTTCCTCTTGGGGCTAATTTGAGCCCCAATTGATACTCCCTTTGTGCTCAACTTTAGAGCACACATTCCTTGTCCTTCGAGGAACCTCGTGACGGATTTAATTTTAAAATTTCTTTTGCGGGCCCCAAGGGCCTATTTTTTACCCAATTTTTGGCCCGAGCTTTTATATTGCAATATGGATCTTGTTTTACTTGTATTATTGTGAAGATTATTATTTTGATAGTGCGACGTCATTTCGATATCGTGGAGCAAAGACGAGCAGTTTGTGGACGGTTTGAGATTGCGGTTCGGCAATGAGGGAGATTACGGTCTATTCTTCTCTATGAGATCGTATATTGTACATATTGCATTATCTATTGTTGGGCCTGAGGCGTTAGTTACGATACCAGTTGGACACCAAGTTAGTACTCTATCCTTTAAAAAGATGTGGTCCTAGTTCATAGACGTTTGGACGCTTACGGTTGTATTGTTTGGATACTGGTGATGGCATGCATACATATAGACACATTTACGCTTATTAGTAGCTCAATTCCAATTGAAACCTTGGTTTTGCTACTATTTTCTAAAAAGGAATTTATTCCCACTTTTAATTGTAAAGATGATTCTTTAAACGGAAGTCGTGTCACTTTCATTAATGACTTATGAGTTTTTAAACTAAACTTACTATTTTGGAAACTTAGACTGAGGTTGTTTCCAGTCTATTTCTGATCTACTCTTTTTACCACTACTTACTCACTTCGGTCGAGGGAGATCCCGACCCTTTCTACATTATTCTATCATTTTAGTCGTGAAATGGATCTCGGGCACTGGATTTATAGATTTATACTCATTTAGCATCAGTTTGAGTTTGAGCACCCCTTTATACTCCTATTTCTCTCCGGTACTAGACAGAGTAGATTGCTTATGATGGTTATTGAAAGTTCTGGTTCTGGACCAGGCAGTATATACGGATATCCCTAGTCCCCTATGGATTCCTCTATCTAGGGACCACATACCAGAAGAGGTTATATCCATAGGTCCTGCATTGTGAGCCAGCGAGCCAAAGGAGATGTATACACGGAAGTCATTCATATGCATTGCCTATCACCAGTATAATGATTTGGCCCTTGTATCTATCACGGGGGGCTGTACAGGTACATGTTATGGTTACTGTTTGTTGAGTGTTTGTTTGTTCCTTCTGGACTTATGGGGGCTCGGTTAGGTTATTTGTTGTCCAGACTAGCTGGTTACATTATTGTTTGGTTATTATTAAATATTTCGTGGCAGGTTGGTTAAGGATTGGTACCCGAGGTTATAGATATGCTTTCGAGTTCCCTTACTCCTTACTATGGCAAGATACTATTGTTGTTAGACTATCTTATGATTATGCATATTTTGATTAGAGACCCTGATTATGTTAGCGTTAGCTCCCATATTGCTTATGATCCTTGTGATGTTAGACTAGCTCCCTCAAAGTAGTATCTTTGGGTTTGGTTGTCGGTATAGCGCTGTGGTATATACATTCTTCTCTAGCTATTATTTGTATATCCTTTTCTTCCTTCCTACTACTATTGGATATTGTATATGTCTTTCTTCACTCTACTATCATATATTGACTAGCTACTTATGGTATCGCACTTTCATCCATGATTGCTCATAGGGTATGATAGTTTATCTTTACTTTTCCATGAGTATTATTATGTCTTGTTTCTTAGATAGTTGCCCGCAATGTATTTTTCTGCTTTACATGTTATTTATACCGGTATTATCTTTGGAGCTCAGTCGGCCGATGCCAACTGAGTTCCTCGTGTTTCGTATTCATACTACACTTCTGCACCCTGCATATCATAGTACGAGTTCTCATCGTTGACGTGTGCATCGTGCGGTGCTGCCATGGATCGGATATTTGGTGTGAGCTCCTGACGTTCAGAGTTGTTCCTGCTCTCCCTCAGTTGCTGGACTGATCTTTAGTTTGCGTTTCGAAGACAGTTCTATATATATATAATGCTTGTCTTGTACTCTTGATTTGTTAGAAGCTCTTGTACTGACTTCACCAGGTTTTGGGGTTGCTCCTCTATATTAGTCTCTTTATTAAACTCATTTTTCGGTTGCTTTTCTTCTTTTCTCTTGATAGTCCGTTACTCGTTGTTCCGGACTGTGGGTAGGCTTACCTACTGGTGGGTTATAGTAGGTGCCGTAATGACCTAAGAAATTGGGTCGTGACAATTTACCATGTTGCTTAATCTTTTTCACGGATATTCATTATGTGAACAGATGTTACGCCTTGTCTTTCAAAATGTGTATGAATGTCCCTTTTTAAATCTTTCAGGTGCTATGGCATTTGATCTGATTTTTAGCTTGTTCTAATAATGCATCATTTCCCAAAGGTTAGAAAGAGAGCACCAATTGAAAGAAAAGTTGGAAAGATGATAACTTATTAACATCAAAGAGCTGAGAAATCTGGAAACAACCTTATCTATGGAGGCAATTCAAAAACTGATCTTTCCTTCAAGAAGCAACAAGGAAAGCGCAAACTATTCTTCTATCTCAGATTCTATCCTTTCCCCAATAGGAACACAGCGAGCATGACACACAGGTGTTCCACCCTTGATTATGACATGCCATATATAGTCAAGGACAGAATGACTCTGTCCCGGAGCATGACGCAACGTTTAGTCGATGAGAACAGCGTTTGCAAGCGGAGCATCTCAATCATCGGTCCACCAGAAACTTTATTCGACGGTGGATTCTTCGATGCCACGATTAGTTTCCCTATCGATTACCCCAAAAATCCACGGACGGTGAAATTCACGACGAAGATCTGGCATCCTAATGTTTACTCTGACGGTAAGGGTTGTATACCGATTCTTCATCCTCCTGGCAATGACCCGAATTTATATGAGTTGACCGGCGAGCTGTGGACGCCAGCGCATATGGAGGAGAGTGTTATGCTGAGTATAATTTCGATGATTACAAGTCCGAACGATGAATCGTCGGCGAACTTTGATGCGGCGAAGGAATGGAGAGATAATAGGGCTGAGGTTGTGAGAAGGTGTAACGTTGCGTGAGGAAGTCACAAGAGATGTTGTGAGCAAATTTTACCTGACTTGCAAGGGGGAAAAAAAGAATTCTTTTTATTGGTTTTTAGAACTAATTTATGTTTTTTGGGGGAGTATTAAAATTAAGCACGACAATTTTATTAGGAGAAGTTTGATTATAGTTTTAAAAAAAAAAAAAATTGTTGAAGATTTATGGTTTGGTTTGTTAGATTGTTTTAATATTGTTGAAGTATGTTTTAATTTTCCTGCAATTTAATGATTATGATGTTTTTTTCTTACCATGTTAGGGTCAAGAATCTACTGAAATTGCAAATAAATAGTTTGTCTGAACTTCGGATATGAAAAATACAATCTTAATGGTTGAAATTATACAATTGAAATCCTGAATTTGCTTGTGCATAGCATAATTAAGGTATATAGCAAATGGTGAAATTCGCTTTAAGGTAATTAAAGCATTTATTCTCGGTTCTCGAACTTGAGAGCTCTTGTTGAGAATGAAGGATTTTTAATTAAGGGTGACAAAAAAGTTTGAAAATTAAAAAAAGGTGACACAAGTTTTAATTATTGAGTAGAGGTGATAATTTTGTCATTAGTGTTAATGACACTAAGCAACTATCGAAGTTGTTGTAGCAAGTTGCTACTGCAACTTCGAAAGTTGCTACAGCAACTTCCTAATCACTAATTAAAAAAGATTTGACTTGGGTTGGTCAAACTTATCATCAATTTTAATTTCAAAATTTATTTGTCACCCTACACTCAATTCTCTCGGCTTACTCGCTACTTTTTGAAGAAAAAAAAAATTAGGGGATGTGAACCTTCCTATTCGTACTTCAGATTTGAATAGCTTCACTCTATACAACAAATCCGCCTCGGTTTCAGTTCAAGCTTTTAAAAATGATGGATGAGACACTCAGTCTCTCGAGAAAAATGAGCCAAAAGACCCTCTCAAGTTTTCAATTAAATAAAAGGGACAAATAAATTTTAGGTTAAAAAAAAAGTCTTTCAAATAATTACAGACAGTTGTTCGACAACTGTATTAAAAAGTTGAAAAAATTTTGTCACTTTTACCTAATTTAAAAAACTTGAAGGACTTTTACTTAATTGACAAACTTGTTTGTCCCTTTTAATCAGAAAAACATATTTCTCAGGAACATCAAAAGAGTAAAATCTATACATATTAGGCCAAATACATATGCAGGCCTTTAAATTTATCCAAAAATTTCATTTAGACACTTAAATTTAGTTATGTTCCAATTGAACACAATATTATACATAATTTTGTTCCAATTAGACACAACAAGCTGACTTGACATTCCACAAATGACACGCGTGTAATTAATTATATGGCGTGAAAAATAATATTCCACATATTAAAAATAATTATTCTACATATTAAAAATATTATTCCCACAAATGGATGAGTGAAGTAGCATATGCAGAATAATATTTAATTCTCCACTGACTGACTAAGGGAATTAAATTTATTGTATGACGTGTAATTAATTGTATGATGTAGAAAATAATATTTCATATTAAAAATATTATTCCACATTTGGATGAGTGATGTAGCGTATGTGGAATAATTTTTTAAATATGTGGAATATTATTTTTTTCACGTCATATAATTAAATACACGCGTGTCATTTATGGAATGTCAAGCCAGTTTATTGTGTTTAATTGAAACAAAGCTATGTATAGTATTGGTTCAATTGGAACATGACTAATTTTAAGTGTAAATGAAAATTTTGGACAAGTTTGAGGGTCTCCATATGTGTTTGGCCTACATATTACTATTGTCAAAGAAGTATTTACTACTATTAATTCTGCCAAGGAAAAATTCATTCTGGTAATCTAAATAGTATCTGTGCATTGTAGACCCCAATTTGTTAAACCATCTGCAACTTCATCCATGATACCATTACAGTATATATATATATATATATATATATATATATACTATCATTGTATCATTGATGTCTGCTTCAATCCTTCAAACATACCTCCATGATACCATCACAGTATATATATACTGACATGGTATCATTGGGTTTGCTTCAGTTCGTAATGATACCATCATAATATATCTATATACTGTCATGGAATCATTGATGTCTGTTTCAATCTTTCAGCCAGACCTCCATAATCCTATCACAGTATATATATATATATATACTGACATGGTATCATTGGATTTGCTTCAGTCCATAATGATATCATTAAAGTATATCTATATACCATCATGGTATCATTGATGTATATTTCATCATTCAGTGAAACCTCTATGATATCATCACAGTATATTTATATATTTTCATGGTATCACTGATGTCTGCTTCAATCCTTCAGTCAGACCTCCATGATACTATCACAGTATATATATACTAACATGGTATCATTGGGTTTGCTTCAGTCCGTAATGATACCATCATAGTACATTTATATACCGTCATAGTATCATTGATGTCTACTCCAATCCTTCAGTCAGACCTTCATGATGTCATCACAGTGTATATATACTGACATGGTATTATTGGGTTTGCTTCAGTCTGTAATGATACCATCACATTATATTTATATACTGTCATGGTATCATTGATCTCTGCTTTAATCGTTCAGTGAGACCTACATGATCCATCACATTATATCTATATACTGTCATGGTATCATTGATGCCTGCTTCAATCCTTCAGTGAGACCTCCATGATACCATTACGGTATATCTATATATTATCATGGTATCATTGATGTCTACTTCAATCCTTCAGTCAGACCTCCATGATATCATTACAGTATATATATATACATATATACTCACATGATATCATTGGGATTTGCTTCACTTCGTAATGATACCATCACATCATAATATATCAATATATTGTCATGATATCATTCATGTCTGCTCCAATCCTTCAGTGAGACCTCAATGATACAATCACAGTATCTCTATATATTGTCATGGTATCTTTGATGTTTGCTTCAGTCTGTAATGATACTATTATAGTATATCTATATACTATCGTGATATCGTTATTGTCTCCTTCAATTCTTTCGTTAGACTTCCATACCATCACAATATATCTATATACTGACATGGTATCATTGAGGTTTTCTTCATTCCGCAATAATACCATTACAGATATCAATATATTGGCATGGCATCATTGGAGTTTGCTTCAGTCCATAATGATACCATCACAGTATATCAATATACTGTCATGGTATCATTAAGTTTTGCTTCAGTCCTTCAATATGACACTTCTCAATTCTCTATGATACTATCACGATATATCTATATATATAGTGTCATAGTATCATTGATGTCTTTTTCAATCCTTCTGTGAGACCTCCATGATACCATCACAATATATCTATATACTGATTTGGAATCATTGAGGTTTGTTTCAGTCCTTAATGATACCATCATAGTATATCTATTTACTGTCGTGGTATCATTGATGTCTGCTTCAGTCCTTTAGTGAGACCTCTATGATACCATCATAGTATATCTATATATTGTCATGGTATCATTGAGGCATGCTTCAGTTCTTTAATAGACACAAGATTCAAAAATAATTCTTTACTTTCTTAAACTATATGTCAAGTCAAAACATGACAAACAAATTGAAACGGACGGGACATATGTTTTGTTTATTGTTGTCATTTATTTTAAATTTTTTATATTTTTATTAGTCTAACTATAGATAGATAGTAGCTTTATCGTTATATTTTATTTTATCATTAAAAAGAAACGATAAAAAAAGGAGATAGTCTAACCAAAAGTAAAATATACATTTTTATTAATTTAGATTTCATTAAATGAATTAGTGAATTTAATATTCTTTTTAATTACTTCTTCTTATAGTCTAATTATTTGTTTTTAATATTTTTTTAGTTAAAAAATAATTACCTACTATATTTATTTTTATATTAAATACCAGAAAAATAAAGAAGCAAAAAGTAAAGAGAAACAAAAATATATTTTAAGAAAAAGAGAGAAAGAACAAAAATTTGGAAGGAATTGCAAAGCGCAAGCGGCGCCGCAATTCACAAAATATTATTAAAAAAATAGAGAAATGAACAAGATTAGAAATGAAATTGAGCCGCAATTCTTAGCAAGGAAGGGGCACCGACTGTAAATTAGCTGTGTCGCATGGGTATATTAAGATTTATTAAGAGGGAGGGTATTTAGGTGTAAATACTTTATGTTTTTGGTCTATTTTGTGTACTTTTCCCTTTTAAAATAGGTTGAACTACTTTCACTTATATGGGCTGAAATTGCCAATCCTAGTCCTGGATTGCTTTACCCATTTAGCACAATAATATGCATTTAACTTCCAATTTCCAACCTCAGGTCCAGACCATTCAATAAGCAATGAAATGATTTGAGGTTTACGTTCCAAGAGTTTGTAAAAATCATCACACTGCATAAAAGGGTTGATCGCCTTTTGAATTGTTTGTGAATTATCATAATGGCCTGATAGTTGATCGATCTTTTGTTTAATGTGTAGAGGAAGTGTATTCATTTGATGTTCTAGCTCATATCGTCTTTGCATCTTGTCTTTCCAGATTTGTCATATGATGACTCCAAGCAGTATTCTTCATTTTCTTATTGAAATCTTGAACAACATAGCATCTTGAAGTTAGATGCACTTTAAATCTGATGAAGTTGAGATCAACCCGTCACTTTGTTTCTAACAAGAGATCTTGAATGGACATTTCGTATGCCAAATCATCTGATTCACCAACATTATTTTTATTCTTTCTCTAATATCTTCTTAAACATATTTGTTCCCAAAATTGTCATTTGAATTAGCTGTTCATATTGGGAAATCATCCAAGAAAGGAGAGTGTATAGTGATCCATTGGATATTCGAGACAATGTTATTAGGAAGACATTGTTTAATTTTGTCAATAATTCATGTACCATTTTTATAAAATCCAAGATTTTGATCATTATAGAGGTGGAAGCCTCTCCATGAGACGGTTCACAAATTCTTGTGCAGTCATCTCAGCACAAGCTACATTAATTTTCTTAATTGATCCTTCACTGGATTATGTTATCATCATATCTTTTTTTGCGTATAATCTTTTGGAATATTTAGCTTTCATGAACTTTGTCCTTATGTTATCTATAATGCTACCATAGCATAGCACCAAAACTTTCTACAATGTTTTAGGTGTTGATCTGATATCAATCCTTCTTCCTCAATAGTGTAGCACAGTTTGTGTCAGGTTACCCAGTGATATTTCTGTTTTCCTTCCTTATTACCCCAAAGAAAGTTAGCTAACAATTTCAGGAGTCCGCATATAGATAATAGATGAACAAGAATAACATTCAACACAGGTTTAATGAGAATCACTTTTTCTTCAGTAGTTCATCTGTTGGCTTTCTGAGAATTTCAGTGGCCATGTTTGTGAAATATTGAATTCTCTTTCTTCCCGCAAACAAAGGGCAACCTAAGTAAGTAAAGGAAATGATTATTTCCTAAGTCCAGTTGGTTGGTACTGGTCTGTTCCCAGATTAATGTTTTCTCTTGGTTGTTTCTACTAATAGCATCCAGAGGTATAGTAGGTTTGAAGCTGATTTTGCTTTTTTTTCTTTGGCCTTTTCTTCTCCTTGTTTTGCTCTATGTCGGTAGAAATAACTGTGACAATTATTTCACAAGTAACTGTGACAACTAGTTAATTTTACCGTGTAACCTTATTAGGATTGGTAAGGTAAGATCTAGCTCTCCTTGCTTTTACTTAATTAATGATGAGGATTTTTATTTTATTATCAATAAAAGATCACTAAACACTCTGTTTAGTGGTATAAATTTGCCGAAAAAAATATTCATAAAAATTAATATATTATGTAATATATTAATTTGTTAGTTCGGCTTGATTTTTTTCTTTGATATTTTTATTAAAATCAAAATCAATCCAAATATTATCGGTTTTCAAAAGTTTTAAAACTAAACCATACACACCCCTGCCTTAGATGTTATCTTTCAGATATAGATATTATAACTCAAAGTCCTGATTTAATAATATTGATATTATTTTTTAAAATTATGTACCAATAACTCAGCATATACATACAATGCACATGATGAAAAACTAATTAAATAAAAACACAACAAGATTGTAATATTCATTTATTCTCCAACTTTTTATTTTTCCTCTTTTTTCAACACCAGTACATGAACATCAATAAACTACATCAAATACTCCATCATTTTACGTCACCAAAACTAACTTTTTTCGAATCATAATCCACATGATCTTCATCGCCAATCCCACTGCGTCCTAGGTCCCATCATTGTCCTTGAATTCAACCCTACAATATAAAATAATAATAATATATATATGTATAAAAGTTAGCAGTTGCACACAATATTTATAGGCAAATGAACAAATCTGACAATATAAACTTCATAAAGTTTTTCTAAAATAAAAAAGGTTTGTAGCTATGAATATTGAATTTCCTTCAGAGAAAATCTTCTAAAATTTCTTTTAAAGTACTTTGATCAAAATCAAGATACACAAAAAAGAAAGTGAAAATCACTAAAAATAGAAATATTTATAGTACGACATGACCTGGTTTTTTTTTGGCACATCTTGAGTGGTAAGATGCTCATTCATGCTCCTAGCTTCTTCCATAATCGATTCATCCTTGTACCCTTCATGATAGCTTTGTGTGTCGCTTGTAGTGATGTCATCATTTTCTGTATATAATGAAATAATCTTGTAGCTAAAAAATTAATCCCCTATATACCCAAGAAAATAGACTCTTCCACGTTAAATATTTGATTTAATTCTTTTGAGAGTAAAAAGTACGTATATACGCAAATTTGTACATGATTTGGTATTTATGAGGGTCAGAGGGTGTACATTTTAATTTTCTTATTGTTGCATTGTAGTGCAGGCCAAACAAATAGTGGTGTAGAGGGTAGGTAAGTACGACTTACATGAACTAGATATTTATATTATATCAAATAATTTAATCATAGCAATTAAACATTAAAGTGTGAATGCATATCTTTCAATCATGGTTAGGCAATAAATTGGTAAATATATAACCAAAAGACAATTGGTAAGTCCAAGAGCAACAGATGCTTTAGTTAATGCTTTTTCTAATAACTAATTATGTATTGGATTTCATTTACCCCACGATTGAAAATTATTGTTTGGCTCTATCTATAATTGAATTTGTTCTTGATGATCAAATTATATTTGGTCTTGTTTGCAACTTCTCAGTCATTCTTGATATTATTTTCTTTGGATATTTCATTATTTAAATCGTCTATTTTCGTCACTTGTAGACTATTTATCATTTCATGATTGACTGATAAATGATCCATTGATGTTAATCTAATCCAATAAATGCTAAGTACTTTGTAGTTATACATAAGCAAAGTATTGAAAATCGTATTTACTAATTTTTTTTCTAACCATCGTGGAGATATATTCTTGTACTTTAATTGAATATTTCGACAATAAATTTTGAATATAGTAGGACGTAATTAACCATAGACAAAGAATAAAATAATAATTTAAAGGAAAACAAATTGAAACTAATTAAAGGAGAAATTTACCTTGTTCGAGGATGAACTTTTGCACAGTTCTTTATAGAAAGCATTTTGTTTCCGTACTAAGTCAAGCTCCTTCTTAGTTTCTTCAATTTCTAACCTCAATTTTCTTTCAACGGCAAGGCAACCATGCACAGGATTTTCAGACCTAATCTTAGCCTCTAGAATTAGGGTTTCAGTCATTTTTGCCTTTTTCTCATTATCAGTAACATAATTAAGCATCTTTTTTATGTTTGTTACTGTGAAAAGGCGAATAACATTCTGAAATTCTTCAGTTTTGTTGGAAGGAAAATATGGAACTAATGGACAATTCACATCACATCTTTTTCTTTGGTACTTACATGTTGCACACTTATCGTGTACATTTGCATTATTCATCTTCTTCACACTAATCGGGAATTAATTCTAAATAATTATTTAAAAGAAAAGCTTCTCCCTTTTATTCATCTCTCTTAATAAGAAAATGGAGAACATCTGAGTTGACTAAACACAACGCAATGTCCAAAATATATATATAGGAAAAGACTGATATATCATTTTTATTACAAAATCAGATTACACAAGAGAAAATGGTTTGACATTTAATTAAATACTACTTAATATGCCTAGATTTTATTCTTTAAAAGTTAGGGATATTATTTAATAGGCCTAGATTTTATTCTTTGAAAGTTAATGAATGTGTTAGTTTTGGGGTAGGAAATCCTTCAGGTTAGTAAATATGTTCACATTTGATTAATTATGGTTAATAGGACCCACATCATTATAGTTCAATCTAAGTTTAATGAAATTTGAAAAACTCAATAAATTTGAGTGCGGGAGGGTTAAAGATTACCGACTAATCCGCACCCTTATTTGATGGATTGAGAAAGAAAGTGCAGAAAATTTAGAAAGAAAGTTTTTTTTGGGTAATAACTGTGAAAATTATCAAATACAAACAAAGAGATAACTTAATGAGCTTTACACACCTCGAACACCTTCCAAGAAGGGTATCTAGGTAATGCAACCTCTGGAAACAAAACATTAAGAGGTTGTTTGCCTGGTAACAAGTTATCTCGGAATTAATTATTTCGGATTAGCTATTCCGGGATGAGTTATCCCACCATGTATATGGGATAACTTATCCCATCACTATGATATAAATAGTGAGATATATAATTCCGGGACTAACAAATACCTCCAACCAAACGCAAGATAAAATAATCCTGCATTTTATCCCAGAATTATTATACCTTATACCTCACACAAAACGACTTCTAAGTACAATAGCATTTGTACAAATGCTCTACTTCTGCTATACTTCCTAGAGTTCAAAACTAAACCTATACTCTCCCCGATTTCAAACTGTATCTGTGTCAATTTGTGCTCTCTATTACATGTTGTCTTCGAAAATCTCCAATTCTTGGCCTACCATGGATAATAGATCAAACCCCAACTGCAGCAGTCATGACCTCCATTTCACTACTAAAAAAAACTGAAAAATCGACCACAAAAAGCTACCACATGTGGTCGGTAAAATAGTGGTAGCTTTTGCAAAACCGACCACAGGTGGTCGGTTTTTCCAAAAAATTTTAATGATATTTATAAATCAATATTATTTATTAAAAATAAATTTTTATAATAATTTTCTTTATATTAAACAAATAAAATTAAAAAATTTGACCACCATGTGTGGTCGGTTTTATTTATTTATTTAATAAATTTTAAAACAAAAACCAACCACATGTGGTCGGTTTTTTTTAATTATTTAATTTATTTAAAAAGAAATCAATTATTTTTTTAATTATATTTTTAAAAAAAAACGTCCACTAGTAGTCGTTTTTATTAAAATTTTTTATCAAAACTGACCACTTGTGGTCGGTTTTGTCTAATTATTTTTTATTAAAACCGACCACAAGTGGTCGGTTTCTGGAAATTTATCAGTAAAAACCTACCACAAGTGGTCGGTTTCTGGAAATTTACCAGTAAAAACCTACCACTACGAAAATTTTCCAGAAACTGACCACTTGTGGTAGGTTTTTTTGGTAAATTTTAAAAAAACGACCACAAGTGGTCAATTTTTCTAGTAATATTTTTAAAAAAATTGCAGCATATATGCTACATTTTCAAATAAAACCTGCTACCCAAATATTACAGCCCACCAATTCAGATATAAATCATTCAAACATCAAAATCAAATCATTCAAACATTAAAATAAAATCATTCAAACATCATAATCAAATCATTCAAACATCAAAGTTTACAAATAAAAAATAAACTACAAACCACCAAAACATATAAAAGAGTAAGCTACAACTTAGGCTCATCATCCCCATCCTCATCCTCTTCCTCCGTAGTGTAATCCAAGTGGGCTTAAGCCTCTCGCAGTCCGAGGTGCATCACCAGGACAAGGAGGAAGAATCCTTGGAGAATGAAGAAAACTTAGAATATGCTCCTTCATCATTTTCATTTGCGCAGCAGTTTCCTCCTCTTTCTTCCTCGACCTCTCAGCCTGTGCAGCAAGTTCTCGAGTGAGCTGAGAAACCGTATTCTTTAACGAAATAACAGTTTCTCTATCAACTGGTGGGGTAGAGGAGGATCCACAATGCGAAGACCTAATATTCTCCGTAAAGTATTTTTTGGGGTAGTCGTAGGCTACACCTCTAATCGAAGAACCCGCACACTCTAGCCAGTACTTTTCCTCTACATCTTGAGGTATTGGGTTCTCCCGAATTCTAGGAGACTGAGTACCACGTAATTCAGTAATCTTCGTTACAAATTTATCCTATATTTAAAGTAAAGTAAAAAAATTAATAAGAAAATGATACTAAGCTATTCATAGTTAAATAATATAAACTTTAGTAAAAAAAAAAATCATAAGTACGAATGTAGTTCTTACATGTGCAGCTTTTGCACGTGGCTCAACCCACACATCTTCATTCGTTGGGTTCTTTTTCTTCTTTACGTGGGTCTCCATGAATAACTCATCATGAGCTATCTTCCGACCAAATTTTTTTTCCTGCATATGATAAAATTATTAATTTTCAAAAATAAAAATATTTAAAATAGAAATAAACAGTTAAATTGATAAAAGTTATGTACTATTTTTTCCTCAACGACAATCTGACTGATACCTCCCGCAGTGTGTAGAGAGCCACCCTTATTAGACGCTCTGGCTTTCTTTTCTTTTTTCGCTCAACTTCTGATATTCTTCGCTATTCCAGTAGTGAAGAAAATCTTGCCACATGTCTTCATTTATTAACTTAGCCATCACCCTATTTGTTCTTGCATAATCCAATAGTCCGTTAAGTCTGAGCCTAACTCTTCTAAAAAAATTCTTCCTTATTGCATAATGGTTCGTTGGATCATACCAGAAATATTTCTACAATAAAAATAATAGTTTAATATTCAATTTTTTTTTTTAATAACAATGTGTTAAGTAGTTGATAAGATAAATATTTACCTGAAATTCTTTGAATATTTCCTCTCTATCAAATTTTGGAACCTTTTGCCAACTTGTCCAATAACCTTTGTAGTTACGACGGATGCATTTGTAGACAACTTTGGCGATTCTATTATCGGGCCTAAATCTATAATACAAGATCAAACATAAATATCATAGAGCATAATATAGTAAATAAAAAATAAATAAAGTTGTTATACATTAAAATCATACCCTACTCCATATGGGATGATGTACTCCCTCTAACTAGCATCTCTCTGTACTGGCTGAGGAACATGTGCTCCTGAGTGCGTTGTCGTGGGTGTATCTGAAGCAGTACATGGTGTGTCTCTAAGACAAAGATTGGTCAGCCCAATCGATCCAGCAGAATCACTATGAGTACCTGGATGACTGCTAGTAGATGGTAGGGCAAAAGATGATAGATGACTATAAGTACCATCGATCGTATGGTAGTATTGTGTAGGTGGTGGCATGGCGATCGGGGCAGGATGAGTTTTGATAGAGCCGTGTAGTGGACCCATATGTGTAGGAGCACTATATGTCTGATGTGACGATCAAGAATAAGAGGGTCGTGTTGGAATGTCACTTGACTGACCCTCGGATATATGAATCCCCGTGGGTCATCTATAAGGTGGAGGTCCCTTATTCTTTTTTACCTTACTAGTATCAACTTTTTGCTTACCCTTGTCACCCTTACCTACCATCTAAATTATTTAAAGCCAAACAATAATTTGTTAAATGTCACTTTGTTAAGATTGATATTGGTTGCAGATATGACTCATTCTCATCATCCTGGTGTCAATTCGGTCTGTTTCTCAAACAAGCGACTTGATCACCAAACTAGTAAGAACAAAATTGGGATGTTTCTCTAGCAAGGTATGCTGCAACTATAGAACCTTCCACCCTATATTTATTTTTAGGAACCTTTTTCAATTTTCCAATGGTCCTGCATAATTTTACGTTAGGTTTTTTATATATAAAAATAGATATATACTTGAACAATTAAGAAATAAATTAATTATGTTCCACTTGCTTACCACTCGCCTGGATACATCCATCTGGTTTGAACTGGACCGCCTAGCCGAGCTTTCTGGAAAATGTGGATGGGAAGATGTTCCATCACATCGAAGAACCCAGGTGGAAAAATATTCTCCAACTTGTTGGTGATAACAATAATATTACCTTCCATTCGAGCCAGATTTTCTTATTTTAATGTGGTGGAACATATGTCTTTGAAGAACAAACTGATCTCTGCTATCGATTTTCATATGTTTTCAGGCAAACCAATAAAAGTAATTGGAAGTAATTGTTCCATGAAAACATGGCAATCATGAATTTTCATTTCCTGTAAGATTCCATGTTCCATATCAACCCTTTTTCCCAAATTCGAGGCATATCCATCCGGCATCTTTAAACTTTGGACCCACTCACATATTTTCAGCTTTTGTTCGAACTTGAATGTATAACTATCCTTGGGCTTAAGCAAATTTCCATTGGGCCCCTCCTGCAAGTGTAATTCCCTACGCTTACAATATTCTGGTAAATCAAGTCTAGCCTTAGGATTAACCTCTGTCTTGCCAGTCACGTCCACAACTGTGTTGAACAAATTATCAAAATAGTTCTTTTCAGTATGCATGACATCAATATTATGTCTAAGTTTATTATCAGGCCAATATTCTAACTCCCCGAATATGCTTTGCTTAGTCCAATTATGTGAAACGCCATACCCATCAAACTTATACAATGGTTCCTCACTAACCTTTGAAAAATATTGAACTCTCTCCCAAATGTCATGATCACTTAATCTTGGAGGTGGACCATCAGGTTCAGTTCTATTCTTTCTAAATACATTCTTGAGTCACCTAAACTCATGATCAGGTGGCAAGAAACAACGGTGAAAATCAAACCATGAATTTTTTCGGCCATGTTTCAATGTGAACGATTTTGTATTTTTCATGTAGTATGGACAAGCTAACTTTTCAGTTCTCATCCACCCAGACAACATTCCATAAGCAAGGAAATCATTAATAGTCCACATTATATAAGTACGCAAATTGAAATTCTTTTTAAGTGAAACGTCCCAAATTTCAACCCCCTCATTCCATAACAATTACAGCTCATCAATCAAAGGTTACAAGTAAACATCTATCCCACTTTTTGGATTACGCGGATCAGGAACAACACAATTCAGAAATATATATGGACAAGTCATCAACATTTCAGGAGGAAGATTATACGGTGTGATAAACACAGGCCAATATGAATATGACGCAGCACCAATAGAAAAAGGTGAGAAACCATCTGCACACAAACCCAACCTAATATTTTGTGGTTCAGCTGCAAAATATGGATAAGTTGCATCAAAATTCTTCCAAGCCTCTCCATCAGATGGATGAAACATGACACCAGAGGGCCTTCTATTTTCATTGTGCCATCTCATATAGGGAGCTGAGCTATTTGATGCATATAACCTCTTCAACCTTGGTATAAGAGGTAAATAATGCATCTTCTTAATAACAATTTTATTTCCTGTACAACCATGCTTATAGCGAGGGTGTTGACAAAACTTACAAGACTCTAGTTGAGCATCATCCTTAAAGTATAACATGCAACCATTTTCACAACAATCAATTCTAATCGAGGAGAGACCTAACTTTGACACCATTTTTTTTTGCCTTATAGAAAGAATTAAAGCGGGGTCAACTAACTCTTTAATAAGGTCTATCATAGAGTCCATTCCTCTTTCAGCAATATTCCATTCAGATTTGATACTTAATAATCTAACAGCAATAGATAATTGAGAGTGCGAACTCCCGTCAAACAAAGGATGACTAGCAACACACAATTTTTCATAAAAACGACATGCTTCTACATTGGGAACATCTTCTACATTTTTCCTGAATTCAACCCCTTCTTGCATCCCAAAAGCATCATGCACCATTTCTGTCATCCTAATATCTGGATAGTTATTATGCCCTACAGAACTACTACTTTCACCAACAAGAAAGTTATTTTGCCCAACTTCTCCATGACTAGTATTCAATCGTAAATAGTCTTCATGAAACCCCTTTCTAAAGAGATGATCCCTCACAACCTCTTCTTTGTACCATCACATTTTACACAAGGACAACGAATCAATCGAAAAATAGACCAATCATCAAGTGTCTTGGCATGTTCAATAAATTGATTGACACCGTCCGCATATTCCTCCCTCATACCCACTCTATTATCATTATTTCGTTGATATATCCAGCTATAATCATATTCCATCTACACAAGCAATCACAATCTTAATTAGTTCAGGACACTAATTCACATTTTCAAGTGACTACCTTAACCATTTTCAAGTGACGACACTTAACCATTTTTAAGTTACTAGTTCACATTTTCAAGTCACTACATTTAACCATTTTCAAGTCACAAGTTTACATTTCAAGTAACTAACCTTAACCATTTTCAAGACACTAATTCACATTTTAAGTCACTACACTTAACCATTTTCAAGTCACAAGTTCACAATTTCAAGTCACTACATTTAACCATTTCAAGTCACAAGTTCACATTTCAAGTAACTAACCTTAACCATTTTCAAAATACTAATTCACATTTCAACTAAATACACTTAACCATTTTCAAGTAACAATTTTACATTGCAAGTAACTAACCTTAACCATTTTCAAGACACTAATTCACATTTCAAGTCACTACACTTATCCATTTTCAAGTCATAAGTTCACAATTCAAGTCACTACCTTTAACCATTTTCACGACACTAATTCATAATTCAAGTCACTACACTTAACCATTTTCAAGTCACTAATTTACATTTCAACTAAATACACTTAACCATTTTCAAGTCACTAATTCACATTTTGATTAAATACATTTAACCATTTTCAAGTCACAAATTCACATTTCAAGTAACTAATCTTAACCATTTTCAAGTCACTAGTTTACAATCCAAGTCACTACACTTAACCATTTTCAAGAAAAAAGTTCACAATTTCAAGTCACTACACTTAACCATTTTCAAAAAACAAGTTCACAATTTCAAGTCACTACACTTAACCATTTTCAAGTCACAAGTTCACATTTTCAAGTAACTAATCTTAACCATTTTCAAGCCACTAGTTCATAATTCTAAGTCACTACACTTAACCATTTTCAAGTCACTAATTCAAATTTCAACTAAATACACTAAACATTTTCAAGTCACTAATTCATATTTCAAGTAACTACACTTAACCATTTTAAGGTCACTAGTTCACGATTCAAGTCACTACACTTAACCATTTTCAAGTCACTAATTCACATTTCGACTAAATTCATTTAACCATTTTCAAGTCACAAATTCACATTTCAAGTAACTAATCTTAACCATTTTCAAGTCACTAGTTCACAATTCAAGTCACTACAATTAACCATTTTCAAGAAACAAGTTCACAATTTCAAGTCACTACATTTAACCATTTTCAAGTCACAAGTTCACATTTCAAGTAACTAACCTTAACCATTTTCAAGACACTAATTTACATTTCAACTAAATGCACTTAACCATTTTCAAGTCACAAATTCACATTTTCAAGTAACTAATCTTAACCATTTTCAAGTCGCTAGTTCACAATTCTAAGTCACTACACTTAACCATTTTCAAGTCACTAATTCACATTTCAACTAAATACACTTAAACATTTTCAAGTCACTAATTCATATTTCAAGTAACTACACTTAACCATTTTCAAGTCACTAGTTCACAATTCAAATCACTACACTTAACCATTTTCAAGTCACTACTACATTTCACACCATATAATCATCACAAAATCTATGGCTTTCAAAGCCTTCTACAGCAAATAATCTCACCATAACACTGCATTTAAAGACTAGAATATAAGAAAATGGAGAGAAATTAACTTACCTTTACTTGGCTAAGTTGAAGAGAAAGAGAGAAGCGATCGTCGGAAAATAGCAAAGCAACCTTTTTTCCCAAGATGTTGATGTTCACAAACTAAAAAAAAAAAGACTTCAATAAGAAGGCAATAGATCTAACAAAAAACTTTGCGTCATGACTTGATGTAAATTAATATAAACAAATTACTAAAATAAGAGATTAGCTAAAAAGTATTCTAATATGAGTGTTGTTACCAGACCTATCAATCATCAGTCTATGTCAATTCATAACAATTTCCACTACTTACAACAACAGACAAGTGTAATCCCATGATAGCCTATCTTGGAATCTTGTTTTCTTTGTAACAAACCACTTGGTCATAACAGAGATATCTTAATGTACAAGTTAGTTTTCTTCCTCAAATTCATTTCTTCCTCAAATTCATCCTTTATTTTTCATTTTATAAATTCAAATACTGTTTGTTCTGTCTTATAGTTTAGTCTCAAATATCTCTTAACTTCTATTCAGAAAAAAGGACAAGATAAAGTCCACTACCTCTCCCACAGTTTCCGATACATCAATTTCCACTAATTAATTTCTAGAAAATATATTCTATGTCTTATGTATGAAATTAAAGGCAAAGACTTTTCCAAGTTTGACATAGCAATAACAACATCAAATAGTAAAAAACTCACTTTATTTTACAAAATTAGAAGAAACCCACAAATCAAAAACACCATTTCATTTAAGAAAAAGGATTAAGCCATAAGACTACACAAACCAACCCGCAGATCTGTCGTTTGCTGTGCAGCTCTATCAGCTCTGCTGCTGTCATTGGCTGCTGTCCGTTGGCGGCGTTGATGGTTGTTGTCTGTCAGCGACATTGATGGCTGCTATCCATCCGCGGCGTTGATTGTTGTTGTCCATTCGCGGTGTTGATGGTTGTTGTCCGTCGGCGGCGTTGATGGCTACTATCCATCGGCGGCGTTAATTGTTGATGTTCGTCACCGACGTTGATGGCTGATGTCCGTTGTTGTTGATAGAGAGAGAGGAGCATGAGAGAGAGAGAGAGATATGAGAGATATGAGCGTTGATGGCTAATTAGGAAATGGGTAATTAGAATGGGCTGGGTGGGGTTAGGGTTGGGCTGGTTCGAGTATAATTTTTTTTTTGATAAAACCAACCACAAGTGGTCGGTTTAGTTTTTTAAAAAATAATTATTAGAAAACCGACCACTTGTGGTTGGTTTTTATTTTAAAAAAATTAAAAAAGTATAATAATTTGCATAATATTTATAATAACTTACAAAATAATTTAATACAATGTATATAAATCGGATAATTATTTAATTCATCGTCACATTAACACGAGTAGTATATTACCTAAATCCTATAATAATATCTATGTATTTCCTATACCAAGATGAGTTTTTCGTTAATTAGCCTTTGAATACGTACTATATATCTCATAATAATACGTACTCTATATATTCTGATAAATTATCGATTAATTAGTTTACATTATTATAACTCCAACAATATATTATTACCTCAATCATATAATATCAACATATTAAATATACCTAGATAGACTCAGTTAGCTTTTGATACTACATACATCAATACACGATACACACGTACACACACACACACACACACACACACACACACACACTTACATATATATATATATATATATTTGGACAGATTCAATTAGCTTTTCACTACTACGTACATTAATACACGAGATATATGTATATATACATATACTCTATCAACTATCAGCTTTTGAATACATATGATATACATCACATACATGAGTATATTACCTCGTAATACATGTTCCTCATATATACTATGTTGAATTATCGATTTAGCTTACATTATTATAACTCCAACAATATATTATTACCTCGATCGTATGATATCAACGTATTATTCAATATACTTGAATAGATTCAGTTAGCTTTTGACTACTACGTACATCACTACACGAGATAGGCGTATATATATATACATACTCCATCGACGATCAACTTTTAAATACGTACTATATACGATCACATACACGAGTATATGTATTATCTCGTAATACAACACATTACATACTCTAATGAATTATCCATTAATTAGCTTACATTACTATAACACCAACAATATATTATTACATCGATCGTATGATATTAACGTATTCAATATACTTGGATAAATTCAGTTAGATTTTGACTACTACGTAAATCACTACACGAGATATATGTGAATATATATATATATATATATATATATATATATATATATACTCGTTGGAAAATATATTATTGCAACATAAGTAAAAAAATAAAGATTAAGTTTTATGTTATTTATTTATTTAATTTATATTACTTTTTTTATATATTTTTGTAACAAAAACCGACCACAAGTGGTCGGTTTTTAAAATTCTTTTAAGAAAACCAACCACAATTGGTAGGTTTTTTAAATTTTAATTAATTTTTTTTTTTTTTAAATTTAACCGACCACATGTAGTCGGTCAAAATAAAAAAAATATTTAATATATTTTAAAAATAAATTCAATTTTACTTTTATAATTTATATTTTTTTTTATAACGAAAAGAGACCACAAGTGGTCGTTTTTGTTTAATATTAATTGTTTTAGAATTTGTTTATACAAAACTCAGTAAAAAAAAAAAAATATTTAATATATTTGGTAATAAAAATTTAAAAACAACGACAGATTTTGATTTTATATTTTTGGCAAAAACCTACCACATGTGGTCGATTTTTTGTATTTTTTTTAAAAAAAAAATTAAAGAAAAAAAAACCGACCACTTTTGGTCGGTTTTGATAATTTTATTTTTTTACAGGCTGAATAAATTTGTTTCCCGCAATTTTTAAATACAAAACCTACCACTTGTGGTCAGTTTGTTTTTATTTAAAAAAAAAAAAAAACCAACCACATGTGGTAGGTTTTTTGCGACCACCAGCTGTTGTTAGTTTTTTATGGCAAGTTTTCCTCTTTTTTTTTGTAGTGTTTTATGTTTTGTCAGTGCTTCCTTTAGATCTTCTAAAAACTCTCATAAACTCCTCTAAATTGGAATTGCTGCCCCAACCAATCTATTATATCTTTCCATAAACAATTTACAAACAAGTACATTGGGGCCTCTAATTCATCACACTCACATAAGCGGCAATAAGGATTATCATGGTGTATACCAACTCTAATTATTCTATCCTTGGTTAGCAACTTGCCCAGAATAGCTAACCAAGTAATAATTATTTTTTTAGGCAGCATTATCGTGTTCCACACCAAGTCAGCTCTCTCTAGTTTCACTCTTGGTCCTACAAGCTCCACATAAGGCCAAGATACAGAGTACCTCCCAGACACATTTAATGAAATGACATCAATTTTATACCAGTATCATGCCCAATTTAATCTTATTCAATTTCCTCTAATACCAACTAAAATCCGTCGGAGGTCAGTGCCTCCATATGTCTATGGCATTCCTCATATACACCCTATGAATCCATTTCGCCCAAAGCACATCTTTTTTGAAAGAAACTAACCAAATCAGCTTACCAATAGAAGACAAATTCCACAATTTACAACTTCGAACATTCAGTCCGTCAAACTTCTTTGTAAGGCTTTCCTTCTCCCAAAAAACCAAATTAGTCTTCCTCTTATCTTTTGAGCTACCCCATAAATAATCCCTACATTTTTTATCCACAACTTTCAAGATACTTTGTGGTAAAATGGAAACGGCTCCCCAAAAATGGTGTAGTGAAAATAGGATTGAGTTAATGACCTACAATCTGTCAGAGTATAAAAGATGCCTTGAAGAAACTGAGTTGATCTTCTCTGTAATTCTTACCAATAGTTGATGACAATCTTTCTTATTCCACTTCTTATGGGAAATTGGTAAGCCAAGATACCTCATTGGGAACTCTCCTAGTGTGAAGCCAGTGATATTCAGTACCTCCTGCTTTACATCATCCTCCACACCTACAATATAAATTTTAGATTTTTCCAAGTTGGCTATCAGTCCAGTAACTTCAAAGAAGTATTTTAATGCTTCCTTAACTCTCTTAACAGAGTTCACATTGTACTTACAAAAAATATGAGACCATTTGAAAATACAATATGAGTTAGCTTTGACTGTTAACACATTGAATGAAATCAAAAATCAGGGAGTTATGTCATTTTCTCTAAAGTTCTTGAAAGATATTCTATCACCATAATAAACAATAAAGGTGAGTTGGGTCCCTTGCCTAATACCCTCCTCCCATTAAAGTAACCATATCCCTGACCATTTACATTCACAAAGAATTTAGTGGACTTAACACAGGCTAAAATAATGCTAATGAACTTCTGAGGAAATCAATTGCCACCCAATATTTCCAATATTAACTCCCATCTCACCATATCATATCTCTTAGTTTTATCTTCATCATACATCTTGGTGAGATCTTCCTATTATAGTTTCTAAGAAGGTCATGATAAATGAGTACATTGTGGATGAGTGACCTCCCCTGGACAAAGGCTGCCGGTGTGTTGGAAATCCAAGATGGTAGGATCCCTTTCAATTTTTTACAAAGCATCTTAGAAATACACTGGTTACTAACATGAGATAGGTCTCTATTGACCAACATTAATGGGCTGTGGAATTTTAGGAATAAGAGCTATCATTATTGCAGTTATTTCCCATTGTCCAAAAATGTCAACAGTGTCTTTGTGGCCTCTCCACCTACTACTTTCCCTGTCTAATAATACTTGTCTACTATTAAATTGACGCACAGGTTAAGAAATAATAAATGATAGAGGCACTCTTACTATGTCATCTTTTAAATATAATTAATTTAAGGAAAAATTACGCAGATTAGCTAACAGTGGGCCGTAATTATCTCTTCCAGCTTCACTTTCCCTTAATTACCTCCTGTAGCCTTGACACGTGCTTAAGTTTTTCTTAATTACTTTTTTGTACCCTATACGCTTCTAATAGCCATATTTTAAAAAAAAATACATCAACGGCACGTGCATATCCTAACAACCTGTATATCACGCCTTTGTATCGATCTTAAGCTCAATCCTTACTTTCTCTCTCATTCTATGGTTTTCTCTTTGGTTTCTTCTTCAACCTGCCTCTCTCTCACGATATCAATCCATAAATCTTCAATCCTCATAATCAGGTACCTAACATTCATATATTAGGTTAGTTTTTAAACTAGTTGTATGTGTATTTCATCAATTTTTAATTTGAATACCAACATTGTTAGATTTTTTGCAGATCATCCATTTTGCTTTCTCAATGGTGGATAATACTACTACGAAGAGAGTTTCTAGAGGTATAGCGCGTAATAACCCTAATCTACATACGTTTCCAACATTTAATTTAGGGATCCCTCAAATACAAGATGAACATGCATTGCCTTCTACTTCAATTGAAGCAAAGATGAGTACTAAAAATTCTAATGAGCCTGTACAAGATGAAGAACAACAACTTCCTACATCTGTAAAGAGTAAAGCAGTTGTTGGTTCATCCAAAACTTCAGAAGAAGTTAGTGTTGTTGGACATAAAAGAAAAGTTACAGATGATGCTCTGGGTTCGAACAACGATGTCGATGAGTTGGCTGAAGAGGTCTGGTATGCTTAAAGTTTTTCAGTTTGTTACAGTTTGTCAAAATTTTAATACATATAAACAACTCATTTGATCCAATTTGTGCTCCAACTTATGCATGTATCTATATAAGTTTTTATACACAGACTTTGGCTTGTAATAATCAGAGCAATATGGAGCTGGTTTGAAATTCTTCTTATTTAACACAGACAAAGCATATGGGTATGGTCTTTCATCTAGTTGGAACTGTCCACAACAAAAATTTTGTTTTCAAGACAGACAATAAAGCTTTTCCGTTGTCAATTACTGCGTATAGGTATTCAGTTGATGGTGTTACCTACAATGAATACATAAATACAGCTTCTCAAATGTAAATTTGGAATACCATAGATTAAATACATATGTATTATAACATACTATCATACGAGTTGATAGGGCATTATTCATTATAAGAATCTCCTTAAATTCCATGCCAAGTGGTATGAATGTGAACGAAGCACTTTGCCTATTGGTGTAATTCCATCGCCCAAACATCTTCCTCACGTCTTCAAGGAAATCATACATTCACTTCTCTCTTGCTATTACCAGTGTCGAATTAATAGACTCAGCAGTATTTGATGCCCTTGTCCATCCTCGGTTAATATACGCATACACTCTGGCCCACTTTTCATATCCTGCCAACTCCAAATAGTCCTTTACTCTGACTTCTCCATTCTAAATTATTTCCATCAAACTGTCAAAATTAGCTTGTCTGTATGCCTTAGCCATGGTATAGTATACCTCGCCCAACTGCTCATGTAATTTTCTATATTTGTTGTGTATATTTTTTCATAAGTGACATATGCATACAAAATGTGTCACATCAAGGTACACTCTAGAAATAACTTTTATGATACTCTTATTTCTATCAGAAACAATGCACATCTCTAGCCTCTGACCATGAGCTTCCTTGAATTGCTCAAAAAATCAAGTCCATGAAGCATCATTTTCTAAATCAACCACTCTGTATGCTAATGGTAATATGTTCCCTGCACAAACAAGTGAATACAAATACATGATTGATTCCAAAACAGTCTCTAACTTTCCATATAAATAATGTAGCATATTTACCTGCACCATCTAAAGTACAAGCGCAGACAAATTTCCCATTGTATGTTGATTTAAGGTGGCTTCCATCAACTATAACGATTGGTCTACAATGCTCAAATCCCTTGATAAAAGCATAAAGAGATATAAATAGATACAAAAATTAATTTTCAGGCATTTTCTTCATTTGGATATGTGATCCAAGGTATGTTTTTTTCCATTATGTATAAGTATCCGGGTAACTTCTGGTAAGATTTAGTCGGTTTCCTCATTAAAGAATTCAATGCCTTTTCCTTAGCACACCAAGCCACCATGTATGTCACATCCCGTCCAAGTTCTTGCTTTATATCATCTATAATATCATTGGGGTGTATTTCCTCTTCCGATTGGCTATTTTTGGTTTAACAATTCCTCCAACCAATCTGCTAGTAGCATGACGGTCTTTATAGATCTTTTCCTTCAGTGGACATGTATGTTCACTTACAAAAGACCAAATTACAAACATTTTAGAATGATTTATGCTTGATGACTTGAAAAACCACTTACATTCTCCAGATTTACATTTAAGCCAATAACTCCATATACAATGAATACACAAGCTATTACAAAACTATAAACATTATGATAAAAATTAGATATAGTCAGAATAAATGTATACAGAATAAACATGTCTGCTAGCATTAAACCTAACTATTTTGAAAGAAAACCAGTGATTAATTGAATAGTTATCCATTACAGCCTTAAGTGTAGCCTTGTCTTTGTATACCTGGTCAATAACTACTTATTTTTTATTAGTATCACTAATTAAAATTTTCACCATTCCATTTATATCAATTGGCTTGCCATAATCTACCGTCACCATATCAAGTGTATCAATTGAAGTTGTTGTATTGAGTTCACAATCATTTCTAGAAACAGCTTCAATAAGATTTCCTTCTGACACATTCTTGTGGATCTCGTTATCAAAAAAATTAACACACAAAGGATACATGGCAAACTTCTTGTTTAATTTCTTCAACTAAACATATACCTTGACTTCCATGTCATTGTGTATTTCCATTGATTTATTGGTACCCTCGACACTGTATTTAATCTTGATAGTTTTCACTCTCATGTCTATCATCAGCTGGCTACCAATTAGTTCAACCAAGTCCCTGAGAGGCATATTCATTTAAGACCATTCCTTCAGTAGTGTAATCGTCGTATTTATTATCTTTAGTCCATTTCCCTGAATGCCAAATCATGATCATTATGGTTGTCATTTTGTTTCTGTGTACGTTGCTGCAACTGTTAAAAATCAGAAATACAATAGCACAAAGTAAATACAGTATGGTATTCAATTTGGATAATTCAGTCATTGTAAAAAATTCGTAATTGAATATCGATCAATGTTGAATAAAAATGAAACTCTGTAAGCACTTACAGTCGATTATACACAAAACTACAATTCATTGAACCATAACAATTGAACTCTATATACATTTACCATCAATAAGACATTTAATCAAAACATTCAAAAACTAATCGTTATTTGAGATCGCTTGTATTTGTTTCAATTGCAAAGAATAGTTCAAAAACTACATTATGACATACTGTATTTTGATATGTACTGTGTTTGTTTCAAAGTCAAAGAACAGTGAAAAACTACATTACGACATACCTGTATATGTTTCGAAGAGGAACGATCAACTAAAATTTTACAAATTTTGATGATTTTGAGATTGTCTGTATTTGTTTCAAACTTGAAGAACAGTGAAAAAAATTACATTATGAAATACTGTATTTTTTTTAAAGAAGAAGGATCAACCAAAATTTTCATGATTTTGAAATCACTTGTATTTGTTTCAAAGCCAAAGAATGGTGAAAAGAGTACATTACGACATACAATAATTGTTTCAAAGAAGAATGATCAATCAAAATTTTGGGGATTTTGATGATTTTGAAATCGCCTGTATTTGTTTCAAACTTGAAGAATAGTGAAAAAACTGCATTACGATATACTGTATTTGTTTCGAAGAAGAAGGATCAACCAAGATTTTGGGGATTTTGAAATCTTTTGTATTTGTTTCAAACTCGAAGAACAGTGAAAAAACTACATTATGACATACCTGTATACGTTTCGAAAAAGAAGGAACAACCAAATTTTTGGGAATTTTGCGCTTTGTTTCTGAATTTAGCTATATTTGTTGATAAAAATGGAGCATACAATTTCTACCTTTGAGAGTCCTATTTCATTAGGTAAGAGAATATTTTGTTCTAATGAAATACGCGTGATTTGAGATATTTTCCCTTTTAAAAATATTCAGTTCCGTTTTTGGCATGCCTAAATAGTTAATGTATTTATGTTTTTATATGAATACAGATGACTGCATATAATTGGATACAACGGCTATGGATTGAATACAACGGTTATGGATTGTAATTTTGCAAACTGTGACCATGGTTGTCGATTTTTGTGCTAAAATATAGCTATTCTGAAAGTCTTTAATGCTTTGAAAATGTATTGGGTTATGACTATAATCAATAAATAAGGGTAAAATTGATAGAAATGGATAAATTATCCATTAGTTTTTCAAACTGGATAAGTATTGTTGGACATCCATTTTTAGTAATATGGACAAGTATTATTGGATGGAGGGAGTACCCCCAAGCATCTTTATAGAAAGTTACACTACTAAAATAATACTATTTTTCAATTGAAATTTCCCACAAAAAAATTGTTCAGTGGCTATGCCTATAAATATTTTGATTGAATCAGTGAGAAAAAAAAACCCAGCATTTACGCAAAAAAATTAGAAAACTTCCTAGTGTTTCAATGAGAATCTGTTTTCCACCTTGCGTTTTTCCAGAGAACTAGTTCAGCGGGAAATAGGTGGGAAATCAATGTTTTAAAACATTAATTCGCAGTGAGAAACTCTCTGGTTTTAATAGTGTTATAACATTTTGAGGATTATAACATGATCTTATTGATTCAACCAAACGAGGGTACATTGTAATATACAAAATCCCTTCTTCCGTTGGAATTTGTTTTGTTTTGTTATGATTATTTATATAAACTGATGTAATTTACACTAAGTAAGTATCTCAAAACATCTTTTCTATTCTTTCATTTCAAAATCGATATTCTTCGACATGAAGAAATCTATTGATGAGGCTGATTATATCATTGGCTTTTATTGATTCTGGCAATTGGAACCTCACTTTCTTGGTCAAAAATTCTAATGATAATTATTCTCTTCAATGCCCGCCTTGAGGTTAAGAGATTACTTACTATGACACGCAAGCTAAAAACTAAAGCTAATATAACATATCAGTGCATTCCCACAATTTAGATCTAAAAAGGGTGATGTATCCTGTGTATTCCCACAATTTAGATCTAAAGAGGGTGATGTATCCAGTGTACGCAGCCCTAACCCTACATTGTGAAGGTAGAGAACTGGACTTAATAACTCAAATAATCACTCAACTATAGGTTTTTATCCCAGAAAGTCACTCAACTTTGGTCTTTACTCCAAAAGTCACTCAACTATCACATTTTTACTCAGAAAGTCACTCAAACTTTGGTTTTTACTCCAAAGCCACTCAACTATCACATTTTTACTCAGAAAGTCACTCAACCTATTTAATTATTTTTTAAAAATAAAATTTGCTTATGTGGAAATTCTATTTAAAAATAAAATTCTAAAAAATAAAAAGTATCCCTTTAATGACTCTTTTATCCTTATTTCCCTAAATTAATTAACTAATAATTAACCTATTCTTAGTTATCTTTTTCAAACAATTAACTAGGCGAGATATTTTAATATTATGACAAAGTGGATTTTCTTTGTTCTATTCCTTTTCTTCTTCAAGTTTTTTTCTACGGCAACAACTTCCACCATTGCTATAATGGCTTCTTACGCTACATATTATTTGTCTACTTTTACATATTTTAGGAGGATAATAGTTACACTTCGAACAAGGATAGGAGGATAACAAGTTAATTTAGGTGTGTAAATTAAATGATCTTTTTTGGACAAGTTTAAAGAGTAAGTTATTCATTTTTATCTATTTTAATTGAAGTTATTCTAAAATGATGTATTTAGTTTAATTTACTCTTAACTTATTTTGGTGTAAAATATATCTTTACAAGTTGAAATAGAAATATTTAGTCATTAATCATTTAGTTAGTATATACTATACACATTATTCGTATCACTTGATTGTAATGATAGTCGTGATCTTGGATGGACTTTAGTTATGATAAATGCAACGATAGTCACTTTGTTCATGTTAACATGATCGAAGAAAAATGAGAAAGGGGAGGGAGAGATACTAATTTAGGGGAATAAGGATAAAAGGATCATTAAAGGGATATTTTTTATTTTTAGAATTTTATTTTTAAATAGAATTTCCACATAAACAAATTTTATTTTAAAAAATAATTAAATAGGTTGAGTGACTTTCTAAGTAAAAATATGATAGTTGAGTGACTTTTGGAGTAAAGACCAAAGTTGAGTAACTTTCTGAGTAAAAATATGATAGTTGAGTGACTTTTGGAGTAAAGATCAAAGTTGAGTGACTTTCTGGGATAAAAGTCCATAGTTGAGTGACCATTTGAGTTATTAACTCTAGAAAATTGTGTCTAATAGACCCTAGACTTAAGTAAAGCATGTAGATAATAATAAAAAAAAGAACCGTAGCAATCACAAATAGTACCATAAACAAAGCAAATGGTATGACGAAGCAAATAGTATGATTCATAGTAGATTTAAAGGAGGTGTTGGAGACTATGCTGGCATAGAATAATGGTGCTAATTTTTAGAAGAAAAAATCCGGAGTGAATTAACAGTGTTAAAGTGCCACTGCCAGCTGCCAATTATCAATATGGTTTATGGAAAAGTGCAAAAAAATTTCCTTGAGCTATTTGAAATGGAATAAAAATACCTTTTATTAGTTTTTTGGCTCAAAATATCCTTCTCTCTAACAGAATGGCACCAAGCACGCCACATGGATAAAAAATACCACATGATCAGTGCACGTCAGCATCCACATGGAAAATCACCCCATTTAATACCACTAACCATTAGGCCATTTTTTATCCATTTAAAAGCCTCCCTCATTTCTTTAAGGGAAAACGCTCAAATATGTCATCAAACTATTAGAAATGGCTCACCTATGTCATCCGTTATAAGTTTGGCTCATTTATGTTATCGCCTTTAAAAGTTTGGCGCATCTATGTCACTGCCGTTACACAAAGGTTCATTCGTGTCATTATTTTTTTAACGGTGGTTTTATAAAATCATTTTTGCCACGTGGCCACTTATTAGAAGTCCACAGCACCAAATCCAAATCAAATAATATTACTCAAAATAAAAATTAAAAATCTGACGCATTAAAATAAAATTTGACCCACACCGTTAAAATAAAATTGGACTCATTAAAAATAAAAATCGAACTCACTAAAAATAAAAATTGGACCCATTAATTGTCACGGTTTTATTTCAATGGTTCCAATTTTTAATTTTGATTTTAAGTAATATTAATTTATTTGGATTTGGTGATGTGGACCTCTAATTAGAGGTTACGTGGCAAAAAATAATTTTGCAAAACCACCGTTATAAAATACTGGCATGAATGAACCTTTCTGTAACGGCAGTGGCATAGATGAACTAAACTTTTGAAGACGATGACATAGATGAGCCAAATTTATAACGGATGATATAAATAAGCCATTTTTAATAGTTCAATGACATATTTGAGTTTTTTCCCTTTCTTTAATAAAGGTATTCATAGTACTCAAAGGCCTGTTCTTGCATAAATGCACAACAATAAAATTGTAAGTACACGTATCAGGCGGAGAGTCTTAATTGGAGGAAAGTTCTTTCACCAGCTCAATAGCTTGCTCTTCGCGACCCGAAGAGCAAATGGTCCTCACAGCAATGTCTGTGGAGACCTTATTTGGAGGGAAACATTGGAAGTCATAAGATTGAGAACCTGATGAACAGGGAATAATGAAACGTCAACTGAATTACAATATTGGATGAGGAGAACATGATATGTGAACCTGTCAGGAGAGAAAGGAGGGTGAATCTTGATCATGTGATTAAGGAAAAAGATTGAATCTTGGACAGTTGAATTGGAGGAAAATGATTGAAGGATTGCATCGTAGAATTTGTTGTCTGAAGGGGGGTGGTTTGTTGGATGGGAAATGAGAGAATTGAAAAGGGTTTTGGCCTCGGAAAGAGAAAATTCAACTGCAACTATAAACGAAAGCTATTTTTTTAACAAATATAGTAAAAATCTGTACTATTTAAATGTCTGACAAAAATTGATTTGAAGATGGGTCGGGGTCGGGTTTTAAATAGACAAAAAATGGGCTGTTAGTGGTATTAAATGGGGTGATTTTTCACGTGGACTAGCCATGTGGCGTTTTTTATCCACGTGGATTGTTTGGTGTCATTCAGTTAGAGAGAGGGGTATCTTTGAGCCAAAAATTTAATAGAGAGGTATTTTTGAGCCAAAAAAACTAGCGGGGGTATTTTTTCTCCATTTCGAATAGTTTAGGGGTATTTTGGCCCTTTTCTGTTTAATTTATGATAACTAAAAGAAAAAGCAGGGAAATTGTAGTAATTCTTTGGTTAATGATAAAAACGGAGTAATAACCAAACCACATCTACAAAATGCTAGTGTCATGCAGTTGCTTCAAAGCCAACGTGATGACATAGATGCCATATATCACGTATCGTCATATTATACAAGTTCATAGGGCTAAGTTTCATCAAACTGCGTACTCAACTAGGTAATGGACAATACAGCAAAATTACATATGTTTACCCAACCCATATTAGATGGAAGAATACAACAACTAATATGTTTGAAGCATGCATGTCATGGACCAAGGAAACGGTGCAAGCCATGAATCACATAGCTTCAATCGTCTTCCTCATCTTCATCCTCTTCTGTCGTCGTCGTCCTCATCTTCTTCGCCCTACGGATTATCAAGAACTAGTAAGTCCGATAGAAAAAAAAAATGCAGCCACTCTGACAAATGAGTCCACTTGAAATAATGATTTTTTTTCCAAATAAAGTAGCCTAGCACTTCCTGTAATGGATCTAAGTCCCATATGAGGACAACGTATAAATGTTTACACATTAACTTAGCTTCATAATAGGTACTATATTGCTTTCTTTCTCAAAGTTTATTGAGCAGATGACCAAAGCACAGAACTATTTTAAATGGGATGGTCTAAAGGGGTGAATGAGTTAAAGCCTTTACACCAAGATATATGGAAGAAAGATGGAATCATTGAAGCTATTTTAGCTTCAACATTCAAGATTTATAGGCACAATGATTTGAATTTTGCTCTAGCTGAGAGACGGTGTATGGAGACTAATACATTCATTTTTCCATGGGGAAAAGGGACTGTTTCTTTGGAGGATATGGTAGTTTTTTGGGTGGTTTCTCTGTTTTGGGACAGTGTGTGTTGGAACCTGTTAAAACCGATGATTCTGTTGAAGTTGAAAATACTCTTTGTGAGGCTTACAAAGTTGTTAAAGCGCGTAATAAGAATGTTGCTCACCATCCCTGGGTGGAACATTTTGCAGGAAGATGTGACAATTTGGAGCATGTTTCATTTTTGACCCTTTGGTTGTCAAGGTATGTGCATCCTTCTAGAAGTTATTGTTGGGTTCTAGTAAAAATATGAATGAAAAATGGAGAAAAGAAAATGGAGGAAAAGTGAAATGTATGTTCACTTTATGAAAAGAGTGTTCTCCCACATTGGTGGGAGAAGGAAACATTGTTGTGCTTGAGTATGGAAGCACTCCTTCATGTGGATAGTGAGGCAAGAACAAGTCAAGCCTCGCGGCTTCGGCTTCAGATTTGAGAGACTATCTTTTTGGACAAAATTCATTTGAAACTTGAGAGTTAATGATGTTTTAATCCAAAAACTCCGATACAAAAATATTCTCCATTTGCGGACTCACATGGCATGTGCGGACACATGTCACAACACACCTCGAAGTGATGTGACCCTTCGAGGCACTATTTGAAAACAAAAAAGTTGACCTGCCCACACAGGTGATCACCTGCGGGCGTAGGTGGCCGGCGCAGGTCAGGTGGTTCTAGTTTGTGCCATTAGGCACCTGCGGGTGCAGGTGGTCCCGACGGGTCCGAAACAATGTAATTTTTCTGAACCAATGCTTCTTTTCTGAAGCACCACCTTTTGGCTATAAATACCTGAATTTTTCCTCAGGTATAAACCTGAAATTTTGAAGTGAAAAACATCTTCTTCTTGATAAAAACTCAAGTGTGATTTACGAATCGTTTAGTGCGTTCGTAGTTTGACAGAATTTGAGGTACCGCTATTCTGTCTAAGTAATTCATTTTATCCTGGGAGGATATATTCCATAACCTCGGGTACTTGAGTGGAACAATTTCCTTAAGGAAGCATCGTGAATTCAGTGAACTTGAATCTTCTAATCTTCATCTCTTTTCTTTACGGGTTTGCTATTTTCTAGAAAATAGTTTGAACTTCATTTTGTTGTAGTTCATGAGTTGGGTTGAACTTATTAAAGTTCAAAGTTGTGAATACAGAGTTGCAACTTCATGTGATTGTTCTTATTTTGTTTTGAACATGTGATTGAAGTTATAGTTGGAAAATACAGATTTTACTAAACCCGATAAACAATAATCTTAAGGAAATTATTAGTACTTTTGGTTAATCTGTATAATGGCTGATTTTGTGGAGACTAAATCTTTTGATTTCTACTCCCTCGGTTTAAAGAATATAAAAACTTTGCCGAGAAATTGGATTGTGAATTCGGTTCGAAGAATATAAAAACTTCACCGATTCGTTGAACTCTTTGTATTAGTTTTTGGAGTTTAAAATCTATGGGTTTTTACTCTGTTTGAATTTGTTTATGATTTGAAGAATATAAAACTTCAACAGATTTCAAAGTTCATTCGGTTGACGATTTGAAGACATAAAAGCTTCATTGTTGACTAGAAATGAGTTGTTTAAAGATTAAATTCTTTACTGTTAGTATTCTGAAACACTAAATAGATTGTCAATACTTGACAGGAAAATGACGAATAAAACTGAACAACAAATTGATTCGGTTGTGAATGGTGTTTTCCCAACGGCAACCAATGTTGTGTCATTAAGTCGTTCAGATGTTGTTATAGCAATGGAAACGATAAAGAAATCGAAAAAAATATTCTGGTGTGAACTTCAAAGAATGGCAGCAAATGATGTCATTTTGGCTGACCAAACTTGAAATGCAAATGTTCACAAGTAGAGATCCTCATATTCCTGAAGAAGGAATGTTTGAACACCAATTATTTAGTTTGGAAGATCTTGTGATTAATCTCAAGATAGAAGAGGATATTAAGTTGCATGAGAAATCAGCAATGATGTGTTTAAATCTTGTTAAAGATAATGCTGCACATAATATGAAGAGGAAAAATTCTTCTAGACAAGAGAAAGAGCAGAATAAGAAAAGGTTCGAAGGCAAGTGCTACAATTGTAGTAAAGTTGGCCACAAAGTTCAAAGTTGTCAAGTTCTGAATAAGAACAAGAAAAGAAATCAAATAAACATGTTGGAAACAACTGGAAAGATTGAAAATTTGTGTGCTATGATCACTGAATGCAATCTAGTTGGAAATCCAAATGAATGGTGGTTTGATTCAGGAGTCACTAGACATGTTTATGCGGACAAAGAAGCTTTTGCTACTTATGATACCGCTGGTCCCAAAAAAGTGATCTTCATGGAAAATAATGCAACAACCAAGGTTGAAAGAAGTGGGAAAATATTCCTAAAAATGACTTCCGGCAAGGTGTTGACTCTCAATAAAGTTCTCCATGTTCCTACCCTTAGGAAAAACTTAGTGTCGACAACACTTCTCGTTAAAAACGGGTTTAAATGTGTGTTTGTTCAGAGAAAGTTGAAATAAGCAAGAATGAAATGTACGTAGGAAAAGGCTACCTCATTACTTTTCAAACTTAGTGTAATGGCTGTTGAAAAGAAGAAAGCTAAGGCTTATTCTTACTTGCTTGAGTCGAACAAATTATGCATTAACGTTTAGGACATGTTAATTACAAAACCTTGCAAAAATTGATTAGTTTGGAAGTTTTGCTTAACTTTGAGTGCAATAAATCAAAGTGTCAAATATGTGTTGAATCGAAGTATGCGAGGCATCCGTATAAGTCTCTAGAAAGGAATTCAAATCCCTTAGAATTAATTTACACAGACATTTGTGATATGAAGTCGACACCATCTCATTCTGGGAAAAAGTATTTCATAACTTTTATCACTGATTGCACTAGATTTTGTTATATATATTTGTTGAATAGTAAGGATGAGGCAATAGATGCATTTAGGGAATATAAAACTGAAGTTGAAAATCAGTTGGATAAAAAGATCAAAATGATAAGAAGTGATAGGGGTGGAGAATATGAATCTCCTTTTGCAGATATATGTTTGAAAAATGAAATTGACCATCAAACTACTACTCCGTACTCACCTCAATCAAATGAGATTGCAGAAAGGAAAAAACAAACCTTGAAGGAAATGATGAATGCATTACTTATAAGTTCAGTTTTGGGGTAAGCTATCCTTATAGTAAACCAAATACTCAACCGAATGCCCCATAGAAAGACACAATCTATTCCATATGAGAAATTGGAAGGAAGCAAACCCAACTTGAAATACTTCAAAGTGTGTGGGTGTCTAGCAAAACTCTAAGTTCCTATACCCAAAAGGGTGAAAATAGGACCAAAGAGTGTGGACTGCATTTTCATCAGATATGCTACAAATAATAAAACATGTCAATTTTTGGTTCATAAATCTGAACATCCAGATATCCATGAGAATACGATAATAGAATCAGATAATGCTGAGTTCTTGAAACATATTTATCCGTATAAGACTAGACATGAGCTGTCTAGTGAAGGGTCTAAATGATCTAGGGATGAACCAAGGGAGAATGTACCTAATGAAGAGAATCCAAGGTGTAATAAGCGACAATGAAGGTCAACTTCCTTCGGATCAGATTTTATAATATTTCTTCTTGAAAATGAACCTCTAACATTCAAAGAAGTGATGTCGTCTGCGGACTCATCCTTTTGGAAAGAGGTTGTCAATAGTGAGATTGATTCAATCTTGAGCAACCATACTTGGGAGTTAGTTGATCTTCCTCCAGGAAATAAACCTTAAGGTTCTAAATGGATCTTCAAAAGGAAAATAAAAGTTGATGATACTATTGACAAATACAAGGCAAGACTTGTTGTGAAAGGCTTTAGACAAAAATAAGGCCTTGATTATTTTGACACATACTCACCAGTAACAAGGATAACGTCCATTCAGATGTTGGTTGCATTAGCTGCGGTATATGGTCTTGAAATCCATCAAATAAATGTGAAAACTGCATTCTTAAATGGAGATTTGGAGGAAGAAATTTACATGGAACAACCCGAGGGTTTTGTGGTTCCTGGTAAAGAAAGGAAAGTGTACAAACTTGTTAAGTCACTTTATGGACTAAAACAAGCACCCAAACAGTGGCATGCAAAGTTTGACCAAACCATGTTGGCAAACGAATTCAAAATAAATGAATGTGATAAATGTATTTACATTAAAGACACTCCAAATCACAAAGTCATTGTTTGTTTGTATGTGGATGATATGTTGTTCATCAGTAGAGACATTTCTAACATAAATGCTACTAAACGAATGCTTGAGAGCAAGTTTAATATGAAAGACCTTGGAATTGCGGATGTGATCTTAGGGATAAGAAGGGATAAGAATTCATAGAACTCCACAAGACTTAGCGTTGTCACAGTCTTATTATATTGAAAAAGTACCTGACAAGTTCAGGTATTTGGATTTCAATATTGCCAAAACACCATTGGATGTGAGCTTTGCACTTCGAAAGAATGAAGGTGAAAGTGACTCATAATTGGAGTATGCAAGAGTGTTGGAAAGTTTGATGTATAGATATAGCATGTGCTATTAGTAAATTAAGTCGGTACACGAGTAATCCCAATCAAACTCATTGGATGGTAATGAAAAGAGTTTTAGGGTATTTCACGAGTAATCCCAATCAAACTCATTAGATGGTAATGAAAAGAGTTTTAGGGTATTTAAAACATACTCAAGACTATGCTTTGCATTATAACAAATATCCTGCGGTAATTGAAGGATATAGTGATTCAAATTGGATCACCGGATTGAATGAAATAAAATCAATGAGTGGATATATATTTACTTTAGGTGGAGGAGCAGTCTCTTGGAAATCATCCAAACAGATATGTATTGCCTTCTCTACAATGGAATCTGAATTTATCGTGTTAGATAAAGTCACTGAAGAAGCTGAATGGCTCCAAAAATTTTTGAAAGATATTCTTTATTGGCCCAAACCATTGGCACCAGTATGCATACACTGTGATAGTCAAGCGGAAATAGGTAGGGCAGGGAGCATGATGTATAATGGTAAATCTCGTCATATAAGACGGAGACATAATACCGTTAAAGAACTTCTCTCTAGCAGAATTATCACGATTGACTATGTGAAGTCAAAGGACAATGTGTCGAATCCACTTACAAATAGCCTATCTAGAGAGGGAGTTGAGAGATCATCGAAGGGAATGGGTTTACGGCCTAGGACAAGTCATCACAACGGTAACTCTACCTAGCGGACTGGAGATCCTAAGATCTAGGTTCAAGGAGATCAAACAAAGTTGTGATTGAAGATTCAACATTGTCAATTAACTCAACCCATTCTCATGATGAAGACAATGTTCAAGAAACAAGGATAAGACTTATGGTTAGTAGTCTTTTAATGGTTTCTAAGTTTGATGGATTTGACCAAATTATTTGATCTATAGGATTAAATGTCTAGGAATCACCTATGTGAGAGTGAAGTGGAAGCCGCTTCAAGGAGAATGATGGTAAATGCCTATTCTCTAAGCTCTCATAAAACCAGGAAGTGTTCATGGATGAAACAAACAAAATCGTGAGAACCATAAATGGTAAAAGGCTGGTTATGTGACTTGTGTTGTCTAGGTTTACATTAAAGTCCAACGGTTCAAAGATATCACATCTATCGATTGAACGAGTGCATCCGATGCAAGTTCACTATGGAATGTTCAAAGGGAAACCTACTCATCCAGATACAATTAGTCTTTGCTTGTAGATCACACACTTTTCCGAATATTTTTCTTGATGAAATAGTCATTCCTCATGCATATGGGGGATTGTTAGGTTCTAGTGAAAATGTGAATGGAAAATGGAGGAAAAGTGAAATGTATGTTCACTTTATGAAAAGAGTGTTCTCCCAAATTAGTGGGAGAAAGAAACATTCATATGCTTAAGTATGGAAGCACTCCTTTATATGGATAGTGAGGAAAGAACATGTCAAGTCTCGTACCATTGTCGTCGTCGCTCACTCGGTTCGGCTTTGGCTTTGGCTTCAGAATTGGATTTTGATTTGTCAAATGATCAATCGAGAGACTATCTTTTTGGAAAAAATTCAATTAAAAATTGAGATTTAATGATGTTTTAATCCAAAAAATGGGATACAAAAATATTCTCCATTTGCAGAAGCACATGGCATGTGCGGACGCATATCACAATGCACCTTGAAGGAACGTAACCCTTCGAGGCACTGTTTGAAGATGAAAAAGTTGACCTGCCCGCGCAAATGGTCACCTGCGGGCACAGGTAGTTCTGGTTTGTGCCATTAGGCACCTGCGGGCGTAGGTGGTCTCGACGGGTCTGAAACAGTGTAAATTTTCTGAACCAATGCTTCTTTTCTGAAGCACCACCTTTTGGCTATAAATACTTGAATTTTTTCTCAGTTATAGACACGAAATTTTGAAGTGAAAAACATCTTATTCTTGATAAAAACTCAAGTGTGATTTACGAATCGTTGAGTACGTTCGTAGTTCGACAAAATTTGAGGTACTGTCATTCTGTCAAAGTGATTCATTTTATCCTGGGAGGATATATTCCATAACATCAGGTACTTTAGGGGAATAATTTCCTTAAGGACACACCATGAATTTGGTGGACTTGAATCTTCTAACTTCATCCCTTTTCTTTACGGTTTTGTAATTTTCCAGAAAATAGTTTGAACTTTATTTTGTTGTAGTTCATGAGTTGGGTTGAACTTATTAAAGTTCAAAGTTGTAAATACAGAGTTGGACCTTCATATGATTGTTCTTATTTTATTTTAAACATGCAATTGAAGTTATTTTTGGAAAATATAGATTTTACTAAACCCGATAAACAACAGTTATCAGTGTGTTGACAAAGCTCTTTTCCTTATGACAATTTGTCTATATCAAGGAGTTAAACTTGGCCCTGCTATTCTTGCTGATATTTATAGGGATCTCAACTTGCTTAAACAGTTGATTGTATCTTTATCTAACCACACTGAAAAAAGTAGTAATTTTAGATGTATAGAAGATGAGTCGGATCTTATCCTTCGGGCTTCTCTTCATTTTTTTCCAGCTATGGGTTTGGGAGAGATTTACCAATTTGTAGCCTAAGCCTAGTACTGTCATCTACTCTGGGGATACAAGGGTAGCTAGATGGCATAAGGTGAAAAAACTAAGAGGTGTAGATCCTAGGAGTGAAATGATTTGGCAGCGGAATGTTTTCTGTGTCGTCCTTATGCTGTTGATAATGTGAAAAATTGGTTCATCAGCAAATTTTACAAGGAAAGGGATGAATATGTGGTGGTTAGAAAAAAGAGAGAAAGTGAAATCTTAATTTTTGCTTGACTTGTTTCAGCTATCTAGCTGGAATGGATTATATTGAGTAGTATAATCCACAAAGAGTATCGATGCAATTTGGATTTGATCAAGATGCATGTGCCCGGTTGTGTGAATCAAGCTAGTGATCATACCCAGAAATTGCTTGGACTAATTATAACAGACCAATTAAAGATGCCAATCTCTATAGACCTTCTCTAGGTTCATCAAGTCAGATGTCAGCAGACGATACTTGGAGTGGTCGAAGAACCAAAATGTTGCACCTGAGGATGCAGTTCAGCATGTAGTGAAGGAACAGCTATTGGGACTCGTGAAAAGATAAATGCCTCTGTATCTTGTGAATTTTTGCAGATATGTAATAAGGTTCGAGAAGATGGTAATATTCCAAATTATGAAATGACAATATACCAATTTCAAAATCTTTATGCAGGAGGAAGCTCATGAAGAAAGAAATTACTGTACCTAGCAACCAAAGCCAATCTTCTTCAGATTCAAATGATGGAACTGCCACAAGAAGGGAGACTCTAATGGAATCAAAACCAATAAGCAAAAACTTTAAGACTTCAATTGGAAAGTCAGATGAAGATGGAGATATGAAGTTAAGAAAATGGTGCCTCCTAGTTCAACGGAAAAGCATACTAACTGGGAATATGATAGAAATGAGAGTAACAGTAATACAACCCACAATATTATTATCATCAAGCACAAAAGAGAGGAAAGAACCAGCTGTGATGATCTTATAATGGCTATAGAACTTCGTCTTAGCAGGCTTGAGAGACTAGGTGCTTCGCGCAGGAGATGCTAGACTCAACATAGTACGATTTCTATTGCTGATTTATTTTCATATCATGTAGTTTACTTGCTCCAGAGTTGTTGCTTGGTTTACCTATTTCAATTTTATGTTTACATACTCTCTTTTGATTAGTTTTTGTATACACTACTTGAATACTCCATTTCTAGTAGAACTATTAGGGCAGAACTTCAGTCTTTATCTTATGTATATGGTTTCCATTCAGTGCTTCATTATGTTATTTAATTATAACATGTTGAATTTGGCAAAAGATGCAAGTCATTGCTTTATTTCAAAAAGAAATTGTAACCGAACATAATTTCAAAGTCAGACCAGAAAAGTAATGAAAAGCAGCATACCCTACATTGTGCTTGGACTTTTGTACGCATATCTAATATACCTCTCTTGGACACCAGATACAATTCGGTTGATGTTTGCTAGTAAATAATGGCTTCCAGAGGTCTGTGCTCAACTACACAATAATTTGTACAAATTGCATGGTGGGGATCTTAACAATTGCTTCCATTCAGCTGCCTGGTATAGCTAAGATGTTTCCCTACGAGGTGATGTTAGCTTCTGCATAGATTCATCTGTTGGCCATAGATCTTTTTTCTACAAGGTCAATCTCTAGACGTATATGTTTGTTGGGCTATGCCCCTTTGTTCTTTTTGGTACACCATTGAGGACTGAGGAGGATGTCACTCTTAGACATCTGTTGGTTTTTTAAAAAAAAGATGGGGGCAGTAAATTAAAGGGGTTAAAATAGTTCTCAATGGATTGAAAAGGCTTTCAATAGCTTTCAATAATTTTACTAAGCATGGAGGGCTTTAAATAACCAACATAAAATACATAATTTGCAAAATTTGAAGTTCAAAATCTTAAATTATCTCAACAAATAAAAAAACCTAATTCAAAATTCAAAATTCAAAATTCAAATTCTAAACAATTTATTAGCTAAAAGTTACTGCATTAACTGATGTGAGGCCAAAATTATATATTTTTAGTTATTATTTGCCTCAGATTTAGTATTTTTATTTGTCCGTTTTTTTAGCGGTGATTTTATGGTTTGTGCTTAATATTACCCCCTCCGTTTCAAAGAGAATGACCTAGTTTGACTTGGCATGAAGTTTAAGAAAATAAAAAAGACTTTTGAATCTTGTGGTGCTAAATTAAAGTTATGTCAAATGTACCAAAATGCCCTTTAATCTTTTGGTCTTAAACATGCCTCGTGAAAAGTTGAAATTAAAGTATTTCCAAAAAAAGGAAAGGGGTCATTATTTTTGAAACAGATTAAAAAGAAAAGTAGATCATTCTTTTTTAAACGGAGGGAGTATATTTTAATGCGTAGAATTAAAATAGTGTGGAGATGAAGAGATTTGCAGCTAAAACAAATTAAAGATGGAAGATTGTAGAAGTAAATCAAACATGCAATGAAATAAATTTATTATTTTAATCAAAAGTGACCCTATGAATTGAAAGTTTCCCCGCCCAATCCAGAATACCACCCAACAATTACGTGACACGGAGGAACCTTGTTCCGTATTTAATTTTCTTAATTCATTTTGGACTCAGTTATTTTATTTGGTGTTTTTTTCTACACCTATAAATATTTATAAAATCAGTGTTTACATAACTTTTGACCTAGGAAGAGCTATAAGTCGCCATGGAGGCCGAAGAATTTCGATTTCATTTTTTCTTCTCCTTATTTATTTAATTTTAAGTTTTTTTTTTGGATGATTTGTTGTAATTACTCCATGTCTTTGTGGAGTTAAAATTCTTTTTCTAGAATTATGGTAGTTAATTAAATGATTGTTTAGTAACTCTTGATTTTATTTATTTGATTATCAAAATAGTTATTCTTATATTCTTGTGCTTACTATTTTAATGCTTAGTTACCATTAAAGTAAATTTATATTCTTATTGTGAACTCAGACGAAGAATCAATGAGATAGAACGAATAATATAGGGTGTAAGATCTTTACTTTAGTAAATAAAGAATTGATTTGTGGCTAGGATAGCAATATACCTAGATCGCCTTACTTGGTTACAAAATGGAAAGATATATAAATGCATTCGAATTGGGTTATCACATCCCCGCTTAACGATGTAGTTGTGAGGTCAATCGGAATAGATGATTAGAGGTTCGAAAGATCATGATCATATAATTAACCCCATAAATCAACAACTAAATAATCAAACAAGTTGATGAAATTGATACTTGACATGATTGTTAGCGAATCCATAATCCTAAATCGATTCATTCATTGATTCCGTAAAATCTGCTCTTCATCTTGGTTAATTGTTCATTAATTATTTTTCATTTTATTATTTTAGTTTAATAAATTCATAAATTTATCTTTGGAATTTATCGTTTGAGCAAATAATTAGAATTAGTCTAATTTAGTCAAAGAGTTAATCGAAAAGTCCCTGTGGGTTCGACATCCTACTCGCAAGAGCCACTTTATTACTTGTACGACCGCGTACACTTGCGTGTGTGTTTGGACGCACCAACTTTTTGACGTTGTTGCGGGGGACTTCGGTGTTAATTGTTTAGCTAGATTAAATTTTTTCTAGTTATTTGTTTGAGTTGTAGATAGTTTTTTTTTTGTACTTAGTTATCTTTTTAGTTTCTTTTACTTTTTTATCACTCTTCTTGATATGTCTGCCTGGAACAGATGGTGGTCGAATGGTGATGATTCTTGTTGTTTTTGAGGAGGACCCTACTAGGAGAGTTTTTGTCAAAATTTTCAAGGGAATGAGTGGTATGCACCTACTCAATCTGTTGAATTGGATGTATGCAATATATGTGTTGGTCAAGAGAGGGAAGAAGAATTTCAACCATTCAACTATCATCTTTTGCTTGAGTCAGACATTGAGAAATGTGTAAAAGTGAGCATGTGGCATATGGTGTAAGTTTGGAAGTGGAACATATTGGACTTCATTCGAACCACTTTTCTACATTATATTTGGATGATGACATGGATGTGGAGTCATCCAGACTAGTGGAGGAGTGGGAGGATGAGGAACAAGACTCCTACATTCTAAAATTTGTACCCCGACAATAGAAGATACAACATGCCTTACTTCAGGGCCAAGCAGTTCGACATGCACCACCCATTACTTGGCTCCACCATCTTCTTATCACCACCATATGAAAGAAATAGAAAAATGGATACGATGTTGGGGGTGAAATTCATATCCTCAAGGTGGAGGAAAAATGTCACTACCCAAATGGCCATGAGTGGCACCCACTCTAATACTTCGGTGGGAGAACCATCTAACCCAAAACATTACCCAATCATTTAGTCCATATTAAGTCGAGGCTATCATAAAAACCAACTTAATAATAATAAATCCAAAACTAATCTTTAATTAATGCAGAAAATCAAACAACTACCTATTAAAATCCCCAAGACCTGAAAGTCATCGTACAAGAACTTCTAAAATAAAAACCATGTCTAAAAGAAATATCTAAAATAACAAAAGATAAAGAGTATCTCATTGTCCGAAAGAATGACAAGAAACTAATATGATGATCCATGGCAGACTGAAGATGAAGTGCTCACCCTTGGATTCTTGCTCTAAAAACCCTAGACTTAAAACTAATTTTTTCAAAACTGTGACTAACCCGAAATCTGGTAATGTAAAGCTAAGTGCGAACAAAAATCAGAAACTACAATACTTTTGTATGTACAGAAAACCACTATAGAATAACCATTCAATCATCATTAATCGATGATTAGCTATCCTATCACTTGGTCGTCATTTCCCCATAGTTAAATCATTAAATTCCTTACATTATCACTATGTTATTTGACCAATAATTAGTCATCTTCATATTATCCTTACATATATATATATATATATCCACTAATTTACTCTAATGGTAACAGTACTAAGACAACCAATTTCCATGTGATAATGTCCCACCTTAAGGCTATACAGGAACTACATATCAATAATTAATGCTACAGATATATACATATATTCCTAACAGTGAATTGTCACAGGGCGGTGGAGTTCTCACCTGCAATTCTCAATTGTCTTTGAGATGTCGACGCCGCACAGCCCAATTCGCTGTCCAAGTTCTGTCTCTTGTTTCTGTTATGCTCTAATTTATTAAACATGTTAACCTAAATTCTTTTAAACGTGGCTACGTGAGAAAGGACAAGTCATGGTTTTGACCCATTAAACCACTAATTAAACTAAATATTTAAAATACCTAAAACTTCTAATAAATTCTCGTAATTTGTTCGGAACCCCATAGAAATAAATCAAACGTGTAAATTGACTAAAAAGTATGTTCCAAACCTATTGAAAACATTAACATACCAAATTGAGATCTTGACCAAAAGTTGATCGTGGTCAAACTTAACTTTCTTAAAACCCAAGAACCCAACTAATGACTTAAATCACTTTCGAACACCTCAAGAATCGGTACTACCTATCCCTATAAGTCATAAATCACGTATACAAACAACGGGAAGAGCTAAAATGAGAAAATTCACAAAACGACTAAGAGGGTCGTTACAAAAAAGTTGATGGGTCGTGCCGCGACGTTAAATTAGGCGCTTGTTGGGAGACAACCCAACAAGTAGTAAGTGATTTTTATTTTTATTTTAGTGTCACTTGTTTTTGTTGTTTTTGTTTTTGCAGATTTAGGGAAAGTCTGAGTATCCAAATCAGCTAAGGAGCACGTTTGAGCTTAAGTGTTAGGTGCGTACGACCCTTAATTGAAAGTGAAGAAACATGCTGCTAGCTAGGCCCTAGAGGGCCTCATGGAGTATCTTTAACCCTTGTCTTACTTTATTTATTGCTTTAAGGACACAACATGATTTTAAGTGTGGGGTGGGATGTGTTCCAATATTTGTTTAGGGTGAAGTATGCTATAGGATGTGTTTTTTGTTTTTTTTTGTTTCTTGCTTAAAATTAAAAAAAAATTGAAAAAGTTTAAAAACACAAAAAGATTTTTATTTTATTCTTTAGATTAGATTAATTTTTGTTGGTTTTTAGATTTTTAGTTTATATTAGAGCATACCTGTCCATCCCTTGATTTTCTTTTCGGTTCTTTTTTGAAGGGGGTCCCTTTGAACCAAGTATCTTTTTTTTTTTTTACGAGAAAATTTTATTTTTTATTTTTTTGGAAAGAAAAGAAAAGATCAATTTTAACTTTTGTGATACTAGCAATTTAGGCCTGAGCTTGTGTAGTACTTTTCTGTGAGTGCTCGAATGTAAATAAAATAGCAGACTTTCTGACAACTAGGCTCATGGTTGTGGCTCTGTATATAGCTGTAATGACCTTCTCGGTCATCTTCCTCATTTTTGTGCGTTCTCGGTGTTTAGAGATTTTCTATAACTGCCCCGAGTTATTTATGACTTGTTGGGACTGACAGTTCGGTTACCGGGCAGTTCGTTTGAGAATATTATTTAGACCGAGCACGTTGTAAAATATGAAATTAAATTTGAATTTGGTAAAATGACATAGTTAACTACCTTTCGAAAATGTTGTTGAAATTTATAAAATTCTTTAGTTATGATATATCTATATTATTTTATAATATTTTTATAATTTATGAATAATTTAAGCGGAGATAGTGAAATTAAATATGTTAAAATAATATTTTTATTTTATAGAGGTTTTATTAGAAATAATTTTCTATTAATTATGGTATTTTTAAAATGTTGTATTTATTTTACCACGAACTTATGCAATACCCGAATATATATATAACGGGATAAAATGTATATTGAGGTGTCACCTCCACCACCACATGGAAGGTGAGGAGATGCACAAAAGTGACTTTTACTAAGTGGCATCTGCCACTTGGCCTAAAGACAAATCAAGGAAAATGTGCATGCGTTTGTTTAGTGTTAAACATAGAACATAATATGTGCATGCTTTTGTTTAGCTTTACACATAGAACATAATATTTTCCTCACTGTTTCGCCTAATTCCCTCACTGCTAATGATCATATAAGCTCAAATATTGAGCTAATCGATTGAGTTTTGAGCTAGGGGCTTATATATTGGAGTCCGTGGACTCGTTCTCGTTGTTTCTACAGTACGTTTTCTTATTTTTACGATAGTTTTCGTTTACGGTGGGATTATTGGGATTGGTATTGATGTTTGAGCTATATTTGAGCTCAAAGTTAGTGGTGCTAGTTGTGAATATTGTTCACGGGGTGATTTGGGACGCTGTGACGGTTTCAATTTTATGATACCGCAAGCGGGCCCCACGTGAGATTTTCGGACGTTTTTCGAACTAGTGCAATATGGATGTCAATAGTCATGTTTTGACCTGTAGTTTATTATTTTGGTAGCTTGGCAACAGTCAGAGGCCTCTCGAAAGGGGAAGGCTCCTGTATAGTTGGTTTTCTTGACAGGCTTGCGGCGACGTCCAGGTAGGCTAGGTTTACCTTCTTTTACACTTAGATTGGGCTTTTGTGTAATATATGTATGTTATTGTGTTGGTGTTGTGGGCTGGTATTATAAACTTGGTGGTGGTGGTTTGCTGTGATTTAGGCCGGATAGGGCTATTCGAATATATTACAGGCTCGTCATCCTCGTGGTACACCACAGATGACCTATTTGGGGTCGGATAGTATTGTTGTTGTTGTTGCTAGTCTGGGAATGTTATTGTTGTACCTTAGTCTAGGCTTAGACAAACTTAGCCCAGACTTAGACAAGTATAACCAGACCTGGTTTTCGGGACCTGATAGCGAGCCCTATTACCCTTCTTGTCGACCTGGCAGAACTTTGACATCATTGGACTTAGTTAAGCCCTATATGACCTGTTAGGGTTGTGATAGGATTGAGTCACCCCAATCATACCCGGATTGGCATGTTTAGCCATGTTAGTCCCTGATAGCACCGTATTTGATCGGGGTCGGCTAGTTTGACTTAGAGCACTGGCCCGTCTGTTCATGACTTATAATGTATACCCAGACTTTTATATACATATTATTTATAGTAGGTAGTAACCTAGAAGGACCCCGAGATTGGCTTGTAGCATGTTGTGGAATTAGCTTTTGTACTTATATACTAGTATTGACTTGGGACTAGGGCGTTTCCCTTTTATCTGATATGATATGACATTTGATTCTGTTCTAGTTACTGGCTATGATGAGTTCTGGTTCGATTCCGGCCACTGATTCAGATATGATGGGTACTGATTATTATGAGTTTCGGTTCGAGTCCGGCCACTGATTATTATGAGTTTCGATTCGATTTCGGCATCTGGTTATGATATGATTGGAGAGTTTTGGTACTGTGTACCATGGTTACTGGATACTGATATAGCTTCGAGACACTGCTGACTATGCATTTACTTTTCTTGTATGTCCCGCTGGTTTATGGGGTCCAGACTGGGTTATTATTTTCTTTCGTGTGCCATCGGGCTTATGGGGGCCCAGATAGGTTATGTTTGACTTGTGTGTTTACTTACGCATTTATTTACTCGTTATTCTGTATCACACTTATATTCTTCTGAGCATATCTATACGCCTCGGCAGTTACTTATGTACTTATCATTTATGCCCCGGACCTAGCATGTACCCTCTTACTTACTTATTATTCAGTATCGTATTTTCTTATCAGTTATCCCCGAACTTAGCATGCACCCCCGTACTTTAGCCTATTTATATTACATTAAGCTCGGTCGGTCGATGATGCCTACTGAGTACCTGTTGCCCCGGTACTCATACTGCACTTCTGTATTTTTTTCCCCGATGCAGATCCAGGCACTAGTCGACGGTTTTGACGTGACTCTTTTCTCAGCACTAACTCTGGAGCAGGGTGAGCTTACTGACGTCCGAGGCAGATCCTACTCCATCTCTACTGAATAGTCTTTTGCTCTCGAGACTGTCTTTTGCTCTCGAGACTGTATTACTTGTTGTATATATTTGATTTCTGTCTTGTATTTTGGACATGTCTAGTAGTGGCTCTTGTACCGACCTCATCAGGTCTTGGGAAGGGTTCTTGACTTTAGTCCTCTTCCTTCCCAGTCTTGGCATATATACATATTCTGATTCTGTCTTTAGCGTTATAGCATGTTTATAAATATGGTTACTTCCACTTCATCTCTGTTTTATGAGATTCCGTCCGTTAGCCCATCGTTTGTCGCTTCGGGCCAGGGTTTGGCTTGCCTATTGGTGGGATATGGTAGGCGCCATCATGACTCAAATATTGGGTCGTGACAGCTTGGTATCAGAGCCTAGGTTGTACGGGTAGTGTCTGTACATGAGCCAGTGTGTAGTAGAGTCCTGCGGATCGGTGCAGGTACGCTTGTATCCTATCTTCGGGAGGCTACGGAGCATTCTTAGGGGAGTCTCTCATTTTCTTGACTCATGTCCGTGCGTTGGGTCTATGTTGGTTTCTGATTTTCATTTGGTTCACTCTTTATGCAGCTGGTTAGGACGCATGGTGCGAGAGCCGAGGGTCGGGACCCCGAGCCTGCAGCGAGGGCTCCTGTTAGGGGCCGAGGTCGACCCAGAGGTCGGGGGTAGGGCAGAACAGCATCCCCAGGCCGAGATCATGCTAGGGATCAGTTACCCGATCCCGTTATAGCTCCAGATGTTTCGCCTCCACAACAGTCGGTGGGCCAGGGAGTAGTCCAGCTCCACCCGGTTTTATTGATGCTTCTTTGCTCCGAGGTACATTACTTCAGTTGTTGGGGGATAGTTAGAGGTACGTCAGCTGAGGGAGCCCAACCAGCAGAACAGGGATTTGGTATTGGGGCGCAGCCTGCAGCTGCAGCACCCAGAGTTGAGATTTCGCCAGCGCCGGTAGCTCTACAGCCGGCTACAGATCAGCCTGTTATGTCTGTCATTGAGAAGAAGATGTTGGGGCATTTCTTGAGGTTGACTCCACCGAGATTCGCTGGTACTCCGGGTGAAGATGCATATGAGTTCTTGTCCAGCTGCAAGGATAGACTGAGGAATTTGGGATTGGTACAGTCTCGTGGTGTTGATTTCGTGGCATATCAGTTTGATACTGCAGCGAGGAGATGGTGGAGGGGATATCTTGATTCTAGGCCAGCAGGATCTCCGCCCGTTACCTGGACCCAGTTCTCTGAGATTTTCTTGGGAAAGTATATGCCCCGTACTATGCGGGAGCGACTCAGGGATGAGTTCTCCAGATTGACTCAAGGTTCATTATTTGTCGCCGAGTATGAGGCGAGGTTTCATGATCTTACTAGGCATGCTACTTCTATTTTGCCTAATGAGTATGAGAGAGTTAGATGTTTTTTCAGGGGACTGAGATTGCCACTCCGCAGGGCTACCCAGAGTTTAGTGACTTCAGGGAAGTCATTCGCAGAGATTATTGAGCATGTATACTCTATTGAGGAGATGGATCGCGAGGCCAAAGGGGGCAGCGGTAAGAGACTTCGTGTCCAGGGTAGTTTCAGTAGGAGCCATAGTGGTTCGCAGTTCAGAGGTCGTGGTTTCCAGTTTCAGGGTAGGTACCCTCAGCAGCAGCAGCAGTCTTTTCAGCGACAAGGTCATCCTAGTAGACCCATACAGTCAGCCTTGCAGATATCTGATAGGGGTCAGCCCGCCTATAGTGGTTCTATTAGTCAGCCTCGAGGACGTGGTCAGCCTAGTTTATCGGCTAGAGGTGGTTATATCAAATCTTCTAGGACGAGCAGGGAGCCTGGAGCATGTTATACTTGTGGGGTTGTTGGTCATTTTGCAGGTGAGTGTCCTCAGCGCAGGGCGATTAAGCCTTCAGTTCAGACAACACAGCCCATCAGATCTGTACCGCCAGCAGGCAGAGGTGGTGCACAGGGTCGTCGGGGTAGTCCCCAGGGTTCTCGAGGTAGAGCATGGGGAGGTCGGACTGGTAGTCAGGTCGGTGCTCAGACTAGTGGTAGCCAGCGTCAGTTGTATGCCGTGCCAGCTAGGCCAGAGGCTGAGGCTTCGGATGCGGTGATTACAGGTACGATTTCTGTATGCCATCAGCCAGCTTCTGCATTATTTGATCCTAGATCCACGTTTTCCTATATATCTACTTATTATGCACCACGGTTGGGTTTATGTTCTGAGTTATTATCTGTACCCTTACGTGTATCCACCCCCGTTGGTGATTCCTTAGTAGTGGATCGGGTATATAGATCTTATCTGGTGACTGTTCGGAAGTTTGAGACTCGGGTTGATTTTATTGTATTGGCCATGGTAGACTTTGATGTGATTCTGGGCATGGACTGGTTGTCTTTCCATCATGCAGTCTTTGATTGCTTTGCCAAGATCGTGACCTTAGCCATGCCTGGCGTACCCCGATAGTGTGGTAGGGTTCTATTAGCCGCACGCAGACAGGGATTATTTCATATGTTCGTGCTCGTAGATTGATGACGAGGGGATGTGATTCATTCCTTGGGTATGTTCGGGATGCTAGTATTGAGAGTCCGTTGTTTGACTCCGTCCCTGTTGTTCATGAGTTTTCTATTGTATTCCCGACTAACCTACCTGGCCTTCCTCCCTAGCGTGATATAGAGTTCATTGTTGACCTCGAGCTAGGCACCCGACCTATTTCCATGGCTTCGTATCGTATGGCTCCTGCTGAATTGAGGGAGCTGAGTAGCCAGCTTCAGGATCTTCTAGGGAAGGGTTTTATCAGGCCGAGTGTGTCGCCATGGGGTGCTCCAATTCTGTTTGTAAAGAAGAAGGATGGGTCTATGCGAATGTGTATCGATTACAGACAGCTAAATAGGGTGACGGTAAAGAATAAGTATCCTATGCCTCGTATCGATTATTTGTTTGATCAACTTTAGGGTAGAGCAGTATTCTCGAAAATAGACTTGAGATCTGGATATCATCAGTTAAAAGTTAGGGCTGAGGATATCCCAAAGACAGCCTTCAGGACTCGGTACGACCATTATGAGTTCCTGGTGATGTCTTTTGGGTTGACTAATGCCCCAGCAACTTTCATGGATTTGATGAATCGTGTATTCAGGCCATACTTGGACTCCTTTGTGATTGTGTTTATTGACGACATCTTGGTTTATTCTAGGAGTAATGAGGAGCACGAGCAACATTTGAGGATTGTGCTCCACACTTTGAGAGATCATCGGCTTTATGCCAAGTTCTCAAAGTGTGAGTTCTGGCTTGAGTCTGTAGCTTTCTTGGGCCATGTTGTGTCCAGACACGGTATCATGGTAGACCCAGCGAAGATTGAGGATATTCGAGGTTGGGCTAGGCCCAGGTCACCTACCGAGGTTCGCAGTTTTATTGGGTTGGCAGGATACTACAGGCGATTTGTTAAGGGCTTCTCGTCTATTGCATCTCCTATGACCAGACTAACCAGGAAGGACGTTCCGTTTCAATGGCCTGAGGATTGCGAGGCGAGCTTTTTGAAGCTCAAGGATCAACTTACTTCTGCCCCTGTGTTGACTCTTCCAGTTGAGGGCGAGGGTTTTACCGTGTATTGTGATGCGTATGGTATTGGTTTGGGATGTGTTCTGATGCAGCAGGGTCGTGTTATTGCTTATTCATCGAGGAAGCTAAAGGTGCACGAGCGTAACTATCCCACTCATGATTTAGAGTTAGTAACGATTGTGTTTGCACTACGAATTTGGAGGCATTATCTCTACGGTGTTCATTGTGAGATCTTTACAGATCACTGTAGTCTTCAGCATATTATGACTCAGAGGGATCTTAATTCGAGGCAGCACAGGTGGATTGAGTTGCTAAAGGACTATGATATCTCTATTCTCTATCATCCGGGCAAGACAAATGTGGTAGCGGACGCCTTGAGTCGGAAGGTAGTGAGTATGGGTAGCTTAGCCTTCATTCCAGTCTCTCAGCGACCGTTGACTTTGGACATTCAGTCTTTAGCTAACTCGATGGTACGTTTGGATATTTCTGACCCCGGAAGGGTTATCGCTTGTATTGGTGCGAGATCTACTTTGCTAGAGCAGATTCAGAGTCGTCAGTTTGAGGATAGCGGTCTCCGTGACATTCGAGATCAGGTATTGAAGGGTAAGTCTGAGAGAGCTACCTTGGGTTCTGATGGTGCTTTGAGGTTTGACGATCGTATTTGTGTTCCGAGGGTTGGAGATTTGATTCAGTTGATTTTGCACGAGGTGCACAGTTCCAAATATTCTATTCACCCTGGGACAACTAAGATGTAGCGGGATCTAAGGCAACATTATTGGTGGAGTGGTATGCGGAGAGATATAGCAGGTTTTGTAGCTCGATGCCTTTTTTGTCAGCAGGTAAAGGCCGAACATCAGAGACCCGGTGGTTTACTTCAGCAATTACCCATCCTCGAGTGGAAATGGGAGCGGGTCACTATGGACTTCATTGTTGGATTGCCTCACACCTCCCGTGGTTTTGATAGTATTTGGGTTATTGTAGATCGGTTGACTAAGTCTGCGCACTTTATCCCTGTTTGAGTCTCCTATAATGCTGAGAGATTAGCTCGTGTATATATTCAGGAGGTGGTTCGCCTACATGGAGTGCCAATATCTATTATCTCAGATCGAGGGTCTCAGTTTACCTCCAATTTCTGGCAGACTTTCCAGGAATATTTGGGTACTCAGGTGGACCTTAGTACTGTATTTCATCCTCAAACCGATGGGCAGTCGGAGCGGACGATTCAGGTATTAGAGGATATGCTCCGCGCTTGTGTGTTAGACTTTGGGGGGTCAATGGGATCAGTTCTTGCCTTTAGCCGAGTTTGCGTATAATAATAGCTTCCACTCCAGCATTCAAATGGCTCCGTTTGAGGCTTTATATGGCAGACGGTGTCGATCTCCGGTTGGCTAGTTCGAAACTTCAGAAGTCAGTCCTCGTGGCACAGATTTGCTCCGACAATCTTTGGACGGAGTTCGAGTGATTCAAGATAGGCTGCGGACAGCTCAGAGTAGACAGAAAAGTTATGCTGACCGTAGACGTCGTCCGTTGAAATTCAGGGTGGGTGATAGGGTCTTCTTATGAGTATCGCCCATGAAGGGCGTTATGCGGTTTGGTAGGAAAGGTAAGCTTAGCCCCAGATATATTAGACCCTTTGAGATTTTGCGGACAGTTGGAGAGGTGGCTTATGGGCTAGCTTTACCTCCGGCATTTTCAGCTATCCACCCAGTGTTTCATGTTTTTATGCTGCGACAATACATTCCGGATGATTCGCATGTGCTTCGGTGGGACTCAGTTCAGTTAAACGATAAGTTAACATTTGTGGAGGAGCCTGTGTCCATTTTAGCCAGAGATGTCAGACGGTTACGCTCCCGGGACATTCTAGTGGTTAAGGTACAGTGGTGTCACCGTCCAGTTGAGGAGGCTACTTGGGAGCTTGAACGTGACATGCGAACCCAGTATCCCTACTTGTTCACGTCTCCAGGTATGTGCTTACTCTTGACTTTCGCGGACGAAAGTCCTTTTAGTAGTGGATATTGTAATGACCTTCTCGGTCATTTTCCTCATTTTCGTGCATTCTCGGTATTTAGAGCTTTTCTATAACTGCCCCAAGTTATTTATGACTTGTTGGTACTGACAGTTCGGCTCCCGGGCAGTTCGTTTGAGAATATTATTTAGACCGAGCACGTTGTAAAATATGAAATTAAATTTGAATTTGGTAAAATGACATAGTTAACTACCTTTCGAAAATGTTGTTGAAATTTATAAAATTCTTTAGTTATGATATATCTATACTATTTTATAATAGTTTTTTAATTTATGAATAATTTAAACGGAGATAGTGAATTTAAATATGTTAAAATAATATTTTTATTTTATAGAGGTTTTATTAGAAATAATTTTCTATTAATTATGGTATATTTAAAATGTTGTATTTATTTTACCACGAACCTATGCAATACCCGAATATATATATAACGAGATAAAATGTATATTGAGGTGTCACCTCCACCACCACGTGGAAGGTGAGGAGGTGCACAAAAGTGACTTTTACTAAGTGGCATCTGCCACTTGGCCTAAAGACAAATCAAGGAAAATGTGCATGCGTTTGTTTAGTGTTAAACATAGAACATAATATGTGCATGCTTTTGTTTAGCTTTACACATAGAACATAATATTTTCCTCACTATTTTGCCTAATTCCCTCACTGCTAATGATCATATAAGCTCAAATATTGAGCTAATCCATTGAGTTTTGAGCTTGGGGCTTATATATTGGAGTCCGTGGACTCATTCTCGTTGTTTCTACGGTACGTTTTCTTATTTTTACGGTAGTTTTCATTTACGGTGGGATTATTGGGATTGGTATTGATGTTTGAGCTATATTTTGAGATCAAAGTGAGTGGTTCTAGTTGTGAATATTGTTCACGGGGTGATTTGGGACGCTGTGATGGTTTCGGTTTTACGATACCGCAAGCGGGCCCCACGTGGGATTTTTGGACGTTTTTCAAACTAGTGCAATATGGATGTCAATAGTCATGTTTTGACCTGTAGTTTATTGTTTTGGTAGCTTGGCAACAGTCAGAGGCCTCTCGAAAGGGGAAGGCTCCTATATAGTTGGTTTTCTTGACAGGCTTGCGGCAGCGTCCAAGTAGGCTAGGTTTACCTTCTTTTAAACTTAGATTGGGCTTATGTGTAATATATGTATGCTATTGTACTGGTGTTGTGGGCTGGTATTATAAACTTGGTGGTGGTGGTTTGCTGTGATTTAGGCCTTCTAGGCCGGATAAGGCTATTCAGATATATTCCAGGCCCGTCATCCTCGTGGTACACCACAGATGACCTATTTGGGGTCGTATAGTATTGTTGTTATTGTTGCTAGTCTGGGAATGTTATTGTTGGACCTTAGTCCAGGCTTAGACAGACTTAGCCCATACTTAGACAAGTATAACCAGACCTGGTTTTCGGGACCTGGTAGCGGGCCCCGTTACCCTTCTTGTCGACCTGGCAGAACTTTGACATCTTTGGACTTAGTTAAGCCTTATATGACCTGTTAGGGTTGTGACGGGATTGAGTCACCCCAATTATACCCGGATTGGCCTGTTTAGCCTTGTTAGTCCCTGATAGCACCGTATTTGACCGGGGTCGGCTAGTTTGACTTAGAGCACTGGCCCGCCTGTTCATGACTTATAATGTATACCTAGACTTGTATATACATATTGTTTATAGTAGGTAGTCACCTAGAAGGACCCCGAGATTGACTTGTAGCATGTTGTGGAATTAGTTTCTGTACTTATATACTAGTATTGACTTGGGACTAGGGCGTTTCCCATTTATCTGATATGATATGACATTTGATTCTGTTCTGGTTACTGGCTATGATGAGTTCTGGTTCGAGTCCGGCCACTGATTCCGATATGATGGATACTGATTATTATGAGTTTCGATTTGAGTCCAGTCACTGATTATTATGAGTTTCGGTTCGAGTCCGGCCACTGATTATTATGAGTTTTGGTTCGAGTCCGGCATCTGGTTATGATATGATTGGAGAGTTTTGGTACTGGGTACCGTGGTTACTAGATATCGATACAGGTTTGAGACACTGGTGACTATGCGTTTACTTTTCTTGTGTGTCCCGCTGGTTTATGGGGTCCAAACTGGGTTATTATTTTCTTTCGTGTGTCATCGGGCTTATGGGGGCCCAGATAGGTTATGTTTGACTTGTGTGTTTACTTACGCATTTATTTACTCGTTATTCTGTATCACACTTATATTCTTCTGAGCATATCTATATGCCTCGGCAGTTACTTATGTACTTATCATTTATGCCCCGGACCTAGCATGTACCCTCTTACTTTCTTATTATTCAGTATCGCATTGTCTTATCAGTTATCCCCGAACTTAGCATGCACCCCCGTACTTTAGCCTATTTATATTACATTAAGCTCGGTCGGCCGATGATGCCTACTGAGTACCCGTTGCCCCGGTACTCATACTGCACTTCTGCATCTTTTTCCCCGATGCAGATCCAGGCACTAGTCGTCGGTTTTGACGTGACTCTTTTCTCAGAACTAACTCTGGAGCAGGGTGATCTTACTGACGTCCGAGGCAGATCCTACTCCATCTCTACTAAATAGTCTTTTGCTCTCGAGACTGTATTACTTGTTGTATATATTTGATTTCTGTCTTGGATTTTGGACATGTCTAGTAGTGGCTCTTGTATCGACCTCATCAGGTCTTGGGAAGGGTTCTTGACTTTATATACTTGTCACGCCCCGAATCCCAACGAGGCGTGATTGGCATCCGTAGCCGACAAGGCCCGAGAGAACCAATCTTTACTTACTCAATCATATGCATGCCATAAGAAATCCATAAACACATATCAACTATCAAGACCAACAATGGAAGTCATGGAACATGATATATGTACATATATGCGAAATTTGGCCGTTGAGGCCACCAAGTCAAGGACGACATATCCCTTCTACATTCATACACCCACATCCGTCTACAAAAGCCTCTAACAAGAGCATTGACCAAAATGAACCATAAGTCGGGACAAGTCCCCGCTTTACACAATATGTACAATACCAAAACATATATACAACTGTGACTCGGAGAAGCCCCGAATGAACTAGAGCTCACCAAAGATCTGCAACACTGGCACCCTACTGGGGAGGCCTACTGGGACCTGCGCCTGCAGCAGGTAAGGTAAATTCCCCGAGAGGGGTCAGTACGAAATAAGTACTGAGTATGTAAGGCTCAAATGAAACTTTGTAACACATGAACATACTAATGAACTCAATACAAATGACTAGACAATGTGAGTAAGTCACCATGTTGCATTTTGGGAACCAAGTAGATTACTTTCATTACTTTCATTGCTTTCTTTACATTCAATACTCATTTGTTATCACATATGTCACAATGTACCCGGGCCCCGACTGATCAGTAGGTCTTTCATATCATCATATAGGGATCGAGTCGAGCTAGGCTTATGCCCCTAGACTTGCCACCCTCGAGATTGAGTCGAGCTAGGTTTACGCCCCTAGACTTGCCACCCATAAATCCATATCTCGGGATCGAGTCGAGCTAGGCTTACGCCCCTAGACTTGCCACCCGTACTTGATCATTGACCACATTTGCATTACTTTGATCTTTACTTTGAGATTGTTACTTTGATAGTCATAACATCACTTTGAAACTTTTGAACATCACATTGTTGGAAACTTTGAATCATTGACCAATGAGTAAGAGACATATGAGTAACCTTATTGGAAATATAATATCATTATGAACATAACACCATTGGCACCATTGGAACAATAATCAAGGAACAAGGGACATGAGTATGACTACTATTGGAACTTTGGGACAATACCTTATTGGACTTTTGGAACATTAACCATGAATATGATACATGAGATTCGCAAATGATCCATGAGTAAAAAATATATGACAATGACTAGTGATAAACGGATATCGGATACCTTAGCACATTTCGGGATAGAACTAGTGACATGTCAATATGGACACTATTTGCCGCAGAAAGATACGGACAAAGTAACCTTACATACCTTGGATTCGCAATACGAATCTACAACCTTAGATGTGTAGACAATAATCCCGCTCCTTCTTTATGTGTCACTCTACAACATAAATACATAACGAAATTCACATTAACCACCAAGTACTTTACAAATGCATACAATGTCAATGAGTTACATGTTTGCCTTTAAACATGTCATTTCCTCTTAACAAAACCATTGATCATACTATTATTCCAAAAATTCCATAATATTCCCAACATTGACCAATACATGAAAATCAATACATTTCACCACAATACTTCTCCTTTACACTTTCTTATCCATAACACATCACAAATAATCCATCAAAGTACCTTAATACAACTCATAACACATATCGGCCAAAATCCCACAATTTCCACTTATAGATAAGAACAAGTTTAATATCAAAAATAACACCATACTTGTTCATATTTTGTCCATACCATGCTTTTTCATCAAAGGCACAAGGCCTAATTCACACTTGAATTCCATATACCACAAATCTCATACAAAATCACCAAGTACCATGACCAACTTTTCCAAGCACAACCAACATGATATACATATTCTTTTATGCATATAAGATATTAATCCATGAAAATAAATACTTACCAAGGCTTGGAATATGTTGATCTTGTCCAAGGAGTCCCAAGGAATTATTTTGCTTTAGGGTTTGGAAATGAGAAATGTTGAGAAAAATGTTTTAAAGGCATGAGAGGTTTTGTACAATAAAAAAATCTGATTTTCCCCTTTATATAGGCCTCTCATGTTGTCCTTAGCCAATTCTTGGCATTTAATAATGTGTCTAGAAGGTCAAATGGAAGAATGGGTCTTTTGACCCATTTGGGCCATGGATTTCTTCCACTTTTGGGCCTTAATTTGGCCCAAGAAGACATATCCATTTAACCCAACAAGTTTCATGCATTATTCACCATATCTCTCATGTTTATATAATTCCATAATGTTACGACAATATTCTCTTAAAAGATTCTCATTCGTCGCCTCGATCGCAAAAATTGGAATTCTAGTCGCCCTTGGCTTCATTGGACATTTTGGATCACTATTCTCATTTCATGATTTGATCATGTAGGAGTATGTAAAAGTGTGTTGAAGTGTTTGAAGCTTTAACAATGCTCAAATAACTCCAAAGAACCATAAGAAACCATTTAGAAATCGTCGTAGAATTGCATTACAAAACGACTCCGAAAAGGCATAGTTTTTGTGCCTTGCGCCACACCCCTGAAATAGGGTAGTGGCGCAAGAATGCAGACTTCTCTGAAGTTTTGGGCTGCAGGTGGCTTGCGCCACACCCCTGAAACAGGGTAGTGGCGCAAGTTTCAGCACTTTGCTGAAATTTCCGGCCACTTCTCCAATGTTTACGTATTGTCCAATCCTTTATCCAAACACTACAAAATACTTACTTAGTGATCTTAACCATCAAGTAAACATGACTTAAAGTCACCAAATGAGGTTAGAATATGTACGAGTTCTTACCCAAATGCTCCACGAAATCACAACACACCTCCTACGAAGATCTAATCGCACATGTTAAGTCCGATATCAAATGTTTCACCAATGACACTATAAAACACATATGCATGGCATCTCAACACCTATGTAGGTATGATACCAAGGTATCAAGTGAGGTTATAAAAGTACGGGGTGTTACATTCTTCCCCCCTTAGAAACATTCGTCCTCGAATGTTAGCAACATTGTCTGATATATAACAAATGCATCTTTACTTTAACATACCTATATACATAATGCTCTTAAATACTTACTTGTTATTGTTCCACATCCGCACTGTGAACTTCTTGGTCTCTTTGAAATAGATGGGGATACTTCGATCTCATCATTTCCTCCGCTTCCCATGTGATCTCCTCTACGTGTTGGTTTCTCCAAAGGACTTTTACGGATGCTACGTCTTTATTTCTCAATCTCTTTACTTGTCGATCTAGGATAGAAATGGGCACCACTTCATAAGTGAGATCCTCTGTAACTTGAACATCCTCTACGGGAACAATACAAGACGGATCTCCTATGCATTTCCGAAGCATCGACACATGAAAGACCGGATGGACTGAGGAAAGTTCTTGCGGTAAGGCTAATTCATATGCGACTTGCCTAAATCTTCTAATAACTTCATAGGGGCCTATGTAACATGGACTCAATTTCCCTTTCTTTCCGAACCGCATTACCCCTTTCATTGGTGACACCTTTAAAAATACCCAATCACCTATGGCAAATTCAAGCCCTCTTCTTCTCACATCGGCATATGACTTGTGACGACTTTGAGCCGTTTGTAACCGTTGTTGGATCACTTTAACTTTCTCCATGGCTTGGTGGACAATATCTGGCCCAAGTAAAACAGTTTCACCTACTTCAAACCATCCAATTGGTGATCGACATTTTCTCCCATATAGGGCTTCATAAGGTGTCATTTTAATACTTGAATGATAGTTATTGTTATATGCAAATTCAATAAGAGGCAAATGGTCATCCCAACTACCTTGAAAATCCAACGTACAAGCTTGTAGCATATCTTCAAGTGTCTGGATAGTACGTTCTGCTTGTCCATCAGTCTGAGGATGGAAAGCCGTACTCAAATTCAACTGAGTACCTAAACTCCGCTGAAAAGATTTCCAAAAGTGTGCTGTGAACTGTGCTCCTCTGTCTGATATAATAGAAAGTGGAATACCATACAAACGTACTATCTCTTTCACATACAACTTCGCATAATCCTCAGCTGTATAGGTCGTCTTGACCGGTAGAAAATGCGCTGATTTAGTAAGTCGGTCCACTATGACCCATATGGAATCAAACTTCCGCAATGTACGAGGCAAGCCCGTAATGAAATCCATATTAATCATATCCCACTTCCAGACTGGAAGATTGATACATTGCATGTAACCTCCCGGTTTCTGATGTTCCACTTTCACTTGTTGACAATTTGGGCATTGTGCGACAAATTCTGCAATGTTCTTTTTCATGTTGCCCCACCAATACACTTCCTTCAATTCATGGTACATTTTAGTAGCACCCGGGTGAATGGAATAACGCGAATGGTGCGCTTCTGTCATTATTCATGTCCTCAGTTCATCTACGTCCGGTACACATATTCTCCCTTGACATTGAAGCACCCCTTCCGGTGTAATATCAAATGCCCTGGTCAAATTCTACTGCACATTTTCCTTTAGCTGCACTAAAATAGAATCCGCAAATTGCTTTTCTTTCACTTCAGCTATCAAGGAGGATTCTGCTGCATTCTGCACCATAACTCTATCATCTGAGGTTTCAATAAGGCGAACTCCCAAGCTGGCTAATTGATTCAAATCTTTGATTATCTCACGTTTTTCATCCAACTGACCACTAGTGCTTTCGACTGCCTTACGGCTCAAGGCATCAGCTACGACATTTGCTTTGCCTGGGTGATAAAGAATATCAATGTCATAATCTTTTAAAAGCTCTAACCACCTTCGTTGCCTCAAATTGAGTTCCTTCTGTTTAAAAAGATATTGCAGGCTTTTGTGATCCGTATAGATGTCAACATGAACCCCATATAAATAATGACGCCATATCTTTAAAGCAAAAACTACCGCTGCCAATTCAAGATCATGTGTGGGATAGTTTTTCTCATGTGGCCGCAACTGTCGTGAGGCATATGCTATCACCCTACCATGTTGCATCAACACACATCCGAGACCAATCCCGAAAGCATCACAATACACTGCATAGCCCTCTGTGCCTTCAGGAAGTACTAACACTGGTGTGGAAGTCAACTTATCTTTCAATTTTTGAAACCCTCTTTCACATGCATCATTCCATTGAAACTTAATGGCCTTATGAGTTAACTTTGTTAATGGTGCCGCAATAGAAGCAAAACCTTCTACAAATCTTCGGTAATAACCTGCTAAACCCAGAAAACTGCGAATCTCTGTGGGTGTCGTAGGTCTTGGCCAGTTTTTCACTGCCTCTATCTTTTGGGTATCAACCTGTATGCCTTCGTCTGATACAATGTGACCCAAGAACGCGACTGATTTCAACCAAAACTCACATTTGGAGAACTTTGCATACAACTTCCGTTCACGAAGAATCTGTAACACTTGTCGTAAGTGATTAGCATGGTCTTCTGGTGATCTTGAATAAACAAGGATGTCATCTATAAATACTGTCACGAACACGTCTAGGAATGGCTTAAACACCCTGTTCATCAAATCCATAAACACAGCCGGTGCATTTGTTAGTCCAAATGACATAACTAAAAATTCATAATGGCCATACCGTGTTCGAAAAGCTGTCTTGGGTACATCCTACTCTCTAACTCTGACTTGATGGTAACCCGACCTCAAGTCAATCTTTGAGAAACACTTGGCACCCTGTAACTGATCAAACAAATCATCAATTCGAGGGAGGGGATATTTGTTCTTGATCGTTACTTTATTCAGTTGCTGATAGTTGATGCACATTCTCAAGGTACCATCTTTCTTTCGCACAAATAATACCGGTACACCCCACGGGGACATACTAGGCCTAATGAAGCTTTTGTCCAGCAAATCTTTCAACTGCTCCTTCAATTCACGCAGTTCCGCTGGAGCCATTCTATATGGAGGAATAGAAATGGGCTGAGTGCCCGGAATCACATCAATGCCAAATTCTACTTCCCGTTCTGGGGGAAAACCTGGAAGATCCTCTGGAAATACATCAAGAAATTCATTGACTACCGGTACTGACTGTGGAGATAATGGTTCCACATCATTATCTTCACTCGTACCAAGTGACATATGTACCCCTTAGCAATCATTTTTCTGGCTTTCAAATAAGAAATAAATCTTCCTCGTGGTGCCCCTACATTACCCTGCCATTCAAGAACATTTTCTTGTGGAAAACAAAATTGTACCTTCTTGGCCCGGCAATCTACCGTAGCATAACAAGAAGCTAACCAATCCATCCCCATTATGACATCAAAATCCACCATGTCAAGTTCAATAAGATCGGCCAACGTATCATGTCCACACACTGTTACCACACAGTTACGATATACTCTCTTTGCAACAATATATTCACCAACCGGTGTAGACACTTCAATTGATTTAATTAGTAATTCTGGGGCCTTTGCAAATTTTGCCGCAACCAATGGAGTAACATAGGAAAATGTAGAACCTGGGTATTAATGTACCTGTGACAACATTAGGGGAAGCCTCTGAATTCTGGCGGTCCACCAAAGCATAAGTGCGATTCTGGACCCCGCTAGTACTGGCTCCTCCTCTGGCACCTCTACCACGGCCACTAGGCTGTACCCCTCGGCCCTGTGAAGGAACCGATGATGACGACGCAACAGCCGACCCAGCTGGTCTTGCTATTCCACCCATGCTCCGCTGTGGACATTCTCTCGCTATGTGTCCCGGCATACCACACCAAAAGCAGACATTCGTCCCTGTCCGACATGGACCTATGTGCATACGCCCGCAGTGCGGACACTGCTGACGAGGGAAACCTGCTGCCTGTGATCCATGAACCCCACTACTTTGCCCTGCTGAACCACCTCTAAACCCTCGAGACTTAGAATAAGCACTCCCTGTGGAATAAGAGAACGACGGTCTAGGTGGTCTAGGAAACATGCGGGGCCTAGATCCTCCTTGGGACATCATAGGTGGTCCCATAGGTCTAGCCCTTTTGGACTGTCCCCTATCAAATTCATGTACCCTTCGTCTCTGTCTTTGATCTTCCATTTTCTGGGCGAAGGCTTGTATTCGAGCAATGTCCATGTCCCTATTCAAGGCCGCAATAGTACAATCTCTTACCAAGTATGGCTCTAGCCTGTCCACATATCTATGGACCCTGTCTGTCATCGTAGCCACAACATTTGGCGCATATCGAGCCAAGGAATTAAATTGCAAGCTATATTCTCGGACGCTCAAATTTCCTTGACTGAGATTTAGGAACTGATCCGCACGTGCCTCACGGATCTCATAGGGCAAGTAATGATCAAGGAAAGCCATTTTAAACTCTTCCCAAGTAGGCGGGGTTGCATCAATATCACGGGATTTCTTCCAATCCTCGTACCACAATATTGTTTCTCCTTTCAACCTATACGCAGCAAGTTCAACCGTCTCTACCCCTGTCACATGCATAACTTCCAAAGCCCTCTGAATTTGATCCACGAAGTCCTGTGGATCTGCTTTTGGATCTGCCCCTGTGAATATAGGAGGGTCCAGTTTCAAGAAATCTTGTGTTCTGCGACTTGCCATTCTAGCCACATCATCATCATGTGCCATTGCACCAGCTCTTCCCTGGCTTTGTGCTGCCCCTAACTGTGTCAACATCTGTACAGCATTCCTAAGATCCTGGTCTGTGGCATTTATCGGTGGTTCCACGGGCACTTCCCTTCTTCTCGGCTCTTCTGGAGCTGAAGAAGTAGAAGAAGCTCGCGTTGCGAACTCAGTTTCAGCCCCACCTTGATCAACTTGCTCAGGTGGTGGTCTACTTGCTCCTTCACCAGCAATTCTATCTATCAGCTTACTTTTACCTTTTCCTCTTCCTCTTCTAGTGTTCGGCATTTTGACTATACCAGAGAAAAACAAAACAATTACCAAGATCAGGTACAATGCAATTGACAATATTGGCTCTATTGCATGATCTAGAATGAAGGAAGGAAACAACATCCTAAATATCCCGTAGCCCCCTACTTATAAATGTGGTGCACAACACATCGATAAGTAAGACTCTACTCAGACACGGCTTTGTAGACACCCTTAGGACGACTGCTCTGATACCACTTTTGTCACGCCCCGAATCCCAACGAGGCGTGATTGGCACCCGTAGCCGACAAGGCCCGAGAGAACCAATCTTTACTTACTCAATCATATGCATGCCATAAGAAATCCATAAACACATATCAACTATCAAGACCAACAATGGAAGTCATGGAACATGATATATGTACATATATGCGAAACTTGGCCGTTGAGGCCACCAAGTCAAGGACGACATATCCCTTCTACATTCATACACCCACATCCGTCTACAAAAGCCTCTAACAAGAGCATTGACCAAAATGAACCATAAGTCGGGACAAGTCCCCGCTTTACACAATATGTACAATACCAAAACATATATACAACTGTGACTCGGAGAAGCCCCGAATGAACTGGAGCTCACCAAAGATCTGCAACACTGGCACCCTACTGGGGAGGCCTACTGGGACCTGTGCCTGCAGCAGGTAAGGTAAATTCCCCGAGAGGGGTCAGTACGAAATAAGTACTGAGTATGTAAGGCTCAAATGAAACTTTGTAACACATGAACATACTAATGAACTCAATACAAATGACTAGACAATGTGAGTAAGTCACCATGTTGCATTTTGGGAACCAAGTGGATTGCTTTCATTACTTTCATTGCTTTCTTTACATTCAATACTCATTTGTTATCACATATGTCACAATGTACCCGGGCCCCGACTGATCAGTGGGTCTTTCATATCATCATATAGGGATCGAGTGGAGCTAGGCTTATGCCCCTAGACTTGCCACCCTCGGGATCGAGTCGAGCTAGGCTTACGCCCCTAGACTTGCCACCCATAAATCCATATCTCGGGATCGAGTCGAGCTAGGCTTACGCCCCTAGACTTGCCACCCGTACTTGATCATTGACCACATTTGCATTACTTTGATCTTTACTTTGAGATTGTTACTTTGATAGTCATAACATCACTTTGGAACTTTTGAACATCACATTGTTGGAAACTTTGAATCATTGACCAATGAGTAAGAGACATATGAGTAACCTTATTGGAAATATAATATCATTATGAACATAACACCATTGGCACCATTGGAACAATAATCAAGGAACAAGGGACATGAGTATGACTACTATTGGAACTTTGGGACAATACCTTATTGGACTTTTGGAACATTAACCATGAATATGATACATGAGATTCGCAAATGATCCATGAGTAGAAAATATATGACAATGACTAGTGATAAACGGATATCGGATACCTTAGCACATTTCGGGATAGAACTAGTGACATGTCAATATGGACACTATTTGCCGCAGAAAGATACGGACAAAGTAACCTTACATACCTTGGATTCGCAATACGAATCTACAACCTTAGATGCGTAGACAATAATCCCGCTCCTTCTTTATGTGTCACTCTACAACATAAATACATAACGAAATTCACATTAACCACCAAGTACTTTACAAATGCATACAATGTCAATGAGTTACATGTTTGCCTTTAAACATGTCATTTCCTCTTAACAAAACCATTGATCATACTATTATTCCAAAAATTCCATAATATTCCCAACATTGACCAATACATGAAAATCAATACATTTCACCTCAATACTTCTCCTTTACACTTTCTTATCCATAACACATCACAAATAATCCATCAAAGTACCTTAATACAACTCATAACACATATCGGCCAAAATCCCACAATTTCCACTTATAGATAAGAACAAGTTTAATATCAAAAATAACACCATACTTGTTCATATTTTGTCCATACCATGCTTTTTCATCAAAGGCACAAGGCCTAATTCACACTTGAATTCCATATACCACAAATCTCATACAAAATCACCAAGTACCATGACCAACTTTTCCAAGCACAACCAACATGATATACATATTTTTTTATGCATATAAGATATTAATCCATGAAAATAAATACTTACCAAGGCTTGGAATATGTTGATCTTGTCCAAGGAGTCCCAAGGAATTATTTTGCTTTAGGGTTTGGAAATGACAAATGTTGAGAAAAATGTTTTAAAGGCATGAGAGGTTTTGTACAATAAAAAATCTGATTTTCCCCTTTATATAGGCCTCTCATGTTGTCCTTATCCAATTCTTGGCATTTAATAATGTGTCTAGAAGGTCAAATGGAAGAATGGGTCTTTTGACCCATTTGGGCCATGGATTTCTTCCACTTTTGGGCCTTAATTTGGCCCAAGAAGACATATCCATTTAACCCAACAAGTTTCATGAATTATTCACCATATCTCTCATGTTTATATAATTCCATAATGTTACGATAATATTCTCGTAAAAGATTCTCATTCGTCGCCTCGATCGCAAAAATTGGAATTCTAGTCGCCCTTGGCTTCATTGGACATTTTGGATCACTATTCTCATTTCATTATTTGATCATGTAGGAGTATGTAAAAGTGTGTTGAAGTGTTTGAAGCTTTAACAATGCTCAAATAACTCCAAAGAACCATAAGAAACCATTTAGAAATCGTCGTAGAATTGCATTACAAAACGACTCCGGAAAGGCATAGTTTTTGTGCCTTGCGCCACACCCCTGAAACAGGGTAGTGGCGCAAGAATGCATCCTTCTCTGAAGTTTTGGGCTGCAGGTGGCTTGCGCCACACCCCTGAAACAGGGTAGTGGCGCAAGTTTCAGCACTTTGCTGAAATTTCTGGCCACTTCTCCAATGTTTACGTATCGTCCAATCCTTTATCCAAACACTATAAAATACTTACTTAGTGATCTTAACCATCAAGTAAACATGACTTAAAGTCACCAAATGAGGTTAGAATATGTACGAGTTCTTACCCAAATGCTCCACGAAATCACAACACACCTCCTACGAAGATCTAATCGCACATGTTAAGTCCGATATCAAATGTTTCACCAATGACACTATAAAACACATATGCATGGCATCTCAACACCTATGTAGGTATGATACCAAGGTATCAAGTGAGGTTATAAAAGTATGGGGTGTTACAATACTGTCCTCTTTCTTCTCAGTCTTGGCATATATACATATTCTGATTCTGTCTTTAGTGTTATAGCATGTTTATAAATATGGTTACTTCCACTTCATCTCTGTTTTATGAGATTCCGCCCGTTAGCCCGTCGCTTGTCGCTCCGGGCCAGGGTTTGGCTTGTCTATTGGTGGGTTACGGTAGGCGCCATCATGACTCAAATATTGGGTTGTGACAATAGCTCACCTTATTTTATAGTTCTCTATGACCTTGTCTGTCTTAGAAGTGGAATTGATCCATCTTTATTGATACTTGTGCCATATGTGGTGAGGTTTTGCATATATCCCATATTTTGCATCTCAGACTAGAACTTGCCCTGCATGTTATTGAAGCGAAATAAATGTGTTGCTCTGTTTAGAAGATGATAATAAGCTTTCTTTGATTTGTCTTGAGAATTTTAGCCTTTTCAGATAGTATATCACTAGTAAGCCCCTTTGAGCCTGTGGCCTTTAGTTTGGTAGCCATATTTTTGTCTTGACTCTTTTATTGAATCTCTATTTTTTGCACCCTGCTTCCTTGAGCACTATAGCATAGACTTGTTGTAATTGTTAAATCTGAAGAAAAGGGATGGTTAAGTGTAAAAAGATGACCATTGATAGCTATAAAGTGATGAAAAGGCCCTCTTTGAAGAATGTGACATGAAAAAAAAAAGAAGAGAAAATTACTTGAAAAAAAAGTGAAACGTTCTTGATAAGATGAGAATACTAGTGAAAATAATTATTGAAGAGAGGGCTGAAAATAAAGAGAAGAAAATAATGGGTGATGAAGTCTGAAAAAAATGCAAAGTGCTTAGGGAAGTGTAAGTCACTCTTATATAGTTTTCCTCCCCATTCCCTAGCCAATAGTACAACTCGTTAAAGTCTTGTTTGATTCTATTCGAGCATGCTTAATTAGTTGAGATGTACATAATGGGCAAGCTTATGGTTCTTTGTGCATACATGTGAATTCTTTTTGAGTGCGAGAGTTGTGTTTTGATACTAAGTCCTTAAATTATATTCAATTCATTGATTTGAGTGCGTGGACTATTTCTTCTTGTGAGGGCAATTGTTTCATGATAGATAGGTGATGTTATTAGCTTTCTTTGACAAGAGTAGGTGATCGAGCTTAAATTTGATGAGTTAAGAGTCCATCTTTGATGTTAGGAGGTTAGAGGTTTGTTGTTTGTTTGTATATCTTGCATAATGATTGGGAACTGTACTTGATGTTTTAAATTGCTATATGGCCTAATTGTTTTTATCAACCAAAGTGGTGGTATTCCTAGGCTTGATTTATTGAGATGAGTTTTAATGCTTTCTCGAGGACGAGCAAGGGTCTAAGTATGGGGTGGTGATGTGCGGTCAAAATTATATATTTTTAGTCATTATTTGTCTCAGATTTAGTATTTTTATTTGTGTTTTTAGCATTGATATTATGGATTGTGCTTAATATTATATTTTAATATGTAGAATTAAAATAGTGTGAAGAAGAAGTTATTTGGAACTAAAACGAATTAAAGGCGAAAGAGTAAAGAAGAAAATCAAGCAGGCAGCTTAACGGAATTAATTTATTATTTTAATCAAAAGTGACCCTTATTGAATTGAAAGTTTTGCCGCCCAATCCAGAATACCACCGCGACAATTGTGTGACACGGAGGAACCTTGTTCCGTATTTTATTTTTTCAGTCCATTTTGGATTTAGTTATTTTATTTGGGACTTTTTCCTACACCTATAAATATTCATAAAATCAATGTTTACCTAACTTTTGACCTAGGAAGAGCTAGAAGCCGTCGTGGAGGCCGGAGAATTTCGGTTTCATCTTTTCTTCTCCTTATTTATTTAATTTTACATTTTCTTTGGATGATTTATTGTAATTGATCCATGTCTATGTGGAGTTAAACTTCTCTTTTTAGAATTATGGTAGTTAATTAAATGATTGTTTAGTAACTCATGATTTTATTTATTTGATTATCAAAATAGTTGTTCTTATATTCTTGTGCTTACTATTTTAATGCTTAGTTACCATTAAAGTAAATTTATATTCTTATTGTGAACTCAGACGAAGAATCAATGAGATAGAATGAAGAATATAGGGAGTAAGATTTTTACTTTAGTAAATAAAGAATTGATTTGTGGCTAGGATAAGAATATACCTAGATCGCCTTACTTGGTTACAAAACGGAAAGATATATAAATGCATTCGAATTGGGGTATCACATCCCAGCTCAACGATGTAGTTGTGAGGTCAATCGGAATAGACGACTAGAGGTTCGGAAGACCATGATCATATAATTAACCCCATAAATCAACAACTAAATAATCAAACAAGTTGATGAAATTGATACTTGACATGCTTGTTAGCGAATCCATAATCCTAGATCGATTCATTCATTGATTCCGTAAAATCTGCTCTTCATCTTGGTTAATTGTTCATTAGTTATTTTTCTTTTTATTATTTTAGTTTAGTAAATTCATAAATTTATCTTTGGAACTTATCGCTTGAGTAAATAATTAGAATTAGTCTAATTTAGTAAAGTAGTTAATCAACAAGTCCCTGTGGGTTCGACATCCGGCTCGCAAGAGCCACTTTATTACTTGTACGACCGAATATGCTTGCGTGTGTGTTTGGACACAACAGTAACTAAATCAAATTTCAACACTCCTCCTTTGCTTTAGTTACTGCAATTTTAAAAACTGCTCCTCCTCAATTTTTGCTCTGACAATTGATGCTGAATTTTTCTTGATTATTTTGAACTTGCACATTTTTTTGATATTGATCTTTCTCTTCTTCTTTCTTTTTCTTCTTTTGGTTTTGTGCTTAAAAACACCTTCAAAGACATTGTCTTGTGTAAAAGCTTTTTTGAAAGTACTTTAATCTGGACAATTGTAGAATTGTAAAATGTTGTTATAAGGATTTTTCTTCCATTGCAACAACACATATGACATAGGTTATAAAATATGATTTCATGTTCACTGACCAAATCTGATTATTTTTGTCAGTGAAATTTTTTTGGGCATTCAAAGAGAGACTGTTGCTTAACATCGGTATTTGTTGAAAATAGTCATACGCTTTGAAAATAAGCATGGGTTGATAATGGTAGCCCTGACGGGTTAAAATGGGTAGCCCTGACGGGTTAAAACTGGTATGGTAGTTCTTTGGAAGAACTCACAGATCCCGTAAGATCAATAAGACATTCGATACTACTGTTGGTTTTTTTAAAAAAGATGGGGCAGCAAAAGGGGTTAAAATAACTCTCAATTGATTGAAATGACTTTCATTAGCTTTCAATAATTTTATTAAGCATTGAAGGGCTTTAAATAACCAACATAAAGCACATAATCTACATACTTTGAAGTTTAAAATCCTAAATTATCTCAACAAATAAAACAACCTAATTTAAAATTCAAATACTAAACAATTTATTAGCTAAAAGTTACTGCAATAGCTAAATCAAATTTCAACAACATCTAACTAGAGTACTCACTTGAAACAGGCAGGATTATCATGACGGATAGCAGAATGATATCGAAACCCATCATTCTTTGTCTCTGTGCTTGATGTTTTGCCCTGTTGGGATTCTTACTCACTTCATCACCAAAGCTCTAACTAGTATCCCAGAAAAGAGAGAGCGTAGGACTTATTAACCGATGTTTTAGGCCTTTTTATGTTATCCGTAAATGATCAGTCAGCGTGAGACTATCAGAACCGATCTGTAATGCTGCTGCATACTTATCAAAAGTTTTATTAATCCTTTGAAAAGATCATTTGCTTCAAAGAAAGCTATTAATGAATTCTTGTTTAGTCACTGGTGTAAAGGAATGCCTCAATGTGCAATTCTTCTATTATGAAGTAGAATGTGGGATACTGTTGCATAATTCTTCAAATCGTTATATAGTGAATTAACCTTCAGGTTATGGAATTGCTAGTACAATCTACATATCTGATGCAAAATCGCATTTGTCAATATTCTGTTCCTGCTTCCTGTTTGTATTTTTTTTTGACTCTTCTTGCTTTAGTTACTGTACCTATCCTCTAAATCATAGTTGCCTCTCTGGAGCTGTTAGTGCATAGAGTTAAAGGTAGTTATTTGAACACCCTTTGTCAAAAATTATCTGCGTGAATACAGGAGAATTTAAAAAAAGTATTGAGAAGATAAAAAAGTAATAAAGATGTGATGAATAATAAATTTAGAAACAACACATAAATTTTAACCTAAAAATAATAACCATGAAAGTTCATGCAAATTTTTTTATATTAATAGTAATTAACTCCAACGCTTGTATCATTACATGAATGCATTTACAAACAAGGAATACATTCCCCTGCTAACGTAACGCCTTCTAAGTAGAGCTCATCGCATCCAACTTATTTAGTGCAATTTACATCTCTAGTGTGATTTGCAAGTTATTGCACAAAAACGGGTTTATCCGATACATATCCAAAGAAAATCTGTTAAAATTTTTCCGGGGGTTCCAAAAAAACAAGATGAACTTGAACAAAAATAACAAGTGATATAAAAATAAAGTATTAAAACAAGTGAATAAAAGAATAAACCGTGTTACTAACCTATTCTCTCCATCTCAATTTTTATCGGGATTTCTAAAATTAATTATCTCAAATTATTTACTTCCTCCATTCCTTTTTATATGCTCTTTTTTTAGAGTCAAACGATACAAACTTTGACCAACATTTTAAGATGTATTTCTTAATCAAATTGAAAAAAGAAAAATTACACTTTATAGTAATTTTTATATAGTTTTTGAATATCTAAATTTTAATTTTAAAAAATTAAATTAATGTAATCTAATTTAGCTTTGAAACTTAGTCAAATTGACTCATGGAAAACGAATGTAGCATATAAAAAAGAATGGAGGGAGTATCATTTAGAAGTTCAAGACAATTTTTTTTTTCATTTTACCTTTAGTAGTTACTTTGCTTGAAGACTACAAATGCCTCAACTATGGGAGACAGAGACGGATCTAGGATTTGAAGGTTGGGGGTGCCACTATTTTTCAGTGGTGGAGCCACATGTGACTAAGGGGTGTCGACCGACATCACTTCGACGGAAAATTACACTCTGTAGCTAGGTAAAAATATAATTTTTATGTATATATATTACATATTGACACCCCTTGGCTTCTTCGTGAATTTACTTCTTTATATTCTGACACTCCTTAGTGAATATTCTGGCTCCGCCACTGCTATTTTTAATATAAACTTAGTAATGGACATCGAATTAAGGCGTACATTCTGCCAATTTGATCCATTTTGGGCTAATTTTGGTTGATTTACAAGATTTTTGACATATAAATAAATATACAATTATCAAACCAAAATGAGTATTATACGATTCAATCTAATTTTTGATGAAATTCTATTAAAAAAATGAGAAGAACATATATAAGAAAACTAAAATTTTTGAATACACAATCACACCCGTTCAGTTCAAACATAATGTACTTAAATCATGGTAACTAGCAAATTGTAACTTATATCGAGTTTTATTTTTTTAAAAAAAGAAAAGGAGAAAAAGAAGGGGAGCCAAAACAATAAAAAATCTCATCAACTTACAAGTAAAGACAAGTATTTTCAATACAAAAATTACAAATTATTTATACAAAAATTTAAAAAATAATCTGCAAATAAAAAACTCGTAATAAAGTGCATGAAGAAGTTAATATAGCACAAAATGTAACAACCATTACCCCTATTATTTTCGCTTAAAAGATTAAGAAACGAAGAATAAATTTCAATAGATAAAATATACCTTGAAAGAATAAAACCGGGAAAAGATTAAAATCACAATCAATTAATATTTGGAGACTTTGAAAAAACAATGAAGAAATAATTTTTATTAGTTTTGAGCCGGGGGTCTATCGGAAACAGCCTCTCTACTTCATCTGAGGTAGTGGTATGGACTGCGTACACTTTACCCCCTCCCCCCAGACCCCACCTGGTGGGAATACACTGGGTATGATGATGAATGAAGAAATAATTTAGATAAACAAATTAATAGATGGGTTGCATTGGAAGAAGAGTGAAAATATAAAAATAAAAAATATTAAGGAAATTAAAATGGAAAAAGAAGGAAACGTAAAGAGAACTAGGAAAGGGAAAGTGGGAAACAAGAAAAGAAAACTAGCACAGTGGAATGTGAAAAAACAAAAAAAGATAAACGAAATATCCTTGAGAGGATTCGAACCATCACAGCGGGCGTGGCACCCAGTGCACTGACCAACTGAACAATAGCTACTATCCTTCTGCGGGTGCCAATCTGAAATTATATATCATAGACACTAAAATTACTATATACATATATGAAAATTTAGTCGAGCTTGCGGGTGCCGTGGCACCCTCACCTCAACACATAGATCCGCCCCTGATGGGAGATGATGCATAATAGAGTAGATATTCAATGAAGATAGCTTATATATTAAGGATAAAAAAAGGAAAACCCCCTTCTAATTAATGTTTTCTTAACGTGCCATCTAAGAGATAAACACGACAAATAATTTGATATATTGAGAGTTATTTTGATAAAATAACAACCTTAAGTCAAGTTACTTCAATATTCATTTGACATAACAAAAAAGAGGAAAATCCCCCTTCTAACTAATGTTTTCTTAACATGTCATTTAAGAGATAAACACGACAAATAATTTGATATATTGAGAGTTATTTTGATAAAATAACAACCCTAAGTCAAGTTACTATATTGCAAAGGGTCAAAAATATCTTTAATGTATTAGAAATGGTTCAACAATACCCTTCTTCCACCTATTGGATCAAAAATGTCCCTCCATCCACCTATTTGGATAAAAAAATGCCCTTAAGGTTAAATTTAAGCCTAAAATCATCCCTTCTTTTAATGAAAGTTGATGTGGCATAAGTGATTTTTTAAAATTAAATATGTGGCATTATTTTTATTGGTCCACATGTAATTAGACCCAAATTCATTTACAATCCTATCCATTAATCCAAACGCAATTAACATACGCAACACTTCTTCATCTACCTCCCACCCATGTTTGCTCTAGCTCTCATTATGGATACTCAAGTTATCAATTTATCTATGTTTCTTGTGAATATTTAACGTGATTAATAGATAAAATTAACCAAAAGCTTCAAGTTAATTACTCCCTAACTGTGAATCTTTTCTCGTATCAGCACTTTTAATTTGATTAATTATTTTATATCATTCCTAATATGCTTTCTGAACTCTTAAAATGCTTCTTTTAAAATAGAACCCTACTCCATTCTATCTTTGTTGTTTGTTCCTATATATACTTTTAATCTTTGTTGTAGAGAAATGATTGCTAACATATACCATCAACTGAATTCGAGCATGGATAGGTTGGAGAAAGATGAGAAGTGTTGGGTCTTTTAATTGGGTTTGGGCTAATGAATAGGATTGTGAATGAATTTGGGTCTATTACATGTGGATCAATAAAAATAAGGGGAAAGGACAAAAATAGCACTTCATTCTAAAATAACTCCACTGAAATTGCCCATAAATTTAAATACCCCCTAATTGGTTGTTAAGCTAATTCCACTTAATAGCCATCACTAACAGATCTTTATATCATGTATATCAGCTGTATACCAGCATCCCTTTTATTCACGCTTTCCTGTATATATATTGTATATCAGCGTATAGGGCATGCATACTTGCTTCCCACCAAATGCAAAAAAGTGTATTTTTTATTTGTTATATAAACATAAGATATTTTATGAAACAATAATACATATACATATTTTATACATCAATGATATAATTTCTATAAACATCTTATACAAATATATATTTTATATTATAATGATACAATTTATATTCATATCATATACAAAATACATATTCTATACAACAATTATATAGTTTCTATACACAATTTATACAACCTTTAGCTGCAATAATTATTTAGATACATATTCTATACACTAGTTATACAGTTTCTATACAAATCTTATACATATACATATTGTATACTATAATTATACAATTTCTATACACATCATATATAACTTTTAGCTTCAATAATTAGTTGGATACACATTGTATACAACAATTATATAGTTGCTATACACATCTTATACATATACATATTTTATACAATAATTATACAATATCCATACACATCCTATATAGTTTCTATACTTATATCTTATATAGGTACATATTCTATACAACAATTATAGAGTTTATATACAATTGTATTTAATTTTATTTATTTATTTATTTATTTATTAAAAAAAAAAAAAGCAGTTTTTTTAGACCAAAAAATTGGAGCCACAAAAAAGAAAAAAAAATGGGAACAAAGGGCCTAAATGACCCAAATTGTGAAATGACCAGTAGCCCAAAATTGGAATGACCAATATGTGGAATTACTTGGGTTGACTGACCATTATTATGAAATGACCAGTCGCCCAAAATTGGAATGGTCAATATGTGAAATTACTTGGGCCGACTGGCCATGTAATGTCCAATGACCCAAACAGGGGCCATTAATTTTGAAAAGGGTCACATATTTAATTAAAAAAATTATTTATGCCACATCAGGGAGGGATAATTTTAAGCTTAGGGGCATTTTTATCCAAATAGACGGATGGAGAGGCATTTTTGACTCAATAGGTGGAAGGACGGTATTTTTGAACCATTCTAATACGTTAAAGGCATTTTTGACCCTTTTCCATATTGCAAAAAAAGATCTTGAGTGTAAAAAGTCAAGACAAATTCAAGTTTTAAAAACTAAAACATTTTTTCTGTTATGAAAATGTGGCTATTGTGTCCCTTTGCTTGTTTGTTTTCCACTTTTGGCATGTCCAGCCAAAAGTTGCAAATGCACCAGAGAGATTCTTTTGCCTACAAATAGAATTTTGATGCTGATCATATTTGCTTGTTTTCCATAGTAAAGCTTAAAAAGACTCAGAAACTTTGTCTCATTCATTTTCAGACTAAAAAGATTCAACACAGAGGAGCAAATTTGGTGCACAGCCATCTTTTCTTATTTGGGTTATTTTGTTTTACTACATTCTTGAGCACAACTAAATTAAAAAAAATAATTCAAGAAGTTGATACATATCAAGAATGGTGGATTCTTTAGATGATTCAATCATCATGGAAGAAAGAGAAGAGCTAATGGTTTCACTGGTTGATGAACAAGTAAAACCCATTTTTTCTTAAACCCTCAGCTAAAAAACTCCCTTTTCTCCCATCAAGATCCAAAATTTCTTGTTCTTCACTAAAGGTTCAGTTTTGGGGTGGTCGTTCATACATGAAGGGATGGTCTAAACGGGTGAATGAGTTAAAGCCTTTACATCAAGATATATGGAAGAAAGGTGGAATCTTTGAAGCTATTATAGCGTCAACGTTCAAGATTTGTAGGCACAATGATTTGATTCTTGCTCTAGCAGAGAAATGGTGTATGAGGACTAATACATTCATTTTTCCATGGGGAGAAAGGACTGTTTGTTTGGAGGATGTAGTAGTTTTGGGTGGTTTCTCTGTTTTGGGGCACTCTGTGTTGGAACCTGTTAAGGCTAAAGATTCTGCTGAAGTTGAAAAAGCTCTTTGTGAGGCTCATAAAATTATTAGAGCGCGTAAAATGAATGTTGATCACCATGCCTGGATGGAACGTTTTGCAGGAGGAGGTGACAATTCGGAGCATGTTGCATTTTTGTCCCTTTGGTTGTCAAGGTATGTGCTTCCTGCTAGAAGTTATCAGGTTGTGGACAGAGCTCTTTTCCCAATAGCAATTTTTCTTTCTCAGGGAATTCCAAAGGCACTTGCCCCTACTGTTCTTGCTAGCTTTTATAGGGATCTCAACTTGCTTAAACAGTTGATTCATCTTAAGCAGACTGAAAAAAGTAGTAATTCTAGATGTATAGAAGAAGAGTCGGATCTTATCCTTCGCGCTCCACTTCATTTTGTTCAGCTATGGGTTTGGGAGAGATTTACCAATTTGCAGCCTAAGCCTAGTACTGTCATCTACTCTGGGGAGCCAAGGGTAGCTAGATGGCATAAGGTGAAAAAATTAATTTGTGTGGATCCTATGAACGAAAAAGATTCTGCAGCAGAACGTTTTCTGTGGCGTCCTTATGCTGTTGATATTGTGAAGAATTGGGACATCAGCAAATTTTACAAGGACAGCGATGAATTTGTGGTGGTTGGACGAAAGATAGGAAGTGAAATCTTTATTTTTGCTCGACTTATTCGAGCTTCTGAACTAGCTGGAATGGATTGTGTTGAACAGTATAATCCACATAGAATATCAATGCAATTCGGATTTGATTAAGATGTGCCCGGTTGTGTGAATCATGCTAGTGATCATACCCCCAAAATTACTTGGACCAATTATAACAGATCAATTAAAGATGTCAAGCTCTATATACCCTCTAGGTTCATCGAGTCAGACGTCAGCAGACAATACTTGGAGTGGTGGAAGAACCAAAATGTTGCACCTGAGGATGCAGTTCAGCATGTAGTAAAAGGAAAGCTGTCTAGAACTCATGAAAAGATGAATGCCTCTGTATCCTGTGAATTTTTGCAGAAGTGTGATGAGGTTAGAGAAGATGGTAATATTCCGGATAGTAAAATGAGAGTTGTAGAATCATCATATGATGATGATAATATACCGATTTCACAATCTCTATGCCGGAGGAAGCTCATGAAGAAAGAAATTACCGTACCTAGCAACCAAAGCCAATCTTCTTCAGCTTCAAATAATGGAACTGCCAGAGAAAGGGAGGCTCTAATAGAATCAAAACCAATAAGCGAAAAAGTTAGAGCCTTCAATTGGAAAGTCAGATGGAGATGGGCCATATGTAGTTAAGGAAATGGTGCCACTAGAGAGCAATAATAGCAATGACAAAGGTGGCTGCAAGCTCAACTTGCCTGATAATATTGAACATGCTAGTGAAGGTCCAAATGCAGAATGTTTGAGTACTGATCCTGCTAAAAACTTCGCAAATGAACAAAGCTTCAGCCGAAGCACCGAATGTAACAGCAACCTGTACCAACACAAGTAAAGGAAACATTAACAAGCATGAGAAAGGGAGCAGGCGATTTGAAATGATCGATATTCTGAAACTTGAGAGGAGGATTAGAAACCTTGAAAACATCAATTCTGGAAAGGTTCCAAGATTTAGGACAAGGTGAAAACAAGATAAAGCTAAACTATATTTCTGATGCTTCTCTAGCTAAGTCTTTCGTTTTGCCCAAAAAGTAATATACTCTTCTGTATAGCCTATTACTCAGATAGTAGCTCATTCTTCTATTTAGGTCCTGATGTAACTGTCTCAACTTTGATGAAGTTTTTTCACTTGAATTATGTTTCAGTTCACATATTTACTTTCCAGATTTCTAACGTGGTTTGCATATTAACAATCATGCACAGTTCTCCTTTAGCTCTATTAAGTACTCTTACTGACTAAGACATGGCAAAACCTTTTTTTAGCCCGGTGTTTGTGCCTGTGGCAAATGCAAAGTCAAGATTACAGTGTCCTCCCTAGAGTTCATCTGTCACAATTTTGTTTCCCATTTGAAGTTCAAAGCCTACAATATTACTACTGGCTCCACTTCTACGATCGTGAAGCTCAAGTAATTTGTTTAATTGCAAGTAACTGTCCCAAGAACCAACTTAATTTGTCGAATATTATAACAACTCATGTGAATATATGCACACATCTCCTAGCTAGGGGATGAGATAATATTGAACTTTGGCCATATTCTTGTCTCAAAGTGTACTTACTGCAGAGAGCCTTGACCCAAAAAAACTTTTGAGCTTGTCTTTGTTTCAGGCGACATTTTCAAGACGGGTATGGAGCTATTTTACAGGATCATTTGGCATAGCCAAGAGATTTTTCAAACATGGTTGTTGGAAATTGAGGCGTAGGAGTCATTATTGTTGTTTGAAAGGGAGTCTTGGAGCAACTGGTAAAGTTGCTGCCATGTGACTAGGAGGTCACGGGTTCAAGCCTTGGAAACAGACTCTGGCAGAAATGCAAGGTAAGGCTGCGTACAATACACCCTTGTGGTGGGGCCCTTCCCCGGACACCGCGCATAGCGATAGCTTTAGTGTGCCGGGCTGCCCTTTTTTTTTTTAGTCATTATTGTTGCATAGCCAGACGGGCACACTCTTGGTACAATGTAGAGATTAAAATGCTCTATTTCAAGAATCACTCAATATGCTTCTGTGAAAAATCCAATCGCGCTCGCCTGACGCCCTATCTTCCGCCTAGGCGGAGAGGAGGCCCATTCGACAACCATAACAGCTGTAACGCAACTAGGAGGATTGTAGATAGAGGAATTGTTAGGGAACAAATGCTGATAATTTGTACCAAGAATTAATTTTGATCATAGGAGAAATAGTAAACAGGAGCACACTACTCCTACCCAATTTTTAGTAGGCGTTTGGCCATGAAAATTAAAAATTTTGGAGTTGGAATTGAAGTTGGAGTGGAAGTTGGAGTTGGAGTTGGAGTTGGAGTTATGTTTGGCCATGAAAAAAATTAGAGTTCTTTTTGACTTTTTGTGAGAGAAATAAAGTGAAAAAAGTGAAAACAAGAAAAACTTGTTTTCACTTTTCCGGAAATTTATTTCACTTTAGTGAAATAAATCTCATGGCCAAACACCTCTGTTTTTCACTTTTTTCACTAAAGTGAAATAAATTTCCGGAAAAAAGTAAAAAAAACTTATGGCCAAACGGGTCCTTAGTTTTGATTTAGCTATCCGATATCCGTAACCACTAGCCAAACTAATCCTGATTTGCGTCAGGTAATTTCACTAAGGGGGGTAAAACGTTACTTACCAAAAAGTTCACCCATCTACATTTTCATGACTTGAACTCAAGATGCAATATACCCCTCGGCGGTCACTCGTCCTACACTTAGATTCTTTTGAAAGCACGCAAGAAGAATTTAACCAACTTGTAAGGACTGAGCTTGTTCAATCGAGAAATAGCAGGAAGATGATTTGTCTTTTTTTTCAATGCTCCTAGTTATATTTCCATTATACATTTCACATAAAATATTCCGAGTTTAGAATCTAGGTGTTTATCAAAAAAAAAAAAAAAAAAGGTCGATTATTAGAATTCCAGGAACATTTGGAACGGTGGATTATTTCACCCTCCATACTAAAATAAGTGTATTTTAGCAAAAAAAAAAAATTGTTCCAAAAGAATTGTGACTTTAGAAATGGGTGAAAATCATTTACACCCCTCAACTTTAAAAATCAAACTCCCCCCTCAACTTTGAAAAATAATCATTCTCCCCCCTTTATCATATACAATGCTTATTCTACCCTTACCATTTTCAATCCTTCATCCATATAACGTTTTTAATATTATCTATCATATTTAATTTTTTAACCTATATATGTATTTATATTTTTATTTAAGTTCATTAACATTACAAATAGAATAATCCTTTTATAAGTTTGTTGCAAAATTTAATATCATTTTTTTTTTTGATTATTTTTAATTTTACATGGATTATATATGTATGTATGTATTATTGTAACAATCCTCATAGTGATTTTTCAATTTTAATGTATTTTGACCATTTTATCCCTCTATGTATTTGCTTTTATGGTATTTGTGGTCTGTCGGTGTGGGTGCATGATTTTTGAGGTGGTCGGTTGAGAAGTATGCAAGTTTTTTATTTTGGAAGGTTGAAAGTTTGTATGGTTGACTCAAGTCAATATTTGATGATATTGAGGTCGTATGAGAATTTTGATAGTTCAGTTAGCTCTGGAATGTGAATTTTGGGTTACTAGAATCTTAGGTTAGAGTTCGAATGGATATTGAGTAGTTGATTGAAAAGTTGGAAGTTTATGATATATGTTTGACTTCGGTCAACATTTGGTTCAGACGATCTCTATTCGGTGATTTAATGAGTTCATTGAGTTCAGAATGTCGTTTTCAATTAGATATCATAGTTGGTTTCTTTTCAAGGGGTTAGTGAGTTCTGAGGGTTGATTCCGAGTTTGATATGTTGATAGTTATTGTTGGTAAGTTGCCGATGTCTGTGCAATCGCACCTGCGAACCTTGGCTGGACGAGCGGGGTCGCTCCTGCTATTAGGGATCGCACCTGGCGGAGTCGGGCTAGGTAGGGACTGCCCGTTCCTGTGGAGGTTCATTTATATCGGCGGAGCCACAGCATGTGACGCTTTGTCGCGCCTGTGAGCTTGCTCTTGCGGGATGCATGCGGACCGCTACTGCGAAGAGCCGCGTGGTTAGTGACTTTCGCTGATTCACCACATTTGTGGCATCGCACCTGTGATCAGATCTCCGCAGGTGTGGAGATCGTTGTAAGGTAAACAATGGGTTTTACCTTATCACACTTTTCTTTTTTCGACGATACTAATATCTTTTGTAGGAAATTTGTTTTATATACATATATATATATATATATATATATATAAATAATGATTGATAATATAAGGGTAGAATAGACATTTTAAAAAGTTAATTAGGAAAAAGGAGGGAGAATATCTATTTTTCAAAATTAAGGGGGAGGGGGGGGTTGATTTTTAAAGTAAAGTTAAAGGGTGTAAACGATTTTCACAATGAGAAAATCTTTTGGGCCACAATGGCCCAAATATGATAATAATGCTTGTTCACACTAGAAGCTAGTTTCTTTTGTGAATTTTTACCCTTCCCTTTCAAATCTAAAATTCCCTCAATAATGTATTTATTAGCTATTTTCTAATAAATGGGATACTTTTTCAATACATTGGGAATGAGCATTTTACTTGATCGTTTGTTTCTTGAGTTTCCACTTCAAGAATTTAGCTATACAAACAAACAAGAAAAACGTCCAGCCATTCCATTTGTTTAAGTAATTTTATTAATTTAAAATAAAATTAACATTCCAAGTAACTTAGAGCCTGTTTGGTCAAGTTTATAAAATCAGTTTATTTTGAGAATTGTTTTTTAAAAGTGCTTTTCAAAAAAGTACTTTTCGTGAGAAACAGTTTATGTTTGACCGATAATTTTATTTTTTTTTGGCAACAATGTGAATATTACCATTAAACAACCACAAACAGATATACACTAAAGAGCACCTGATCTCACTCACCTTCTGTTAAGAAAGTAACGCAAGTATCAGGCCTCCAGAAACACCAACTACTTACAAAAATTTCTGCCAAAATACTCTACTCTTAAGTGCAGTTTTCGTGTGCATAAAAAGCTCTATTCTATCTACAATTTCTTTTGTTATCTGTTCCACTATGTCAGTATGCTGAGCCTGTATACCTCTGAATATCTTTCTATTCCTAGCTTGCCAAATATAGTAGGCCATGCCGCCCCATAAAGCAGCTACCACCAGCTTCTGAAACTTTTTCCAATGCTTCTTCCTTATCCTTTCCAGTGTAGTCTTTAAATCTGCAGCAGGAAAGTGAATATTGGACCAGAGCTGCACACCATCTCTTACTTGTCTTGCAAACTCACACTCCACAAACAAATGTCTACTTGTTTCCAGCACTGAAGCTTGACAGAGACAGCATGTAACATTCTCAATATGAAACTTCAAATGTTGAAGCCTTGCTTTTGTAAGTAATCTGTCGTGCACTACCAACCACATTAGAACCCTGTGTTTTGGCATTGATACTTTGTTCCAAACCAAATCCGCCACCTCCATCTTTGCATGCTCACCTAAGAGTTCCTGATAGGCTTTTGTAATTGAATATTTGCCATTCTGTGTCAACAGGAATTGTCCCTGATAGTACCATTGCTGCATTTGCTCTTTCAAAGAATTAAGTTTCCTCCAGTACCAACTACTATCAGCTGATGCTTTATGATTCCAAAAATCACCTTCGTTAATGTATATTGAATGAACCCATTTCAGCCACAATGATTCTTTGTTCACAGCTAATTGATACACAAGCTTGCCCACTGACGCTATGTTCCAGAGTTCACAGCCTTTAATATTCAGACCTCCTTGCTTCTTTGGAAGGCATACTGTTTCCCATGCTATCAAAGGAATTTTCCTCTTCTCATCCTTGCTCCCCCACAAGTAATTTCTGCATTTTCTATCTACCTCTTTCACAACACCTTGAGGGAGTATGAATACTGATCCCCAAAAATTGTGGACTGAAAAGAGAACAGCTAATACCACTTGAAGCCTCCCAGCATATGAGAGCTGTTTGGCATAAGTAGTTTTAATCCTAGTGGTTATCTTTTCAACTAGCTGGTGACAATTAATCTTATTCCACCTTTTAGAAGACAGAGGTAATCCTAGATACCTGATAGGAAATGAGCCCTGTGTGAACCCAGTGCACTCCAATAGCTGCTGCTTCACCTGGTTTGTCATCCCTGCTAGAAACAAACTTGATTTTTCCATGTTAGCTACTAGTCCTGAAGTTGCACTAAAGTGCGCAAGAGCTTCCTTAATTCTTTGTACTGATTGGAGATCACCTTTGCAGAAGATCATAAGATCATCTGCAAAGATGAGGTGAGTTAATCCTAGTTTTTTACACATAGGATGGAACTGGAAATCATGAAGGTAGCTCATTTGCTTGAGTAGCCTTGAAAGATATTCCATTACAAGTACAAAGAGTAAGGGTGAGGCTGGATCACCTTGCCTCAACCCTCTCTTTCCTTCAAAATATCCATGACTCTCACCATTAAGCTTCACAGTAAATTTAGTGGACGTTACACATGCCATTACTATCTTAGTGAAGTTATCAGGAAACCCAAAACCCCTCAGCACTTCCTCCAAAAAATCCCAACTAACCATATCATATGCCTTCCTTAAGTCGATCTTCATCAAGCACCTAGGAGTAGTTTTTCGAGTATAGTGTCTCAACAGGTCATGACATATCAAGATATTATGAACCATAGATCTTCCTTGAACAAATGCAGCCTGATTCTCAGCTACCAGATAAGTCACAGCGTCCTTCAACTTCATGCATACAAGCTTGGAAATACATTTATATAGCACATTACAGCAGGCTATTGGCCTGTATTGACTTGCAAATTCAGGATCCTCCACCTTCGGAATCAAAGCAATATTAGTAGCGTTCAGTTGCTTCAAGAGTTCTCCATTCTGAAAAAATTCCAAAATTGCCTCAGTTATATCTTTCCCTACTATCTCCCATGTATCTTTAAAAAAAACACTGCCATAGCCATCAGGCCCTGGACTCTTAATCTTGTCTATACTATACATTGCCAGTTTAACCTCTTTTCTAGAAAAAGGAACTAGTAGCTGCAATTGGTGAACTGATTCTAGAATAGGACCACCCTTCATCACAAATTCTTTTGCTGCCACTCTTGTGGTTACTGTTGTTCCTAGCAAGTCTTTATAATAGTCCACAAAGAGCTGAGCTATCACATCAGGATCAGTCTGCCAGTCTCCATGCATATCTTTTAATTGCGTGGTTGCTAATTTCAATCTTCGATGCTTTATTACTGAGAAGAAATACCTGGAGTTGTCATCTCCCAGTCTTAGCCATGTGACCTTACTTTGTTGCTGGAGGTACATTTCAGCCAGGTAATTCAACTCTTTGAACCTGGTATGACACTCTCTTTCAATCTTTTGCATCTTCAAACTAGATGGATCTGCCTGCAGTTGTTGTTGAGCATGTTTCAACTGCTCTCTACTTTGTTCTGCATCCTTCAACACACAGCTAAACTGCTGGGCATGTAATTTTTTCAAATTTTGTTTCAATATCTTCAACCTTTTAACAACCTGAAACATTTTGCGTCCTTGAACCTGTTTGTTCCAATCAACTTTCACTACTTCTTGGAATTGAGAGTGCTGACTCCATGCATTGCAGTACATAAAGGACCTAGTCTTCCTCCTTCTTCCCGCAGTCAGTATCACTTTAATGGGGCAATGATCACTAACACCCTCAGGTAGGACTATTGCCCTTCTTCCTGATATGATATTCATCCAGTCATCATTTATCAAGGCCCAATCAATTTTTGAAAATACTCTTGCTTCTCTACCTTTATCATTCCATGTGTACTTGTTACCCTGATGGGTGAGTTCAAGTAATCCACATTCTTCTATACATGTCGCAAAGTCAACTACCTCAGCCCATGTAATTGGATTACCCCCAATCCTATCTTCCATGTGAAGTATTGAGTTAAAATCCCCAAGTACTAGCCATGGTTTGCTACAAGAACTTTGCAAATTCACTAGTGTAGACCATAAAGATTTCCTTCCCTCTTTAGTGTTGAAAGCATAGACAAAGGTGATAAAGAAAACTAGTTTCTCAGGCTTGTATTCCACCTCGCAAGTCACAGTTTGAGCTGAAAAATGCATCGGTGAAACCTTATAATAATCAGGTCTCCAACTTACTAAAATCCTTCCATTATAATGATAATCTATATTATTTATACTTCTCCAGCCTCCAAATATAGTCTCTGCAACCTGCTCAATTCTATTCCTCTTTAGTTTAGTTTCTAGTAAGCCAACAAGACCTACATTTTCTCCATTGCAGAGGAGCTTGACCTCCTTCTGCTTATTTGACCCATTAAGGCCCCTTACATTCCAGCTCAAAATACTATCCATCCCCACTACAAGGAATGGGGTTGCTCTCCCCATTTATTCTTTTGCTATGTCCATCTGTCTGACTAGTCTGCTTATTTTTATTTGTCTGAGCCACCTTCTTAGGTATAACCCATATTTCTGCCTGCTTATCTTGTTGCTCAGAAGATAAGCCTGATGTAGCCACCACATCTTGAAGATCATCACCACTCTCAATAGTGTTTTGAGGTAGCACCTCTGTGTCTATACCTGCTATCTCCTGATTTGCATTTTCTTTGTCGTGTCCTTCTTGTTGCTTCTCGCATGGCTTCACTTTCTTCCTACACACATCCACAGCATGTCCATACTTCTTGCAGAATGTGCACGGGGTTGTTCTCCATTCATATACCACTTTTTGTTCAACTACTTGTCCCTTTTCGTTCTTGAAAGTGATGCTATCTGGCAACTTAGCATCCATTCCAACTTCTACCATAAGCCTTGCAAAACTTAAACCAATCTTCCTTTCTGTGCTTTGATCCACCATCAGAGGTTTCCCAATTAAACTCCCCAACTTGCTGAGTCCTTTAGGGCTCCAATATTTAAAATCTAAACCTGGCAGCTTGACCCAGATTGGTACAGTATGCAACTCTTCCCTAGAGAAATCCATTTCAGGGTTCCAAGCCTTCACTATGAATGGCTTACTATCAAAATGGTAAATCCCAACCTGGATTACCTCATTCTTCCCAACCTCTGTGTCAAATCGAACCAAAATTACACCATTTTTTAACATCACTATCCTGTTCAAGCCATACTTCCCCCAAATTCTTTGTATGTATCCTTTGATAACCTCAAAGGGAGGGTGAGCACCCAAAACATAGCATACTACTGAATTCCGCCAATACTCTACCTCAGAGCTAAAATCCTCTAACTCAATTTCAACAAATTTTGATGTACCTTGAGAGGTTGGAGCTACATACTCCAATTTGAACCCAGCATTAACGACCTTTCCAAAATCAAATGTATCCCAAATTGAACTCTGTTTTACCGGCGCAGCATCAAATTCTTCGACTTCATCCGCCCAGGATCGTCTACTAGCGCTCGGAGCAGAGTGCGATGGTGCTATAATTTCTTCCCAGTTTTTTTTTGGACCTCCTTCTGTAATTGCAATTCCCTCACGGATGAATCGATCATCCTATCCTTCAATTTAGCTACCAATTGCGGTGTGTGATCCGTCAATTGCCCTTTCAAAACTACTTGTGAATTTTGACCTCCAATCATGGAGTTTGGAGTTCCTGTTCCATTATCCGACAAGTCTATTGAAGTTAACCGAGTAGTTTGTTTACCACGCTGAGTTACTGCCCTAGCATTTTGTGTCTCCTTCGCCATTATAGCCTTCAAAGATGGACCTCTAACCCTCCTTCCCATGGTGGCGCAGGTTAAGCTAACTTGCACCTGGAGAGAGAAACCATCAGTGAAAAACTTTTGACACGTCTCAAAATTTTAGGAGGACCAATAAATTTTAAAAAAAACTTTTGAGCAGCAATTAGTGTTTGGCCAAACTTTTAAAGTGTTTTTAAGTGTATTTTTCTCAATAGTGTTTTCTTAAAAAGTATTTTTGGGGAGAAGCTAGAAAATAAATAATGTATCTATATATATTTATACTAAATAGCAAGAAAGTCTTGCTTAGATTGTTGCCAAGTGGCAGCCTATAATGAAGTCATGTGTAAGTTTTAGGACAAATTAGTTAAAGTTAAGTGCTAATTAGTTGTTAGTTATTATGTCAATTTAAATTAAAAAATAATTAAATATTTATATTTTAAAAGAAAATATTTTATTTTAAATCTACTACAAACACACAAAATATTTGGTACTACGTCACTTTCTTAAAATTTAAAAATTAAAGATTAAAATTAAAAATTATAAATTAAAGTGTTAACTCACCCAAAAAGAATTTAACTACACAACTTCCTTAAAATTATAATCTATTAAAAATACAAAATAACCAAAAAAAAAAAATGTAAACTCACACAAAAATATGTTTTTTTTCCCTTCATGGTTGTTATTGCCACGCATTCAAGGTGCACTCCCACAGTTTTTGGCCAAAAACATATGGGTGTGTTTGGTATGAAGGAAAATGTTTTCCTAGAAAATATTTTCATGGAAAACAAGTTGGTTTCTTACTTATTTTCTCATGTTTGATTGACGAGTGGAAAACATTTTCCGAAAAATATTTTCTAGTATTTGGTTGGTGAATGAAAAATATTTTCTAGAAAATATTTTTTAGTGTTTGGCTAGAGAGTAGAAATTACTTTTTAGGAAAATAGTTTCTGACCCGAGAACCAACTTCGATAAATGATCTGGGATCCAACCCCGACACTCGAATAGGGACCCAACCCCGACCCCAACTCTCTATCCGAAAATCGATCCCAACTCCCGACCCGAGACCCGACCCTAACTCCCAACCCCGACACCTAACTCTGACTCTCGACCCAAGACCCAACCCCAAAACCTTACTTCCGACACGAGCACCAACCTCGATTCTCAACCCCGACACCCTATCCCGACCCTCAAATCGAGACTCGATCCTGACACTCTATTTGGGAATCGAGCTCGACACCAGATCCCGACTCACAAACTAGGACCCAAACCCGACTCAGGACCTGACCCCAACTACCGACGGATACCCTGAATCGAGACCTGAACCCGACACCCGACTTGAGACCTGGCCCCGACACCCTACTCGGGACCAGACCCATACACCCGACCCGAGATCTGACCCTGACACCCAACTCGGGACCCTACCCCGACACCCAATCGAGACCCGACCATGACACCCGACCCCGATACTTAACTCGGGACTCGACCACGACACCCAACTCTGGACCAAACCCCGACACCTAACCCAAGACCCGACCTTGACCCTGACTCCCAACCCGAGATCGCTACTCCCAACCCGAGACGCTACTCTCGACCCGAGACCTGACCTTGACCCTGACTCCCTACCCGAGATGGTAACTCCCAACCCAAGACCCTGACTCCCGACCTGGGACCCTACTCCCGACCCGAAACCCGGGACCCGACCAGAGATCCGACCTCAACTCCTAACCTGAGACCCGACTCCCAACCCGAGACTGGAACCGAACCTCGAATCTCAACTCAAGACCAGACCCTGGCACCCGACCCGAGACTCGACCCTAACTCCTGATCCGAGATCGGACCTCGACTCCCGACCCAGGACCCGACCCAATACCCAACTCGAGACCCGACCCTAGACCCGGGAATGACCCTAATCTCGATCTGTGACTCGAAACTCGAGACCCAACCTCGGACCCCGAATCTCGACCCGAGACCCGACCTCGACTCCCGATCTCGACTCCCGACTCGAGACCCAACCTTGTCACCCGACCCGAGACCCGAGACCCAACCTCGACACCCGACCAGAAACTCGACCCCAACTTTCGACCCCGACACCTGACCCTGACCCTGACCCTGACCCCCGACCCTGACTCCTGGCCCCGACACTAGACCCGAGACCCACCCTCGATTCTCGACCTGAAACCCGACCCCGAATCCCGAATCCCAACCTGGGACCCGACCCCGACCCCGACTCCCAACCCGAGACCTTACCCAGACATCCGACTCGAGACCCGGGACTGACCCCAAATCCCGATCCAGGACTCGACCCCGTGACCCGATCGGACTCTCGACTCGGGACCTGACTCTGACATCAGACCCGAGACCCAACCTTGACACACGACCCAAGACCAGAGACCCAACCTCTACACCCGATCCGAGATACGACCCCAACTCCCGACCTGAGACCTGACCCTGACTCCTGACTACGACACCCAACCCTGACCCCCAACCCCGAGAATTGACCCCCAGACCCGACCGTGACTCCCGGCCCCGACGCTCGACTCGAGACCCACCCTCGATTCCTGATCCGAGACCCGACCCCTACTCTCGATCCGGCAACCCAACCGCGACTCCCGTCTTGAGACGCGACCCCAACTTCCGAGTCGAGAATCGAGAGTCGGATCCCGTGTTAGTGTCAGAAATCGGTAACTGAAAATAGGATTAGGGTGGAAAGTTGAGGTGTGAGGTTGCAAAAGAGTTTTGGAAAATGTTTTCCTTACTTCTTGAAGGGAAGTCATTTTCCTTCAATTTGAGAAAAATAAATTGATTTGGAAAACATTTTCCAAAAGATTTAAGCCAACCAAACATGAGAAAATTGGAAGAGAATGTTTTCCTTCATACCAAACACATTCATATCCTTGAACGGAATCAGGTGGAGAAACCACAAAATAACAATATATTTACAACTTAAATTTGTTGAGATTTGAAACTAAACATTCTAGATATTATTTATTAGTTGAATAACCGATAGCACTGCTATGTATTGTTGATTCAGAAGTGTATGAACACGTGGATAATTTATGACAAAGCTCCAACTTTGGAGTTGTCAAATTTTTTGAAAAATCTGAAAAAAAATAAAAAAATAACAACTAACACACACGTCCCTTAACCTCTCCATTACTCCCACTAACTTTTTACAAACACACATGTACTATTATACAATTAATTCAAATATATGGGATTAGTTTTACATTTTAAATCATTCAAATACTAATTCAACAAATAAAATATTATTCAAATTTAAGAAAATGGTAGATCTTTTATAAAATAAAGAGTTGAGTATTAATTTGAAGATAGAAGTCCAAAAGTAGAAGACACGCCAATTTAAATTATTTTCTTTCTTATAGTAATTGTTGTATCATCATTTCTTTTTTGAAAAATAACAATTATACTCCCATATCTCAATACAATAGAAAACTTATTTAATGATGACGGTTATGTATATAATCCCATTCTTAAATAAATTTCAAATTGCTTATTAATCATAAAAAGAAAATAACGAACCTAAACTACCCACTAGATAGAAAAATTACCCATTAGATAGGAAAACTACCCACGTCTGCTAGAAAATTTGTGTTTATATTTAAAAAAAAAAACAAAAATGCCCACTATTTTTTAAAAAAATTTGTTCATATTAGATATGAAACTGCCGGATAAAATTTGTAATATAATGATTTGTTTTGAAAGAGTAATAAAAATTGAGATAAAAAAATAAAACTAACTTAAACCACCCCATTCCCTACTTTTTTTCCCCACGTCCTCACCCCACTAAGGTCTAAGCACACACAAACACCCAATCTTCTATCTATAAATTAGTAGTGGTTAATTGTACGGTTACACAAACATTCAAATTCAAATTCAAATAAATAATAATAATAATGTGTTAAATGCATAATTTCTCATTTTCTTTCTTCACTTGAAAAAAACTTCTATGTTGATGATAGCACTCACAATCAATTTCCGCATTCGCATATGAATCCAAGTTTCTTATTCTAACACATTATCGTTTACAGAGATTTTCAGGGCATTTGGTATGGGATGCTTACAGGTATGAAATTCAAATTGGTATACTTCGAACTAATTGGAACAAAGAGGTAAGGCACACATCAAAATTCAAATTGGCCATTATAACAAAGTTTGTTCTTTGTTAATTCTTACTTAGAAAAGATTTATCTTGAGACATCGAAATTTCTCTAAACTAAACTGCCCCATTAAGGCATCAGTATTCTTAAATACATTTGCAGTTTGGCACTACACCCACTGAAGCAAGATATTATGTAGTGTGCATTATGAAAAGATAATGCTTATGTCTTTGACTTTTTTAAAAAAAAATGGATAATGCTTATGTTGCTATATTTGTGTAGAGATCCTAAATCAGGAGGAAGAGTTTGCCTTGCCGCATAGTTATTTCTTGAAGATGAACCTTGCCGCATGTTCATGTGCATAGTCTGAAAGTTGCCATGTTAACATCTAAAAAAAATTATTGCTATTTTTAGTTAGTGAATTGGATAGTTTTTTAAAAAATATATAACAATTTGAATTTCTATTGGAGATAAATATTCTTTTGAAGATAAATTTAATATTTTCTTTGTGTTAGTGCAGGTTTACGGGTAATGAAGTTTCCAAATAACGACGGATATATATATAAGAGAAGTTTGCTTTCCAATTAAGTCAAGTGACGGTATCATAAAAGAAAATATGACATTATTAAGATAAGATCATTATAATAAACATTTTAAATTTTGAATTCTAAGTAGTTAATGTGATTTATGTTTGGGTCAATCTAATGTTTCATACATTTTGGGTGAAAATTTGTTTAAATGATGGGATTTGTTTATTGATGCGCACACTTTTAATTTTTCTTTAAAAATAATGATTATAAATGTGACTTATTCAAACATTTTTCGAGACTTTTGTTTTTGCATTTTTCAAAAAGTTCAACGCTGGTCGAAGTTTCGAAGGTGTATAAACTTTTAACTTCAAACAAAACCCTAATTATATTCAAAATCGTTCGAACACAAAATCAGTAGATAAATTTGATTTTAGAAGATTTTGAACTTGAATTGATTGGTCTTGTATCTAAAACTTAGAACTCAAGGTAATTAGTTGAAATATTTAGAAGATTTTTTAATTTTTTTTTTTTTTTTTTTATGTCTGACACCATTGAAACTCGAATAAATCTCTAATAGAGTTTCCAAATTTTTGATGTATAATTTGATGCTTATTTTGAAGTGGGTGATTCAGACTATTATTCATAGCATCATTGTGAAGTTGCATTTTAATGTTGGAAGACTTTGAAGATGGATTAAGGTAGCTTGGATCGTTATTAAAGCTAGGTTCAATAACGAAGAAGATGATCAATAATATGAAGACAAAAATTACATTTAGAATCATTAACAAATAGGAATCTAAGTTTTTCTTTTCTTAGTATAATGGGTTTTAGGTGGGGCGGTTACGTTTTAAATTTTTGTATTTGTAGTAGGATTCCTAAAATTGAGGTAAGTGATCAGAACTTCCTTTATCAAGAATACAATTCCAAAAAATTTGACCATGGTTTTCTCTAAAATTTTAACAATGTTCTGTGTTTATATTCCAGGCACAACGAAGCAGGAATTTTTCGCACGACTAAAACCATCATTTCCCGAATGAATTAATGGTATGTTTTTCTTTCACATTTGCAATTTTTCATTGGAACAAGGTCCTTATTATTTAGTTAGCATCTCTTCTCAATTGGTATTTTCTTAATGTTGAAAAGGTTATCACATTTTTTATTTTCTACATGTAATATCATCTTATAATGTGTTTTAAAGTATCATTAGTTTCACTTTATCTACTTCATCACCCTACATATTTTTTATGATTTTTTTCTTATCAGGGTAATTGTTAATTTTCTTTCAAATTTAATGTTAATTTATTCTTCTATCTCAATTGATAAACATCAATGGGAATGAAATAAGCTGAAGAAATCTGTTCAAATAATCAAATGAATCTGCCACTGTGTTCTGGTCATTCAAGACGATGCGTAGTGGCAGACGAAGGTGAGCAGTGGTGGAAGCAATAAATCTTTTGGATTAGGGACAGTGGGTCTATAATTGAAAACTGGTGAACTTTGGATGGAGAGACGTCTGTGACAGCTATGGAAGAGATGGAGGTGGTGTTTTCTATGAAGTTGTCGACAATGGTATTCACCAGTAAAGATACGACGGTGATTCACATGCAATGCCGATGCTCTCGATTTCCTTCCCCGATCCCATTTGCCGGTGAATGGTGATCTAGCAGTGGACTGAATATGCTCTATGCCTTTGTGACTGCTATCTTAGCTTTCATCAGTGTATGTATACATATCTAAATCTTTAGAAATTAAATTTTAAGACAATGTCCTATTGTCATTTAATAAAAATATTATTTCATTAAAAGAAAAACAAAATTGAATCCATAGGTGAAGTTATAAAATGAATTGAAATAAATCCTTTTCAATTTTAGTTGAAAGATCATTTTTAGTGTGGCCATGATATTATTACAATATTAGCATTCAATTGATAATAATAACGTTTTCTTTTAGATAGCAAAACATTTTTTAGAGAAAAAAACAAATTCCCTATCTTAACGAATTATAATTATAAATATAATTAAAGTATTATATTTTTCCATATACTACTAATAAGCCACTTGATAATTTTAAAATAACGCTTAAAAAAAAAATTGGGGTTAGGGAGTTATAAACAACATACTCTCCATTCAATTTTATTGATCATTTTTCATTTTACACGGTACCTATAAATCATAAATAATATGCTAATTTTACTAATTTACTCCATCTATATTGATGGATATCAAGATCATTTATTTAAAAAATATCTTAATATTAATGCAATAGGTAAAATGAATTTTTTTAAATTAATTTTATTTTGATTTAGTTAGTGGACATGTAATCTGGAATATGTATTTATAGTAAGATGAGCAACTAAAATGAGATATATGAATATTATATTATTTACTTTTAACATTTTAATGTAATTATTTTACAACCCATGAATTTTGGGAACATTTTAAAGCCCACGTAAATAGAACAATTGTTACACAATCAATAGCTGAGAAGAATCCACGTTCTAACAAATACAAGACATTATCTGTAAAATGTCCTTAAATCTTGAGCGGTTAAGTTTTACCCCTCTTATTTTTATTTTTTTTAAAAAAAAATTAACAAAAAAGAAAAGGATAAAATAAGAAAAAGGCCCTAACAAAAATTAACTAACCTATAAACCAACTCCAAAGCCTCACCCTGCGTAACTTCTCCATTCCCCATTTTCAAAAAAAATAAATATATTAATATAAATAAAAAATGAGTAGTGGGATATATTAAGTAAAAATTTAAATTTTCTGCATTGAACTTAGAAGCAAGTTTGTGCTATAGTATTTAAGTAATCTCCAATATTTAAGTTTTTGATTTTTGGATTATGATTTGAATATCATTTGGAATAAGTGTATTATGTAATTTTTAAAATTTGCATATCTAAGTTTATAAAACTTCACAACCTAAAGATTTGCTAAGTATGCCCAATCAAGATCAAAGAAGGCTTAAAGAATATATAGTTTGCAGAATATTTAAACTTGGTTTATTTATAAAGAAAACCATGATACCCCTAAAAGGCTATAATAATGGCATGGCTCCGACTTACCTCCTACTCCATTAAGTTTGAGATTGGTTGAGTTGAAAAAACAATCATGATTATTCTGGAAGGAATTGTTTCACGTGAGATGGCGAAATTTGTTCATAAAGAATATATGCGTATGATTTGTTATTATTGAGCTACAGATTTTTGTTGGCGTTTTCAAAATGAAAAATAATCTTTTTGAGTTGTGGTTAATTTTTTAAAATTATTTCTAATAGTGATAATTTTCTAAGCTTATACATTCTGCAAAGTAAGTTGAACGGTTAATTTTTCTTTTTCTATAGTTCGAAAATAACTATGTTCTGAATAATGATTAAGTGTACTAAAAGAATAAGCATCGATAACTGAAAAGAATAAAATAAAATTGGAGTCGCGATTGTTTTTGACTTATTTGAAATGAATTCATAGTGCATTTGGTCAAACTTTCTGGAAAGCCAAAAGTGTTTCTTTTTTTTTAAAAAAAAAAAGGTTCTCATTTTTAAAAAGTAAGGGAAGAAAATAATTGCTTAGCTATTTTTCAAAAAATAAAAAATTAGTTTTTCTCCCAAAATCTTTTTTTTTTTTTTGCAAAGCACTTTTGATAAAAATGTACGCTCGAGAAAAATACACTTAAAAGTACTTTGAAAAAGTTTGACCAAAACTAATTACTGCTTAATAGCCTGTTTGACCAATTTTTATTTTTTTTTCAAAAATACTTATTTTTTCTAAAAATTACTTATTTTCAAAGGGTGAGGTGTTTGACCAAGTTTTTGAGAGAAAATAAGTGTCTCTAGGGAGTAACAGAAGCTGTTTTTACGAAGGTAAAACAGTAGTTTTTTCGTAAAAGCACTTATTTGAAAAACACTTTTCAAAATAAATACATTTAAAATCACTTTTAAAAAGTTTGGCCAAATACTAATTGTTGCTCATAGATGTTTTTTAAATTTATTGGCCAAACACAAACTGCTTGTCACTAAAAGAACTTTTTTGAAAAATATTTTTGAAATAACCACTTTTCAAAATAGGCCGATTTTAGAGGCATGGCCAGACAAGCTATAAAAGTGATTTTAAAATTTATTAGTCAAACACAAACTATTTGTCACTAAAAGTAATTTTTTGAAAAACACTTTTTTGAAATTTTTTTAAAATAGACTAATTTTAAAAGTTTGAACAAACAAATTAGTAAAAGAATGAAAATGCATATTTTCTTATCATGCATTAAGAGTGCCTAATCGAAAATAGTATGGCATGATCATAATTGAAATTTTATTGAGTCTCCTCAAATATAACTTTTCTTAAAGACTACCTTAACTTACTATTTTTTGTTGTTAGATGCCTTTAAAAAAACAAGGCAGCTAATAATATTGCTTTTCAAATATTCCTACCATCTTTGAATATGTATACAGTAACACCTCTCTAAATTAATATTGTCGGGGCCATAAAATATTATTATTTTATAGAGATATTATTTAATCAATAATTTAATATTTATTAATTTAAAGAGTGTTTTAGATATTAAATGAAGGTTAATTTTAATTATATCAAAATTATTGTATCTTACTAATTTATGTATCATATTTATTGAATTAATGTAAAAAATAAAATCATTATACATAAAGTATATTGTATCGACACTGTAAAATTCGTTTGGGGATGAGGCATCAAGGAATTTAAATAAACCCACTTGTGAAAACGACATTCATGAAATTGATGTCATGATTAATGATCTCGGTTACCACAATAAAATGGATGTCAATAGCTTGTTGGATTACCCGGGTGAAAATGATACACATTCAGAGGTCCAGAGCTTAGAAGAACTTGTAGATACCATTGGAGAAAACAATGTTGATGATGAAGTTGAAGACGATACAATACATTTGGAACCATTTACGTATAAGGAAACACTTATCACGTCTAGAACTCTTCACAATTTTTTGATGTAGTTCGAGAAGACAACACCGGAACATTTGGATGCAATAAGAAAAGTTAGAGATGAGCTTCAACTAGATTTAAATTTTAATAAAAAAAAAAAACACTATAATCGTATTTCACTAAATTGTCTTAGATATTTTTGTAATTTTAAGGAATTATTAATTTATAATATTAATGGAACCATATATTTATATAGGGGTTTTTCGAAAATATATTATCTTATCGAAATCGATAATTTTTTTCACTGGCCCAAGTTGGAACCGAAAAAAAATATTATCTTAGAAAGTTTATTAATTTATCGAGTATTAACTTAGAGAGGTTTTATTGTACAATAATCATTAAAGTTGAGCTACATCGTCTTATTAAGTTATTCGATACTAAAATATAAACTACTATGTATTGTTTGAAGAAATTGAAGTATTGAAGTAATACAAACTCTATACCATACAAATATTATAGTATGTATTAAGAATGATCCAAAGAAAATTGAGAATAAAATATTTCTAATATAAAATACATAGTTCATATACACACATTTCTATTATTTCTCTTCGCTCTTTTTATTTTGCAACAATCCTCGCATCGACGGGCACGTATACTGGTGTATCTTAAATACCAATTAAGTATCATTTATAAAGGTAAAATAATTATCAAATCCTATTCTTACTTTAGACATGGTAAATAATGAAAACATCGAGACATTATAGAAATCATAAAAATCGCATAGTTCATAGTTGTCAATTCTAGTTAATAGCAATCCAAGAAAGTCATGCATTAGTGTTATAGGCTTATGCCCCCATGTTACGCCGATTTGATAAATTGCAAATCATTACTTATATTTGTTATGAATATGACCTCTAATTATTAATTATTATGCTTAAATAAATTTAAACTATATATCTAGATGATTTGAATAATAACGACAGTCAAAATTCAAAACACTTTAGCTATGGTAGACATCGACATATTGTAGAATCATAAAAATTATGTAGTTCACATGTGCTTTAGAGATTTACGCATTAAAGTTATAGTCTTGCGCCTCTATGTTACACCGATTTTATAACTTATGAATCATTACTTATATTTGCTATTAATATGTCATCTAATTAAGTAATTTTATTAATTATTGTTTTGAAATAAATTTAAATTATATTTAAATATAATTTGAAAATATTTCGATAACGACAATCAAAACTCAAAACGCTTTAGACATAGTAAATATCGACTTATTATAAAAATCATATACAGTCAAACCTCTCTATAGTGACAATATTTGTCCAAAGATTTCATGGCTACTATAGAGAGAAGTTGTTATATATGTATACTGGCATCTGACGTTCAGATCTCATTAGAAAGAGCATGAATATGAAAAAGACAAACATTAATAGTTTTTTCCTCGTGCAGTTATGAAATAACAGATCTGCGCCTTTTAAATACAATTCTTTTCTTTAAATTAGATATTCGTACTTGAAATTTATTATGTACATGACATTAATGATGATTATCATAAATATTCAACTATTTTATTTTGTCCATAATTTATTTCTTACAAAATATTATTACATAATATTTGAGTATGCTGTTATAGAGAGGTAATTTTACAAAAGTGTACCTCTATAATAAACGTCATTATTGTTATAGGTAGAATGTCATAATAGAGAAGTAAAACATAACATGAAAAATCGATTCCGGAGAAAATCAGGCCGCTATAGTGAAATGTCGTTATAACAAGGTGACGTTATAGAGAGGTCTGACTGTAGTTCATATGTTTTGTCCTGTCATGACCTGATTTCGGAGTCATGATGGCACCTACTATGCCCTCCAGTAGGTAAGCCAAGCCTGAGCCCAGAACGACAAGTAATGGGCGCCATGGCGGAAAGACACCATAATATGATAATTTGTGCCCGTAATACACGCACAAACTATAAGGCTATATAAACGGGAGAGAAGTAAACAAAATGAATCCCACGACCTAGTAAGGCCGGTACAAGAGCCACTAGCAAAAGAATAAGAGTACTAAAGTATCAATATACATGTAGTCTCAGAATGAAAGACTGTCCAAAAGTAGAGGAAGGAGAGGGGATCAACTCCGGCTCGAAAAGCTCACCCTATCTCCGGAACCTGTGAATAGCTGGCTAGAATGTCAACGGCTGCGACTAGTACTCGGATCTGCACCAGAAAAGATGCAGAACGGTAGTATGAGTACCAAAACAACGGATACTCAATAGGCATCATCGACCGACTGAGCTAAAGCATAATACAAGTAAGATAAAGGCAGGGATGTAAAGTATATCAATGAAAAAGGGCAAACCTGAAATCAAGCGCTGACATAGGTAAATAATTAAGAAAACATGAATTATCAAAGTTAAAGTAACTAACTATAGCCCAACTAGGCCCCCATAAGCCTAGAGGATACAAACAAGAGAATTAATCCAATCGGACCCCCATTAGCCCTTTGGAAGAAATCAACACATGAAACGATACCACACCTATGAATCCCATTCCGAACCACCACTCGCCGGACTCAAATCGGTCTCAATATACTACCAAATCTCAATAATCCTTAAGTATCATAATGCCGGACTCGAACCGATCTTTAAATAAATATGCCGGACTCAAACCGGTCTTTAAATAAATATGCCAGACTCGAACTGGTCTTTAAATAAATATGCCGGACTTGAACCGGTCTTTAAATAAATATGCCAGACTCGAACTGGTCTTTAAATACATATAATAATAAGGTCATCCCGAGCTATATAGATGTCAAGTAGTCTAAGGTTCAAGATTAAGGGTTATACTATGGAGGACGGACTCCTAAGTCTATAAGGAGCTAGGTGCGATAACCCAACCCAAAGCATCAATTCACTTAAGGAAAGGGGAAATATATCGATTCTACCTCCAAACGGCTCTCAAATCGGCCAAATAATCCAACTTTCTCTAACTAAATAGCCAACCATAAAATCCAACCCCAATACCAGCACAATATATTACTAATACAATGATTAAGCTCAATCTGTAAATAAGGTAAACCTAGCCTACCTGGACGCCGAAGAAAAACCCGATCGAGTCTGCTAAAGTGGAGCTTTTCCTTTCCGAGAAGCCTCCGCACGATGCCACGCTATCAAAATAACAACCTAATCATCAATACGAGAACAACAATACCCATATTGCATATAATTGCATTGGGTCCAAAATTAAGTCGAAAATCTCATGTGGGCCCCACTTACGAAATCGCAAGTTTGAAACCGCCAAAACGTCCCCCAAAGTTCAAGGATCATTTACCCTCACAAATGGGTGAATTTCGAGCATCAAAGCACCCAACAATCAAACCACAAAGCTATCTAGGGTTTTTGGGCCTAAATAGAGAATTTACCAAGAACTAGAACGAAGCTTACCAAGATTTAGACGGGGAAAAGAGGATGTTAACGGACTCTCCAAGTCTCTTCGAACACCCAAGGATTTCCTCTTCTCTCCCACTATCTGTCTAGGGCTTTTGGGCTCTCAACTCTTGGAAAAATATGAGAGAAAAATGGGTGAACTGGAATTTAATGGGGCTGCAGGTACCGCTTAAGCGGCCATTTGACCGCTTAAGCGGTCACCGCTAAAGTGGACCAGCTTCCGCTTAAGCGGACCGGATGGACATGGCTAGCCTCTAAAGCGGTGCCCAAGCCACTAAAGCGTCTTCCACTTAAGCGGCCAAATGCCCGCTTAAGCGGCTGCACCAGCTGAAGCTGCATCAGCTCTTGGCAATATTTTGCCAAGTTTTCGATGGGTCCTCGGGATTTGTTCGGGACCCCGTGAATGCAAACGAACTATGCCACTCCATTGAATTTGGCATTCTGGACTCAATGGAGAAGTCAAAACTTCCATCCGGGGTCGTTTTGATGAAATATGGGTCCCACACCCATAGGGTCATTTTTACTACTTTCCATCCAATAGCCTAAAACGAGTCCGGAAACCTCGGGACCCGGACCAAGGGTCCTCCTAGCCTAAAATCAATGTTTCGGACCTGATGGAATTTTCAAAATTGGCATACGAGGCCGTCTGTCTAATGTTTAGGCCTGGTAGCCAAATTTGAAAAACGTTGATTTCAAAACAGGGAAAAGGCTCTAAAAACCAAAAAAACTGCCCGGTAACTGAACTGTCAGCTCCAGCAAGTCATAAATGACTTGGGGCAGCTATGGAAACACTCTAAACGTCAAGCTAACTTGGAAATGGAGAAAATGACCTGGAGGGTCATTACAATATCCACTACTAAGGGACTTTCGTCCGCGAAAGTAAAAAGGTAAAAGTGTACCTGAAGGCTCAAACAGGTGGGGATACTGGGTCTGCATTTCGCTCTCGATATCCCAAGTAGCCTCCTCAGCTGAACGATGTCTCCACTGGACCTTAACCATTGGAATCTCCCTAGAGCGCAATTTCCTAACATCCCTGGCTAAAATGAGGACTGGCTCCTCTACAAATGCCAACCTCTATCTAACTGAACCGAATACCACCTAAGCACGTGAGTCTCATCTAGGATGTAACGCCGCAACATAGAGACATGGAAAACTGGATGGACGGCTGATAAATCTGGGGGTAACGCCAACTCGTATGCTACCTTCCCAACTGTCCGTAGTATCTCGAATGGTCCAATATACCTGGGGCTGAGCTTACCTTTTCTCCCAAATCTCACCACGCCTTTCATGTGGAGGAAAACCTGGTCACCCACTCCAAACTTCAAGGCACGAAGTCTACGATCGGCGTAACTTTTCTGCCTACTCTTAGCTGCCCTCAATCTATCCTGGATCACTCGTACCTTATCCAAGGACTCCTGCAGTAGGTCAGTACCCCGGGGGATAACCTCTGAAGTCTCAAACCAACCTATTGGGGATCGACAGTGCCTACCATATAACGCCTCAAACGGGGCCATCCTAATACTCGAATGGTAGCTATTATTATAAGCGAACTCCGCCAGAGCTAAGTGCTGCTCCCACTGACCTCCAAAGTCCATCACACATACACAGAGCATATCCTCAAGAACCTGAATGGTCCGCTCGGACTGACCGTCGGTCTGAGGATGGAATGCGGTGCTAAGATCGACATGGGTACCCAACTCTTCCTGACAGGTCCTCCAGAAGCTAGAAGTAAACACCGAGCCTCTATCAGAGATAATGGATACAGGTACCCCGTGAAGGCGAACTATCTCTCGAATATAGATACGGGCTAACCTATCAGCATTAAAAGAGATCTGAATCAGAATAAAATAAGCCAACTTGGTCAACCGATCTACGATGACCCAAATACTGTCAGAACCACGTGAATAACGAGGCAAACCAGTCATGAAATCCATAGTAACCCGCTCCCACTTCCACTCAGGAGTGGGTAGCCTCTGAAGCAATCCACCTGGTCGTTGATGCTCGACCTTTACCTGTTGGCAACAAAGGCAACAAGCAACAAAGTCCGCAACATCTTTCTTCATGCCACTCCACCAGTAATGCTGCCTCAAGTCTCTATACATCTTTGCTGTCCCAGGGTGAATGGAATATATAGAGCTATGAGCCTCTCGCAGTATCAACTGAATCAAGTCTCCAACCCTTGGGACACAAAGGCGACCATCGAACCTCAGAATACCCTCTAAGTCTAGGGTAGCCCGACTGGACTCACCCTTCACCACCTGATCATGCATGCTACAAAGTCTACTATCCTCAAACTGGCGACTCTGGATCTGCTCAAATAAGGTACACTTAGCTTCAACACTCGCAAGGATCCTCCTAGAGTCTGAAATATTGAGCCGAACCAATAGATTGGATAAGAATCGAACGTCTAAAGCCAAAGGTCGTTCTGACACTGAAATAGACGCCAAACTACCAGTGCTTACTGCCTTCTGACTCAAGGCATCCGCTACCACATTCGCCTTGCCCGGATGGTATAGAATAGAGATATCATAGTCCTTCAGCAACTCGATCCATCTACACTGCCTAGAGTTGAGTTCTCTCTGAGTCATAAGGTGCTGAAGACTACGGTGGTCGGTGTAAATCTCACAGCGAACACCATACAAGTAGTGCCTCCAAATCTTAAGCGCAAAGACCACCGCTGCAAACTCTAAATCATGGGTGGGGTAGTTACATTCGTGAATCTTAAGCTGGCTCGATGAATAAGCAATAACTCAGCCCTGTTGCATTATAACACAACCCAAACCGACACCGGAAGCATCACAATAAACTACAAACCCCTGGCCCTCAACAGGAAGGGTCAAAATCGAAGCTGAAGTAAGTAACTCCTTGAGCTTCAGAACACTCCACTCGCAATCATTGGACCACTGGAACATAACTTTCTTTCTAGTCAGCCTGGTCATAGGCGATGCAATAGAAGCAAAGCCCTCAACAAATCGTCGGTAGTAACCTGCTAAACCAATAAAGCTACGAACCTCAGTCGGAGATGTAGGTCTGGCCCAATTACGAATAGCCTCAATCTTTGTTGGATCCACCATAATCCCATCCTTAGACACCACGTGTCCTAGGAATGTAACAGAATCGAGCCAAAACTCACACTTGGAGAATTTGGCATAAAGCCTATGATTTCTCAAAGTCTGGAGCACAATCCTCAAATGTTGCTCTTGCTCCTCCTCGCTCCTCGAATATACAAGAATATCATCAATGAAAACAATAACGAAGGAGTCTAAATAGGGCCTGAAAACTCGATTCATCAAATCCATAAATGCTGCCGGAGCATTTGTCAACCCGAAAGACATCACCAGGAACTCATAACGTCCATATCGAGTCCTGAAGGCTATTTTGGGGATATCCTCGGCCCAGATTCTTAATTGATGGTAACCCGACCGCAAGTCAATTTTTGAGAACACTACCGCACCTTGAAGTTGATTAAATAAATCATCGATACGAGGCATAGGATACTTGTTTTTCATCGTAACCTTATTCAGCTTCCTATAGTCAATACACATATGCATAGAGCCATCCTTTTTCTTCACGAATAATACAGGAGCACCCCAAGGTGATACACTAAGCAGAATAAAACCCTTACTCAAGAGATCCTGAAGATGAGAATTTAGCTCTTTAAGCTCAGCAGGAGCCATGCGATAAGGTGCCATAGTGATAGGTCGGGTGCCTGACTCAAGATCAATAGCAAACTCGATATCACGCTTAGGAGGAATACCAGGCAGGTCAGTAGGAAAAACATCGGTGAACTCACGGACAATAGGAACAGAATCAAGTGAGGGACTCTCAATACTAATATCACGAACATAAGCAAGATAAGACTCGCAATCCCTCGACACCAATCTCGTAGCCCGAACATAAGAAATAATCCCCGTCGGTGTACGGCCAGAAAAACCCTGCCATACCACCGGGGGTATGCCCGGCATGGCTAAGGTAACGGTCTTGGCCAAGCAATCCAAGACCGCATGACAAGGGGATAACCAGTCCATGCCTAGAATCATATCAAAGTCCACCATATCTAATACAATAAGATCAGCCCGAGTATCAAACTCTCGAACGGTCACCATACATGATCTATAAATTCGATCCACTACTAAAGAATCACCCATGGGAGTAGATACACACAATGACACAGATAAAGGTTCCCAAGAAAACTCCAATCGTGGTGCATAATAAGCAGAAATATATGAAAAAGTGGATCCCAGATCAAATAGAACAATAGCCGGCTGACGGCACACCGAAATCATACCTGTAATAACAGCATCCGAAGACTCTATCTTCGGCCTACCAGGTACAACATATAAATGACCTCGCCCGCCGCCTGGCAGGGTGTCTGGCCTACCACCTGTCCTACCTGCCTGAGAACCTCCTCAAAAACCATGGAGACCACCCCTACGACCCTGAACACCACCTCTAGCAGGAGGCGGCATGGATCTGATGGGATGAACACTCTGCGCCGCAGGCGGGATAACCCTACGCTGGGGACATTCTCTGGAGAGATGGTCGAAAAATCCACAAGTAAAGCAAGGACCTGGAATGCCACTTGATCCAGAAGGTCTGACTGATCCAAAATAGCTATCACGGCTAGAAGATCCAGAATGTGTACCACTCGGAGACTGGCCACTGCCCTGGCCGTACGATTCACTGAAACTGGACTGGTCTCCATCAGAAATCTGGGGTGCGGCCTGAACAGGCCTACTAGACTGACCCTGGTGCCTATATGACTGACGTGGAGCGTACCTACTCCGAGAATCTCTGCCTCTGAACTGTGAACCTCTATGGCTCCCACTGAAACTGCCCTAGTGACATGGTCTCTTATCGCTGCCCCCTTGGGCCTCGCGATGCATCCCCTCCACAGTCTGGGCATAATCAGAAATCTCAACAAAAGACCTACCAGCGAAAACCAAACTCTGAGTAGCCATGCGAAGAGGAAGTCTCAGTCCCCTAACATAGCACCGGATCCTCTCATACTCGGTAGGCAAGATTGCGGTAGCATGTCTGGCCAATTCATGAAATCGCACCTCATACTCGAGAACTGTCATCGACCCCTGCTGTAACCCTGTGAACTCGTATCTGAAGCGCCCACGGAGACCGCAGGGCATATACTTCTCCAGAAAGACCTCGGACAACTGGGTCCCTGTCAACGGGGGAAGTTCTGCTGGTCTGGAATCAAACATACCTCTCCATCAATGTCTAGCAGCCAAATCCAATTGAAAAGTAGTATAATCGACTCCACGAGCCTCAACTAGGCCCAAATTACGGAGCCTAATCTCGCAAGCAGCCAAGAACTCAAATGCATCCTCTCCTGGCGCCCCTGTAAACCTCGGAGGAGTCAATCTCAGAAATCTACCCAGGATCTTCTACTCCTCCACAAACATAGCAGGATGGACGACTACTGACTGAGCAACTACCGGCGCTGGGGGAACCTGAACTCTGGGAACCGCAGCTACAGGCTACGCCCCTACTTCCATATCACTCTGATCCGCAGACTGTGCACCATCAGACGGTGCACCACCAACTAATCCCAGCAACTAGACCAAAGCATCTCTGAACAACGATAAAGAAATAAACCCTGGTGGAGTCTGGGATGGCCCCTGGCCCACCAACGGCTGAGGTGACTGAGGCGGTGGAGCAACCTCTGCCTCTGGAGCAATAACTGGGTCTGGGGAAGGCTCTCTATCCGACCCTCCAGCCGGGGCTGTAGCTCTCCCTCGACTACGACCTCTGGGTTGGCCACAGCCTCTAACAGCTTCCCTAGCAGTAGGCTCGGGGTCACCCTCACCCATCGTCGTTGCTCGCATCCTAGCCATCTGTGAAAGAGTGAAACAATAAGAACCTTAGAAACAAACACAGACTCGGCGCACGAAATGAATGAAGAAAGTGAAGTAGTCCTAAGAATGTCCAATAGCCTCCTGAAGATAAGACACGGACGTCATCGTTCCGATCCGCGGGACTCTACTAGACACTTGCTCTTGTACCAACACTACTAGCCAACCTGACTCTGATACCAATTTGTCACGACCCGATTTCGGAGTCATGATGGCACCTACTATGCCCTCCAGTAGGTAAGCCAAGCCTGAGCCCAGAACGACAAGTAATGGACACCATGGCGGAAAGACACCATAATATGATAATTTGTGCCCGTAATACACGCACAAACTATAGGGCTATATAAACGGGAGAGAAGTAAACAAAATGAATCCCACGACCTAGTAAGGCCGGTACAAGAGCCACTAGCAAAAGAATAAGAGTACTAAAGTATCAATATACATGTAGTCTCAGAATGAAAGACTGTCCAAAAGTAGAGGAAGGAGAGGGGATCAACTCCGGCTCGAAAAGCACACCCTATCTCCGGAACCTGTGAATATCTGGCTAGAATGTCAACGGTTGTGACTACTACTCGGATCTGCACCAGAAAAGATGCAGAAGTGTAGTATGAGTATCATCATCGACCGACTGAGCTAAAGCATAATACAAGTAAGATAAAGGAGGGGATGTAAAGTATATCAATGAAAAAGGGCAAACCTGAAATCAAGCGCTGACATAGGTAAATAATTAAGAAAACATGAAGTATCAAAGTTAAAGTAACTAACTATAGACCAACTAGGCCCCCATAAGCCTAGAGGATACAAACAAGAGAACTAATCCAATCGGACCCCCATTAGCCCGTTGGAAGAAATCAACACATGAACCGATACCAGACCTATGAATCCCATTCCAAACCACCACTCGCCGGACTCAAATCGGTCTCGATATACTACCAAATCTCAATAATCCTTAAGTATCAAAATGGCAGACTCGAACCAGTCTTTAAATAAATATGCCAGACTCAAATCGGTATTTAAATAACTATGCCAGACTCGAACCGGTCTTTAAATAAATATGCCGAACTCGAACCGGTCTTTAAATAAATATGCCGGACTCAAACCGGTCTTTAAATAAATATGCCGGACTAGAATCGATCTTTAAATACATATAATAATAAGGTCATCTTGAGCTATATAGATGCCAAGTAGTCTAAGGTTCAAGATTAAGGGTTATACTATGGAGGATGGACTCCTAATTCTATAAGGAGCTAGGTGCGATATTCCAACCCAAAGCATAAATTCACTTAAGGGAAGGGGAAATGGATCGATTCTACCTCCAAACGGCTCTCAAATCGGCCAAATAATCCAACTTTCGCTAACTAAATAGACAACCATAAAATCCAACCCCAATACCAGCACAATATATTACTAATACAATGATTAAGCTTAATCTATAAATAAGGTAAACCTAGCCTACCTGGACGCCGAAGAAAAGCCTGATTGAGTCTGCTAAAGTGGAGCTTTTCCTTTTCGAGAAGCCTCCGAACGATGCCACGCTATCAAAATAACAACATACTCGTCAATACGAGAACAACAATACCCATATTGCATGTAATTGCATTGGGTCTAAAATTAAGCCGAAAATCTCATGCGGGGCTCGCTTACAGAATCGCAAGTTCGAAACCACCAAAACATCCCCCAAAGCTCAAGGATCATTTACCCTCACAAATGGGTGAATTCCGAGCATCAAAGCATCCAACAATCAAACCACAAAGCTATCTAGGGTTTTTGGGCCTAAACAGAGAATTTAACAAGAACTAGAACTAAGCTTACCATGATTTAGACGGGGAAAAAAGGATGTTAACGGACTCTCCAAGTCTTTTCGAACACCCAAGGATTTCCTCTTCTCTCCCACTATCTCTCTAGGGCTTTTGTGCTCTCAACTCTTGGAAAAATTTAAGCGGACCGGCTAGCCCTGGCTAGCTGCTAAAGTGGTTCCCAAGCCACTAAAGTGGTTTCCGCTTAAGCGGCCAAAAGCCCGCTTAAGCGGCTGCGCCAGCTGAAGCTGCATCAGCTCTTGGCAATATTTTGCCAAGTTTCCGACGGGTCCTCGGGATTTGTTCAGGACCCCGTGAACGCAAACGAACTATGCCACTCCATCGAATTTGGCATTCTGGACTCAATGGGGAAGTCAAAACTTCCATCCGGGGTCTTTTTGATGAAATGTGGGTCCCACACCCATAGGGTCATTTTTACTACTTTCCATCCAATAGCCTAAAACGAGTCCGGAAACCTCGGGACCCGAACCAAGGGTCCTCCTAGCCTAAAATAAATGTTCTGGAGCTGATGGAATTTTCAGAATTGGCATACGAGGCCGTCTGTCTGATGTTTAGGCCCGGTAGCCAAATTTGAAAAGCGTTGATTTCAAAACAGGGAAAAGGCTCTAAAAACCAAACGAATTGCCCGGTAACTGAACTGTCAGCTCCAGCAAGTCATAAATGGCTTGGGGAAGCTATGGAAATGCTCGTAATGTCAAGCTAACTAGGAAATGCAAAAAAAATGACCTGGAGGGTCTTTACATGTCCCTTGTTAACAACAACTCAAGATAGTCAAACATTATTGTTGTACTCTTTCGTCCTTCTGTTACGTCGATTTTATAATTTCAAATCATTACTTATTCTGTTATTAATATGACCTCCAATTCAGTAATTTATTAACATTATCTTTAAATAAAATTTAAACTATGTATTTAAATAATTGTTAAATATAATTTGATAATATTTCAATAGAAACATCTTTAAATACATTTATGTAGTGATAGTAGATAGAAATTTGTTAATTCCTAACGTTAATTTGAAATAGTTGTCTCATGTCTTTGTTATTTGACAATTATTAATTTGTCATTAGCTTGATATAAATAAAAAAAATGAATCAAATCGATGATTTTTTATTTTATTCGTTTGATTTGGTTTTAAGAATTTAGAAACCGACTAAATTAGTCTGGTTTTGATTTTAATAAAAAACTGATCCAGATCGAACCATGAACACTCCTAGTGGTGAAATGTTAAAAATATTTTGAATCTTCTTTTGAGAATATATCAATATTAATATTATGTTAGAAAAAGTGTAGTCAGGCCTGATATCAAATCAAATTATGTATTGAAAACCAGCATTTGACATTATTAGAGAATCTATTTGTACAATTTTAAAAAAAATATTAATTGACATCCTTTCTGTTAGGGTTTTTGCCCTGATTTTCTTACCAAATTTGAGTTTTTTTTTTCTTGAAAGGAAAATAAAAGTAATACCATAATTACTTTTACTTTTCCTAAAAGAAAAATATAAAACTCTTCCATATTTGGCTAACCTCTTTCTTGGAGGAAAGAATTTGAACCTCTATAAATAGAAGACGCCTCTTCTCATACCAAAACACAACAGAATTCACAATGTAGTCCTTAAAGAATCTTGTTTAGAAGAATCTTGTTTAGAGGGAGATTTTCTCTCAAATAGTTTTTATGCTTTTTTAAATTAGTTTCAATATGTAGGCCAATTGGCCAAACCATATTCAATAATATGTTTTAGTTTAATTTTCTCTGTCATTTGATTTATCGTATCTATGGTTTGCAACTATTAGCTTCCGCATGACGCCCTCTCGATTTTTGAACCCAACAAGTGGTATCAGAGCCTATGGTTCAAAGGTCCTATGGTTCAGATTGAGGATAAGTTAAGATGAAAGTTAGAACCAATTTGATGATAATGAAGATAAATGTCCAAAAAACTACATGTGGAGAAGAAGTTTCAAACAAATTTTCAAAAATCCTGCTGCTAATCCATCTTTAAAACCAAAATCAATTTTCAACCCATACTTGCTTTAACTCATGGGCTCCAACTTTCAACCCTCGCTAACTTTTATGCTTGGGCTCCTTTCAACTCATGCATATACTTTTAACGCATGAGATCCACTTTTAACCTGTGCTCACTTTCAATGCACAAGGCTCCACTTTCAATCCTGTTCACCTATAACACAGGGCTCCACTAATATTAACCCATGCTTTTATTTTTAACTCATAGGGCTCCAAATTTTAACCCATATCAACTTTTAATCATGGTAAGTAACAGTGATATATGAAGATTGTGTGAAGAAGGAAGATCAAGATTATTTTGTCAAGAAAATCAAGCCAAAAAGGAGAGATTTGTTAGGGTTTTTGCCCTGATTTTCTTACCAAATTTGAGTTTTATTTTTCTTGAAAGGAAAATAAAAGTAATACCATAATTACTTTTACTTTTCCTAAAAGGAAAATATAAAACTCTTCCATATTTGACTAACCTCTTTTTTGGAGGAAAGAATTTGAACCTCTATAAATAGAAGACCCCTCTTCTCATACCAAAACACAACATAATTCACAATGTAGTCTTTAAAGAGTTTTGTTTAGAAGGAGATTTTCTCTCAAATAGTATTTATGCTTTTTTGAATTAGTTTCAATATGTAGGCCAATTGGCCAAACCATATTCAATAATATGTTTTAGTTTAATTTTCTTTGTCATCTGATTTATCGTATCTTTGGTTTGCAACTATTAACTTCCGCATGACGCCCTCTCGATTTTCGAACCCAACACTTTCTTTCTAGAATTGCATATTACAATTGTACTGTGTTACTAAAAAAATAAATATTTGTAGTTCAAATATTATCAAATAAAAATAATATTGTATCACAATGAATATTTATAATTTCATTTGAATTGAGTAAATTAAAGAATTATTTTTGGATCGATCAAGAAATAAAACTGAAAAGTGGATTAATTAATTAGCAATCAAAAAACAAATTTGAAAACAAATATTATGACCAAGTCATAATTCAGAATTTAAACATAGAAAGTTGAATGACATATTCATCTTTTATTTATCGACTCCACTTACAAAATCATTAAGGTTAGTTTATTACTTTATTTTAAATTTCATTCATAGATTCAAGGAGAGGTACCTTGGTGTATGTTATTTGCGGACGATGTAGTGCTTATTGACGAGTCCCGGGGAGGAGTTAATGATAAGTTGGAGGTTTGGAGACAGACGTTAGAGTCTAAAGGATTTAGGCTGAGCAGAACCAAGACGGAGTACTTGGAGTGTAAGTTCAGTGCGGTGTCGCAGGAGGATGACGTGGTAGTGAAGCTGGACTCCCAGGCGATTCAGGGGAGGGGTAGTTTCAGGTATCTGGGGTCTATGATTCAGGGTGATGGCGAGATTGACGAGGATGTCACGCACCGTATTGGTGCAGGATGGTTGAAGTGGAGGCTAGCTTCGGGAGTTTTGTGCGATAAGAAGGTGCCTCTGAAGCTTAAGGGTAAGTTTTACAGAGTGGCCGTCCGTCCGGCTATGTTGTATGGCGCGGAGTGTTGGCCAGTTAAAAACTCCCACATGCAAAAGTTGAAGGTAGCAGAGATGAGGATGTTGCGTTGGATGTGTGGACTGACCAGGAGTGATAGGGTCAGAAATGAGACTATTTGAGAGAAGTTGGGAGTGGCGTCGGTGGAAGACAAGATCCGAGAAGTGAGGTTACGATGGTTCGGGCATATAGTGAGGAGGTGTACGGAGGCTCCAGTGCGTAGGTGTGAGAGGCTGGCGGGGGATGGTTTTAGGCGGGGTAGAGGTAGGCCGAAAAAGTATTGGAGGGAGGTGATTAGGCATGACATGGAGCAGTTAGAGCTTACAGAGGACATGACCCTTGATAGGAAGGTGTGGAGGGCGCGGATTAGGGTAGAGGGTTAGGGGGTAGGAAGGCTTAGATATTAGTAGGTAGGACTGTTTGAAGGAATGTTTGTTGGTATATGCGCCCGTTGCTTTGTTTGGCAGACTCTTGTTCGCGTGCTTTTGGTAATGTTTGTTATTCCCAAATTAATTGCATGTAGTACTACTCGGTGGGTGTCTTATCTCTTGTAGCACTTATTTCGTGTGTGATCTCCTTTTATCTCCTTGTGTGTTTGTTCTTATGTTTTCTCTGGCATGGTTTTGCGGTTCTGAGCCGGGGGTCTATCGGAAACAGCCTCTCTACTTCATCTGAGGTAGTGGTATGGACTGCGTACACTTTACCCTCCCCAGACCCCACCTGGTGGGAATACGCTGGGTATGTTGTTGTTGTTGTTGTTGTATAGCGTTTTAAATTCAAAATAATTCATTTTGAATTGAATGATATCGTTTTTAATTTAAAATTTTAATCCTCTGTTTAGTTGACTAATATAGAGGAATATAAAATGTAGATTTAAAAATAATATATATATATATATATATATATATATATATCTACATCTACAATATATTAAAAGTGCGAAGACCCTTAGAAAAGTGATTCGAATTTTTGGCCCTTCATTAAATTACTCTGCAATAGACAAAATCGTCTTTTCATCTTTTTCCTTCAATTATTATATTTTTAAATTAAGGACTCTTAAAATATATGGAAAGAACCTGATAAAATAAATATATGGAAAGAAATTAAGAGTCCGTCCTAAAATATATGGAAAGAAATTAAAAGTCCTAAAATATAGGTAAAGAATCACATTATTTTAAATACATAGGTTTGAAATATACTTCCAAACCCATAGAATCCAAGATCTTTTTCATCTTTTTCCACGTTTCTTTGTTGCAAATATGAGCTTTTCTCTTTGGGGTTTTTAAGCTCGTGTCTGATGCCTTTTTTTTTAAAAATAAAAATATTTCTAAATAATTTCGTATTCTTTTGTTGTTGGTTTAAATTAGGTTTAACAAATTGAAGATCCTTTAACTTTTAAGATGGATTTTTTTTTCATAGTCTAAATTTTTTTGCATTCGCCTCCGTACATAGGTCATTATTGATTGATTCTTTAATATTTTTGTACAGATGAAGGAAGATTTATGTGGAGTGTGCAAACGAGACTTCGTGCCGATTACGAGCGAATTTAACTTATGTTTTTTCTGTTCTAAATTTTCTTTATTATTCATATTAATTCTATTTCTTATTAAGGCGTAATTCAAGTTAATACTCTTTTGTCGGAATCATACTTACATAAAAGAAACTATTGAAAGAAAAAGAAAGTGAAAATTGTTTTCTCATCACAATTCAAAAGAGTTATTCGTTGATTTAAATATATTTGTGATTTATAATGATAACAAACAAATCATAGTGCCAAACAAGTATTAAAGAAAGTCATTAGTTGGCTACGAAGATAAAACAAAATGGGGATTAGAGATTTCATGAGTTAGCAAACTAAATTTATAACTTCTCCCATTCTTCCATCAGGTTCGTAGAGATGGGCGCTAGGGATAAATTGAATTGCTTAATTTATGTTTTAGTGTCGTCATCAAGACTCTAAAACATATTTTTCCTTTCAAGATATAATATTAAATAATTGAAATTTCACTTTATTATTTTTGTTTCAATTTATTTGTCCATATATTTGTTTCATAATTTATAATTGTTAGCCTTGGATTAGAAGACGCAGGGCATGGAATATGATTTTACTCGCTTTGATGTGGGTGATATGGAAAGAGAGAAATAGGAGATCTTTTGAAAGATAAGCTTTTCTCAATCAAGAAATTAGTCTTAAGTGACTTTAAATGGATTTGATTCATAATAGCAGATTTTTTAAGGCGGATCAAGTATATTGTTTGATGTAAACGATAACAATTTATTCTTTTATTACATTTGTTATTAACGTAATACACACGTGCAAAACACCTACACTTGACTAGTATATATATATATATATATATATGTTATTCTAAAAAAACTGAATATACATTGAAAGTTAAAGTATTTGAATTGGGACAAAACATTAAATTTCAATCCAAATAAGTGATAAAGATATTTGAGAAAATTTAAATTCGAAGTGAAAGATAAATTTATGTATATTGTATAAAAAGGAGAGTAGTCGCATAATATACCTCAATAATTCTTTTTATTTTAAGTAAATATATAGTTTTTTAATTAAATAAACAGTATAATTTAACAGTATAATTTACTATACATATAAAATACCCAAGGTATGTAGAAATATTTTTTATTCATTAACTTGTTCTTGTATAAATCAATTTTAGTTGTTCAATGAATTTCGGGAATATGAAAAAATTACTGCATTTATTAGTATAATTTGGAGGGTATTTTAATATCAAGAACAAGAAGAATAAGAAAAGAACAACAAGAGCAATATAGAAGACAAGAAGAACAATATTATAAGGTAACTTTCTTTCAAGTGTATCAAACATCATCCTCAAATCCCCTATTTATAGCATTACATTGAGGAACTTAAAGGGGTGTCATAAACATGACATTTAACTCAAGAGAATGTGGGGAAGGTTATGGGATTATGGAAGAATAAAGAAGAGGCGGTGGAGGTGCGGGAGTTACTACACTTAAAGGAGGAGTTACGCATAGGTGTTATGGACCTTATGGTCATCCACAATTACTATCATTTACAACACTCCCCCTTGGATGACCATTGACATAATACACATTGTTTCCTGCCTCGTTAAAAACCTTACCAGGAAAACCCATTGGGACAAAACCTAGGCTAAGGGAAAAAGAGTGCAGTGCGTACTTTACTCCCCCTGATTTAAACATCGTTTCATTTCTCGAAGACGAGGCATCCCAATCTTGAATACCAGCTTCTCAAATGTTGAGGTTGGTAATGCTTTAGTGAACAGATCCGCCAATTATCGACGGAATGAATTTGTTGAACATCTATTTCACCTTTCTTCTCAAGATCATGAGTGAAAAAGAATTTTGGTGAAATGTGTTTTGTTCTGTCTCCTTTAATGTAACCTCCCTTCAACTGAGCTATACATGCAGCATTGTCTTCATACAATATAGTTGGAATATCCTTATTCAAAGGAAATCCACACATTTCCTGAATATGTTGAGTCATTGATATCAACCAAACACACTCCCGACTTGCTTCATGAATGGCAATAATTTTTACATGATTTGAAGAAGTTGCAGCTAATATTTGCTTCATTGAGCGCCATGATATAGCTGTGCCTCCATATGTAAACAAATAGCCCATTTGAGACCGAGCCTTTTGTGGATCAGACAAGTATCCTGCATCTACATAGCCAATCATTTCTGACTTGGATTCATTTGAATAAAATAATCCCAAGTCAATGGTTCCCCGAAGATATCTGAATATATATTTGACACCATTCCAATGTCTTTTTGTTGGGGAAGAGCTGAATCTTGCCAATAAACTTACCGCAAAACAAATATCTGGTCTAGTATTATTGGCAAGATACATTATTGCCCCGATTACACTAAGATATGGAGTTTCATCACCAAGAAGCTCTTCATCATTTTCTTGAGGTCGAAATGGATCTTTATTTATGTCAAGCGATCTCACAACCATTGGGGTATTCAACGGATGTGATTTATCCATGTAAAATCATTTTAAAACCTTTTCAGTATATGTTGATTGATGGATAAAAATTCCTTTTGTCAAATGCTCAATCTGTAGGCCAAGACAAAATTTAGTCTTTCCTGGATCTTTCATTTCAAATTCTTTCTTCAAACACTCAACAGTTTTTGAAAGCTCTTTAGGAGTGCCAATGATATTCAAGTCATCAACATACACAACTATTATAGCAAATTTAGATCCAGACCTTCTTATAAAAACACAAGGGAAAATAGGGTCATTTTTGTACCCTTCCTTTAGCAAATATTCTCTAAGACGATTGTACCACATCCGCCCTGATTGTTTCAATCCGTATAAGGATTTCTGAAGCTTTATTGAACAAGTTTCTTGCGAAATTTTATATGTTTCAGGCACTTTGAATGCTTCTGGGATTTTCATAAAAATTTCGCTGTCCAATGAGCCATACAAATATGCCGTGACAACATCCATTAGGCGCATATCAAGCTTTTCATGAACTGCCAGATTTATTACGTACCTGAAGGTAATTCCATCCACCACAGGAGAATATGTCTCCGCATAGTCAATGCCAGGTCTTTGCGAAAAATCTTGTGCCACAAGTCGTGCTTTATATCTTACGACTTCACCTTTTTCATTTCGTTTTCTTACAAAAACCCATTTGTACCCCACTAGCTTGACACCTTCAAGTGTTCGGACTATTGGTCTGAAAACTTCACGTTTTTCAAGTGAAGTCAATTCCCCTTGAATTGCATCCTTCCATTTTAACCAATCATTTCTCTGTCTACATTCATTGACAGATTTTGGTTCCAAATCCTCATCTTGTTGCATTATTTCAGTAGCAACATTGTAAGCAAAAATATTGTCAACCACAATATTATTTCGGTTCCATCTTTTTCTCGTCGAGACATAACTTATTGAGATTTCTTCATTCTCATTATTTTCAAGTATTTGAACCTCCTCGGTGGTCTTATCATTTTTTATGTCTTGAGGCTCTTTTTGAGCAATTGCCACTATATCATGATCATTTTGATCATTTATTCCTTTTCTTTTTCGAGGATTTTTATCCTTGGAACCAATTAGTCTACCACGTTTCAAACGTGGCCTAGATTCATTTGCATTAACACTTTGTCCTACCGGGACATCAACTTGAACTGGAGCATTTGCAGCTGGAATATAAGATATAGTAACCCTTGGAAGGTTAGTAAATGCATCTGGCAGTTGATTTGCAACATTTTGCAAATAAATCATCTTTTGAACTTCTTGCTCACATAGATTTGTTCGAGGATCTAAATGAGCTAGTGATAATGCATTTCAATCTATCTTCTTATACAATTGCTTATGTTCTCCCCCTAATGTCGAGTATACTGATTCATTAAAATGACAATTAACAAACCTTGCCGTAAATAAATCTCCAGTCATAGGTTCCAAATATTTTATAATAGATGGAGACTTATACCCAATATATATTCCCAGCCTTCTTTGGGGACCCATCTTTGTGCGTTGTGGTGGAGCAATTGGAACATATACCGCACACCCAAAAATTCTGAGATGAGAAATATTTGGCTTCTGACCAAAAGCCAATTGTAATGGGGAGAATTCATGATAACTGATTGGCCTTATGCGCACCAGTGCTGCTGCATGCAAAATAGCATGCCCCCATATTGAAATAGGAAGTTTTGTCCTCATTAACATTGGTCTAGCTATCAATTGAAGGCGTTTAATCAATGATTCTGCTAGACCATTTTGAGTATGAACATGGGCAACCGGATGTTCAACTTTTATCCCAATAGACATACAATAATCATTAAAGGACTGAGATGTAAACTCACCAGCATTATCAAGACAGATAGTCTTTATTGCATAATCTGGAAATTGTGCTTTTAATCTTATTATTTGAGCCAACAATCTCACAAAGGCTATATTACGAGTTGATAATAAGCACACATGTGACCATCTTGTAGATGCATCTATCAAGACCATATAATATTTAAAAGGTCCACATGAAGGATGAATTGGTCCAAATATATCACCCTGTATACGTTCCAGAAATGCAGGGGATTCAACCCCAACCTTAGTTGCTGATGGTTTAATAAACAACTTTCCCTGAGAATAAGCAACACAAAAGAATTCTTTTGATTGAAGAATATTTTGATTCTTTAAATTATGCCCATGCGAATTCTCAATAATTCTGCGCATCATATTAAAACCGGGATGACCCAACCGGTCATGCCAAATGATAAAATCATTGGAACCTGTAAACCTTTTATTTACTACGACATGTGATTCAACCATACCAATTCTTGTATGGTATAACCCAGAAGAAAGTGCGGGTAATTTTTCATGCACATTTTTTTTTTTTTTGATTTTATTGTAGTAATATAAAGGTATTCAACCTTTCCTTCGTTTGCAGTCTCATTGTGATAGCCATTTTGCCGAATAACTTTGAAACTTAACAAGTTTCTTTGAGACTTACTACAATATAATGCATTATCAATGACCACTATTGTTCCCCCAGGTAGTAATAAGGTTACTCTTCCAGAGCCCTCAATTAATTTTGTACTACCGGATATTGTACTAACATAGGACCTTTTCATAATCAAATTAGAGAAATATTTTGTTTCTCTTAATATAGTGTGAGTTGTAGCACTATCAAGAAGACACATATCTCCATTACTCATCTTGGATCCAATTGAAGATTGGGGAAATTTTATTTATCTTCATAAAAGAAAAATACATCATAAGAAATGTGAAATCTAATCAACCTTGCAAGAAAACTTAAATACTTTTTTCTGAAAATAAAAACAACATAAGGTAAAACTAGATAATAATTATTAAAAAAAAAACATAAACAAAACAACATAATTTATTTCCCCAATAAATTGATCAAACTTCAGTTTTGATCTCCAAAAAAATCTTCATCTTCCAAATGAGTAATATCATCAAGACCATCAAAATCATCATCTTTCAAAGCCAAATTTGTCTCGGCATCATCATCATATTTTTGTGAAGGTCCTGCCTCAACACCATTTTTAAAAGTCAAGTGTGACTCCATTCGGACATTAGAAGAGGCACCACCCTTATTTTCTTTTCTTTTGAAAGAATTTTGATAAAGCCTAGCAAAATGCTCATGTGCCCGACATTCATTCTTCTAATGACCTTTCATGCCACAACGATGACAAACACCTCTTGAAGGATTGTTTTGAGAACTCATTTGGTTCTCCCTCTTATAGGTACCACCATCACGACGATTATTATATCGTCCCCTGCCATTGCGACGTCCTCGCACATTATTTTGACCCCGATTTTGCCTTCTTTCAGGCTGGTCATGTACTTCTGCCTCATTTGCTTCCGGTAATGGAGCTGCTCCAGTGGGACGAGATTTATGATTTTTCTTTAAAAGGGCATTATGTTGCTCAGCCACCAGAAGGCATGAGATCAATTCAGAATATTTCTGAAAGCCCTTTTCACGATATTGCTACTGCAATATCACATTTGAGGCATGAAAAGTAGTAAGTGTCTTTTCCATCATATCCTCATCATTAATAGTTTCCCCACATAATTTCAATTGGGAAGCAATCTTGAATACAACAGAATTATATTCTACCACGGTTTTAAAATCTTGAAATCGTAAGTGCATCCACTCGTAACGAGCTCTTGGCAATACCGTGGCCTTTAGGTAGTCATACCTTTCCTTTAAATCAGTCCACAGTTCAAGTGGATCTTTCACTGTCAAGTATTCAACCTTCAATCCTTCATCCAGATGATGCCGAAGAAAAATCATAGACTTGGCCTTATCCTGACTCGACGCTGCATTATCTTGGGTAATGGTAGCATCAAGACGTTTAGCAGCTAGGTGGATTTCAGCGTCGAGAACCTATGACAGGTAATTTTTTCCGGAGATATCAAGTTCCACAAACTCAAGTTTTGATAAATTTGACATGATGAAAACTATCATAAAAAATAATTTAGTTAGATAAAAATACAATAACATAATCTGAAAAACAGTAGCTTTTTTATTATCGAAAGGAACAATTGACAAAAGAAACTTACGGTATAGATTTTTCTTACAAAGAAAAATAGTAACTTAAATGGCGTGACTCACATAAGGTTGGAAACCAGATAACAGTGAATAACAATGAAACACACATTAGATTTAATAGAATCTTTAATCACTCACTAGAAATTGAGAATAATATATGAAAAAGTATATAAAATCTTTTCTGTTAACACTAGACAAATATAACATACTATATTTGTCCTTTATCATACTGCATAAGCACTGAAAACATTAAAATTAGTTAATCGAATAACTGCTCATTAGACAGAACATTAGTGCAAATATATATTTGTATTTAGAATCCGAAGATAAACATAATTTTTATATTATAGTAGCATACCTTGTAAGAAACTTCGTGCTAATAACGTATTTTAATATCAAGAACAAGAAGAACAAGAAGAACAAGAGCAATATAGAAGACAAGAAGAACAATATTATAAGGTAACTTTCTTTCAAGTGTATCAAACATCATCCTCAAATCCTCTATTTATAGCATTACATTGAGGAACTTAAAGGGGTGTCATAAACATGACATTTAACTCAAGAGAATGTGGGGAAGGTTATGGGATTATGGAAGAATAAAGAAGAGGTGGTGGAGGTGTGGGAGTTACTACACTTAAAGGAGGAGTTACACATAGGTGTTATGGACCTTATGGTCATCTACAATTACTATCATTTACAACAGAGGGAAAATTATTGGGGAAACATGATAAAATCGAAAATAAGGTTATGTAAGTCTTTTCACAATTGTGGTCAAATTTGGGCCAAAAAATTGTGGTCATTTAGCACTTCTCAATTAGTAATTATTTTCGATTATATCCTTATATTAAAAAACTATTTCTTAAAAGTGCTCAATTTTCAAAAATCATCTAATAAATAGGAAAAACTTGGTAAATGATACCTTGTATTTATTTGTTTTATTTTTTAATGGCCACTTATTTTGAGACGGAGAGAATATATACAAGATTTCTCTTTCCTAAATAGAGGCAATTGAACGAAATTCTACAAGAACAAATTCTCGGTGAAGGATGCTTTTTTCTACTCATGCTTCATACAGGTATCAGGAGCGAAGCTAGAGTGTCTACTAATTTTAAAAAGATTAGAATCCTAAATCCATATGTGTAGGTGATAAATAAGCGGGTTGGATTGAATTTGGGTTGATCAAGATGGACTGAGTTAATAAATGGACAGGTAAATTCAAAAGTTACTTAGACTAAAATGCGAGCCAAAACCTAACCCGATTAATTTTTACAAAGTCTTAATTGTTTTATTTATTCCTTTATATTTTTTTAGTACCTAATAAAATTACGTATTATTTTTCTTTATTATGGCTATATATAACATATCAAATAAAAATGTCTTTTTAAATTTTGACAAGATTTCTCGTTAATCACTTTGGTCTAAATATCAACCCAAATTTTGATGGACTGAACTAATAAATAATTAGATTTAAACTTGGATGAATTGGACGAATTACAATTTGATGGTCTGATTTTACCACTTTTATCCCTAAGCTTCAAATCCTAGCCCGCCTCTGATTGGTGCATACTAATTGGTACAATTTGAACCTCACAAGTTATATTTTGTGTTTTTTAATTGATTTTTAAATTTACAATTTTCTTGGAAAAGTTCCCCTAATTATGCTAATAACAAAATATTAATTATAATCAAATGAGCAATTTTATTTTTGAAAGAAGAAATACTGTTAAATATGCTAATTGATTACACGCAAAAATGTGTTTGTGATATAATGATCTACTGGAATTCATAAGGCATGTCATCAGTTGAGCCATTGTACATAAAAGAGTACTCCATTATTGTTGAACTTGAACCAATTCTATTATTTGCCAACCAATTTTCTACATCAATCTTAATAGAATAATCTGGATCGTCAAATTGATAATCATCGATAGTAAAAGGTCGATTATCCATCTCCGTGCGCACTGAATTCACATCACTTGGAATGTTTGCTTGAAGGAAGTTGTTGTAATCGGTAAAAGGATTCACATAAGAAATAGGCCACGAAGAAGTAAATTAGTTCATCAAGTTGAAGTTGTTCATGAACTCGGGGTAGTCCCATATTTCTTATTGAGAAAGTACCGAGGAGCTTTCAATAGTTAAATCTTAAACATCCGTGCTCTTCAAAAAGTCGGCTTTTCCTTTTGCATTCTTCATTATTTTCTGAAGAACGCAAGCAAGATTTTGTGGTTCTTTCTCAGATAAATAGTCATCTTGCATCTCAACTGGGGTACTTTTCTGCTTTGATCTCAACCTTTTTCTTTTGATTTTAGAAGAAACTAGACAAGGTCTTATCCTTTTTGCTCCGGTCTTCGAGTGATTGATTTTCGTAGAGATTTATTAGCTCTTGAACTTCTTTTGGATCATCCGATCAGATTTGATCATGTTGAGAAATAACTGTAAAATATTTTAATATATTTGATGGATATGACAAAGTAAAAATAACTTTGTGTGAACCCCACTTGTCCACGTGGCCCACTTAGAGGCCAAGAATTTTGCTTGATGGGTAATAATTCATGTGAAATTTTTGCCCAAGTAAAAACTAAATTTTTTAAATGGTTTCCACCGACTTAAATGTCTATATATAGCCATCACTTTGCAGCCAATTGAGAACATAACGAACCAACACCTCTTTCTTTTCCTTTTCTCGAATCTTACATTCACTCTCTTCTTTGTCTACTTTCTCATTCTAGCTATTTTATTATTTTCCTTCTTATCTGCTTTTATTTTCTAATTATTAAAACTTGTTTGTTTTATAATTAATTTTGCTGATTCCTGTATCCTCTAATTAATTAGGGAAGATTTATTTAATTCTAAGCTAATTAAGGAAGACTTATTTAATTCTAAGTATCCTCAAATTAATTAGGGAAAATTTGTTTAATCTTGGGGACTTATTTAATTCTAAGTATCCTCTAATTAATTAGGGAAGATTTGTTTAATCCTGGAGAAATATTTCACACTATAAAAATAGTTTCTTAGGACAGTGTCTAGCATGACTCAAGTATATTTATATATTATACTTATAAATATTATAGTAGTAGTGTTTTGATTTAATTTTCGGTATTATTATTTTATTAGTATTATTATTGTTAAATTATTATTTTGCTACTAACAAAATAATATTACTTTTGTTATATTTTGTATTGTTTTCCAACAATCTAAGAAACTATGGCAAGTAATACTACTCCCTCCATTCGCTTTTACTTGTCACTATTTTTCTAATTGAATTTCCATTTTTACTTGTCACTTTTGACATATCAAGAAAAAACAAAAGAATTTTTCCTATTTTACCCTTAGCATTAATTGCTTATTCTCCAAACCATTTATAAGACGTATTACTCTAAACATCAATTAATAGGGGTAGCATGGTAAAATAGTCATATCAATAATTATTTTCTTAATGAATGTGCTATGTCAAAAAGTGACAAGTAAAAGCAAACGGAGGGAGTACTAATTCTGAAACCAATACCAATACTATCCCTACTACTCCCGTTTTAGTTGGTTTACCATATGCTAAACCATTTCATGACGTATCAAATATTGAAATTTTTGCTAACGAAAATTTCAAATGATGGCAAGAACGCGTTTTCTCACTACTTGATGTGGCCCATACTTTGCTACATCTATAACCTGGAGCAGACGTTGATAACAAAATTCTGGAATCATGGCAATCCACCAATAAGGTATGCCGTCATACTATATTACAAACTATTTCTAACGAACTGTTTGATGTATACTGTAGTTGCAAGGATGCAAAAGTTATTTGAGAAGCCTTAATCAAAAAGTTCACCGCTGAAGATGTTACCAAACAAAAGTTTGTAGTCGGTAGGTATTATCAATGGTAGATGAGTGACAGAAAGGAGATGAAAATTCAAATCAATGAATATCAAAAATTTCAAGAAGATCTGAAGGCCGAGGGAATTTCTCTACCAGAAAAATTTGTTGTCGGGGTGTTGATCGAAAAGTTGTCAGACTCGTGAAATGATTACAAAAATAGCTTAAAGCATAAGCAAACAAATTTCACTATTGAGGAGATAGTGACTCACATTTTAATTGTAGACACCAATAGAAAGGAGTCATCTAAAGCAAAAAAGCTAGCACTCAAGGCAAACTTAGTGCAAGGCCAAAACAACAACAACAAAAGGTATGATAATAAGTCTCAAGGTTACAAGCCTAATAATCCCAATTTTAAGAAAAAGAAAGGTTCTTGTTTTATTGGTGGAAAACTAGGTCATCATGCCGCACAATGCAAAAAGAGAATAAGAAATGACAAAGAAAATGGTTACCCACCTAAAGCTAACTTAGCTGAAGGGGATGATATTATTGCAACTGTCATTTTTCAAGCGAATATTATAGCACATGAAAAAGAATGGGCGATAGACTCTAGGCCTACTCGGCACATCTGTGCAAATCGAGAAGCATTTGCCTCCTATAAATCAATCAGGGATGACAGTGAAGTGGTATACCTTGGAGACTCAAGAACTACTAAAGTCTTGGGTAAGGCTAAAGTTCTCCTGAAACTCACTTCGAGAAATTTTTTAGCCCTCGTGGATGTGCTACATGTTCCTACAATGCGGGCATACCTGATTTCTATAGCTTTGCTAAACAAAGATGGACTGAAAGTGTCATTTGTATCTGATAAGATAATATTGACAAAAAATAATGTATTTGTGGGAAAAGGCTATTATAACCTGGGACTTTTTGTGCTCAGTGTTTTTAATGTTATTAAGGAAAAAACATCTACTTCTACTTATATGATTAAGTCTATTTCTTTATGGCATGCTAGATTAGGACATGTTAATTACTTGTACATAAAGAATATGCAATCACTTGTTTTAGTATATCTGGCTTAAACTCAAATAATGTCGATAAGTGTGAAATATGTGCTGAAGCTAAAATTACTAAAAAGTCTTGTTTTTCAGTTAATAGAGAAACAGAATTATTGTCTTTAATTCATCTTGATTTAGGTGATTTACAACAAACTATGACTAGAGGTGGTAAAAGATATTATGTGACTTTTATTGATGATTTTTCTAGATTTACTAAGTTATATTTACTTAGAAATAAAGATGATGATTTTATTTTCTATAAAACTGAAGTTTAAAATTAGCTTAATAGAAAAATCAAGAGAATTAGATCAGATAGAGGTGGAGAATTTGTATCTTTAAATGCTTTTTTATGAAAAAGAATGAATTATTCGTGAAGTAACTCCGCCATATTTACCTCAATCTAATAGAGTAGTTGAAAGAAAAAATAGAACATTAAAAGAAATGATGAACTCCATGTTAATTAGCTCTAATGCACCTGATAATTTGTGGGGTCAAACTATCTTATCTGCATGTCACTTGCAAAATAGAATTCCTCATAAAAGAACTGGTAGAATCCCTTATGAATTGTGAAAAGGTTATATTCCTAATTTGAAATATTTCAGAGTATAGGGGTGTCTTGCTAAAATTCTTCTGCCTAAATCTAAAAAAAAGAAAAATAGGCTCTAAAACTGCTGATTGCATGCTTATTGGATATGCTGAACATAGTGCTGCATATAGATTTCTTGTTTTGAAAAGTGATGTGCTTGATTGCAATACTATTATTGAGACAAAGAATGCTGAATTCTTTGAACATATTTTTCCACTATGTGATAAAATCTCGCATGCACCTGTTGAAAGAGCAAATGAATCTACCTCTAATATTGAGGAACTAAGAAGGAGTAAAAGGCTGAGAAAAGAATATTTTTTTTATGGAAATGACTTTCAATCTTTTCTTGTCGATAATGAACCATCAAATTATTTTGAAGCTATTTCTTCTTCTGAGGCTAAATTTTTGAAAGAGGCAATAAAAATTGAAATTGATTCTATCATAAAAAATAATACATGAATCTTAACTGATTTACCTCCTGGTACAAAACCTATTGGTTGTAAATGAATTTTCAAAAAGAAAACTTAATCTTATTGGATCTATAGATAAATATAAAGCTCGTTTAGTAGCTAAAGGATTTGCTCAAAAATAAAATATTGATTATTTTGATACATTTGCACTATTGACTAGAATTTTTTCTATTCTAATTTTAATTGCCTTAGCATCTATTCATAAGTTTTTTATCCATCAAATGGATGTAAATACAACTTTCTTAAATGGTGATTTAGAAAAAGAAATACATATGGTTCAACCTGAAGGATGTGTAGTTTCTGGATAAAAAAATAAAGTTTGTAAATTAATTAAATCCCTTTATGGCCTTAAACAAGCTCCTAAACAGTGGCATGAAAAATTTGATCAAGTCTTAATAAAAGATGTATTTTCTTATGTTGAAGTGCATAAATGTGTTTATACAAAAGCAGTGGACAATGATTATGTGATAATATGCTTATATGTTGATGGCATGCTTATATTGGGTACAAATTTAAATATTTTGTAAAGTACCAAATTATTTTTGTCTACTAACTTTGATATGAAAGATCTGGGAGAAGTAAAAATGATAGTGGGAGTTAAAGTTATAAGGAGTGATGATGGTATAATGTTGTCACAAGAACATTATGTTGAAAGACTTCTTAAGAAGTTCGAATGTCGGGAGGTAACTCCTGTAGTCACTCCTTATGATGCTAACTCTAAATTGAAAAAGAATAATGGTGACCCAGTTGCTCAGTCTAAATATGCTTAGATTATTGAGAGTCTGATGCATTTGATGAATTTTGCTAGGCCAGATATAGCCTATGCTATGTGTAGACTGAGTAGATATACTTATAATCCAAGTTAAGAGCATTGATCTGCATTAATGAGACTAATGAAATATTTTAGAGGAACCATGAATTATGATATCTTGTATAGTGAATTTCCTTCTACTTTAGAAGGGTATTGTGATGCAAATTGGATCTCTAATTCATATGAGATGAAATCCACTAGTGTTTATGTGTTCACCCTTGGTGGTGGTGCAGTATCATGGAAATCAGCTAAGTAGACAGAGTTTGTAGCTCTAGAGCTAGCTGGTTCTGAGGCTGAGTGGCTAAGAAATTTCTTAGTGAATATCCCTTTAATAAAGGATGATCTATTGCCTCCTGTGTCTATATACTGTGATTGTCAAGCCGCAATTGCTATTGCGAAGAATAAATCTTACAATTGTAAGATTATACACATGAAATTAAGACATGATTTTGTTAAGCAATAGCTGAGAGATGGAATAATTTTCATTGATTATGTGAAATCAGAATTGAATTCGGCCGATTCACTGACTAAATCTGTGGGAAGAAAATTAGTTCTTCAAACCTCAAAAGAGATGGGATTAAGGCCAATATGATTGTCAATAAAAATGGTAACCCATCCTATGTGATTGGAGATCCCATGAAGTAGGTTCATATGGGTAATAACAAGTCGATATTGACATTGCGCACTAACTGAGAGTGCTTGAACTACTACTAATTATGAGGGATGAGTTATTAACTCTTAATGAATTCATAGTCCTTAAGGATGATGTATTTAAAGCAATATACACTTGATGAATTCACCTATATGAGAAGTGGGGTGAGGCTGCTCCTATGAGACTTTGGCCTAGTTTCTAGAGCTCTCATGAATAACCAGGCACACGCATGGCCTATTTGTGCAAAACCGCGTTGAACAGTAAAATTACAGTCAAAATGTGATTGATAAAGTCTCTGACTTACAATAAGAATTATTGGTTCATAGAAATATTATATTTCACCTGTACTTCTGTAAGTTAGACTTTATTGGTCTAATTTTGGTTCATAGTCCAAAAGATACCAAACCTACTGCATTTTGATCATATAAAATCCAACAAGTTTTATCTTTTGTTTCAAATATTTTAAAATATATGGGGGATTGTAAGATATTTTAATATATTTGATAGATACGACAAAGTAAAAATAACTTTGTGTGAACCCCATTTGTCCACGTGGCCCACTTAGAGGCCAAGAATTTTGCTTGATGGGCAATAACTCATGTGAACTTTTTGCCCAAGTAAAAACTAAATTTTTTATTTATTTTTAAATGGTTTCCACTAGGGGTGGGCATTCGGTTCTTCGGTTCGATTTTATCAAAGTTCAATTCGGTTCTTCATTTTTTGATTTTGCAAATTTGAGCACCGAACACCGAACCAAACTAAATCGGTTCGGTTCAATTTTTTGAACTTCGGTTCGATTTAATTTGGTGTTTCTAAATCGATTTTTACGGTGCAAGTGAGAAACAAACTTAACGAAACATGTCTAGTCCACAGTTCACATTATTGATGACACTTAGCAATTAGACAAATTAAAATATGACAAATTCTTATTTATAGCACTTGCAATTAGAACTTAGAACTCAAACTGGTAGTAAGACACAAATAAGCACTTACACAAATTGAAATCTGTCTTCGCTTCAGAAAAAAGCTCTCACACAATTTCACATACTATGACACAATGTAAGAAAAAAATAAGACAACTCATATCTCACACAACTCGTTCACAAACACGACTTCAGGCTTTGGCAGTGCTAAATGTTAATCAACGCATAATATCAAATAAAGCAAAGTGAGAAAACTAGTAGTGGCTAACTGGATAATTGGAGAATTGAAGAGTCATAGAGAGTACTTGGATCTGATAGGATTTTTATGGGTTGGTCTTTACTAGGCCAACATATATATATATATTGAATGTAAGATAAATAAATTTTAAAAATTTTAATTAATAAAAGTTAGATTCTTCGGTGCACCGAAGAACCGTTACCCTTAAACCCAATACCGAACTGAAGAATCAAACTTTCAAAAAAAAAAAATCAAAACCGAATCGAAGAACCGAAGAACTGAATTAATTTGATTCGGTTCAATTTTTCGATTCTCCAATTTTTATGTCCACCCCTAGTTTTCACCGACTTAAATGGTTATATATAGCCATCACTTTGCTGCCAACCGAGAACATAACAAACCAATAGCTCGTTCTTTTCCTTTTCTCAAATCTCACGTTCTCTCTCTTCTTTGTCTACTTTCTCATTTTAATTATTTTATTATTTTCCTTCTTATCAGCTTTTATTTCCTACTTATTAAAGCTTGTTGGTTTTATAATTAATTTTACTGATTCCTGTATCCTCTAATTAATTATGGAAGACTTATTTAATTCTGAATATCCTCTACTTAATTAGGAAAGACTTGTTTAATTCTGGGGAAACATTTCACACTGCGGAAATAGTTTCTTAGGACAGTGCCTAGTACGACTCAAGTATATTTATATATTATGCTTATAAATATTATAATAGTAGTATTTTGATTTAATTTTTGGTATTATTATTGTTAAATTATTATTTTGCTAATAACAAAATAATATTACTTTTGTTATATTTTGTATTGTTTCCCAACAATAACTTGATCAGTCATTCCTCTATATATGATCATGCATGCTTTGATGCCACAAAGTATTGAGACCTCTGAGATTTTCTTGACTAAGCTAGCTTTTCGTTTCACGAAAGTTGACTTCCTATTCTTGTGATCTTGAATAAGTTACATGTTGATTTTTGATCTTCCCATATTGCTTCGTGAACGCAAAGTGAATTCTTGCTCTCAAACAATAGTAACTCAAACTAGTAATTTAAAGGTTAGTTTTGTTGCCCTATGTAGATCGAGTAGTCTACCGGGCAAAAACAAACAAATAGCTATTGACCAATATGAAACAATAGTTTATCATCGCCCCCATGTTGTAGATGTTGTTCGGTAATGAAAGAAAAAGATTGAGGATTTTTGGTGGGATGGACGAAGGTCCAATCCCATCACCCTTAACCAGAAGTCTAATTCTCCAAGAAGAAGGAGAGAATGTGTACAATGCTTTATGAATCCCCAATATATAGATTCCAAATAGTATGGAACCTATACAAAAAAAAGTTCTCCCAGTCCTATAAGGAAAATAAATTTTCCTTTCCCAAATTTATTAGGACAATGGTTTTTTTTTAAAGGGATTATGAATTTCCTAAATTTACAAGGAAAAATATAAGACATAACTAACATGTATAAAAATAAGTTCAATTATATCTCCTAACCTAGAGAGGACTGATTCCCTAACGTGTAAACAAATCCAATATATTGTAGGAGTAGGTCATGTCTATGTAAATAAATTAACCTTGTTTTATAATATTGTACCTGGTTTCTCAAGGTGTTATTAAGAGTCTCGATAAAATGGTTCGGTATTTTACCCAATTATGAAAAATAATTTATTTATTTTCGTTATATATGTGAATTTCCCTGATATAAAGAAATACGTTAAGATTTGGTTGTTGCTGTAACAGAAAATCAATAATTGCTTTAAGTCATGGTTCAAATTTTAAGTGCGATATGAATCTAGTAATTTTTTTTTTTGAATCCTCTTACATAAATTTTCAGCACTGTCACTTCTTAATAGTTTCATAAATAGTTATAGATGAGATAGTTATAGACGCAATGGATATGGAGGAGGATTTGAACTTTCATGAGGAGAATACCAAATTCTCTTGTTTTATTACAGGGAATTTCAACACGAGGATGGCGGCTGGCTCATTTTACATACCAAAATATAGTAAAGCACCTCTAGAGGAAGATGCACATTTTATTTGCATAGAGGAAGAAACAATAGGCGTGGCGGATGGCCTTGGTGGCTGGACATTAAAGGGTATCGATTCTGGAGAATATTTGAAACAATTGGTTAGATTTGCCGAATTATCGATTCAAAAGCAGAAAGAAGAAGGGAACAAAATTCACCCAATGGAAGTACTCAATGAAGCTTATGTTAACACAAAATGTCAAGGTTTGTCAACAACTTATAATTTGACTTTAACATGTGATATTGTACACGCGGTCAATGTTGGAGATAGTAGGTTTATTGTTATAAGGGATGGGGTAATTGTTTACAAATTGAAAATTCAGCAAAAAGGATTCAATTGTCCCTTTCAGTTGAGGAATGGTGATGCTTCTGATGATCCAAGTGTGACACAAGAAATAAAGGATACTGTAAAAATAGGGGATGTGATAGTGATGGGATCAGATGGATTGTTCGATAACGTTCACGGCTATGAGTTGGAGAAATTAGTACACAACGGGCTAATGAAATTACGTGAACTGGGAATATTTTTCCAGATGTTAGCATGGAAGATTGCAGAATATGCACTGCAGAATTCAGAAAGTAATACTCCCTCCGTCCCAATTTATGTGATGTACTTTGACTTGGCACAGAGTTTAAGAGAGAAAGGAAGACTTTTGAAACTTGTGGTCTAAAATGAGTCATAGATATTTGTGTGGTTGAAAATCATTTCATTAAAGGTAAAGTGGGTATTTTAAAGTTAAATTATTATTAATTATAGAAATGTGTCATTCTTTTTGGGACTGACTAAAAAGGAAAGTGTGTCATATAAATTGGGACAGAGGGAGTACTATTTATACACCTTTCGCTAGAGAGTGCTCCAAAGTGGGAAAACATCATGTTGGTGGCAAGCCTGATGACATTACAGTGATAGTTGCCCATATTTTGCCACAATAGTTCGATTTAGGGGCTTAAGGTTTATGATCTGTGCTTGATTAATTAGATACATTATGGATGATGCAACAACAAAGAATGTGTTTATTAGTTGTAAAATAAGTTTTTTTTTTTTTTTTGGTGAATGTATGATGTAAAGTATGCCTGATCAAGTTCGTTGACGGATGAATTTGAATGAAATTTCTTATAATTAATGCTATTGATGTTCATAATCTTCTTATGTCCCCTTAAGTTTTAGCTTCGAGAATGAAGAAACACCCAGTCCTAGGAGCGCTTCCTCCATTAATGATCCCTATGCTATGCAAATCTGAATTAGTTGAGCTAGTAGGTTCCGGATACCAGATGGTTATACCAAAAATAAAAATGGAAGGGCTCGCGATCATAGTATGGAATTGGAGCCCCAACTCCCAAGTAAAGAATCAAACATTGCTACTCAGTCTTAGGTGGGAGATGGGAATGGTTCTCAGTGGCAATTTTTTACAGGAAAAATAAGGTCATGAATGCATAGCAGAAAAGGGAAAAGGAACAAAATAAAACAAATAAACAAAGGGCCTGAAGCATAATACAAGTGTAGAACTTTCACTACATTAGCTGAGATATTCATTCCACTAGTTCAACAAAATTGTATTAGCAACAAAAGAATGGGACAGTAACACTATCTAAATGTCTTCAATAACTAGGCGACATAGAAAATTAAACATTTTCTTGAACCAAAAAATAAAAGATAAGTCAGAGAAGCATCAACACTATATATTTGCTTGATCTTTTTTTCACCTTGTCCCGAACCTTGGAACCTTTCCAGCAAAGATATTTTTAAGTTTTCTAATCCTCATCTGAAGTTTCAAAATATTGATCATTCCATAACTACTGCTTCCTTTCTCATGGTTATCAATGTTCTCCATCTGCATATTTCCTTCAGTCCTGCAGTTGATACCGTTTGTAGTTACCTTACGTGCTTCCACTGAATCATTGCTCATCTGTAAACTCATGTTAGTAGGACTAGTACTCGAAAATTCTGCATATCTACCATTGCGCCTATTTGCATTTGGACCCTTACTTGCAAGCTCTAAACTACCAGGCAAGTTGAGCTTATAGCTACCTTTGTCATTGTTGTCATTGCTCTGTAGTGAAACCATTTCTTTAACTAAATATGCCACATTTCCATCTAATTCTTCTGATTTTCCATTTGAAAGCTCAAGTGTTTTATTTAATGGTTTTGATTCCATTAAGGACTCCCTTTCTGTGGGAGTTCCATCATTCAAAGCTGAAGAAGATTGTATGTGAGTTCCATCTGTTCTAACCTTATCACTTTTCAGTGCAAATTCACAACACATTGAGGCATTTAGTTTTTCCTTGTGTCCCCACGACAGTCTTGGTATTATTCCATGAGTTTTAGACTGATGTCCCTTAATTACAGGCTTAACTGCATCCTCTGGTACAATGTTTTGGTTCTTCCAACACTCCAAGTATCGTGTGCTGACATCTGACTCAAAGATCCTGGAAGGTATATAGAGGTTGGCATCTTTAGTTGGTCTGTCATAGTTTCTCCAAGCATGATTCACACAATCAGTTACATCTTGATCAAGTCCAAATTATATCGCTACTTCATGTGGGTTGTACAACTCTACACAATCCATCCCAACTAGTTCAGAAGCTCGAATAAGTTGAGCAAATATCAAGATTTCTCTTCCCATATTTGGTCCAACCACCACATATTCTTCCTTGTAGAATTTATTGATGTCACAATTCTTCACAGTATTAATAGCATAAGGATTCCACAGAAAACATTCTGCTGCAGAGTCCATTTCACTCCTAACATCTATATTTTCTAGTTTTTTCACCTTATGCCATCTAGGCACTCTTGGCTCCCCACAGTAAATAACACTAGGCTTAGGCTGCAAATTGGAAATCTCTCCCTAGCCCATAGCTGAAAATAATGAAGAGGAGCACAAAGGATAAGATGCCACTCATCTTTTATACATCTAGAATTACTACTACATCCAGTGTACTTAGCTAAAGATACAATCAATTTTTTAAGCAAGTTCAAATCCATATAAATTGTAGCAAGAACATCAGCAGCAAGTGCCACTGAGTTACCTTGAAAAATATGAATTGCAATAGGGATAACAACTTTGTGCACATTCTGAAAACTTTTAGGGGAAACACAAACCTGTACAACCAAATGGTCAAAAGTGCAAGATGCTCGAAATGATCACTACAACCTTTTTCTTCAAAATACTCCATCCAGGCATGATGATAAACATATGTTTTACGTGCTCTAACGACTTTGTAGACCTCCCTAAGACTTCTTTCTATTTCAATAGACTCTTTGATATTAACAGGGTTCAACACACAATGGCTTAAAACAGAGAAACCACCCAAAACTACCATATCTTTCAAAGTAATAGTTGATTCTCCCCACTGTAAAATGAATGTGTTGGTCTATAAGCACCATCTCTCAGCAAGTGTGATAGTCAAATAATTGAGATGAAGCTTGAATGTTGAAGCTAAAATAGCTTCAAAGATTCCAACTTTTTTCCATGTATCTTGGTATAAAGGCTTTAACTTATCAACCAATTTAGACCATCCATCCATATGCATCCCCACCCCTGAACTGGACTTTTAGTGAAGAAAAACAAGAACTTGTCATCAGTTCTTGAATCTTGGGTCTTGAAGCGAGAAATGTGAACTTTTGGACAGAGGGTAATGTTGGTTTTAGAAAATGGGCAACTCTAAAAATGATTTTTACTTGTTCATCAACAAGTGAAGCTGCTAGGAAATTAAGATTTATCTAAAAACTCCTAGATCGTAGATGTGGTAGACAAGTATTTTGGTTAAAGTGAGTAGCACGGGCGGAGCTACAGCCGACGAAGGGTGGTCAGATGAACACCCTTCGTCGGAAAATTTTTCCGAGTATATAGGTTAAATATAGATATTTTTGAATATATACCTATTATTGAACACCCTTGACAAGCTAAAAATGCTTAGTCCAGCGGCCAAGGGTGTGCAAGTCCACCTTACGAGCACAGGTTCGAACCTGGGGCTGACATTTTATTTAATCACTTACTTCTTTTCCTAAAAGTATGAACACCCTTCACCAAAATCCTGGCTCCGCCACTGGTGAGTAGTGGTTAGTGAACCACATCTGTCAATAGTTTAGTGAGATATTTTGCTTATTTTATGGTTTTTAACCTCAAACACACACACATATACATACAAAAAAGTCATCTGTAATGATCTATCTAGAAAGTGAAAGAGAAATAAAAAACTTTCTGCTTTATCCCTCTTCATCTAAGAACTTTCTGCAACAATTTACAGTAGCAAATCTCTAATGTTACAACTTGTAGCTTTAAGATTCCTTCTTGCCTTTCATTCTAACATGATATCAGAGCTTACTTCCTAAGGGATCTGAATCAAATCTTGTTGATTGGGTCATAAATTTTTGGGTTTTTGAATTTATTTTGCTGGAACGTCATGGCACATTAATATCAGCCAACGATGGGTCCTCCAATTTTTATCGGGAAGAATTATCATATTTGGTCTTTCAAAATGAAGGCTTATTTAAAGGCTCTCAACTTATGGGAAGTTGATGAGAGAGGAGAACCTGTTGTCCTGCCATTGAGAGTTAATGCAACTCTCAATGAAATTAAAAAGCATGATGAGTTGGTGAGTAGATGATTGTCTCCCAAAATATGTCTCCAAAAAAGTATAATGCGGTCGCTGTATCAAATATAGAACCCAACTAGGTTGGGGTCGATCCCACAGGAAATAGTATGAAAGTATGTCGAATGCTAGTCTGAGTAATTGTCAAGTAAGTAAAACTGTGGGGGTTTTGTGATTAAGTAGTAAAATTATTGATTGTTGGTTTTCGGATTTGTAAACAATATGAGAAATACACTAGGACTATGATCCCCAATGATTCTTTAACTCCACCGGTTACTTGTGCTTGGCAAAACTGTCCCGCTGCGTTGCATGCAAAATCTAACAAGATATGTTCATCTAAACGTCTCTCGACCTTGGTTAGACGAATTTCACTTTTCTCCTCTCGATCTCCGAGTGTTGCACTACTAACCCTTGTCTTGGATCTCAGATAACTATCCCTGTTACGGCTCAAGTTATTAGATGAAGGTTGATAACTTCAAATCTTTGTTGTTATTCCCTTTTCCCAATCTCTACCTCGCTCTCTCGAGCAAGTCTAGAATATAGGCGAGTTTCTAACATTTGCAACCGTTAGAAGATCAATTATAATGAAGGTAATAATAATACATGCATGAACAACGGTTCAAAATTGCTTTGCACTTAACCTGTTTCGTTAATTCCTCATGGTTCACACAACCCTAGTTGATGGGTTTAGTTACTCATGATTGCAAGAACACATGAAGAATTCAATGAAGAAAACATAATTGCACACTCACAATAAGGAGAAAACTCTGAAATCTCAATATCAATAAAACCCTAGAATCGATGTTCCAAGATTACAAAATCAATAATATGTTTATGAACTCAAAAATAATGGAAAATATCTCTCAAAACAATGTACTGACCACCTCCTAAACATAGTACAATAAAAAGGGGTATTTATAGATACAAGATGAATCCTATCCTAAACAAAACAGGAGAACAAAGTCAGAAATTTTCCATGGTACCATGAGTTGGTGTCGTGGAAACACGTCAAGTCATGTGAGTTTTTGTAGTGGAAAATAGGGTTCTTGTCAATCTTTGGGAGTTGACTCACGACACCAACCCACGTGACGTGGGTCGACTCACGCTCCATGAGTCCCTGACATGGAAAGCAGGCTTCCTTCCAGTCTGCAGGAGTTGACCTGTGGTACCCACCCACGTGGCGTGGGTCTACTCACGTGACGTGAGTCCCTGCCGTGGGTCACTCCCCAGCTTCGACTTGGATCTTTTCTTCTTCAAATGCTCTATTCTAGTGCATGTTTTTTCCTTTTTTCTCCAATTTGCCTCCATAACCTATTTCTCTGCAAAGTAAGATAGAAAACACATCATACCAACCAGACATACCCAAGTGATTGCATATTTTCCTTGTTTTAAGCATCAAAAGTGCCATGAAACCATGGCACATCAACACCCTCAACTTAGAACATTTGCATGTCCTCAGGCAAACAAAACTAAATAAACACATATGATGCTTAATTAAGAGAATCCTAAGAGACCTACGACAGTCGACTCATTGCATTTGGAACCAAAACTTTTCCAACCTCTCCTATTTGCAAATCAAAACCATGATGTGTATATATGAAATATATCATCATGACATAGAAGGGATCAAGTGATGGCATCAGATTATGAACAAACAACTAAGCATATATGCAAATGACATTATCCGAACAAATAACAGCTATCAATGCAACCCATGTACTCTCACAACAAAGAAGTTCCATACACTTACAATATACTAATGAATATCAAAGTAGGGACTGAGTCAAAACACTCTCTCTCACAAAGAAGTTCAAATAATGTGCGTGAAATGCCATAGGCTTGCCCTTATTTTCTATGCCTTAGTTTTTCGGACAATTGGACTAGGATCACTATAGGAATTTTATCGGTTTGTAATGTAGGCTTGGGGACGGGTGTGGTACATATGAATATGGTGACTCAACCCTCCTTGACACTACACTATTTTTGGCTCCACTTTCCAACCATTCTCATTGTATTCTCCCTTAGTCTCCTTCATTTATTTTCAGATTTTGGGTGTTATTTTCTTCATACTTTCAAAACACACTTTTTTTTCTTTTTTTTTATTTCACTCACTTTTTTTTTCTGTTACTAACCCCTTCTTCATACCCAAGCCAAACCACGCACCCCTATAATAGCCACCCTCAACTTAGGTGATTTGCCTGAGTTGAGGTACACAATGTCCAAGGAGGGACCAGGGCCAAAACAGGTTCATTATAAGTCAAAATAGGAAAGTGAATAGGCTAGTGAAAGAAATAGGTCAATCAAGGCTCAAAATCGAGATCAAGGGATATTTATTTCAATTGGTAAGGCATTTAGGCTAAAAGTAGACTTATTAAAAAACAACCTATGATCCTTTCCTAGCCACTATCCTATAACCTACGCAAGACTAACCGAGAAAGTTCTGGATCGCACACACAAAGTGAACTCAGTAATGACCTCACACACACATAGCATAGGGTTACACTATCAACTACTACCTATCCAGTTCATGCATTGCTAGCTACAATCATGTTACCGATAATACTAATGCCATAGCAAGATCCAACAGCTGTCACAAACTAACATACTACACACACATTTCAAAACATAATTTTCAGGAGGGGTGTCCTTTTAACAATCAAAAAGCATCATTATCATTCAAAATACGTTCAAAATTAGACTGCACTGAGGTTCCCCTATTTTTCTCCTAATTAAACACAAAAACACATAAATAATATAAATAACAACCTAAATATGCCTGTTCTACTATGATAGCACTTGAGGAAAAAGAAACACAACAACAAAAACCCCAAGAGGACGTATAGACCCACAAGGACCTGTGGCCCCACCAAATAAGCATACATTGTCCCCAGTGCATTAGACCGAAGTAAAACAAGGGATTTAGGAACATACATTCGGCACCCTAAGTACGTGGGTTTAATGTCGATCAAAATAACAAAAATCAAAGCAAATGTAGGAATAGTAAGACACCTTGGGTTGCCTCCCAAGTAGCGCTTGATTTAATGTCGCGGCACGACGCGGGTATCTTGATTACTCAAACTTAATCAAGATATCCCCTTGGTTGGCCTCCAGGGTCATCTAAAATATTTATTTCCGAAACCACCCTCATGTCCTTTGGCTGCTTCGTAGTTTTGCAAACATTGAATGTGACTTCCTTATTATCCAACCTGAATTTTAGCTCACCCCTCTCTATATCTACCAATGCTCTATCGGTGGCTAAAAATGGTCTCCTCAAAATTATGGGCATCTCAAAATCGACCTCACAATCCAAGACAACAAAGTCAGCAGGAAAGACAAAACTTTCAACCTTGAACAAAACATCAAATAATATGCCCACAGGCTTCTTGATTGTACGATCCGCCATTAATAACCGCATCTTTGTTGGCTCGGGGGCTCCCAAGCCTAATTTCTCAAATACTGCTAGCGGCATCAAGTTAATGCTCGCACCTAGGTCACACAAAGCTCTGGCGAAGTTAACTGACCAAATTGTGCATGGAACTATGAAGGCACCTGGATCATCTTTCTTTTGCACAAGAGAACAGGATGCAATTGCACTAAAATGGTGCAAATCACCGACAAACTCATAATTGATAGTTCTCTTCTTTGTGACCAAATCTTTCATAAACTTTACATATCCCGACATTTCTTCCAACGCTTCAACCAATGGAATGTTTATCGAAAGTTACTTCAATATGGAAATGAACTTATGAAATTTTCCATCCTTTTTCTTCTTCTTCAAGTGTTGAGAGAATGAAGGTGGCGGCTTAGGAATGGGTGTTAGCATTTTTGGGGCTTCCTTTTCTTTCTTGTTTTCAGCATTTATCTTGTTTTCATCAGACTGAGGCTTTTCAACTTCTTTCATGATCTCCCACAAATAATTTTATTTTCATCCACTTTTTTCTTTAGACGTTGAGGGAAAGGAGAAGGAAGTTTTGGAAATGGAATATACTTCTTTAGAGCTTCCTTTACCTTTTTCGTGGTATTCGTTTGCTCTTCCAGTTGAGCATGAACACCCTCAACTTGTTTGGGTGCCTCACTAAGAGTCTTTCCACTTCTTGTTGTGATAGCCATACAATGCACATCATTTTTTGGGTTTTGTATGGTGTTGCTAGAAAGTGTACCTTGTTGATGCTGGTTCAAGGCCACCGATATTTGCCCAAATTATTGCTTCAACTATTTAATGGCTATCGAGTGAGACTTAACCTTTTGACTTATTTCTGAAATGTCTGCCCTAATCTCCTTCAAACAATTTCTTGACTCTCCACCCCCTTAACAAGTTTATTAAGAAAGGCTTCCATTCTTGAATTTCCATAATCAGCATCACGGCTACCTGGTAGAACATAAGCACCGCTCTTCTCTTTATAATTATCTTTTAATCTCCAGTCTCCGTCACGATCCCGGTCTCTATCTCTATATCCTGACTTGTTGTAATTGTCCCCATAGTTGTTCCGACCTTGATTCCCTTGCCTTGCATTCCAAGAGTCCTGATTAGACCCTTGACCCTTGGATCGAAAACCCACCACCTCTCGATCCAAGTATTAGCTTCCTCATTAGATTCATAATCATCATGCCTAGGTTTCTTACCTTATGTACCTACTGCATGCACCTTCTCAGCTCCTCTAGCAGCAATTTTTTTGGCTAATAAGCCAATTTTTGTCCTCAACTATGCGATTTTTTGAGCTACAGATTCATCCAAAGCCCATTGTACTGTCGAGGCTCCAATAACATACGTCTCTGCAGGTGTATCCGCCTCTCGAGTATGCCATCCTCGGTTGGTCTTAGTGATACGATCTAAAATCTCTGAAGCTTGTTCCCACCCCAGCCTCATAAATGCTCTGTCAGTGATATTATCTGCTACAACCTTTGTATTGACATTTAAAGCCCTGTAGAAGATCTCAAGTAAACTTCTACCACTCATCCTATGATTTGGAAAATTCTGCAGCTTCTTCTTAAAACTCAACCATGTCTAGTAAAGTGCTTCAGAATGTAGTTGTCTGAAGTTGTAAATCTCATCCTTTAACTGCAGCATCTTAGAGCATGGAAAAAATCTCCCCAGAAACTGATTTCTGAACTCTTGCCAAGTAGTGATGGAGCCTCGTGGTAATTCGGCCAACCACAAAGTCGTTTCTCCTGTTAGAGTGAATAAAAACAATCTCAATTGAATATCCTCTTAGTGAACTCCAGGCAAATTATAAGAAGTACAGAACCCCAAAAATTTCATCACATGCATGTTCGGGTCATCTGTAGGAAGACCCGTGAATACACCTTTCAAGTTAAGCAGGTGGATCATAGCACTTGTAATGTCAAACTTAGTGCCCTGAGGTAAGTCTGGTGGAATAATGTCACCAGTCTCAATCGGCTGCTGGAAATAAGCCATATCTTCTTCCTCGGGATCATCATAAACTGGCACAGATGCTCTTTGAGGTGGTTTTTACACCCTACGTCTTCGTTGTCTCTCCTCAGCATCAGCCAGATGTTGTGCTGCCTCTTGCATTGCTCGATTATCTCTATCTGCTTGCCTATAGTAGCTTGTCTGGCTTGATCCTCCCTTGTTAATTGAGCAGTAGTCTGATCAGCTGTTTCTTAATCAACTGCCTGAATTGGCTAGTTATGAATATCTCCCGTGGCTGTGGGATCCTGAACTTTATCGGTATTCACCATCCTTCGGTTAGCTCTCAATGTTCTTTCTATCTCAGTATCAAGTAGGATCAAGGGATTGCCTTGACTCCTAGTGTTGGGAATACACCAACGTGTGCCCATAAAAGTATTGAAAAATAAAATAAATCAACTCCAACAAACAAACTAATCAATTCCGTAATCGTATTCCCCGGCAACGGTGCAAAAATTTGGTTGTCGCCCAAAATATACCTCTAAAAAAGTATAATGCGGTCGTTGTATCAAATATAGAACCCAACTAGGTTGGGGTCGATCCCACAGGGAATAAAACGAAAGTCTGTTGAATGCTAGTCTGAGTAATTGACAAGTAAGTAAAACCTGGGGGGTTTTGTGAGTAAGTAGTAACAATAACGATTGTTGGTTTTTGGATTTGTAAACAATATGAGAAATATACTAGGACTATGATCCCCAATGATTCCTTAACTCCACCAGTTACTTGTGCTTGGCAAAACTGTCCCGCTGCATTGCATGTAAAATCTAACAAGATATGTTCATCTAAAAGTCTCTCGACCTTGATTAGACGAATTTCACTCTTCTCCTCTCGGTCTTCGAGTGTCGTACTACTAACCCTTGTCCTGGATCTCAGATAACTATCCCTGTTACGGTTCAAGTTATTAGATGAAGGTTGATAGCTTCAAATCTCTGTTGCTATTTCCTTTTCCTAATCTCTACCTCTTTCTCGAGCAAGTCTAGAATATAGGTGAGTTTCTAACGTTTGAAACAGTTAGAAGATCAATTATAATGAAGGTAATAACAATACATGCCTGAAAAATGGTTCAAAATTGCTTTGCACTTAACCTATTTCGTTAATTCCTCATGGTTCACACAACCCTAGTTTATGGGTTTAGCTACTCATGATTGCAAGAACACAAGAAGAATTTAATGAAGAAAACATAATTGCACACTCACAATAAGGAGAAAACTCTGAAATATCAATATCAATAAAACACTAGAATTGATGTTCCAAGATTACAAAATCAATATTATGTTTATGAACTCAAAAATAATGGAAAATATATAATGTACTGACCACCTCCTAAACATAGTACAATAAAAGGGTATTTATAGATACAAGATGAATCCTATCCTAAACAAAACAGGAGAACAAAGTCGGCAATTTTCCACGGTACTGTGACTTGGTGTCATGGAAACATGTCATGTCATGTGGGTTCCTTCCGTAGAAAATAGGGTTCTTGTCAATCTTCGAGAGTTGAATCACCACACCAACCTACATGACATGGGTCGACTCACTTGCCGTGAGTCCCTGACGTGGAAATCAGGCTTCCTTATAGTCTGCAGGAGTTGACCTGCGGCACCCATTCACGTGGTGTGGGTCTACTCACGTGACGTGAGTCCCTACCGTGGGTCACTCCCCAACTTTGACTTGGCTCTTTTCTTCTTTAAATGCTCCGTTCTAGTGCATGTTTCTTCCCTTTTTCTACAGTTTGCCTCCATAACCTATTTCTCTATAAAGTAAGACAGAAAACACATCATACCAACCAGACATACCCAAGTGATTGCATATTTTCCTTGTTTTAAGTATCGAAAGTTCCATGAAACCATGGCATATCAGTAGATCTCCAAGAGCTCTCATTTGCATACATTCAAGTTTTATGGAAGTGATGTTTAAAAGAAGTATGACTTGTGAAACAGCCAAAGAGGTCTGGGATAACTTAAAGGATGAGTTTGAAGGCAACAACAGAGTGAAGTCTCTTAGGGTCTTAACTTTGAAGAGAAAGTTTGAGCTCTTAAAGATGAAAGACTCAGATAGTGTGAAAAAATACTCTTTTAAGCAGATGGAGATTGTGAACCCAATAAGAATACTTGGTGAAAAATTTTCCAATAAAAAAGTTGTTGAAAAGATTTTGGTTAGCCTTTCGGATAAGTTTGAATAAAAAATCTCAGTTGTTGAAGAGTCTATTGACTTCACTACTCTTACAATAGCTGAATTGATCTCCAAATTGCATGTCCAAGAGCAACGGACAACTATCGGAAGTGAAGGGACAGTATAATATGTCTTTCAAGTAAGGCATAAATTCAAGAAACAAAAGGAAGGCAAGAAAGTCTCATTAGAAAACTCTGGAGAGGTAAAATATGATGGAAACCAAGGTGATTTGTCGTGAAAAAGAAAATTTCCACCTTGCAGTATTTGTAAGAAGACAAACCAATTGGAGAAGAATTGTTGACAGAAGTCAAAGAGGTCTCCTATTCAATATAGATATTGTAAGCAGTACAGACACATTGGGAGGTGTTGCAGGAAAAAGCAAACTCAAAGTGGTCAGTCTTCCCAACGAGTAAATTTCATGAAAGATCACCAAGTTGGAAAATTATAGGAGGAGGTATTCATGGCCTCGCACACATCACATATTGATCGATGTAATTGGCATATTGATAGCGCCTACACAAGGCACATGGCGATTGATGAAAATCTGTTTGTTAGCTTGGACAGATCTGATAAAACTAAAGTGAAGCTTGGAAATGGTGCATTGGGTGCAAGCTCAAGGTAAAGGGCCAGTAAAATTTCCTACTGACGAAGGAATGAAAATCATTAATGATGTTCTTTATGTGCCAAATTGGACTCAAAACTCGTTGAGTGTTGCTCAACTACTCCATCAAAATTATTCTCTTAATTTTTGTGTCATTTATAATCCTAAAGTATGTGAAGTAGCTAAAATTAGGATGATTGAAAATTCCTTTTCAATTTTATGCAACTCTGCTGAAAATTACTCTTTCAATATTGAAATGAGTGATACTTAGCTTTGGAACAAAAGGTTCGATTATTACAACATTTAGTTCATTGGTGTATATGCAATCCAATGGTATGGTTCTTGATGTACCCAAAATTGACATGTACCAAGTTGTTTGTGAGTCATGTCAATTTGGTAAAATGCATAGACGATCCTTTCCTAAAGGAAGTCTTTGGAGGGGGAAGGAAAAGTTACAATTGGTTCATACAAGTTTATGTGGACCAATGAGGATGGATTTTTTGAGTGGAAATAAGTATTTTATTCTCTTTGTGGATGATCTAACTCAAATGACATGGGTCTACTTTCTTAGTAGCAAATATTAGGTGCTCTCTGTTTTTAAAAGAATTCAAGGCTATGATAGAAAGGGAGAGTGGCTGCCGGTTGAAGTATATCAGGTCAGATAATGGAATTGAATATACTTTGCATTAGTTTAACAAGTATTGTAAATATTTGGGTATTAGACAACAATTCACTATTAGCTACACTCCAGAATAGAATGGGGTTTCTAAGAGGAAGAACAGAATAATGATGGAGATGGTGAGATGCATGCTGGCTAAAAAGAAGATACCTAAATACTTTTGGGCTGAGGTAGTCAATACCGCAGTCTATCTGCTTAATAGATTACTAACTAGATCAGTCCAAGACATGACACCATTTGAAGCATGGAAGGGTATAAATACATCTGCAAGAAACTTGAAGGTATTTGGTTTGGTATGCTATGTACACGTTCCTGATGCTAAAAGAGGAAAATTGGATAGTAAGGTAGAACTTTGTATTTTGTTGGTCTATAGCACAGTTGCAAAAGGGTACATAGTATATAATGTTAGTACCTAGAATCACTTACAGGGGTAGAAACATGAATAGGAACAACAAGAGACTCACACATCATATCAAGAACTAGTGTAAAGTATACAGACACAGAAGTGAAGGTAAAAACATGATCAAATAACACTAAAGCAGGTTGATGGCATACTAAGGTAATACCTGTAATAACTGCATCAGAAGACTTCACCTCAAGTCTACTCAACAAAGCATATCACTAAACCCTGTCACCTCTTACCTGAACCAGTCCTCTACCACCCCCTTAATCGACAGGTGGAGCATCTCTACCTCCTTGAGATCTACCCTACCCCTTGTTGGGGGTAATACTGCTCTAGCTGAAGGTTGATGACTCTTCCGTGTGCCCCTCTATCTAAACAACAACCAATCCCACTGAAGATGATCTGGACTACCACACTCATAATAAGTTCTAGGAGCCACCAACCATTAAGAATACCCCGAATACTCGAAATGGACACCATGGCCCAAAACCCTCTAATGTGAACCTTGGGAAATCTGCCTTAACCATAAGAACTTTTTTTGGAATGTCCCTCAGACGCTTGCATTTCTACATAAACTGGCCTACTATGTTGGGGGTGAAAGTCTTTCCTGAAGGAACCTCTACCTCCAGCTGAGGTACTATTGTATCGGTTTTAAGTGTGGGACCTCTTATCCCTCAGATCCCCATACTTCTCGTGATGCATAAGCGCAATCTTTACTGACTCAACTAACTTCTGAAAAGTAGCCTCAGACTGGGCTGTAAAAATCACCACCTCTCTGAGCCTGAGGGTTAAATCCCATACAAATCTCTGAATCTTCTTGATCTCATCCAATAGAATGCGATAGAATGACTATGGCATGATGAGATAAAATATAAAATAAACCCTTATACTTTTTGTCACTGAGATACCCTCTTATGATAAGTGCTTAAACTGGTGCCTAAGCTCCTTTCTCAAGCTACAAGTAACGAATATGTCAAGGAAAACATGTACAAACATGGCCCAAGTCATCCAAGGAGAACCTGCTAGAGTCAACATATGAGCGCCACCACTGCTTGGCAGGAACACACATATGCAAAGCTGCATAATCAACCCCATGAGAGTCAACTAACCCCACGATCTGAAGTCCCTCATTGTAGCTAACCAAGAACTTATATGCATTCTCACTTTGACCACCCTAAAATTGATATGGATCCCTTTTACTGAACCTGTCAAACCTCCACTGCTCTTCATCTGACATAGAAGCCCTAATCCCACCTGTGGCACCCATACCCAACAAAGTCATATCGTTAAATCTAGGTATTGGCTGAACTAGCGAATCCTGAAATACCAGAATGGCCTACTAATTTGGGGCCTAGGCCCCCACTTTAGTCTTTGAACCATGGAGAGTATTGGTCAATCCACCATGCTGGGCTAAACTCTCCAACATACCCAAAACCTGAATCTAAGTGTCCTGAAGTACTAGTGTAGCAATAATACCTGGTGGATCCTGATCTGGGCCTACCTTATTAGCTAGAATTTGAACATCATCTACCTCATACTCAATCTTAAGGGACTCTGCTCCAACAGGAAATTGAGTGGCCTCCTAAGCTCTACCCTTACCACTGCTTCTACTACAACCTCTACCGCATCCATCACCCCATCCACATATCCCGACACAAGCAATCAGCATGGAGGCTAGAACGGGCTACTGACCTCTGTCTAAAGATACACGAGTCCTCACTATCTATGAGAGAATAAGGCAAGGATCTCAGTAATCAAATAAAGAAATCATTTACGTGATGAGAAAGAAGAAAGAAAGTGTTTCCTAAAGTCCCATAGCCTTTTAAAGATTGATAACAGACATCTCTACACTGATTCGTGAGACTTTACTAAACTTGGCTTGTACTTGTGAGACCAATAAACCTTGGGCTTTAATATCAACTTGTCACATCCCAAAACTAGGATCATGATGGCACCTATTACACCAACTATGACAGATAAGCCTAAACCCAACCCAACATGATAAAACCAAAGTAAATCAGAAGTGGAAGAGAATAACCTGAATAGTCTCAAAACCAAATCATATAAAAGGGTATGATAATCTCAATACCCAAGTTCTAGTAGTCACGTGTACAAGCCTCCAAGATATGAATGAAAAATGCATAGTCCATGAGATGTTTAAAATGCTGAAGGAAACATAAAGACAATAGTAGAGATGATATAGTAAACTTTGGAGTAAGGAACCACTACCTTACGAATCTATGTGTAACGACCCAAATTATTGTTATGTTAAAAACCATCCCGAAAAAAATGTTTCAACTAAGAAATCCTTGTTTCGGACCTTTTAGGAATTATTTTATGGGAAAAAGTCGTGGACCAAATCAAATTTGGGGTGATATTGGGAAATTTATGCCAGGCCTGCTGACCTACTACTACAGTGACCTTTCATAGCCGTAGTGGTAGTCAGGTGGTAAACAACCCAAGGTTTATTTAAAACCCTCATTCAGCTAAGGCATCTTATGTCATTTCCCTCCTCTAAAAACACCCTAATTGAACTCTATACTTAGAACGATAAGGATTTGGAAGCCAAGCTTCATGAGGGAAATTTCTGAACCATTTTTGATGTTACTAAAAGGCAAGGTATGTGTGGGACAACTCTTTGCTCTCCGTAGTAGTGGAATTCATCTGTGAGGTAGGTTATAGTATAATTATAGTAGACTTGGCTAGATGAATGTAATAATGATAGTTATGTTAGGAGATTTTATATCTTAGACCTTCGGGTATGGAGTTTGGATGAATTGAATAATAACTAAAACTAGGACAATAATTTATGATATTGAATAATAAGTTGTTGAATAATTTATGTCGGCGTTCTAATTACATTGAACATTGACTGTATCAGGTGTCATGCCGACACTGTTATTGGAATGAGTATCACGCTAACACTGATATATGGACTGAGCTCATCCCCTACATGTTATAGATGAGAGTCCTTGCCGATTATGGTATGTGTGTACATCTTGCGTGCATGTAATAATTATTTTATTTGAACATCTTTATTGTGGTGATCATTGTTGAAAGAATTTGCCTAAGTGTAATTGATGTATTTGTATACCAGTATATCTATTGAGATAAAATGCTTTGATTGTACTTGCTTCATATAGTGTGTTTGGGTAGTGGGTATGAGTAGTGAACCTGAATATGTAGGTGAGTGTAAGGTATGCCTTGATTTGAGTATTTATCCTAACTTTAGTATGCATAGTATATATATGTTTATATATGTAGGGTATTGGGTCATCTGGTCTAGTCCTTATAGTATTCTAGAAAGTGAGACTAATGGTCTTGTCAACATAATTTAGAGGTAGAGTAGTAAGTCATAATCGTTTCGGGCATAAAATCATAGAGCTGTTAGAAAAGGAGGTAAGACAAGATTGGGGAACTTTAGGAAGGTATTGGGAAGGTTTAGTTATCCGATGTTTTAACTGCTGCCATAATTTTCTCCCTATTTTCTATTGTTGTTATTTATTTCTTACCCTGGTCGGTCAATGATACTTACCAGTATGTGTAGTTGTACTGATACTACACTTAGTATATCTCAACTTGGGGGTATAGCCTTGTTTTAGGTCAATTAGAGTTTCTATAGGTACAATGGTGGTTATTCTTCAACAACTTCTGTCCTCCCACTCTTACATGGATGTTGTATCTCAGGTCTTTCTTTTCTTTGCTTAGTGCTCTTGTACCGACCTAGATTAGGTTCTGGGAAACTTTTATTATATTTTTGCAATCTAATTAGTTATCAAATGTATTTCGATAAGAGCTTTTGTTTTGATTAAGGGATTATTTTTTTAAAAAAATGTTTCGTTTAACTTCCACACTTAATTAAATGGTTGGGTAGTAAGGGTTCTCCTCTCTAGGGTAGAGTTGGGTAGGTTTCCGTATGATCCTTGATTTGGGGTCGTGACAAGATGGTATCAGAGCCCAAGTTATCGGTCTCCCAGTACAAGAGCAAATATCGGGTAGAGTCCTTTGGATTGGTGTGTTGACATCCACATCAAATCCGTCAAAAGCTATAAGACATCTAGGAAATCAATCTCACTTTCTTCTCTTCCATTGTGCTATCTTAGTTTTGTCTCCTTGAGTTGAATCCAATTGGCATTTTGACAATTGCAATTGGGATTAGTCGGTCCTAATTGGTATCTCAGTAATGTTCGAAAGGTTAGAATAGTGTTATTCTAACCAATAGAGGTCAACAAGAGACGTACAACTTGTATTCTAATGTCATAAATTATATTCGAATGAGTGATATTTGCATCTTTTAGGTGGTTATGCTATTTTAGGTAGTGAATATTGTAGCTTTCATTGCAGTAGGTAAGCGTAACTCTTTCATTAATTGATCGGTTATGCTTATCGGGAAAATACTTGTATTTTAAATATTTTTGTTGTGTTATGATAGAATGCTATGTGTATTCCTTATGTGGATTGTTATCGCATTGACTATATTATTGCTTTATTATGCTTGACTTTGTTACAAAGGAAATCCGTGAATTGCAAGGTCTAGGTGTGATTTTGAGGTATATCTTCATTTCTGTGATTTGAGACATGTCTTAATCTTCTCGTGATTTGAAGTGTTCCTTAATATTCATGCGGTTCCAACAAGATACTTGGGTACACTTTCTTGATCAGTCTAATTCATAATGGTAAGAAACTTCTTAAAATGAGTGGTGTTCTGGAACATAGTTTCTGCGTATTGAGTTGAGGAATTTGAAAACCGCGTGAACAATAAACTTAGAATAACAAAATTGAGTATTTGTGGTTAAAAAATTGGTAAGACATGAGGCATAGGGGTAATAAAGTGTTTGTGGGATAGCATCGTGCGAGAAAATACCTAGGAATGGTTAATATTTTTGAGTCACTGTTGGGCGTCACTGCAGCGACGGATCTACCACTGCAGCAAAATAGCCACAGCAGCTCCCTACCCCTTCCACGGCACCACTACAACGATGAATTAGTCACTGTTGTGAAGCCTAGGTAGTAAGCTGCTAGGGCTTTCCTTATTTTGTGCTTTTTTGTGCTTCACAAAAATATCCACGTGGTCCCAATATTTTAGGATAGAAATAGTTACCCAGCATAAATAGCAAGCTAATAATTTATTTAGTTAAGATTCGATAAAGCCAGACGTCCTAAAAGTATAGGAAATAAAGAAAAAAAGATTGTGTGTAACAATCCCCAAATGGGGGCAACCCAAAAACCAGAAATAGAAATAAACCAAATGAGTCTAGTTGGTGGCCTCATCATCTCCGAGGTTCGAGGCATTGGAGCCCTCCTCCTTCATTCCACTAAGGAAGGAGAACTCCTCCGCATCCTTCTTCTTCACCTCTGGGAGCTTCTCATTAGGGGGAGGCGCACTTGAACATGACCTACACGTCCTTTCATATCCTAACCAGCATGCGTCCCTCAGAGTGCCTCTTTTCCTTCTCTTTATCTAGCTTCTTTTAGAGCTCTCCATAGGCCTGAGTTGAGTCTGGTGGGGCCATGAAATTCGTAGGAGTTAAAACTGGGAGAGGCAAATGGGACCGCTCCAAGTAACTTAAAATAATAACGAGGTCAGCCTCCCTGCCACCAAGGGATGCAGGAGTCTGTATGGGAAGGTGCTTGTCTCCTCACCCTCTCTAGACCAACTATTCTCACCTTCCTCCCTTATCTTTCTCTTCTTCTTGCTCCCTCCCTGCGAAACCTTCACCTTTAGTGGATTGAAGGCTATATCACACTCTTCTAATGTGTCGTAGTCCTCCTTCGGCACCTTCTCCCTCTGGCACAACTCAGTGATCAAGGAGGGTAAGAAAAGATCCCTTAAAGGCCCTCCCCTAGTGTAGAAATGCTGCCACTCATTGATAATCTGCATCCTCATATTTATCCTTGATAGAACGCGGGCCACTACCATATCTCGGTGGAAGGTCATATCAGCAATGTTCCTGAAGGATGGATCCTCTGGGATGCCAAGTGCAGCCATCTCCGAGCCTCTGCTGAGAAGGGAGTGTTTTTGGTCCCCTTAACACTGGTCCACTTTCCCTTGCCCTTCTAACCCTCTGGTACTAAGTCCCTTGCCACCCATTTTAGGTCTGACTCAATGACTTTAGCCTCAAAGGTGGTATTGGAGGGGTTTGGAACCCTCAAGGTGTCATTGATGGAGGCAGCATCTATCGGAACATTCTTCCCCCAAATGCGGATAGTAGGAAGGGGTACAGACCAATCCACGGTATGGAGTATAAAATAGAACTCTCAAACTATGGCTATGTTGCATACAGGGATGGCCTCTATCAGCATCTCCCAACTATGGCTATGTTGCATACATGGATGGCCTCTATCAGCATCTCCCAACTAATGTCCTCAACTTGTTGTAGATGTCATCAGCTTCATCCGCTACGTTCTTCATCACAAATCCTCTCTCATGAAGGAAGATCCTAGTGAGTCTCCTTCTTCGTAATGCTCACAACAGTTAGTGTTGGGGAACCTTTTGTATGCGGATTGGTTAGCCATAGTATTAGCCCTGCATATATCATAATTATAGTGATAAAAACCAATTAGAGATGCTAAGGAAGAGAAAAGAAACCAAATCAGGAAAATCAAAAAAAAAATTGGGGAGGCTACTGCTTATTGTCTCTGCTGCAGCGGTTACTTCATCCCCAACCAGATCCAACCCCTCCTATGGTGGAATTTCAACTTTTCTTCAAAATTTTGAACTTTAAGCATAGATCGGTCTTGGTAGAGTACGTATGAACTCTTTTACATGAAATGGGGGTGCTTAACACCTAAATTCAAACCCAAATCGTTCTAAATCATTAAAGAGGGTGTATCCTAATCTTCCACCCTTTTCAAGCCCAAAAACCACCATGAACATTGTCAATCTTACATCTAGAACATTGTAGGAGCATTGGAGGCGTACGATAATCTAGCATGCTTATCAAATCCTGCAAAGAAGCCACAAAAATTCAAATTTCAAGTTACATCAATCCCTTTTCTATTCTATTTTTTTGGATTCTATAATGATTAAATGCGTAAATGAAGTCGTAGGGACGAGAATTTACCTTAGTAGTATCACCAAAAAGAGGTTTGCTCAGGGGAATTGAGAGAGTTTTGAGAGAATTTGAGAGTTGGAGAAGTAGGGAAAATGAAACCATTTCCCTCTATTTGAAACTGTAGAGCCCCGCTGCGGTGACAGTTCTGTCGCTAGAGCAAGGCCGCTGTAGTAATGGGTCTGCCACTGCAGCAAGGCCGTTGCAGCGACAACTTCTTGATTTTTTATTTTCGTTATGAATTTTTGTGTGTTATGATATTTTGCGATGTCCGGGATAATTTAAATGACACACTGTGTAAAATATTATTGTTAATGATATTCGTTGATTTATAATAATGGTGTGTTAGGTTAAGAAGTTTATAGGCTTCTAAAGTGTAGACAGGTCGAGTAATGGTAATTGTAACTTTAGTTAACCAGGATTTAGTGGGATATTATCAGGTAATTAATATGAGTAAAGGATTGCTCTCCCCTTTTCAAAAATTGTTGTGTACGTTTGATTTTGAGGATCGTACTGAAAACCTTTTTTCTCTCTCCATAATCATTCGAGGATGAATGGTGAGTAAATTGGTATTTAATGTAACAACCCAAATTGTCGTTATGTTAAAAACCATCTCAAAAAAATATTTCGACCAAGAAATCCTTATCTCGAACCTTGTTGGAATTATTTCATGGGAAAAAGCAGTGGCCCAAATCAAATTTGGGCTGAAATTGGAAAAACTGGGCCATGTTTGCTGCAGCGACAGATCTGCTACTGCAACAACACTTTTTCCTCCACAATGGCAATCCAACAGTAAATAGCCCAAGGGTTATTTAAAACCCTCATGCTAAGGCCTCTTACGTCATCTCCCTCCTCCAAAAACACCCAAGTGAATCCTATACTTAGAACAATGAGGATTTAAAGGCCAAGCTATGTGAAGGCAATTTTTGAAGCATTTTCTATGGAGTTTTTAGCGTTAGTAAATGGAAAGGAACACATGGGACAACTCCTCACTCTCCGTAGTAGTGGAGCTCATCTCCAAGGTAGGTTATGGTTAAATTATAGTAGTCTTGGTCTAGATGCATATAATAACGATAATTATGTTGGAATATTTCATGTCTTAGGCCTTCGGGCATAGAGTTTAGATGGATTAAATAATAACCAAAACTAGGATAATAATTTGTGATATTGAATGATAAGTTGTTGAACTATATTGCTCTTTTAATTGTCTAAAGGTATAAGTTTTGCCTGAACTAAAGGCAGATAGATGAATATGAGTGTGTTATGAATTAGAAAGAGGGTTAGGATAACTATGAAGGTAATGAACATACTTGAGTTAGAGCTAGAGTGTGGATTTGGTGGGTTCAAAGGAGTTCAGTAGGGTTCAAATTGAGAGTGGAAGGAGTGGGTAGTAAGTGCCTAGATATCGTGGTGAGTCAAGACAAGACAGAAGAGTTGTGTGTGTGTACTGTATTTATGGGTAGTTGCTCATAGTGGAATGGGGATAGACGTAGTAGAAGGGAAGGGAAGTGAGAGGTAGACATAGTATCCAGGATTGGAGTCATCAGTTGGTATAAGCACATGTGATGGCTAGTGGTATGGCCATAGGTTGAGGTAGCACGATTTGTCCCGGTGTAGCATGGAGTATATATATATATATATAATAGTAAAGACTTGTTTGACTATGTACTTACATGTGAGTTGGGTGCTTCTGATTAGCTTTTGGGAATTACTTGTGATTATTGATAGTATCATGCATTGAACATTGGATTCTGAGATGATATTGAGATGTTATATGGATTGGGTGTCACTTCGACACTATTATATGGATCGGGTGTCACGTTGATACTGTTATTGGAATGGGTGTCACACTGACACTGGTACATGGACTGAGCTCATCCCCTGTAAGTCATAGTTGAGAGTCCCTGCCGACTCTAGTATGTGTGTACATCTTGCATGCATACAATCATTATTTCATTTGACCATATTTATTATAGTGACCATTGTTGAAAGAATCTGCCAAAGTGTAATTAATGTATTTATGTACCAGTATATCTGTTGAGATAAAGTGTTATGATTGTACTTGCTTTGTATTGTGTATTTGGGTTATGGGTATGAGTAATGGACTGGAATACGTAGGTGAGTGTAAGGTATGACTTGATTCGAGTATTTATCTTAACTTTAGTATGCATAGTATATATGTGTCAATATATGTGGGGTATTAGGTGATCTGTCTAGTCCTTATAGTATTTTAGAAAGTGAGACTAATGGTATTGTCAGTATAATTTAGAGGTAGAGTAGTAAGTCCTAATTGTGTCGGGCATAGAGTCATAGGGATGTTAGAGAAGAAGGTAAGATAAGAGTTGGAAACTTAAGGAAGGGATTGGGAAGGTTTAGTTATCAAGAGTTTTAACTGCTGCCATGATTTCCTTCCTATTTTCTATTATTATTATTTGTTTCTAACCCTGGTCGGCTGATGATACCTACCAGTACATGTGGTTGTAATGATACTACACTTACTATATCTCCACTTAGGGGTATAGCCATGTTGCAGGTCAATTGGTGTTTCTATTGGTACGACGGTGGTTATTCTTCAGCAACTCTTGTCCTCCCACTCTTACATGGATGCTGTATCTCGGTCTTTCTTTTAACTGCTTAGTGCTCTTGTACTGGTTTAGATTAGGTTCTGAAAAACTGTTATTATATTTCCAAAATGTAATTAGGTTACAAATGTATTTGGATAAGATCATTTCATTTAACTTCCCCACTTAATTGAATGGTTGGGTGGTAAGGGATCTCTTATCTAAGATAGAGTTAGGTAGGTGACAGCATGATTCGTGATTTAGGGTCATGACACTCTGGAAAGCAAACATCAAGAAATCACAAGTCAACATCTGAGTACCGCCAGCTCAGTACCTGCACGTAAGGTGTAGAAAAAATAACAAGGATGGGTACATAACCACTTATACTCAACAATATCATGGATCAACCCTAATTCAAAGCGGTGGTAAGAAACACCAAACGAACTATCCGAAATAACCAAATAAACCTTCACTCAGGAAAGACACTCTAATTTAACAGATATAATATGATTATCACGGAAGATAGATATCTAGTTACTCAACTTCCTAAAAATAAGCATATAATCATCAAATCACCTTCTATCAATAAATAAGAGTCATGAAGAAATGAATACAATGCATATGCTGTGTACACACCTGCCACTGTATCAAGCTAGACGGGACCCATAGGATACTGGTGAGGACCATGTGATGTACAAGCATGCATTCCAATACCAATATATATTATCAATAGTATATATAGTTTGCAGACGTGCACTTCAATCCCATGATATATATATATATATATATATATATATATATAATGCAATGCATGATGTGTAGGCGTACAACTTTGATCCCATATCAACGGTATATGTCAACTATGCATTTCATATCACAATTCAAATCAGATATCAACTCAAAACTAGTTCAACTTATCAAATAGAAGTGTCATCAATAGCTAGCATGTTCACGATTTCATTTTTATAACCACATTTCACATTTACCGTGCTTGCAAATAGGGGAACAAAGTCTAAACATGTCAATTCATAGATTTTAACCTTTCATATAACACCATTACCCACATAGATACTTGTCACTTCACCTATACGACACTTTCATATACCATTACTTCTAATACAAGAAATAAACGTAAAAAAGAGTAAAAAAAAAGTCCCAACTTGCCTTAGAAAATGATACAAGCTGAATCGGCATCAACCTCCTACGGCCTATAGCCCGAGGTCAACTCAAGGGAGTCCAAGCCATGATCACCTCAAGGACGCCAAGACATGTTTGGAGTACCCTTTTAGAGCTCCTACTAGAACAATATCATGTGTGGATGATAGCTTGGAGCGCGGGAGGAGCTATATTTGATGATACCATCTTAGGGAGTATGGAGCAACATTGGATTTGGCTCATAGCTTGGGACACGGGAGAGCATATGCGCCAACATATGGCTATTTGGTACATTGGGTCACTTTTGGGCCCATTTGCCATTTAGGGTCACTTTTGGGCCCAATATGTAATAAGGCCCATGACTATAAATAGTTAGCTTTCTTTTCATTTTAGGGAAGATGATTATTGATGATGAATGTTACACTTGAGAGTGTTTATGTTAGCTTGTTGGGAGCTTTCTTGATTGTCTAGAAACGTTGGTTGTTGAGGTCCAATTGCTCTTCGGTCTTCGTAAGAGATTGGTGCTTACGGTAATATAAAGGAAGGTCTTTGGTTTGAAATACCTTTGGTTGTCCTTTTCCTTATCGTATTGTGTCTATCTATCTGTCCTTTATCTTTATTGTCTTTGTTTTCCCTTTGTTCTTCGTCTCATATTTTTGTATTTCCCATTTTACCCTTGTGTTCGTGGTTTCATCGTCCTTTCGTATTTTGTATCATATCATTTGGTATCAGAGCCGAGCTTAGAATCGTTCTCACGATTCTAGTCTTGGGTGTGTTATTGAAAGAAAATTGAAAAATCACAAAAAAATTAGGCTTTCACGTTTTTGAGTCTAGTCCAAATTTTGAGTTTTTGATTTTGGTGTTTTCTTATGTTTTTGGTGTTAGATTCTTGTTCCCTAACACTATTAGAGTCTAAATCTCAAGTTTGAGCTTAATCGGAGGTGATTTGAAGCCTCTACCATTGTTGAGTCTTGAGTTTTTAAAGAAAGTGAAGTGGGTCTTGAAATCTGGAATTTTGGGAGTGGAATTGAAGGCTTAAAGTTTTTGGAAGTTGTTACCCATAGAAAAAGGAGCTTGGGTTTCAAATTTCGTGAGATTTGGAGCTAAATTGAGAGAGATGAATTTTTGAATATCCATCTTGTTCTTGGTGTTCTTTAGAAATTCATATCTTGTTGAAGAAGAATCTTCCAAAAAGGGGTGTTTGATCCAAAAGGGAAGAAAGATAAAGGTGTTTGGGGTGTTGTACAAAATAATATCCCAAAGAAAAGAGAATATTCCAAGAGAGAGGGTGCAAAAAGGGCCCACAAGAGCAAAAAAACGCAGAGCTCCAGCTTGCTGTCCAGAGGCACCTGCGCCCTCATCTGCTCACGCAGGTCATGACCTGCGGCTGCAGGTCCTTAACGCATGTCACTCAGGCAGCCTTCTGTTTTCATCTGCGAAGCCCACCTGCGAGGGCAGGTCCCCAGGTGCCAACTCCGAAACCTATCCTTCTCTAGTCCTAACCTTCTAGTTTCATTTCCTTGATTCCTAATCACTTCCTTTGATTCTTAGAAACTAAACTTCAACTAGTAATAATCCTACTTAGTTGTTGATTAGTCCTTAAGTTCATTTTATTTCTTGTTCTTTTTCTTTGTGTGCTTTTATCGTTTCTTTCTTAGTTAACTTCTTTAAGTCAAGTCCTTTTTTTTTTCTTTTAATTGAGTCGTCCGTACGCATTTCATCTTTTTTCTCAATTGTACTAAGAAAATGGGTGGAGCAACCCTTGATACCATCTTGGAGGCACTCCTTGGGTTACTTCGGAAAATGGATCAACTGATTGGATGAATGTCACCCATGAATGAGAAGTTGCCAAGTATTGATGGTAGGATGGAAAACATTGGGGATCATTTAAAGGCCTCTCATTTAACACCTCTACCCCATGCCCAAACTACCATCCCTACACCGGGGTTCGTCCATCAAAATTGTGCTCTAAAACCTCATGAACATGCCCCCTCACCCCAAAACAAAATAAACCGAGCTCCACAAAACGTTGTTCGACCACTCCAAATCCAATTAGGCAAAGACCCTTTCCATCTTAGGTCCACTAACCATGATACTAGCATTTTACCTAGTATCACTCCTTCTCTTGTGCAGGTACATGAACAAATAATTTCAAAGGAAGGTACAAGGATAGTGCCTTATGAAAATAAGCTTGAAAGCCTAACGGAGTTCTTGCCCAAGGATTCCAAACTTGGAAAGTGTGATGACAAGCCGATAAAAGATTTGGATTCGAGGTCAAATCCTTTTCAAAAAAGGGAGGATGATACAAGCCGAATCGGCATCAACCTCCTAAGACCTATACCCCGAGGTCAACTCAAGGGAGTCCAAGCCATGATCACCTCAAGGACGCCAAGACATGTTTGGAGTACCCTTTTAGAGCTCCCACTAGAACAATATCATGTATGGATGATAGCTTAGAGCGCGGGAGGAGCTATATTTGATGATACCATCTTAGGGAGTATGGCGCAACATTGGATTTGGCTCATAGCTTGGGACACGGGAGAGCATATGCGCCAACATATGGCTATTTGGTACATTGGGTCACTTTTGGGCCCATTTGACATTTAGGGTCACTTTTGGGCCCATTTGCCATTTAGGGTCACTTTTGGGCCCATTATGTAGTAAGGCCCATGACTATAAATAGTTAGCTTTCTTTTCATTTTAGGGAAGATGATTATTGATGGTGAATGTTACACTTGAGAGTGTTTATGTTAGCTTGTTGGGAGCTTTCTTGATTGTCTAGAAACGTTGGTTGTTGAGGTCCAATTCCTCTTCGGTCTTCGTAAGAGATTGGTGCTTACGGTAATATAAAGGAAGGTATTTGGTTTGAAATACTTTGGTTGTCCTTTTACTTATCGTATTGTGTCTATATATCTATCCTTTATCTTTATTGTCTTTGTTTTCCCTTTGTTCTTCGTCTCATATTTTCGTATTTCCTATTTTACCCTTATGTTCGTGGTTTCATCGTGTTTTCGTATTTTGTATCGTATCAGAAAAAGACCCACAAACTCAAACCAAACCATTGCCATATGAATCTCCTCCGTACAATTCTAATTTATTCAAATATGAAATCTGCATAAGAATATGGAACTAAGAACACCCATATTGCTATACTTGGAATCCAAGACTAAAAAGTCAATTAGAATGTCAACCTTGAGCCCATAAAGGAAAACAAGGAATTTTAGAGAAAATTTATGTCACCCACAATTTAAGAAGTGCAAATCTTAACTTTCTTTGGAAATTAAGTGGAAATCAGCTTCGTAATCATCAATTTATCAAACTTTAACTTTACCGAGAAAATTCCAAATTTTCAAGTTGAAAAACTAAGATTTAAAGGTAAAATTATGAAATAATTAGTGGGTAATGATAAAATCTTGATTTAGAACATTACCCAATGTTTAGATGTAATGACCTACTCCATCTTTATATTATTGTTTAGGGCATAAGTACCATGCTAGGATTTTCCCTAGTATGAGAGTTGATAAAATCTCAAGGTAGGGTGGTTTATAATAAAGATATGGTGTTGAATTCTTTAGTAAGGATCTGCGATTTATGGTGTGGTGTTTGATGGGGTTGTATTTGTTAATGGATAGTTGAGTGGTATAGAATCCCATAGGAAGTTTTGGAATGATAAATATATTTGTAGAACTCCAGTTATAGAAGTTGCCACGTTGGGGTAACTTTGTGATATCCTAATATGAGGTTTGTGTTATAAAATAGGGGGTAGCTTTAATTTTCCCCGACCTTGATATATAGAGTGTGCTGCAGCAGTCAGATTGTCGTTACAACACCACTACCGTAGCGGCCACCCGACCGTCGCACCAGTAGTGGTGGGATGGTACGACCTCTGTACTGAGCCATTTGGAAACTATAGCGGGACTGATGTAGTCGTGTTGAGACTGCTACAACGGTCATACAGAAGTTTATTTTCCCTTAAGCTCATTTTTCTGAGCTTATTTTATAAAAGCTCAAAAGGTTCGTTCTGAGAATGGTGTGAGTCAATTTCGTACTAAACTAGGGAAATTTTCTCCGTTGAGGTAAGGTAATTCATCCCTCTTATCATCTAGTAATTCATTCTTAGTGTGGAATCATTAGGATAAACATTGATGGTGTAATCTTTGAGTTAGAGCCCTACAATTCATGAAAGTGGGGAGAAAGCGCATGGTAGATGTTAATTCATCTATAAAAAATTCTAGGTTGTTAATTAAAACTTCCTAGCATAGAATTCATGCCCTTGAACATAAATTATGGGGATCTGGGGCAAAATGATGGATGAAAATCATTGGATAAGGTTTTAGGCTATAATAAGGGTAAACATAGTGTAGTTGAATCCCCAAGGCATAGAATTGAAGAGTAAGCAATTAATTACTCTTATATTTACTTTTTTTAGACCATGAACAATTCAAGGCACTAAGGAAAGGCAAGACTCTTGTGAAGTAGCTTTGGTTCGAGTTCTTCGGTTGAGGTAATTTATTATTTAATTAGATTTAAGACTTGATTTGATTGCTGGTGTGCCTCTGAATTGAATAACTTATTGATTGGTCTTCGCACATACTTGTGATTGGTGATTATGGTCTTGTTAATGCTTGAATGAATAAGGTATTGAATATTGAACTTGATTGAAGTACGTCGTGATAATATAATATACATGTAAATTGGGTGCACTATGTTATATCCTGAGAGATAGTGAATATGGAATCATAGGTTGATATTGGTTGAGGGATCGGATACCATATTGGTACAAATATTGAAATTAATATTATTATGATGGATCAGGTGCCATGCCAGTATGGTACTATAACACCCCGAAAATCCAAGCTAAGATTAGAACCATCTTCAACTACATGTGAATTTAAACTCCATGTTTCATCTGTATTAGAAGTGATTTAGACATGTATTAAGGCCTCAAGTAACTCTTAGCTCATAACCAAGTTGAAATCTTCCTTACCGGTGGTTTTCTTGTGAAGAATCTTTCCATAGTCAAATTCAAACAAGTAAGACTCCTCGGTTCTGGGGTGATTTTTATCTCAAGACCCACCAAATGGTAGATATGTGAATTACCTTTCCATGCATACAGATTCACCTTAATTCGATGTCGGAGCTAAGAGTTATGGCCATTTTAGTGAAGCACTATCCATCAGTGAGAACATACGAGTGTAGGTACGATCGTGGTTACAACGTACGATTGTACCATGCTCCCATCTGATCAAAACAGTCCCAAAAATTTGAAAGTTGACATGTATACCTTCCAACCACGAGAAGAAACCACGACTAAAGGCACGATTGTGACTTCAAAACTTGATCCGGCTTGAACTTCTAAGCTACGAACCATGGCACGATCATGAGTGGGTCCCATGATCGTACCATGAGTCATAAGATCACGTTCAAAGAACCCAAAAGTGTATCCCATACCACGATCACAACCCATGACCGTAGGTAGGACACACGATCGTGGGAACGTCTCGTAGGCTCCATCCTGCAGCTTTTCAGTTACGAATTTTAAAAGAGCACAACAGTCTTTTCCCACTCTTTTAACATCTAAACTACGTCGTTTAACCTATTTCAAGGTTGATTATTCAGCCTAATATTACCTTAAGCCCTCATTACATAGAAATTCAATCAAGACTTAGCCAAATACAGAGAAAGAGACTATTTTCTTCTCCCAAGGCAGAAATGAGGTTCTTCAACTTAAGACTCCAAATTCAAAGGTTTCACTAAGGTTGTCTTCTCCAACTACGTGGAATTTCATCAATGGGTTCTCTTTCACCCATTGAGTCCCAAAGTTAACTCCAAGTTTATTTTACCCTTCAAGATTAGGGTTTCTATGAAAAGTGTGAATTTCATTAACTTTCAGTTTCTTGCTTCGACTAAACCATAAATATATGTTAGCCCATGAATTTGAGAACCTTTACATACTCATGATTATGAACTCTCATTATATTGAAGAATTCTTGATTTTGGTCTTGAGTTATGGAATTCCATATTGTGACCAGTTTATAGAATTGCCATTTGTAGTGGCATTCTTCTGAGATGGCGGGTTTTGAACACTCGATGACTTAGGATATCTTGCATTTTCAGTTGAGTACTCAATCATTCAATTTTCATGATTTAAAATGCTTTCAGATAAAGCACTTATCTTTTAGTTTGAGAAAATCATTATTGTTGAGCATTTCAGTATATCAGTTTATCTTCAGTTGGGAGTAGTACTTAGCACCGAGAGGACACGGGTTCAGATAACCCAAGTACCAGAACTATGTTGCCACCGTAGGTTAATATTATAGTCTTTTTGTACATTAGTTAGTGGATCCACAATAGCCAGTGTTCGTACCCTTGGCAAGGTACTGAACACCCATCCAACTGAGGTTACTAGTTGGGCCCTATTTAGCTCAGATGGGGTATTTCGGTTAATAGTAGCTCCCACAGTTTAGTCTCAGACCTCGCTTGACCGTGCATTCAGTAATTCAACTTATCTATCAGTACATGTTTATTTCTTGATTTTGCATTAGTTTATTCATGCCACGTTTGTGTTCAGCCTACTCCAGTTATTTTCCTATCCCATATACTCAGTACATTCAAAGTATTGATCACATACTTTCCTTTGCGCTATATTGTCTTATAATATAGGTTCCGACGTTCAACATCTAGATCTCGCATATTATGATCTTCTATCATATCAACTGCAGTAATTTGGTGAGTCCTCATCATTCGAGGACTAGTTATCAGTATTTCTTTTTATGTTATTTTAGTTTCAGATAGTTGGAGTTAGTTGGGGGCTTGTCCCTACAACTCATATGATTTAGAGGCTTTCTGACAGACAATTAGATTTTTAGCATATTAGTTATGTCAGACAGTCAGTTAGATTATGTTTTCAGCTTTATGAGTTTTATTCAGATATTGTGACTTGGGCATAAGTGTCCTAGGGTGTCTAAAAACTGCATTTAGTAGAGTCTTGTTCATGGGTGTAAAGAGCGCCACACTTATGAGTGAGAGGCTATGAAATGTTTTAGGAAAAAGTTTCACTTCTTTCATGTTCATATCGTGCGATAGAGTGTGAACTCTATTAAAATATTCTTCTAAATCGTGCTCTATACGTTTACAGAAAATGCCTCCCAGAAGAGCCAACAAAAGGAGAAATCGAAATGGGAACTAGTAAGATCCACCAGCTCAAGCAGACCCGTTGAACGAGCAAGTATCTCATGCTGAATTAGGGGTGGCTTTCATGGTGCTAGGTAAGGACATGACTGCCCATACTAATTAGCAGGTTGTTGCCCTAGTCAAACCCACTGGTACCATGGCAGCGACTAGAGTCAGGGACTTCACTCGAATGAATCCTCCTGAGTTCCATGGTTCTAAAACTGAGAAAGATCCACAAGAGTTTCTTGATGACAATCAGAAGGTTACATAAATTATAGATGTCACTCCAGTTGAGAGTGCTGACTTGGCTGCTCATTAGTTGAAAGGAGTAGCTCACATTTGGTGTCAACAGTGGAAGAAGGATAAAGATACGAATACAAGTCTACTTGAATGGGATGAGTTAACTACTGCATTTCTAGATAGGTTCTTCTCACTTGAACTAAGAGAGGCTAAGGTGTAGGAATTTATTAATCTGAATCAGGGCAGCATGAGCGTGAAATAGGATTCTCTTAAGCGTACTCAGTTGACAAAGTATGCTCCAGCTATGGTTGCTGACTTTAGGGGCCGAATGAGTAAGTTTGTGTCAAGTGTCTCTAAGGATGTAGTCAAGGAGTGTAGGACTGCTGTATTGGCTAAGGAAATGGATATCTCCAAATTAATGGTTTATGCTCAGCAAATTGAGGAACAGAAAGTCAAGGAAAGAGAAAGAGATAGTAAGAGGGACATGACATGTAGCTTTAATTTCTCTCAACAGAGGTCAGATGGTGTTAACCGTTCTCAGTTCCACCAGAAGTCATCAGTTCCAGCCCCATCTTCTACTAGTGCTCCAGTGCCCAAGTTCAAGAAGGATAATCGGGATAGAGCACCAGGCTCTAAATCCCAAGGCAGCAGTACTAGTGGTTGTACTAACCCGATTTGTAAGAGGTATGGTAAGAATCACCAAGGAGCGTGTATGACTGGTAGTAGGAATTGTTTTGGGTGCGACAAGCCAAGGAATCATTTGAAGAAGTGCCCAGGTGCCAATCGAAAGGGTGGAGATGCTCATTAGCAGACTCAGTCCAACACTTCAGCAGCTCCAATAGGTCGCCCCACTGAGTAGGGTGCCTCACCTAGTGTAGGTAGCGGTCAGCGTTATAACAGGTTTTATGCCCTTTAGACTCGATAGGATCAGGAGGGTTCCCCTGATGTAGTCACTAGTACATTACAAGTCTTTCAAATTTATGTCTATGCATTGTTAGATCCCGGGTCCACACTTTCCTTTATGACCCCTTATATAGCAGTAGACTTCAGTGTCAGTCCCGAAACTCTTTCAGAACCATTCACAGTCTCTACTCTAGTTGGTGATTCAGTCATTGCTAGATGGGTATACAGAAATTGCCCAGTTATAGTTTCTCAGAAATTCACCTCAGTTGATCTTGTAGAGTTAGACATGATAGATTTCGATGTCATTCTTAGCATGGATTGGCTCCACTCTTGCTATGCCTCTATTGATTGTAGAAATAAAGTATTCCAGTTTCAGTTTCCAAATGATCTAGTCATAGAGTGGAAGGGTAATACTTCAGTGTCTATAGTTGGTTTGTCTCTTACCTTAAGGCTAGAAAAATAATTTCAAAAGAGTGTATTTATCATCTTGTTCGGGTTAAGGATTCAAGGTTCGAGACCCCAACTCCTGATTCAGTTCTAGTGGTAAAAGAGTTTCCAGAAGTATTCCTAGAAGATCTACCCAGAGTTCCTCCCAAGGGGAAATTGACTTCAAAATAGATCTCCTCCCAGATACCCAATCGATCTCAATTCCGCCCCTATCAAATGGCTCCATATAAGCTTAAAGAATTAAAGGAGTAGCTGAAGGATCTTTTAGACAAAGGTTTTATTAGGCCCAGTATCTCTCCATGGGGTGCTCCAATTCTTTTCATGTCAAAGAAAGACGGTTCTCTCAGAATGTGCATCGACTACCGTAATTTAAACAAAGTTATAGTCAAGAATAAATATCCCATTACCAGGATTGATGACTTGTTCAACTAGCTTCAAGGTGCAAAGTGCTTCTTTAAGATAGACCTCAGATTTGGCTATCATCAGCTTAGAGTAAAAAAATGTGACATTCCGAAGACAGCCTTCATAACTCGGTATGGTCACTTCGAATTTATTGTTATGTCTTTTGGACTAACGAATGCTCATGCATCTAGTATGGACTTGATGAACAGGGTGTTCAAGCAGTTCTTGTACATGCGCGTTATTATCTTTATTGATGACATCCTCATTTATTCTCGAAGTGAGGATGAACATGCAGGCCATTTGAGGACTATCTTGCAGACTCTCAAAGAACGCCAGTTATTCGCGAAGTTCAGTAAGTGTGAATTCTGGTTGAAATCAATAGCATTTCTTGGTCATATTATTTCTGGTGAAGGCATAAGGGTTGATTCCCAAAAGACCGAAGCAGTGAGGAATTGACCTATACCTATCTCTATATCAGATATCAGGAGTTTCTTGGGTTTAGCCGATTACTACAGACGATTTGTTAAGGGATTTTCCTCTATTGCTTTCCCTATGTCTAGATTGACTCAGAAAAAAGTCAAGTTTCAGTGGTTCGATTCTTGTGAAAAGTGTTTTCAGGAGTTGAAGACTCGACTCATCTCCGCTCCAGTTTTGCCTCTGCCAGAGGGTTCAGATGGTTTCGTGGTTTATTGTGATACTTCCAGAGTTGGTCTTAGTTGTGTGTTGATGCAACATGGCAAGTTTATAACATATGCCTCTAGACAGCTCAAGTCTCATGAGAAGAATTACCCGACTCATGATCTTGAGTTGGCAGCAGTTGTTTTTGCCTTAAAGATTTGGAGGCATTATCTTTATGGGGTTCATGTTGACGTGTTCACTGATCAGAAGAGCCTTCAGTATGTGTTCAGTCAGAAAGATCTAAAGCTTCGTCAGAGGAGATGGCTAGAGTTATTGAAGTACTATGATATGAATGTCTTAAACTATCTGGGTAAAGTCAATGTTATAGCCGACGCTCTTAGTAGATTGTCTATGGAAAGCATTGCTCATATTGAGGATGAGAAGAAAGTGTTAGTTTGTGAGGTTCACCAGCTTACTAGATTGGGAGTTTGGTTTGTAGGTTTAGTCGAAGGTAATATTTTGGTTCAGAATCTTCCTTACTAGCTAAGGTAAAAGAAAAGCAAGATAATGATCCCATTTTTCTTAAGTTGAAAGAAGCAGTCTAGAATCAGAAAGTTGAGGTTTTCTCCCAATGGGGAGATGGTGTTCTTCATTGTTAGGATAGATTATGTGTTCCAGATGTTGACGACTTGAGACAGCGGATGCTAACAGAAGCCCACAGTTCTCGATAGTCTATTCACTCAGGAGACACTAAGATGTACCGTGACCTACGGGAAGTCTATTGGAGGAGTGGCATGATGAAGGATATCACAGAATTTGTGGCTAAGTGTCCAAATTGCCAGCAGGTTAAGGTTGAGCACCAAAGACCTGGTGGTATGCTTCAGGATATCAGTATTCCTAATTGGAAGTGGGAAGGGGTGACTATGGACTTCGTTATAGGGTTACCTCGTACTCACTGTCAGCATGATTCCATTTGGGTCATTATAGACCGAATGACTAAGTCAGCCCATTTTATGCCAGTAAACACCTCAGACTCAGTCGAGGATTATGCCACACTCTATCTTCGGGAATTAGTGAAGTTACATGGTGTCTCTTTGATCATCATTTCAGATAGGGGTACTCATTTTACCTCTCAGTTCTGGAAGGCATTCCAGAAGGGTCTTGGTACTCAAGTTCACTTCAGTACGACTTTTCACCCGCAGACAGATAGTTAAGCAGAGCGGACCATTAAGACTTTGGAGGATATGTTAAGGGCATGTGTGATCGATTTCAAAGGTAGTTGATATGATCATTTGCCTTTGATTGAGTTTTGCTTACAATAACAACTATCATTCTAGTATTCAAATGGCCCCATGTGAAGCACTTTATGGTAGAAGGTGTAGGTCTCCTATTAGATGATTCAAAGTTGGTGAGGCTACTTTGATAGGGCCAGATTCAGTCCTTGAGGCAATTGGAGAAAATTCAGTTGATTAGAGAAATACTGAAAATAGCTCAGAGTCGTCAGAAGTCTTATGCAGATGTGAGGAGAAGGGAACATGATTTTATGATTAGTGATTTGATTTACTTAAAAGTTTCACCCATGAAAGGGGTGAAAAAGTTTGGTAAGAAAGGGAAACTCAATCCCCGCTATATTGGTCCTTATAAAATTATGGGTCGTTTTGGCAATGTAGCCTATGAGTTAGACCTACCCACAGACTTAGCATTGGTACATCCAGTTTTTCATGTGTCTCAGTTAAACAAAATACATTGGAGATCCTGCATCTTTCATTCCTCTAGACAGTGTGAGGGTAAAAGATAGTCTTTCTTATGAGGAGGTACCAATCGAGATCCTTGATCATCAGGTTCGTAAGTTGAGGAATAAAGAGGTCGCTTCAGTAAAGGTTCTTTGGCAAAATCAGCTAGTTGAGGGAGCTACTTGGGAAGCAGAGGTACATATAATGACCAAGTACCCCAATCTTTTCTCTTTGAACTCTACTCCAGCTCAAGGTAATAGTTTCCCCTTAATTAATTCTTTCTGTTCCATGTCACCTAGTTATTCTCATGTCATATCATGCATTCACGAGTTCAAGTCAGTCCACGTATCAATTATAGACTCAGTATCATGTCAGTATTCAGATCTTAGAGTTTCAGTGCTGGGATTTCATCTCCTTCCCTAACTTTTCAACTAATTTAGTTTTCATTCGGGGACGAATGACCCCAAGGGGTGAGATATTGTAACACCCTAAAAATCCAAGCTAAGATTAGAACCATGCTTCAAGTACAGGTGAATTTAAACTCCATGTTTCAGCTGTATTAGAAGTGATTTAGACATGTATTAAGGCCTCAAGTAACTCTTAGCTGATAGCCAAGTTGAAATCTTCCTTACCGGTGGTTTTCTTGTGAAGAATCTTGTCATAGTCGAATTCAAACGAGTATAACTCCTAGGTTCTGGGGTATTTTTGAGCTCAAGACCAACCAAATGATAGATATTTGAAGTAACTTTCCAATTCATCCATATTCACCTTAATCCAATGTCGTAGCTAAGAGTTATGACCATTTTAGTGAAGCACTATCCAGCACTGCGAACATACGAGCATAGGTACGATCTTGGTTACAACGTACGATCGTACCATGCTCCCATATGATCGAAATAGGCCCAAAAACCTAAAATTTGACATGTATACCTTCCAACCACGATATGAAACCACGAACGTTCATTGAAACCATGACTAAAGGCACGATCCTGACTTCAAAACTTGATCCGACTTGAACTTCCAAGCTACGAACCAAGGTAAGATCATGAGTGGGTCCCACGATCGTACCATGATGCATATGATCATGTTAAGAGAGCCCAAAAGTCCAGCCCATACCACGATCACAACCCACGATCGTAGGTAGGACACACGATCATGGGAAGGTCTCGTGGGTCCCATCCTGCAGCTTTTCAGTTACGAATTTAAAAAGGGAAAAACAGTCTTTTCCTACTCTTTTAAGATCTAAACTATGTATTTTAAGATATTTCAAGGTTGATTATTAAACCTAATATTACCCTAAGCCCTCATTACATAGAAATTCAGTCAACACTTAGCCAAATATAGAGAAAGAGGTGATTTTCTTCTCCTAAGGTAGAATTAGGGTTCTTTAACTTCAGACTCCAAATTCAAAGGTTTCACCAAGATTGTCTTCTCCAGTTATGTGGGATTTCATCAATGGTTTCTCTTTCACCCATTGAGTCCCAAAGTTAACTCAAATCTTCAAGTTTATTTCGCCCTTCAAGATTAGGGTTTCTATGAAAAGTGTGAATTTCATTAACTTTCAGTTTCTTGCTTCGACTAAGCCTTGAATATATGCTAGCCCATGAATTTGACCACCTTTACATACTCATGATTATGAACTCTCATTATATTGAGGAATTCTTGATTTTGGGCTTGAGTTATGGAATTCTATATTGTGGCCAGTTTATAGAATTGCCACTTGTAGTTGCATTCTTCTAAGATGGCGGGTTATGAACACCCGATGACCTAGGATATCTTGCATTTTTAGTTGAGTATTCAACCATTCAGGTTTTATGATTTAGAATGCTTTTAGATAAAGCACTTATCTTTAAGTTTGAGAAAATCACTATTGTTGAGCATTTCAGTAAATCAGTTTACCTTCAGTTAGGAGTAGTACTTAGCACCGAGAGGACACGGGTTCAAATAACCCAAGTCCAAGAACTATGTTTCCACCGTAGGTTAATATTATATTCCTTTAGGACATCAGTTAGTGGATCCACATCAGTCAGTGTTCGTACCCTTGGCAAGGTACTGATCACCCATCCAACTGAGGTTACTAGTTGGGCCCTATTTAGCTCAGATGGGGTATGTCTGTTAGTGGTAGCTCCCACATTTTAGTCTTAGACCTCTCTTGACCATGTATTCAGTAGTTCAGCTTATCTATCAGTACATGTTTATTTCTTGGTCTTGAATTAGTTTATTCATGCCACGTGTATTATGTTCAGCCTACTCCAGTTATTTTTCTATCCCATATACTTAGTACATTCAAAGTACAGATCGCATACTTTCCTTTGCGATATATTGTCTTATAATATAGGTTCTTATGTTCAGCATTCGGATCGCGCCTAGTACGATATCCTATCACATCAGCTGCTGTACTTTGGTGAGTCCTCATCATTCGATTACTAGTTATCAGTATTTCATTTTATGCTATTTTAGTTTCAGACAATTGAAGTTAGTTGGGGGCTTGTCCCAATAACTCATATGATTTAGAGGCTTTCAGAAAGACAATTAGATTTTCAGCATATTATTTATGTCAAACAGTCAGTTAGATTATGTTTTTAGCTTTATGAGTTTTATTCAGATATTGTCACTCGGGCATATTGCCAAACTTATTATCTAGATTATTAACTTCCGCATAAGTGATTTCCAGATTATTCCAGTATTTATAGCGTCATGTCAGGCCATGGGTTAGCTTGGGGTCACTTGTGACTCTAAGCACTATGTTACAACTAGGGGGTCGTCTCGAGTTGTGACAGGTACATGGACCTTGGTGCGTCCCCTGCAGGTCATAACTAGTTGGGCAAAACTAAGTCCTTTAGCATATGTGTACAGACTAGTTTGATACATGAGTTAGTATGGCATATTGTGATGATAACGAGATTAATGAAAATACAGTGGTGAGATTGAGATGGACATAGATCCATGTTTAGTTATGATTGTTGCATTATGGAGTTGTGATAGTTATGATATTGTTGATGTTTTAGATAGTTATGTGGTTTGTTTGCTGACATTGCTTAGCCTAATGTGAATATTCTTATGACTGAGTGAACTACTTATTGTGTGTTGAAGTTATGATCTACTTGTTATTTGATTTATGTTGTATGCTTGTTTCTAAATTGAGTCTACCAATGATACTTACCAGTACACAGTGGTTTGTACTGATACTACCCTGTACTATTCTTTTGTTGAGTACAAACAGTATTTTAGAGGCTCAGACGCGACCTCATCTCTAACGATATAAGTTGATCCTATCTAAGGGTGAGAATTTCATATCCGGGCTGCTACAGTTCTTCAGAGTTTATGTTGTCTTTCTTTCGAACAAGGCTATTTTTACCTTATTAGTGATTTGAGATATTCTAGATATGTTTTGGTTTTAGAGTCCTTGTACGATGACTTTTGGATCTTGGAAAATATAATAGATAGTGTTTTCTTCCGCATTTATAAATTGTTTTGAGACATTCTTTATTTTTGTTGAATTATATTACTATTATATCTTAAATAGTTGATTTAAGGGGGTAAAGGCTTGGGTTAGATTATTCTCCTGCTGGAGAGTTAGTGTGGGTGTCACTCATGGTCATTTGGATCATGATAAAGTTGGTACTAGAGCCCTAGATTAGTTGATCTCGTCGTACAATGACTTGTCTACCAAAGTCTTACAGAATGGTATGGAGACGTCTGACTTCTTTCACTCTTATTCTCGTAGATGGTAAGAACACATGCATCTGAAGCAAGAGCAGAGGCACCCGCACCAGCTAGTAGGGCTATAATTTATAGTAGAGGGTAGGTGATAGGAGGAAGGAGATTAGCACTCGCTAGGGGCAGGCTTAGGCAGCTGTAAAATCAGCTAGGGAGAGGTCAGAGTCCCCTCTCCTACTAGAGGATATTCCTGAGGTGGCAGCGGCAGAGGCATAGGCTGCACCAGTTCAGATGTAGTCAACCATGATTTAGCATGTCTTGAGTTTTCTGAGTGGGTTAGTAGAGACCGGGGATACACCTACAGTTCCCATAGTACAATATATGGGAGTGAAGCATGTTGCTGCCGTAGCTTCCCGGATGGATAAGGTTTCAGAGACGGGAATCTTCCCGAGACAGGTAGCAGGTCCGGTGATGATCAGGGATGAACATAATTTATTTTATAAGTTCATCAAGATGAAGCCTCCGATCTTCCATGGTCTTAAGACTGAGGCTGCATACAAGTTTATTATTGACTGCCTTGAGGGACATGTGGAGAGATGAGTTTACCAACATTGAGTAGGGAATTCATTAGTTGTATCCTATGAGGCTTGGTTCCATTCACTCTCCCATTATTTATTATAGTTGATACATACTAAGGAGAAGAGGATTCATCATTTTGTTAAGGGATTGAACACATGCCTCCATATTTCAGCTTTTCAAATGGTATCTTCCGATAAGTCATTTCAGAAGGTGATTGAATTTATTAAGAGTGTAGAGGGGGTGAAATAGGAAGGGTATGCACAGATGGCAGTAAAGAAGGCTCGAAAAGAGGGTAACTATAATGGTTCGTTCTCTAGGGTTCAGAGTTCTCAGGGATACTCTGCACGCACTATTTCATCAGCTATGCAGGTGTCGGCTGGGGCCCATTAGGGGCCATTTAGCCTTCTTCAGATTTTGGTGGATATCTTACTTCTTCTGCTCCAGCTCAATAGCCTACCTTAGATCGGACTTGCTATAAGTGCGGTGAGGTTGGTTATATTCGGAGGAATTGTCCCAGGTACATAAAAGCTAGTTAGTCAGACCAGCAACAGACTCTCCGAGCTCAAGCTTCAGCTTTAGCAGGTAGATGAGGCAGTAGTTATGTTAGAGGCCATCCACAGGGTAGGCGTGGTGGTTACTAGGCAGGTAGAGATGGAAATGAGCCTAACAGAGGTGGTAAGCATGCTGATTGGAGTGGTACTCAGCCCAGTAGGGGCGACACACAAACGGATGATAGAGCCTATTCTATTCTTTTCAAGGCAGGCCAGAGGTAAAGGCATCAGATGCGGTGAGCACTGGTACTATTCTTGTTTGTGACTGGATGTCTATGGTATTATTTGACCCTAGTTCTACTTTCTCTTATGTATCCATTGGTTTTGCTATGGGGTTGGACATGGTATGTGAATTACTTGATTTTCATGTTCATGTGTCCAATCTGGTTGGTGATTCTGTGGTTGTTGATAAAGTTTAGCATGCTTGTCCTGTTACTTTTATGGGGTATAAGACGTGGGAAGAGTTAGTGATTTTTGATATGGTTGATTTCAATATCATTTTTTAGATGAGTTGGTTGTCTCCTCAACATGTTATTTTAGACTGTCATGTGTCACGACCCAACCATCCAGATCGTGCAGGTACCTACCGTGATTTACCTAGATAGGAGAACCCTTACTACCCCTTTTTAGAAAACTGCAGAAGTTATAAACAATTTCATTAAAGATTTCAAAGTCTGATAAATATTACAACCTATTTCAAGAATCCGATGAATAAAAACACTCTTCCTGAGGACCTAGTCTAGACATGTACAAAAACTTCTAAAATAAGGAAGTATAACACAAGACACATCTTCTACCATGAGAATGAGAGGACAAAAGCTGCCGGAGATTTCTAACCGCATCATGCATAAAATATCAACTAATCCTGCAACCAGACTATACCCCAAAAAGAACATAGCAAGAGTAGTATCAGTACAACCATACGTACTGGCAGCCATCATCGGCCGATCAATGTTAAATCACATAAACATAATATAAAATTTCAGAATAAATCATGAATATATAATATACCAATTTAATTTTCTTAATTTCATATTCCAATTACCATTCTTCTTACCATGCTTTCACTACACGGCCTTATTCGTTTCTTATCACTTCTCGCTAATGACCACTAGGTTCATGATACAACACTTATTACTAATTGATCACTTTTTTTCACCATCCTATCATTGGTCACGGATTTTCTCACCATCACTTTCCACTGCCTCGGTCAATTATTACACTAATGACACTAAGCAGATATTTATAAACAAGTAACAGGCATGTCAATTAAATAATGTAATTAAGTCAGACTACCTCACGACAATCCTTTTTACTATCACCAAAAATCAAGAAGGTAAATGAGATCACATTTATGCATATTAATACTCAATTCAATGTCAATCCATAATAAGAACTCGTAAATCAAATCAGTTCAACATAACTTTCTAAACATCTTATTATCCTTCAACCTCAGATAACAGCACACTTAAAGAACATTATATTAACATTAAGGCAAAGCCACCGATTTACTTAAGGAATCCAAAGAAATATTAATAACCAATGGTTCACTCAAGGAACCCAATATACATAAAACCCAATATACCCCGATTGACTCAAGGAACCCAAAATAACATATACACAATAGACAAACCCTGCTCACTCAAGGAACCATCAAACTTTCCATATTACCGTATACACACATGCTATGAGACTTATGGTTGCCCACTAGCCATGACTTTCAGGGGACGAGCTCAATACATTTATCAAAAATACTAGACAACTGGTGTCTTGCCATCCTTATCCCAAAAAAAGTATTATGTCACCCTTGCCTCAACATCTCCACCCTTATACCACCTCATATCCACCAATTCAATCACAACCAACATTTAATAAATCATCTCATAACAATAACCAAGTATTATTAATAAGAAAAATCACATGGTAAGTTTAAATCAACAACACTTGCATATCAACTATGTTTTCATACCAAATACACTATGAACTATCAAACCCAACACTTGTATTCAATATTCAACAAGTTCATTATTTATTAACATATGTTGCAACTAAATAAACAAATAATCAGTTTAACATGCACACATACAATCAAATTGAGTCTTAACTCCAATTTCACGGGACATACGAGAGTGTACATAATTTCCTTATAAGCTTCTTCATTCAGATTAGCATTCAATCCTGACACTATACTACTGCCCCTTAACTTCCATACATATTCTGCTACCCCAACCAATCATCAAAATCGAACCTGTTCTACTTTCCAACTCCCATCTTATTCCGACACCATATTATTCATTTTATTACACAACTTTATGTAATCCCTTTTCTAAAACCCGAAACACAAGCACATAGAATTCATCCAGTTATCCTGGAGAGCATATTACATAAGGAAATCATTAATAAATCTGGATAATTAAATAACATTACAGCCGGAATAGTATAAGTTCACCTCAAATTATTAAATTCAAACTCAAACAATACTTCGTTATTCAATTAGCAAGAGAACATAGCCACATGCAGGTATCAACCACAACTTACTCAATCAAATACTCTTATACAAAATGAACTCATATCTACCACAATTAATTTATTTTATCCACCAAACACGCTGTCCGTAGGCTTAAACATGAAATCTCCCATCAGTCTATATCATATTCATTCTTTTTTATCATAGTCTACAACTACTAAATAAAACCTAGCCTACCTGGGCGCCAAGCTGTTATTACATATGTATGAACTCTCATTCCTTGACCTATCCTAGCAATTTTCGGTGCGAATTTCATGAGGAGACCTTTAAATTTTGCCCCTCAAAGTGTGCCTCTCTGTTCTCATCGTTCTCAGGTCTAGGGGTAACCCTAGGGTATTTAGAAGGAAGCAATGGCATAAGTTTAAAGCTGAGAAAGAAAAGGGATTTTAAAATACGAAGTGACTGGGCTCGCTGTCCCACTATAGCGGGAAGCATCACGCTACAGCAGGGTGATGCTAGTCAGCCTCCTCCAAAATTTTTGACCTCCGAGTTCGTCTATTAATTATTTTTAACTGGCATCTAAGAAATTTTAAAATTACCAATACCTCATACCACTTGGACGAGGTGATTATAGTAATGATAGGACGAGTCATTACATCATGCTAAGTTAGTAACAGTGGCTATCCCGGGGATGGATAGACTTGAGTCGGAGGGTGATTATAGACTTGTGCTCGATATTTTTAGCACATCTTCGGGACACTAATGCAAAGGTCCTACCTATTGAGTGAGTTACTATGGTATGCAAATTTTTAGAAGTGTTTCCTGTGGATTTACCTGCCATGCCGCTAGACCGCGACATTTATTTTTGTATTGATCTAGAGCCGAATACCTTTCCCATTTCTATTCCCCCTTATACGATGGATTCGGCTGAGTTGAGGGAGTTAAAGGCTCAGTTGAAAGAATTTCTTAATAAAGGATTTATCTATTCGAGCGCCTCCCGGTGGGGTGCTCCAATGTTGTTTGTATAGAAGAAGGATGGTAGTTTACGTCTGTGTATAGACTACCCGTCAGTTGAATAAGGTTACGAGTAACAAGTATTTTCTTTCTCGTATCGATGATTTATTTGACCAGCTGTAGGGTGCATATGTCTTTTCTAAGATTTATTTGAGGCCTGGACATTGTCAGCTAAATATTTAGGCCGCTGATATTGCTAAGACTACATTGTGGGGCTATGTAAGGACATTTTGAGTTCTTAGTGATGTCTTTTGGGCTTACTAATGCCCCAACTTCTTTCATGGGATTGATGAATGGGATATTTAATCCCTATGTGGACTCGTCCGTTATAACTTTCATTGATGACATCTTAGTTTATTCTAAGAGTAAGGAAGAACATGAGGACTACTTAAGGATTGTGTTGGGATTGTTGACAGAGAAGCAGTTATATGTAAAATTTTCTAAGTGTGAGTTTTTGTTGGCTATGGTGTCTTTCTTAGGACATGTGGTTTCAAAGAAAGTGGTTATAGTGGACCCGCAAAAGATTAAGGCAGTTAAGAATTGGGCTAGGCCTACTTCGGTGATCGAGGTTCGTAGATTTGTGGGTTTGACCAGTTATTATAGCATATTCGTGAAGGGGTTCACTTCTACATGATACTAGATTGAAAATGATATTTTGGACTCAATAGAATAATCGGAACACCCAAACGAGGTCATCTTGACCAGATGTTGACTGACGTCAACTCTTAACTTAGAAATCTCTAAATTTCTGAATAATAACTCAAAACTCACCCAAAAACGCCGACAACTAAAACAAACCTTCAACTAGATAAAAAATCATCATTCATACCTAGTGGAAACATCGAAACTCAGAAACGATCTTTCTAACAACGATTATTGACTTTGGTTAACTCTCTTATGTTTTTAACTTCCAAAACTCAAAAACATTTTTAAAACTCATTTTAATGTCTTAAGACCCGAACCAATTGTCCTACTAATCCAAAAATCATGTTTAGGAGCTGATGACACTAACATAATTTTGATACGAGCTTAACCTCTACGGATGTTGTCTAAAGTCAACCATTCCAACTCCAGAGTCTTCCAAAATGAAAATCTCTCAAAATACTCAACCAACCACCTCGGAAGCCATGCTATCTATTTCCACAACCATAAATATCATAAACCAACTATGAAAAAGTAAAATGGTTAAAAAACGTTAAACAAAAAAAACACCATAAGGATTGTGACATTAACTCTCAAATCAATTTTGTTATTTCATATCTTATTTGTGCTTTTAGTTTTGTCTCTACTTCAATGGCTTCCCATTGCAGCAGTCGTTGTTTGTTGATCTTGCTATTACCCTTTTTCTATTTTCCTCTTTCTTTTTCTTTCACTTTGACAAAAAAGATTGTACTACTTGGTTCCTTTAATTCCTTATACAGTTTGGGGGATGACAATTCTTCCTCATCATTAGTTGCTGATAATATTGCTGCAACACACAATTTTAGTACTAAACAAGCACTCAACAACTCTCAATTTCTAATTTCTTTCCTATTATCTTTTTGACCTGCTTTGTCGGAGGTTGGTCATGACAAGGAGCATAGGTGTGCGACTACGAGGAGAAGAGGGAATGGGGTTTAAGGGTTGAAGAGTAAAGGAGGATCGAAAAAAAAAAGATAAAGAAATGAAATAAAAGAAAAACAAAAATAAAAATAAAAATAATTAGACACCAGGCAGTTAGTTATTGTTGCATGATTTTCTTCTGTCCATCTTTACTTGTCCATATTATTAAAAATAGATGTCCAACAATACTTATTCAATTTGAAAAATCAATGCATAATTTATCTATTTATATTTACTTTCCTTTAGGAGTCGTTTGGTAGAGTTTATTAAAAAAAATAATGCATGCATTAGCTTTGTGTATTATTAATACCTTGTTTGATACACTTTTTCATCCTATGTATTATTAATGCTTGCAATAGTTATATACTTTATTTGGTATTAAGGAGTGTATTACTAATGAATGAAAATCCTTGGTATTAGTAATGCAATGAATTTTAATGCATGCATTAGTATGGTTAAAGTCACAATTGTCCCTCAAAATCTTTTCCACATTCTTTCCATCATATTTATGGAGAGTATTTTTATAAAAAAATAAACTTTTTTAGAAATTATGCAATTCATGTCATTTTTAATACACCAAATCAAATATTACATAAGAAAAATGCAAGAATAAATAATGCAAGCATAACTAACGCAAGCACTACTAATACACCATATTTTGTACTATTCTTATACACTCTACCAAATGATCCCTTAGTTATTAACTATAGTCATGACCTAATATATTTTCCAAAATATTGAATTTATTATATTCAAATAGTGATTTAATAAAAATTACCCGTATTATTTATTATTTAGATGTATATCAAGTCAATAGTGGATAAATATTATTGTACGGATGTAATAGTATACTATTCTAGGAGTCTCTTGTCAAAAGATTATCAAATTAAAAAAAAATTGTTGCTAAGAAATTTTTTTGTCACTCGCCACCTCACTTTCTGTATTCCAATCAATCAACCGTTATCATCTCCAATGCTGCGAGCCATTGTGTTTCCACTGCTGCTACTTCTTTCTGATGTAGTCTCCTCGCACTTCATAGTTGAGACTCTACCTGGCTTCAATGGAAAACTTCCGTTCACACTCGAAACAGGGCAAGTAGTAATTTTCTCATAGTTTCTCTCTTATATATACACACACACTGAATTGTTAATTGGTATGATTAGCAGTTACATTGGAGTGGGAGAAGAGGAAAAAGTGCAGTTATTTTACTTGTTTGTAGAATCTGAGAGAGACCCAGAAAATGACCCTCTCATGCTTTGGCTTACCGGAGGTCCTGGTTGCTCCGGTCTCTCTTCCTTTGTATATAATATCGGTATGTCAAATTTTCTACCCTTCCTCAATTTGATTAGGGCATACGATACGCAATTACACCTAACTAGTTAAATCAACTGTAGTCCAATACATCGATTAAACTACTCCCTCCGTTCGAATTTACTTGTCACTATTTTCCTGATTTGATTTTCATTTTTACTTGTCACTTTTGCCAAATCAACAAAAAACATTTTTTTCCCCATGTTTTACCCTTATCATTAGGGTGTACATAGGTCGGGTTGGTTTGATTTTTATTTAAAAATAATCAAATCAATCACGTCGGTTTATTAAATCTATAAATCAAATCAAACTAACTTTAAATTATTTTTTCGGTTTAGTGTTAGTCTGTTCTTTCAATTTTTTCGATTTTTCAGTTTTTCTGATTTTTTAAAATAATCTTAATTTTTACAATTATATTGTGACTAAAAAAATATCAAATATGTTCACTCATGTGCTAGTGAAAAATCACAATTATAAAAAAAATGAGGAGTGAAGATGAGGAGTGAAAAACTCTCTTAAAACAAAAAAGTAAGATGAAAAGTGAAAAGTTTTAGGTCTTTTAATGGATAAATATTACTCCCTCTGTTCCAATTTATATGATACACTTTTCTTTTTAGTCAGTCTAAAAAAGAATGACACATTTATATATTTAGTAACAATTTAACTTTAAAATACTCAATTTACTCTTGATGAAATGATTTACAACCCCACAAACATCTATGACTCATTTTAGACCACAAGTTTCAAAAGTCTTTTTTTCTTTCTTAAACTCCGTGTCAAGTCAAACTACATTACATAAATTGGGACGGAGGGAGTACAACTTAAAGTCCCCAATCTGAATATATATTTACATCTACTTTCTAGATATTGAAAATTAATAAAACTAGTTTACAAAGTATTTAGAAAGTAGATTATAATTAATATTTTTTATGTATAAAAAAGTTAAAATTATATATATATAATATGTTGGTTTGATTTGGGTTTGGTTTGACTTTTTTTTGGTTAATACCAAACCAAACCAAAAATGGTCGGTTTTTTTTTCTAACGCCAAACCAATCAAACCAAACCTCAAGTTGATTTTTTTTCTCGGTTTGGTTAGGTTCGTCGGTTCTGTTTAACTTGACGGTTTGGTCTGTACACCCCTACATACCATTAATTACTTATTCTCCAAATCATTTTCCAATACCTATTACTAGTCATCAATTAATTGGGGTAATATGGTAAAGTCACTATACCAATCATTATTTTCTTAATAGGTGTGCCAAGTCAAAATATAACAATTAAATTTGAACGGAGGGAGTAATTGTACTTCCTCCGTACATCTTTACTTGTTTACTATACTAAAAATAGATGTCCACCAATACTTGTCCAGCTTGAAAAACCAATGAATAATTTACCTATTTCTACTCATTTTACCCAGAGTTATTAATTATAGTCATTACCCAATACATTTCTCAAAGCATTGAATTAATTATATTCAAAGGGTGATATAGTAAAATTACACCTATCATTTATTATTTCTTAACCTGTGTGCCAAGTTAATAGTGGACAATTATTGATGGACGGAGGGAGTACTGTAAAAGTTTTATACTCCCTAGGTTTCATTTAATTGGCTCATATTGAGTTGACACACTCTTTAAGAAAACATTTATTTGAGGTTTATTTTACTAAACTAATTTTATTAACTATGCTTTGAAAATTTAAAGTTGACTTTTAATACTTTATGTAGTCATTTAATGATAGGGGTAGTATTGGAAGAAAATAATAAACTTCTCTAGACTTCATAAATTGAAACAATTATGTTTAGTTAAATTGGACAAGTAAATTGAAACAACCATTTTTTAGTAAGAGGATCAAGTAAATGAAACGAAGGGAGTACCATTATCAGTTTCTTTTAGGGATATATTTGTAGTTCCAATGTAACTTTAAGCCCTGAATACAAGCTACTACATCTGATTATTGTTAGAGGTGAATTCTGTCTTTAAACTTCTAAGTCCACTTTATAAATTAGTTAAGTTGACACTCAGTAACTGCTAAAGACATAATTGGGGATTGTTTTAATTTTGATATTGGGATATGGAAATATAATACCATTAAATCAAAGTTGTCAATAAATTGGGACAAATAATTATGGAAAACTAGTCAACGTTAGATAAAGGGGTCAAAAATGATGTTCACTATGAGTGTGTTTGGTGCAAACGAAAATATTTTCTGGAAAATGTTTTCCAATTTTCTCATGTTTGGTTGGCTTAAATGTTTTGGAAAATGTCTTCCAAAAGAACTTATTTTCCTCAAATTTAAGTAAAATGACTTCCCTTCAAAAAGTAAGAAAAACATTTTCCAAAACTATCTTTCAACCTCACACCTCAACTATCCACCCTAACCGAAGTCTCGGTTACCGATTTTCGACATTAACTCGGGATCCGACTTCGGACCCTGACTCCCGATTCTCAACTCGGGATCTGACTCCTGACCTCAATTTGGGATCCAACTCCTAATCCTGACACCCGACTTCCTACTCCCGACCTGAGACCCAATTCTCAACCTTGATCCAAGACCCAGGACCTGGGATCCGACCTCGACTCGAGACCCGACTCCTAAACCTGACTTGGGTTAGGATGTCTGACCTCGACTCGGGACGGAGGACTCGGCCCGACACTGAACTCGATTCGGGAAAAATATCGACACCAACTTGGGATCCAACATCGAGATGGGAATTAAGGTTTGATCTCGACCCGACTCCCAACCTCTGACTCTGACTCTGACTTCGACCCCGACTCGAGACTCGTTTCCCTGCCCCAACCCTGACTCAAGTATCTGTTCAGAAGTCGGGGTTAGGGCTCGAGTCCGGAGTTGGGAGTCGGGTCTCGACTCGGGTGTCGGGTCTCGGATCGAGAGTTGGGGTCGGGTCCTGGATCGAGTGTCGGGTCTCGGGTCGGGTGATTGGGTCGGGTTTCGGTTTAGGTGTCCGGGTCGGGTGTCGAGGTGGGGTCCCTGGTCGGGGGTCGGGATCGGGGTCGGGGTCAGGTACTGGATCGGGTGTCAGAGTCGAGTCCCAGATCGGGAGTCAGGGTTGGGAGTTGGGTTCGAGGGTTGGGTCCCGGATCGGTCGTCGGGGTTGGTTCCCGAGTCAGAAACTATTTTCCTAAAAAGTATTTTCTACTCTCTAGCCAAACACTAAATAATATTTTCTAGAAAATGTTTTTCATTCACCAACCAAACACTAGAAAATATTTTCGGGAAAATGTTTTCCACTCACCAACCAAACACGAGAAAATAAGTAAGAAACCAACTTGTTTTCCATGAAAACATTTTTAGAAAAACATTTTCGATGGAAAACATTTTCCTTCATACCAAACACACCCTATATATCAATATATGTACACAATCTTTTACAACGCGCAAACAATAAGGATGATGGCTAAAAGAAAATTAATGATCACTTTTGGGTCAATTAAGATGCTTTTGGTTTTTGTTAGCTCAATAGTTCAAAAGTTGTTTGGTTGAGGGTCTCTGAGTAAGAGTTAAAATTGTGCGTTAAAGTAGTAGTTTTCCTCGAGAACAGAACAGTTAGATTTGTATTTGAGGTCAAAAGCATGCGTTTTAGTTTAACCTTTTCTAGATTAGCTTAGGATTTGTTTATGTACCGAAATAAGGTAGTCAATAAAGAAATAAATATGCAGAGCTAAGAGTAAAGAAGGAAAAGGATTTGCATACAACGTTCCATAGCTCTGGATCTGATTCCAATCCTTCGGATTCGTTTCCGAGGAGCACAATTCTTCTGAGAATAGTAAATACGGAATAAGATGAACTCAAAATAATATTCTTTCTATTGCTTTCAGATGATGCCCCCAAGATTGAGGGAGTAGGCTATTTATATATTACATAAATGGGACCGTTATTGATAAAATTTCTACTACGTCCTAAGGACTCATACTAATCACTGCATGCTGTGTGTCCATCTGTCATTTGTGCGAGCTACTATTCTGGCTATGCTCAGCTCCGTACTGGGCTCGTCCGCGCACCTGACCTGCCGGACATTCTTGTCCCCCTTGTCTTCTTGTCCACATAATGGATCAGTCGTCCTTTGAAATCGTCCTCAGCAATGAGGGTGCCACCTAGATTTCCTGTCGCCGCATACTCTCCATGCTCTATCTTGTTCTCTGCCACGTGTCTGCCATAGTGGCCGAGCAGATATTACCCTATACAGTAGCACATAGCTGTTTCTCCACTAAACAGCATTAAAGTAGCACTAAAATTTGCAATGCTAAATCCTTTTCATCAAGCTTTGCAGTTCTTTTTAACAAAAACCATTAATTAGTGTAAGAGGATAAAACAACAATGTTTTGAACAAGTGTATGCTTGTTGTTTGGATTATTGTGTCTCAAAAGTTAATAAGTTGTAGAAATGACCTTGATGCTTCTTTCAGGCCCTTTATACTTTGATTATGCAAATTCTAGTGGAAATTTCCCGAAATTGGAGTTGAACTCAAATTCTTGGACCAAGGTCTTGTAAGCTTACCCTTTTACCATTTGCTTATATTTTCATTGTTGATCGTCCATATAAGCAGTATCTGGTTTTAATTACTAGGTGGCCAACATAATATTTATAGATCAACCTGCTGGCACAGGGTACTCATATGCAAAGACTTCTGAAGCTTACAACTGCAGTGATACCCTCGCTGTAACTCTAACTTATGACTTCCTTAGAAAGGTGAGAGAATTTTGTTCTAAGCAAATTCATTGAGGTCTTTATGTGTAGCTGAAATTGCTTCTTGCATCTCGACCAATATGGCTAAATATCTACCCTTTTTGGATATTTCAGTCTCTAGCTAGCTAGCAAAAGACAAATATGTATTTGTTAATAAAAGTTCACGTTAATGTTTCAGAAAACAAAATCAAAATGTGGTCTTCAGTTAGCTTCTGGCACATTTTTTTGCAGTTTGGGAACACAGTTAATCATGCCAAGTCTGGAACATAATATCTTTCTTTTGCCTGACACTGTAAAAGAGGAATATGTTAACTCTTATATGATAGGTGGAGAAACAGTATTTATCCTTCTTCCTCCTAAATACTTTTTACATATGGTTAATTTCTATAGATGTTTAACTCTAAATTTCAAAACCATGGTCTGCTATGTTATAAATTTTGCATAGTTTTGGAAATGTTGATTCGTTGTAGTTGGATTATCCATTGGTATTCCAAATCTTGAAAAAAAAAAAGAAACTTTACGATTTGAAACCTGATGAAAAAAGTGACAAGAGCCCGGCGTGTTTTGAGTCTTATTCTCCAACAACATTTATCTATCTCACATCTCATGTCTCAATGTTGATCAGAACTTCATTCTCATGCATAAGGTAACATCTAACCCATGAAACTTTCATAAGCAAATTCATCAGACTGTGAATTGTTGTGCTGTAGTGGCTTATGGATCATCCCGAATATCTCAAGAATCCACTATATGTTAGTGGGGATTCCTACGCGGGCATTTTTGTCGCACTGCTTACTCGCAAAATATATGATGGTATTGTATCTTGTACCTGAGTTAAGGATCAGTCTTTTTGTTATCTCGTTTCATGACCTTTTTCTTTCTCTCAAGGTATTGAAGTTGGTGACAAGCCTCGAGTGAATATCAAAGTATGACCTCCAATGCTTTCAGTTTACCTCTTCTTCTGTTCTTATTTTGAGTTCTGCAGTCAAACATCAGGTTTTTGATTGAATGTAGGGATATCTACAAGGCAATCCTCTAACAGATAGATACATCGACTTTAATGGTAGAGTCAAATATGCTTATCATATGGGACTTATTTCTGATAAGATCTATCAGGTATCTAATAGCTTATTCTCTGTACTCTGCATTCGAGAAAGTAACTTCTAGTTAATAACTGTCTAGAAAGAAAAATCAGTCCCCACCTAACAATGTGATGTCTTTGTAAATAATAGAAATTACGTACAACTTTGCAATTAATCTTCCTTATGTTACTGTGTAGTCCACTAAAGCAAATTGTAATGGGAATTACGTTGACGTTGATCCAAATAACGTATTATGTCTTAATGATCTTCAGAAAGTAGAAAGGGTAAGGGATCAAGCTCTGCACTTATAAAATATTAAGATATCTTTAAAGTTCAATTATACTTAAATAGTCCATCATTGCATGTGCATAGTGTCTCAAGAACATACGACGGGCACATATTTTAGAACCTTGGTGCGACCTTCCATTTTTAATGAGCATTCTCCAAGAAACTCCTACAAATGCCCAGTCAGTATTTCCAATTGCAGGACCATGGTGTAGAGTAAGCCTCTCTTTCTCCCCGTTAAGGAGTCTTTCGTAGCATCATGTATTGTGTTAATTCTGTTGGTATATTATACAAGAATTTGCAGAGTTAACTTTTTAAACCCAAAAACCAGGAAAAAAATTACATATACTCGTATGTTTGGGCAAACAATAAAGCTGTCCGGAAAGCACTAAACGTTCGTGAGGTATGCAAATACAGTTTTCCTTCCTACTGTCAATATCCTATGCTAGCTCTCCCCCACGCCACCCCACCCCACCCCCACCCCCCAAGTCTTGAAGTAGGTTTAATCCTAGCTGAGAAAAAAAAAGTGAAAGGGAGGGGGAAAAAGCCTTTGAATGATATGGTCATGGAAAAAAAACCAGGGAACAGCATTGGAGTGGGTGAGATGCAATGAAAGCATGCATTACAGATATACGAAGAGAACTGAGTCATATGTGTATGATGTCCAAAGTGCGATTGATGATCATCAGCATCTCACCAGCAAATCCTGTCGGGCTCTAATTTATAGGTATTACTCCAAGATGGCTTTCTTCTTCTTCTTCATGTTACATCGTTCTTCTAATTGACCTTAATGTATTAGTTACTATTGTTAGAAAGATCTTTCTCTGTGTTTTGCTTATCACTAGATAAGGGGAAAAAAACAAAAAAGAAAAAGAAGAAGAGGTATAGATCAATTTGATATTGAGTAGAGCTATTCATTGTGTTATATCCTCGGTTGTTCTGGCTTAAGAAAAATAAGCAATAAAGCTATTAGTACTACTACATTTAAAGCCTAATCACTGGAAAGAAGTTACCTGAAGAGACTGTTGATAAGTTTTTACTTTGATAGTGGTGACCATGACATGGTTGTTCCTCATTTGAGCACGGAGGAATGGATAGACACTTTGAAACTGTCGACTGCAGATGATTGGGAACCTTGGTTTGTTGACGGTCAAGTTGCAGGGTTGGTTCCTTGGTCTCTAATGCATTTTTTACTCATCGATCATGAACATGGTCCAATATTTGTTAATTTTCTCATAATTTCTTTATGTAGATACAAAGTGAAGTATTCACAAAATGATTATGAGCTGACATATGCAACTGTTAAGGTAAGGACTATTCCCTGTTGCATCAACTCTAAACCTACAGTACATCTCCTTCCTTTCTTTCTTTTATCTTTTGTTTCATGAATTAACTTATTTAGGGTGCGGGTCATACAGCACCTGAATACAAGCCGGAACAATGCCTGCCCATGGTTGATAGGTGGTTTTCCGGTTACCCTCTTTAGCTTCACATGCAACACATTAATGTACTCATTTGTTTCTCTGGACATAAGTTGGAGAAAGGAAATACTTGTCGAATCTATTCTGTTTCTTAAGAATCATACTCATGGCACTCGTATTTAATCTACTAGTTTTTGGGTACGCTCTTGCCTCTACCTCACCTTTGAGACCTTTGAGTAAAGCTGGCAACGGACTAGTTCGGGCCAACCGGAATGGACATTCGGCAGTTTCAAACTGGTACCGATGGCCGGTGACCGGTGACCAGAGGGCCTACCGGACCGGGCTGCAGGGGAAAAAGGCATATGTCTGTACTGGCTCGTTAGTAACGGTTTGTTCACGGACGGGACTAGGTTCAGTTTCCCGCCCAACTTTTTTTTTTTTTTTTTTTTTTTTAAACTTTAAATTTATAATTTAAAATCAAAATCAAAAGAGATTTTAAAAATAGCTTTTAAAGTGTTTCTTTTTTTGAATTTAAATAGCTTTTCAAATTTTTATAAGTTTTCAAAAAGATTTTTGAAAATTTTGATTTTTTTTTAAAGTTGAAACTTAAATTTTCCACTTTGAAATTTAAAGTTTTAATTTAAATTTTCAACTTTAAAAGTTTATTTCATTTTAATAATTTTTTGAATCTTGAAAACTTTATTTTAATTTTAATTTTCAAGTTTAAATGTAAACATTTCAACGTTAAAGTTTAATATTTTTTTTGAATTCTTTTGAATCTTGAAGTTGAAGATGTAACAATTTTGATTTTTTTTTAACTTTGAACTTGGAACTTAAAACTTTAAATTTAAAGTTTAAAATTTCAACTTTGAAGTTTAAATTTTGAACTTTAAAGTTTAAATTTTCACCTTTAAACTTGAAATTTAAATTTGCAACTTTAAAGTTTAATTTTTTTTAAAAATACTTTAAAGTATAAATAAAAGACAAATTTAAAAAGAAAATGAAGGCGAATAGCCTATAATTTTATTCAGATAAATAAAGAAGTACATGCATTACAAATATTAGAAGAGCATCTAATCTATGCAGCCACCTTCTAGGAAGGATTCTGTTTGAACTAAGTCTCGATTATCATACTAATATCTATAATTTTCAAAATATGTTTTTCGTAAATTATCTATCAATTCCTTGGAAACATCATTCAGAATTTGTAGTTGGATTTCTTCATCCATTGCTTCCATGCCATCATCACTATTTTCTCCAAGTGCTTCATCTATTTCGATTTCGGCTTGATGTGATAAATTTGGCAGTCCAACATTCCTTCGTTTGACATTGATCCAATCTCTGAACAACACTGATATTTTCAAACTATCTTTTGCTAATAAATACCTATGGTCTCCAATGATAAATCTCCCCGCGCTGAAAGCTTGATTCGAAGCTATTGAAGCTGCTTGCATAGCTAGCACATCCCGAACCACCCTTGAAAGATATGTAAATTGTTTTGTCCGGTTCTTCCACCAAGTTAAAAGTTGAGGATCTCCATTTTCATCCCTAATATTGTCCTGTGCCTGATTAATATATTGATCAAAATCATTATTGTTAGCAGAATCAAGTCCAAGTTCTTCATCCATAATTTCATCAAAATCATTAAATCTATCCTTACGACATGGAGGTTCAGACGGTTCATCATTTAGTAGCCTGTCTCTATAAAGGTCATACAAATGTCTAGCTTTAGTTAATATACTATCCTTACACGATTTAACAGATGAAACTTCATCACTTGTAATTTCTAAATTTTTATAAATCTTTTTAATCATTTTTTTCACACTTTGTTCTTTGTAAGTTGGGTTAAACAAAGTAGAAGTCAAAAATATTTGAGGAATAGGAAAAAAAAATTTCAATCATATATGTAACTGCAACTTTAAAATATTCACGATCTTTATATTTAACAAATTCAGATGAAATAACACAAATATTTACTAAAACTGAAGAAAAGTAGGATAATATTGACCAGATATAATATTTGTAGCACTATAAAAAATTCTCAAAAATTTAATAAGTTCTTTGCATTCAATCCTCGTCGGTAATTCTTAATCTCTGATCCGAATTATGTTTATTATAAAGCATTTGTAAAGGCGCACTACAATCAATAGCAACAATAAGTATTTCAAATAAAGAATTTCATCTAGTAGTCACTTTTTTTGGAATTTTTCTAAATGACATTTCAAATAAAGTACACTTTTTTTCAAATTCTCTAATTCTAGACCTTATTTTAGCTTTAAAAATTCATGCACAAGCAGCCCCAAATACATCAACACCATCCATCACTATTAAATTATAAATATGGGCATTACACTTAACATGAAAAACATCATCATCAATTAGACAAAGTCTAGGTTTTAAAAAATCACTAACTTTCAAATTAGCAGAAGCATTATCTAATGTGACACCCATTATCATATCACAAAGACCACAATATTTTAAAACCTCTCCTGTCAAACAAGCAATATAACTACCAGTTTTACTCTCTTCAATATATTTAGAGTCTATAGTCCTATCCCAACCTGTGATCCCCCAGTCAAATGTTTCATCACTTTCTTATATTTATTGCAAGTTGCAATAGTTTTCTCCTTATTTTGGGTCATAAATTTTCAAACTAATGATTTTTTGGGTCGTTCGATTTTTCCTACTCTAGTAAATGTAGGTAAATTTTCTACTTCATCTTGTTTCGGTAATTTCGTAGCCGGACTAGTAGGGGTAGTGATATTTTCTAACTCTTGTTCGTCTACATCTTTAAAATACTTACCAAAATATCTATCTAATGCCTCATGGTCTGCTACATTGGCACAATGACGTTCAAAAGAAGTATCATCAAAATGATTAAAATCATCGTTATTAATTCTAAATCTAGGTGGCAACGATTTAGAATTACCTCCACTCCTGCCTCTACTACTACTAGCACCCTTATCTTTTTTACCCAAAATTTTTTTAGCCTGACTAAAAATTGATTTCTTACCATTACCTTTTTTATCGATATTCATATTTTAATGTGAAAAAAAGAAAGATATTGAGATGAACACAAACAATATAAATATAACGAAAAATTAATAGTAATTAAACAAATAAAGAGATGAAAGTTGGAACGAATGTATCGAACGTCTGCGTAAAAGCAGACTTATATAACCAAAAATCGAAATTGAAAGATGACAATTAAAGCTTGCTTCAAAAAAATTCCTTCAATTAGTCAAATACACAATATTATAGAGAATATTAGAGAGTAATTAGTAATAACGAGTTTTTGATAATTTGTGGAAAAATTAGAGGGGAAGAGTGGGTATTTATAAGGAAATATGAGGTGGGGGGCTAGAGAGGCTAGGGACGGCTGGGTGGAACTAGCCGTTGGGGGCCCCACTAATGGCTCCCAACGGGTAAAAACGTATATATTAATTTTTTTTAAAAAAAGTTATTGTTTAATCGGTCAATCGGACCGGACAATCGATTAAATTGACCACTTTCGCACCGGTCCATGTACCGGTAGGTGCTGGTGCAGAGCCTCAACTGGGATAATCGGACACGGGCTACCGGAACCGAAACATGTCCGTCACGGGCCAGCCCGGTCCGACTATCACCCTTACCTTTGAGGTAGAGGTAAGGTCTGCATACACTCTACTATGTTGTTTGTTGTTGTTGTTGTACATTAAAAATTTAAATAATATTTGCTTGCTGCACAACCGTTAGTGACTTTTCGAAAGTATCTCTAGAATTTAATTTTGAATTAAATACATGTCTTTTCAAATATTTTTTTTTAAAAATCTTCCATATCTTAATGTTGGTAATTTTCAGGCAATACCGAATTTATCATTGCTCATTACGTGAAGTATTAGTCAAACCTAAACAAATATTTAGGTTTTCATCTTCATTAAGTTGATGATAGACATATAGAGCAAAAATTGCCGAAATAATTTAAGCCACAACCTATGCAAGAGCAGAAAAAGTAAACAAATGAACAGGATATGCCTAACCTTTGTTATATATCATGGTTTTAATTGGTGACATAAATAGGCGCCCATGGACCAAAGTTAAATAGTGCGTTATGTCCTTTTTCCAAATACCCCTTTTCTTCCCCCATGGTCCCCCCTTAAACCTAAAACTTAAAAAAAAACAAGGAAGAAGAAGAAGAAGGAAAGCTCCATTAAAATACTTGAGGTTAAAAATTTGTCAGGAATGCATATTCTTGGTATATTTGAGTCATAGACTATGAATCTAGCGTTGATTTTTGGGAAAAAAATCAAGATTCAATTCGGTTGGATTCAAAGTTTTGAAAAACATCGAGTAAAGTATTTATATCCAAAATTTCCTGATTATATTTCTAATATATCAACTTTGTAAGCATATGTAGTTGTTTGTTTGAGTGTTAGTTCGAAAAATGCGAATTTTGATGTTTGGATTGTAGTTTACCGATAGAATTCGAAAAAATGTGAATTTTAACTATATTAGTTTAAGTCGTAGTTTATCGATCGGAAGCATATGTAGTTTATGGATTGTTAACTTCGAAAGCATATGTAGTTTATGGATTGTTAACTTCGAAAGCATATGTAGTTGTTTGTTTGAGTGTTAGTTCGAAAAAATGCGAATTTTGATGTTTGGATTGTAATTTATCAATAGAATTTGAAAAAAAATAAATTGAATTTTATCTATATTAGTTTAAATTGTAGTTTATCGATCGGAAGCATATATAGTTTATCGATCAGATTGTATTTAGCTCTTATGAAAAGTATTTGCACATGTGGTCGTAGCTCACATTATGTTATCCCTTATGATAGGTATTTACTAATTGGAATTGTATTGTTTGGATTGTTAAAAAATCGAGGATGGATGTTATTTGTAGGGATGTAGGATGATTACAAGTATCCATTCATAAATTGTCACCAGTTAGAAGCAAATAAAAGAATTAAGTAAACATAAAATAAATAACAACAAATAACAAGAAGCAAATAATTCACTTTGAAATAAAGGAATAAAGCATAAAATAAATTGTCATGAAAATAATTAAAAATATACAAAACATTAATTAGTATATCACCCTAGTACTAGGTGAAAAGGCCTTAGTTAAATGGCCAAGTGCATAACTAAGAAAAATGGACCAAGTATATGGTGGATTTCACCTATTTTAAATAAATAATAGATTTTTATAAAATTAAAGCTAAGTATCAAATAAAGTAATAAGAGAGAAAGAGGCAAATAGAGAAAATAAAGTAGTAGACTTTATTTCACTTCGTATGTATGAATTTCATAGTACAAGTGAAGGGGTTATATATAAGTGTGATAACTTGACCACCAATTTGCTTATTTTGACAACAAAATGGGCGCTTTGGACAGCAATTGTCACCGACATGGAGATGTGCTACTTGGGCACAAAGTTTCCTTGATTGCTTGGGCACAAAGGAGATATAGTGGACATCCACTTTTACAATACTGTCCTTTGGATGTCCATGTAAAAAAACTTTAGTGAATACGTATTTGCTTGCTGCCTCATTAAAAACCTTACCAGAAAAACTCAGTGGGACAAAACCTTGGTTAAGGAAAAAAGAGTACAATGCGTATTCTTACTCCCCCCTGATGAAGACCTCGATTCAGATGGTTAAATCTTCGCATTACAATCTTGTGTACCATCTTCTCAAGAGTTGAAGTTGGTAGAGATTTAGTGAACAAATCTGTTGGATTGTCACTTGAGTGATTTGTTGTACATCAATATCATCATTCTTCTGGAGATCATGTGTGAAGGATAACTTTGGCGAGATGTGCTTCGTTCTATCTCCTTTTATAAAGCCTCCCTTTAATTGGGCTATGCATGCTGCATTGTTTTTAAATAGGACAGTGAGTACCTTGACATCACACTTCAGGGTACATCTTACTTTGATGAAATGTATCACTGGTCTCAATCATACACATTTTTTTTACTTGCTTCATGAATTGCTATTATCTCAGCATGATTTGAAGAAGCATGATTTGAAGAAGTAGCAACAATAGAATGCTTTGTAGATCGCCATGATATAGCAGTACCTCTGTATATAAATACATAGTCTGTTTGAGATCAGGCTTTATGTGGGTCAAATAAATAAGTTGTATCTGTATGACCAACAAGATCTACACTATCTTTGTTAGTATAAAACAGACCCATATCAATAGTCCCTTTTAAATATCACAATATATGCTTAACTTCGTTTCATTGTCTCCGTGTAGGAGAAGAACTATACCTGGCTAGCAAATTAACAGAAAAGACTATGTCAGGCCTTGTGGCATTAGCAAGATACATAAAGGCACCAATAGCACTGTGATATGGTACTTCAGGACCAAGAATCTCTTCATCCTCTTCTGGAGTTCGGAACAGGTCTTTACTCACTTCAAGTAATCGAACAACCATTGGAGTACTTAATGGATGTTCTTTGTCCATGTAAAATCGTTTCAAAATCTTCTCATTATAGGCATATTAGTGGATGAAGACCCCGTCTGCTAAATGTTTAATTTGCAGATCAAGACAAAGTTTTGTCTCTCCAAGATCTTTCATTTCAAATTCTTTCTTTAGATATTCAATCGCCTTTTGGACCTCTTCTGGAGTTCCAATGAAATTTATGTCATCAATATAAACAACGAGTATAACAAATTCTAATGTTGTTTTCTTAATAAAAATATAAGGACAATGACATCATTTATGTAACCTTCATTTATCAAGTACTCACTGAGATGATTATACCACATACGTCCTAATTGTTTTAAACCGTATAACGATCTTTGTAATCTGATTGAATATATTTTCTAAGACTTTGAATTATATGCTTCAAGTATTTTTAATCCTTCTGGGATTTATATTTATATATATTTTATTATCAAGTGACAACATTCACTATTAAATACGTGACATCTTCTAGTGTTTGGACTGCATGTCAAATAAACTTTATGCTTACCAAGAAGCATATTTCACTTGACAATTATTTCTACGTCATCATGCTTAAATAAACGTAGAATTTGGATCCTCATAATCTTGTACAATATTGTGCGCTATATTGTACTAAAGATATCGTCTTGTATCGGTTCACAATGCGACATAACTTATTGAGATCTCACCACTTTATTATTTTCAGGTACCTGAACCTCTCATGAGGTTTTATGAAGTGTTATGTCGTTGCTCTTCAAGAGCACATTGCCTCTTTATTATGATCATTTGCCCCATTTCCTTTGCAAGGATTATTTTATTTGGAACCGATTGATCTGCCATGCTTCATGCATGCTGTAGACTATGTCCTTTAGGGACACACAGTAGGAGCATTTGTAGCTAGATATGAAATCAATTTTTGGGTCAGCAAATGCTTTTAGCATTTGACTTGAATTATCTTTCAAATGAGGATCGCACTAACGATAATTCACAATATATTTCTTAGTTTCTTATTAGTCCTCCCTTATGTTAGGAAAAACTAACATATACTCCAACCTACTTTGGAGAATCCATCTTTGTGCATCATGGTATATCCATTAATCATATACCGTACATCAAAAAGTTATTAGATGGAAAATCTATGGTTCCTAACCCTGAACCAATTGAGAGGGAGGAATTGATCATAATTTATTGGTCTAATGCATTCAAGTGCTATTGTATGCAATATATTATATTTCAGACCAACACTTTTTAGCTTGTTCTCATAAATAATGATTTGACTATTTATTTGAGGCATTCAACGCTAAACCATCTTGAATATAACCAACATTATCAAGATCAATTGTCTTGATTACACAATCTGGAAATTATGCTCTTAACTCAATTTAATTGAACAAACAACTTTATGAATGTCAAACTGCAGGTTGACAATAAACGTACATGTGATCACCTTATGGATGCATCATATCACATGACAGGTAAACGAGCCCTTATTCACCTTTTATACTTTCTAGAATTTAGGAGATTCAGTCCCAAATTTAGCTGGTTCAATCAACTTATCGTGAAAACAAACAATAATTCTTGAAGAATCTTCTATTTCTTCAATATATGTTTAATACTCAATTTGATCATCTTCAGGATGAAAAAATTATTCAAGCCAACAGATGAAATTATTTGAACTAGTAAACTCCAAGTTTACCATGGCATGTGCTATTTACTCGAGTAAATTTCAAAGTTCTACTACTTCAAGAGTAATTTGTAAGATTTTATTATTGCACAATCTTACCGCTTCAGGATTAAATTTCAGCTTTACTACTTCAGGAGTAACCTTCAGATTTACTACTTCAGGAGTAAATTTCAAATTTCTACAATCAATTACAAAAATATTCTCACGATTGATTATTTATCCAAATAAAATTTGAGGAGTATCCATATATTCTTTAAGATGAAAATATAAATGAAGTAAACATTATAGTATTACTAACAAACAATGTATTACACATAACTTTATTTATTTACAAGACTAGAGAAATACAACTAACAGGAACGTAAACTAATACAACCAACAGAAAAGTAAAATACTTAGATTATTACAGATTCGCCACCGACAAGGTGATCTATATTTTCTTCAGGGAGTTCAAATAAATCTGCAATATCTAAATGCATAGGCTCAACATTATCTTCAGAGATAAAATTTGCTTTTGTATTGTTATCCATCTCCTTCAGGGATGCTTGGTAAAGATCAACCAGGTGCCTTGGTGTACAACAGGTACGTGACCAGTGCCCTTTTCCTCCACATAGATAGCATCTATTTTTTGAATTATTTCGTTGCACCGCTTCAGGCTTTTCACCCTTCTTCTTACACTGCTGGTGAGGAAGGTTATTATATGGTGCAAGGCGATCAACATGATTGGAATTTCTTCCTCGATTGCGGCCACGACCATGACTGGGGCCAGGACTTGTTTCACGCCTGGGTTGGTGAAAATTTGTAGCATTCACTTTAGGGAATGAAGTAGTACCAATAGGTCAACTTTCATGATTTTTCATCAAAAGATCATTATGTTGTTCAACAACAAGAAGATGCAAAATTAATTCAGAATACTTTTTAAATCCCATTTCTTGATATTGCTGCTGCAGGACGGAGCATACTCGAGGCAGGGATGGTGGAGAATGTTTCTCCAGCATATCATGATCTGTGATATTTTCTCCGCATAAGTTTATCTTTGATTTAATTCTAAACATGACAGAATTATACGCAGTTATATCTTTAAATTAAAATTTTGTAATCTCAAATGAGTCCATTCATAACGTGTCTGTAGAAGAATGACCATCTTCAGGTTGTCATATCTATCTTTTAGATTATTCCATAGAATAAGAAGATCCGTAACAGTGAGATATTCCATTTTTAATCCCTCATCGAGGTGATGACGGAGAAATATCAAAGCCTTGACACGGTCTTCAATTGATGCCTGATTTTTATCTTCGATGGTGACTGCCAGACCCATCACATCCAAATGAATTTCGGCATCAAGTGACCAAGATAAGTAGGAGTTGCCCGATATATCCAGGGCAACAAATTCACGTTTAGATAGATTCGATATTATTTTAAGAAAAGTAAATTCTTACCTTTATTACCTGTAAAAGTATTTGCTCGAGGTGACAGAGTCTCGTGCTGATAACGTTTTATAAAATTAAAGCTAAGTTTCAAATAAAGTGATAAGAGATAGAGGCAAATAGAGAAAATAAAGTAGTAGACTTTATTTCACTTCGTATGTATGAATTTCATATTACAAGTGAAGGGGTTATATATAAGTGTGATAACTTGGCAACCAAGTTGCTTATTTTGACAACAAAATGGCCGCTTTAGACAACAATTGTCACCGACATGGAGATGTACAACTTGGGCACAAAGTTTCCTTGATTGCTTGGGCACAAAGGAGATACAGTGACATCCACTTTTACAATATAGATATAATTTTAATTTATCAATTATTAATTATTAATTAGAAATAATAAATACTGCATACTTAAAAGGCAGCCTGGTGCATTAAAGCTATTGCTATGCGCGGTGTCCGGGTAAGGGCCCCACCACAAGAGTGTATTGTACGCAACCTTACCTTGCATTTCTGCCAGAGGCTGTTTCCAAGGCTTGAACCCGTGACCTCCGGGTCACATGACAACAACTTTATCAATTACTCCAAGGCTCCCCTTCATACTTATTGTAAATAAATACTGCATACTTATTGTAAATAAATAAATTGTAAATAGTAATAAAATAGTAATATTATAAAGCCCTAATTAGAATAAATATATACTACTTACTAATTTTAAATAAATAAATAGTAAATAGTAATTACCATTTACTAATTAGACTTAGGGTTATGTAATAAGTAATTATAAATATATAATTAGTAATTAGTAAATAAATAGTAATGCAATGTAATTACTGATTAGTATCTATTAGATTGTAAAATTTTAATTTAAAATGTACGTTATAATTAAATTTAAGACAATTAAATAATAATGAGTAATTAGTAATAAATAATGCTTAATTAGTTATAGAATTTTTTTATTAATAAAGTCTTATTAATAATATGTAATAAATTAATCAAACAATATTTAATAATTTGGGTTGATAAATAATCAAATTATATGTAATTATAATTGTTGATAAATAATAATTATTAATTTTAAAAGTAATCCAATAATATTTAATAATTATTTTTATAAATAATCAATTAATATTTAATTATTAGTGTTGATAAGTAATAATAATTAATAGTTTTGACAAGTAATCAGATAGTATTTAATATAAAAGTAAAACCATATATATTTAATATAATATACAAGTAAAAATCAAAGAATGTTAAATATTTGAGTAGTTAGTAGTAGTAATGGACAAATCTACTGGAGAAGTTTTTTTTTTTTTTATTTGTGTGTGTGGGGTTAAAAGATTAGGCCATGGGCCTTTTTATTTCATCCAATAAAATAAGGAAAATTACATCATTCCACTACTTAACTTACTATAACTACTTAAAATCTCAACCCTTTTAAATAATTACATAAATTCTTAATTTTACTTAAAAGCTCGAATACATCACAAAAGAATGTGATGTATCCGTGTAAAATTAAGTGATGGATCCGAAAGAATATGATATATCCGTATAAAATTAAGTGATATATCCGGTAGAATGTGATGTATCAGTGTAAAATAAAGATATGTATCGAGAAGAATGTGATGTATCCGTGTAAGATTAAGTGATGTATCCGAAATAATGTGATGTATCCGTGTGAACTAAATCAAGAATTTTTAGTAATATTTAAAAGAGTTGGGATAGGGAGTAATTAGCTCCAAAAGGGTTGAGATTTATGTTGTTTTAGATCCCAATCTTTTTGGAGCTAATTACTTCCTATCCCAACTCTTTTTAGTATTACTAAAAATCCCTGATTTAGTCCACACTGATACATCACATTCTTCCAGATACATCACTTAATTTTAAATGGATACATCACATTCTTCCGGATACATCACTTAATTTGACACGGATATATCACATTCTTCCAGATAAATCACTTAATTTTATACGGATACATTACATTCTTCTGTGATGTATTCGAGCTTTAAAGTAAAATCAGGGATTTATGTAATTATTTAAAAGAATTAAAATTTTAAGTAGCTATGGTAAGTTAAATAGTGGTATGATGTAATTTAACAAAAGCGGCTTAGCCCAAACAAAGGCGCAACCCAAAGTCTAAAAAAAACATAGTGGAGAAGTTAAGATACTCATCATAGTTTTTTCGAAAAGCAAGAGTGAGGACATGAAGAAGAGCGGTGGACAGAGATAGTAAAACACCGGCTATCGATGAAGATGTCCTTTCATTTTTTCAATATTATCTTTTATAGAGATGGTAAAAAGCCGGCTATCGGTGAAGATGTCCTCTCAGTTCTTCAAATCATCTTATATCAAAATTAATTGCAGTTTTTTTTATAATTAGTAATCATAATAATCGTGACCAACTTGGAGTGTATGAGGAGATAAGATTATCCTGAAGAATTGAGGGGACATATTCATGGATCACTGACGTTTGACCATCTTTGTCCATTGCTCTTCTTCATCTCCTCACTTTTGCTTTTTGAAACAACAAAGGATCTCCTCACTTTTGCTTTTTGAAACAACAAAGGATGAGTAAAGTGGCAATGTTATAACTTATCTTCTCCACCAACTTTACTTGGTCATTACTACTAGTAATTTGAAATTATTAGTTTGAATTAGTAATAATACGTAGTTTGGAATAAATATTTAGTAATAATACGTAGTAATTAAACTAGACTAGACCTCTGTGCTAATGAAGTTAGGTATATAGGCATATTATGGATCAAGTCGTGCATCCGGGGCCCATGGATGGGTTATTACTTACACTATAGGTCAGAGGATTTGTTGCATGGGCGGATTGGCATTATCGCGCTAGTGTCGCCGCAGCGGGTCGACGAGTCATGGAGGCTTTTTGAGACGCACCCACCTCACGAGTGCGTTATTCATTATTTATCCAGGGCAGAATTATATGATGTTATTAGGGTGGGTAAGGTTCAGTTTGATCATAAGCTCGTGATCGCCATGGTTGAGCGGTGAAGGTTAAAGACTCACACCTTCCACCTACCCTTCGGAGATGTTACTCTGATGCAGCAGGATATATAGGTCCTGTTTGGACTGAAAGTTGACGGGGAGCCTGTGACCTTTCATAATTTAGAGGACCGGAATTTGGACTGGGGTGGCCTTCTACAATAGCACACTGGCTTCATGCCTGTAGTTGGGGATAAGTCAGGTAATTATTGGGTAAAAATTGGTCCAGTTGTGCAATTCCTTCAATATGAGCTAGATCAGCAAGCCATTGCCACCGATGCTCCTAATGTGAGGGTTCAGAGGATAGGTCGACTGTACATTCTAGTGCTATTTGGAGGGATCCTTTTCCTGAACACATCCAGCAATCCGTTGAGCTTACGAATCCTGCCTTTTATAGTTGATCTCGACCTTGTAGGGACCTACATTTGGGGAAGCGCTGTTTTCGTATATCTTTACTAGTTTCTTTTTCGGACATCTATGGGCCTGAAGGATCTTGGTGGATTTGTTTCTCTCCTCCAGGTAACATAAATTATTATGTTAGTTTCAATTATATAATTTCTTAGTTCAATTAACATTGGTTTTCATGTTATTTTTATATATGGACTTGGGAGAAGATCTTGCCCTTCCATCCTGTACCGATTGTGCTGGTAGCTGTGGATGACACGCATGTGCCATATAGTAGGGAGTGTATGTGAGGGCTTCAATGTGTTTTGGAGGTACATTACGCTATTGTCCCTATGAGAGATCAGCTTGTTCTCATGAGGGTGGAGCATGTATGTTTTCTTTATGTTTCAGTCATATTAACGTTGACTACGCTTAAATTCTGTAAATTGCAATTGGATAGAGCCGTGTGGGGCCTTTTTGTATTATATTGTGTCGTGTGGGGTCTTATTTTAATTGTGTAGTACCGTGTGGGGCCTTTTTTGTTTGTTTTGTGCTGTGTGGGGTTCACTGATTGTTTAAATTTTTTGGATATGTCTAGAAACAAAGTAAATTTGTCAAAATTTTTGGAAATTTGAAGAGAGAGACAAATTTTGAATTAGAAACTACAATTGAAGAGTTATTTACTAATAAATTGTTCGTAATGTTGTTAATTAATTAGTAAGTAGTAATATTAGTAATGAACAGGTTAGTTAAGCTTAGAAACAAAGGACTCTCAGGCAAAATATCTAGAAATTTGAAGAGATAGCCAAATTATGTAGGTAGAACAAGATGAACATTTGTTAGTAATGAAAAAATTAATTAGTTAGTAAGTAGTAATTAGTTATGCTTTCTTTATGTCACTTTAAATTAACTTTTATGTTGTATAATATGGTTGTCATGTGACATATATATGTGTGAATGTCATTAATGAGAGATAAGAATTAGTAGCCAAGTTGAGCTTTAACACCAAGAGTTACTTATTCAAATTGAATTTGAACATCAAAGTTAATTGGAAAAATTGCCAACTTGATGTCAAGCTTAACATACTTAGGGAGCAAGTTTGGTGGCTTATAAATAGCCATCCTTTTGTACATTTTGAGATATAGTTCCAAGTAGAAAACAAAAGTACTATTAAAATTCTTTAAAGTTGCCTTTTTTTCTGTCACCCCCAAATCCCATTGAGGCGGACTGACACCCGAAGCCGATAAGGCCCGAGAGAACCAATCTTTGCTCATGTACTCTTATATGCATGTTTACGTATGAATGTTATTTATCCCATGTAATTAAATATCAATGGCGGAAATCATGGCAACATATGCAATATATGAAACTTGGCCGTTAGGGCCATCACGTCAAAATGAACGTACATATCTTACATTCAGCTTCCCACGTAAGTCTACAAAGCCTCTACAGATACATAACTACGACAACCTAGAGTCGGGACAACACCCCGCTCCATACTCATATACAATATCATACCAATATGTATAATGACTCGGAAAAGCCCCGAACCAATTGGAGCTCACCAACAATCTGCGGATATCTCGCAGCCTACTGAGGAGATCTACTAGCACCTGCGCCTGCAACATTTAAAGTAAATCCCCCAAGAGGGGTCAGTACGAATAATGTACTGAGTATGTAAGGCCATAAGAAATTGTATAATGCATAAGTACTCCCAAGAATTTCAACGTAAGAGAATAATCAATATGGATAGACTTCCGTTCTAAATATGTGGAACCATGTTCATTACGTCCATAAATTTCATTACTTGATCATTCATTCTTATCATCAATCTTATACTAACCTTCGGTTTTAAAATTCATGCAAGGGATATACTCTAATTTCTGTTACAACTATCTTCATTATGTGGGTCTTAATATTATACCGATCATCACCTTATAGGTGGATAAATAATACCGATCATCACCTTATAAGTGGATAATAATATAATACCGCTCATCACCTTATAGGTAGATAATAATATAATACCGCTCATCACCTTATAGGTGGATAATAATATAATACCATAGCATAATATTGGGATTATACCATCTTGAACTTATACCCTTTAGATTGTGATCCATACTCAATGAAACATAAAGTAACCATATGTGCATTACTTCATTACAATCTTATTTCCTTTACATAGTTATGAGAGTGATACATTAGAGATCATGACATTAATTGAAGCACACACTTATATATATATATATATATATATATATATATATATATATATATATATATTACTTTACTCCTTTACCTCAAAAGATTGTGTAATAGCCCAATTTATTTTAATGAAGGGTTAGTTAGTAATTTTAACCAATTATTATTATTAATTAAGAGAATTTATAAGGAGTGGGCCACACCCACTCCATTGTTCAGCTTTCACGATTAGTAACGGAAGGAGTAGAATATTAGGGCTTTATTTTTTTTTATCCCATTATTTCTGGAGGAAAGCAGCAACTATAGAAAAAGAGAATTTGGAGATGCATAGACGACATTAGTAGGGAGCACAGTAAAATTTCATAGTGATCAGGTATGAGATTTTTCCTTGGATCTTTGACACGGGAATTGGTTATGCATATTGTAATACTTTTGGTTAAAATAAGGTACAGTTAATGGTAATAAGATCATAGGATAGAAATTAATGTCATAAGCTACGTGTTGGCAATGATTGTAGGTTAATGAAATTTAATTTACAATTTTGGATGTTGAAAATTTCTTGTAAAGAAATCCTTTCTTTTATGAAATTTCGGTGGCTGCTACTTTGATGAGAAGGTTAAAAATTATAACCAAATGGTTGGTTAATAAGGAGAGTTATATGATTAGGTAATGATGACCTAGAATCATAATGATTGGGAAACATTATGAAATTCATCATGACAGAGAATTAGAGTTTAAGCCACTTTGTTGTTTTAGTTATTCTCTGCATTGATTGGAGATATTATTTACAACAATATTTTTGGATTTCATCAAAAATTATTTATACACAGTTTGGTTATTAGTTTGGGAATGCGAGAATTAATTAGGTTGGATAATGATATTGTTAGTTTTCCACTTTTAATTCATGGTTTAAGGTGGAGATATTCTAAGCTTGAAAGTTAGTGATATTGGGACTTGATCCCGACTATGATAATTAACCTTGTTAATTAATATTTTTGCATAGATTGAGACCATTGGAGGTTATTTGCTTGGTGTGCTACTCATTACAAGGTTGGGAAACTTGTTAGCGAGGTAAGTGAGACTTTAAGCTTTGGATGCTTGCTTTTCAAATTTGTTTTAAAAAAATGTGTTTTATCTGTCCGGTCCATGTGTTGGGACGAGCATGTACTTGGCAGAATCGGTGGTCTTCGAGGCTAACCGCATATAATTTATGTTCAAGAATACTAAAACTTCCTTTATAACTATTTTGAGATGTGATATGATTGTATACTATGAGATCGGGGCATTGTGTATGCTTCCTTGAACCCGGGGCATTGTGTATGCTTCCCTTTAGCATTGTGTATGCTTCTTGATTTAATATGGGACATTGTGTATGTTTCCCCGAGTATTGTGTATACTCTTGATATATTTGGCGCATTGTGTATGTTGCCCAGAACTCATGGTGTTGGTCAATTATTTTAATTGCAATTTATGATAAGTACTTGGTGTAATATTTTTATGTTCTTGGTGTGGTTGTATTTACTAACACTTGTTCCAGGAGTATTTAAAGTAACGAGTCGAGGATCTTACTGGGTTATATTTATATATAGCTCACTCTTTACTTTCATGTCTACAGATACTGTTGCGGGAGGTGAGACTAGTGGTTGACGGTTAATTCGTGAATATTCTGTTGCTGAGGTGAGCCTTCGCATTGTTCGTGGAGGCTGTCGTTTCAGCTCTAGCTATTTTTAGATTATATTTCTTTTCGTTGGGTTTGCATGCCCGAAAGATGAACTCATGTAACTCTATTTAGATGCTCCATGGTCTTAGAGTGGGATTTGGGCTAGAGTTTATTATTTAAGCGATTGTTGGTGTTCATAAATTGATATGAGATAGTTCGTTGGATAATTTCTTTTGCTTTAATGACTATTTTTGAACTTGCATATGTTTTATCTCAATGGTTATAGACATTGTGCGTGTATGGAATATTGGTTCTCCCGACAGGTGGTCTTAGCGGGTGCCAGTCACGTTTATGGGGTATTTTGGGACGTGACAGATTGATACTCTTACTTGTGAGAGATTAACACATTCACTTATGAGAGATTGATACTTTAACTTGTGTGAGATTGATACTTTAACTTGTGTGAGATTGATACATTGAGGATCATGATAATATTGGAAACACACATCTATGCCTTACTTCACTTCCTACTATGCCTTACTTCACTTCCTTACTTTCAAGAGAGTGACACACTCACTTGTGAGGAATAAATATATTAGCTCGCACTTTACCTCTTTCACTACTCTTATGAGATTGGTACAAAGATATTCATAATAATATTGGACTTTGGAACATGACATGATTGGAGAATGCTTTTTAAGAATAAATAGATTCTCTTTACATCTTACCCTCTTTGAGATAGTTCTTGTAGAATTACAACGTTATAACAGTCTTTGGAACTTCAGTCAATGAATAGTCAATGAATAAGAGATAAAGGAATCATAATTCATCTAAGAGTAGGACACATATGAATAACAATATATGTCAACCTGAATTGATATACGTCAAAACCTCTCGGAATCGAACAAGCCCAATGTCAACGTGAACAACATGTTGTAGAAGAATACGGAAAGAGTAACCTTACATACCTTATCTTCCCAATGTAAATAGACAATCCAATATGTGAGCACAACAATTCCACTCCTTCCTTACGTTTCACTCTACATCACAAGTACATAACGGAACCAACATTAACCACCAACTACCTTACAAATGCATATGACAACAATGAGTTACATGTTTATCTTTAAAATGTCATTTCCTTTTCTACAATACCATTTACGATATTGTCATACCAACAATACCCCATTCATGCCTTATATTGACCACAAGCTACATTCCAAGTGTATAAGACGACCATGAGTTACATGAGTCCCCTATAACATTATTTCACCCTTTAAAATACCATTCATGGCCTTTTCATGCCAACAATACCATAACATTCTATACATTGACCACAACATCACATACCAATAGCGTTTCACCACAAAGTTTCTCTTTTACACTTTCTCATGAACACCATATCACAATTAATCCACCAAGTCACCTTAATACACCTCATATCACATATCGGTCAAAATCCCATAATTTACACTTATAGAAAATAACAAGTTTAATAACATGACCACACCATACTTGTTGATATTTCATCCATACCATGTTCTTTCATCAAAACCACAAGTCATATTTCAAGTTACAATCTCATGGATAACATATCTTTTTAACAAAAAACCAAAAGTGCTATGTCCAACACTTCCAAGCATAACCAACATGATCTACATAATCTCTCATGCTCATAATATGTTAAAGTACAAGAATAATCACTTACCCAAGCTTGGAAGATGATGATCTTGTCCAAAGAGTGCCTTAGGGTTTGAAGAGCCATAAAGAGGTCTCTTGAAAATTCTAGAAAATGAGAGAATGTGATGTGTGTGTCTAATGAAATAAAATATGATTTCCCCCCCTTTATATAGGCCTTGTTTCCATGCTTATCCAATATTACTTGTGTGTGCACTTAGTCAATGGAAGAATGGGTCTTTTGACCCATGGGGCCATGCTTTTTGGCTACATTATGGGCCTTAAATTGGCCCATTAGCACATATTATCTTAGCCCATTAAAAATCAATGTGTAATCCATCATATATCTCATGTTTAATTATTTCCATAATCATCACTACATTATTCACTTACAAGATTCCCGCTCGTAGCCTCAATCGCAAAAATAGAAATTCTAGTCGCTTATGGCTTCTTTTAACATAACTTATTAAAATATTTGTGACGCAGCATTAGCCATAATTCGGATGCTAAACTCGCTTAAGAATAGTCATATTATGATGGGGTAATGATACCATGACTTATAGGTCTTATACGCATCATAATAGTCGAAGAAAAATTTTGGCGAAAACCACCCCGGCACGCCGCTTGGCGTGCCCCAGTGCTGCCTCTGGGCTGAAATTTGCTGCCTCTGGGCTGAAAATTTCAGCCCAGAGCGGCCTGGCACGCCCCTGGGCGAGCCCCACTGCCATTTTTTTTTCGTTTCTTCGACTTTTCTTTGCGGATTCGGCTAGATACTTCAAGTTCTATTCTTTAACTTACTTCTTACCTTTAATATCCTTTGTTTGGAGGTCTTTCAAGCCTCGTTTTTAACCCCACAAATGTTCCAGACAGTTCCAAACTCCTCCTTCAAGAGTCTAGTCACATTGACTAGTACGATATCAATTGTTCTATCTAAAACCAATGCAACACACGTACTTAGTGCTTGAGTAGCTAAGGTTTATAATTATATCCTAGGTCACCAATCAATCAAATTAGGGTCGGGAATGTACGGGGTGTTACATCCTTCCCCCCTTAGAAATATTTGTCCTCGAATGTTAGTAACATTGTCTCATCGTAATAACTTAAGCCGAAGTGAATCCTTCATCTTATCATATACACACAAAATACTTGTAAAGACTTACTTATTATGATTCCATATCCACATCTTGAACTTTTTCTTCCGTATCCAACACTTACGAGTACTTCAGATTTCATTATTTCTTTGGTCTCCCTTGTGACTTCTTCTACGTGTTAATTTCTCCAATTGTGCTTTTACGGAAGCTCCTTCTTTATTTCTTATTGCTTTCGCTTATCGAGCTAGAATGGTAAGCCGTACTTCTTTACATGTAAGATTTTGCCGTAACTGGTGTATTTCCACCGGGAGCAACACGGGATAATCTCTTATACATTTTCAAAGCATCGCATATGAGATAGTGAATAAACTGTAAAGAGTTCTTGGGATACCTCAAAGTCATATACTTCTTGACCACATCTTTGAACCATCTTATAAGGTACGCTATATAGAACTAACTTCTCATGCTTAAATAGTATGGTTTGCTTGTTCCTCTGTCTGAAGACGATGCTTACATTCACTTGAGTCCCCAACTTCTTCTAAAAAGATTTCCACAAATGTGTTAACTTGGTAAGCCTATCAACTATTACCCATATGGCATCACATCTGTTTCTAACTAAAAAGAATCTCTACATAGCCTATAACCTTCAGATTCCAAACACTTTATCTTTACTCGTTATCACTTCGATTACTGAAGTATAAATTTCACAATATTCTTATCATGTAATTTTGTCAATAAGTCGCTTCCAAATCATGGTACATATTGATTACTCCCTACTAAATAGCATATCATGAATGATGTGCTTTACCATAATGCATTTCTTTAGCTCATATATATATCCGATACATAAAATCTTCCTGACACTTCAATCCGTTGCCTATAATAAATGCACATTCTCGACGTGTCATCTCTCGTCGGTACAATTTACACTGGTACACCCTACGGGGGTAGACTAGTATTTTTCACATTAGTAGCTTTAACATTAGTATCCTTCACTCTGACTAAGTGACATATGTACCCTTCCATAAATGTAATTTCCTTGCTCGGCAATCTATTATGGCCTAACAAGGAGCCAACCAATTCATACTCATTATAACATTAAAATCTATCATTTTTATCTCAATAAGATTAGTCAATGTAACATGATCACAACATTTACTATACCATTGCGACATACTCTTTTACCTATAATAAATTCACCAATTGACGTGGACACCTCAAATGACTTGACTAATACTTCCAGTGTTCCTTCAAATTTTCCCGCAGTCAATGGAGTCCCATATGATAGGGTATAACCCGAATCAATTGATGCATAGTCATTAGGTACAAATATAGATAACGTACCTGTCACTATATCAAGGAGAGCCTCCGAACTCTGCTGATCCCGTAGGTCGTATCGTACTACCCGTGGCCCTTTGTGGGCACTCTCTCTTCAGATGCCCTGACCTACCACACCAAAAGCAAACCTTCATTTCAAAACAACATTCTCCTGAATGAAACTTTCCGCAGCGCTGGCACAGCTGACGAGAAGACCTCGATTGGCCCATACTTACTTGTTCTCGATACCCCACTGTCTGTGAACCCCGAGTCTAACTGTTTTGCCCGGTTTGACCGCTTCTGAACCCGTGAAATTGAGATGGATTACCTGCCATCTGGTAAGAAAATGATGGTCTAGGCAGTCTAGGAAAAGTTTTGGGCCTAAATCCTCCTTGGGACGCATGAACTGTCCCACAGATCTCGCCCTCTTTGATGGCCCTTCTTCCAATTCTTGTATCCTTCTCCTTTGCCTTTGATCCTCCATCTTTTACGCGAAGGCTTGTATTCTAGCTATATCCATATCTTTATTTAACGCAGCAATAGTACAGTCCCTTACCAAGTATGGCTCCAATCTTTCTACATACCGATGAACCCTATCGGCCATAGTCGCTACCATATTAGGAGCATATCTAGCCAATGAATTAAACCGAAGACTGTACTCCCTGACGCTCATATTTCCTTAGCGAAGATTTAAAAACTGATCCGCACGAGCCTCGCGGACCTCATATGAAAGATAGTGATCAAGGAATGCCGCTCTGAATTCCTCCCAACTAGCTGGAGGTGTACCGATACCCCTGGATCGTTTCCAATCTTCATACCATAGTATAGCCTCTCCTTTCAGTCTATACACTGCAAGCTCCACTGTTTCTACACCAGTCACATGCATAACGTCTAGAGCCCTTTGAATTTGATCGATAAAGTCTTGCGAATCTTCATTAAGATCGGACCCGGTAAATGTGGGAGGATCCAATTTCAGGAAATCCTGTGTCCGCCGATTAGCTATCCTAGCCGCACCATCATCACGTATCACTGGACCAACTCGTCCTTGACTCTGGGCAACAACTATCTGAGTCAACATTTGCACCGCATTTCTCAAGTCCTGTAACTCCTGCCTAGTAACATTAACAGGTGATTCTGGGGATACTTCCCTTCTTTGTGGCCTCCCTGGAGAAGGGGGGGGAGAAGGTGCCCGTGATGTAAACTCAGTTTCAACCCCATATTGACTAGCTGGGTTAGGTGGTGATTTACTAATTCCTTCTCCCGCATGCATATCTACCTGCTTATCTTTGCCCACACCTTGTCTTGTAATGGGCATTTTACTATATCAAAGAAAACCAATTTCAATGGTCAGATGTAATCCCACCTATGACAATGGCTCTATTGCACGATCTAGAATGAAGAAATGAAAAAACCCTTAATGTCCCGTAGCCTCCTACGTATAAATGTGGCACTCAACACATCCATAAGCAAGACTCTACTCAGACACGGCTTTGTAGACATCCTTAGAACGACCTGCTCTGATACCACTTTTGTCACGCCCCAAATTCCATTGAGGCGGACTGGCACCCGAAGCCTATAAAGCCCGAGAGAACCAATCTTCGCTCATGTACTCTTATATGCATGTTTACGTATGAATGTTATTTTATCCCATGTAATTAAATATCAATGGCTGAAATCATGACAACATATGCAATATATGAAACTTTGCCGTTAGGGCCATCACGTCAATATGAACGTACATATCTTACATTCAGTTTCCCACGTAAGTCTACAAAGCCTCTACAGATACATAACTACGACAACCTAGAGTCGGGATAACACCCCGCTCCATACTCATATACAATATCAGACCAATATGTATAATGACTCGAAAAAGCCCCAAACCAACTAGAGCTCACCAACAATCTGCGGATATCTCGCAGCCTACTGAGGAGATCTACTAGCACCTGCGCCTGCAACATTTAAAGTAAATCCCCCAAGATGGGTCAGTACGAATAATGTACTGAGTATGTAAGGCCATAAGAAATTGTATAATGCATAAGTACTCTCAATAATTTCAGCGTAAGAGAATAATCAATATGGATAGACTTCCGTTCTGAATATGTGGAACCATGTTCATTACGTGCATAAATTTCATTACTTGATCATTCATTCTTATCATCAATCTTATACTAACCTTCAGTTTTAAAATTCATGCAAGGGATATACTCTAATTTCTGTTACAACTATCTTCATTATGTAGGTCTTAATATAATACCGATCATCACCTTCTAGGTGGGTTAGAATATTATACCGATCATCACCTTATAGGTGGATAAATAATACCGATCATCACCTTATAAGTGGATAATAATATAATACCGCTCATCACCTTATAGGTAGATAATAATATAATACCGCTCATCACCTTATAGGTGGATAATAATATAATACCATAGCATAATATTGGGATTATACCATCTTGAACTTATACCCTTTAGATTGTGATCCATACTCAATGAAACATAAAGTAACCATATGTGCATTACTTCTTTACAATCGTATTTCCTTTAGATAGTTATGGGAGTGATACATTAGAGATCATGACATTAATGGAAGCACACATTTATATATATATATTACTTTACTCTTTTACCTCATAAGATTGATACTCTTACTTGTGAGAGATTAACACATTCACTTATGAGAGATTGATACTTTAACTTGTGTGAGATTGATACATTGAGGATCATGATAATATTGGAAACACACATCTATGCCTTACTTCACTTCCTTACTTTCAAGAGAGTGACACCCTCACTTGTGAGGAATAGATATATTAGCTCGCACTTTATCTCCTTCACTACTCTTATGAGATTGGTACAAAGATATTCATAATAATATTGGACTTTGGAACATGACATGATTGGAGAATGCTTTTTAAGAATAAATAGATTCTCTTTACATCTTACCCTCTTTGAGATAGTTCTTGTAGAATTACAACGTTATAACAGTCTTTGGAACTTCAGTCAATGAATAAGAGATAAAGGAATCATAATTCATCTAAGAGTAGGACACATATGAATAACAATATATGTCAACCTGAATTGATATACGTCAAAACCTCTCGGAATCGAACAAGCCCAATGTCAACGTGAACAACATGTTGTAGAAGAATACGGAAAGAGTAACCTTACATACCTTATCTTCCCAATGTAAATAGACAATCCAATATGTGAGCACAACAATTCCACTCCTTCCTTACGTTTCACTCTACATCACAAGTACATAACGGAACCAACATTAACCACCAACTACCTTACAAATGCATATGACAACAATGAGTTACATGTTTATCTTTAAAATGTCATTTCCTTTTCTACAATACCATTTATGGTATTGTCATACCAACAATACCCCATTCATGCCTTACATTGACCACAAGCTACATTCCAAGTGTATAAGACGACCATGAGTTACATGAGTCCCCTATAACATTATTTCACCCTTTAAAATACCATTCATGGCCTTTTCATGCCAACAATACCATAACATTCTATACATTGACCACAACATCACATACCAATAGCGTTTCACCACAAAGTTTCTCTTTTACACTTTCTCATGAACACCATATCACAATTAATCCACCAAGTCACCTTAATACACCTCATATCACATATCGGTCAAAATCCCATAATTTACACTTATAGAAAATAACAAGTTTAATAACATGATCACACCATACTTGTTGATATTTCATCCATACCATGTTCTTTCATCAAAACCACAAGTCATATTTCAAGTTACAATCTCATGGATAACATATCTTTTTAACAAAAAACCAAAAGTGCTATGTCCAACACTTCCAAGCATAACCAACATGATCTACATAATCTCTCATGCTCATAATATGTTAAAGTACAAGAATAATCACTTACCCAAGCTTGTAAGATGATGATCTTGTCCAAAGAGTGCCTTAGGGTTTGAAGAGCCATAAAGAGGTCTCTTGAAAATTCTAGAAAATGAGAGAATGTGATGTGTGTGTCTAATGAAATAAAATCTGATTTCCCCCCCTTTATATAGGCCTTGTGTCCATGCTTATCCAATATTACTTGTGTGTGCACTTAGTCAATGGAAGAATGGATCTTTTGACCCATGGGGCCATGCTTTTTGGCTACATTTTGGGCCTCAAATTGGCCCATTAGCACATATTATCTTAGCCCATTAAAAATCAATGTGTAATCCATCATATATATCATCTTTAATTATTTCCATAATCATCACTACAATATTCACTTAGGAGATTCCCGCTCGTAGCCTCAATCACAAAAATAGAAATTCTAGTCGCTTATGGCTTCTTTGAACATAATTTATTAAAATATTTGTGATGCAGCATTAGCCATAATTCGGATGCTAAACGGGCTTAAGAATAGTCATACTATGATGGGGTAATGATACCATGACTTATAGGTCTTATATGCATCATAATAGTCGAAGAAAATTTTTGGCGAAAACCACCCCGGCACGCCGCTTGGCGCGGCCCCGTGCTGCCTGTGGGCTGAAAATTTCAGCCCATAGTGGCCTGGCACGCCCCTGGGCGTGCCCCACTACCATTTTTTTCTTCGTTTCTTCGACTTTTCTTTGAGGATTCGGCTAGATACTTCACGTTCTATTCTTTAACTTACTTCTTACCTTTAATATCCTTTGTTTGGAGGTCTTTCAAGCCTCGTTTTTAACCCCACAAATGTTCCAGACAGTTCCAAACTCCTCCTTCAAGAGTCTAGTCACATTGACTAGTACGATATCAATTGTTCTATCCAAAACTAATGCAACACACGTACTTAGTGCTTGCGTAGCTAAGGTTTATAATTATATCCTAGGTCACCAATCAATCAAATTAGGGTCGGGAATGTACGGGGTGTTACATTTTCTTTAAGTTTGATATTTATATTTTGTTTTTATTTTATAACACGTTATCAACACGAGACTCTACCATCTCAAAATTTGAAGGCAAAGTTATTTTTCTCTTCCCTTTAATGTCTAATCTTACAAAACTTGAGTTCGTTGCCCTTTAAAATTCGGGCAAGAACTATCTTTCATGGGTATTGGAAGCTGAAATTCATTTAGATGCTATGGGTCTTGGAGACGCCATTAAAATTAAAAATAAAGCATCAAACCAAGATCATGTTAAGGCTATGATATCCTTGCGTCATCATATTGACGAAATTCTGAAAATTGAATATCTTACCGTTAAGGATCCACTTGTTTTGTGGAATAGCCTGAAATAAAGGTATGACCACCTAAAGATGGTCATCCATCCAAAAGCACGATATGATTGGATGCATCTGAGGTTTCAAGACTATAAGTCTGTTCATGAGTACAACTCTGCCATGCTCAGAAATTTTTCTCAGTTGAAACTATGTGGAGAGAGGATTAATGATGTTGATATGATGGAAAAAATACTCTCCACCTTTCATGCCTCGAATGTGCTTTTGCAACATGTAACACCCCATACCTTTTCGACCCTACTTGCTTGGTGATCTAGGGCGTATTTATATGCCTTATTTGAACCATGTTTACCTTAGTTTTGAGAGCAATAAGTGTGTATTTTGTATTGGTTTTGATGGACTATTGATATTGTGCAAATGTTTGCAAAGAAAAGTCGAAGAAAGGAAAAAAATCAAAATTTTGGTCTCAGGCGCACCTAGGGGCGTGCCGGGCCGCTTTTGGCCAATATTTTTTTGGCAGGGACAGCAGAGGAGCGCTCCAGGTAGAGTGCTAGGCCGCTCCTGCACACCTTTTCAAGTGCAAAATTTTTTCTAAGTCTCAGGGGCGCTCGGGGGCAAACCGGGGTGCTTTTTGCCAAATTTCTTCTCCGATTATTAGTCTATAAAGAGGACTCTTGGGTTATGGTATCATTATTCCATTGTATTAGGACTACTCTTTAGCGAGTTTGGCATCCAAGTTGGGGTTAATTCATCGTCACAATTATTTTATCAAATTATGTTAAATTAGGCCATGAGTGGGTAAAATTGCTTGTTCTTGGGATTGAGGCTACGAACATGAATCTCGTGAGTTGGATATTGTCGTAACATTTATGAAATTCTTTAAACATGATATAGATAGTGGATCACGAATTGAATTTGGTGGGCTAAATTAACATGTGTTAATGGGCTCATTTAAGGTCCAAAATGAAGCCAAAAGACATGACCCAAATGGGAAAATGACCCATTCTTGTGTTGACTAAGCAAGCATAGCATTTAATGACCAAGAATTGGCTAAGGATGACTTGAGGGCCTATATAAAGGCACAAAAATCAGATTTTTATTCACATAAACACACATGCCATTCTAGACATTTCCAAGATTTTCCTTTTAGCTCTCAAAACCCTAAGTCATCTCTTTGGACAAGATCATCATTGTTCAAGCTTGGGTAAGTGTTTATTCTTGTGATTTAATATATTATATACATGAGAGATTGTGTAGATCATGATGGTTATGTGTAAAAGTGTGAGTAGTGCACTTTTGCTTTTTACTAAAAGATGTGTCATCTATGTGACTTGAACTTGAAAGGAGACTTGAGGTTTTGATGGAAGTGAATTGTGTGGATGAAATATCAACATGTATGGTGTGGTTATGTCCTTACCTTGGTTTTTATATATCCTCTCACATGCACCATTCCACTGAGACTTGGTTGCTTTGTGGGTTAGCTTTGTTAAAGGTGCAGAGATAGAAGAAAATTCTTCAACAAATCTCTATAATAATCTGCCGTAAGTGATCAGTATGGTTTTCTTCTGATCTTGAATAAACCAGTATATCGTCTATAAACACGGTCACGAACACATCTAAAAATGGTGTGAACACCCTATTCATCCAATCCCTAACAACTGCTGGTGCATTGGTTAGCCCAGATGACATAACTAGCAATTCATAGTAACTATACCGTGTTCGGAAAGCTGTCTTGGATATATCTTTTTCTCTAACCCTGACTTGATGGTAACCCGATCTCAAGTCAACCTTTGAAAAATATTTGGTACCCTGTATTTGGTCAATTAAATCATCAATTCTAGGGAGGGGATACTTATTCTTAATTGTCACCTTATTCAATTGCCGATAGTCAATACACATTCTCAACGTACCATCTTTCCTTCGTACAAATGATACTAGGGCACCCCAAGGGGACGTACTAGGTCTGATGTATCCCTTTTTCCAGCAAGTCTTTTTAAGTGCTCCTTTGATTCCCATAACTCTGCTAGGACATTCTACACGGAGGAATAGAGATAGGCTGAGTGCCTGGAATCATGTCAATACCAAACTCTACTATATCTCAAGAATTTCATTTACTACTGGAACCGATTGAAGAGTTAGTGACTTCACATCAATATCTTTCACTCTTACTAAGTGACACATGTACTCCTTTGAGTATTATTTCCCTTGCCTTGAGATAGAAGTTACCTCTCGGTGCTCCCATATCACCCTTCCATTCAAGAACATTCTTTGTGGAAAATGAAAATGTAACTTCTTAGCTCGGTAATGCCAACCAGTGTATCATAGCCACAAATAGTTACTAGAAAATTACGATATACTCTTTGAATTACTATAGATTCTCTAACTGGTGTATAGAATTCGAATGGCGTAACTAGTAGTTCTGGTGTTCTTTCAAAATGTTTTCCGTAATCAATGGAGTAACATATGATAATGTAGAATACGGGTCAATCAATGCATATATCTTATGTAAAAACATGAATACTATACCTGTGTCTTTATCAGGATTAGCCTCCGAATTCTGTCGATTCGATAAGGCATAGGCACGGTTCTGAATTTCACTAGAACTAGCTGCTCCGCTAGCACCTCTTCCACGGCCAGCAAGTTGCATACCTCGTCCTAAAGAAGGAACCGATGATGATGATGCAACGGTTGATCCCATAGGTCGCGTCATAATACCCGTGTCCCTTCTTGGGCAGTCTCTCACCGTGTGCCGGACATACCGCACCAAAAACAAATATTCATTCCAAATCGGAATTCCTTTAAATAAAGCTCCCCGCAATGTTGACACGACTGGCAAGAAAACTCCGATTGGTTCATACTTCCTTTCTCTCGATACCCCGCTGTTTGTGAACCTCGAATTCCACTACTTTGCCCAACATGACTGCCTCCAAATAATTGGAATTGAGTGCCTGCTATAGGGTAAGAAAGTGATGGTCTCGGCGGTCTATTAAAAACTCGAGGCCTAAAGTCTCCTTGGGACGCCATGAACTGTCCCATAGGTCTAGCCTTCTTCGATGGCCCCCTTTCAAATTCTTGCGTCCTTCTTCTTTGCCTCTGATTCTCCATTTTCTGTGCGAAGGATTGTATCCTGGCTATATCCATATCCCTATTCAAATCAGCACTCGTACAGTCCCTCACCAAATATGGCTCCAATCTGTCCACATACCGATGGACTCTGTCAGCCATCGTGGCTACTACATTAGGAGCATATCGCGCGAACGAGTTCAATCGAAGACTGTACTCTCTGACACTCATATTCCCTTGGCGAAGATTTAAAAATTGGTCTGTACAAGCCTCTTGGACCTCATAGGGAAGATAGTGATCAAGCTACATTTGTATTGGTACTTTCAGAAGGTACAGAAGGGTATGTAGTATATTGTGATGCTTCAGGGGTTAACCTAGGATGTGAATTAATGCAGCACGGTAATGTAATAGCCTATGCCTCACGACAGTTGCGACCACATGAGATAAATTATCTAACACATGATCTTGAGCTAGCAGCTGTGATACTTGCTTTAAAGATACGGCGCCACTGCTTGTATGGGGTTCATGTTGACATATAAACCTATCATAAGCGTTTGCAATATATCTTTAAGCAAAAGGATTTAAATTAAGGAAACAGATGTGGCTTGAACTATTAAAAGATTATGATGTTGATATCTTATACCATCCAGGAAAAGCAAACGTGGTAGCCGATGCGTTAAGCCAATTAGACAACTTAGGGGTTCGTCTTCTTAAAACCCCAGAGGAAAGAATTATAGTGTGAAAGGCGGCAGAGTCTTCACTTGTAGCTAAGAGAAGGAAAATCAATATGCAAATCCTATTTTAGTTTAGTGAAAAAGAATGTACAGCAAAGTTCGACAAGGGTATTTGAACTTACGCAAGGGGGAGTACTTCAATGCCAAGGTAGATTTTGTATACCGGATATATATGAGCTAAGGAAATAAATTATAACAGAAGCACATCATTCACGGTATTCTATTCATTTGGGAGAAACCAAAATGTACCATGGTTTGGAAGAGATGTATTGATGAGGCAATATAAAGAAGAAGAACACTGCAGAATTTGTAGCTTATTGTCCGAATTGTCAACAGCTAAAAGTAGAGCATTAAAAACCTGGAGGTTACATACAATACAGGAATCTTCCAGTTTGGAAGAGGGATATGATTAATATGGGTTTCATCACAAGTGTGCCTCGCACATTTCAGAAATTTGATTTAATGTGGATAATAGTTGACAAATTTACCAAGTAGCACACTTTTTACCTGTCAAGACCACTTGTACAGCTGGAAATTATGCAAGGTTGTATGTTAAAGAGATAGTGCGATTTCATGGGATTCCAGTTTCTATTATATCATACAGATGGGTAAGCAGACCGTACTATTCAAACACTTGAAGATATCCTACGAGCTTATACAGGTGACGGGGTATTTGTGAAAGAAACACCTATTGCCATTCTAGATTGACAAGTGAAGAGGATAAGGAATAAAGAAATAGATTCCGTAAAAGTATTTTGGGGAAATCAACAAGTAGGAGAAATCACATGGGAAGCCGAAGAAACGATGAAGTCCAAGTACCTGTATTTGTTTCACACGGAAGAAAAAGTTCAAAGTGCGAAAAAAGAGCAATAACAAGTAAGTATCTATAAGCATTATGTGTATATGTATATATGCTAACATAAAGGTGCATTTGTTGTAAATGGGAAGATGTTATTAATATTCGAGGACGAATGTTTCTAAGGGGGAAGGATGTAACACCCCGTACCTTTTCGACCCTACTTGCTTGGTGATCTAGGGCGTATTTATATGCCTTATTTGAACCATGTTTACCTTAGTTTTGAGAGCAATAAGTGTGTATTTTGTATTGGTTTTGATGGACTATTGATATTATGCAAATGTCTGCAAAGAAAAGTCGAAGAATGGAAAAAATCAAAATTTTGGTCTCAGGCGCGCCTAGGGGCGTGCCGGGCCGCTTTTGACCAAAATTTTTTTGGCAGGGACAGCAGAGGAGCGCGCCAAGTAGCGTGCCAGGCCGCTCCTGCACACCTTTTCAAGTGCATAAATTTTTCTAAGTCTCAGGGGCGCCCGGGGGCGTACCGGGGTGCTTTTTGCTAAATCTCTTCTCCGATTATTAGTCTATAAAGAGGACTATTGGGTTATAGTATCATTATAACATCGTAGTAGGACTACTCTTGAGCGAGTTTGGCATCCAAGTTGGGGTTAATTCGTCGTCACAATTAGTTTATCAAATTATGTTAAATTAGGCCATGAGTGGCGAAAATTGCTTGTTCTTAGGATTGAGGCTACGAACATGAATCTCGTGAGTTAGATATTGTCGTAAAATTTATGGAATTCTTTAAACATGAGATAGATGGTGGATCATGCATTGAATTTGGTGGGCTAAATTAACATGTGTTAATGGGCTCAATTTGAGGCCCAAAATGAAGCCAAAAGACATGGCTCAAATGAGAAAATGACCCATTCTTGTGTTGACTAAGCAAGCATAGCATTTAATGACCAAGAATTGGCTAAGTATGACTTGAAGGCCTATATAAAGGCACAAAAATCAGATTTTTATTCACATAAACACACATGCCATTCTAGACATTTCCAAGATTTTCCTTTTAGCTCTCAAAACCCTAAGTCATCTCTTTGGACAAGATCATCATTTTTCAAGCTTGGGTAAGTGTTTATTATTGTGCTTTAATATATTATATACATGAGAGATTGTGTAGATCATGATGGTTATGTGTAAAAGTGTGAGTAGTGCACTTTTGCTTTTTACTAAAAGATGTGTCATCTATGTGACTTGAACTTGAAAGGAGACTTGAGGTTTTGATGGAAGTGAATGGTGTGGATGAAATATCAACATGTATGGTGAGGTTATGTCCTTACCTTGCTTTTTCTATGTATGTGTATAACTTGTGAGATTGTTATGACGCAGCGTATTGAGGTGAGTTGATGGAGTAATTGTGATGTTGTGTTGAAGGGGAAGTGTAAAGTATAAACTTGGTGTGAAATGCTATTGGTTTATGATGCCTTGGTCAATGTGTGGAATGTTGTGGTATTGTTGGTGTGACAATGCAGTGAATGATATTGTAAAGGGTGAAATGACGTTATAGGGCAATCATGTAACTCATTGTCGTCTTGTGCACTTGTAAGGTAGCTAGTTGTTAACATGAGCTTCGTTATGTACTTGTGTTGTAGAGTAAAACGTAAGAAAGGAGATGGATTATTGTATTCACATATAGGACTGTGTATTCATATTGGGAAGATAAGGTATGTAAGGTTACTCTTTCCGTATCCTTCTGCAGCATATATTGTTCACATTGTCATTGTACTTATCCCATTCCGAAATGTTCTAAGGTATCTCATTTCAGATTGTCATCTATGGTTATTCATATATTCCTTATTCATTGATCCATTGTTATTCATGAGTCACCTAATTGTGGACATGGTTCCAAAGTTCCAATAATGTTACGCTCTAAAGTTCTAATAATGTTACGACTACCAATGTATCAATCTCACAAAAGTAAAGGAAAGAAGTAATGCAAAGAAGTAATACATATATGGTTACTTTATAGTTACTTTATAATTACTTTATAATTACTGTATAATTACTTTATAATTACTTTATATTTACTTTGTGGTTATTTTATGGTTACTTTATAATTACTGGATCAAAGGGAAAGCTCAGTGGGGTAAAAGCCAAACTTGATGCCGAACCTGCTTCATTGATTTATGGGTGATAGCTCAAAGGGGCGAAAGCCTAACTAGAGACGATCCCAAGATTTTTGGATCAGGGGGGGCTCAGTGGGGCAAAAGACTAGCTTGATGCCGAACCTGCTTCATCTATTACTTATATTGACGGTATTCTTGACGGTATTATTGATGGTATCATATTGACGGTTATATATATTTATATATTTACGGTAATGTTCATAAGAGCAAAGAAAGTAATGAAAGCAATATACATGATCCCACATATATAGAACGGTGGTTTATCCATAATGCTTATTTAATCTGAGGTCCTATGTTTCATACAGTTTCTTATAGCCTTACATACTCAGTACATTCTTCGTACTGACGTCCCTTGGGGGACTTACCTTACTTGCTGCAGACACAGGTGCCAGTCGACCACCACAGTAGGTTGTGGATCACTTGCCGATCTTTGGTGAGCTCCAGTTAGTTCGGGGCTTTCCGAGTCACTATGTACATTTATTTTGGTATTGTAATGTTGTATAAAGCGGGGACTTATCCCGACTTTAGGTTGGCTATGTATATGCATCTGTTAGATCCTTTGTAGACGTACGTGTGGTGAGATGAATGAAAGAATGTATGTCCATTTTGACTTGATGGCCCTAACGGCCAAGTTTCATATATGTATTTATCACATGTTTCCATGACTTCTGCCATTAGCATTGTCTACCTATATGTGATGATATTCCTTGAATGACATGCATATGAATGGACATGAATGAAGATTGATTCTCTCAGGCCTTATCGGCTTCGGGTGCCAGTCTGCCCCGTTGGAATTCGAGGCGTGATACAGCAACAATATTGAGAGAAAGGTTTCAAGAAATATTCCAAACTGAGTTCTCATCTTCTTGTGGCTAAACAAAATAATAATTTGTTAATAAAGAATTACGAAAATTGACCTACTGGATCTACACCATTTCCATAGGTGAATGAGGTGTACGCCTATCATGCTAGGCGTGGAAAAGGTTACGGATATGATCGTGGACGTGGACGTGGTCATAATTATGGCCACGAAAGAAATCATGTTCCTGGTGTTAATCATTCAACAAAGAAAGGACACCGTCAAAAGGAACAAGGAAAGGATGAGAAACGTGAAGCAGTTAGAGCATGTGTTTGTTTTCGATGTGGTGCAAAAGGACACTATGCATGTGATTGTCGTACTCCCAAACACTTGGTTGATCTTTACCAAGCGTCACTACAGAAAAAAAGGAAAAAATCCTAAAGCTAATTTTTCCCTCTGAAAATCATGTTGAATCGCACACTTGGATGTAGCAGATTTTTTTGAGCACCCTGAAGGAAAGATAGATCACTTGATTGGTGATAGTTCTGTGGCTATGGAAGAATAAAGAAGTTTTTTTTTTTTTTTTGCTAATGGTAGTAATTAGTAAACTAAAGATCATGTAATAGTAGTTGTTTACATGAGTACTAGTCTTTTAATTAGTATTTTTTTTATTAATCACATTATCATAAGTTCATTAGTAAAATGAACTCATTTTGGTTAAATAATATTTTAATATTTGTTTTAATTATGATGAATATTATTTTGTTATCAAATAAACAATAGACTCCTTTATCTAAATATGAATGATCTAATCAAAATCAATTTCACAAAATAACGTACATGTTTGGCGTAATTGGTAAAGTTGCTGCCATGTGACCAGGAGATCACGGGTTCAAGCCTTGGAAACAGCCTCTGGCAGAAATACAAGGTAAGGCTGCGTACAATACACCCTTGTGGTGGGGCCCTTCCCTGGACACCGCGCATAGCGGTAGCTTTAGTGCACCGGGCTTCCCTTTATTAATGTACATGTTTGGTTTAATTAAATAGATTTTTTTGGTAAATTGCATAGCAAAAGATAACTATGAGTAATTGTTATATTACTTAGCTTTTATTTTATACAAATATTTGATTTATATATTTTATTTTATGTATGTTATTCTATTTGAAGATATGGATAATTCTCAAAGCAACTTATCCAATTATGAAGACATTTTCTTGATTGATTCTGGCACAACGCACACAATATTTAAAAATGAGAAATATTGTTCTTATTTAAGTAGGGGCAACATAAATGTTACTACAATTTCTGGTAGTATTAATTTGATTGAAGGCTTCGGAAGAGCCATTATAATTTTGCCTAAGGGAGTGAAACTCATCATAAATAATGCTATGATTTCTCATAAGTCTCGGAGAAACTTGGTGAGTTTTAAAGATATCCGTGAAAACGGTTATAATATCAAGACAGTGGATGAGTTGAATCTTGAATATCTTGGTATTACCAAAAATGTCTCTGGGCAGACATGTGTTATAGAAAAATTCCCTGCTTTATCTTCTGGCTTGTATTGGACAAGGATTAGTGCGATTGAGGCACATTCTATAGTAAACCAAAAGTTTACTAATTTCAATATTTTTGAACTTTGGCACGATCGATTGGGACATCCAGGATCTATAACGATGAGACAGATTATAGAAAATTCAAATGGGCATCCATTAAAGAACTTGAAGGTTCTTTCAAATAATAAATTTTCTTGTACTGCTTGTTATCAAGGAAAGTTAATTGTGAGGCCATCACCAACTAAGGTTGAGATTGAGTCCCCTGCGTTCTTGGAATGTATACAAGGGGATATTTATGGACCTATTCACCCACCTAGTGGGTCGTTTATATGTTTCATGGTCCTAATAGATGCTTCTTCTAGGTGGTCTCATGCGTGCCTATTGTCATCTTACAATCTGGCATTTGCAAAATTATTGGCACAAATAATACGATTATGGGCACAGTTCCCTGATAATCAGATTAAGTCCATTCGCCTCTATAATGCTGTAGAATTTTCATCCCAATCATTTAATGATTATTGCTTATCGATTGGGATAAGAGTTGAACATCATGTAGCTCATGTTCACACTCAAAATGGTCTTGCTGAGTCATTAATTAAACGTCTGCAATTAATAGCAAGACCATTGCTTATGAAAACTAAGTTGCCCACCTCTGTTTGGGGTCATGCAATTCTGCATGTTGCAATACTTGTTCGTCTCAGACCGATAAATTATTATAAATTTTCTCCGTTACAATTGGTTTTAGGTCAAGAGCCTAATATATCTCATCTGAGAACTTTTGGATGTGCTGTGTATGTGCCTATTGCACCACCACATCGCACAAAGATAGGTCCCCAAAGAAGGTTAGGAGTTTATGTTGGGTTTGAATCACCCTCCATTATTCGCTACCTTGAACCATTAACGGGAGATATGTTCACTGCTCAATTCGCAGATTGTCAATTTGATGAGATACTTTTTTGAAAATTAGTGGGAAAAATAGTGAATTCAATTAAGAAATTTTGTGGAAAAATCTATCATTGTCTAATCTTGATCCACGTGCTTCTATTTGTGAGCAAGAAGTTCAAAAGATTATTTATCTGCAGAAAATTACAAATCAAATGACTGACGCATTTATAGATTTGAAAAGGATTACTAAATCACATATACCTGCAGAGAATGTTCCAATTCGAATTGAGGTCCCTGCAAGACCATCTACTAGTGTCATGGCAAATGAGTTCAAAACGCGCCTGTAGCGTGGTAGACCATTGGGTTCTAAGGATCAAAATCCTAGAAAAAGAAAAAAAAATGGTCAAGATGACACTATAAAAGATCCTCATATGGAAGTTCAATATTTGAGCAATTTTGATATCCATGAAGGAACCAATGAGCCTGAGACTCAAGAAAATGGGGAACTATCCATAAATTTAAGTGATGTTGGAACTAATTTGAATTGATCTGAAATAGTGGTGGATTATGTCTTTGCATATAGTGTTGCAACAAAAATCATGAACATAGTGAGGATCGTGAACCTCAATCTTTCACAGAATGTCGACAAAGAAATGATTGGCCAAAATGGCAAGAAGCAATTCAATCAGAATTGAATTCACTTGTCAAACGTGAAGTTTTTGGACCTATAGCTCAAACACCTAATGGTATTAAACCTATTGGCTATAAATGGGTCTTTGTACGAAAAAGAAATGTGAAAAATGAAATACAAAGGTATAAGGCACACCTTGTTGCACAAGGGTTTTCACAATGGCCTGGTGTCGATTATGAAGAGACATATTCACTAGTTATGGATGCAATAACATTGCGTTATCTTATTAGTTTCACTGTCCATGAGAGACTTGAAATGCATTTAATGGATATGATTACAGCTTATCTATTTGGATCACTTGATAATGAGATATACATTAAAATTTTTGAAGGATTTAAGATGCCTGAAGCATACAATTTAAAACCTCGAGAAATGTATTCCATTAGATTGCAAAGATCATTATATGGTTTGAAGCAATCTGGACGCATGTGGTATAACCGTCTTAGTGAGTATTTATCTCCGGAAGGTTATACAAATGATGAAATTTGCTCTTGTATTTTTATAAAGAAAAACAACATCGGAGTTTGTTGTACTTGCTATGTATGTTGATGACACAAACCTCATTGGAACTCCAATAGAGCTTCAAAAGGCAATTACTTATTTAAATAAGGAGTTTGAGATGAAAGATCTTGGAAGGACAAAATTATGTCTTGGTTTGCAAAGCAAACATTTGACAAATGGTATAGTCGGTATATTTGTCCATCAATCTGCCTATACAAAAAAAGTGTTGAAAAGATTTTATATGGATGAAGCACATCTATTAAGTACTCTGATGGTTGTCGTTCACTTGATGTGAACAAGGATCTATTTCAACCTCAAGAAAAGAACGAGGAAATTCTTGGTCCTGAAGTACCATATCTTAGTTCAATTGGTGCACAGATGTATCTTGCTAACACTACAAGGCCTGATATAGTAATTTTTTAGCAAGGTATAGTTCTGCTCCTACTAGGAGACATTGGAATGGGATCAAACACATATTGCAGTATCTTAAAGGGACTACCGATCTGGGCTTATTTTATTCTAACAATAGTAGTCTCGATCTTGTTGGTTATGCTGATGCAGGGTATTTATCTGAACCGCAAAAAACTCGATCTCAAATAGGCTATGTGTTTATATGTGGGGGTACTGCTATATCTTGGAGATCTACAAAGCAATCTATCATAGCTATTTCATCGAACCATGCTGCGATAATAACTATTCATAAAGCTAGCCGAGAGTGTGTGTGGTTGAGGTCCATGATACATTTCATTCGAGAAAAATATGGTTTGAAATGTGACAAAGTACCCATGATTTTATAGGAAGATAATACAGCATACATAGCGTAACTAAAGGAAGGATTCATAAAAGGAGATAGAACGAAACACATTTCGCTAAAACCTTTCTACACGCATAAGCTCCAAAAGAATGGTGATATCGACGTATGATAGATTCATTCAAGTGACAATATTGTTGATTTATTCACCAAGTCTCTACTAACTGCAACTTTCGAGAAGATGGTGCACAAGATTAGGATGCGGGGATTCAAGTCATTAAATTGATATTCTCATTAGGGGGAGTTAAAAAAGATTTTTAATGAGGCAGCACTCAAATGCATATTCACTAGATTTTCTTTTACATGGACATTCAAGGAGGAATGTTGTATAATATGGATGTCATGTGACATATATATGTGTGAATGTCATTAATGAGAGATAAGAGTTAGTAGTCAAATTGAGCTTTAACACCAAGAGTTACTTATTGATCTAAGGCGTATTTATATGCCTTATTACCAACTTTAAGCCATGTTTTGCTTAGTTTGGAGAGCAATAAGTATGTATTTTGTATGGTTTTGATGGAATATATGATATTGTGCTAACAAATGTGATTAGACCCTTGTAGGTGGAATTTGCGACTATTTAGAGCGTTTATGGCGTGGAAAGCGAGGCTTGGAGCTACGAGCGAAGGATATTGAAGATAAGAGGCAAGCCAAAGATTTGAACTTGAAGAATCCAACCAAATCCGCGAAGAAAAGTCAAAGAAAGGAAGGAAAACGGAACCTAAGTCCCAGTTGGCATGCCGGGCTACTTTGGAAAAAAATTCTACCCAAGTGGACAGCATAGGGGTGCGCCCAAGGGCGTGCCGGGCCGCTTTTTGGCAAATTTTTGCCCATTCTATCATTATTCCATCATCATTAGACTACTTTGGGCGTTTTTTGGCATTGAAATTAGGTTTCATTCCTCTTCTTTTTAATTTTTATTTCTTTTTATGTTTTTTTAGCAAATTATGATGTTAAATCAAGATATGAGTGGCTAAAATCCCTTATTCTCGGGGTTGAGGCTACGAACATGAATCTCTTGAATTAAATTTTATTGGTTTTTGCTGAAGTTTATCCATCATTGGTTATTCTTATATTCTTAATTTTACTATTTTAATGCTTGATCACCATTGAAATAAATCCCTTGTCTTGAGGTGAGCTCGAGAGAGAAACTAAGAGATGGAATGTGGAATATAAGGAGCGTGATCTTTACTCGAGGAAGGGATTCCAAGAGTTTGATATGCGGTTAGGACCGAGAGGTACCTAATCCGCCGCGCTTGTTCAATTACGAGAAGATAACTTAAAAGCATTAGAATTGGTTAAATCTATCACCGCTCAATGATGTAGTTAGGTTTCCAATTTCTAGTAGAAGGTTATAGTTTGGAGACGAATATTATTGTAATATTAACCTCATGATCAATAACCAAGATAAATGACTCAAATTGCTTGAATCAGTAACATTTATGCTCAAGAGATGACGTTTGGAGTGCCTTGACCCTGAGAATTTACTTTTTATTGACTTTTAAATCGTATTTACGAAAAATGAAGTTACGGTAGTGAAGATAGTAGTTTATATTCCGCAATTATCTAATTTTTAGTAACAAATCCCTTTTCCTTTTCGCAACACTAGTTTTTAATTACTGTTTGACGTCTAAAATTGATTTCTGTTGACGAAAGTCTCTTGGGTTTGATATCCGACTCTTTTAAAGGGACCATTATTTTACTTGGATGATCACGTACACTTGCATGTATAGCTGGGTCGCAACAAGTTTTTGGCGTCGTTGCTGGGAACTTTCAAATAGATAGATTTCAATTATTGACATTTTTACTCTATTTTTCAGCTAAGTATTGACAACTTGATCTTAGCTATCCTATTTTGCAGGCTGACTTCATCTGAACGTATGGCAAGGAACAAAGATTTGGTAACCCCGCAGTCTGAACCTGAGAGATACTTTCACAGATGGAGGAGACAGGCTGCTGATTACCCAATCCCGCAGTTTAAACTGGCGGACGAAGGCATACGGGGTGATCCCATAAAAATGAAGACCCAGTTGTGGATACACGTAAGCCGATAGTGATGGCAGCTAAGACAGTTCGCGACATGACAATCCCACTCGCTACTAATGTGACCTTCAGTATTCTAAAACCGACAGTTGGAGGTAGATTTGAGCTTAAACAGAACATGGTGCAACTCTGGCACTCAAGTGGCAGTTTACAAGTCTTGCTCATGAGGACCCACAGAGGCACATCCAAAATTTTTTGGAGATCAGTGGCACATATATTTCTGCGGGTGTGTCTTCGAATTATGTGAGACTAACTTTGTTCCCCTTTTCTTTGTTGGGGGAAGCAAGGAGGTGGTTAGAGGCAGAGCCGGCGAATTCTATCACCACATGGGATGATCTTGCTCAGAAGTTCTTGATAAGGTTCTTTTCGTCTGGAAAGACAACAAAGTTGAGGAGTGAGATATTGATTTTTCAGACAGAGAGATGATGAAAATCTGTACCAAGCCTGGAATCGATTTAAATCCATGTTGAGGGATTGCCCTCATCACCACCAAACAAATGAAGTGTTGGTGCATACTTTTATTGAGGCTCTTGATCCCAACACTAAAATTCTACTTGATTCAGCTACAGGTGGACAAGCTTTAGAGAAGATTTATGATGAATTATATGCTTTATTGAATCATATTTCGCAGGGAAATCTAGATTGGCATGGTGATAACTCTAGAAAATCTACAAAGAAGGTTGCTGGAAAACTAGATGTGGATGCAGTTACTGCATTATCTGCCTAAAATTTAGCTATGCAAGCATGATGAATAATTACTTTAGTAGTTTATGAATAATTACTTCAGTAGTTTGAATTTGGGGAAGCAACAAGCTCCCGTAAATGCAGTACAGCAACAGGTTTTTGTGGTGTGTGATGTATGCAAAAATGGAGACCATACCAGCGAGTTGTGCAGTGCAAATCCGGATTTCGTGAATTTTGTGGGCAATGCCCAGAGAGGAGTTGGAGTACAGAATTATGGAAATACTTACAATACTGGGTGGAAAAATCACCCGAACTTATCTTGGGGAGGTAATTAGAATCAATATAGGCCTCAAGGCTATGCACCACAATACAACCAACAACAGGGGCAAGGAAATCAATTGGGTGCTCAGCCTGGAAATATTAGCGTAGAAGATATGTTGAAGCAGATTATGGCAGAGCAAGCTAAGCTGGCAGTAGACGTGAGGAATAATCAGTTGGCTAATCAAAATCTGGAGAAACAAATTGGTCAGTTAGCAAATGCACGGAATACAAGGCCTCAAGGAGGTCTTCCAAGTGACAATGATCCAAACCCAAAGCAGGTGAATGCTATTGTTACTCGTAGTGGTAACAAGTTAGAGGATATAGCTCCACCAGCAAAAGAATTGGAGCTGAAAGAAGTTGTCGTTGAAGACGAACAAGTTGAGTCTACCAAAAGCTCCAAAGATGATAAAGCGATCCATAGTGTAAATTTTCCTCAGAAGTTCAAGAAGAAGAAGAAAGAAGAATGCTTTGGTAAGTTCATTGAACTACTTAAACAAGTGCACATTAATTTGCCTCTGGTGGATATCTTGCAGGGTATTCCAAAGTATCCTAAGTTTGTGAAAGATATTGTGGCAAACAAGAGTAGATTGACTGAGTATGCCACAGTTGCTCTGACTGAGGAGTGTAGCTCTCGCATTCAAAATCGTTTACCCACCAAGCTGAAGGATCCTGGAAGCTTCACTATAAAAATTACTCTGGGAGATCGTGTCTGTGCTCGTGGTTTGTGCGATTTGGGGGCTAGTATTAATCTGATGCCCACTTTGATTTTCAAGGAGTTGGGTTTGGGTCATCCTAAACCTACTACTATTATTTTGCAGCTTGCAGACCGATCCGTGACTAGAACTGATGGTATTGTTGAGGATGTTCTGGTTCAAGTTGGTTCGTTGATCTTTTCGATTGATTTTGTGGTGCTGAATTTTGAGCCTGACCCAGAAGTCCCATTTATTTTGGGGCGTCCATTTCTGGCCACAGGAGGCGCAATCATTGATATAACATCAGGGAAATTGACTATGCTAGCTCATGATAAGGTGGAGGTCTTTGATGTATACAGGGCTTTGAAGCTACCATAAATTTATGAGAACTTGTCCACTATCACGGCTATAGATTTGGCGGCTGAAAGCATCCATTCTTTGTCTAAAGATCCCGTGGAAAGAGTTTTGATGGGGCAAGATATTTTTGGTGATGCGTAAGCTATTGAATTGGTGCAGTTTCTTGACCTTATGGGCATCTATGCCAAAGAGGGTGGATGGGAACCTTTGAATCGTCCACTCGGACCTCCACCCAAGCCATCAATTGAGGAGGCACCGAAGCTTGAATTGAAAGAACTTCTATACCATCTTCAATATGCGTTATTAGGTGGCAATGAGACCCTTCCTATTATTCTTGCAGCAAATTTATCAAGGGAACAAGTTGAGGCAACATTGGTGATACTCAAACGAAGAAAGAAGGCTATCGGTTGGCAGATGTCTGACATCCATGGTATTAATCCGGGTTTGTGTATGCATAAAATTTACATGGAGGAAGAGCACAAACCGAGTGTGCATCACCAACGATGTTTGAATCTAGTAATGAAAGAAGTGGTAAGGAAAGAGGTAATTAAGTGATTAGATTCAGGCATTTTCTACCCTACTCTGACAGTACATGGGTTAGTCCAGTACAGTATGTCCCAAAAAAGGGTGGTATGACGGTGATCACGAATGATAGTAATGAGTTGATTCCTACAAGAACTGTGACTGGGTGGCGTATTTGCATGGATTATCGAAAACTAAATGATGCCACGAGGAAAGATCATTATCCAATCCCTTTTATTGATCAGATGTTGGATCGTTTAGCCGGGCAAGAATATTATTGCTTTCTTGATGGGTATTCCGAGTATAATCAAATTGCTATAGATCCTCAAGATCAAGAGAAGACTACATTCACATGCCCTTGCGACACTTATGCTTTCAAGCGTATGCCCTTTGGCTTGTGCAATGCACCGACCACTTTTCAGCGTTGCATGATGGTTATTTTCTATGGCATGGTGGAGGAGTTCGTAGAGATTTTTATGGATTACTTTTTGGTCTTCGGTAACTCTTTTGAGGTATGTCTGCAAAACCTTGATAGAGCCATTGCTCAGTGTGAAGAAACTAATCTTGTTCTCAATTTTGAAAAATGCCAGTTTCTTATGATAGAAGGTATAGTTCTTGGACATAAACTGTCAAAGCAGGGGCTCGAAGTGGATAGAGCAAACATTGAAGTTATTGAGAAATTACCCCCCCTGTGTCGGTGAAAGGGGTGCGTAGTTTCTTGGGACGTACTGGGTTTTATAGACTGTTCATTAAATATTTTTCCAAGATTGCACGCCCCATGTGCATGCTCTTAGAGAAAGATGTTAAATTTGTATTTTGTGATTCATGTGTGAAGGCATTTGAGATCTTGAAGAAGAAGTTGGTAGAGGCACCTATCCTTATCGCTCCAGATTGGGCTTTACCATTTGAGCTCATGTGTGACGCGAGTGATGTTGCAGTTGGTACAGCTCTTGGGCAGCGGAAGAACAAGGTATTTCACTCTATTTATTATGCAAGTAAGACCCTTGATGCAGCCCAAGTGAATTACACGGTGACCAAGAAGGAGATGTTGGCTTTGTTGTACGCCTTTGATAAATTTAGATCATATTTGGTGGGCACTAGCGTCGTTGTATACACCGATCATGCTGCAATACGTTATTTGTTCAATAAAAAAGATGCTAAGCCACGGTTGATCAGATGGATTTTATTGTTACAAGAGTTTGATTTGGAGATTAAAGATAGAAAAGGGTCAGAAAATCAGATTACCGACCATCTTTCTAGACTTGAGAGCTCGACACATGTAGCTGATGATGGGCGTATTTGTGAGGAATTTCCAGATGAGCAATTGTTATTTTTGGGGGTTGATGAGTTGCCCTGGTATGCAGACATTGTAAATCTATTGGTGAGTGGGCTATTTCCTCCTGATTCGAGTCCTCAACAAAAGAAGAAGCTGTCATATGAGGCATGTTCTTATATTTGGGACGAGCCTTATTTATTCAAGCAAGGGCCTGGTCAAGTGGTGAGACGATGTATTCCGGATGCAGAGGTGAAACATGTGTTGGAAAGTTGCCACGCATCACCTTATGGTGGTCATCATGGTGGTGAACGCACAACCCGAAAAATTCTACAGTCAGGTTTCTTCTGGCCTTCTTTATTTAAAGATGCGCATGCATTTGTGAAAAGTTATGACCAATTCCAACGTATGGGGACGATTGCAAAGAGACATGAGATACCTTTAACTAATATCCTAGAAGTTGAAATCTTTGATGTATGGGGGATAGATTTTATGGGCCCTTTTCTGAAGTCGAATGGGAATCAATACATACTTATAGCAGTGGATTATGCGTCTAAGTGGGTAGAGGCTGCTACTCTTCCTACGAATGATTCCAAGGTTGTGGTGAAGTTCCTTCAAAAACATATCTTTACAAGATTTGGAACTCCAAGAGCTATTATACGGAGGGTCACACTTTATAAACTATTGGGTGAAGAGTATGTTGGCTAAATATAGTCTTAGACACAAGGTGTCCACATCGTATCATCCCCAAACAAGTGGCCAAGTTGAAGTGTCTAGTCGCGAGATAAAACAAATCTTGCAAAAGACGGTGAATACGCAGAGAAAAGACTGGTCACTCAAGCTAGATGATGCTCTTTGGGCTTATCGAACTGCATATAAAACACCTATAGGGACTTCTCCATATCATCTTGTCTTTGGGAAAGCATGTCACCTCCCAGTTGAGCTTGAGCACCGAGCATATTGGGCTGTGAAGAAGTTGAATCTAGATTCGGAGTTGGCTGGTAATAGGAGGTTGTTGCAACTCCATGAGTTGGAAGATATTTGTTTCCACGCATATGAAAATGCGAAGATCTACAAGGAGAAAGTGAAGCGATGGCATGACAAGCACATTCTCCACCGTACTTTCAAGCTAGGCCAATTGGTACTACTGTTTAATTCTAGACTTAGGTTGTTTGCGAGCAAGCTAAGATCTAAGTGGAGTGGTCCTTTTGAGGTAAGTCACACAACTCCTCATGGTGCGGTGGAAATCATGAATAAAGAGGATGGTACGAGATTTCTTGTAAATAGCCAAAGATTGAAACACTATTTTGGTGAAGAAGAGAAGCAGAAGGAGGACGTGCTTCACCTTGATAATGATTGAGCTGAGTGTGGTCGAGTCGCGACATTAAACAAGGCGCTACATGGAAGGTAACCCATGAATGTGTTATAATAGTTAGGAATTATAAAGTAAACAAGGCGCTACATGGAAGGCAACCCATGAATGCGTTGTGAGGGAATTGTATGCTAATTGGAACCCAGATGCTCTTACCAGCTCGGTGGTTGTACGAGGGTCGGATGTTATACTTGATTCCCTGGGCTTAAATGGATTATTGGGAGCACACACTCAGTCTAGCCCATACGACCTCCACAAGCTGAATGTTAGGCCTCCCTATGCAGAAATTCGACACACTCTTTGCGGCCAACGTTCGACAGCAAGATGGCTTCGCCACCATAAAAAAGGGTACCACATGAGTCTACCCTATGCTCATTTCAATAAAGAAGCGTGGATTTGGTTGAAAATTGTGTGTTGTTGCTTGATTCCGGGTAGCCACATGACGGAGGTCACTAGGGACCGAATCTGTTTGGTGTATGCTCTAATGATGGATGTGGAAATTAATGTGGGGTCTATGGTACTTTCGGCTATACACCGAGCTCGGCTACAAGGTGGCCTTCGATATGCTTTTGGTAGTGTATTGACTAAATTTATTAGAGCATTCGAAGTGGCTGAGGAGGCATTTGATTACCATCCTCCTTTGGTGACGATACCTGTTGATGTCACCCAAACCAAAGCACCTGATGCACTCGGCCTCACTCTCACACTAGCAGAGCGGCATGCTCGTGATGACGGAATCTTAGCCCATATGTATGGTTTGGAGATGATCCGGCATAGGACTTGGGGTAGTCCCTCTACGGTAGACGAGTTGAGCCAGGTTGAGAGGGATTATCTTCTTAATGAGCATGCTATGGCATTGTTGCAAATTGGGCCTGATTTTGTTAAGCCTGTGGATGATGATGTCCCCACAGATGAGAATGACCGCCAGACCGATTTCGATAATGACGAGGTGGAGGCAGATGATACACCGCTAGCAGTCCGCGGGCCGGAGGATGACAATTTCCTTGACTGACCAGGGAGCTCCTTATACCCTACTCTTGCCTTGTTTAATTTTTGTAGCATTGGGGACAGTGCTAATCTTTTAAGTGTGGGGTGGGGTGTTATGGGACTCCTTTCTATGTGTGTTTCTGTATGTTTCTAGTTGTTTTATTTTGGGTTCCTTAGCCTTTGTTTTCGGTTCTTTTACTAAGGATAGTCCCTTTGAACCATAGAAAACCATAAAAAGATTTTATTTTTTTGTTTTGTTTTTTTACTTTGAGTCTCTTTTAGTCATCGTAGTAGGAGCTTTGCTCTATGATAGATGGATGAAGACCGTCTTAAGAGGAAATTAGTCATGTTATTGGTGGGTGTTCTTGCTTGCTATACAATTGTGCATACACATCCAGTATGTTGGTGGAACATGCTAAGTCATATGATAGCAAGTGTTGAGACATTTAATGCTCACTTAGTCAACTTGATAAGTTGCTTAATATTGAACTCATGCATAACTTCGTATAAAGTGTATGGTGAGCCTGCTTGAGTTAAACATGTGCCATGTGTGAGTGAGGTTTTGATGTTATTCCATGTGCATATTGATGTCTAGAACTTGCCCAGTGTGTTTGCAAAGTGAAATAAAGGGTGTTGAGTTTAGGAGATGATATAGGAATTTCTTTAATAGCCATATTTTATACCTACTTTATCTACCCTTTTTGCATGATCTTAGTTAGCCCCGTTGAGCCTTTAGCTTATTCTTTGGTAGCCTTATATGTAGCTTAATCCTTTTGTTTCAATTAATTGTAATTTGATCCAAAATTCCTAAGCGCTTTAGTTGAGAAATTAAGATGTTAAGGAATGAGACAAAAAAAATTGAAGAAGGAAAAAGTGAAGTGGAAGCCCCAAGTAAATAGCTTTTGGGTGTGTGAAGTTTATGTGTTGTTGGTAGGGAGTAATGTCATGAAAAAAAAATTTGACCAAAAGAAGTGAATCATGTGTTGATAGCAATTACTCCTTGCCTAATATGCTTAAGCTAGCTTAAAAAGATGGGACAAAATAAAAGAGAATGGGGAAGACAAAAGTGGTGTACAATAGGTTGGTTGAAGATGATCTTAATGCAATTTGTAGTTTATTAAAGAGCTTAGGGAAGATAGTCACTACTCTTGACCAAATAGTTCCTACCCGTGCCTTGGCCTACATTACAACCCGTAAAGTCCTACTTGATCTTGAGCTTTAACATTCGACTATTAGTGGAGTACTACACTAAGGGCAAGCTTATGGTTCATCGTGTGTTGCATGTGAATTCTTTTCGAGAGTGAGAGAATTTTTTTATGCACCCATTCAATAGTTACTTTGAAAGATTTGTATGAAATATTGGGTGATTCTCTTGCGGTGAGGGCATATGTTTAGCAAAGGTTGGTGATCTATTGGTAACGTGTCATGCATGAATTCACAACTAGTAAAATTGTTTTGTGAGGATAGGTCATTTCAATTTACTATTCACTTGTTAGTCAGGTTAGCGTGTTAAGTGCATAATGCAATGAATGTGGTTGTGTAGCTATGCAGGAATACCTATTGTGTGTCGGCTGTCTTAAGTCGCCCGGGTTTGAGTGTGGTTATTGTTCGAGGACAAACAAAGGTACAAGTGTGGGGTGGTGATCTAAGGCGTATTTATATGCCTTTTTGCCAACTTTAACCCAAGTTTACCTTAGTTTTGAGAGCAATAAGTATGTATTTTGTATGGTTTATTGATGGAATATGTGATATTGTGCTAACAAATGTGATTAGAACCTTGTAGGTGGAATTTGCGACTATTTGGAGCGTTTATGGCATGGAAAGCGAGGCTTGGAGGAGCTACGAGCTAAGGATATTGAAGATAAGAGGCAAGCCAAAGATTTGAACTTGAAGAATCCAACCAAATCCGCTAAGAAAAGTCGAAGAAAGGAAGAAAAACGAAACCTAAGTCCCAGGAGCGCCAACTGGCGTGTCGGGCCGCTTTGGACAAAAATTCTACCCAAGTGGACAGCACAGGGGCACGCCCAAGGGCGTGCTGGGCCACTCAGGTGCACCTTTTCAGAGGCAAAAATTTACCTAAGTCCCAGGCGTGCCCAAGGGCGTGCCGGGCCGTTTTTTGGCAAATTTTTGTCTATAAATTGGGCTTTTGGGTTATTGTATCATTATTCCATCATCATTGGACTACTTTGGGCGTTTTTTGGCATTGAAATTAGGTTTCATTCCTCTTCTTTCTAATTTTTATTTCTTTTTATGTTTTTTAGCAAATTATGATGCTAAGTCAAGCTATGAGTGGCTAAAATCCCTCATTCTCCGGGTTGAGGCTACGAACATGAATCTCTTGAATTAAATTTTATTGGTCTTTTGCTGAAGTTTATCCATCATTGGTTATTCTTATATTCTTAATTTTACTATTTTAATGCTTGATCACCATTGAAATAAATCCCTTGTCTTGAGGTGAGCTCGAGAGAGAAACTAAGAGATGGAACGTGGAATATAAGGAGCGTGATATTTACTCGAGGAAGGGATTCCAAGAGGTTGATATGCGGTTAGGACCGAGAGGTACCTAACCACCGCGCTTTTTCAATTACGAGAAGATAGCTTAAAAGCATTAGAATTGGTTAAATCTATCACCGCTCAATGATGTAGTTAGGTTTCCAATTTCTAGTAGAAGGTTATAGTTTGGAGACGAATATAATTGTAACATTAACCTCGTGATCAATAACTAAGATAAACGACTTAAATTGCTTGAATCAGTAACATTTATGCTCAAGAGATGACGTTCGGAGTGCCTTGACCCTGGGAATTTACTTTTTATTGACTTTTAAATTATATTTGCCAAAACTGAAGTTACGGTAGCGAAGATAGTAGTTTATATTCCGCAATCATCTAATTTTTAGTAACAAATCCATTTTCCTTTTCGCAACACTAGTTTTTAATTACTGTTTGGCGTCTAAAATTTATTTCTGTTGATGAAAGTTCCTTAGGTTCGATATCCGACTCTTTTAAAGGAGCCATTATATTACTTGGACTATCACGTACACTTGCGTGTATAGCTGGATTGCAACACCTATTCAAATTGAATTTGAACATCAAAGTTAATTGGCCAAATTGCCAACTTGATATCAAGCTTAACATGCTTAGGGAGAAAGTTTGGTGGCTTATAAATAGCCATCCTTTTGAACATTTTGAGATATAGTTCCAAATAGAAAACAAAAGTACTATTAAAATTCTCTAAAGTTGCCTCTTTTCTTTAAGTTTGATTTTGATATTTTGTCTTTATTTTATAACATTTTACGCTTTCTTTATGTTAAACTTTTATGCTTTCTTTATGTTTGCATTTAAATTTACTTTTTTGTTTTAAACTAGTTTGTATGGACATCCTATGATGAAATCCTCACTACGTTACTTCCTTGATGCAATGTCGGTCACCTCCTATGGAGGACACGTGTGCCGATAATATGTTTAGCTACCATAGAGTGGTACCCAACCAACCGGGTGATGCGACTGTTAGGTCATCCGCAACACGTTCCTGAGTGTTCTAGTTGGGTACGTAACCATTATGAGCGTGATGACCATGGTAGACTCGACGATGCTTTTCTTGAGGAGTTGGGCGAAAATATTGATCATTGGAATAACCCGAGTCATAGACATGTTTTGGTTCATGAGCATGTCGTCCTAGATGATTATATGGCGTGGTATTTGAGACACAGTCGGTTGCTATTAGGAAACCCTACTTAATATGACATCGTACATCCAGGGTACGCCCCAATTGCGCCTTCACACAAGGTGATGCATAGAGGCCTCCAATGGTTACACTAGTAGGGGATAGATTGGATGTCGATCCCTGAGTATGTTGTGGTGATGTTGTTGCTCGACTTGGTATCAATATTTTTGCTGAAGCACATCAGGCTAGACAAGGGCCACCAGTTCCACACAAGCCTTACCAGCAGCCACCCATGGTGCTTGGAAGAGAACGAGGACATAGATGTGGAAGTCGTAGGCAAGCTGCGGGTATTCGTAGAGGACGACGAGGACGTGGCCGTGCAGATGACATTTTCATACATGGGGTTCCCACCGACGTGCCTGTACCTCCTGCTGCAGAGGTAGAGCCAAATCCAATGGTAGAGGATGCACATATTCCAGAGCATGAGCCAGCCATACGCCTCGTGCAAAGGCCGGTCCTTCTGCAATGCTTCGTCCTTCACCTTTTGATCCATTACCGTCTACACCAACTTGTTCATCCCTACCTGAGTTGCAGACTTTCTTCCCCTCATATGATCCAGTTGGTTGGGTTGCTGAATTCAATTAAAAGTTATATTACAAAGGCCCTTGTCGAGATTTGATGGGTGGTACACGGCTCAGTTTTTACTCCCTTGACTTTGAAGATATGACGGTTAGTATTAACAACTATTTAATTACTTATGTATTATATTCTTTCATTCAGTAATGCCTTATGTATTAACATCTTGTATTAATGCATCACACTCAGGATTCAGTTTCTACGCCTTCATTGTCCTGGTTCCGACATTGGAGACGACCTCGCAGGATCCGTCTTATGTAGACGCTGAGGAGATGACCGCCCAGGTAAATATTTAAGTTTAAATACTTATATTATTTAAGTGTCAATTAATTGATTATTATATTACTTTTTAGATTCCTGCTTATGCTCCGTTATACATCACTGATCCCATATCTGAGACGGACACATACAGTAACTCAGCCGTAGGTAAATACTTTTAAAAGTTAAGTTTAAATTTGTTGTGGTATTTATAATTATTGACTTAGCATTTAGTACTTATTATTGCTTTGTAGATTCATGTCTCAGCTCCGTCATCCATCACCGATTACACCTCCGAGATAGCCTCGCAAAATACATCTCATGCAGTAATTGAGCTTCCCGTGGACACCCAGGTAAATATTTATAAAAATTAAGTTTAAATATTTATAATATTTAAGTTTCAAATAACTACGTATTAAATTACTTTTTAGATTCTTACCTCAGCTCCGTTATCCATCATAGGTCCCACCTCCGAGACGACATCGCAGGATACATCTCATGCTGTCGCTGAGCTTTCCGTGGACACTCAGGTAAATATTATAAAATTTAAGTTTAAATGTTTATAATATTTAAGTTTAAAATAACTACTTATTATATTATTTTTTAGATTCTCGCCTCGGCTCCATCATTCATCACCAATCCCATCTCTGTGACGACCTTGCAAGATACATCTCATGTAGTCATTGAGATCCCTATAGACACCTAGGTAAATATTTATAAATGGTAAGTTTAAGTATTTATAATATTTAAGTTTCAACTAACTACTTATTATATTACTTTTTAGATTCCTGCTTCGGCTCCGTCATCCATCACCGATCCCACCTCCGAGACGGCCTCACATGATACATCTCATGCAGTCTCTGAGAATTACCGTGGACACCCTGGTAAATATTTATAATATTTAAGTTTCAAATAACTACTTATTATATTACTTTTTAGATTCCTGCTTCGGCTCCGTCATCCATCACCGATCCCACCTCCGAGACGGCCTCACATGATACATCTCATGCAGTCTCTGAGATTACCGTGGACACCCTTGTAAATATTTATAAAATTTAAGTTTAATTAGTTGTGGCATTTATAATATTATTTTTATAATAGTACTTATTATATTATTTTTTTAGCATCCTGTACCTAAGAACAAGTTTCCTGAAAAGAACATAGTGTCTAAGAAGAAGCATACATTGGACATACGTTACGGAGGATCCTCCTCGTCAGAAGAGACATGACGGGCCTAGAGATGATCTTGAGCGCGGGGTACTTAGTCCATAGAATACTTTAAAACATAAGGGTCGTGGAACATAGACATTGATACTATGTAAATAGCTTTGTAATAATTTTCATAGTTTACATCGTACTTGTTTATATATGTTACTGTAAATTTTCATCATAGTGTAAGTATCAAACTAACTTTAAAGAAAATAGTTCACTAAATTAGAGTGGTTAAAAAATAATTGACATAAAAAACTAACTTAAATTTTATTATCTTGAAACAATACATGATAAATAAAACTACAAGTACATTCGTTAAACTGTTAATCATCGATATAAAAGTCCTCAACATCATCTTCAGATAAATATTGTGGATTTCATAACACATGTCATGTTTTGGTAGATGTTAGTTCCCTAACCATTGATGATGCTTGTTCCTTGGCCAACTTGAGCATGTAAAACCTACCATGTCTTGCTAGCATGCGATTATTTTGTTTGCGGATCCTATTGGCTGCCAACTCGCAAGACTCTAAATTTGTTCTGTGCATGGTCGTATAGAACCTTATTGGGATTGGTGCTCTGAGGTTTTTCAAGTCACGAACAAGACATTGTGATTTGGCATATTGGTTTGTCCATTCACGATGTAAGCCACAATAATATTAACGTGGATCAAAAAATTTCACCTTACAAAAATCGTCATTATGCTCCTTTAGAAGGTGAGGATTATATTCATCTAATTCAAACTCAGTATTATCGGTTGAAGAATTACTACAATAACTGTTATGATTGAGGCGTCATCATCATTGACATTTGGATTTTCTTGAAAACAAATATTGACTAATCAACATTTCTACTACTCGACATTGCTATTGTAGTGGCCCTATTTTAGATGAGTATTTCATAAGAAATGAGAGGCTACTTATAGAGTTGCAAAACACAATGTACGTAGGGTCGTAGCTCACATTATGATAAACATAAACACTTTATTAATAATATATTACATAGTTACATCTCATAATTTTAGACATTTCCGAGTCTAATTTTCACTTGGATCTATCTAACATACCATTTTGTCTAGCCCTTATGATATGTATTTGCATTCAATTGTTCTCTTCATAAAAATGATTTAGAGAAAAAACTAACTCTTTGTGGTGTATTTCATGACATTGATGTAGCACGATTTGTTGGACGTTTAAGTCCTAAAGCCCTCATATTTCGTTCAAGTTCTTCAGCCTCTGTTATGTGCAAATTCAACTCAGATATCATTGTATTGTTATAATTTTGATTGTACCTCTCGTTTGAATCATTTGGGTATTTATGTTCGTCCTCATCACTCAATGCACATGCTCTATCCATTGCTTTGATTATATCTTTTGGTGTGAAAAAAATAATAACATTGCCTTCCATAATTTGTCTAAAGAAAACCATTATAAAATACTTTCATAATTTTATTGATGTACTTTTTTTAAATTAAAGGATGTGGGTTAGCCATTTATTATTTAAATAAAATCCAAAACAATGGGCTAACTCCCAAAGTTAGCTACAAAAGAAAAAAAAAGAAAATGGGTTAGGCCCAACCCAAAAAAGCTAAAAAAATCAAAAAACAAACAAAAACAACAAATTCTGACATAAAACAAAACAAACAAAAATGGAAAGTTCTAGAGCCACTCTTTGTCTTCTCCTCCGGCGACCACATCACCATCGGAGTTGAGATGAGCACTTGCAGCTGGAGGACCTCCCTTCACCTTGTTCAACTTTTACCAATTTGCAATCATAGCTTCCGAATCCGTTGAAATAAAGGTGAGTTGTGAAGTTGTGGGATAACCCCTAATCCATCTTTTGATAACCTCCTTTCTAATTTACACTTAAACGAGATAGATTTCTGCAGGCTCTTGATTAATTCCTCTACAGGCAGCCTGAAGTTTTCACCAGGTGCCATGATAATTAGATCCAAGCAGAAATAATCTTCAAACCTAAGGTATGTGCCTTCTCTATAGCTCACATTATCTTTTCATTTCCATTTCCCTTATTGAAGCTCAAAAGCTCTTAATACCACTTCCTAAAAAGAGAAATGCAAATAGGAAGATAATGTCACGCCTCGAGAGTACACCTTGGATATGACATAGTGCTTAGGACTACAAGTAACCTGAAGCTACCTGTGGCATCTGACATAACACTAAATTCATATTCTAAGTACTATAAAACCACGAGCGGAAGCTATAAGTTCATAAGTTTGGAAATAGATAAAAACAAATCCAAAGTCTTTCATTATTACTGAAAACAATCTGACATACTAACGAGCTGAAATATCCACTAAGTCTAGACAAGCCTCTAAACATACTGAAAAGACACTGGGACAAATCCCCAGCTGACCCAAAATCATAAAATTCTAAACTGAATATAAACCTAAACTACTAATAGTAAGAAACATGACTAAGTCCTCGGAACATGAGGACTCACCAACTGAACTAGAGTAGGCATTGGTGATCGCAACTAATTGTGATACCGAGGGCGAGTACCAGAAACTACATCATGATAGGATGCAACACAAAAATATATGTGGTCAGTACTTTGGAATGTAATGAGTATGTGAGGGATGCATGAAATATGTAAAAATAACGAAAATCATTTGATGAGAAAGGGTATGCATACTAAGTAAATAAAGAGTCACCATTTTCTTGAATAAAGCTGAAACTGTAATATCATAGACGTAGAGAGTACAATAACATAATCTAACAAGCCCAATGAGCCATATACACTTAAGTTACTAAAACTGATTTACTGTGAGAGTTTCTCTTAACCGACATACTCCATTTGAGCAAACATTGAGCCCAACTTGTAACCTTGATGGGAGGGTATTCAATACCTTGTCAGGGGTAAAGAACCATGATTTGGAGTGAATTCACTCATGAGTCCATTTTGGATGAAGGGAGACATTTTCAACTGGCGAGGACTCCTTTAACCTACGGTGACACGTAGTTTGGAAATTTAGGTTGTCTGAAACTTATATTCCGTCGGTGCTAAATACTACTCCCAAAAATATACTAATGCTCATACTGTATAAAGTTCATCATGAAATAAGCATAAATAGTTTGTAAGTCTGAAAACCATTTATGCTTCTGTTTCTGTTACATAACCATAAATCAAATTCATGAGTTTCATAACGAGTCTGGGTTGATAGTATCAAATTCATATCAAATAGTTTAGATCATGCTAAAATCATGTAATATTTACTAAGTCACTGTATTTCATGCCAAGGATGTTTGTAAATCACATCATAAGATCAAACATACGAATAGAGTTATAAATAAACCAATAAGTTCATAAATTCTATGCATAAATAATTTCATAGAGAAGCATAAAATTCAATATCATGAAAATTGAATTTGAACCCTAGTTGTTAGATCCGTAAATCATTAAAAAATGATTTTTTTGGGCACAACGACGAAAGAAAATCCTTGTTGAACCCCACATACCCGAACTTGATAATTTCTTGAAGGAAAACTTGAATTAGAGCCTTGAAGGTTGAACTTTTGGGAAGAAAACCCTTGCTTTAGTTTCTTGAGAGTTGAGAGGAGAAAGTATGGTGAATTTTCTTAAAGATTTGAGGGAATATGATTATACATTGGTTATAGGGTCATTTAGGGTCAAAAGGACTGCTTTCCTTTGAAAATTCAAAAAAATGAAGGGATTATGTCGTTTAGGGCAGTGGCATGTCACGGGGCCAACGATCCAGGCAAGCAGCATGGCACGGAGCCAACGCGCTGCCTAAGTGGTGTGGCATGGGGCCAATGTAGTTCCTCCCTTTTTTGGCGCTTGGCTCGTGCCATGGCTCAGTGGTATGGCCCCGTCACGGATCCTCACAGTTTTGGTGATGTTTTTAACCCCAAAACTCATACTGAAAATTCCAGAACACTTTCTAATTGACGCGTTGACCCGTTTAACCAACAAACAACCTCGAAATCACCCCAAAATTTTGGGGAGCTACCAAAATAAATTCTAAAACTTGTGGGGTGTTACAATATCTCCTCTTTGGGATTATTCATCCTCGAATGAAGACTAAGATTAGATCAAAAGGGCTAAAATTTGTGACACTAAGCTAAATCTTGAAACTAATCATGCACTATAACTGGAATTTGACCTGTACTTGAAACACAGGTTTGACTAAAGCATAGTGAACATACATGAATACGTAGAATCACTTGAAAAAAATGAGAAGTTTGAAATTATGGGAATGACTCTAGGAGGGAAAGATATAACTCACACTGATTTGGTGCTAAAAATGAATAAATGAGGATATTTGTTCATCATGGCTACCTCTGCCTCCCAAATCGCTCCCTCAACTGACTGATTTCTCCATAACACCTTCAACCGAAGCAACCTCCTTATTCCTTAGCCTTCGAACCTGACAATCAAGGATCTCAATTGGAATCTCCTCATAGGTCAAGCTATCCTTCATACCAATACTCTTCACTGGCATGACTAACGCTAGATCACCAATACATTTCCTTAATATGCACACATGCAAAACTAGGTGTACTGCAAATAACTTTGCTGGAAGATCAAGCTCATAGGCAACATTTCCAATGCACCTCAAAATTGGGTAAGGACTAATATACTGGGGACTAAGTTTCCCTTTCCTTCCAAACCTCACCACTTATTTTGATAGGCGAAACTCTCAAGAACACCCAATCATCCACCTCAAACTTCAGCTCTCTCTTTCTAACATAAGCATATGATTTCTAACTATAATGACCCTTTCCATTGTTACGTATAAGTCTTTTATTTATAAATTTGGGATAAGAATTTCCCCAGATTTGAAGTTATAATTTTTAGGCTAGGCTAGTTTTAGACTAAACCTGAGTGAGGTGTGGTCTAAGATACTTCAAAAATGGATTGGATAAGTATGGTGGTGTTTGTCTTAATTTCTAGTTAGTTAAGATGATAAGTAACCCATAGCATTTTATGGAATTGAATTCGGGTAAGTAAAACTCCTAGAATTGATCTTAGCATAAAGGGTATTATTTGGGATATCTTGAATTTAAGGTGTGTAGTGAAAAAAGGGGATTTTTGGAGAAAATAAAACATTCTATCCCTTCCATGTTGCTATAGTAACATGTGTGTCACTATAGCAACATGCCCAAAAGTAGAATAATTCCCGCTATAGCAATTGGTCAATGCAGTCAAGGGTTGCTATAGCGATGCCACTATAGAGACATAAATTGTTGTTTTATCCTAAAAACCCTCAAAAATGGTTTATTTTTCTAAAAAGAATTTTGGGGCTTCAACAGTGGTGATTTAGGCAAAAATCATCAATCTTTCATCATTCTTCTCCATTAAGGTAAGAAATTCATCCCCGTTAACTAGTAAATTCATAATCTAGCCTTAGAATTGCTAGTTTATGTAGTTTGGGGAGGGTTAAGGGCTGGTTTAGGTGGTTTTTTGGTGCAAGGAAGTAATTTAGGTATAAATTTATTGGATTTTAGTTAATGATCGTTAAATTACTCTTGCATGTTGTTAATTCACTAACTTATCTATGGAATTAGTAGATTTATGTGAATTTTGGTAGAAAAGCCCTAGGAATGATCATGAATTTGGCCTTAGGGGTTGGGAATGAGTTATAATCCCCAATGGGGTAGGTCATTGCATTGATTGTGCATTTTGTATTTATCTCTAGACCGAAAGCAAGTGGAAATTGCATGACAAGGCAAGGCTCAGTCTTAGTTGAGTTGTGCAAGCTTGAATTGAGGTAGGTGATGGTTACATATTTTAATCCAACTTATGTTATATGTGTATGTTAACTATTTCTTAGTATTGCTTGTTGATGCATGTGGTTAGGTATGATCACATTTCACTGAACTTATATGTAAAGCTTGTGTATATTACAAGTGTTGGTTGTTGTCACTATGATATATGATTTCTTATATAAATATACCATTGTTGATTGTGGAATGTCCTGGTAATTGGATGTTCTCACGAGATATTGGTGAAACAAGGTTAGCAGGCACTTGTGTCTAGGACTTAGTACATGGAAATAAATTGTCCCCTGCAGCTCATGACTAGTGGGCGATTGTAAGACCCTTGGCATGTATGTACAAGGTATAGGTGAGTATGACAGTTCCATGAGTGAACCTGTGGAATATATATTGTTGTTGTATTTGATGATTGACTTGACATCACTTGACTTGACTGGCATATCTGTTGACATGTTGCTAAGATTACTGAAAATGCTCTAAGTGTTAATTGTTTCATTAAGGTGTACTAGAGTGAGTATTTATTAACTTGTTGTATTGTTTCATGATTAAGTGTTCATATTTATCATCTTGGGTTGGCCAAAGGACCCTACCAGTACACCATTGTTTTCTTGTGTACTGATACTACACCTGTTCTTACTTTTGTTGAGTGCAGCACATATTCCAGTGGCTCCTGCGAGACCTCAATTTTGATTCTAGCGTTTGATTCAGATTTAAGGGTGAGCAACATCTTCTAGGCTACCTTGGATCCTTCTTGATGATATGGTCCCTTGTTTTAGACTTATGCACTTTCTTTTACTTTTGGGGTTGCATCCCCTTCTTGACAATCTTTAGTAGTTTTGGTACAAATGACTTTTGGTTCCTAGGGATAGGTATTGATATTGTTTCGTATTTCTTCTAGTTATTTTTGACATTGAATCTCTTTTTGACTTTTTGATGGATCAGTTGCCTTTATTTCTTTAAGTGCTGGTTAATGCTTTCGAGGTAATTTGTTCCCCCATAAGAGAATAGGGTGGGTGCCACTCACGTCCATTTGGGTCGTGACACTAACGACTCTGTGCAGCTTTTAATCTATCCCTAATTAACTAAAATTTCTCCATGTCCTCATGAACGGAATCTGGCCCAATCAAAGTACCCTCACCAACCTCAAACCATCCAATAGGAGACCTGCATCTACACCCATATAAAGCCTCAAATGGCTCCATATGGATGCTAGAGTGGTAACTTCTATTATATGTGATCTCAATTAGAGTTAAGTGATCCTCCCAATTTTCTTTGAAGTCCATCACACACGCTCTCAACATATCCTCTAGAGTTTGGATAGTATGCTCAACCTAACCATCCATCTGAGGGTGAAACATTTTGTTAAGGTTCACTTTCATACCAAGACCCTTCTGAAATGATTTCCAAAATTGAGAGGTGAATTGGGTACCTCGGTCTGAGATAGTGGATAAAGAAACCCCATGAAGTTTGAATAATTTACAGATATATAGTTTGGCATAATCCTCGACTGTATCTGAGGTTTTAACGGGCAAAAAGTGAGTTGACTTAGTCATTTAGTTTGCGATGAACCAAATTGAATCAAGTTGATGCCTAGTGCTTGGAAGTCCCATAGTAAAATCCATATTGATAACCTCCAACTTCCAAGTGGGTATGCTAATATCCTGAAGCATACCTCCCAATCTTCGATGTTCAACTTTAACTTGCTGACAGTTGGGACACTTAGCCATAACATCTGTTATATCCCTCCTCATACCATTCCACCAATAGACTTCCCGTAAGTCACAGTACATCTTAGTAGAATCGGGATGGATCGAATACTTAGAACTGTGAGCCTCTTCTAACATCCGATCTCTCAACCCATCAACATTGGGAACACATAAATGGCCCTGATAGAGAAGTGCATCATCTCCACCTTAGGAGCAAATCCTCCACCTTCTGCTGGTGGACTGCATCTATTAACTGACTTAACATAGGATCATTATGTTGCTTTTTCTTCACCTCTACCCCTAGAGATGACTCTGAACCATTCTATACCATCATACCACTGTCATCTGTATCAAGTAGATAGAACCTTACCATGCTAATTTATGCACATCTTTAGCGAACTCCTTCTTCTCATCTACAGTGTGGGCTACACAACCTATAAACAATCTATTAAAAGCATCTGCAACCACAATTTCTTAACCCGAATGGTAGAGCACATTCATGTCATAGTCCTTCAACAACTCTAACCATCTCCTCTGGGGAATATTTAACTCCTTCTGACTGGACACATATTGGAGACTTTTATGGTCGGTTAACAGATCTACATATACTCCATATAAATAATGTCTTCAAAGTTTCAAAGCAAAAACTACTGTTGCTAACTCCAAGTCATAAGTTGGATAATTCTTCTCATAAACTTTGAGTTGCCTAGAGGCATAGGATATCACCTTCCTATTTTGCACCAAAACACATCCAAGTCCGACCTTGGAGGCATCATAATAAACCACAAACCCATCTAATCCTTCTGGCAAAGCTAATATAGGTACTGAAGTCAACCTCTCCTTCAACTCTTGAAAACTTTTCTCACACAAGTCTAACTATTAGAATTTCACCTTTTTCAGTATCAACCTGGTCAAATATACATCTATCAAAGAGAACCCACCAACAAACCTCCTGTAGTAATTGGCTAAGCTCAGAAAGCTCCTAATATCGGATGGAGTAATGGGCCTAGGCCAATTCTTCACTGCATCAGTTTTCTGAGGATCCACATGAACACCCTCACTGGAAACCACATGACCCACCACATAACCTATAAAGGTAATAGAGTTTAACCAAAATTCATACTCATAAAATTGAGCAAACAATTGAAGATCCTTGAGAGTCTGCAACACTACTCTCAAATGGTCTTCGTGCTCATTCTTACTCTGAGAGTAAACAAGAATGTCCCTGTTCATCAAATCCATAAAAGCTGTAGAAGCATGTGTTATTCCAAAAGACATAACTACAAACTCATAATGACCATACTAGGGTATAAAGGTAGTCTTCAAAATGTCACACTCTCTGACCTTAAGCTGGTGATATCCTGATCTGAGGTTAATTTTTTAGAAACAATGAGTGCCCTAAAGTTTGTCAAATAGGTCATCAATCTTGGGGATATGATACTTATTCTTAATTATGACCTTGTTCAACTACCTATAGTCTAGACATATTCTGAGAGTACCATCCTTCTTTAGCATAAACAAGATAGGAGCATCCTAAGAAAAAATGCTAGTCCTAATAAAACCTTTATCCAGGGGGTCTTTGAGTTATTTCTTTAACTCCTTAAGCAATATTAGACAATTTTATAAGAAGGAATGGAGATTGGTTTGGTATCTCGGAGAACGTCTATCCCGAATTCAATCTCCCTATCGGGAGGAACTCCAGGTAGATCCTCAGGAAAACCTTCCAAGAACTCATTAACTACAGGGACTGACTGGAGAGTTGGGGTCTCGGGCTTAAAATTCTTAACCTAAACTAGATGGTATATATACCCTTTAGAGGTAATTTTCTGGCTTTAAGATAGGAAATAAATCGACCTTTAGGTATTACTGGGGTATCCTTCCACTCAAGGACTGGTTTGTTAGAAAACTAAAATTTCATCACTCGGGTTTGACAATTTACTGGCGTATAGCATGAATGGAGACAATCCATGCCAAGAATGACATCGAAATCAGTCATCTCTAACTCTACTAAGTCTGCTGAAGTGACCCTATAGAGGACTATAATAGGGCAATTTGTAAACTCTTTTAGCAATAACTGACTCTCCAATAGGAGTAAAAATTGAGAAAGGTTCAAAAAGACTTTTGGGACTAATATCAAACTTTAGAGAAACAAAGGGTTATAAAAGACAGATTGGATCCTAGATCTAATAACGCATAAGTATCAATATGAAAGACTCAAAACATACCAGTGACCATATCTGGGGAGCTCCCCTACTCCTGAAGAGAAGAGAGAGTATAAAATTAGTTATGGCGCTGACCACTACTGGCACTGGATGAGGTACCCTCCTGCTAAGCTGGGTGGCTTGAATGAGCTACTGAATAAGTTGACTGGGCCTAAGTATGAGAATCATTGCTCCCCTGCTTGGCGGAAGAACAGTCCCTCATCTTGTGGCCTGGCTTGCCACATCCACATCCTCACCCATCAAACACTCCTCTAGATGATTTTTACCAAACTTCCTACAAATTAGGTAGGTACGTTGCCCGATGATACTATCCTATAAATTGTGAGGCTAGTACTCTTCCCTATTGCTCTTGCTTAGACTTAGGTGCTGGAGTACTGGCTAAAGATAATGCAGGAGCTGATGATTGATTTTGAAATTGTTAGCAGTTTCCCCCACTTGACTTCTGTTGGCTGAATTCAAACTGCCCAGTCCTATCTTTCTTAGTCTCTTTCTCCTTCTCCTTTAGTTTTTCTGCTTCAATTTATTGGGCATGGGTTATGAGTCAGGAGATATCCATATCTCCGATCAATATGACAGTCTTACACTCCTTTACCACCAATTCAAACATACTAGTGACATACTTATTCATACGGTCCCTTGGGTCAGACACCATTTTTGGAGCATACCTTGAAAGCTGAGCGAATTTGAGGGCATATTCCTTCACTGACATAGAGCCCTGCTTAAGATTTATGAACTCTCTACCTTATCTTTCCTTATCTCTTAAGGAAAGAACCTATCAATAAAATATTCCTCAAACACTCCCCAATCAATCAGAGTTGCATCCCCATATCTACCTTCCTTCAACTGCTTATACCAATTTTAAGAAACACCTTTTAGCTGATATGATGCCAACTCCATGCTGTCTACCCAAGTGATATGCATAACCTGGGTAACCTTTTGTGTCTCATCTATGAAGTGTAGTGGATCATCATCCACCCTTGAACCATAAAACTCAAGTGGATTCATCCTCATAAAGTCTTGAACCCTAGCTGCAGCTAAGTTTCTATTTTGCTGAATTGGGGCAACGGTTTGATAATTGACCTGAGTGGTCATGGCTTGGGCCAACACCTGAAAGGTAGCCTAAAATTCAGCATGGGTAAGATATTTATTCAAAGGATCCGCAGGTGCTAGTTGGGCTAGTTGCTTTCCATTTCAGTGACTGTAGGCTTTGCGGGAAGGAATTTTCGGTCACGTGAATAGCACGAGTTAGAAAAGAGATTGCGTCAAACTCTATAGTATGATAAGGATCATGAAAGAAGGGCATATTTCTAATAATATCTTGTAGCCTCTTCCTTATAAGTGTGGAGTGCTTTACACCCATGAACAAAACTCTATGTGACGTGGCTTGTCAGACATCCTAGGAACCTTAGGCTCTAATACCAAGTTTTTCATGCCCCGACAGTAGACCCTGGACGTGACATGGTGCTTAGGACTAAAAGTAGCCTGAAGTTAACTCGTGGCATTTGACATAATGCTAAATTCATATTCTAATTACTATAAAACCATAAGTAGAATTTATATGTTCATAGGTCAGGAAATAGATAAAAGCAAATCCAAAGTCTGTCATTATTACTGAAAACAAGCTAACATTCTAACAAGATAAAATATCGACCAAGTCTAGTCAGGCCTCTGAACATACTGAAGAGCCACTGGGACAAACCACCAGCTGACCCAAAATCATAAAAGTTTGAATTGAATATAAACCTGAACTACTGAAAGAAAGAAATATAACCAAGTCCTCGAAACATAAGGACTCACCAATAGAACTGGAGTAGGTATTGGTGATCGCAGCTAATCGTGATACTGAGGGTCAGTACCACAACCTACTTCATGACAGGAAGCAACACAAAATATATGTTGTCAGTACTTTGGAATGTACTGAGTATGTGAGGGATGCATGAAACATTTAGAACTAACAAAAATCATGTGATGAGAAAGGTTATGCATAATAAGTATATAAAGGCTCACCTTTTTCATGAATAAAGTTGAAACTGTAATATCATAAATGTAGAGAGTACAATAACATAATCTAACAAGTCCAATGAGCCATATACACTTAAGTTACTAAAGTTGATTTACTGTGGGAGTTTCTCTTAACTGACATACTCCATTTGAACAAATATTGAGCCCAACTTGTAACCCTTGCTAGGAGGGTGTTCAATAACTTATCAGGGGTAAAGAATCAATATTACATGCCTAGGTTGTTTTGTATGTATAAGCATAGTGATGCTCGGAGTTGTTTTTTTTTAGAATGCAGTTGTCCAAGCTGTTGTTGCTTTGTATTGTTAACTTTTGGTTATTAATGAAAGCTCGATGATTTACCAAAAAAAAACCTTGCTTTAGTTTCTTGAGAGTTGAGAGGATAAAGTACAATGAATTTCTTGAAGAGCTTAAGGAATATAATTATACATCGGTTATAGGATCATTTAGGGTCAAAAGGACTGATTTGCCCTTAAAAAGCCAAATGAAAAACAAAGGGATTATGTCGTCTAGGGAAATGGCGTGGCATAGGGCCAACACGCTAGGCAAGTAGCCTGGCATGGAGCCAACGCGGTGCCTAAGAAGCATGGCATGAGGCCAATTCGGTGCCCCACTATTTTGGCAGTTGGCTCGTGCCATGGATTTGTGGCATGGACCCATTGCGGGCCCTCACTATTTTGGTGATGTTTTTAACCTGAAATTCATACTAAAAGTTCTAGAACACTTCCTAATTTACCTATAGTCCCTTCTAACCAACTAAAAACATTAAAATCACCCCAAGCTTGCTACCAAAATAGAATTCTAGAATTTGCGGGGTATTAAAAATAAATGTCTTGTTGAAGAAGAACCTCTACTAATGTAAAATAAATTAACTTGAGAATTTGAAGTTTGTAATAAAATCTTTTATTGTGTGTTCTTTCTTTCCTTGATTAGACCTGATTCAATATGGTCTGATGCTTCTGATTACTTTGTGTCTGAAATTAGGCATTGTTTTATCTGCATTAATGATCCTTCTTACCTCTATAGGAACCTCATGGTAAGTGTTAAATGACATTGTACCTGTAAAACTAAAAGCCAAGTTAGTGAAAAAAAATAGCAAGTTGGTTTCCTTCCTTGATTACATAAGTAATTTTGTTTTCCCCAACTCCTCTCCATCTCTGAATTCTTTTAACCTCCATGCAAATCCTCTAAGGTATATCCCATTCATACTCAATTACCTTCTTCGGTAACTATGAATCTTTTTTGAAAATTAAAGGAAGCAAATTATTTTTTCACACAGTATTCTAGCCCATCTTGCATAGCATAGCCTCAGCACAAATACTTGTCATGGCAGGTATAGTTCTGGTTCTAGAAAATATAAGATCCCCACTATTGTTTCTAATAAAAAAAACTAGAACTTTCTCCAGGATTTCCTTTAGAAGAACCATCACTACTGTATTTATATCATCCCTCTTTAGGGAAATTCAACTTCACAACTTTGTATTACATTCTAGGAACAAACTCTTCAAAACACTGGACCATTTGATACCAATTATGAGGGATATTATTCAATCAAGGATAAAGACCTTAATTAACATGAACGAATTCCAATTGATCTCACATATCAACCTGCTTCTAGACACTTTTTCTCCATATATAATTAAGTTTCTTCACTTCTATATCTGCCAACAGATGATAACAGGGACAACTTTATAAATCCCTTTAAGCTTAGGAGGACCCTCAGTTGTCCACCATAACGCAAAGGTTTGATTTATTTGAACAAAAGTATCTTGCAGTCCTGAAGCTCCTGCAAACAAATCCCAAATGTCTGTAGCAAAGGAACCAGCTAAAAAAAGATGATCAGTAGTCTCTATCCCAGGATTGTCACTGAAAATGCATCTAGAAGCCATAGAGATACCACATTTAGAAAGACCTTTTACAGGCATTGTCCTTCTCCATAACTTCCAGGAATTTTCCTATCTATCTACTTCATGCATTTGAGTAGCTGCAATTATACTAAACATATACACTGAACTTTTTTCATTGTTAATAAGTTGACCACACATCTTCTTATAAGCATGAAGTACATCCATAATCTTTTCCAGAGAGGTCCTATTAGATGAAACAAATATAATAGTATCATCTGCATAAGCAAGATGATTGATGTCGGAACTCCATTTTGGCATCCTATACCTTATGTAATCTCTGTCGTCAAACAACACATTTATTAAAACCATGTCTCTGATCGCTAATTAAAATAAAATACCAATTATTAACCATAAGACTCCAAATCATGTCTATAAATATTTCATAAAATCCTATCTTTGTAAGCAAGCTGGATAAAAATAGCAAAGAAAATCCGTCATAGGCCTTTGACATATCTAGCTTCATCACCACATTAGCAGGCTTTCTTCTTTTCCTAATATCAGTAACAATCTCTTGAGCTAACAGAAGATCATTAATAATACACCTTTTTGTTGCACAAAGCCTGATTGATCAAGAGATATGATTGTGGGAAGCAAATCATCCAATCTCCTTTGAATCATCACAGAAATCACTTTGTTGATGAAATTACTCAAATTAATTGGTCTTAAGTATGAAAATGTTTGAATGCTAGACTTTTTAGGTAAAAACACCAAATTAGTATTAGTAATGAATTTAGGAAGAGTATCACCTCTGAAAAAAGCTTGCACCACCCCCGATACATCATTATGAACAATTCTCCAACAAACTTGAATAAAATCACTAGTTAAACCACCTGGACCACTAGCACTAATCCCATCCAAAGAGAAAATCATACATTACATACTAGTCACCAAAAAAATCATACTTTGATAACTGATACCTTTGTGTAAAACAACCCCAACAAGATACATAACACACATAAAATATGCGCTATCTATATAGCGCACATAATATGTGCACTAGATGAGTGAGCTTGTACATTTTTTGACTGACACCTTTGATTGATTAGTCACCAAAAAGGTGTATTGTATATGATCTATCTGATAGTCAAAGTACAAGTACAAATGACATAGCGCATGTAATATGTGCACTATCTACATAGGACACATAATATGTGCACTATCTACATAGAACATATAATATGTGCGCTATACGAGTGAGCTCATACATTTTTTGACTAACGTCTTTGATTGACTAGTCACCAAAAAGGTTTACTTTATATGATACATCCGACAGTCAAAGTACAACTATAAATGACATAGTGCATGTAATATGTTTGCTATCTACATAGCGCACATAATATGTACGCTATATGAGTGAGCTCGTACATCTTTTGGCTGATGCCTTTGATTGACTAGTCACCAAAAGGTGTACTTTATATGACACTTCCGACAGTCAAGTACAACTACAAATGACACAGCGTGTTGTACGAGTGAGCTCCTACTTTTTTATAAATAACACGATTGCATTCATGGTTAAAAAATAAGGTTTTTTTCCAATGCATAGAAAAAATCCACTGAAAAGTTAGTTTGATATTAGAAAACAAACGGTAAGGGAAGCTCAAAGAACCCAAAAAAAAATTAGGGATCTACAATGACTTAACTAGTAAAAAATGGTTTGGTCTAATTCATCCATTTGAAAATAAACCTATTTCTATTTAGTATGATTTACAAGTTGATGGACATATCATTGAGGGAGAAGTACAATCTTCTAAATTAGAAGATGTTATTATTTGGGGTAGCATTTCAGTGGCTTGGGCTATATTAAAAAAGGTGTGATTATGAGGTCTTTTTTCGATGACACGGTTTGGTCATTGATGTCGCCCAAAGTATACCTCCGAAAAAGTATAATGTGGTCGTTGAATCAAATATAGAACCCAACTAGGTTGGGGTCGATCCCATAGGGAATAGGTCGAAGTATGAGTAGACTACCAGATGGAATATTTGGAAAGTAACTAAAACTGGGGGGTTTTGCTAGTGAATAGTAACAATGACGAATGCTGGTTGTATCGAGTTTGTAATCAATAAGAGAAATTCACTAGGACTGTGATCCCCAATGATTCCTTAACTCCATCGGTTACTTGTGCTTAACAAGATTGCCCCGCTGCGCTGCATGCAAGTTAGGTTCATCTAACTGTCTTTCGACCTTCATTAGATGAATTTCACTCTTCTCCTCTCGGACTCCGAGTGTCGCACTACTAACCCTTGTCCTGGATTTTAGATAACCTTTCCCGCTAAGGCTCCGGTTATTAGATGAAGGTTGATAGCTTCAAATCTCTGTTGTTATCTCCTTTTCCCAATCTCTACCTCTCTCTCGAGCAAGTCTAGAATACAGGCGAGTTTCTAACGTTTGCAACAGTTAGAAAAGCAATCACAACGAAGAAAACAACAATACATGCATACACAGCGGTACAGAGTTGCTTTGCACTTAATCAGTTTCGTTAATTCCTCATGGTTCACACAACCCTACTTGATGGGTTTAGCTACTCATGATTGCAAGAACACAAGAATAATCCAAAGATGCAAGCATAATTATGATCTCACAAGAATGAAGAAAAACCGAAATTCCAATTATCAATCAACCTCAAAATTAGGGTTTGTGACTACAAAACCAAATATATCTCTGAAATAGTGTGAAATAACTCTCAAAGTAGTAAATTGTCCAACTCTCGCACGTAGGACTACATAGCAGTATTTATAGATACAAAACTAGTCCTATCCAAAACCAAATAGGAGAACAGAGTCGGCAGTTTTCACGGTGTCGTGACTTGGTGTCATGGAACCAAGTCACGGCACGTGACATGTATCGTGGAAATCAGGTCTTTTCTTGGATCTCTGAAGTGGACTCACGCCAGAAAGTCATGCCACGTAGGTTGACTCACGTGGCGTGAGTCCTGTCATGAAACTCAGGTGACATGTAATCCCTCTGGAAATCGATTCACGACAGCAACTCACGACTCGTGAGTGGTAATCACGGCTCGTGGGTGATGTCGTGGATCACACTCAGGTGCAGATCCATTCTTTCATCTTCAGACACTTCGTCTTCGGGCATGATTTTTCCTCTTTTGATCATTTTGCCTTTAAAACCTGTTTTCCTGTAAAGTAGGACAGAAACCACATCATACCAACAAAACACACCCAAGTTAGTGCATATTTTCCTTGTTTTACGCATCGAAAGTGCCATGTACCCTCAACTTAGAATGTTTGCATATCCTCAGGTGAACAAAATAAAAGTACACAAACACAATGCTCAACCAAGAGAAACCTAAGAGACTTATGGCAGTCTACTTGTTGCTTTTGACACAAAATCTTCTCGACCCCTCCTATTTTCAAAGTAAAACCAAAGTGTGTATGTAAGCAGCATAGGATCATGACACAGCAGGGATCAAGTGATGGCACCAATTTACGCAAAAACAACTAAGCATATATGCAATTGACATTTCCCGAACAAGTAGCAGCTAGTTATGCAACCCATGTGCTCTCACAATCAAAGAAGTCCCATGCACTCTCAGTATACTAATGGATATCAACATAGGTACGAGTTCAAAACACTCACGCTCATAAAGAAGTTAATACAGTGTGCATTAAACACCATAGGCTTGCCCTTATTTTCTACGCCTTTATTTTCAGACAGTCGGACTAGGATCACTATAGGACTTTACTCAGCTTGTAATATAGGCTTAGGGAAGGGTATGGTGCATATGGGTATAGTGACTCAACCCTTCTTGACACTACACACTTTTTGGCTCCAACTTCCAACCTTTTTCCTATTTTTTTTTCTTTTTTTCATTCTCCCTTATTCTCCATTCTTTTATTTTCAGCTTTTGGGTGTGATTTTTCTTCTCAAACTTCAAACATATATATATATTATTATTTTTATTTTTCACACCCAAATTTGTTTCCTCTTTTTCCTTAACTAGCCCTTCTTCATACCCAACTCAATCTACGCACCCCTATAACAGCCACCCTCAACTTAGGCGATTTGCCTGAGTCGAGGTACACAGTGTCCAAGGAGGGAGCAGGGCCAAGACAGGTTCATTGTGATTAAAATGGGAAGGTGAATAGGCTAAATGAAAGAAATAGGACAATTATGGCTCAAAGTCGGGATCAAGGGATACTTCTTCCTTTGGTTTGGCATTTTAGGCTAAAAGTAGACTTTAGTCAAAAATGGCCTATGATCCTTTCCTAATCCTTTATCCTCTAACCTAGGCAAGACTAACCGGGCAAGTTCTGGATCGCACACACACAACTAACTAAGTAGTGACCTCACACGCACATAGCACAGGGTTATATTACCAACTACTACCTATCCGTTCATGCAATGCTAGCTACGGTTGTTTGCCTATAATTCTAGTGCCATAACAAGATCCAAAAGCAGTCACACACAAGCATGTTTTTCACACAATTCAAAAAAATTCAGAAGGGGTATAGTCAAAACATTTAAAAATCATCCAAAACTGGACTGCACTATAGTTCCCTCATTTTTCTCCTAATTTAGCAACAAACGTAAAAACATCAACAATAACATCCTAAACATGCCAGAAACACGGTAACAAAAACCCCCAAGTGGTGGTACACCCCCACCCCCAACAAAACATGGTGTAATGCCCTCAATGCACCGATATCAAATCAAAAACAAGGGAGTGAAGACATACCTGTGGCGCTCTAAGCATCGAAAGTGGGCCCGCCAGCAGCGGGATCATCAGACTGTGCAGTAGTCGCATCCAGTGGGGGGATAGCCTGACTGGCAGATGCACCACGCGCCCTCTGCTCTGCCTCAATCTGACTCGCGTGGTACTCTACTCGAGAGGCTTTAATAACCCTCCTCAGATCACTATCGAACTCATCATCACTAGAACCCCATCCGCCGGACTGCGGGGTCTCTTGCCTCTATCCATCTGCGGCTCCTCATCAGCAAACAGATCAACCTCAAATGCTGGTCGTCCGGAGGTCGGGACAGGCATAGGTGGTATAATGGGTGTGCTAGTCGATGCCAGTGCCCAAACCTCCTCTCTCAATGCAGCTACCTCCTGGGTCAAGCCGACCATATCAGGGCTTGGTGCAGCACTCAAGCGGGAGGCCATACGTGCCTCAAAACTATCAATCCGCCCATGCAGGCCCCGCATAAACTGGTCCATAGTTGCATTCATTCGAGCCTCCACCCTAGTCTCCGTAGCCTCGATTGTAGATCAAACCCAAGGCTTAAGCTGGGATACCAACTTAGCCATCTGAGTCTCAGTGTGAGCCTGGTGCTCAAACATCTCCGTCTGCCTGTCAACCAGCTGCTGCAAAAAATCTCGGGATATCGAAACCATCCCAGCAGGAGTCGGTGGGGCACTAGTACTGGGTGCTCCCTCATCAACAGGGCCAGCGCCCTCAGTCTGTATAGGTACCCTAACTGTGCAGGAACAGGCAACGGGGCACTACGCGGCTCATCCAGGGTTACACCCGCTAACTCAGATGGTTGTGACTCACGTGGGAGCACGGGGTGTGAACCCCTCTCCTGCATCATCCTAATATCTACAATGCGAGTCACCTCAATATAATGGTCGAGGGCAGCTAGTCTGGCCACCCCTGACCTATCACACAGGCCCTGGATCAGGCATGGGAAGGGTATACTCGTGTGATCTCTGAAAGCTAGCTCGTGGATCTCTTGGATGATGTACCTTGCGAAATAAATCTCATAACCAGCCAAGATACTGGCTACTACTATAGCCCTGTCCAATGTGAGTGAGTTATCAGCGTTGGTTGGACCCAACCTATGACGAACCACTGACCACCAGAATCGACCAGCAAAATGAAGTGTGGACTTTTTGATGTCCAGCTTCCCAGTCACCCAACTAGCCGCTACACCCTCCTCGGCTATGTAACCTGCAATCCATTTAATCAACTTCGATTTCTGCTCCGCATCTCTCATCCGAACTCTATCTCTGATCGTGTCCATTCTGTGATCAAATTCAGCTGTCAAAGCTAGAAGTGGACGGTTAGGCCCAAATAGGAAGCGGTGAATGGTCTCTTTCAAAATGTCTACTCGGGTACTGCGCACCATGACATGAGTCAGCACTGGCTGCAAAATATATCGCTGCCCAACTGGGGTGTCCAAACCAACAGATGTAGCATAGGAAGCATAAAACTCTTGGACCAACTCCGAGCTATACCGACCAGAAGGCTGCGCCATCCAACCCAAGCCATATCTCTCAAAAATAGGCCAAATATCTGGCAATGTCCTCAATTCCTCCACCCGATATCGGGGCTCCTCCATAATGCTCCTCCGACACAAACCACGCTCTGTCAACTCAGCATCTCGATCATAAATAGCATGCATTCCCTATACACACCACCGCTGAACCTCCCTATCCTGTGCAGTAGTCGGGGCACTCTCGGCACCAGTACCAGAAAGAGAGGCTGTAGCCTCCGCCACAGATGTATCCTGACCCGTAGCCTCATCCGCAGACCTTGTCTCAGAAGCATCCTCCCCTTCTTCAGACTGGGGGGCAGACTCAGATGACTCAGCCGTAACAACTGGCTCAACAGATGGTGGGGCCAGCTGAAGTGCTGCCCGGGCAGCCGCTCGCGTCTGTAGGCTCGTAGCCCGAGGGACCAAAGCAGTATCATCTTGGCTAATATCAAATTCTTCCACAGAACCACTTTGCTCAGACTCCGTTGGTTCATCCCGCAGACGGGTTGGTAAATCTGGATTTTTGGTTCGAATCTGGGATGATGCATCAAGGTGGTCACTTTTGGGATTGGATTTTGGAGGCATGGTAACGGGTTTAGATCGAATTATGGGTATTTGGGTTGGATTTGGGTCGGGTTTGGTATGTTTGATTCGAATTTTTGGACTTAGGGTTTGGATTTTCGAATGGGTTTGGTAATGAGGGTCGGATTTTGTGAGTTTGAGGAGGAGGAGATTCGGATTTAGTAGGGAGAAGAAGAGAAAATTGAAATTTTAGGGTTTTAGTGTAAGGATTTAAAAGTGGGGAAAGAAGGGATTAGGTTGGTTTTAAATCGGGTATAGGAAAAAGGATTCAGATTTATTTTTAGAAAATTCGGATCGGGTCGGGGCGGATTTGGGTTACTGATATTTTTACTTTTCACGACACGACCCACGCCACATGGGTGTCCTACGTGACGTGAGGTCTGTCGTGACTGATGATCTGAGACTGGCCTGAAGGTCTGATTTCCATAACCCGACTCACGTGGCGTGGATCCCATCCACGTCACGTGGATGCCTTCCATGGACTTGATTCAGAACTTGGAAATTTTCCTCTGATTTTGACGATACCTACCACGTGGCGTAGAACTCCCTCACGTGTCGTGATTTATGCTGTGGATGAAATTTCACCAATTCAGGTGAATTCTGTGACTTTCAACTAACTGTTACTCAATAATCTGATCTCCTCATAACAAAATCTTAGGTTGCCTCCCAATCAGCGCCTGATTTAATGTCGCGGCACAACATGGCTAACTTGGATACTCAGACTTCCCCAACTAGCCCATGGGTTGCCTCCCATGAAGCACCTGATTTAACATCGCGGCACGACATGACTGACTTGACTACTCAGACTTCATCAAGTTCAAGTTCTTCAATCGTCCTTACCTCTTTCGAAACTCCTACATAATGCTTAACACGCTATCCATTGACTTTGAATAGGACATCATCTACTCTTTTTAGCTCAATAGCACCATGTGAGAATACCCGAACGACAGTGAATGGGCCAGACCATTTAGATTTTAGTTTTCCAGAAAATAGGCGAAGCTTAGAATTATACAATAAAACCGAGTCGCCCGGGTGAAATTTGCGGTTCTCAATCCGACGATCATGGTACAATTTCATCATTTCTTTATACAATGTTGAACTTTCATATGCCCGGAGACGAAATTCATCCATCTCATTCATCTGCTCAAGTCGTAATTGGGCCGTTTCACTCCAGTCCAAATTTACCCTTTTCAATGCCCACAAAGCTTTATGTTCTAGTTCAACGGGCAAATGGCAAGACTTCCCAAATACCAACTGATATGGTGATGCACCAATTGGTGTTTTGAAAGCCGTCCGATATGCCCATAACGTATCATCTAGTCATCTAGCCCAATCAGTCCTATTTTCATTAACTGTTTTTGCCAGAATGAACTTAATCTCGCGGTTTGACACTTCCACCTGCCCGCTTGTCTGAGGATGGTAAGGTGTTGCCACCTTATATTTGACACCATACTTTTCTAGCAGGGCTTTGAAAAGACGGTTGCAAAAGTGGGATCCTCCATCACTAATAATAACTCGGGGAGTCCCAAAACGTGAGAATATGTTCTTTTTCAAGAATGCTGTGACACTTCTCCCTTCGTTATTAGGAAGCGCAATCGCTTCAACCCACTTAGACACATAGTCTACAGCTACCAAGATGTACTTCATTCCATGCGAGCTCACAAACGGAGCCATAAAGTCAACTCCCCACACATCAAACAATTCAAGCTCAAGTATAGTTGTCATGGGAAGTTCGTGTCTGCGCGAAATATTACCTTGCCTTTGACACCGATCACAAGCCCGGGCATAGTCATGAGCATCTTTGTAAATACTGGGCCAGTAGTACCCACATTCCAAGATTTTATGGGCGGTCCGTGCATCTCCATGATGACCCCCAACTGGAGATGAGTGACACGCCTCCAGAATACTTATCATTTCGGACTCTGGGACACATCTTCGAATTATGCCATCAGCACAAACCCTAAACAAATACGGCTCATCCCAGAAGACCTTTCTTACCTCATGCATGAATCTCTTTCTCTGCTGATATGTCATATCTTCCGGGACTAGATCACTTGCCAAAAAGTTGGGAAAATCCTCAAACCATGGGATCAAGTCTTGAGATGCTGCCAGTACTTGTTCATCCGGAAAGGTATCATCAATCTCAAGATCGTCCTTCAATTTCAGCATGGCTTCCTCCTCAAGGCGTGAAAGATGGTCAGCTACTTGATTTTCGGTCCCCTTACGATCCTTGACTTCAAAGTCAAATTCTTGCAACAGAAGTACCCACCGAATCAGTCTTGGCTTAGCATTCTTCTTCGACATAAGATATCGGAGAGCTGCATGATCTATATGCACAATCACCTTCGTACCAATCAAATAAGATCTGAATTTCTCAAAAGCGAATACTACTGCCAACAACTCCTGCTCAGTCACAGTGTAATTCTTTTGAGTTGGATTGAGCACTTTGCTAGCGTAGTAAATCGGGTGCAATATCTTCTCACGTCTCTGGCCAAGGACTACACCCAAAGCCACTCCACTAGCATCGCACATAACCTCAAAAGGCTTAGTCCAATCTGGTGACACAATAATAGGGGCTGACACTAACTTCTCCTTAAGACACTCAAACACTGTAAGACATGCTTCATCAAACACAAATTTCACCTCTTTCTCTAAAAGTTTGCACAAGGGATGAGCAATCTTGGAGAAGTCCTTGATGAATCTTCTATAAAAACCCGCATGACCTAAGAAACTTTGAATACCTTTCAAAGAGATAGGTGGGGGCAGCTTCTCAATTACTTCAATTTTTGCCTTATCTACCTCAATGTCGTTCTTCAAAATCTGATGCCCCAATACAATACCTTCATTGACCATAAAGTGGCATTTTTCCCAATTCAGCACTAGGTTGCACTCCTCGCATCTTTGCAGCACATTGGCAAGGTGTGCCAAACAACCCTCAAACGAGTCACCCACTACAGAAAAATCATCCATAAACACTGTCGCGCCCCATTTCGAACCGGTCGAAGCAGCACACGATGTGGTGGTGGTCGTTGTGACTCTCTGGTTTTGAAAATTTATTTTTTAGAGTCGCCACCTAAATTTTGAGGAAAAATTAGGAAAACCATTTTTATGTAAAACTCTGTTTTTGGTCTTTTTGAAAACGAGATTCTGAGTAAGGGTTTTGGTTACTCGAGGGGAAGGTGTTAGGCATCCCTCAGAGCCTATCCGAAGATAGTCCTTAAACTCAGTTTAGGAAAAAGTATTTGGAGAATATTTGTTTCATTACTTGCTAAAATAGTGATAACTATGGAGATTTATCGAATTTTAAAAATCAAAGAAAAACATACAAGGTATATAAATACACTTACGATATACAAAAAAAATGTAACGTAATTTATGGTAACATATAGATGTATTTTCAAAAATGAAGGGAATAGAAATTAGCAAAAGCATTTTTTGTTAAAATATGTATATTAGAAAATATGAAGTCTTATAGTTTTTCAAAATATAAAATTTAATGACATGTAAAGTTAAATATGCAATAATTTATGACGTAAAAGAAAATATAACCTTTTAAAAAAAACATGTGAAGATTTATTTACTAGGAAACTTTATCATGTATGTCTAAAAAATATGAAAAATATTTATTTATTGAGAGTAAGTTTATACGAATGCATTTATCGCAAAATAAAGATAAAGTAATCAAGTGTACGGTGACACATTAGCCCTTTAGTAAAATAGACTAAAAATCGCGCTAGCATTCATTTTATTTATAAGTATTTTAAGAGTAATAGTCAAAGGGGATAAAATAAATGTAGTAGTAAAGTGCATATATAGATGCATAGTTGAAATAAAGTATAAATAATGATAGTAATAACATTTTTTGTTAAGAAAAATAAATAAGCTAAAAATGATGATGAAAATATCTTGTATATGGTAGTGCGTGCCTATATATATACCTTGTGTTTTTGAGTTTATTTTAAGAGTCTAGAAGCTTGAAATTAATGTTGAGAAAATGTGTAAAAGAATAAAGTAAAATGTTAGGATCGATTTATTGAAGTAAGTCGGGATTGATGACTCAACTTCTTTTAAAGAGAACTTGAATTTTAGCTATTCGCAAAATAATATTAAAATTCCATTTTATTTTAAGAAAGATGTTAAGGTTGCAACCTTTGTTCATTCTTATTTAAAAAAAAAAGTTTCGAGGCAAACGATTAGTTTAAAGAACTAGCCAACTATGAAAATTGCTAAAACCTTTTCAAAGGCAAATCTATATCTCATGAGCTAGTTAAGCATGTTATTTGCGAAAACGTGAGGATGTTAATTTATTTTTTAGGAAAATTTGCAAACATTAAACAATATAAACACGACTAAAATAAATAAAATTTCAATAACCAGTGAAAATTAATTACCATTTTAACACGGGTCAAACCAAGGTACAACATATTGGGAACTTCTGATTGAATTAAGGAAAGTCGCCATCTAATCAGTTCTACGGTGAATTAGGACACCTATTATAAACTAACTGATTAAAACAAATAAAGACTTCATTTTAAGGTCTACTTAACTTAAGTGATTCTAGGTAAGGGTTCTAATTATCCTAAAGGGAAGGGATTAAGCACCCTAAAGGATCCGCTAACTATGGCTAACCGACCAAACTTAAGTAAAAATTTTTTTTAAGGGATTACCTACTTCCTTTTATCTATTTAGAAAAGAGAAAAGATTAATTTTGAGAAAATGGTAAAATAAAATAGCATTTGAAATAGCGGAGATTCAAAATAATGCATAAAAGAATACATGTTTGTGAACATATGTAAGTATACATAGTGCGCATAATGTGTTAAAATAGTGCACAGGTACAAATAGCAAAAGATGTGTATTTTACATGAAAAGGTGAATTTTAAAATAAAGTATCCAATCAAAATAATAAGATTATATAGGGTAAAAACAATAATATATGCATGATGTTTTAAATTATGAAACAACTTGGACCCTATTCTTTGGGAACATATTTTGAAAAAAAAAAAAAGGTGACATAATTTGAGTCTTTTTGGAATACACAGACTATATTTTAAGATTCCCGAAAATTAATATTTTAACATTTATGACTTGCATCTTGAATCCTTAAAATCTAAAACACAAGAATTGTTAGAAAACCAAACCAATTTTCGCAAACTGAAAGGATTTTATCAGCTTATATTGAAGGCATTAAGAAAAATTCAGCAAAAGGGGAGCTTTCTATTTGGGCATATTTCGGGGATTTGAGATAGCCAACTTGTTTTGGACTAAGACTGCTATCAAGCTCTAAAAGAAACTATGTTCTTGCTCATGGAAATTCTACCCTTTAACTATACTAGTCAAACACCTAAGCCAAGTAAGTAGACTAAAATCAATATCTAAAAGGGTAGAGAAATAAATAATTAAATTTACTATCATATTTAATGACTTATACTAATTCAAATACAAACAAACGAAGCACCAATTCCAAATAACAATGTGTAAGATGTAACTGAAAGATAATAATGCGTGTACAAAGAAAATAAAGCTTGGAGGAAGGAAAGGGGCACTAGACTGCTAGCCGGTTCAACTTAAGAATATGGAATGACTCCTTGCTAGAATGAGGGGGTAACGTCGAGTCGCATTTTGAGACTCCATTAGCGCGAGTCTTAAATTGAGACTCCATTTGCTCCGAAGTGTACATGTAAAGAATGGGAAAATAAAAATAAAAAATTAGAAAAACTTGAGCTTGAATAACGTAAATAAATAGCAAAGGTAAAATATAATCTAAGGCCCCTGTGATGAACAAACAACTACCAAAAACATAACACAAGAAACTCAATCTTGAACCAAATAAATTAGATATAACACAAAATGATATGTGTAGGTGTAATTATTTTTCCAGTGAGCAAAGGAACTCAACATAATGTTCCCAGAAAACAATGCCCACGCCTACGATGCTAATTTCAAAGTAACTGAATCTCCCTCATATACTAAATCATATCGGCCATAACACAAAAGTTCAATTAAGAATGATCAAGATAAGAAAGTTTGTCCATTATTTCATTCAAAGAAGTGAGGCCAGCTTCAAGCTTCCAATTTTGCGAAAAATATTCAACCAAAAGGGCACCACCTTGTATAATTAATTGACACCAAATACAGATATATTTCTCAACTGGACAGATTCAAATTTGTTTTAAAGCATGATATATGTTGCATATTTTCAGAAAAGAAAAGACCCTTCTAGACATCAACGCGGGGATACGAAAGGAGAGACAAGAAGTCCCTAAATCTAAAAACGTGTTTATACCATATTCTAATGAAATGGTAGACCTGGACCTTAGAAGTCACACTTCATATTAAGGTCACTATATATTGATTTATAACAATAACGAAACACAAAGGTAAAACAGTTCCTTGACGACATTGAAAGCAAGATTTAGTAAAGCGGAGTTAGTGATGTATTTGATAAACTAACAAATCAGTGGTTCCTCTAAAGGTTTCTTTGGTTCACATTCAAGTTACCAATTATTACGTAATTGGTTTTAATAAGAAATCATGGCAAAGACAAATCCTCAAAGATATTGGACACAAGTCATGATGTCCTCTAAATGTAAGCCTTATTTAACATGTTAAAGACGCAACAATTTCACATCTTGCTCTACGTCACATTGATAACAAGCTGATTTTTAACCCTAAATAATCTCTAAATTTACATGGAAGAATGGAATTTTAATACATTCCAACACACATAAATTCAATCCTGAATAAAAATAAAGAGTGCGAATATCGACTTGATTAATGACATTATGCAGTGATAAAGAAAACAGAATTTTACAAAGAGATTTAAACATTTAACACACTTAGATTCACCAAAAGGGTAAATATGACGGAGAGAAACACGCCGACTAAATAAAGCCACATATTGAGATGATATAAAAAATAGTAATCTAAGCAACTTATGTTGAACCTTCAAATATTCAGACTAATGAAAACGAACAGAGAAGGAAAGAGGGAGGGCTGACCTTGTGTGGAGCAGCGATTGAGGTTGTCGAGTGTTAGGTTCCAAACTAGCTTATTCTGACTCCAAATTCAGATCGAAGTGTCCCGAGAAGAACGAGAAAAACTAATTAGAAAAGAGATGAGTCGACTAGAGAGCAATTGAAGCAAGCTATTGATATCCCATCCTTTTTTTTTCGTCCCTTTCTATGGAAGCCGAGGCTCTCTTTTATAGCCGAGAATTGGGTGTTCCCAACGGCTCTTCATGGAAACTCCAAGAATTCAAAATTTGAATTCTTGGGAAGCCATTGTTCAGAGAAAAACAGTGATGAATTGAAAGAGGGGTAGCCTACCTTTTTCAGGCCGATTTGAAGGAAAGACGAGACAACTCAGAGGTAGGGTGTTTGGATCCATCGGATTCAAGGGATAAACACCCAAATCCGATGGTTCTTCAATTTCTTTCAATCCCCATGAAGCGGCAGTGACGGTGGTGCATTTTCGAGGTTCAACTTTTCAAGAAAAAGGTAAAGTAAAGGTGATGGAAGAGATATAAAGTTGATAGGGGGGGCTACGAGGTGATGGAATAGGAGAGGGGTGGTTGGAAACCACTGGATTTTACCATTGTCCGGTGGTTTCGATGGTGTTGAAGTCGGGTAGAGAGGAGAGAGGAGATGTCGATGTTGGGGTGTTTGGTTGAGATCGAACAAGAGTGAAGGGATAAGGGGTATTAGGGGGCTGTTGGGTTAGCTGATTAGTTTAGTTAAAAGGGGTTTTGGGCCGGGTTTAGATCATTTAGCTTGGGCCGGGTAGGATAGTATTGGGCTGGTGGGGGTAGTTTTAGGTAGAAGATTTGTAGGAAATTGGCCCAAATGAATTAATTGTAAGAAAAATTCTAATTTTGCCCAATCACTTTTTTACTTAATTAATTAAACGATGCTTGTTTCGTCCTAATTAATTTTGAAAAGTGTATATATATACATATACATTTTCATCCATCTAGGTGCGTGTATATATATGCGCGAATTTTAAATACGTATAACTATAACTCAAAATTAAATAAGAAGTAAAATATAATAGTCTAGCGAAGAATATTTGGAGTCTTTGAAATACGCTAGCATACGTTCATATGTAAATATATATATATATATACATACATATATATATATACATACATGTATATATATATATATAATATATATTCAGAGGACAAATAGTGAAAATAATGAATTAAGATCTATTATCATCATTAATTTATTTTTTGAGGGTAATTTTATAACATACGATATAAATAATTTGGTATAAGAATAACAATTATATAAAAATACATGTATTATTTTGGAAAAATTGTTATCGGCGTTAAATTTATTGAAATTAATGTTAGAAAATAAGGAAAACAAATATTTAGGACTCATAATCATCGAGAAATTAATTTTAGGAAAAAGGGGAGCCAAAATTGGGTGTCAACAAACACCGATAGTGTCTTCCACCATTTCGGAGAAAATAGACATCATACAGTGTTGGAAGGTGGCTGGTGCATTACACAAACTGAAAGGCATCCTCTTGAATGCAAACGTCCCATATGGACAAGTGAAAGTGGTCTTCTCTTGGTCTTCGGGGGCAATAAAGATCTGATTATACCTCGAATAGGCATCAAGAAAACAATACCATCTTCTACCAGCAAGACGGTCTAACATCTGGTCCATGAAGGGCATAGGAAAATGATCCTTTTCAGTCCACGAATTCAGCTTCCGATAGTCCATGCAAACTCTCCATCCTGTCACCGGCCTCATTGGAATCAACTCATTTTTGTCATTCGGAACCACAGTGATTCCTCCGTTTTTCGGCACACACTGAACCGGGCTCACCCATTTACTATCCGCAATGGGGTAAACCACTCCTGTATCTAACCATTTGATAATTTCGTTCTTCACAACCTCTTGCATAGGTGGGTTCAGACGACGTTAGTGCTCAATGCTAGGTATGCACTCAGGAACAAGCTGTATTTTATGAGTGCAAATGCCGGGTGGAATACCGATGATATCAGCAATGGACCAACCAATGGCCCTCTTAAATCTTCTCAAAACTGAAACCAAAGCCTCTACCTTCCAATTCACCAATTTAGCAGAAATAATTACTGGCAATGTATTATTGGCTCCCAAGAATGTGTAGCGAAGGTGGGACGGAAGAGCCTTAAGCTCTAAAAATGGAGGCTCCTCAATAGATGGACGAGCTGGTGGTGTCACCCTATTCTTCAAATCAAGATCCAGTTTCTTGGGAGCATACGCGTATGCTCCTCTACCTGCGAGTGCACCCACCATCTCATCATAGTCTTCTATACTATCATCTTCAAAATTCATGATCACGGCAGCCAGCGGCTCTACTCCCAACCTTTCTTCGATGGATACAACAACCTCACTATCATTAACAGCATCTATCACTGAAATCACTTGCTTATCTCTTGGCTGCTTCATTGACCGACAGACATTGAAGGTAACCTATTCATCATTCAATCTAAATTTTAGTTGCCCAGTTTCCATATCCACTAATGCACGACCCGTGGCAAGGAATAGTCTCCCCAGTATGATGGGAACCTCAAAGTCAACTTCACAATCGAGAATCACAAAATCAGCCAGAAATATGAAAGAGGCAACCTTCACCAAAACATCATACAGAATGCCAACCGACTTTTTCACAGTTTTATCGGCCATGAGAAGTCTCATGGAGGTTGGTTTTGGTGCACCCAACCCCAATTGCTTAAATACGGCTAATGGCATTAGGTCGATGCTAGCACCCAAATCGCACAGTGCTTTGGCAAAGTCATAGGACCCAATAGTGCAAGGAATTGTGAAAGCTCCTGGATCCTCTTTCTTTTCAACTAAGGACCGGGAAGCAATTGCACTACAATGATGAATGTTATCTGCGGGCTCAAAACTGACCGTTCTCTTCTTTGTCACCAAGTCTTTCATGAACTTGGCATAACCTGGCATCTGCTCTAATGCCTCTACAAGAGGGATGTTAACTGACAGCTCCTTCAACATGGTGATGAACTTCTGATACTTTCCTTCCTCCGCCTTCTTCTTCAACCTTTGAGGGTAGGGAGGAGGAGGTCGCGGGATAGTTTTGAGCACTTTTGGTGCCTCTTTTTCCTTCCTCTTCTCAAATTTGGCATTATAACTATCGTCCTGATTTGGAGCCATATCACCCTTTGCATTATCCGGCTCTAACTCAGCTTCTACATCAACAATCACTGGATCATTAGGCACACTACTGTCGGCAGGCATAGGAGGATTTGTCGTGCACTTCCCACTTCTAGTAGTGATGGCGAGGAAATGACTATCATTTTTAAGATTCTGGATGGTGTTACTTGGAAGGGTGCCTGGCTGACGTTGATTCAATGCCAACGAAATCTGCCCAAACTCCAACTGTTTAATGGCAGTTGAATGGGACTCCACTTTCTGACTTATGCCCAAAATGTCAGTCCTAATTTCTTTCAAGCAATTCTCCTGACTTTCTGCTCCTTTAACCAATTTATTGAGGAGTGCCTCCATCCTTGAACTTCCAGACTCCTCATCACGCCTTCCAGGTGGTACATATATGTCATTCTTTTCTCGATTATCATCTTTTCGCCTCCAATCACCATCACGGTCCCGTTCTCGATCTCTGTATCCCGATTTGTTGTAGCTGTCTCCATAATAGTTCCGACCTTGATTCCCTTGCCTTGAGTTCCAAGAGTCTTGATTAGACCCTTGGCCCTTGGCTCGGAAACCCGCCACTTCACGATCTAGATACTTCGCCTCTTAATCTGACTCACTATCATTATGTCTAACTGATTTGCTTTGTGCACCAACAGCATGCACTTTCTCCCCATCTCTGGCCGCTATCTGTTTAGCCAGGAGACCATTTTCTATCCTCAACTGAGCAACCTCTTGTGCCATAGATTCATCCAACGCCCTTTGAGCTGCTGAAGCTCCAATAGCAAATGTTCCAGCCGGCGTATCTGCCTCCCGAGTATGCCATCCTCGGTTGGTCTTAGTGACACGATCTAATATCTCAGAAGCTTGGTCCTATCTCAAACTCATGAATGCTCCACTAGTGATAGTATCTGCTAATGCTTTTGTGTTGACATTCAAAGCTCTATAGAAGATTTCAAGTAAGTTCCTACCACTCATCCTATGATTGGGCACCATCTGCAGCTTCTTTTTAAATCTCATCCAAGTCTCATAGAGTGCTTCCGAGTGAAGTTGTCTGAAATTGTAGATCTCGTCTTTCAACTGCAGTATCTTGGACGGTGGGAAAAATCATTCCAAGAATTGATTTCTCAATTCCCGCCAAGTAGTGATAGAACCTCGAGGCAGCTCATCCAACCACAACGTGGCTTCTCCTATAAGAGAAAATGGGAATAACCTCAACTGTATCGCCTCCTGATCAACCCCAGCCAGATTGTATGACGTGCAGACCCCCACAAAATTCATTACATGCATGTTTGGATCATCAGAAGGAAGACCCGCAAACACGCCCTTCAAGTTCAGCAGATAGATCATGGTACTAGTGATGTCAAACTTAGTGCCCGGAGGTAACTCAGGTGGAACAATGGCACCGTTCTCGATTGGCTCAAAATAGGCCACATATTCATCTTCACAATCATCATAAACAGGCACACGTTGTCTCGGTTGTTCTCTTAATCATCTTTGTCGTTCTTCAGCATCAGCCAGACGCTGTGCTACATTCTGCATAGCTCGATTATCTCTTTCTGCTTGTCTAAGAGCAGCTTGTCTAGCATGCTCTTCTCGTGTCAATCGAGCCGTAGTTTGTTCCGCTGTTTCCTGACCAGCCGGATGAATTGGCTGATTGTGAATATCTCCCGCAGCTGCGGGATTCTGGACTCCTTCAGTATTCACCATTCTCCGATTATCTCTTAAAGTCCTTTCGATTTCAAGATCAAGTGGAATCAGAGGATTGCCTTGACTCCTAGTATTTTGCATACACCGGCGTATGCCCAATCAACTCCAACCAGTAACGTTCAACTTCGTAACCGTATTCCCCGGCAACGGTGCCAAAATTTGATGTTGCCCAAAGTATACCTCCGAAAAAGTACAATGCGGTCGTTGAATCAAATATAGAACCCAACTAGGTTGGGGTCGATCCCACAGGAAATAGGTCGAAGTATGAGTAGACTACCAGATGGAATAATTGGAAAGTAACTAAAACTGGGGGGGTTTTCTAGTGAATAGTAACAATGACGAATGCTGGTTGTATCGAGTTTGTAATCAATAAGAGAAATTCACTAGGACTGTGATCCCCAATGATTCCTTAACTCCACCGGTTACTTGTGCTTAACAAGATTGCCCCGCTGCGCTGCATGCAAAATCTAACAAGTTAGGTTCATCTAACTGTCTCTAGACCTTCATTAGATGAATTTCACTCTTCTCCTCTCGGACTCCGAGTGTTGCACTACTAACCCTTGTCCTGGATTTCAGATAACCTTTCCCGCTAAGGCTCCGATTATTAGATGAAGGTTGATAGCTTCAAATCTCTGTTGTTATCTCCTTTTCCCAATCTCTACCTCTCTCTCGAGCAAGTCTAGAATACAGGTGAGTTTCTAACGTTTGCAACCGTTAGAATAGCAATCACAGCAAAGAAAATAACAATACATGCATACACAACGGTTCAGAGTTGCTTTGCACTTAACCGGTTTCGTTAATTCCTCATGGTTCACACAACCCTAGTTGATGGGTTTAGCTTCTCATGATTGTAAGAACACAAGAATAATCCAAAGATGCAAGCATAATTATGATCTCACAAGAATGAAGAAAAACTGAAATTCCAATTATCAATCAACCTCAAAATTAGGGTTTGTGAATACAAAACCAAATATATCTCTGAAACAGTGTGAAATAACTCTCAAAGTAGTAAATTGTCCAACTCTCGCACTTAGGACTACATAGGAGTATTTATAGATACAAAACTAGTCCTATCCAAAACCAAATAGGAGAACAGAGTCGGCAATTTTCATGGTGTCGTGGAACCAAGTCACGGCACGTGACATGTATCGTGGAAATCAGGCCTTTTCTTGGATCTCTGAAGTGGACTCACGCCAGAAAGTCACGCCACGTAGGTTGACTCACGTGGCGTGAGTCTTGTCGTGAAACTCAGGTGACATGTAATCCCTCTGGAAATCGATTCACGACAGCAACTCTTGACTCGTGAGTGGTAATCACGGCTCGTGAGTGATGTTGTGGATCACACTCAGGTGCAGATCCATTCTTTCATCTTCAGACGCTTCGTCTTTGGGCTTGATTCTTCCTCTTTTGATCATTTTGCCTTTAAAACCTGTTTTCCTGTAAAGTAGGACAGAAACCACATCATACCAACAAAACACACCCAAGTTAGTGCATATTTTCCTTGTTTTAAGCATCGAAAGTGCCATGTAACCATGGCACCTCAGTCATGTCACAGGCAGTGTCAGCGACTTTGAAGATATGCAAATCTAGGGATAAATCATAAGTTATTGAACATTTGATGAAGGAAATATCTAACATGGAAAAAGCATTAGAGTCCTTTCATGTATTAGACGATCTTAACTATCAAGGAGCAAATGAAAAATAAGCACGAGAAACTGCTAGAAAATGAGAAACTACATCGAGATTCTACCTATTTTATATACCCAATAGTTAACGAATGGATAGGCCTTAAAAATATTTACCACAATTATTAGATTTAGGAGTGCCATATTGTTGCATAAATCAATTGATTTTAGTAGGGACAACACAAGAAACGGGTTCAAATAGGGGTCTAGATTTTAGTGATAAAAACGAAGTAGATGTCGTTCTTGAAATTGATGAAGATTAGTTCATTCTAACATTGTATGATTTGCTGCTATTTAGTATTATTTAAAGCATAAAATTTATCTCGATAAACAAAAAGCATATTGATTACCATGAAAAAAATCCACCACATAATACAAACAACATATAAAGCAATCCATAATAAGGCATATAATGAAAATTAGCTCCTAGAAGTACTGCCACCACCAGAGGTATTTCTAGCTCGAGATAAAATCGAATTACAATCTCGCAAGGGACAATTGCGCTTATGATGACCAGTTGTTTTACACATAGAGCATTTTCAAAAGATTTTGCTAAGTGGAACATCCATTTCATTTGGCATACGAGTGTTTGCCTTGACCCTTACTTTGCGCAAAAATCTTTTGTTAGCAATAATGGCAAATGGACTTGCTTGCCAACACACCTTATCACCTCGTGGTTTAGATGCCCTAAGTAAGTCGTTTGGTAGAACAACACATCATATTCTGATGTGATATAATCCCATGCATGTCTCTCAATAGACTTAAATCCTCTGATTGAATGACAACATACAAGATGATATGATTTCCATTTACCATATTTACATGTTATTTATGTCTTATTAACAATTTGAATATTACCTCCCTTCCTATGGTGGTAATTAAATATCTTTAATTCAAATATGTTATCTCTTAGAAGATAACTGATAAGGGTGGGATGTGATGCCTTTTTCCTGTAATCCTTAAATCGTTTGAACAGATTTAGCATTCATTGTTGCTCTTCAGCTAATAGTCGCCTCGCATATGCTGATCTTTGAACAAAATGCTGCACAACCAGATCAAAAGTCATTCTTACCATTTCAGTAACTGGCAGCCCCCTAGCAGACTTTAGCAGGCCATTGAATGACTCAGAGATATTCGTTGTAAGCATGCCCTATATCGTATCTTCATCCTTGTGTAAAGTCCATTTATTGGGATCAATCTTCATCAACCACACATACGCTGGCTCACTGGTCTCCCTAACCAATTCCATTTGTAATAGGAACTTTTTGTTTCATATTGATGTGTTGCAGCAACATATAAAAGGTTGTTCAAACAGACATTTTTGACTATTCTCTGATAGTTGGACTTCAAATGCCATAAAAAGTAGCGGTGGTAGCAAAATGAGCTTGCCAATTAAGATGTTCATACACACTTACAAGTATACCATGATGTCTCTCAGATATCAATGTAACACCTGGACAACCTTTCACAACATGCTCATGCAAATGCAACAAAAATATGTTTCATGTTAGTTGGATCTCATTCACTGCAATTGCAAAATCCAAGAGATATATAAAGTTATTACCGTTAGTTCCGACCACAATCAATAACTTGATATCCTATTTACCATAGATGTGTGTTTCGTCTATTGATATCACCAGACAAAAATAATGAAAAATCATCATCGCATGGCTTAAAAGTCCATTACACATAGTTGAAAACATGTCCAACAACTCCATCATGTCATTTGAACTTCCATTCAACAATTTTGTCTGGATTGAATTCGTTCAGAGCAACCATGTACCTTGGCTATCACAAACTTATCCTTCGTATCGTGCAGGGCTCCTACCTATACATACCCCAGATAGTAAAACCCTGAATATCCCATGATTCAACCAATGCAGAAGTTACTATAATAAACACTTAGTCAATTTAATATCCACCATAAGCATAACTATTCAAAATTAAAATACGATTACTCAAATATTCTTTCCAAACTTGTTTTAATACATCAAATATGAAAAGTAAATGCGGAAAATAACTACAAGAGACTCCCCAAAACCTAGCTTAAACTGGTATAAGAGAAGTAAATGCGGAAAATAACTACAAGAGACTCCCCAAAACCTAGCTTAAACTAGTATAAAAGGACTAGACAAGAAGTAGGAACATCGACGACACAACATCCATGCAGAATAGAGAGGGCAGGAGCTGCTACTGAGTAATTGGCATCGCTACTATAAAAATTACAACTAACCTGTACCATGGTTATACCCCCGATTCAAGATATACTAAGTGTAGCATCAGTACAACTACACATACTGGTAAGCGTCATTGGCCGACCTGGGTTAGAAATAAATAACATCAATAATAAATAGGGATAAATCACAACATCAAGAAAAGTTCTGAATTTGAATCCCTAATTAAATAACTCCTATTACCCCAAATTTAGCATCTCTGCGACCTACAATTAACATCTCTGTGACCTACCCTTAGCATCTCTATGACCTACACTTAGCATCTCTGTGACCTACCCGTCATTTAATATTTTTGTATATATTTGTCCTTTGACCACCTATTCTAACATGTACCTCTCCCTCCAATACCTACTGATTCTTATAATACCTACAATCCCTCAGTCCACATCCACCCGAGTCCCTCGGTACTCACTATCACAAAATCATAACCTTATTCCCCATGAAATTTTGAATCCAACCAATCATATTTTACCACAATCGGTCCTCTCAGAGGGACCGTAGAATCTCATCTGCAACCCATCCCACCTAGGGACCTAATGTACCTTCGTACCATCTTTCACCACTCACCACAATAAGAACAAGTATGAAAACAAAAATAAAATAGAAATACATTCAGAACAAATGGAAGAATGCATGTATATAAGATGTTCACATCATCTCTCTTTATCTCTCCCCATTCCATCACCAATAACATCACAAATTACCGACGTGGTACCCGACCCATGTCATATTTGTACCAATATAGTACCTGAGCCATATCACGACATACCATATTTGTACTAGCATGGTACCCGACCCATATCATATCTTTCATCCCAATGCATATGAATGTATGCATGAAATCAATACATCATAATTCATGCAAAAGATGATCACAATTGGTCAGTCTACAACCCAACACGGTTCAATCCAGTCTAATGTTACATCAACCATCTAATTCATTCATTCAGTGACCTTAGGCTTCACATATATATATAACAATCATAACCTACCATACACTCCTATGGGGCTGCCATCACCTAAGTTCACATTATTACACGTTTTACCTCTAACTGTGTGCGAACCTCGAGTTTTTCACATTGCCTTCTAAACTCTGAAAAACATTGATCATGACAATATAACAAGCAATGCCAAAATTGCAAACCGTCTAACCTCAATACCTTTTTACTCACTATCTCATCTTCTAAGCTATGGAAAGCATCAATCATGGATATTAAGACATTAAGATTATACAAGTCTTTTCCCTAAAGCAATTCTAACATTTTTAGCATTTATGGATTAGTCGCGTCACCTTAATTTCCCTTTATACCATTTCACACTATCTCATTCAACTTTCCACTATATTCAAAACCTAGGAGATAATAAGTTACACACATTCGCTCCGTATTTCTATCCATCTTTTTTTCCAATCAAACATTTACATAATATGCAGTAAATTCAACATATTCAAGCCTATCCGAATTTTAAACTTGTCTATCCATCTAACTCCATGCCCGAAGGCCTAATGTATAATACTCCCGACATCACTATTAACATTAAATTCATCTAGTCCAAGTTTAGTTGCTACAAAATAAACCTTAGCTTACCTCTTAGGCAAAACATGTTGCTACTAAGGGAAGTGAGCTGTCCCGCATATGCTAAACATATTCCCATGTCGGGTTCCCTCCGGGTGTGCCTCAAAACCACTTTTATAAACCTTGGCCTTTGAAATCTCATGGTTCAAGGAGTAGGGTTTTTCAGGATGTTTATCGAGGAAGGGGGCAACCTTGGAAAATAATACCACTGAGAGAGGATTTATTATGGATAAGGTGGAGAACGGGTTGCTTGATTTTAGCGATTAGCTAAAATTTCTTTGTTGGAAGATACTGACCGAGTCGGTTTCGAACTGCAACCTGGCTTGGGTCCACGAATTCTATGTTGTACTTCCTATAGTGGAGTGGGCAGTACCCTTTCCTACTATTTGGATTTGGGAAAAGAATGTGCCCGTGGATGCCACTACTATCAATAAGGTCTTAGGGGTTCCCAACCCCTTTAATGCAGTCTTTGATGTAAAGATTCGGGAGTCAGACTTGAGGTGGGCAACTTGGTATTTAGCACCAGAGGGCAAGGCTAATGAGGTGAAGCGATCCAATCAGAGGGGGACCAAGAGTGCATACTTCTTGGCCGAGGCCAAGATTTGTTTACAACTGGTGTCTCAGAGAATTTGTCCTTAGGGAAATGTTATGGACGTGGTATTCCATCGATCTATGGTAGTGGCGTGTATTATGGCAAGGGTCAAGGTGAATGTAAAGGCCTAGATCATGGTTGAGTGGCAGTACTTCTATGCCAGGGAGAGGTTAGCAAGGGATCTATTCTTGCCTTCCCTGATTATGGAGTTGTGCAAGTGGGTAGATGTCCCCAAGAAGAAACCCTCTGAGAAGGAGGAGTTCCCAAGATGGAGGCAAGAAGAAGAGGAAGACAACGGAGGAGGGTGAGAGTAGAAAAGCTGGTGGTAGTGGAGATGTCCCCCATTCCCGAACACCTGTTTCTCCTAACGACTGGGTGGCTAGCCTTGCTGTTATGCGAGGCTATATGGAGAGGAACCATATGTCTCAGCCGGGGTTGGATTCTTCAAGCCCAATCCAATCTTATGTTGAGATTCGAAGGGAGCTAGATGAGGAGAAAAAGAAACACCGCTTTCGAGACCGTATGCTAGTTAGGATGTGGAAGGTTGTACGGGTCATATTCACGTGCACCCTCCTAGATAGGGAGCTCCCACAGTTGACCACGGAGGAAGTCTAGGAGTTCTTCTTTCTCAGTGGCGTAGATGAGGAGGGCTCGAATACCGTGAGCCTTAGAGAAGACACCACCAGCTAAATGTTCCCCTTCCCCCCTGGTTACAATATATTGGTTTTTGGATTTGGGTTGCCCCAGTTTGGGGCATCTAACACACAATTAGTGTTTTTATTTTCTTGCACTTTTAAGACATTTTACCTTCCCGCCCCCTTATAATAATCACCTTATCTTATAATGCATGTTTAATGGATTTTTATCACATTATTGCTTCTAAAACAGGGTTGCCTTGAAAAATTATGAAATCACAAAATTAGGAAAAATAACTGGTAGGACACTGCCTGGAGCCTCTGCAGCGGTAGCCTCCAGTAGCTCCGCTTTTGTTCTCTTTATCCAGTCTTAGGCCTCTTTTTCTACACAACACTCCTTTTATGCCTGTTCTAGCAACGCATTCACCTCTTGTTTATAAGTAATATACTTTAAATTCGCATTTTCCTTTACTTCCGAATTAAAACCAACACAACCTTCATTTGTCAAACTAACAGTGCTACACTTTCATTAATCTTTTTACTTACTCAATTCATTATCCTCAATAGTGTTCCACCATAGCCAGGCATCTGGGTGGTTTATGTAGGATCAGATAGAAGACAAGTAGTACTCCAAATCATAGAGAGATGAGTTGTAGCTCAAGTTGCGAAATGAAGACACTCTCGAGATCAAACCCGGTCCTTAAGTCTACCAATCTGCTTGGCTACACACTACCCAACTACACATACAATCAACAACCATATTCAAGAGTTAAAAATCACAACAAGTTACAATACATTATCATCAACAACAATAAACATAGAACACTTTTAACACACCATTTCCTCATCACCAATTCTTAACACCATATCGACCAAAGCATAACAATCCACTTCCTATGTTTCTTATTGACCTCTATTGGTTAAGCGGCTTGTCCTAACATTCCCACATTAAAGGATACCAATTGGGGACCAACTAGTCCCAATTGTGATGATTGAGATACCAATTGAAATCAACTGCATACATATTGAACTCAACTCCGGGATACGACATTGAGAGGGCACGATAGGAAGAAGAAAGTGAGATAGATTCCTAGATGCATTGTAGCTTCCTACAAATTTGATGTTGACGTCAACACACCAATTCATATGACACTACTCAACATTTTCTCTTGTATTGGGAGATCGATAACCTTGGTTCTGATACCATCCTTGTCATGACCCAACCCACCAAATCGTGTCGGGTACCTAGCTACACCTACCCCAAATAAGAGAACCCTGAATATCCCATAATTCAACCAATGCAGAAGTTACTATAATAAATACTTAGTCAATTTAATATCCACCATAAGCCTAACTATTCAAAGTTGAAATACGATAACTCATTTAATTCTTTCCAAACTTGTTTTAATACATCAAATATGAAAAGTAAATGCGGAAAATAACTACAAGGGACTCCCCAAAACCTAGCCTAAACCAGTACAAGAGCACTAGACAATAAGTAAGGACATCCATGACACAACATTCATGTAGAATAGAGAGGGCAAGAGCAGTTGCTGAGTGACCGACATCGCTGCTATAGAAACTCCAAATAACCTGCACCATGGCTATACCCCTAATTGGAGATATAGTAAGTGTAGCATCAGTACAACCACATGTACTAGTAAGCGTCATTGGCTGACCATGGTTAGAAATAAATAACATCAATTATAAATAGGGAAAAATCACAATATCAAGTAAAGTTCCTGTTTCGAATCGACAATCAAAAAAATCATATTGCCCCACATTTAGTATCTCTGTGACCTACACTTAGCATCTATGTGACCTACCCTTAGTGTCTCTGTGACTTACACTTAGCATCTCTGTGACCTACCTGTCATTTAATATTTTTGTATATCTTTGTCCTTGGACCACCTATTCTAACTTGTACCTCTCACTTTAATACCGACTCATTTTTATAATACCTATAATCCCTTAGTCCTCATCCACTTGAGTCCCTCGGTACTCACTATCACAAACATCATTACCCCATACCCCATGACATTTTGGATCCTACCAATTATATTTTACCACAATCGGTCCTCTAAGGGGGACCGTAGAATCTCATCCCCAACCCATCCCACCTAGAGACCTAGCATATCTTCGTACTATCTTTCACCACTCACCACAACAAGAACAAGCATGAAAGCAAAATAAAGTAGAAATACATTCAGAACATATGCAAGAATGCATGTATGCAAGGTTTGTGCATCATCTCTCCTTATCCCTCCCCATCTCATCACCAAAAACATCACAGCCTATTGGCATAGTACTCGACCCATGTCATATCTGTATCGGCATAGTACCTGATCCATTTACCTAATCCATTTCACAACATACCATATATGTACCAGCGTGGTAACTGATCTATATCATATCTGTCATCCCAATGCGTATGAATGTATGCATGAAATCAATACATCATAATTTATGCAAAAGATGATCATAATTGTTCAATCTACAACCCAACACGGTTCAATCCAGTCTAATGTTACATCATCCATCTAATTTATTCATTTCGTGACATTAGGCTTCACATATATATATCATAATTATAATCTACCATACACCCCTACCTATGACCTGCAGGGGACGAGCTCAGTCCATGTACCAAAATACTACACAACTTGTGTCTCACCACCTTCATCCCAAAATAAGTGTTATTCCACCATTATCTCCATATCCCCACCCTTATACCACCTCGATCTACCAATTCAATCACAACCCACCTTTACCAAGTCATCTCACAACAATAATCAAGTACCATTTATAGTACAATCACATGGCAAGTTCAAATCAGCAATGCTTATATATCAACAATGTCTTCTTATCAATTACATTATGAATTATCAACCCCAACATGTATATTCAATATTCAACAAGTTCATCAATTATTAAAATGGTTTGCAACTAAATAAATAAATAATTAGTTTAACATTCACATATATAATCAAATTGAATCTTAATCATCAAGATCGAATTAGTTTAACTCCCTAACTCCTTTTTTATTTTGACACCATATTATCATGTTACTACCCAACTTCCAGTAATTTCTTTTTAACCCAAAAACACCAATACATAGAATTTCTTGGTTATAATAGAGAGCATATTACATGAGGTAATCGATAATAACTTTGGATAATACAACAACATTAAAGCTGAATTAGCATAAGCTCACCTGCAATTATTAAATTCACCCTCAAACCATACCTAGCTATTCAATTAGCAAGAGAACATAGTCACATTGAGGCATTGACTACTTACTCAATCAATTACACTTACACTAAATGAACTCATGTATACCATAATTAATTTGTTTCCATCCACCAAACACCCTGCCCGTAGGCCTAACATGAAATCTCTCATTAATTTATAGAGTGTTAATGCTTTTTAACCATGGTCTGCAACTACTGAATTAAACCTAGCCTACTTGGAAGCCATGCTTCTATTACATAGGCATGAACTTTCATTTCTTGACCCATTCTAGCAATTTCCAGTGCAAATTTTGTGAGGAAACCTTCAAGATTCACCCCCAAAAATTATGCCACTCCATTCATGTCATTTTTGGGTCTAGGGAAAACCCTAAGGTGTTTTTAGGAAGAGGCAACATCCTTATTTTAAGAAGAAAAGGAAAAGGGTTTTTAAAATATGGAGCTGGCTGCCTGCTTCCCCACTATAGCGGCCCAACTACCGCTATAGTAGCGCCGCTATACCAGGAAGGGTCCAGATATAGTGGGGCAGTGTCAGTCAGAATCCCCCAACATTCCCGAATTTTGAATTTGTCTACTAATAATTTTTAACGGACAGCTAGGAAATTTTAAAATTGTCAGTACCATGTGCCCCTTGAACGTGGTGATTATAGTATCGACGGGATGGGTCATTACAGTAGATACCAATTTACACATTGTTTATCCTCAAATGACAATGGTAGGAATAAAGATTAAGTCAACTCAATTCCAGGGTCTTTACTGACTTACTCATCAATTTAAGGGGGATTCTTATTCTCAAATTCACTCACTAGCCTTACAATAGAGTTATATGAACTTATAAATGCACCTACTTACCATAAGTACCCACATGATATATAATATAACTAAAAATATAAGAAACCATTTTAGACAGAGTATACGAGTACCCAAAGTAATTAAGGCCTCGCCAATATGCCCAAACCTCTAAATAAGCACAAAAAGGAAAACAATATTTTCCATCCCTCCACATTACCTGTCTCATTCTATAGCAAGCCATCGACAGTTTAAAGGGGAGGAGAAATAGGTTTAATCCCATATATCTCTTTCAAAAGCTCAAACTCCACCTTACCTGTTCTGATTAACTACTCTCTCCCGGTATCGAATTCAAGGTAAATTCTTATTTTAACTCCGTCTCTTTACTTTATAACATTTATTTTTTAGGAATTACGCTATAAATTTATATAAATAATAGGGATTGGGGTTGGTTTAAGCATAGCTTGATTTTCCCAAATTTGGGATAATTTTTTGAAGCATGCTTGCTTCTCTTATGTTTACAACACTCATATGGTGTTCTAGGTGTAAGATTTACGGAGTTCATGGCGGATTTGGGCCTTGAACAAGAGGTAGAATATGAAGAGTCACTCTTAAGAAGTTTCTTATCCATTAGGCTTGAATCAGGGTTTGTAAACCTAGATTTTGATATTTAAAAGTCACAATCTACTTTACCAACCTGATCCAAGTTAAAAAGTCAAAAAATTGCAAAAAATTACAAAAAATGCCATTGATGTGTCGAAGGTGGGCTGGGGATGATGAAGGTTGCTATAGAGGCCCCTTTATGCTATAGTGTCCCGCTATAGCGGTATGCTCCCACTAGAATGCTTCTCGCAATAGCAGGAAGTAAACAGTAGCCTACCCAAAAATGTTTTAGAACTTTATAGTTTGAAATATTACAGCTTATTGAATACTCTATAACTACTAACTTGATTTTGCATGATTTTAATAGGAATACTACTACAATGGCTAACCAAAACCAAGACAACACCCACGTTCTTTTTAAAGGTTTCCTAACAGAGCTTGTCAAAAGTGTTACAGAGACTATATGAGGATAAGTTTTTGTCAAGAGAGGGCCTTTATGATGAATGATGTGAAGAAGGAGAAGGAACCTGAATTCTTTGCCCGACTGTAGGAGTTTGGGTGGATGGTACTGGTGGATCCTACCCAGGATACTGTTTTGGGCTGGGTTTGGGAGTTTTGTGCTATGCTCCCGACTGTGCATTAGGACGAGCCCCACCCAACCATTTACATCCAAGAAATGCATGTTCATGTGTCTGTGGCCAAAATAAATGAGGTTCTAGGGGTGCCAAATGTCTCAAATACTGAATTCGAGGTGAAACTTGCAGAGATTGATTTGTGGTTGCTTAGGGACACTCTCATAGCAGAGGCTAACTGGGGGAAGGTCTACTGGATTAGAATTAAGGGAATCAAGACTGCACATTTTTGCATGAAGGCATAGAGGTTGCTTGATTTGGTGTCTAAGAGGATTCATCCTTCGGGCAACACCATAGAACTGACTTATCCCCGGGCTCTAGTGGCAGTTTGTGCAATTTGGGGAATTTCTTTCAATGTAGGGACCTAGCTAGTGGTAGAGTGAAAGGACTTCTATAGGGGAAAAAAGAAGGGATAATTTCAAATATGTACAAAAAAGTAAATAATTTACAATAAAAATAGCCAAGTTTTTGTTTTCTTTTCTTTTTTCAGCAGTTTTTTTTAAAAAAAAAAAAACTATTTTCTCTGTTGTTTTTTTTCTGCGTTTTTCTTTATTTAAAAAAAACTTTTTTCTTTTTTTTTTTCAAACTTTTTCAGTACAACTTTTTTTCATGTATCAATGTTGTATAAATGGTGTATAAACATGTATATATGATGTACAAATAGTTATGTAGTGTATATGTAATGTAACAATATTGTATAAATAGTTATGTAGTATATATTTAATGTATCGATATTGTATGAATAATGTATAAAAGTGTATCGATATTGTATAAATGGTGTATAAACATGTATATATGATGTACAAATAGTTATGTAGTGTCTATGTAATGTAACGATATTGTATAAATAGTTATGTAGTATATATTTAATGTATCGATATTGTATGAATAATGTATAAAAGTGTATCGATATTGTATAAATGGTGTATAAACATGTATATATGATGTACAAATAGTTATGTAGTGTATATGTAATATATCAATATTGTATAAATGTGTATAAACGTATATCGATATTGTATAAATAGTTATGTAATGTATCGATATTGTATACATGGTGTATAAGCGTGTATTAATATTATATAAATAATTATGTAATGTATTGATATTTATTTAACTATCACGTGTTCCCACCTTAATAAATAAAAGTCTAAATAAAAAATAATAAAACAACATAAATATTCATATTTTCCACAAAAGAAGTGAAACAAGTAGAAAAGAAAAAAGATTTTTAAAAAAGGAGCAACTAAAAAAAATTCAAACAATGAAAAAGTTTTTTTAAATAGCACAGCAAAAGAAATATTAAAAAGTTTTTTTTTAAAAAAATAAAATTAGAAAGAATGGCCAAATCGCCTAACACTCATTCGGTGCCTAACTAAATGGAGCAACACTAAACAGAAGATAACATTGAAATTAAAGGGATATGGCTGACTGGCCCATTTTCTTGTAAATACTATGGCCGACTGGCCAGTTTTGGTGACAAAAGTTGGCCGAAAGGCTACTTTTGGTAAGAATTAATGAGTGTGCTATTTTTTGTGTAAAAATTAAACTCAATGGACATTTTGTATAATTTTCCCAAAAAAGAAAGACCTCTTCCTGCCTGACTTGATTTTAAAACTATGCACCCGTACGGGTGTGCCTAAAGAGGAGAATAATCGGGATTTGGAGTGCGACGCACCTTTCAACCCTCTCAAAATGAAAGGTGCACAGGGTTAGAGTAAGAAGAAGATGAAGGTGGGTACAGAAAGAGAGAGTAGCAAACATGGCAAGAGTGATGATACTAGAAGCCACTCCATATAGCCCCTGATGTCCCTCGAGCATGTAGAGACATATATGGCTGCCATGAGAAGTTACTTAGAGTGGTCCAACTTGCCCCCCTTGTGGTTCAGCTCCTTCTAGTTCCACAGCCTTGCTAGACCTGGCTCAGGCCTATGCAGAGCTACATAGAAAGTTGGTCGAAGAGAAGAAGAAGCGGTGCACTCAGGACCATATGCTTAGACAGATATGGAAGACCATAAAGGTCATATTCGGGTGCGTTGTCCTGTATGGGAAACTCCCTGTATAGGATACCTTAGTACATTTCGGGAATGAGTAGGTACCATAACAAAGTGTACACTATATGCTGCAGAAGGATATGGAAAGAGGAACCTTACATACCTTCACTTCCAAGTATGAATACATAAGCCTATGTATGAACACAATAGTCCAGCTTCTTCCTTACGTCTTACTCTACAATACAAATTCATACCAGAACTTTCATTAGCAACTAGTCACTATATATAGGCGTACAAGACGACAATGGACTATGTGACTACCATATAACGTCATGTAACCCCCTTACAATACAATCCACTGCATTTTCATATCAACAACACCATAACATTACACACATTGACCAAAAGATCATACATCGATAGCATTTCACACCATACTTGCCCTTTATGCTTTTCCTTTTATCATTCCGTCATAATTATTCCTTTATAACAACATATGAACCATCATCCATACTTAACATAGTCCAACACACCTCCATACGACACTTTAAAGTCATTAAAACGACATAACAAGTTGATAATTACAAAAAAAAGATATCGGGGCTTTCGGGGATCAACTAGAGACGGAAGCATACAAAACCAAATCTGGAGGTGACCTGCGCTGCCACCTGCGCACACAGGTGGCTGATATGCGTGTACAGATGGCCTTTGGAAAATTCCAGGGCCTTCTGCGTTGGCATCTGCGCCCGCAGATGCCTTCGTCTGAGGGGGCGGATGCCCATTTTGGTCCGAAATGACTTTTTTGGGGTCTTTTAATGCCATGAATGGTCCATGATCACAATCAAACATATTTGAACATATTTTTGATCATATTAAACACCAACATTCAGCCATAGTCTCACAACACACATAACAACACCCAAAACTACATTTCACGGCCAATACGGCACCAAAACCATAACCAATATCGCAACAACAATTCCAAACGTTATGCACAAGAATAAAACAAATTAAGACCATAATAACATCTCACATGTAAATATTTAATCCATCAAGTTCACCTCCTTCAAAACCACAAGTCCATAGCCAAGTTTACAAGACAAATCACCCTTCGATTTAGCAAACATGTACACTTCACTTATTGTGAACTTCTCAATGCTCCACCAACATAACCAACATAATATAAACCATATATTATACATAAAATATATTAATCCATCATAATAAAAACTTACCAAGTCTTACCAATTGATGATCTTGGCCCAAAGAGTGACTTAGGGTTCTTGAGAGCAAAGGAGATAATGTTGGAAAAATCTAGAAAATGTTATGAGAGTCCAAATGAATAAAATCTGATTTTCCTACTTTATATAGTCCCTCATGTCTCCCTTATCTTTTCCTTAGCATTTAATGCAATGTTGATTTGGTCAAATGGATCAAATTTGGAAGAATGGGTCAAAAACCCCATGTTGGGCCATGTCTTCTTGTTATTTTGGGCTTCATTTTTGGGCCCAATTATACACGACTTATTAAATGCCCACAATTCAATACAAAATTCATCAATTCTCTCATGTTTTCATTTTTCCCTAAATGTTACAATTGTCAGCTAAACTCAGAAACGTACGAGGTGTAACAGTTCTTCTGGAATGAGCCTTATTTATTTAGGGTGTGTGCGGATGTCATAATTCGAAGGTGTATTCTGATAGTCGAGATGATGAGTATTTTGGAAGCATATCATTCATCTCCAGTTGGGGGTAATCATGGAGGTGCGCTGAGTGCTCATAAGATCTTACAATGTGGGTATTATTGGCCCACCATCTATAAAGAAGCTCATGACTATGCTCGGTCTTGTGACCAATGTCAAAGAGAAGGGAACATCTCGCGCAGGCATGAACTTCCTATGATAACTATTCTTGAGCTCGAATTGTTTGACGTTTGTGGAATTGATTTTATGGGCCCATTTGTGAGCTCCCATGGGATGAAATACATTTTGGTCGCTATTGACTATGTTTCTAAGTGGGTGGAGGCAATAGATCATCCCAATAATGAAGGAAGAAGTGTCACGGTATTCTTGAAAAAGAACATATTTTCACGATTTGGTACACCCCGAGTTATCATTAGTGATGGAGGATCCTACTTCTGTAATCGGATGTTAAAAGACTTGCTTGAAAAATATGGTATCAAACATAAGGTGGCAACACCTTACCATTCTTAGATGAGCGGGCAAGTTGAGGTGTCAAATCGTGAGATTAAGTCTATTTTGGCGAAGACGGTGAATACCAATAGGACTGATTGGGCAAAAGATTGGATGATGCATTATGGGCATATCGAACTGCATTCAAGACATCGATTGGTGCATCTCCATATCAATTGGTGTTTGGAAAATTGTGCCATTTTCCTGTCAAACTTGAACATAAGGTATTATGGGCATTGAAGAGGTTGAATTTGTAATAGAGTGATGCGGCTAAATTGAGACTAGGGAAGATAAATAAGATAGATGAATTTCGTCTCTGGGCTTATGAAAGTTCATCACTTTATAAAGAGAAGATGAAATTATAGCATGATCGAAAGATTGAACGACGAGAATTTAACCCGAGAGAGTTGGTATTTCTTTATAACTCCAGGATTTGCTTGTTTCCTGAAAAATTATGGTCCAAATGGTCTAGACCATTTGGACCATAGGGTATTTCCTCATGGAGCAATTAAGCTGAAAGGTGATGACAATGTTCTATTCAAGGTCAATGGACAGCGTGTAAAGCACTATATGGGAACCACGGAAGAAATATCGACATGTGAGGAGTTTAGTCTTGATGAAGTATGAGTAGTCAAGTAAGTTGAGTCGTGCCGCATTGTTAGATCAGGTGCTTCATGGGAGGCAACCCATGGGATGGTTGGTGAAGTCTGATTAACCAACCTAGTAATGTCATACCGCGACGTTAAATCAAGAGCTTCTTGGGAGGTAACCCAAGGATAGATACCAGTCGTAAGTTGAAAATAAAAATGTGAACTGAAAAGTGTGCAGACTAAACCATAGTTGTCACACCTCGAATTCTAATAGAGCGGACTGGCACCCGAAGCCGATAAGGCCCGAGAGAACCAATCTTCATTTATGTCCACTCATATGCATGTCACTCAAGGAAAATCACTATCACGTATAGATACAAGATGCTAATGGCGAAAGTCATGGAAAACATATGATATATATACATAGATGAAACTTGGACATTAGGGCCACCAAGTCAAAATGGACATACATTCTTTCATTCATCTCACCACGTACGTCTACAAAGCCTCTAACAGATGCATATACATAGCCAACCTAAAGTCGGGACAAGTCCCCGCTTTATACAACATTTACAATATCAAAACAAATGTACAAAGTGACTCAGAAAGCCCCGAACCAACTTTAGCTCACCAATGATCCGTAAGTGATCCGCAACCTACTGAGGAGGTCTACTAGTACCTGCGCCTGCAGCAAGTAAGGTAAGTCCCCCAAGGGACATCAGTACGAAGAATGTACTGAGTATGTAAGGCTATAAGAAACTGCATAATACATAAGAACTTCATATGTAAGGCCCGAGAGAACCAATCTTCATTTATGTCCACTCATATGCATGTCACTCAAGGAAAATCACTATCACGTATAGATATAAGATGCTAATGGCGGAAGTCATGGAAAACATATGATATATATACATAGATGAAACTTGGACGTTAGGGCCACCAAGTCAAAATGGACATACATTCTTTCATTCATCTCACCACGTACGTCTACAAAGCCTCTAACAGATGCATATACATAGCCAACCTAAAGTCGGGACAAGTCCCCGCTTTATACAATATTTACAATATCAAAACAAATGTACAAAGTGACTCAGAAAGCCCCAAACCAACTTTAGCTCACCAATGATCCGTAAGTGATCCGCAACCTACTGAGGAGGTCTACTAGTACCTGCGCCTGCAGCAAGTAAGGTAAGTCCCCCAAGAGACATCAGTACGAAGAATGTACTAAGTATGTAAGGCTATAAGAAACTGCATAATACATAAGAACTTCAATGGAATCAAATATAAGTGAATAATCAATTTGGATAAACCACCATTTTGTATGTGTGGAACCATGTACATTACATTCATTACATTCTTTGCTTTTACGTTCATTCATTCCTTCATCCTTCATTCATCATTCATTCATATATTTCCCAGGCCCCAAGATGATCAGTGGGTCATAACAATAATCAATCGGGATCGACCCATGCTAGGCTTTCTTATTTTTGTCCCTGGGATACCACCCGTAGTTATGGGATCGACCCATGCTAGGTGTTCTTTTCCACCCCTGGGATACCACCCGAGATAGTAGGATCGACCTATGTTAGGTATTTTAACCCCTGGGATACCCCCCAAGAATAGAGAATTTTATTACATCACTTCTTTAATCTTTGAGATAGTTCATTCGGTGGTCATAACATTGTTGGAACTTTAGAACGTAACATTATTAGAACTTTGGAACAATGTCCACAGTTATGTGTCACATGAATAATAATTGATCAATGAATAAGAAACATGTGAACAACAATATATGACAACCTGAAATGAGATACCTTTGAACAATTCAGAATGGAATAAGTACAATGACAATGTGAACAATATGTGTTGCAGAAGGATACGGAAAGAGTAACCTTACATACCTTATCTTTCCAAAATGAATACACAGTCCTATATGTGAATACAATAATCTAGCTCCTTCCTTACGTTTTACTCTACAACACAAGTACATAACGGAGCTCACGTTAACAACTAACTACCTTACAAAGGCATAATGACAATGAGTTACATGATTGCCCTATAACGTCATTTCACCCTTTACAATAACATTCACGGTATTGTCACACCAACAATACCACAACATTCCACACATTGACCAAGACATCATAAACCAATAGCATTTCATACCAAGTTTATCCTTTACGCTTCCTCATTAACACTATGTCACAATTACTCCATCAAGTCACCTCAATACGTTGAATCACAACAATCTCACACGTTATACACATAGAAAAATCAAGGTAAGGACATAACCACACCATACATGTTGATATTTCATTCACACCATTCACTTTCATCAAAACCTCAAGTCTCCTTTCAAGTTCAAGTCATATAGATGACACATCTTTTAGCAAAAAGCAAAAGTGCACCACTCAACACCATTAGACATAACCATAAAGATCTACACAATCCCTCATGCATATAATATGTTAAATCACAATTGTAAACACTTACCTAAGCTTGCAAAGTGATTATCTTGTCCCAAGAGATGATTGCCTTAGGGTTTGAGAACAAAGAGAAAAGTGTAGAAAAATCTAGAAATGGCATGTGTGTGTTGTGGAATAAAATCTGATTTTTATGCCTTTATATAGGCCCTCATGGTCATCCTTAGCCACTTACTTAGTCATAAATGTTGTGTTTACTTGGTCAACACAAGAATGGGTCATTTTTCCCCATTTGGGCCATGTCTTATGACTTAATGTTGGGCCTTAAATTGAGCCCATTAACACATGTTAATTCAGCCCACCAAATTCAATGCATGATCCACCAACTATCTCATGCTTAAAGAATTCCATAAATGTGAAGACAATATTCAACTCACGAGATTCATGTTCGTAGCCTCATCCCCAAGAATAAGTGATTTTAGCCACTCATGGCTTAATTTATCATAAATTGATAAAAATTATAAAAAAAGAAATAAAAATAAAAAGGAATAATAATTAACCCTCATTTGGATGCCAAAATCGTCCAAGAGTAGTCCCATAAGATGCAATAATGATACACTAACCCAAGAGCCCTATTTAGAGACTAGTGGTCGGAGAAGAAATTTGACAAAAAGCGGCCTGGCACGCTGCCTGGCGCGCCCCTATGCTGCCCATGCCAAAAAATATTCTGTCAAAAGCGGCCCGGCACGCCCCTGGGCGCGCCTGACACTATAATTTTGATTTTCTACCTTTCTTCGACTTTTCTTTGAGTACATTAGTACAATATCAATAGTCTATCAAAACCAATACAAAATACGAACTTATTTCTCTCAAAACTAAGGTAAACATGATTCAAAGTTGGTAATAATGCATATAAATATGCCCTAGATCACCAATCAAGTAGGGTCAAAAATGTACGGGGTGTTGCATCCTTCCCACCTTAGAAACATTCATCCTCGAATGTTAATAACATCTTCTCATTTACAACAAATGCACCTTTATGTTATCATATATACATATACACATAAAGCTTATAGATACTTACTTGTTATTGCTCTCCTTCTGCACTTTGAACTTTTTCTTTCGTGTGAAACAAATACGGGTACTTTGACTTCATCATTTCTTCAGCTTCCCTTAATCATTTCTTCAGCTTCCCCTGTGATCTCTTCCACTCGTTGATTTCTCCAAAGTACCTTTACGGAAGCTACGTCTTTATTCCTTAACCTCTTCACTTGTCTATCCAGAATAGCAATAGGTATCTCTGCATAGGTGAGATCCTCCGTAACTTGTACATTTTCCATGGGAGCAATACGAGATGGATCTCCTATACACTTTTGAAGCATTGAAACATGAAATACTGGATGAACTGTGGCGAGTTCTTGGGGTAATGCTAATTCATACGCAATTTGCCCAAATCTTCGGACAATTTCATATGTTCCTATATAACGTGGACTCAACTTCCCTTTCCTTCCAAATCCTATCACCCCTTTCATCAATGACACCTTCAAGAATACCCAATCACCTATGGAAAATTCGATGCCTCTTCTCCTAACATCAGCATAGGACTTGTGTCAACTTTGTACCATTTGTAGCCGTTGTTGAATCACTTTAACTTTTTCCATAGCTTGATGAACAAGGTCTGGCCCAAGTAAAGCAGTTTCGCCCGCTTCAAACCATCCAATTGGTGATCTACACTTCCTTTTGTATAAAGCTTCATAAGGTGCCATTTTGATGCTTGAATGATAGCTATTATTGTAGGCACATTCAATAAGAGGTAGATGATCATCCCAATTACCTTTAAAGTCCAATATGCAAGCTCGTAGCATATCTTCAAGTGTTTGGATAGTACGTTCTGCTTGTCCATCTATTTGAGGATGAAAAGCCGTACTCAAATTCACTTGTGTACCCAAGCTCTTCTGAAAAGATCTCCAAAAATGTGCAGTAAATTGTGCTCCCCTGTTTGATATAATGGAGATTGGAATCCCATGTAATCGCACTATCTCTTTAACATACAACCTTGCGTAATCTTCAGCTGTATAGGTGGTCTTGGCTGGTAGGAAATGTGCTGACTTGGTAAGCCTGTCAACTATTACCCATATGGAATCAAATTTCCGCAGTGTACGAGGCAAACCTGTGATGAAATCCATGTTAATCATGTCCTATTTCCAGATTGGAAGATTGATACATTGCATGTAACCTCCAGGTTTCTGATGCTCTACTTTTACTTGTTGACAATTCGGGCATTGAGCTACAAATTCTGCAATGTTCTTCTTCATGTTTCCCCACCAATATATTTCTTTCAAATCATGGTACATTTTGGTAGCTCCCGGATGAATAAAATATCGTGAATGATGAGCCTCTGTCATAATTCGTCTCCTCAGCTCATCTACATCCGGTACACATAATCTACCTTGGCATTGAAGTACTCCCTATTGCGTAAGATCAAATGCCTTTGTCAGACCCTATTGTACATTTTCTTTCAGCTGCAATAACATAGGATCTGCATACTGCTTCTTTTTCACCTCAGCTACTAATGAAGATTCTGCTGCATTTTGCACAATAATGCCTTTATCTGGAGATTCAAGAAGGCGAACTCCCAAGCTAGCTAGTTGATGTAGATCCTTGATTATATCTTGTTTTTCCGTCAACTGGCCACTAGTGCTTCCCACTGTATTGCGGCTTAATTCATCGGCCACCACATTCACTTTACCTGGATGATATAAAATATTGATATCATAGTCTTTTAAGAGTTCCAGCCACCTCCGTTGCCTCAGATTTAAGTCTTTCTGCTTAAGGATATATTGCAAACTTTTGTGATCAGTGTAGATGTTCACATGAACTCCATAAAAATAATGGCGCCATATCTTTAAAGCAAATACCATAGCTGCTAACTCAAGATCATGTGTAGGATAATTTCTCTCATGTGGCCGCAACTGTCGTGAGGCATAGGCTATTACCTTATCGTGCTGCATCAATATACATCCTAAGCTAACTCCGAAAGTATCACAATATACTGCATACCCTTCTGTACCTTCGGGAAGTACCAATATCGGTGTAGAAGTAAATTTGTCCTTCAGCTCTTGGAAACTCCTCTCACATGCATCATTCCACTGAAACTTGGTTGCTTTGTGGGTTAGCTTTGTTAAGGGCGCTACAATGGAAGAAAACCCTTCAACAAATCTTCTATAATAACCTGCAAACCCAAGAAAACTACGAATTTCCATAGGCGTCGTAGGCCTTGGCCAATTTTTCACCGCTTTAATTTTTTGTGTATCAACCCAAATTCCTTCTTCCGATACAATATGACCCAAGAATTCTATAGATTTTAACCAAAATTCACACTTAGAGAACTTTGCATGCAACTTACGCTCACGAAGAATTTGTAACACCTGCCGTAAGTGATTAGCATGGTCCTCTTGTGATCGTGAATAAACCAGGATGTCATCTATAAACACCGTCATGAACACGTCTAGAAACGGCTTAAACACCCAATTCATCAAATCCATGAAAACAACTGGTGCATTTGTTAGTCCAAACAACATAACTAAAAATTCATAATGGCCATACCGTGTTCGAAAAGCTGTCTTGGGTATATCTTTTTCTCTAACTCTGACTTGATGGTAACTCGATCTCAAGTCAATCTTTGAAAAACATTTGACACCCTGTAACTGATCAAACAAATCATCAATTCTAGGGAGGGGATATTTGTTCTTGATCGTTACCTTATTCAATTGTCGATAGTCAATGCACATTCTCAACGTGCCATCTTTCTTCCATACAAATAATACTGGTGCACCCCACGGGGACATACTAGGACTTATGAATCCCTTGTCCAGCAAATCTTTTAATTGCTCCTTTAATTCTCGTAATTCTGCTGGAGCCATTCTATACGGAGGAATAGAGATAGGCTGAGTGTATGGCATCACATCAATACCAAACTCTACTTCTCTTTCTGGAGGTAAAACTAGAAGATCATCAGGAAATACATCGAGGAATTCATTGACCACTGGACCCGATTGAGGAGTTGGTGGTTCCACGTCAGTATCTTTCACTCTCACTAAGAGACATATGTACCCCTTGGCTATCATTTTCCTTGCCTTAAGGTAGGAAATAAATTTTCCTCTCGGTGCCCCCACATTACCCGTACATTCCAAAACATTCATTTGTGGAAAATAAAAATGTACTTTCTTAGCCCGGCAATCCATCGTGGCATAACAAGAAGCCAACCAATCCATACCCATTATAACATCAAAATCCACCATTTCTAGTTCAATAAGATCAGCCAGTGTATCATGACCACACAATTACGATATACTCTTTCTGCAATAATAGATTCACCAACTGGTGTAGATACTTCAATTGACTTAATTAATAATTCTGGTGTTCTTTCAAATTTTGCAGCAATCAATGGAGTAACATATGACAATGTATAACCCGGGTTAATTAATGCATATACATTATACAAAAATATGGATAATGTACCTGTGACTACATCAGGAGAAGACTCTAAATTTTTTCGGTCCACTAGGGCATAGGTGTGATTCTGGGCTCCACTGGAACCGGCTGCTCCTTTAACACCTCTACCACGACCAGCAAGCTGCACACCTCGGCCTATGGAAGGAACCAATGATGATGATGCAACGGTTGATCCCGCAGGTCGCGCCATACTACCCAAGCCTCTTCGTGGGCAGTCTCTCATTATGTGCTCCGTCATACCACACCAAAAGCAACCATTTGTCCCAAGCTGGCATTCACCTAAATGAAACCTTCCGCAGTGCTAACACGGCTGATGAGAAAATCCTACGGTCTGCAAACCTCGAATCCCACTACTCTGTCCAACATGGCTGCCTCTAAACCCTCAAAATTGGGATGAAGTACCTATTGTAGAGGAAGAAAATGATGGTCTCGGTGGACTAGGAAAAGTCTGAGGCCCAGATTCTCTTTGGGATGCCATGGACTGTCCTATAGGTCTATCCCTCTTTGACGGCCCTCTTTCAAATTCGTGTACCCTTCTTCTTTGCCTCTGGTCCTCCATCTTCTGTGTGAAAGCCTGTATTCTAGCTATATCCATATCTCTGTTCAATGCAGCAATCGTACAATCTCTTACCAAATATGGCTCCAATCGATCCACATACCGATGAACTCTATTGGCCATAATGGCTACCACATTGGGAGCATATTTGGACAAAGAGTTTAACTGTAGACTGTACTCTCAGACGCTCATATTCCCTTGATGAAGATTTAAAAATTGGTCTGCACGAGCCTCTCGAATCTCATATGAAAGATAGCAGTCAAGGAATGCCGCTTTAAATTCTTCCCAATTAGGTGGATTTTCACCGATACCATGAGATTTCTTCCAATCTTCGTACCATAATATCACCTCTCCTTTCAATCTATATGTCGCAAGCTCAACTGTTTCTATACCAGTCACATGCATAACATCTAAAGCTCTTTGGATTTGGTCCACAAAGTCTTGCGGGTCTTCATTTAAATCTGACCCAGTGAAGGTGGGAGGGTCTAATTTCAGAAAATCCTATGTCCGCCGACTAGCTTCCCTAGCCGCACCATCATCACTTGTCGTTGGACCAGCTCATCCTTGACTTTGTGTAGCAACTATCTGAGTCAACATTTACACCGCATTTCTAAGATCTTGCACAGTAGCATAAACAGGTGGTTTTGCAGGTTCTTCTCTCCTTCTCGGCTCTTCTGGAGCTGTAAAAGTAGAAAAAGCTCGCGATGCAAACTCAGTGTCAGACCCACCTTGACTAACTTAGTCAGGTGGTGATTTACTCATTCCTTCTCCGACAAGCATATCTACCTGCTTACCTTTACCTCTACCTCATCTTATAATCGGCATTTTACTATATAAAAGAAAACCAAGTCCAATGGTCAGATATGATTCCACTACAATATTGGCTCTAATGCCCGATCTAAGAAATGAAGAATAGAAACAACTCCTAAATGCCCCACAGCCTCCTGCTTAAAAATGCGGTGCATAACGCATCCATAAGCAAGACTCTACATCGTACACGGCTTTGCAGACACCCTAGGACGACTTACTCTGATACCACTTTTGTCACACCTCGAATTCCAATGGGGTGGACTGGCACCCGAAGCCGATAAGGCCCAAGAGAACCAATCTTCATTCATGTCCACTCATATGCAAGTCACTCAAGGAACATCACTATCACGTATAGATACAAGATGCTAATGGCAAAAGTCATGGAAAATATGTGATATATACAAACATAAAACTTCGCCGTTAGGGCCACCAAGTCAAAATGGACATACATTCTTTCATTTATCTCACCACGTACGTCTACAAAGCCTCTAACAGATGCATATACATAACCAACCTATAGTCGGGACAAGTCCTCGCTTTATACAATATTTACAATACCAAAAAAAATATACATAGTGACTCAAAAATCCCCGAACCAACTGGAGCTCACCAATGATCCGCAAGTGATCCACAACCTACTGAGGAAGTATATTAGTACATGTGCCTGTAGCAAGTAAGGTGAGTCCCCTAAGGGACGCCAGTATGAAGAATGTACTAAGTATGTAAGGCTATAAGAAACTGCATGATACATAAGAACTTCAATGGAATCAAATACAAGTGAATAATCAATATGGATAAACCACCGTTCTGTATATGTGGAACCATGTACATTACACTCATTACTATCTTTGCTTTTACATTCATTCATTCATTCATATATTGCCAGGGCCCCAAGCTGATCAGCGGGTTGTAACAATAATCAATCGGGATCGATCCATGCTAGGCTTTCTTGTTTTTGCCCCTGGGATACCACCTGAGATATTGGGATCGACCCATGTTAGGTATTTTAACCCCTGGGATACCCCCCAAGAATAGATACTTTTATTACATCACTTCTTTAATCTTTGAGATAGTTCATTTGGTGGTTACAACATTATTGAAACATTAGAACGTAACATTATTGGAACTTTGGAACCATGTCCACAGTTATGTGTTACATGAATAACAATTGGTCAATGAATAAGAAACATGTGAACAACAATATATGACAACCTGAAATGAGATACCTTTGAATAATTCGGAATGGAATAAGTACAATGACAATGTGAACAATATGTGCTGCAGAAGGATACGGAAAGAGTAACCTTACATACCTTATCTTTCCGAAATGAATACACAGTCCTATATGTGACTACAATAATTCAGCTCCTTTCTTATGTTTTACTCTACAACACAAGTACATAACAGAGCTCATGTTAACAACTAACTACCTTACAAGCGCATAATGACAATGAGTTACATGATTGCCCTATAACGTCATTTCACCCTTTACAATACCATTCACTGAATTGTCACACCAACAATACCACAACATTCCACACATTGACCAAGACATCATAAACCAATAGCATTTCACACCAAGTTTATCCTTTACGCTTCCTCATTAACACTACGTCATAATTACTCCATCAAGTCACCTCAATACGTTGCATCACAATAATCTCACAAGTTATACACATAGAAAAAGGAAGGCAAGGATATAACCACACCATACATGTTGATATTTCATTCACACCATTCACTTTCATCAAAACCTCAAGTCTCCTTTCAAGTTCAAGTCACATAGATGACACATCTTTTAGCAAAAAGCAAAAATGCACCACTCAACACCTTTAGACATAACCATCATGATCTACACAATCCCTCATGCATATAATATGTTAAATCACAAGAGTAAACACTTACCCAAGCTTGCAAATTGATGATCTTGTCCCAAGAGATGATTGCCTTAGGGTTTGAGAATAGAGAGAAAAGTGTAGAAAAATCTAGAAATGGCATGTGTGTGTTGTGGAATAAAATCTGATTTTTGTGCCTTTATATAGGCCCTCATGTTCATCCTTAGCCACTTACTTAGTCATAAATGTTGTGTTTACTTGGTCAACACAAGAATGGATCATTTTTCCCCATTTGGGCCATGTCTTGTGACTTAATGTTGGGCCTTAAATTGAGCCCATTAACACATGTTAATTCAGCCCACCAAATTCAATGCATGATCCACTAACTATCTCATGCTTAAAGAATTTCATAAATGTGAAGACAATATTCAACTCACGAGATTCATGTTCGTAGCCTCATCCCCAAGAATAAGTGATTTTAGCCACTCATGGCTTAATTTATCATAAATTGATAAAAATTATAAAAAGAGAAATAAAAATAAAAAGGAAGAAGAATTAACCCTCATTTGAATGCCGAAATCATCCAAGAGTAGTCCCACCAAGATGGAATAATGATACACTAACCCAAGAGCCCTATTTAGAGACTAGTGATCGGAGAAGAAATTTGGCAAAAAACGGCCTGGTACGCTGCCTGGCGCGCCCCTATGCTTCCCATGCCAAAAAACTTTCTGTCAAAATCAGCCCGGCACGCCCCTGGGCGCGCCTGACACTAAAATTTTGATTTTCTTCCTTTCTTCGACTTTTTTTTGCGGACATTAGCTCAATATCATTAGTCCATCAAAACCAATACAAAATACGCACTTATTGCTCTCAAAACTAAGGTAAACATGGTTCAAAGTTGGAAATAAGGCATACAAATATGCCCTAGATCACCAATCAAGTAGGGTCGGAAATGTACGGGGTGTTACAATAGTGGTGACCCACGTGACGTGGGTTGGTATCGTGGAAATCAGACTAAATGTTCAAGTTGCAGAACCCAACCCACGCCAAGGACCCACGTGAAGTAGGTCAACCCACGTGACGTGGGTTGGTTCCATGAAAATCAGAATGAATTTTTTGATTGCAGAATCCAATCCACGCCAGGGACCCACGTGATGTGGGTTGGTACCATGAAAATCAGAGGGCATTTTTTGATTGCGAAACTCAATTCACGATAGGGACCCATGTGATGTAGGTCAAACCATGTGACGTGGGTGTGTACCATAGAAATCAAAGCAACCTAAATAACTCAAAATTCAACCCGACCTAAAATCGTATATCTCCTCACACCTTTTTAAACCTGATTTCAGCAAAACCTAAAACCCTAAACCCGATCCTTCTCTCCCAAATACCTGATTTCTTTCCCAAATTCATCCAAACTAACACTTCCAATCCTACAATCACTATATTTCCCAAGTACCACACACTCCAATTCATACCACCACTACTCCAATTGCAATAAATTTTAAAGTCCCATCACCCTAAATTTGCCAAACCCTAACCTGAAACCCATACCCAACCCAACTAAACTCCACCAAAGACCCAACCACTTAAAACAATGTTGCCTAAAGAAAACCCCAAATGAGGAGATATGGGTTCCTCTTCGCGAATTCGTACCAAGAACCCAGAAGTCATAACAAGGCTGTGAGATGAGCCTTCGGAGCTGGAGAAAAGTGGGTCTGAAGAGGTTTATGAGATCGCTAGGGATAATTCTGCTCTTGTACCTCGTGCCACAAGAGAACAAACTAGGGCAAATGATACAGCCCAGGCCACGACTCAGCTTTTATTGGTGATTCCTCTTCAGTCATCTAATTCCTCCCCTCAGTCTGATGAGGGGGTGGATACTTCTGCAATCGGTGGTACTAAAGATGAGGCTAATGCACCTAGGACCGATAAGATTAATGAAGGTGCGGATGATTCTGAGTCTGGTGGTAGTGGTGAGGCTGATGATACAATATCTATTTTAGGCACTGGTATTCCAGATTCCATGACTTTTTCACAGAGACAGGTGGCTGCACAGCGGGCCGTAGCTGCAGTACGAAGGGAAAATAAGAGATGTTATGTTCGAGGTATAAATACCATTTATAATAGGGATGCAGAGCTGACTAAGCAGGATGTGTGTAGATGAAGTATCACTGAGGAGCCCCGATATCGGTTAGATGAGTAAAAGGCACTACCCGAGATTAAGAAAGTGTTTGATCACTATGGATTTTGGTGGATGACGGAGCCTTCTGGCAGCTATAGCCCAGAGTTGGTCTGAGAGTTTTATGATTCATATGTTGTTTCTATTGAATTACTCATACCAAATGAGCAACGATATCGGGACCAACCACCATTGACTCACACTTTGGTTCGTGTTACCAGAGTAGACATATCCGAGCAGACTATCCAAAGGTTCTTATTTGATGCTGAACATGCACTTCCAGCTAGTACTGCTGAGTTTGATCACCGGATGGATATGGTGAAGAATAGAAATAAATTGAAGGATGTCTATCAGCGCTTAGAGCTACTATGGTAGGCTGCACAGTATATCACTGAGGATGGCGTAGATGCAAAATGGGTAGCTGAGAAGTTAGATATTAAGAATTCCTCACTTCACTTTATGGGAAGGTTTTGGTGGTTAGTTGTACGGCACCATCTCGGTCCCACAGGTGCAGATAATTTTCTTACTCTTGACCTAGTTGTTCCGGTAGAGAGCATCATCACCAGATATGACATCAATATTTCCCGCTATATTATTAAGGAGATTCATGAGCGCCCTTTAGAGACTTTACCAGCATCCCTTTCCCAGATTTGATTCAGGGTCTATGTAATAGTTTTGGTGTGGTTACGATGCCTGTAGTAGATCACGTCATTGAGGTGACCCGCATAGCTGATGTAGGGTTGATGCAGCAGTGAGGTGTTAACCCAATTTCCCAGAGGGGGTCTCAACACTCTACTTCATTAGACACCGCCCTTTTTGAAGGGCATGTGGATCGAGAGGAATCGATTAGCACTTCAGCACGAGTTAGTGACCCCGAGGTTGGGAGGTTACCTAACGAGGGCACAGGCCCCGTGACTGATGAGGGGGAAGCAGACACTACCGCACCACCACCCTCATCTGGTATGGTTATAGTTTCACAACAGTTTTTGCAGTAGTTAGTGGATAGACAGACAAAGGTTATTGAACGATACGCTCACATTGAGGCCCAAATGGCTAAGTTGGTATCTCAACTTAAGTCATGGGTTAGGACGTCGATAGAGGCTTCTGAGGCGAGAGTTGAGGCTCATATGATTGCTGCTATGGAGAAGTTTATGCGTGAGTTGCATGGAAAAATTGACAGTTTTGAGCACCGAATAGGTAGCCGATTGATAGAGGCCCATATCTCAGATTTGACGGGGTTAACCAAGGAGGTGGCTGCATTGAGGGTAGATGTTCGAGAGTTAGCAGTTACACATACTCCTATCATTCCACCCATACCTACACCGAAACCTTCAGCACCATTTTTGAGGTGGATTTGTTTGCTGATGAGGAGCCTCTTATTGCTAGAGGCAAGTAGCCACGGAGTCCTGAGGGTCAGACTGATAGTGGAGACAAGTTTGAGAGTGATCTATAGAGGGAGACTAAGGCCTCCATGGAAGAATACCATGAGCAAAGGGCACGGGGTGCATCCTCTAGTAAGCCACCCCCTCCATCGAACACACCAAGCATGGAGCCCCGAGAGCATACAGATGATCCTACTGTGGACATGCCCACATCCAGTGCCTAGGGCACTGTAGGTATGTATTCACTCCCTTACACTTATCATATTGATAGTTGTGCATTGAGGGCAGTGCACCATTATTTAGTTAGGGGTGGGGGTATACCACTACTTGGGGGTTTTTGTTGTCGTATTTTCTTTTCCCCCAAGTGTGCTATCATAGCAGAACCGGCATGTTTAGGTTGTTAGTTAGATTATTTATGTGTTTTCGTGTTTAATTAGGTGAAAAATAGGGAAACCTTAGTGCAGTCCAATCTTGAACAAGTTTTTATAATAATGCTTTTTTATTGTTTAAAGGACACCCCTCCTGAAAAATTTGGTTTTGAACTCTGTGTGTAGTATGTTAGTTTCTGACAGCTATTGGATCTTTTTATGGCATTAGTATTATAGGTAACATGATGGTAGCTAGTAATGCATGAATTGGATAGGTAGTAGTTGATAGTATAACCCTATGTTATGTGTGTGTGAGGTCATTACCTAGTTCACTTTGTGTGTGTGATCCAGAACTTGCCCAGTTAGTCTTGCCTAGGTTATAGGATAGTGGTTAAGAAAGGATCATAGGCCGTTTTTGAATAAGTCCACTTTTATCCTAAATGCATGACCAAATGAAGTAAATATCCCTTGATCCCGATTTTGAGCCTTAATTGACCTATTTCTTTCATTAGCCTATTCACCTTCCTATTTTGACTTATAATGAACCTGTCTTGGCCTTGGTCCCTCCTTGGATATTCTGTATCTCAACTCAGGCAAATCACCTAAGTTAAGGGTGGCTATTATAGGGGTGCATAGATTGATTTGGGTATGAAGAAGGGGTTAGTAAAAGAAAAAAAAATAGATTTGGGTGTGAAGAAAGAAAAAAAAAGAGTGAAATAAATAGAAATCATAAAAACAAAAAAAGACAAAAAGAAAAAGAAAAAAAATGAGTTTTGAAAGTCTGAAGAAAATTACACCCAAAATCTGAAAATAAATGAAAGAGAATAAGGGAGAACATAATGAGAATGGTTAAATGGAGCCAAAAATAGAGTAGTGTCAAGGAGGGTTGATTCACCATATCCATATGTACCACACCCGTCCTCAAGCCTACATTACAAGCCGATGAAAGTCCTATAGTGATCCTAGTCCAACTATCCAAAAAACTAAGGTATAAAAAATAAGGGCAAGCCTATGGTTTTCACACACATTGTTTGAACTTCTTTGTGAGAGAGAGTGTTTTGACCCAGTCCCTACTTTGATATTCAATTGTATAATGTGAGTATATGGGACTTCTTTGTTGTGACAGTACATGGGTTGCATTGTTAGCTGCTATTTGTTTGGATAATGTCATTTGCATATATGCTTAGTTGTTTGTTCATAATCTGATGCCATCACTTGATCCCTTTTGTGTCATGATAATATACTGCATGTATAAACACCGTGGTTTTGATTTGTAAATAGGAGGGTTTAGAAAAGTTTTTGTGCCAAAAGCGATAAGTCGACTGCCGAGGTCTCTTAGGTTTCTCTTAGTTAAGCATCACATGTGTTTATTTTGTTTTATTTTTCTGAGGACATGCAAACGTTCTAAGTTGAGGGTGTTGATGTGCTATGATTTCATGGCACTTTTGATGCTTAAAACAAGGAAAATATGCAATAACATGGGTATGTTTGGTAGGTATGATGTGTTTTCTATTCTATCTTGCAGGCAAATAGGTTATGGAGGCAAAATGGAGAAGAAAGAAAGAAGTAAGCACTAGAATGGAGCACCTGAAGAAGAAAAGAGCCAAGTGGAAACTGAGGGAGTGACTCACGACAGGGACTCACGCCACGTGAGTTGACCTACGTCACGTAGGTTTGTGCCGTGAGTCAAACTTCTAAAGATTGTGAAGGAGCCTAATTATCATGGTAGGGACCCATGTGACGTAACTTGGTTCCACGAAACCAAGTCACGATACCATGGAAAAGTACAGACTCTGTTCTCCTATTTTGTTTAGGATAAGATTCATCTTGTATCTATAAATACCCCTATATTGTCCTATGTTTAGGGGTTGGTCATTACATTATTTTGAGATATTTTTTCATTATTTCGAGTTCATAAATACATTATTGGTTTTGTAATCTTAGAACATCAATTCTAGGGTTTTATTGATATTGAGATTTCAGAGATTTCTTCTTATTATGAGTTTACAATTATGTTTTCTTCATTGAATTCTTCTTGTGTTCTTGCAATCATGAGTAGCTAAACCCATCAACTACGGTTGTGGGAACCATGAAGAATTAATGAAACGGGTAAAGTGCAAAGCAATTTTGAACTGGTGTGAATGCATGTATTATTATTACCTTCATTATAACTGATCTTCTAACGGTTGCAAACGTTAGAAACTCGTCTGTATTCTAGACTTGCTTGAGAGAGAGGTAGAGATTGGGAAAAGGGAATTACAACAGACATTTGAAGCTATCAACCTTCATCTAATAACTTGAGTCGTAACAGGAATAGTTATCTGAGATACAGGGCAAGGGTTAGTAGTGCGACACTCGGAGACCGAGAGGAGAAGAGTGAAATTCATCTAACCAAGGTCGAGAAATATTTAGATGAACATATCTTGTTAGATTTTGCATGAAGTGTAGCGGGACAGTTTTGCCAACACAAGTAACCGGTGGAGTTAAAGAATCATTGGGGATCACAGTCCTAGTGTATTTCTCATATTGATAACAAATCCAATAATCAACAATCATTACTGTTACTACTTGCTTAAACAATCCCCCAGTTTTACTTACTTGCCAATTACTCAGACTAGCATTTGACAGACTTTCGTCCTATTACATGTGGGATCGACCCCAACCTAGTTGAGTTCTATATTTGATACATTGACTGTGTTATACTTTTCTGGATGTATACTTTGGGCGACATCATCTACCATAAATAATTCATTTCCATCTACCAAACAACTGTCCTTAGGCCTAACATGAATTCTCCCATCAATCTATATCATGTTCATGCTTTTAACCATGGTCTAAAACTATTAAATTAAACCTAGCCTACCGGGATGCAAAGCCTCTACTATGGAAGCGTGAATTTTCATTCCTTGACCCGTTCTAAAGTTTTTTATGGGAATTTTAGGAGAAAACCTTCAAGATTTGCCCCCACAAAGTATGCCTCTCTATTTATGTCATTTTTGGGTCTAGGGACAACCCTAAGGTGTTTTTAAGAGGAGGCAACATCCTTATTTTAAGAAGAAAAGGAAAAGTTTTTTCAAAATATAGAGCTGACTACCCTCGTCCCTATTGTATCAGCTTGGCTGTTGCTATAGCAAAAAGGGTCCCGCTATAGTGGGACCCTTCCCAAACATTCCTGACTTTCAAATTCAGCTACTCATAATTTTTAATGAATATCTAGGAAACTTTAAAATTCCCAATACCCTGTGCCCCTTGGACACGGTGATTATAGTAATGATGAGATAGGTCATTACAAGTACCTTAGTGTCTTTGCGATACACAAAACTAGAATAGATGCAATCATGTTGATATCCAAATTGAAGTGACCTTCGCGACATTCACCCATATTACAATTATGTTTGTCATAGTATTTTTTGATAGTCCACAAGTTAGTACTATTATCTGTAGTATCAAAAAGCTTGAATCAATAACCTTGATCTGCACGCCTACAACAAACTCTTCAGACACCTCTTCTCGACTTAATAACAGAGAACTCTCTCGCATCTTTATGATGTAAGAGCTTAAATGCCCTTTGCAACTATTTTTTGGATATGAACATGTTGCTACAATGATAAACAACACTATTTAGCAAATCTTCTAGTTCACACCACAAATCTTGCGGGATAATATCATTATCATGTGTATCGACAAACATATCTGGTCCATCTAGAAAATGAAAAAGTGTCACAACTTAAAATACGGGCTCATGAGGGCACCTACTCTATTCTAACTAGATAGGAGAACCCTTACCATCCAATCAATCACAATGTGGAAATTCAACTTAAAGCCTTTAAATAGTTACACAAGTCATTATGTATACCCAACGTAATTATGAATCGAGAATCTTTACAATATATATATATATATACATAACTCAATAATTTACAATATTATCCAAGATCTAGTCTAGACATCTACAAGAGCTTCTATAAATGAGGATAAATAATAAGAGACACAACTTTTTCCTAAATGAGATGTAGAAGTTGAAGAAGAGTACATTGCCATGCCAACTAAGAAACCGCAAGTCAACCTACAACACATCTACATCATGAAAAGGATGTAGTAAGAGTAGTATCATTAAACCACATGTACTGGTAACCATCATCGACCGACTAGGATAAGTTTATGCAACAAATGTAGAAATCAACAAAATCAACATGACAATCTTTAATAATAGTTTAGCACTGAATTCACATCTTGATTGTGGACCATGATACTTTTAGAGCTCCAAGTACCTTTATTAATTCAATTAACTCTATAAATTTCACTAGTATTCTGCTTCCATTAGGATAAGTTCCACTAACCATTAAACAGAACACCCACATCTTTTCAGCTTTAAACTAGAACGTTGCCTCCTCCTAAAAAAAACTAGGGTTGTCTCAAGACCCTAGAATAATGGGAATGATAAGGTACGTCTAGGAAGGTAAAATCTCAAAGATTCCTTATTTTCGCACCAAAAATTGCTAGAACTGGTCAAGGGATGAGAGTTCAGGACTCTAAAGCAGTTGCTTGGTGTGCAGGTAGGCTAGGTTTAACTTGAGTAGTACACCTCAGTTAGAAAATGTATTCATAATATAGATTAATGGGGATTCCATGCTGAGGCTTGTGGGCAAGGTGTTTGGATGGATCAAATAAGTAAATTAGGGCAACGTGAATGAAGTAGGTGTTTATGTAATTATGTGGTGAACAATTAGTAATACTTACCTATTATTTTGTTATGCATATAATTTGATTAGGAGAGTGGTAATGAACTAGTTTTTATGCAGGGAATATTCTTTAGGGGAACACACGTTAGTAGAAAAGTTGATGTTAGTGCCCCAACCCTTATTCAGTTATGATACCTGATTTGTAAAATATAAGTTCTAGTTGGAGATTATGAAATGCGGTGTGCTAACATACTGGTAAGAGAATTTAGTAGTAGTTGGGAAGTAACCAATCTATGATGATGTAGCAATAAGATGGAGGTTGAGGAGTTTATAGTGATGTAATTAAAGAGGATTTGTGGACATATGAGAATGTGTAGATATGTACATGTATATAATTATAAAATAGGTAGTTAACTGGTTTGGTTATATGTATACTCGCTCACTATATGTTGCTTGTCCCCTTGGGCACTGAATGTCTATGGAGTAGAATATAGTTGAATTAGAGTTAAGGATCAATGTGGTTGTATGTGTGCATGTTAACTGATTGCAGTTTATTTATTTGTAATGCACGCTAATGAACGTAGAATTTGGTAATTATTGAATGTAAGTTTGTAAATTGATAATCTATACTGACATTGGTGCAAAGGACTTTGTTTGATATGCGAGGATAGTTGATTTAACTCACTATGTAATTGTACTTACTTATAGTACTATTTGTTGTAGTGAAATTAAAAGGCAAAGGTTGATCATGATTGAATTGGTGGATTTCAGGGAGGATAAAGGTAGGGACATTGGAATAAGAGTGGTATAACACTTGTTCTGAAATAAGGGTGGCAGGCACTAGTTTTCTGGGATATTGGTACATGGACTAAGCTCCTCCTAGGTAGGTCATGGCTAGTGGACAATTATAAGACCCATAGAATATGTGTACACTGTGATTTGGAGAGTTTGGTGGTTCCTTGAGTGAACTTGGTTACAGTTGTTGATCATATTTTTGAGATCCTTGCATGAACCCTGGTTGTGATATTGTACTTGAAATGACTAATATTTAATGTGGTACAAAAGAGGTTTTGTTGATGAAGTAATGAGCTGAATTATTTTATTAGTCTTTTGTGGTTGACTTGAGTGAATATTACTTGTATAAAGGTGATTTGTTATTTACTTGACTTGGTGGGCTTAAAGTGGAATTATAGTGGAAATTCTAACTAAATGCATATTGTAAGGTGACATGTTGTAGGTTGGTCTTACGAATTATTATGGTGGAGTTTGACCTTAAATTGAGTACTGAATATGTATAAGGGTGATCTCGTGTGTTTTCTCAACTTGGATGATACTGTAAGGGGATTGTTATGAGTATGTCTGACTTAAATGATTTATTTATTGTCTTGTGTGTCATTGGTAAAATATATGCCCTTAGGTTCATTAGTGGAACAACAAGTAGATGCGCAACTAGGAGTGGAATGCAATGGTGAGGAAGTGGTTAACTAGTAATAAGTGTCGTATCATGTACTGTTTACTTAATACTAAGAAGTGATAAGAATTGAATAAGTCCTGGTAGTGAGAGCATGGGAAGAAGAGTATACACAAATCACCATTTTTCAGAAGTAGAAGTCATACATCCTGCCTATCGGTGAATCATAACATTAACTAACAATTAATCAATTCATTACCATACTCTTAGCATATATAGAGGCCATAATTAAGAGATAATGATTATCCGACTTCATTACACGTAATATAAACTAGCTTAAAGAATCAATCTAATCAAACATATTCATTTCTTCGATGTTCAACAATCATATAAACTCTCTTTTTGCACCTCAAATAACCAAATTCTCAACTTCATTTTAGAATATCTTTCATATACCGCCTCAAATCCTTAGAATGTGAGTACAATTATCAACTAACATGCTCAACAAGTCATTTTCAGTTATATTTCATAAACCCATGCTAGCAAGTAGAGAAAATATTCCAAACAAGTCAATTGATTAATTTTAACACTTCAAGTAGCACTTGTACCCACATAGATACTCTTCATCACACCTATAGGGGTTCCCCCCATGTACCCATTACATCCTATACAAATACTAGCACATAAATACTTCAAAAAAGAGTCTAAGAAAGCCTCAACTTTCCTTAAGAGAAGACCCACAAAATCAACCCGAAGCCTTGCCTTTATGAATCAGCTATGAACGCTCCCAATCTAGTCAAATATGGATTATACATGAGAAAATGAAACTAAAAACACCCATATTGCTATACTTTGAATATGAGTCCAAAACGTCAAGCCAAAAGTCAACCCCATGCCCTTAAGGGAAAAATTGGAATTTCATTGAAAAATCATTGTACCCAAAACTTAAGGAGTTCAAATCTGAAATATCATCAAAAATGGAGTTGAAATCGACCTTGAAATTATCAAAATGTCATTCTTTAACTTTAAAAGAAAACCCTAAAGTTTCAAGATGAAAAACCAAGATTTGAAGATGAAATCATGAAATAATCATTGGATAATGATAAAATATTGATTTAGGAACTTACCCAATGTTGAAATCTCAAAAATCCCTTTAGAATCTCTCAAAATCGTGTTTCTAAGCTTTAAAAATGGATTTATAGGGTTTTAGATCAAAATAGACCTTTTAAAATTGTCGACCTACCCATCTGAAATGTAGTCTAATCAACCCCATGCAACTCCAGAAGCTCGAGGTTATGGAACCTCTCCTGAAAACTCACAAGGAACTCATAAGAATCCTCTCCTGGAGCACTAGAAAACCTCGGAGGACCCTATCTAATAAACGGATCTAGCATCTTCTACTCCTCTGAAGTCATCGCTAGTATGGCTTTCATAGGCTGCAGGCTACCCCTCGTACCCTGAACACCATATGTCACTGCCTGGGCTAAAGTCTCTGCCTCATTGCTCACCTGAGGGCCACTCGAAGTACTTAGAAAAAACCCTTCCTATGACATTCCCTTTAGAAATCTCAAAATCTTAACCATAGTATCCTGGAGTACTAGCATGGCCACAAACCATGCTAGGACCTAGGATGGACCCAAGCCCTCAATATGAGGTGGTAGATCCTTTACCTTAATCTCTGGTCAGGTGATGGTGCCCTGGCCTAGTCTGGAGTTGGTGTTGTAGCTCGTTCCCTGCCTCAACCTCTGGGTTGACCTCTTCCCCAGCCGGTAGCTGGATCCCTAGCTGCAGACGCAAGGGTCTTTCCCTCTCTCACTGTAGACCTTGTCCTCACCATCTAGAAAGAATGAAAAAAATGATATTTCTAGGAATTCAAAAGAATAATAACACGCGATAAGGAGTCAAAGGATAGAACTTTCCAAAGAATGCCCTATAGCCTACCGAAGAGAGGATACGGACATCATTGTACTGATCTACGAAACTCTACTAGACATTTACTTTTGTAACAGTAAGACTGATGAACCTAGGGTCTGATACTAAACTCTCACGACACGAAATTGGGTCATGATGGAACCTACCATAATCCCTCCAGTAGGTAAGCCAAACCCTAAGTCATGTATGAGTAAGTAATAGCCAAAAAGTAAATAGAGGAAGTAAAATAGAAATAACGGGCCACCATATATATATACATACATAATAATTACAAACTATACAAATATGGCCCATTGTGAAACCAGAAAGACAAGATGTTCAAGATAACCAACTCTGGATCTGGTACCACATATACAAGAGCAACTAATGTATGAGAGTAGAACTAAACTAACACAAGCTATCCAAAAATGTAAAAATTATAGACAGTGATACACATGGAAATCCATAGGTTGCTGGACGCCTAGGGCTCACTGCAAATCTGATCAAAAACTACCTCTGAACTAATGGGATCAACAGTGGTGACTCAGTCTAGGATATGCATCAGACTAAGATACAAAAGTGCAACATGAGTACCAAAACATGCGGTACTCAGTAGGCATCATAAGCTGACTGAGCTTGGAAGAACAGTATATAATATAAATAGAAAATTTATAGTCTAACCTACATTTAGGGAAAACTAGATGTCTATAACCTCACAAGAAGGTAGATAAATAAGTGAATAACATCCACAAGTACAAATAAATGATGCAATACAGTATGAAATGATGAAGTGGTCGATGCCTAGTTGTATACACCCTCTCCAATATCTTTGCTCGCAAAGGTTGGACCCTTGGGGGATCATAGAGGACCATATAAGATGATCAGACTCAAACCGGGACTTCTTTAACTATAATATAGTGAGTTGAACTCGAACCGGAATAAAATCATTTTTATCAATTGCTCTTACTCGAACCTGGGCTAAATTCATTTCCTTCATTTCAACCATTTTACTTAAAAACCAAAAATTCATAAAAAGAATTCCCCAAACCTAAACTAAGGATCCCTATTGGGCACCTAAAGCTAAGTAAGAAACCTAAACTAAGGCTCAACAAACTAAGTAAGCGGCCTAAACTAAGACTCAAGCAAGAATCTCACTCTAAATTCCTTACAACCAAAAAGGTAAATCTAAATTTCAAGATAATTTAACCCCACTAATAAATTCCCCTAGCCAACATGTAGTTTACACCATATATACTCAAGCTAAGCTACGTCTAGGAGAAAGGAATCTGTAACCTACCTAGAGGCTAAATGACAAATCACAGATGATCACATGAAAGCCTTTCCCTTCTATAACACCTCCAAATGTGTCCATGCTATAAAATATAATTTATGCATTATACCAAGAAAAAAAGACCCATATTGAATACGTGAAAATCTGGTCAGAAATTAGATCAAAAGATGACCCTTGGGGCTCATCAACAAAAATAGAAATTTTCATCTCAACTACCCTCCCCCCAAGGGCAATAAACTTGTGCCCAAAGTGGTAAAGTTTGGAAAGTTCCTAACAAACTTCCAAGATTCGTTTGGAGTCCCATGAACGCAAACCATATATGCTACCCTACTTGAAACAGCATTTAGACTCAATGGAATCTAAGAAATGACCAACGGAGGTCATTTTGATGAGTTTGTTAATCAAAGTCAACACTTTTAAAGTTTGCACTAAAATTCATCTGAGCGCCCGAAATGAGCCTATGTTGGAATGTGATTATTTTGAAGATTGACAAAGTAGTGGAACAAATGCAAGAAGGAGGTAGATTCACCTGGTCCATCAGCACAAGTTCAACCTGCGTTTGAGATGCTAATGATTATTGACTCTGAACTCAAGCAACACAAGTTAAGGAAAGTAATGATGTTGAATCGAGACACAATTTCATTCTCACAAAAGGCTACCAAAAATAGATGAATCTGTGTAAGGAAGGGAATTAAAAGCAAGGCGACAAAGAGTTTCCAAATAGGAATGGGATTCCTCAAAGAAGACTCCAAAAAGGAATGGGATTCCTTCGAAGGAAAAACAAACCGACTTGAAGAAAGAAAGTATCTACCTCTACAAATTCCCAAGAGATTCCACAAAGTAGTTTGTGCACTTATAGAGAGAGAAAAGGGTTGAACATAATCAAATTGAGAGATTTTATATTTGAGAGAGTTCTGATCGAACACCCAAGTGCTACCAGTACAAAGAAATAAATTGACGAACCTGTTCCACAGGATTAAGCTTTACAGATCATGAGTAAGTTTCAATGTATTGTTCATATTGAGTTGTAATTTATTGCTTTCCTAGATTTGTTATTTAGGAACAATATTGAGTTGATTAACTTCAAGTTGGGATAACTTAAAGTGGGTTTAACAGTCAAGGGTGATTGTTGAGTTATAGGAATTAGAGTTTTATAATTCCTAATTGTGAGGTATAGGAATTAGAGTTTATAATTCCTAGTTGTTAAGAGTTAGTCATCAAGTTGGGATAACTTGAAGACTTGGGAACACAAGTCAAGGTGGTTAGTGTGATCTTAGGAATTAGAGTTTATAATTCCTTTAGGTTATAGAGTTTGTAATTGTTGTTTGATTGGCTCATTGTTTTAGTGAAATTGGGTTAAATCCTATAGAGGTACAGGTACACGTCATGAATTTTTTACACCTATTCTTAGCCGGGTGTTTTCCACATAAAATATTGTGTTATTTATTTTCCTACATCCAGTACTTGATTGGACCACGTTAGGCAACCCGTTTCATACGTAGGGAATAATTATCTACAAATCACTAAAACACTAGGTCGTGTAGAATAACAGTTGGTATCAGAGTAGATTATCTTATTAAGAGGTTAACACCTTTAGATAAGATCAAAATGAATTCCACACCTCCACTCAGACACTGTGAGGGATAAGACATCAATAGGCCTCCACTATTCAATGGAAAATACTACTCAGGGTGGAAAGAAAGGATGAAAGATTTTTTGCAAGTTGTGGGCTATGAACTCTGGAACAGGGTTATTAATAGACCCCAATACCATATGAAGAGGATGCTAAAAACCATGACGTATTAAAGGACAAGAATAAGTATGATGAAGCTGACATCAAGATGCTTGGGAAGAATGCAAAAGCCAAGTATATTCTTATTTGCAGACTTGGACTAGATGAATACAATAAGATCTCAGGTTGCACTACCACAAAATAAATTTTGGACACTCTTGTGGACACATGTGAAAAGAAAATGGAGAACTTCAAAAAGAAGGAGGGAACTAAGGATAAGTTACTAGAATTAAAGGAGTCTGACAAAGAAGAACCAGATCTGGATGATAAAAAGATTGCCAAGAACTTCAAAAGGTTTTTTAAGAAAAAAAAACAAGTAGTAATGGTTACTCCAACAGTAAGTCTCAAGATGGTTGCTTCAAGTATGAAAAGATAGATCATATGATCAAGGATGTTCCATTGTGGGAAATTGAACGGAAAAAGGAAAGAGCTGAAAAGGTGTTGAAGCTAAAAGAGAAATTTGACTCCAAAAAGAAGGAATCACTTTCGATGATGGTTGCATATGGTTCAAGTTCAGGAGAATCTGATGATGAAGGAGTTGATGAAATTGCACTTATGGCAATTAGAGATTCAGATATAGAAGAAAAATAAGCCAAGTCCGAGGTAAGTATTCTTGATCTTATAGACAAGTTGCATCTTTGTTCTAAGAAAAGACTAATCTCCTTGATGAATCAACTAATTGATAATTTTAACTACTGAAAGAGATCAGTTACTCAGTTCTTTTACTAGTCTTGAGTATGAATACTATCGCTCCCAAGTGCACATGTAAGTGTACGTGGTAGTACAAGCAATACAGTGGCTCTTCGTGTGTTGAATATCGATCCCACAGGGACTTGGGTTTAACAAGCGATCTAATTCAAGCGTTACTATTTAATTTAAACAAGTGCGATTTGTAACCAAGAGAGATTTAGTTTGTTTTTATAACTACAGAATATAAATAACAACGATAAGTAAATTGGATTATAAATAATATATGGAGAGTTCTAGGGCAAAGGAATTTACTTCACATTCATGCCTCACTATGGTTTCTAGTTGATGTTAGTGTCTATCGTGATTGTTGATCTACGGGGTTGATATTCAACTTGCTAATGGTCATCCTCTAAGTATTATACCCAAATTAAACTCATAACTACACCGTTGAGTGGTGATATGGGTTCTTAATTCAGATGCATTAAACTATCTTTTCCTTTCATTGACCAAGTGGGGCGTTTAGGTATATTGCTATCCTAACCGCAAATCATTCATCAATAATAAATATATAACCATTAAATGCATGATATACACTCCTTAAATTCTTCATTTCATCTCTCCACTCCTATGGTCAATTTATTTCGAGACTAAGACTTATCCTAAAGTTCATGACACTATAGAACAGTAAAACAAGAATGTAAGAACAATCACATGACTTGATAGACAAATAAACCAACTATAAAACCATAATTAAGCAATCATATTCGTAAACTCAATCCTATAATGAGGGTGTTTATCCACTCATATTCATACAAACAATCTCCATAAAAGAGTTCATAACTTTAAACTACAAGAATGAAAAATAAAAGAAGAAGAACCCTAGTGTAGAGTCTCCCTTGCCTTCTCCTCCTCCCTAATTCGTGTGTCTTCTAAGAAATTTCAAAAGATGCAAATAAATGTGGCTAAGTACTCCTTTTATAGTGATTTAGTTCATCCATGAGGTGCCCTAAACAAATCCCATGCATTTACAACTTTGCCCCCACTTAAAAACAAATTAAAAACTAACTTTGAGTCGGATTTGGGGGTGGTGCGTCGTGTGGCTCATCGCATGCCCAAACCAGTAGCATGGTGAGATACATGGTGCAGCGCACACCCTACCACAATCTTTAGGAGGTGCGGCGCATGGCCCCCTCCAAGGTGTGGGGGTTGCGTCCGTTCCTTCTCGTGCTTTTGTTCCTTGTTCCCGTTCATCTTGTGGCTTGTTTATAGGCTTGATTTAGCTTCCATGGCTCCTCCATTGGTATCCTACAACATATCACAATAACCATAAGTTTATACAACACAATAGAACAAATCAAAGTACAATAGAACAAGCATAGCTCAAGCTAGCGACACTAGTTTCCTCATCTAAGTTCTATTTGATCTTTTTGGCTATAGGCTTGTTTCGAATGCACCTTAAAAACTATGAACATGTAATTTAACACACAAATACATATATAAAAACTTAAAAACTCAATAAGCACATCAATTTATCCTCAAAACTGAGCTAAACGTGTATAGATAATGACATTTAGGAGTACAAATACGTCTAAGATAAAATACATTGATATTGAAAAGGACAAAAGTGTTATTGAGAATGAGAACTGCACTCTGAAGAAAAAGATTAACCAACATGGTTCAACCATCCTGGCTTTAAAGTTTGAAATTGTCAAGCTTACTATGACTGACAAAGGAAAAAATAATGTCAGTGATGATTATCAAAGAATTGAGTCTGAACTTAAACAAATAAATGATGAATTATTTCTTTAAAGAGAAAAGGTTAGAAATTTTAATCAAGAAACTTCTAGGTTAAAGCTAGATCTAGAAAGATCTAACCGGTGGACTCAATCCTCAAGAATTATAAATCATCTAAGTAGTAGAATCCACAGTGAAAAGGCTGAAAAGATGGACTAGGATTTCATAAAGAAACTACTCCCACAGAGGATCTTTGATATATTTGTGGAAAGCTAGGACATCCTACCATTGAATGTCCTAAAGGAAATGAAGAGACGAAGAGAAGTATAGAGTTTATTAAAAGAAAAAATTTCAAACCTAACAAAAAAATAGTGGTGCACACCCTTCCACATGCCTTGGGGGGTGCGGAACACACCCTCCCACACACTTTGGGAGGTGCGACGCATGGCCCCCTCCAAGGTGTGGGGGTTGTATCCATTTCTTCTCGTGCTTTCGTTTCTTGTTCCCATTCATCTTGTGGCTTGTTTGTAGGCTTGATTTAGCTTCCGTTGGTCTCCTACAACATCTCACAATAACCATATGCTCATACAACACAATAGAACAAATCAAAGTACAATAGAACAAGCATAGCTCAAGCTAGCGACGTTAGTTTCCTCATCTAAGTTCTATTTGATCTTTTTGACTCTAGACTTGTTTCGAATGCACCTTAAACACTATGAACATGTACTTTAACACACAAATACACATATACACACTTAAAAACTCAATAAGCACATCAAATTATCCTCAAAACTGAGCTAAACATGCATAGATAATGACACTTAGAAGTACAAATGTGCCTAAGATAAAATACATTGATATTGAAAAGGACAAAAGTGTTATTGAGAATGAGAACTGTACTCTGAAGGAAAAGGTTAACCAACATGGTTCAACCATCCTGGCTTTAAAGTTTGAAATTATCAAGCTTACTATGACTGACAAAGGAAAAATAATGTCAGTGATGATTATCAAAGAATTGAGTCTGAACTTAAACAAAGAAATTATGAATTATTTCTTTAAAGAGAAAGGTTAGAAATCTTAATCAAGAAACTTCTAGGTTAAAGCTAGATCTAGAAAGATCTAACCGGTGGACTCAATCCTCAAGAATTATAAATCATCTAAGAAGCAGAACCCACAGTGAAAAGGCTGAAAGGCTGGACTAGGATTTCATAAAGAAACTACTCCCACAGAGGATCTTTGATATATTTGTGGAAAGCTAGGACATCCTACCATTGAGTGTCCTAAAGGAAATGAAGAGATGAAGAGAAATATAGAGTTTGTTAAAAGAAAAAATTTCAAACCTGACCAAAGAAACAAGCCCGCTCCTCCCAAGAAGAACAAGTTCAAAACTGTGAAAAGAACTTGGTTCATATCTGCTGAAAATAGTAAGGCTACTCCTGTCAAGAGAAACAGGTACATCAACCTGTTGCCAGCATAGGCTAGAAGAAACTTGATTCACCCCTTTGATCATAAGAAAGGACCCAAGCTTTTCTGGGTGCCTAAAACTAACCCCTAAATTATTTTGCAGGAAAGAGTGAAAGGTGGCAAGCGTCATTGGTATATGGATAGTGCTAGATAAAGACATATGACTGGAGATAAATAAAAGTTCCTTTCACTCACCTCACTTGATGGAGGGGATGTATCTTTTGGAGATGAAAAAACAAATGCGGGACCATTACTGAAGTTGGCAAGATTGGAAGAACTGAAAACAAGGCCTTGGAGGAAGTGTATCATGTAGATGGGTTGAAAAAATGTACTGAGCATCTCTCAACTATGTGACAAAGGTAACAAAGTAACATTTACTTCAGCAGGTTGCAAGGTCAAGAAGTTGGATACAAAGAAAGTTGTGCTCACTGCTAGAAGGCATAAGAATGTGTACAAAGTTGAAATCTTGGGAGCTTCAAGCTCTGATCTCACATGTCTAAGTGAAATTGATCATGATTCTCTACTATGGCACAAACCAAAGGTCCCTTTAGCCTATAAAATCCACTTTCAGGACCTAATGAGACTGTCAGAATTTCCATACGAGGCTGTTTACTAGAAATTTTGATCAAAGTTAAACTTCTTAACTTTAAAAGCTCCAAAATAGTGAATTTGGTTTAAAGCCTAACTGAACTCCCCGAAAACCGAACTACCCATCCCAGCAAATCATAACTAGCCTATAGCAACTACGGGAAGGCTTAAAATAGGGAAAATGCCTGAAAATTAAGAAAATGACTTGGATAGTCATTATACAAGTAGACCATGGTGATACATAAAACAGTCTGTATTCGAATTGGGTCCCTAATTCTTCCTCAGTCACAACAAATTTGTGGAAACTCTTGGATTTCAACCTTTGGCTCAAACGGAAATTATTTCATGTAATCCTTTTGATGTTCTCTTTGACAAATCTTATCAAGATCATGATCCTGCTAATGTGAAGGAGGTGCATACTAATGAGATATACCTAGGTGGATAAATATGAGACTCCGAGCAGCAGCTAATTTCCACAAGGAATGAAAAGGATTTGGTTAAAAATATACCATCCATCTCTCAAGCTAATTCTATGAACAATTTGATTATTTCTAAAGAAAAACAGTGGGAACCGACTGTTCCTAGGTGGACAGATTTAATTGAGGAAGAGCAGCATATTACTTCACCTCCTAGGAGTAAGTTAAATCCTCAAGTACTCGTAATGTGCATTCAAGTACGGCAAATTCATCTAGGACAGTGGCAGATACTTCTTCTAATTCATGTGCTGCAATAGTAAGTTTGGCTAATAGAGATATCCTTCATGCTCTTGTTTCTCATGATACAACTTATGATATTGACTTGGGTAACCACATGTTCAATGGGGTAGATGAGGATAATATGTTGCACATATGCTTTGATAAGGGGGAAAGGATGGGGATATCTCACCGATGCAACAAAGAAGTGGAAACAGCAAAAAGAAAGAGAAGCCACATGAAAGACAACATAGTTGGGACGATAAGGTGACTAAGGAATTTGTTCGAATGCATCTATCGATGCGACTGCAAAGCAGAAGCATATGACAGTGCCCATAACTTTAACAAGATAAAATAAATCCAAGAAGTGATGCATTATTAAGTGTTATTGGACAAATTTGAAGAAGAAGACAAGAGAAAAACACTTCAACTTATTTTAGACGAGGAAGCTATTTTTTTAAAAAAGTTTATACATATATAAAAGAAAGTTTGAGGTTGACAACTCAAATAGGTTTGCGTTACTTAAGCATTCTCATTTGTAATATCATCGTAGAGTGTATTATAAATTCTGTAATGATCATAAAATACCTAGTTTTTTTAGGTTTTTATTTTTTTCATACTTGTTAATTAGTAGAGGTTTGCTACCTCGTTACCTCATTAGGATTGGTACGGTAAGGCTTAGTCTCCCTTGCTTGTACTTATTCAAGATAAGGATTTTTATTTTATTATCAATGAAAGATCACTAGACACTCTATTTAGTGGTATAAATTTATCAAAAAATTATTCATATGTAATATATTAATTTATCAGTTCGGCTTGATTTTTTCTTTGATTTTTTTAGTTAACAATCAAAATCAATCAAATATTATCAATTTTGAAAAATTTAAAACCAAAGCAAACCCAAAAAAATATTGATTTGGTTCAATCTTTTATTTGGATATGTTTTTAACTAAACCATACATAACCTTATCTATGAGTTATTCTTTTAGATATAGATATTATAACTCAAAGTCCCTATTTAATAATATTGACATTAGTTTCTAAAATAATGTACCAATAACTCAGCATATATGTGCAATACACATGATGAAAAACTAATTAATTAAAAACACAACAAAATTGTAATATTCATTTATTCTCCAACTTTTTATTTTTCCTCTTCTTTCAACGTACATGAGCACCAGTAAACTATATAAAATATCATTTTACATCACTAAAACTAACTTTTATTCGAATCATAATCCACAGAAACTATGATCTTCTTCTCATCTTCATCGCCAATCCCACTGCTTCCTAGGTCCCATCATTGTCCTTGAATTCAACCCTACAATATAAAAAAATAAATATAAATGTTAGCAATTGCACACAATATTTATAGGCAAACCAAAACTGATAGTGCAAATTTTCTTGAAAGGTGAATCTAAAATAAAAGAGGTTTATAACTATGAATATTGAATTTCCTTCAAAGAAAATCTTCTAAGTACTTTGATCAAAATCAAGATACACGAAAAATTACGTGGAGATCACTAAAATAGAAATATTTATAGTACAACATGACATGGTGTTTTTTGGCACATCTTGCGTGGTAAGATTATCATTCATGCTCGTAGCTTCTTCCATAGTCAAGTCACACTTGTACCCTTCATGAAAGCTTTGTGTGTCACTTGTAGAAATGCCTTCATCTTTCTGTACATAATGAAATAATTGTGTAGCTAAAAAAATTATTCCCTTACCCAAGAAAATAGATTTTTCTACTTTAAATATTTGATTTAATTCTTTTGTGAGTAAAAGGTACACAAATTTATAAATGATTTGGTATACATGAGGGTGTACATTTTAACTTAATGGTTGTTGCATTGTATTTGTATTGTAGGCCAAACAAATGGTGGCATAGAGGGAGGTAAATACAACTTACCTAAACGAGATATTTACTTTAAATCAAATAATTTAATCATAGCAATCAAACATTAAAGTGTGAATACATATCGTCCAATCACGGTTAGGCAACAAATTGGTAAATATATAACCAAAAGACAATTGGTAAGCCAAAGAGCAATTCATCTTTTAGTCAAAGATTTTTCTATTCTTTTATTAATTGTTTATGTGTCACGACTCAATATTTGAGTCATGATGGCGCCTATCGTAACCCACCAATAGGCAAGCCAAACCCTAGCCCAGAGCGACAAGTGGCGGGCTAACGGGCGGAATCTCATAAAACAGAGAAGAAGTGGAAGTAACCATATTTATAAACATGCTATAATGCTACAGACAGAATCAAAATATGTATATATGCCAAGACTGAGAAGGAAGAGGACAGTATATAAAGTCAAGAACCCTTCCCAAGACCTGGTGAGGTCAGTACAGGAACCATTACTAACATACCCAAAATACAAGACAGAAACCAAAAATGTATAACAAGTACAATAGTCTCGAGAGCAAAAGACTATACAGTAAAAGATGGAGTAGGATCTGCCTCGGACGTCAGTAAGCTCACCCTGCTTCGGAGTCAATGCTGAGAAAAGAGTCACGTCAAAACCGTCGACTAGTGCCTAGATCTGCATCGGGAAAAAAGATGCAGAAGTGCAGTATGAGTACCAGGGCAACGGGTACTCAGTAGGCATCATCGGCCGACTGAGCTCAAAGTAATATAAGCAAGCTAAAATGCGAGGGTGCATGCTAAGTCCAGGGTATGAGTAATAAATACATAAGTAACTACTGAGGCGTATAGATATGCTCAGGAGATAAATAACTGTGATACCAAATAATTAGTAAATAAATGCGTAAGTAAACACACAATTCAAACATAACCTATCTGGGCCCCCATAAACCCGATAGGCACACGAAAGAAAACAATAACCCAGTCTGGCCCCCATAAACCAACGGGACACACAAGAAAAGTAAATGCATAGTCACCAGTGTCTCGAAGCTGTATCAGTATCCAGTAACCACGGTACCCAGTACCAAAACTCTCCAATCATATCATAACCAGATGCCGGACTCGAACCGGAACTCATAGTGTACCACAATCTGGGCCGGACTCGAACCGAAACACCCAATAGTCAATAACCAAAATCATCATACCTGAATCAGTAGCCGGACTCGAACCAAAACTCATCATAGCCAGTAACCATAATAGAATCAAATTTCATATCATATCAGATAAACGGGAAACGCTCTAGTCCCAAGTCAACATTAGTATATAAGTACAGAAGCTAATTCCACAACATGCTACAAGTCAATCTCGGGGTCCCTCTAGGTTACTACCTACTATAAAAAATATGTATATACAAGTCTGGGTATACATTATAAGTCATGAAAAGGCGGGTCAGTGCTCTAAGTCAAACTAGCCAACCCCGGTCAAATACGGTACTATCAGGGACTAACAAGGCTAAACAGGGCAACCGGGTATAATTGGGGTAAATCAATCCCGTCACAACCCTAACAGGTCATATAGGGCTTAACTAAGCCCAAAGATGTCAAAGTTCTGTCAGGTCGACAAGAAGGGTAACGGGGCCCGCTATCGGGTCCCGAAAACCAGGTTTGGTTATACTTGTCTAAGTCTGGGCTAAATCTGTCTAAGCCTGGACTAAGGTCCAACAATAACATTCCCAGACTAGAAACAACAACAACAATACTATCCGACCCCAAATAGGTCATCTGTGGTGTACCACGAGGATAACGGGCCTGGAATATATCTGAATAGCCCTATCCGGCCTAGAAGGCCTAAATCACAGCAAACCACCACCACCAAGTTTATAATACCAGCCCACAACACCAACACAATAGCATACATATATTACACATAAGCTCAATCTAAGTGTAAAGGAAGGTAAACCTAGCCTACCTGGACGCCTGCCACAAGCCTTCCAAGAAAACTAGCTAAATAGGAGCCTTTCCCTTTCGAAAGGCCTCTGACTGCAGCCAAGCTATCAAAATAATAAACTACATGTCAAAACATGACTATTGATACCCATATTGCATTAGTTTGGAAAATGCCCAAAAATCCCACGTGGGGACCGCTTGCGGAATCGCAAAACTGAAACCGTCACAGCGTCCCAAATCACTCCGTGACCAATAGTCACAACTAACACTCCTCAATTTGAGCTCAAAATATAGCTCAAACATTAATACCAACAGCAAAAACCACCAACAGTATCTAAAAATATACCGTAAAAATGACGAACTTACCGAAATAACGATAACCACGCATCCACAAACACTCTCCCACTCAATACCAACCTCCACACACAGTTTTATCTATGATTTGAGCTTTAAAAATGATCAATAGTGGTGTATGCAAATAAGAGTATTAGTGTTAAAACGTTTGTTTCAAGAAAGAAGACAAGGTATTTACTCTATGTCATACCTTTCCTTGTAGATTCCATATTCAAAAAGGAATATGCAGTAGCATATTGTGAATAGGTTCTATATGTTAGGCTAAGACCACCGCTTACAGCTTAAACATAAACACATAATAACACATTTCAATAACATATTTCAATAGTCATCAAATGACTTTTTCTATAAACCCACGTGTAAGTGTGGTGCCACCATCATATATCAATTCCTTTAACCGTAAATTGTTGTCTTTGTCCCCTCCTACCACTCTTAATTATCTCATTACCTATTTACTCGGGTATTGCATAGATTTGTGGTAAAATAAATATAATATTTTGAATATACCATAATTAATAGAAAATTATTTCTAACGAAACCTCTATAAAATAAAAATACTATTTTAACATATTTAAATTCACTATTTCCGCTTAAATTATTAATAGGTTATAAAACTATTATAAAGTAGTATAAATATATCATAACTAAAGAATTTTATAAATATTATAAATATTTTCGAAAGGTAATTAACTATGTCATTTTACCAAATTCTAATTTAATTTAATATTTTACAACGTGCTCGGTCTAAATAATATTCTCAAACGAACTGCCCGGGAATCGAACTGTCAGTCCCAGCAAGTCATAAATAACTTGGGGCAGTTATAGAAAAGCTCTAAACACCGAGAACGCACGAAAATGAGGAAAATAACCGGGAAGGTCATTACAATATCCACTACTAAAAGGACTTTCGTTCGCGAAAGTCAAGAAGAAGCACATACCTGAAGACGTGAACAAGTAGGGATACTGGGCTCGCATATCACGTTCAAGCTCCCAAGTAGCCTCCTCAACCGGACGGTGAAACCACTGTACCTTAACCACTGGAATGTCCCGGGAGCGTAACCGTCTGACATCTCTGGCTAAAATGGACACAGGCTCCTCCACAAATGTTAGTTTCTCGTCTAACTGAACCGAGTCCCACTGAAGCACATGCGACTCATCTGGAATGTATTGTCGTAGCATAGAAACATGAAATACTGGGTGGATAGCTGAAAATACCGGAGGTAAAACTAACACATAAGCCACCTCTCCAACTGTCCGCAAAATCTCAAAGGGTCCAATATATCTGGGGCTAAGCTTACCCTTCCTACCAAACCGCATCATGCCCTTCATGGGTGATACTCGTAAGAAGACCCTATCACCCACCCTGAATTTCAACGGACGACGTCTACGGTCAGCATAACTCTTTTGTCTACTCTGAGCTGTCCGCAGCCTATCTTGAATCACTCGAACTCGGTCCAAAGATTCTCGGAGCAAATCTGTGCCACGAGGACTGACTTCTGAAGTTTCAAACCAGCCAACTGGAGACCAACACCGTCTGCTATACAAAGCCTCAAACGGAGCCATTTGAATACTGGAGTGGAAGCTATTATTATACGCGAACTCGGCTAAAGGTAAGAATTGATCCCACTGACCCCCAAAGTCTAACACACAAGCGCGGAGCATATCCTCCAATACCTGAATCGTCCTCTCCGACTGCCTGTCGGTTTGAGGGTGAAATGCAGTGCTGAGGTCCACCTGGGTACCCAACTCTTCCTGGAAAGTCTGCCAGAAACTGGAGGTAAACTGAGACCCTCGGTCTGAGATAATAGATATTGGCACTCCATGTAGGCAACCCACCTCCTGAATATATACACGAGCTAATCTCTCAGCACTGTAGGAAACTCGAACAGGGATAAAGTGTGCAGACTTAGTCAACCGATCTACAATAACCCAAATACTATCAAAACCATGGAAAGTGCGAGGCAATCCAACAATGAAATCCATAGTGACCCGCTCCCATTTCCACTCGGGAATGGGCAATTGCTGAAGCAATCCACCAGGTCTCTGGTGCTCGGCCTTTACCTGTTGACAACAAAGGCATCGCGCTACAAACCCTGTTATATCTCTCCACATACTGCTCCACCAATAGTGCTGCCTCAGATCCCGATACATCTTAGTTGTCCCAGGGTGAATAGAATACCTGGAGCTGTGCGCCTCGTGTAAAATCAACTGAATCAAATCTCCAACCCTTGGAACATAAATACGGTCGTCAAACCTCAAAACACTATCAGAACCCAAGGTAGCTCTCTCAGACTTACCCTTCAATATCTTATCTCGAATGCTACGGAGATCGCTATCCTCAAACTGACGACTCTGAATCTACTCCAGCAAAGTAGATCTCGCACCAACACAAGCGATAACCCTTTCGGGGTCAGAAATATCCAAACGCACCATCGAGTTAGCTAAGGACTGAATGTCCAAAGCCAACGGCCGCTGAGCGACTGGAATGAAGGCTAAGCTACCCATACTCACTGTCTTCCGACTCAAGGCGTCCGCTACCACATTCGCCTTGCCCGGATGATAGAGAATAGAGATATCATAGTCTTTTAGCAACTCAATCCACCTACGCTGCCTCGAATTGAGATCCCTCTAAGTCATAATATGTTGAAGACTACGGTGATCTGTAAAAATCTCACAATGAACACCGTAGAGATAATGCCTCCAAATTCGTAATGCAAACACAACCGCTGCTAACTCTAAATCATGAGTGGGATAGTTATGCTCGTACAACTTCAGCTGCCTCGATGCATAAGTAATGACATGACCCCGCTGCATCAGAACACATCCCAAACCGATACCAGACGCATCACAATATACGGTGAAAACCTCACCCTTAACTGGAAGAGTCAACACAGGGGCAGAAGTAAGTCGATCCTTGAGCTTCAGAAAGCTAGCCTCGTAATCCTCAGACCATTGAAACGGAACCTCCTTCCTGGTTAGTGTGGTCATAGGAGATGCAATAGACGAGAAGCCCTCAACAAATCGCCTGTAGTACCCTGCCAACCCAACAAAACTGCGAACTTCAGTAGGTGACGTGGGCCTAGCCTAACCTCGAATAGCTTCGATCTTGGCTGGGTCTACCATGATACCGTGTCTGGATACAACATACCCCAAGAAGGCTACAGACTCAAGCCAGAACTCACACTTTGAGAACTTGGCATAAAGCCGATGATCTCTCAACGTGTGGAGCACAATCTTCAAATGTTGCTCATGCTCCTCATTACTCCTTGAATAAACCAAGATGTCATCAATAAACACAATCACAAAGGAGTCCAAGTATGTCCTGAATACACGATTCATCAAATCCATGAAAGTTGTTGGGGCATTAGTCAAGCCAAAAGGCATCACCAGGAACTCATAATGGTCGTACCGAGTCCTGAAGGCTGTCTTTGGGATGTCCTCAGCCCTAACTCTCAACTGATGGTATCCAGATCTCAAATCTATTTTTGAGAATACCGCTGCACCCTGAAGTTGATCAAACAAATCATCGATACGAGGCATAGGATACTTATTCTTCACAGTTACCTTATTCAACTGCCTGTAATCAATACACATGCGCATAGATCCATCCTTCTTCTTTACAAACAGAACTGGAGCGCCCCACGGAGACACACTCGGCCTGATAAAACCCTTTCCCAGAAGGTCCTGGAGCTGAGTACTCAACTCTTTCAATTCAACAGGAGCCATACGATAAGGAGCTATAGAAATAGGTCGGGTGCCCGGCTCAAGGTCAATAATGAACTCTATATCACGCTCAGGAGAAAGGCCAGGTAGGTCAGTCGGGAATACATCAGAAAACTCACGAACAACAGGAACGAAGTCAAGCGATGGACTCTCAATACTAGCATCCCAAACATAAGCAAGGAATGAATCACATCCCCTCGACATCAATCTACGAGCCCGAACATATGAAATAATCCCTGTCGGTGTGCGGCTAACAGAACCCTTCCACACCACCGGGGGTACGCCAGGCATGGCTAAGGTCATGGTCTTGGCAAAGCAATCCAAGACTACATGATGAAAAGACAACCAATCCATGCCCAGAATCACATCAAAGTCTACCGTGGCCAATACAATAAAACCAACCTGAGTCTCAAACTCCTGAATAGTCACCAGACATGATCTATATACCCGATCCACTACTAAGGAATCACCTACGGGGGTAGATACACGTAAGGGTACAGATAATAACTCAGAACATAAACCCAACCGTGGTGCATAATAAGTAGATACATAAGAAAATATGGATCCAGGATCAAATAATGCAGAAGATGGCTGATGGCATATGGAAATCGTACTTGTAATCACCGCATCCGAAGCCTCAGCCTCTGGCCTAGCCGGTACGGCAAACAACTAACGCTGGCTACCACTAGTCTGAGCACCAACCTGACCACCGATTCGACCTCCCTGTGCTCTACCTCGAGAAGCCTGGGGACCACCCCGAAGACCCTGTGCACCACCTCTGCCTGCTGGCGGTATAGATCTGATGGGCTATGCCGTCTGAGCTAAAGGCTCAATCGCCATGCGCTGAGTACACTCACGCGCAAAATGATCGATAACCCCACAAGTATAGCATGCTCCTGGCTCCCTATTCGGCCTAGAAGGTCCGGCTGATCCGGTATGACCCCCTCTAGTTGATGAACTGGACTGACCACGTCCCTGAGGCTGTCTAACAGAACCACTATAGGCGGGCTGACCTCTATCAGATATCTGCAAAGCTGACTGTACTGGCCTACTGGGCTGACCATGTGGCTGAAAAGATTGTTGTTGCTGTTGTGGGTACCTACCCTAAAACTGGAACCCACGACCTCTGAACTGCGAACCACTATGGCTCCCACTAAAACTACCCTGGATACGAGGTCTCTTATCGCTGCCCCCTTGGGCCTCGCGATCCATCTCCTCAATAGAGTATACATGCTCAATAATCTCTGCAAATGACTTCCCTGAAGTCACTAAACTCTGGGTAGCCCTGCGGAGTGGCAATCTCAGTCCCCTGACAAAACATCTAGCTCTCTCATACTCATCAGGCAAAATAGAAGTAGCATGCCTAGCAAGATCATGAAACCTCACCTCATACTCGGCGACAGATAATGAACCCTGAGTCAATCTGGAGAACTCATCCCTGAGTCGCTCACGCATAGTGTGAGGCATATACTTTCCCAAGAAGATCTCAAAGAACTGGGTCCAGGTAATCGGCCGAGATCCTGCTGGCCTGGAATCAAGATATCCCCTCCACCATCTCCTTGCTGCAGTATCAAACTGATATGCCATAAAATCAACACCACGAGACTGTACCAATCCCAAATTCCTCAGTCTATCCTCGCAGCTGGACAAGAACTCATATGCATCCTCACCCGGAGTACCAGCAAATCTCGATGGAGTCAACCTCAAGAAACGCCCCAACATCTTCTGCTCATCGACAGACATAACAGGCTTATTTATAATCGGCTGTGGAGCTACCGGCGCTGGCGGAATCTCAACTCTGGGTGCTGCAGCTGCAGGCTGCACCCCAATATCAACTCCCTGTACTGCTGGTTGGGCTCCCTCGGCTGACGGACCTCCAACTATCCCTAACAACTGAAGTAATGTACCTCGGAGCAAAGAAGCATCTATAAATCCAGGTGGAGCCTGGGCTGCTCCCTGGCCCACCGGCTGCTATGGAGGCGGAACATCTGGAGCTATAACGAGATTAGGTAACTGATCCCTAGCATGATCTCGGCCTGGGGCTGCTGTTCTGCCCTGCCCCCAACCTCTGGGTCGACCTCGACCCCTAACAGGAGCCCTCGTTGTAGGCTCGGGGTCCTGACCCTCGGCTCTCGCACCATGCGACCTAACCATCTACGTAAAGAGTAAACCAAATGAAAATTAGAAACCAAATGAAAATCAGAAACCAACATAGACTTAACGCACGGACATGAGTCAAGAAAATGAGAGACTCCCCTAAGAATGCCCCGTAGCCTCCCGAGGATAGGATACAGGCGTCCCCGCATCGATCCACAGGACTCTACTAAACATTGGCCCATGTACCGGCACTACCTATACAACCTAGGCTCTGATACCAAGCTGTCACGACCCAATATTTGAGTCATAATGGCGCCTATCGTAACCCACCAATAGGCAAGCCAAACCCTAGCCTAGAGCGACAAGCGGCGGGCTAACGGACGGAATCTCATAAAACAGAGAAGAAGTGGAAGTAACCATATTTATAAACATGCTATAATGCTACAGACAGAATCAGAATATGTATATATGCCAAGACTGAGAAGGAAGAGGACAGTATATAAAGTCAAGAACCCTTCCCAAGACCTGGTGAGGTCAGTACAGGAGTCATTACTAACATACCCAAAATTCAAGACAGAAACCAAATATGTATAACAGGTACAATAGTCTCGAGAGCAAAAGACTATACAGTAGAAGATGGAGTAGGATCTGCCTCGGACGTCAGTAAGCTCACCCTGCTCCGGAGTCAATACTGAGAAAAGAGTCACGTCAAAATCGTCGACTAGTGCCTAGATCTGCATCGTGGAAAAAGATGCAGAAGTGCAGTATGAGTACCAGGGAAACGGGTACTCAGTAGGCATCATCGGCCGACTGAGCTCAAAGTAATATAAGCAAGCTAAAATGCGAGGGTGCATGCTAAGTCCAGGGTATAAGTAATAAATACATAAGTAACTACTGAGGCGTATAGATATGCTCAGGAGATAAATAACTATGATACCAAATAATTAGTAAATAAATGCGTAAGTAAACACACAATTCAAACATAACCTATCTGGGGCCCCATAAACCCGATAGGCACACGAAAGAAAACAATAACCCAGTATGGCCCCCATAAACCAGCGGGACACACAAGAAAAGTAAATGCATAGTCACCAGTGTCTCGAAGCTGTATCAGTATCCAGTAACCACGGTACCCAGTACCAAAACTCTCCAATCATATCATAACCAGATGCCGGACTCGAACTGGAACTCATAATAATCAGTGGCCGGACTCGAACCGGAACTCATAGTGTACCACAATCCGGGGTCGGACTCGAATCGAAACACCCAATAGTCAATAACCAAAATCATCATACCTGAATCAGTAGCCGGACTCGAACCGAAACTCATCATAGCCAGTAACCAGAACAGAATCAAATGTCATATCATATCAGATAAACGGGAAACGCCCTAGTCCCAAGTAAACACTAGTATATAAGTACAGAAGCTAATTCCACAACATGCTACAAGTCAATCTCGGGGTCCCTCTAGGTTACTACCTACTATAAACAATATGTATATACAAGTCTAGGTATACATTATAAGTCATGAAAAGGCGGGCCAGTGCTCTAAGTCAAACTAGCCAACCCACGATCAAATACGATGCTATCAGGGACTAACAAGGCTAAACAGGCCAACCGGGTATAATTGGGGTGAATCAATCCCGTCACAATCCTAACAGGTCATATAGGGCTTAACTAAACCCAAAGATGTCAAAGTTCTGCCAGGTCGACAAGAAGGGTAACGGGGCCCGCTATCGGGTCCCGAAAACCAGGTTTGGTTATACTTGTCTAAGTCTGGGCTAAATCTGTCTAAGCCTGGACTAAGGTCCAACAATAACATTCCCAGACTAGAAACAACAACAACAATACTATCCGACCCCAAATAGGTCATCTGTGGTGTACCACGAGGATAACGGGCCTGAAATATATTCGAATAGCCCTATCCGGCCTAGAAGGCCTAAATCACAGCAAACCACCACCACCAAGTTTATAATACCAGCCCACAACACCAGCACAATAGCATACATATATTACACATAAGCTCAATCTAAGTGTAAAGGAAGGTAAACCTAGCCTACCTGGACGCCTGCCGCAAGCCTTTCAAGAAAACTAGCTAAATAGGAGTCTTTCCCTTTCGAGAGGCCTCTGACTGCTGCCAAGCTATCAAAATAATAAAATACATGTCAAAACATGACTATTGATACCCATATTGCATTAGTTCGGAAAATGCCCGAAAATCCCACGTGGGGACCGCTTGCGGAATCGCAAAACCGAAACCGTCACAGCGTCCCAAATCACTCTGTGACCAATAGTCACAACTAACACTCCTCAATTTGAGCTCAAAATATAGCTCAAACATTAATACCAACAGCAAAAACCACCAACAGTATCTAAAAATATACCGTAAAAATGACGAACTTACCGAAATAACGATAACCACGCATCCACAAACACTCTCCCACTCAATTCCAACCTCCACGCACAGTTTTATCTATGATTTGAGCTTTAAAAATGATCAACAGTGGTGTATGCAAATAAGAGTATTAGTGTTAAAACGTTTGTTTCAAGAAAGAAGACAAGGTATTTACTCTATGTCATACCTTTCCTTGTAGATTCCATATTCAAAAAGGAATATGCAGTAGCATATTGTGAATAGGTTCTATATGTTAGGCTAAGACCACCGCTTACAGCTTAAACATAAACACATAATAACACATTTCAATAACATATTTCAATAGTCATCAAATGACTTTTTCTATAAACCCACGTGTAAGTGTGGTGCCACCATCATATATCAATTCCTTTAACCATAAATTGTTGTCTTTGTCCCCTCCTACCACTCTTAATTATTTCATTACCTATTTACTCGGGTATTGCATAGATTTGTGGTAAAATAAATATAATATTTTGAATATACCATAATTAATAGAAAATTATTTCTAACGAAACCTCTATAAAATAAAAATATTATTTTAACATATTTAAATTCACTATTTCCGCTTAAATTATTAATAGGTTATAAAACTATTATAAAGTAGTATAAATATATCATAACTAAAGAATTTTATAAATATTATAAATATTTTCGAAAGGTAATTAACTATGTCATTTTACCAAATTCTAATTTAATTTAATATTTTACAACGTGCTCGGTCTAAATAATATTCTCAAACGAACTGCCCGGGAATCGAACTGTCAATCCCAGCAAGTCATAAATAACTTGGGGCTGTTATAGAAAAGCTCTAAACACCGAGAACGCACGAAAATGAGGAAAATAATCGGGAAGGTCATTACATTATGTATTGGATTTCGCTCACCCATGGTTGGAATTATTGATTGCCTCTATCTATAATTAGATTTGTTCATAATATAATGATCAAATTATATTTGGTCTTATTTCCACCTTTCCAGTCATTCTCGATACTATTTTCTTTTTTGATTTTTCATTATTTAAATAGTCTATCTCTGTCACTTGTAGTTATTTATGATCATTTAATGATTGATTGATAAATGATCCATTGATATTAATTTTATCCAATAAATGCTTAATACTTTATAGTTGTATATAACAAAAGTAGTGAGAATCGTATTTACTCTTTCTATTTCTAACTATCGGGGAGATATATTCATGTACTTTGATTGATCATTTCGACGATAAACTTTGAATATAATAGGAAGGATCCATAGACATAGTATAAAATAATAATTTAAAGAGAAACCAGTTGAAACTAATTAAAGGGGAAATGTACCTTGTTCGAGGATGAACTTTCGCGCAGCTTTTTATAAAAAGCATTTTTCTTCCGTACTAAGTCCAGCTCCTTCGTCGTTTCTTCAATTTCTAACCTCAATTTTCTTTCAACAGCAAGGCAACCGTGCATGGGGTTTTCAGACCTAACTTAGCCTCTGAAATTAGGGTTTCAGTCATTTTTACCTTTTTCTTATTACCAGTAATAGAATTAAGCATCTTTTTTATGTTGCGTGCTTTGAATAGGCGAATGGCATTATGAAATTCTTCAGTTTTGTTGGAATGAAAATATGGAGCTAACGGCCAATTCACATCACATCTTTTTTTTTGGTACTTACAAGCTGCACATTTATTGCTGACATTTGCATTATTCATCTTTTTCACACTAATCGGGAACTAACCCTAAATAACTATTTAAAAGAAAAGCTTCTCCCTTTTATTCATCTCTCTTTCTATGAAAATGGAGAAGATCATTATTGTTTAATCTAAGTTTAATGCAATGTCCAAAATATATATATATATATACAGGGGCGGACCCACATAGGTTCAGGTGGGTTCATATGAACCCACTTCGTCAAAAAATTACACTGTATATATATGTATATATAATCAGTTTTTGTGAAAAGGTACTGTTATATATTAAATTTGAACCCACTATGTACAAAAGCAGCGCCTAGCCTAGTGGTAAAGTGGGTTCAACTTATTCTCAATCCCAACATCACGGGTTCAAATCCCCCTGCAGCACTCTTTTATTTTGGACGTTTAATGTCCATTGTCCAGCAGGCTCTCTCCTTTAATTAGCCTAAAAAGTTGTTTTTTAATCTTTTTTATTATTATAATATAACTTCAAATATAAAAGGCTAAATATAATCTTTATTAAATAATAATCCCCAATCCCCCCCCCCCCTTTTTTTTTTAAAAAAATCAAAGGGTCAAATAGGCCAATTTATTATAATAAAAAAATTGTACAAATAATCCCCAATCCCCATTATTCTCCCTCAAATCCCAGAACCCTTTGAAAATTTCAAAAAAAAAATACGCCACTTGTATGGTGCCTTATGTGGAAAAAAGAATATCTAATATTGTTTTTGACGAAACGAGAGTATTATGAATAGGTTTCAAGAAATGAAAATTCGTAGAATAGAATTGCTATAATATGTTTTAGTTAATCAAACTTTATTTTGTTTGCTTCTTTGTGTTTTCACTTTTTATATATTGAACCCACTTGGTGAAAATTCTGGGTCCGCCACTGTATATATATATATATATATATATATGAAAATACCGATTCATCATTTTTATTACAAACTCAGATTACACAAGAGAAAATGGTTTGACATTTAATTAAATACTTAATATGCCTAGATTTTATTCTTTAAAAGCTAAGGATATTATTTAATAGACCTAGATTTTATTCTTTGCAAGTTAATGATATGTTTTAGTTTTTGGGTAGGAAATCCTTCAGGTTAGTATTATGTTCACATTTGATTAATTATGGTTAATAGGACATACATCATTATAGTTTAATCTAATTTTAATGCAGTTTCACAAAAACTCAATAAATTTGAGTGCGGGAGGGTTAAAGATGACCTACTAATCCTCACTCCTATTTGGTGGATTGAGAAAGAAAGTCCAGACAATTTAGAAAGAAAGTTTTTTTTGGTAATAAATGTGAAAATTACCATATACAAACAAGAAATACACCTAAAGTGCCCTACACACCTCGACCATCTTCCAAGAAGGGTATCTAGATAACGCAGCCTTTGGAAACAAAACACTAATTACAATAGAACTTGTACAAATGCTCTACTTCTGCTATACTTTCTAGAGTTCAAAAACAAACCTATCCTCTCCCTGATTTCAAATTGTATTTGTGTCAACTTGTGCTCTCTATTTACATGTTGTCTTCGAAAAAAATCTCCAATTTTTGGCCTCCCATGCTTTATAGTTCAAACTCCCAATTGCAGGACCTCCTTTTTAAGTTTTCTCCAGTGCTTCCTTTGGATCTTCTGAAAACTCTCTCATAAACTCCACCCAATTGGAATCGTTGACCCAACCAATTTATTATATCTGCCATTTACAAACAAGTGCATTGGGATCTCCAGTTCATCACACTCACATAGGCAGCAATAAGGATTATCATGGGATATACCAACTCTAATCATTCTATCCTTGGTTAGCAGTTTGCCCTGAATAGCTAGTCAAGTCATAATTCTTTTTTTTAGGCAGCACTACTGTGTTCCACACCAAGTCAGTTATATATCTCCAATTTCACTCTTGGTCCTACCATCTACATAAGCCCCTAAAACAGAGTACCTTCCAGACACATTTAATAAAAAGACACCAATGTTATACCAGTGTATTGTGTCCAATTTAATCTTATTCAATTTCCTTCAATACCAACTAAAATCTGTCGAAGGGAAGTGTCTTCTTATGTCTATGTCATTCCTCATATACACCCCATGAATCAATTTCACCCAAAACACATCTTTCTTGATAGCGACTAGCCAAATCAGCTTTCCCTCAGAAGCCAAATTCCACAATTTACAACTTCAAACATCCAATCCATCAAGCTTCTTTGGAAGGAATTCCTTCTCCCAAATGACCAAATTAGTCTTCCTCTTATCTTCTGAGGTACCCCACATATCATCCCTATATTTCTTATCCACAGATTGCAAGATATTTTGTGGTAAAATGAAAATAGCTCTCCAAAAATTATGTAGTGACAATACGATTAAGTTAATAATCTATAATCTGCCAGCGTATAAAAGATACCTTAAAAGAAACTGAGTTGATCTTCACTGTAATTCTTTTCAATAGTTGATGACAATCACGCTTATTCCACTTCTTAGGGGAAAATGGTAAGCCAATATACCTCATTGGAAACTCTCTTAGTGTGAAACCAGTCATATTCAAAACCTCTTGCTTTACATCAGCCTCCATACCTACAACATAAATATTTCAGACTTTTCCAAGTTGGTTGTCAATCCAATAACTTCAGAGAACTGTTTTAATTCTTCCATAACTCTCTTGATAGAGGCCACATTGCACTTACAAAAAATATGAGACCACCTGCAAATACAAGATGAGTTAGCTTTGACTGTTTACACGTTGAATGAAATAGAAAATTAGGGAGTTGTGCCATTTTTCCTAAAGTTCTTGAAAGATATTCCATCACCATAACAATCAATAAACAGAGGCAGATTCAGGGGGGTAAGTGGGGGTTCTCGAAAATCCAGTAACTTCGTACGGATCTTGTATTTATATTGAGAAATCTAGTAAATATATAAGAATTATATGTTGGGAACCCATTAAGGAAGTGTGATAGTGGTCCAGTGGCAGAGAAGGTGCCTGTTAAAGCTTTGTTGACCTTTTGGTGGTGGGTTCAAACCCCTTCTGTCACTATATTGGATTTTTGTTTTGCCTAAGAACCCACAAACTTTAAATCTTAAATCCGCCTCTGACAATAAAGGTGAGATTAGGTTCCTTGCATAATATCCTCCTCCCATCAAATTAACCATATCCCTGACCATTCATATTCACAGAATCCATAGCCACCCAACATTTCCTCTATGAACTCCCACCTCATTATATCATATGTCTTCCTTACATCTATCTTCATCATACATCTTGGTTAGATCTTCCTATTGTAGTGTCTAAGAAGGCCAAATTGGCACATCGTGGATGAGTGACCTCCCTTGGAAAAAGGCTGCCTATGTGTTGGAAATCCGAGATGGTAGGATCCCCTTCAATCTTTCAAAAAGCATCTTAGACATACACTTGTATAAAACATTACTAACATGAGATAGGTCTATATTGACCAGCATTAATGGGCTAAGGAATTTTAGAAATATGAGCTATTGAGTTGTTGCAATAATTTCCCATTGTCCAAAAATGTCAGCATTGCCTCTATGGCCTCTCCACCTACTACCTCCCAGGCGTCTTTATACAAAGTTAGACCATTAAAAAATTACTATTTTTCAATTGAAATTTTACGCTAAAAAAATGCTCAGTGGCTATTTCCATAAATATTTTGATTAAATCACTGAGAAAAGGAAAAAAATAGCATTTTCACGTGAAAAATTAGAAAACTTTCCAGTGTTTTAATGAGAATCCGTTTTCCATCATGCATTATTGTAACGACCCTCCTAGTCGTTTTGTGAATTTTTCCATTTTAGCTCTCCCCGTTGTTGGTATACGTGATTTATGACTTACAGGGATGGGAAGTACCGACTCTCGAGGAGTTCGAAAGTGATTTGAGTCATTAGTTGGGTTCTTGAGTTAAATAAATTTAAGCTTGATCACGGTCAACCTTCGGTCAAGACGACCCCGATTTGGTGTGTTAAAATTTCCAATAGACTCGGAACGTATATTTTAGTCAATTTACATATTGATTTAATTTCTACGGGGTTTCAAATAAATTTCGAGGATTTATTAGAAGTCCCGGGTATTTTAGATAATTAGTTTAATTAGTGGTTTAATGGGTCAAAACCATAATATATTTACTTATGTGGCCAATACAAGAATAAATTTAAATGGGAAGGGTTTACCATATATAATAATAATAACATCGTATAATTAGGGGAAGGAGAGGGGTACGACGGTTAGCAGTAAGATTTTTCTTCACTCGCGGCTTTGAAGGAATTCTCGCCAACTTCAATTCAGGTAGACACTTTGTTGTGAAGTTAATTCTTAATGGTTTATTCTATACTGATACGGAGGGGCAGTGGTACACATGGGGTTAGTTTAGGCTGCATAGAAATTGGTAGGATTAAAGAATGATTTGTTTTTTTTACCTAAAAATTACAAGGATGAATGCTGTTGATTAATAGATTTTGTCCTATTTAATGCTATGGGGAACGTGTGATACAGTAGCCAATTGTGGAGTTAAAGTATTCTTGGTTATTCTATTTAGAGTTAGGTGGAGTTATTAATAGGTAATATAGGTGTAACGTAATGCTATTATTAGCAGTAGCTATATGTCGTTGGTGATTGAAACTATTATTGTTATTTTTGGCGGTAATGTTGGTAACAGTGGGTGATTCTATGATCATATTGAGGATAGAAAATTAAAATAGATTGAGAAATTGAAGTTTAAGCTTAGAGTTTGACAATTACAAGTTACTGTTTCGATGGTTTCTTTAGGATTTTGAATTGAATTTTCATTCTGGGATATGATATTGGCATATTAGACACGTGACATTCTCTATTTATGTTCGAATGGTGATATTGAGATGTGTTTGGTGTAGATGATTAAGAGTTAGTTCTATGGTTGAAATTTATGGAAATTGAGATTTGACTATGTTTTCGAACCGAAATAAATATAGCAATATGGGAGTCATTAGATTCGTATTCTTATGGGGATTATGTATTGGAATAGATTTTGAACGTTTCGAAACTTTGAGGAAGGTCAAGGCACTTGCTGACTAGCTACATTCGGATTCTTCGGTTGAGGTAGGTTACGGTTTAATTGGAGTTTAGACTCGATTTAATTATGTGTATGCTCCTAAATTGGATGTTGGTGGATTGGTCTTCGGACTCACTTGAATTTGATGATATTTGAATTGTTGACACTTGTATGAATAACTATTGAGAGTTGAACTTGATTGAATTGCCTTATGATTATAAGTGTACTTGAAAATTTAGTATGTCGAGTTGTATCCTGAGAGATAGTGTGAATTTGATAAAATATACATAATATGGTTATGGAGGATCGGGTACCACGCCGGTACGGATATGAATATTGATATTACTTATTTATGGAGGATCGGGTGCCACGCCGGTACGGTACATGGACTTAGATTGTCCCCTGCAGGTCATGACTAGTTGGGCAGAAATAAGTCCCTTAGCATGTGTGTACAGACTAATGTTGATAATGAGAGGTTGTGTAGTTTAATAAGATGATAACGAGCTAATGGTGTTCTAATTGTGAGGTTGAGAAGGACATATTTGTTACCTATGGTATTATTGTTGATTTCGTGGTTGTTTACGGTTTGGTTAATATTGTTGATGGCTACGTGGATTGTTTGTAAGCATTGCTTGGTCCGTCATTAATGTATTTACTGATTTATTGAATACTTGCTATGTGTTGATGCCCATCTACTTGTTATTTGATTTATGTTGTATACATGTTATTAAATTGAGTTGGCCTATGATACCTACCAGTACATAGTGGCTTGTACTGATACTACCCTGTACTCTTCTTTTGTTGAGTGCAGAAAGTGTTCCAGAGGCTCAAACAAGACCTCATCTCTAGCGTTTGATAGCCGATCTCGATCCAAGGGTGAGCACTCCATCTCCAGGCTGCCATGGATCATCCCATTAGTTCTTGTCCTTCTTTCGGGCAATGGACACTTTATATCTTTCTTTATTTTTGGATATTTTTTTTAGACATGGTTTTTGTTCTAGAAGTTCTTGTACGATGACTTTCGGATCTTGGGGATTTTAATAAGTATTTCGTCCGATTTCCGCATAACTAATGATTAGTTTGAATTATTATTATTTAGTTGGTTTTTATGATAACCTCATCTTAATATTAACTAAATGATTGGGTAATGGTCTGGGTTAGATGGTTCTCCCACCGAAGTATTAGAGTGGGTGCCACTCATGGCCATTTGGGTCGTGACAAAGTTGGTATCAGAGCCCTAGGTTCGTCGATCTTGTCGTACAAGAACATGTCTAGTAGAGTCTTGCGGAACGGTACGGAGACGTCTGTACTTTTCTTCTAGAGGCTACAGGACACTAGGAAAATTCAAATTTTTCTTTCTTTCGTGTTATTACTTGATTTCAATTGGTATCTGGTGATACAAATTGGTATCTGACTTCTTCCATTCTTATTCTCGTAGATGGTGAGAACACGAAGAAATGGAGCAAGAGCAGGGGTACCCGAACCAGCTGTTGGGGCTGTAGTTCGTGGTAGAGGACAGGTGAGGGGAGGACTAGGTAGAGGAAGGAGAGCATCGCCCGTCAGGGGCAGGCCTCGAGCCACAGGACCGGCGCGGGAGAGGTTAGTATCTCCTCCTCCACATGAGGATATGCCTGAGATGGAGGAGGAGGGAGCGATACCGGTGCAGGATGATGGGATTCCGATTCATGATGGGGCAGAACCAGCCCAGAGAGGTACAACTCCGATTCAGATGTCTTCCGAAGTGATTCAGCAAGTTCTGAGCTTCTTGAGTGGGTTAGCAGGAAACGGGACTATGCCAGCAGTACCCGGGGTTCAGCGTTCGGGGTTGCAGCATGCTACTGCTGTAGCTCCTCAGATGGAACAGATGTCAGGATCAGGTGCTTCTCCGAGACAGGTAGTAGGTCCGGTGATGACTGGAGATGAGCATGACTTATTTTGTAAGTTTATCAAGATGAAGCCTCCTGTTTTTCGTGGCACCGAGTCTGAGGATGCCTATGAGTTCATTATTGATTGTCATGAGAGAGTTCACAAGATGGGGGTGGTTGAGATGTATGGTGTGGAACTGGTCACTTTTCAGTTTCAGGGAGATGCCAAGATGTGGTGGAGAGCTTATGTTGAGTGTAGGGCTGTAGGTTCGCCTCCATTGACTTGGACTCAGTTTTATTCAGTTTTTCTAGAGAAGTATATACCTCGTACCTTGAGGGACAGAAAAAGGGATGAGTTCACTAATCTTGAGCAGGGAAGTTTGTCAGTTGCGGCCTATGAGGCCAAATTCCATTCATTGTCTCGGTATTCATCTCAGCTGCTGCAAACTGAGGAGGAGAGGATCCGTCTCTTTGTGAAGGGTTTGAACACAGGTCTCCAGATTTCTGCTCTTCAGATGGCATCTTCAGGTAAGTCTTTTCAGGAGATGGTTGATTTTGTTAAAAAGGTGGAGGGTGTAAAGCAAGAGGGTTATGCCAAGACAGCAGGAAAGAAGGCTCGCAAAGGGGGCAGTTTCAGTGGTTCTTATTCTAGGGGTCAGAGTTTGCGGGGATACCCTGCCTACCCTATTCAGTCAGCGATGCCAGTATCTGTTGGGGGTCCAGTAGGGGCTAGCCAGCCGTCTTCAAACTTTGGTGGTTACCTCACTTCATCTTCTTCAGCTCAGCGACCCACCTTAGATCGTACATGTTATGAGTGTGGTGGGGTTGGCCACATTCGAAAGTATTGTCCTAATCTCAGACAGTATGGTCAGTCTGGCCAGCAGCAGACTCCCCGAACTCCAGCTCCAGCTCCAGCTCCAGCAGGTAGGGGAGGTGGTGGTAATGGAAGAGGTCATCCACAGGGTGGGCGTGGTGGTCACCAAACAGGTAGGGGTGGTAACCAACCCCATCGAGGTGGTTCTCAGCTCAGCAGAGGTGATGCTCAGACTGGTGATAGGGCCCATTTCTATGTTTTTCCAGGCAAGCCCGAGGCAGAGGCATCAGATGCTGTTATTACAGGTACTATTCTTGTCTGTGACCGGATGGCTACTGTATTATTTGACCCTGGTTCTACTTTCTCATATGTATCTGTTAGTTTTGCTGTGGGGTTGAACGTGGTGTGTGATCTACTTGACTTTCCTGTTCATGTGTCTACCCCTGTTGGTGATTCTGTTGTTGTTGATAGGGTTTATCGGTCTTGTTCTGTTATGTTTATGGGGTACCAAACTTGGGCAGATTTGGTGATTCTAGACATGGTAGATTTTGACATAATTCTGGGGATGAGTTGGTTGTCTCCATATCATGCTATATTAGACTGTCATGCTAAGACAGTGACTGTGGCTGTACCGGGGATGAATAGGCTTGAGTGGGAGGGTGATTATAGTCCTGCTCCAATGAAACTTATTTCCTTTATTCGTGCTAAGAGGTTGATTGGGAGGGGGTGTTTGGCCTTCCTAGCACACCTTCGAGATACTACTACAGAGGTCCCATCTATTGAGTCAGTTCCTGTAGTGTGTGAGTTCATGGAGGTGTTTCCTGCAGATTTGCCTGGCATGCCACCAGACCGTGACATTGATTTCTGTATTGATCTAGAGCCGGGAACTCGTCCTATTTCTATTCCGCCCTAAAGGATGGCTCCGGCTGAGTTGAGGGAGCTAAAGGTTCAGTTGCAGGATTTGTTGGGTAAGGGATTTATCCATTCGAGTGCCTCTCCATGGGGTGCTCCTGTCTTGTTCGTAAAGAAGAAAGATGGTAGCCTTCGTATGTGTATAGACTATAGGCAGTTGAACAAGGTAACAATTCGTAACCAGTATCCTTTACCTCGTATAGATGATTTATTTGACCAGTTGCAGGGTGCATCCATCTTTTCTAAGATTGATTTGAGGTCTGGATATCATCAACTTAAGATTCGCGCTGACGATATTCCTAAGATCGCATTTCGGACCAGGTATGGGCACTATGAGTTTCTTGTGATGTCTTTTGGACTGACTAATGCCCCGGCTGCTTTTATGAGTTTGATGAATGGGATATTTAAACCCTACTTAGATTCTTTTGTGATTGTCTTTATTGATGATATTCTGGTTTATTCTAAGAGTAAGGAGGAACATGAGGATCACTTAAGAACTGTTCTGGGCTTATTAAATGAGAAAAAGCTTTATGCGAAGTTTTCTAAGTGTGAATTTTGGTTGGTTTCTGTTTCCTTTCTGGGGCATGTGGTTTCGAAGGAAGGGGTGATGGTTGACCCACAGAAGATTGAAGCGGTTAAGAATTGGGCTAGGCCCACTTCGGTGACAGAAGTTCGTAGCTTTGTGGGGTTAGCCAGTTATTACTGGAGGTTTGTGAAAGGATTTGCTTCCATTGCTACTCATATGACACGGTTAACTCAGAAGGAGGTACCTTTTGTTTGGTCTGATGAGTGTGAGGAGAGCTTTCAAAAACTCAAGACCTTGTTGACTACTGCTCCTATTCTTGCCTTGCCTGTAGAGGGTAAGGATTTTATTATTTATTGTGATGCCTCACGTTCTGGTTTAGGTGCTGTTTTGATGCAGGAAAGGAACGTGATTGCTTATGCTTCGAGGCAGTTGAAGCCTAATGAGAGGAATTATCCAACTCATGACTTGGAGTTGGCAGTTGTGGTTTTTGCTCTTAAGATATGGAGGCATTACTTGTATGGGGTTCGTTGTGAAGTGTTCACTGATCATCGCAGTTTACAGCATGTGTTCACGCAGAGGGATTTGAATTTGAGACAGCGTAGATGGATGGAGTTGCTGAAAGATTATGACATCACCATTCTATACCATCCAGGAAAGGCTAATGTGGTAGCCGATGCATTGAGCAGAAAGTCAGCGAGTATGGGGAGCTTGTCTTATTTGAATGCTACCAGGCGCCCGTTGGCTAGAGAGATTCAGACTCTAACTAACAAATTCATACGACTTGAGGTTTCTGAAAGAGGAGGATTACTAGCTAGTGTAGAGGCAAGGTCTACATTTCTTGATCAAATAAAGGCTAAACAATTCGAGGATGCTAAGTTGAGAAAAATTCGTGATAAGGTTTTGCAGGGTGAGGCCAAGAAGGCCGTTCTTGATGGTGAGGGTGTATTGCGGATTAAGAGGCGAGTTTGTGTGCCCCGTGTTGATGATCTAATTCATACTATTCTAGCTGAGGCTCATTGTTCGAAGTACTCTATACATCCTGGTGTAACCAAGATGTATCGTGATTTGAGGCAGCATTACTGGTGGGGTCGGATGAAGCGAGACATAGTTGATTTTGTTGCTAAATGCCAGAGTTGCCAGCAGATAAAGTACGAGCATCAGAAGCCTGGTGGTACTCTTCAGAGGATGCCCATTCCTGAATGGAAATGGGAGAGGATAGCTATGGATTTCGTTGTTGGTCTTCCCAAGACTTTGGGGAAGTATGATTCTATATGGGTTGTTGTGGATAGGCTGACTAAGTCTGCATATTTTATTCTAGTTCAGGTGACTTACAATGCAGCAAAGTTAGCCAAGATTTATCTTAAGGAGATTGTTCGGTTGCACGGGATCCCGATTTCTATTATCTCAGATAGGGGAACTCAATTTACCTCTAACTTTTGGGAGAAGTTGCATGAGGAGCTGGGAACTAGGTTGGACCTTAGTACAGCTTTTCACCCTCAGACTGATGGGCAGTCCGAGCGAATAATTCAGGTATTGGAGGACATACTTCGTGCGTGTGTGATGGATTTTGGAGGTCATTGGGATCAGTTCACACCATTGGCTGAGTTTGCATATAATAACAGTTATCATTTGAGTATCGACATGGCGCCATTTGAGGCTTTATATGGGAGGAGGTGTAGATCTCCTATTGGATAGTTTGATGCCTTTGAGGTGAGACCGTGGGGTACTGATCTGTTGAGAGACTCATTTGAGAAGGTTAGGTTCATCCAGGATAAACTTATAGCGGCTCAAAGCAGGCAAAAGGAGTATGCGGATCGAAAAGTAAGAGATATGCACTTTATGGAGGGTGAGCAAGTGTTGCTCAAGGTTTCACCCATGAAGGGTGTCATGCGTTTTGGGAAGCGAGGTAAGCTTTGTCCTAGATATATTGGGCCGTTTGAGATTCTTCAACGCGTGGGGGCGGTGGCCTATAGGTTGGCATTACCTCCGAGTTTGTCGGGAGTGCATCCCATATTTCATGTATCTATGTTGAAAAAGTTTCATGGTGATGGTAACTACATAATTCGTTGGGATTCGGTTTTGTTAGATGAAAACCTCTCTTATGAAGAGGAACCTGTTGCTATTCTTGATAGGGATGTCCGTAAGTTGAGGACTAAGGAGATTGCGTCTGTGAAGGTCCAGTGGAAGAATCGCCCTGTTGAGGAGGCCACTTGGGAGACCAAAGCAGACATGCGTAGCAAGTATCCACATCTTTTTGTTGATTCAGGTAATTCCTTATTTTTCCTTCTTGCTTCTTGTTTGCCCGTTCAGGGACGAACGGATGTTTAATTGGTATCTGATGTAACGACCCTCCTAGTCGTTTTGTGAATTTTCCCATTTTAGCTCTCCCCGTTGTTGGTATACGTGATTTATGACTTACAGGGATGGGAAGTACCGACTCTCGAGGAGTTCGAAAGTGATTTGAGTCATTAGTTGGGTTCTTGAGTTAAATAAATTTAAGCTTGATCACGGTCAACCTTCGGTCAAGACGACCCCGATTTGGTGTGTTAAAATTTCCAATAGACTCGGAACGTATATTTTAGTCAATTTACATATTGATTTAATTTCTACGGGGTTTCAAATAAATTTCGAGGATTTATTAGAAGTCCCGGGTATTTTAGATAATTAGTTTAATTAGTGGTTTAATGGGTCAAAACCATAATATATTTACTTATGTGGCCAATACAAGAATAAATTTAAATGGGAAGGGTTTACCATATATAATAATAATAACATCGTATAATTAGGGGAAGGAGAGGGGTACGACGGTTAGCAGTAAGATTTTTCTTCACTCGCGGCTTTGAAGGAATTCTCGCCAACTTCAATTCAGGTAGACACTTTGTTGTGAAGTTAATTCTTAATGGTTTATTCTATACTGATACGGAGGGGCAGTGGTACACATGGGGTTAGTTTAGGCTGCATAGAAATTGGTAGGATTAAAGAATGATTTGTTTTTTTTACCTAAAAATTACAAGGATGAATGCTGTTGATTAATAGATTTTGTCCTATTTAATGCTATGGGGAACGTGTGATACAGTAGCCAATTGTGGAGTTAAAGTATTCTTGGTTATTCTATTTAGAGTTAGGTGGAGTTATTAATAGGTAATATAGGTGTAACGTAATGCTATTATTAGCAGTAGCTATATGTCGTTGGTGATTGAAACTATTATTGTTATTTTTGGCGGTAATGTTGGTAACAGTGGGTGATTCTATGATCATATTGAGGATAGAAAATTAAAATAGATTGAGAAATTGAAGTTTAAGCTTAGAGTTTGACAATTACAAGTTACTGTTTCGATGGTTTCTTTAGGATTTTGAATTGAATTTTCATTCTGGGATATGATATTGGCATATTAGACACGTGACATTCTCTATTTATGTTCGAATGGTGATATTGAGATGTGTTTGGTGTAGATGATTAAGAGTTAGTTCTATGGTTGAAATTTATGGAAATTGAGATTTGACTATGTTTTCGAACCGAAATAAATATAGCAATATGGGAGTCATTAGATTCGTATTCTTATGGGGATTATGTATTGGAATAGATTTTGAACGTTTCGAAACTTTGAGGAAGGTCAAGGCACTTGCTGACTAGCTACATTCGGATTCTTCGGTTGAGGTAGGTTACGGTTTAATTGGAGTTTAGACTCGATTTAATTATGTGTATGCTCCTAAATTGGATGTTGGTGGATTGGTCTTCGGACTCACTTGAATTTGATGATATTTGAATTGTTGACACTTGTATGAATAACTATTGAGAGTTGAACTTGATTGAATTGCCTTATGATTATAAGTGTACTTGAAAATTTAGTATGTCGAGTTGTATCCTGAGAGATAGTGTGAATTTGATAAAATATACATAATATGGTTATGGAGGATCGGGTACCACGCCGGTACGGATATGAATATTGATATTACTTATTTATGGAGGATCGGGTGCCACGCCGGTACGGTACATGGACTTAGATTGTCCCCTGCAGGTCATGACTAGTTGGGCAGAAATAAGTCCCTTAGCATGTGTGTACAGACTAATGTTGATAATGAGAGGTTGTGTAGTTTAATAAGATGATAACGAGCTAATGGTGTTCTAATTGTGAGGTTGAGAAGGACATATTTGTTACCTATGGTATTATTGTTGATTTCGTGGTTGTTTACGGTTTGGTTAATATTGTTGATGGCTACGTGGATTGTTTGTAAGCATTGCTTGGTCCGTCATTAATGTATTTACTGATTTATTGAATACTTGCTATGTGTTGATGCCCATCTACTTGTTATTTGATTTATGTTGTATACATGTTATTAAATTGAGTTGGCCTATGATACCTACCAGTACATAGTGGCTTGTACTGATACTACCCTGTACTCTTCTTTTGTTGAGTGCAGAAAGTGTTCCAGAGGCTCAAACAAGACCTCATCTCTAGCGTTTGATAGCCGATCTCGATCCAAGGGTGAGCACTCCATCTCCAGGCTGCCATGGATCATCCCATTAGTTCTTGTCCTTCTTTCGGGCAATGGACACTTTATATCTTTCTTTATTTTTGGATATTTTTTTTAGACATGGTTTTTGTTCTAGAAGTTCTTGTACGATGACTTTCGGATCTTGGGGATTTTAATAAGTATTTCGTCCGATTTCCGCATAACTAATGATTAGTTTGAATTATTATTATTTAGTTGGTTTTTATGATAACCTCATCTTAATATTAACTAAATGATTGGGTAATGGTCTGGGTTAGATGGTTCTCCCACCGAAGTATTAGAGTGGGTGCCACTCATGGCCATTTGGGTCGTGACAAAGTTGGTATCAGAGCCCTAGGTTCGTCGATCTTGTCGTACAAGAACATGTCTAGTAGAGTCTTGCGGAACGGTACGGAGACGTCTGTACTTTTCTTCTAGAGGCTACAGGACACTAGGAAAATTCAAATTTTTCTTTCTTTCGTGTTATTACTTGATTTCAATTGGTATCTGGTGATACAAATTGGTATCTGACTTCTTCCATTCTTATTCTCGTAGATGGTGAGAACACGAAGAAATGGAGCAAGAGCAGGGGTACCCGAACCAGCTGTTGGGGCTGTAGTTCGTGGTAGAGGACAGGTGAGGGGAGGACTAGGTAGAGGAAGGAGAGCATCGCCCGTCAGGGGCAGGCCTCGAGCCACAGGACCGGCTCGGGAGAGGTTAGTATCTCCTCCTCCACATGAGGATATGCCTGAGATGGAGGAGGAGGGAGCGATACCGGTGCAGGATGATGGGATTCCGATTCATGATGGGGCAGAACCAGCCCAGAGAGGTACAACTCCGATTCAGATGTCTTCCGAAGTGATTCAGCAAGTTCTGAGCTTCTTGAGTGGGTTAGCAGGAAACGGGACTATGCCAGCAGTACCCGGGGTTCAGCGTTCGGGGTTGCAGCATGCTACTGCTGTAGCTCCTCAGATGGAACAGATGTCAGGATCAGGTGCTTCTCCGAGACAGGTAGTAGGTCCGGTGATGACTGGAGATGAGCATGACTTATTTTGTAAGTTTATCAAGATGAAGCCTCCTGTTTTTCGTGGCACCGAGTCTGAGGATGCCTATGAGTTCATTATTGATTGTCATGAGAGAGTTCACAAGATGGGGGTGGTTGAGATGTATGGTGTGGAACTGGTCACTTTTCAGTTTCAGGGAGATGCCAAGATGTGGTGGAGAGCTTATGTTGAGTGTAGGGCTGTAGGTTCGCCTCCATTGACTTGGACTCAGTTTTATTCAGTTTTTCTAGAGAAGTATATACCTCGTACCTTGAGGGACAGAAAAAGGGATGAGTTCACTAATCTTGAGCAGGGAAGTTTGTCAGTTGCGGCCTATGAGGCCAAATTCCATTCATTGTCTCGGTATTCATCTCAGCTGCTGCAAACTGAGGAGGAGAGGATCCGTCTCTTTGTGAAGGGTTTGAACACAGGTCTCCAGATTTCTTCTCTTCAGATGGCATCTTCAGGTAAGTCTTTTCAGGAGATGGTTGATTTTGTTAAAAAGGTGGAGGGTGTAAAGCAAGAGGGTTATGCCAAGACAGCAGGAAAGAAGGCTCGCAAAGGGGGCAGTTTCAGTGGTTCTTATTCTAGGGGTCAGAGTTTGCGGGGATACCCTGCCTACCCTATTCAGTCAGCGATGCCAGTATCTGTTGGGGGTCCAGTAGGGGCTAGCCAGCCGTCTTCAAACTTTGGTGGTTACCTCACTTCATCTTCTTCAGCTCAGCGACCCACCTTAGATCGTACATGTTATGAGTGTGGTGGGGTTGGCCACATTCGAAAGTATTGTCCTAATCTCAGACAGTATGGTCAGTCTGGCCAGCAGCAGACTCCCCGAACTCCAGCTCCAGCTCCAGCTCCAGCAGGTAGGGGAGGTGGTGGTAATGGAAGAGGTCATCCACAGGGTGGGCGTGGTGGTCACCAAACAGGTAGGGGTGGTAACCAACCCCATCGAGGTGGTTCTCAGCTCAGCAGAGGTGATGCTCAGACTGGTGATAGGGCCCATTTCTATGTTTTTCCAGGCAAGCCCGAGGCAGAGGCATCAGATGCTGTTATTACAGGTACTATTCTTGTCTGTGACCGGATGGCTACTGTATTATTTGACCCTGGTTCTACTTTCTCATATGTATCTGTTAGTTTTGCTGTGGGGTTGAACGTGGTGTGTGATCTACTTGACTTTTCTGTTCATGTGTCTACCCCTGTTGGTGATTCTGTTGTTGTTGATAGGGTTTATCGGTCTTGTTCTGTTATGTTTATGGGGTACCAAACTTGGGCAGATTTGGTGATTCTAGACATGGTAGATTTTGACATAATTCTGGGGATGAGTTGGTTGTCTCCATATCATGCTATATTAGACTGTCATGCTAAGACAGTGACTGTGGCTGTACCGGGGATGAATAGGCTTGAGTGGGAGGGTGATTATAGTCCTGCTCCAATGAAACTTATTTCCTTTATTCGTGCTAAGAGGTTGATTGGGAGGGGGTGTTTGGCCTTCCTAGCACACCTTCGAGATACTACTACAGAGGTCCCATCTATTGAGTCAGTTCCTGTAGTGTGTGAGTTCATGGAGGTGTTTCCTGCAGATTTGCCTGGCATGCCACCAGACCGTGACATTGATTTCTGTATTGATCTAGAGCCGGGAACTCGTCCTATTTCTATTCCGCCCTAAAGGATGGCTCCGGCTGAGTTGAGGGAGCTAAAGGTTCAGTTGCAGGATTTGTTGGGTAAGGGATTTATCCATTCGAGTGCCTCTCCATGGGGTGCTCCTGTCTTGTTCGTAAAGAAGAAAGATGGTAGCCTTCGTATGTGTATAGACTATAGGCAGTTGAACAAGGTAACAATTCGTAACCAGTATCCTTTACCTCGTATAGATGATTTATTTGACCAGTTGCAGGGTGCATCCATCTTTTCTAAGATTGATTTGAGGTCTGGATATCATCAACTTAAGATTCGCGCTGACGATATTCCTAAGATCGCATTTCGGACCAGGTATGGGCACTATGAGTTTCTTGTGATGTCTTTTGGACTGACTAATGCCCCGGCTGCTTTTATGAGTTTGATGAATGGGATATTTAAACCCTACTTAGATTCTTTTGTGATTGTCTTTATTGATGATATTCTGGTTTATTCTAAGAGTAAGGAGGAACATGAGGATCACTTAAGAACTGTTCTGGGCTTATTAAATGAGAAGAAGCTTTATGCGAAGTTTTCTAAGTGTGAATTTTGGTTGGTTTCTGTTTCCTTTCTGGGGCATGTGGTTTCGAAGGAAGGGGTGATGGTTGACCCACAGAAGATTGAAGCGGTTAAGAATTGGGCTAGGCCCACTTCGGTAACAGAAGTTCGTAGCTTTGTGGGGTTAGCCAGTTATTACTGGAGGTTTGTGAAAGGATTTGCTTCCATTGCTACTCATATGACACGGTTAACTCAGAAGGAGGTACCTTTTGTTTGGTCTGATGAGTGTGAGGAGAGCTTTCAAAAACTCAAGACCTTGTTGACTACTGCTCCTATTCTTGCCTTGCCTGTAGAGGGTAAGGATTTTATTATTTATTGTGATGCCTCACGTTCTGGTTTAGGTGCTGTTTTGATGCAGGAAAGGAACGTGATTGCTTATGCTTCGAGGCAGTTGAAGCCTAATGAGAGGAATTATCCAACTCATGACTTGGAGTTGGCAGTTGTGGTTTTTGCTCTTAAGATATGGAGGCATTACTTGTATGGGGTTCGTTGTGAAGTGTTCACTGATCATCGCAGTTTACAGCATGTGTTCACGCAGAGGGATTTGAATTTGAGACAGCGTAGATGGATGGAGTTGCTGAAAGATTATGACATCACCATTCTATACCATCCAGGAAAGGCTAATGTGGTAGCCGATGCATTGAGCAGAAAGTCAGCGAGTATGGGGAGCTTGTCTTATTTGAATGCTACCAGGCGCCCGTTGGCTAGAGAGATTCAGACTCTAACTAACAAATTCATACGACTTGAGGTTTCTGAAAGAGGAGGATTACTAGCTAGTGTAGAGGCAAGGTCTACATTTCTTGATCAAATAAAGGCTAAACAATTCGAGGATGCTAAGTTGAGAAAAATTCGTGATAAGGTTTTGCAGGGTGAGGCCAAGAAGGCCGTTCTTGATGGTGAGGGTGTATTGCGGATTAAGAGGCGAGTTTGTGTGCCCCGTGTTGATGATCTAATTCATACTATTCTAGCTGAGGCTCATTGTTCGAAGTACTCTATACATCCTGGTGTAACCAAGATGTATCGTGATTTGAGGCAGCATTACTGGTGGGGTCGGATGAAGCGAGACATAGTTGATTTTGTTGCTAAATGCCAGAGTTGCCAGCAGATAAAGTACGAGCATCAGAAGCCTGGTGGTACTCTTCAGAGGATGCCCATTCCTGAATGGAAATGGGAGAGGATAGCTATGGATTTCGTTGTTGGTCTTCCCAAGACTTTGGGGAAGTATGATTCTATATGGGTTGTTGTGGATAGGCTGACTAAGTCTGCATATTTTATTCTAGTTCAGGTGACTTACAATGCAGCAAAGTTAGCCAAGATTTATCTTAAGGAGATTGTTCGGTTGCACGGGATCCCGATTTCTATTATCTCAGATAGGGGAACTCAATTTACCTCTAACTTTTGGGAGAAGTTGCATGAGGAGCTGGGAACTAGGTTGGACCTTAGTACAGCTTTTCACCCTCAGACTGATGGGCAGTCCGAGCGAATAATTCAGGTATTGGAGGACATACTTCGTGCGTGTGTGATGGATTTTGGAGGTCATTGGGATCAGTTCACACCATTGGCTGAGTTTGCATATAATAACAGTTATCATTTGAGTATCGACATGGCGCCATTTGAGGCTTTATATGGGAGGAGGTGTAGATCTCCTATTGGATAGTTTGATGCCTTTGAGGTGAGACCGTGGGGTACTGATCTGTTGAGAGACTCATTTGAGAAGGTTAGGTTCATCCAGGATAAACTTATAGCGGCTCAAAGCAGGCAAAAGGAGTATGCGGATCGAAAAGTAAGAGATATGCACTTTATGGAGGGTGAGCAAGTGTTGCTCAAGGTTTCACCCATGAAGGGTGTCATGCGTTTTGGGAAGCGAGGTAAGCTTTGTCCTAGATATATTGGGCCGTTTGAGATTCTTCAACGCGTGGGGGCGGTGGCCTATAGGTTGGCATTACCTCCGAGTTTGTCGGGAGTGCATCCCATATTTCATGTATTTATGTTGAAAAAGTTTCATGGTGATGGTAACTACATAATTCGTTGGGATTCGGTTTTGTTAGATGAAAACCTCTCTTATGAAGAGGAACCTGTTGCTATTCTTGATAGGGATGTCCGTAAGTTGAGGACTAAGGAGATTGCGTCTGTGAAGGTCCAGTGGAAGAATCGCCCTGTTGAGGAGGCCACTTGGGAGACCAAAGCAGACATGCGTAGCAAGTATCCACATCTTTTTGTTGATTCAGGTAATTCCTTATTTTTCCTTCTTGCTTCTTGTTTGCCCGTTCAGGGACGAACGGATGTTTAATTGGTATCTGATGTAACGACCCTCCTAGTCGTTTTGTGAATTTTCCCATTTTAGCTCTCCCCGTTGTTGGTATACGTGATTTATGACTTACAGGGATGGGAAGTACCGACTCTCGAGGAGTTCGAAAGTGATTTGAGTCATTAGTTGGGTTCTTGAGTTAAATAAATTTAAGCTTGATCACGGTCAACCTTCGGTCAAGACGACCCCGATTTGGTGTGTTAAAATTTCCAATAGACTCGGAACGTATATTTTAGTCAATTTACATATTGATTTAATTTCTACGGGGTTTCAAATAAATTTCGAGGATTTATTAGAAGTCCCGGGTATTTTAGATAATTAGTTTAATTAGTGGTTTAATGGGTCAAAACCATAATATATTTACTTATGTGGCCAATACAAGAATAAATTTAAATGGGAAGGGTTTACCATATATAATAATAATAACATCGTATAATTAGGGGAAGGAGAGGGGTACGACGGTTAGCAGTAAGATTTTTCTTCACTCGCGGCTTTGAAGGAATTCTCGCCAACTTCAATTCAGGTAGACACTTTGTTGTGAAGTTAATTCTTAATGGTTTATTCTATACTGATACGGAGGGGCAGTGGTACACATGGGGTTAGTTTAGGCTGCATAGAAATTGGTAGGATTAAAGAATGATTTGTTTTTTTTACCTAAAAATTACAAGGATGAATGCTGTTGATTAATAGATTTTGTCCTATTTAATGCTATGGGGAACGTGTGATACAGTAGCCAATTGTGGAGTTAAAGTATTCTTGGTTATTCTATTTAGAGTTAGGTGGAGTTATTAATAGGTAATATAGGTGTAACGTAATGCTATTATTAGCAGTAGCTATATGTCGTTGGTGATTGAAACTATTATTGTTATTTTTGGCGGTAATGTTGGTAACAGTGGGTGATTCTATGATCATATTGAGGATAGAAAATTAAAATAGATTGAGAAATTGAAGTTTAAGCTTAGAGTTTGACAATTACAAGTTACTGTTTCGATGGTTTCTTTAGGATTTTGAATTGAATTTTCATTCTGGGATATGATATTGGCATATTAGACACGTGACATTCTCTATTTATGTTCGAATGGTGATATTGAGATGTGTTTGGTGTAGATGATTAAGAGTTAGTTCTATGGTTGAAATTTATGGAAATTGAGATTTGACTATGTTTTCGAACCGAAATAAATATAGCAATATGGGAGTCATTAGATTCGTATTCTTATGGGGATTATGTATTGGAATAGATTTTGAACGTTTCGAAACTTTGAGGAAGGTCAAGGCACTTGCTGACTAGCTACATTCGGATTCTTCGGTTGAGGTAGGTTACGGTTTAATTGGAGTTTAGACTCGATTTAATTATGTGTATGCTCCTAAATTGGATGTTGGTGGATTGGTCTTCGGACTCACTTGAATTTGATGATATTTGAATTGTTGACACTTGTATGAATAACTATTGAGAGTTGAACTTGATTGAATTGCCTTATGATTATAAGTGTACTTGAAAATTTAGTATGTCGAGTTGTATCCTGAGAGATAGTGTGAATTTGATAAAATATACATAATATGGTTATGGAGGATCGGGTACCACGCCGGTACGGATATGAATATTGATATTACTTATTTATGGAGGATCGGGTGCCACGCCGGTACGGTACATGGACTTAGATTGTCCCCTGCAGGTCATGACTAGTTGGGCAGAAATAAGTCCCTTAGCATGTGTGTACAGACTAATGTTGATAATGAGAGGTTGTGTAGTTTAATAAGATGATAACGAGCTAATGGTGTTCTAATTGTGAGGTTGAGAAGGACATATTTGTTACCTATGGTATTATTGTTGATTTCGTGGTTGTTTACGGTTTGGTTAATATTGTTGATGGCTACGTGGATTGTTTGTAAGCATTGCTTGGTCCGTCATTAATGTATTTACTGATTTATTGAATACTTGCTATGTGTTGATGCCCATCTACTTGTTATTTGATTTATGTTGTATACATGTTATTAAATTGAGTTGGCCTATGATACCTACCAGTACATAGTGGCTTGTACTGATACTACCCTGTACTCTTCTTTTGTTGAGTGCAGAAAGTGTTCCAGAGGCTCAAACAAGACCTCATCTCTAGCGTTTGATAGCCGATCTCGATCCAAGGGTGAGCACTCCATCTCCAGGCTGCCATGGATCATCCCATTAGTTCTTGTCCTTCTTTCGGGCAATGGACACTTTATATCTTTCTTTATTTTTGGATATTTTTTTTAGACATGGTTTTTGTTCTAGAAGTTCTTGTACGATGACTTTCGGATCTTGGGGATTTTAATAAGTATTTCGTCCGATTTCCGCATAACTAATGATTAGTTTGAATTATTATTATTTAGTTGGTTTTTATGATAACCTCATCTTAATATTAACTAAATGATTGGGTAATGGTCTGGGTTAGATGGTTCTCCCACCGAAGTATTAGAGTGGGTGCCACTCATGGCCATTTGGGTCGTGACAAAGTTGGTATCAGAGCCCTAGGTTCGTCGATCTTGTCGTACAAGAACATGTCTAGTAGAGTCTTGCGGAACGGTACGGAGACGTCTGTACTTTTCTTCTAGAGGCTACAGGACACTAGGAAAATTCAAATTTTTCTTTCTTTCGTGTTATTACTTGATTTCAATTGGTATCTGGTGATACAAATTGGTATCTGACTTCTTCCATTCTTATTCTCGTAGATGGTGAGAACACGAAGAAATGGAGCAAGAGCAGGGGTACCCGAACCAGCTGTTGGGGCTGTAGTTCGTGGTAGAGGACAGGTGAGGGGAGGACTAGGTAGAGGAAGGAGAGCATCGCCCGTCAGGGGCAGGCCTCGAGCCACAGGACCGGCTCGGGAGAGGTTAGTATCTCCTCCTCCACATGAGGATATGCCTGAGATGGAGGAGGAGGGAGCGATACCGGTGCAGGATGATGGGATTCCGATTCATGATGGGGCAGAACCAGCCCAGAGAGGTACAACTCCGATTCAGATGTCTTCCGAAGTGATTCAGCAAGTTCTGAGCTTCTTGAGTGGGTTAGCAGGAAACGGGACTATGCCAGCAGTACCCGGGGTTCAGCGTTCGGGGTTGCAGCATGCTACTGCTGTAGCTCCTCAGATGGAACAGATGTCAGGATCAGGTGCTTCTCCGAGACAGGTAGTAGGTCCGGTGATGACTGGAGATGAGCATGACTTATTTTGTAAGTTTATCAAGATGAAGCCTCCTGTTTTTCGTGGCACCGAGTCTGAGGATGCCTATGAGTTCATTATTGATTGTCATGAGAGAGTTCACAAGATGGGGGTGGTTGAGATGTATGGTGTGGAACTGGTCACTTTTCAGTTTCAGGGAGATGCCAAGATGTGGTGGAGAGCTTATGTTGAGTGTAGGGCTGTAGGTTCGCCTCCATTGACTTGGACTCAGTTTTATTCAGTTTTTCTAGAGAAGTATATACCTCGTACCTTGAGGGACAGAAAAAGGGATGAGTTCACTAATCTTGAGCAGGGAAGTTTGTCAGTTGCGGCCTATGAGGCCAAATTCCATTCATTGTCTCGGTATTCATCTCAGCTGCTGCAAACTGAGGAGGAGAGGATCCGTCTCTTTGTGAAGGGTTTGAACACAGGTCTCCAGATTTCTGCTCTTCAGATGGCATCTTCAGGTAAGTCTTTTCAGGAGATGGTTGATTTTGTTAAAAAGGTGGAGGGTGTAAAGCAAGAGGGTTATGCCAAGACAGCAGGAAAGAAGGCTCGCAAAGGGGGCAGTTTCAGTGGTTCTTATTCTAGGGGTCAGAGTTTGCGGGGATACCCTGCCTACCCTATTCAGTCAGCGATGCCAGTATCTGTTGGGGGTCCAGTAGGGGCTAGCCAGCCGTCTTCAAACTTTGGTGGTTACCTCACTTCATCTTCTTCAGCTCAGCGACCCACCTTAGATCGTACATGTTATGAGTGTGGTGGGGTTGGCCACATTCGAAAGTATTGTCCTAATCTCAGACAGTATGGTCAGTCTGGCCAGCAGCAGACTCCCCGAACTCCAGCTCCAGCTCCAGCTCCAGCAGGTAGGGGAGGTGGTGGTAATGGAAGAGGTCATCCACAGGGTGGGCGTGGTGGTCACCAAACAGGTAGGGGTGGTAACCAACCCCATCGAGGTGGTTCTCAGCTCAGCAGAGGTGATGCTCAGACTGGTGATAGGGCCCATTTCTATGTTTTTCCAGGCAAGCCCGAGGCAGAGGCATCAGATGCTGTTATTACAGGTACTATTCTTGTCTGTGACCGGATGGCTACTGTATTATTTGACCCTGGTTCTACTTTCTCATATGTATCTGTTAGTTTTGCTGTGGGGTTGAACGTGGTGTGTGATCTACTTGACTTTCCTGTTCATGTGTCTACCCCTGTTGGTGATTCTGTTGTTGTTGATAGGGTTTATCGGTCTTGTTCTGTTATGTTTATGGGGTACCAAACTTGGGCAGATTTGGTGATTCTAGACATGGTAGATTTTGACATAATTCTGGGGATGAGTTGGTTGTCTCCATATCATGCTATATTAGACTGTCATGCTAAGACAGTGACTGTGGCTGTACCGGGGATGAATAGGCTTGAGTGGGAGGGTGATTATAGTCCTGCTCCAATGAAACTTATTTCCTTTATTCGTGCTAAGAGGTTGATTGGGAGGGGGTGTTTGGCCTTCCTAGCACACCTTCGAGATACTACTACAGAGGTCCCATCTATTGAGTCAGTTCCTGTAGTGTGTGAGTTCATGGAGGTGTTTCCTGCAGATTTGCCTGGCATGCCACCAGACCGTGACATTGATTTCTGTATTGATCTAGAGCCGGGAACTCGTCCTATTTCTATTCCGCCCTAAAGGATGGCTCCGGCTGAGTTGAGGGAGCTAAAGGTTCAGTTGCAGGATTTGTTGGGTAAGGGATTTATCCATTCGAGTGCCTCTCCATGGGGTGCTCCTGTCTTGTTCGTAAAGAAGAAAGATGGTAGCCTTCGTATGTGTATAGACTATAGGCAGTTGAACAAGGTAACAATTCGTAACCAGTATCCTTTACCTCGTATAGATGATTTATTTGACCAGTTGCAGGGTGCATCCATCTTTTCTAAGATTGATTTGAGGTCTGGATATCATCAACTTAAGATTCGCGCTGACGATATTCCTAAGATCGCATTTCGGACCAGGTATGGGCACTATGAGTTTCTTGTGATGTCTTTTGGACTGACTAATGCCCCGGCTGCTTTTATGAGTTTGATGAATGGGATATTTAAACCCTACTTAGATTCTTTTGTGATTGTCTTTATTGATGATATTCTGGTTTATTCTAAGAGTAAGGAGGAACATGAGGATCACTTAAGAACTGTTCTGGGCTTATTAAATGAGAAGAAGCTTTATGCGAAGTTTTCTAAGTGTGAATTTTGGTTGGTTTCTGTTTCCTTTCTGGGGCATGTGGTTTCGAAGGAAGGGGTGATGGTTGACCCACAGAAGATTGAAGCGGTTAAGAATTGGGCTAGGCCCACTTCGGTGACAGAAGTTCGTAGCTTTTTGGGGTTAGCCAGTTATTACTGGAGGTTTGTGAAAGGATTTGCTTCCATTGCTACTCATATGACACGGTTAACTCAGAAGGAGGTACCTTTTGTTTGGTCTGATGAGTGTGAGGAGAGCTTTCAAAAACTCAAGACCTTGTTGACTACTGCTCCTATTCTTGCCTTGCCTGTAGAGGGTAAGGATTTTATTATTTATTGTGATGCCTCACGTTCTGGTTTAGGTGCTGTTTTGATGCAGGAAAGGAACGTGATTGCTTATGCTTCGAGGCAGTTGAAGCCTAATGAGAGGAATTATCCAACTCATGACTTGGAGTTGGCAGTTGTGGTTTTTGCTCTTAAGATATGGAGGCATTACTTGTATGGGGTTCGTTGTGAAGTGTTCACTGATCATCGCAGTTTACAGCATGTGTTCACGCAGAGGGATTTGAATTTGAGACAGCGTAGATGGATGGAGTTGCTGAAAGATTATGACATCACCATTCTATACCATCCAGGAAAGGCTAATGTGGTAGCCGATGCATTGAGCAGAAAGTCAGCGAGTATGGGGAGCTTGTCTTATTTGAATGCTACCAGGCGCCCGTTGGCTAGAGAGATTCAGACTCTAACTAACAAATTCATACGACTTGAGGTTTCTGAAAGAGGAGGATTACTAGCTAGTGTAGAGGCAAGGTCTACATTTCTTGATCAAATAAAGGCTAAACAATTCGAGGATGCTAAGTTGAGAAAAATTCGTGATAAGGTTTTGCAGGGTGAGGCCAAGAAGGCCGTTCTTGATGGTGAGGGTGTATTGCGGATTAAGAGGCGAGTTTGTGTGCCCCGTGTTGATGATCTAATTCATACTATTCTAGCTGAGGCTCATTGTTCGAAGTACTCTATACATCCTGGTGTAACCAAGATGTATCGTGATTTGAGGCAGCATTACTGGTGGGGTCGGATGAAGCGAGACATAGTTGATTTTGTTGCTAAATGCCAGAGTTGCCAGCAGATAAAGTACGAGCATCAGAAGCCTGGTGGTACTCTTCAGAGGATGCCCATTCCTGAATGGAAATGGGAGAGGATAGCTATGGATTTCGTTGTTGGTCTTCCCAAGACTTTGGGGAAGTATGATTCTATATGGGTTGTTGTGGATAGGCTGACTAAGTCTGCATATTTTATTCTAGTTCAGGTGACTTACAATGCAGCAAAGTTAGCCAAGATTTATCTTAAGGAGATTGTTCGGTTGCACGGGATCCCGATTTCTATTATCTCAGATAGGGGAACTCAATTTACCTCTAACTTTTGGGAGAAGTTGCATGAGGAGCTGGGAACTAGGTTGGACCTTAGTACAGCTTTTCACCCTCAGACTGATGGGCAGTCCGAGCGAATAATTCAGGTATTGGAGGACATACTTCGTGCGTGTGTGATGGATTTTGGAGGTCATTGGGATCAGTTCACACCATTGGCTGAGTTTGCATATAATAACAGTTATCATTTGAGTATCGACATGGCGCCATTTGAGGCTTTATATGGGAGGAGGTGTAGATCTCCTATTGGATAGTTTGATGCCTTTGAGGTGAGACCGTGGGGTACTGATCTGTTGAGAGACTCATTTGAGAAGGTTAGGTTCATCCAGGATAAACTTATAGCGGCTCAAAGCAGGCAAAAGGAGTATGCGGATCGAAAAGTAAGAGATATGCACTTTATGGAGGGTGAGCAAGTGTTGCTCAAGGTTTCACCCATGAAGGGTGTCATGCGTTTTGGGAAGCGAGGTAAGCTTTGTCCTAGATATATTGGGCCGTTTGAGATTCTTCAACGCGTGGGGGCGGTGGCCTATAGGTTGGCATTACCTCCGAGTTTGTCGGGAGTGCATCCCATATTTCATGTATCTATGTTGAAAAAGTTTCATGGTGATGGTAACTACATAATTCGTTGGGATTCGGTTTTGTTAGATGAAAACCTCTCTTATGAAGAGGAACCTGTTGCTATTCTTGATAGGGATGTCCGTAAGTTGAGGACTAAGGAGATTGCGTCTGTGAAGGTCCAGTGGAAGAATCGCCCTGTTGAGGAGGCCACTTGGGAGACCAAAGCAGACATGCGTAGCAAGTATCCACATCTTTTTGTTGATTCAGGTAATTCCTTATTTTTCCTTCTTGCTTCTTGTTTGCCCGTTCAGGGACGAACGGATGTTTAATTGGTATCTGATGTAACGACCCTCCTAGTCGTTTTGTGAATTTTCCCATTTTAGCTCTCCCCGTTGTTGGTATACGTGATTTATGACTTACAGGGATGGGAAGTACCGACTCTCGAGGAGTTCGAAAGTGATTTGAGTCATTAGTTGGGTTCTTGAGTTAAATAAATTTAAGCTTGATCACGGTCAACCTTCGGTCAAGACGACCCCGATTTGGTGTGTTAAAATTTCCAATAGACTCGGAACGTATATTTTAGTCAATTTACATATTGATTTAATTTCTACGGGGTTTCAAATAAATTTCGAGGATTTATTAGAAGTCCCGGGTATTTTAGATAATTAGTTTAATTAGTGGTTTAATGGGTCAAAACCATAATATATTTACTTATGTGGCCAATACAAGAATAAATTTAAATGGGAAGGGTTTACCATATATAATAATAATAACATCGTATAATTAGGGGAAGGAGAGGGGTACGACGGTTAGCAGTAAGATTTTTCTTCACTCGCGGCTTTGAAGGAATTCTCGCCAACTTCAATTCAGGTAGACACTTTGTTGTGAAGTTAATTCTTAATGGTTTATTCTATACTGATACGGAGGGGCAGTGGTACACATGGGGTTAGTTTAGGCTGCATAGAAATTGGTAGGATTAAAGAATGATTTGTTTTTTTTACCTAAAAATTACAAGGATGAATGCTGTTGATTAATAGATTTTGTCCTATTTAATGCTATGGGGAACGTGTGATACAGTAGCCAATTGTGGAGTTAAAGTATTCTTGGTTATTCTATTTAGAGTTAGGTGGAGTTATTAATAGGTAATATAGGTGTAACGTAATGCTATTATTAGCAGTAGCTATATGTCGTTGGTGATTGAAACTATTATTGTTATTTTTGGCGGTAATGTTGGTAACAGTGGGTGATTCTATGATCATATTGAGGATAGAAAATTAAAATAGATTGAGAAATTGAAGTTTAAGCTTAGAGTTTGACAATTACAAGTTACTGTTTCGATGGTTTCTTTAGGATTTTGAATTGAATTTTCATTCTGGGATATGATATTGGCATATTAGACACGTGACATTCTCTATTTATGTTCGAATGGTGATATTGAGATGTGTTTGGTGTAGATGATTAAGAGTTAGTTCTATGGTTGAAATTTATGGAAATTGAGATTTGACTATGTTTTCGAACCGAAATAAATATAGCAATATGGGAGTCATTAGATTCGTATTCTTATGGGGATTATGTATTGGAATAGATTTTGAACGTTTCGAAACTTTGAGGAAGGTCAAGGCACTTGCTGACTAGCTACATTCGGATTCTTCGGTTGAGGTAGGTTACGGTTTAATTGGAGTTTAGACTCGATTTAATTATGTGTATGCTCCTAAATTGGATGTTGGTGGATTGGTCTTCGGACTCACTTGAATTTGATGATATTTGAATTGTTGACACTTGTATGAATAACTATTGAGAGTTGAACTTGATTGAATTGCCTTATGATTATAAGTGTACTTGAAAATTTAGTATGTCGAGTTGTATCCTGAGAGATAGTGTGAATTTGATAAAATATACATAATATGGTTATGGAGGATCGGGTACCACGCCGGTACGGATATGAATATTGATATTACTTATTTATGGAGGATCGGGTGCCACGCCGGTACGGTACATGGACTTAGATTGTCCCCTGCAGGTCATGACTAGTTGGGCAGAAATAAGTCCCTTAGCATGTGTGTACAGACTAATGTTGATAATGAGAGGTTGTGTAGTTTAATAAGATGATAACGAGCTAATGGTGTTCTAATTGTGAGGTTGAGAAGGACATATTTGTTACCTATGGTATTATTGTTGATTTCGTGGTTGTTTACGGTTTGGTTAATATTGTTGATGGCTACGTGGATTGTTTGTAAGCATTGCTTGGTCCGTCATTAATGTATTTACTGATTTATTGAATACTTGCTATGTGTTGATGCCCATCTACTTGTTATTTGATTTATGTTGTATACATGTTATTAAATTGAGTTGGCCTATGATACCTACCAGTACATAGTGGCTTGTACTGATACTACCCTGTACTCTTCTTTTGTTGAGTGCAGAAAGTGTTCCAGAGGCTCAAACAAGACCTCATCTCTAGCGTTTGATAGCCGATCTCGATCCAAGGGTGAGCACTCCATCTCCAGGCTGCCATGGATCATCCCATTAGTTCTTGTCCTTCTTTCGGGCAATGGACACTTTATATCTTTCTTTATTTTTGGATATTTTTTTTAGACATGGTTTTTGTTCTAGAAGTTCTTGTACGATGACTTTCGGATCTTGGGGATTTTAATAAGTATTTCGTCCGATTTCCGCATAACTAATGATTAGTTTGAATTATTATTATTTAGTTGGTTTTTATGATAACCTCATCTTAATATTAACTAAATGATTGGGTAATGGTCTGGGTTAGATGGTTCTCCCACCGAAGTATTAGAGTGGGTGCCACTCATGGCCATTTGGGTCGTGACAATTATCCCAGAGAGTTGATTTAGTGGAAAATAGGTGGGAAATTAATGTTTTAAAACATAAATCTCTCATTGATTCCTAGTGAGAAAAATCTTTGTTTCTAATAGTGTTATGACATTTCGAAAATTATAACATGATCCTACTGATTCAACAAAACTAGGGTTGTAATGGATAAAAACTCACACACTATATTTACACCAAATTAATGTAATATACTATGGTTAAGTGATTTAATAAAGTAAATACATGTTAATCAATTATGGTTAAGTAAAATGAATTCTAAATTCGAACACATGACATGCATGTATTGACATGGTGTAAACACCAGGTGGGGTAATTAAGTTTTAAGCGTTGTAATATACTAAATTCCTTCTTCCGTTGGAATTTGTTTTGTTATGGTTATCTATATAAACTGATGTAATTTACAGAAAGTACGCACGTCAAAACATCTTTTTTATTTTTTCATTTCAAAATCCATATTCTTCGACATGGAGAAATTTTGGATCAAGTTCACAAATGGCCCTCGTAGGAGTTGGTCTTGATATTTTGTCCCCCATAAAAAAGTTATATAAATGGCCTTCAATTATTTAGTGATATTTTCTCGAACAAAATGACCTTTGATTATTTAGTGATATTTTTTCAGACAACAATGGCCTCACAGAAGCTCCATCTCCGGATCGAGCTTCACACCAACAAGGTCGTCGGCATCTGACAACGATCCTAAGACGTCGTTGATCTCCATTTTCAGATCCACGACGATGGCGGTGACTCTCTTTGAATTATTTGATACTGTACTATCACCAAATTGTGAATGTGTATATATACCGAAGAAGACGACAGAAGCAAAGCTCCTAAAAGGAGGCCTCTAAGGCAAGAGTTAGCCCATGGACATCAAAACGACAAGTTATGCCTCAATGGGCAAGATATGACATTATCACATTGTGTCTGGATATATGAGATGTAAGGCAAGAGTTAGTCCAGGGACTTCAAAACAACAATTTACGCCCCATGGGCAAGGTTTGACACTACCATATTGTGTTTTGATTTATAATATGTTTTATAACTTTTGCCTCTATCCCAAAACGTCAAAACGACAAGTTACGCCCCATGGGCAAGACTTGGCACTATCACATGATATCTTGATTTATGAGATGTTTTATAACTCGTCTTAGATGCAAGACTTAGCCCAAGAACTTCTTGAAGTGCATCTCTTTAATTCCCATCTTTCTTTCCATTTTCTGAAAACGATTACCATCAAGATTCTTGCTAATTCCAGCATCTTCAGCAACTTCCTTTTTCTTGATCTTCTAATTCAACTTTCAAGAACTTTAGAGAGAAGAGGTTGACCCAAAAATAAGGTTTAGAGAACAGAATAATGAAGGGGATCTGAGGAAGCCATTTTTGCATACTGGAAGGCTGGTATGGTAAGACAGTCTGTATGATGGGGAAATTGCTACTGTTAGAAAGCAGAGAGGAGAGAATCGAGAAAAGGAAAGAGACGGGCAGGAACAAAGAAACGGAGGACAAAAACGAATCAAGACATATAAGGGCAAAAATGTATTTTCACTGTATCTAAAGTGGAAGGAAAGCTAGTTTTTAAACACTTTTCTTAGGAGGGACAAAAAATCAATACCACATCATTTGAGGGACACCGTGTAATTTTCAAGGAATTTCTAATGATAATTATTCTCTTCAATAACCACCTTGAGATAAAGATTACTTACTATGAAACTACTCTGTGGTAAGCTAATACAACAGCATATCCAATGTACTCCCATAAATGAAATTTAAAGGGGGTCATGCGTACCCAACCGCCGCACCCTACCTTGTGAAGGTAAAGGGATTGCTTCTGAGACCCCAGAATTAAGTGAAGCATATAGATAATAATAAAGAAGAAAACAGTAACAATCACAAATACTATGATAAACAACGCAAATAGTATGATTCATAGTAGATTTAAAGGAAGTGTAGGGGACTGATTGCACAGCATAATAGGGCTAGTTTTTAGAAGCATGCATTCTAAGCAAAAATGGAGAGAGAATTAACAGCGTTAAAGTGTCAGCCACCATTCCAATTACTGATATGGTTTTAATTTATTATAATAATAACTAAACAAAAAGCAGAGAAATTGCAGTAATTCTTTGGTTAATAAATGAAGACAGACTAATAACCAAACCACATCTACAAAATGCTAGTATCATGCAGTTGCTTCAAAGCCAACATGATGACATATATGCCATATATCACGTATCGTCATTATATGTACAAGTTCATAGGGTTAAGTTTCATCAAGCTGCGTAACTCAACTAGTTAACAGAAAATACAGCCAAAATACATATGTTTACCCGACCCATATTAGATGGAAGAAGTACAAAAACTAATACGTTTGAACCATGCATGTCATGGACCAAGGAAACGGTGCAAGCCATGAATCACATAGCTTCAATCATCTTCATCCTCTTCGTTGTCGTCGTCGTCCTCTTCTTCTCCCTACGGATTACGAAGCACTAGTAAGTCTGATAGAAAAACAAGGCAGCCACTCTGGCGAATGAGTCTACTTGAAATAAGGATTATTTTTCCAATTAAAGCAGCTTAGCACCTCCAGTAATGGATCTAAGTCCCATATGAGGATAATGTATAAATGTTGACACATTAATAATTAACTAGCTTCATAATAGGAGGGCACTATATTGCTTGCTTTCTCAAAGTTTATTGAGCAGATGACCAAATCATAGAACTCAAATCAACTCTATTATGAATTTACCAATAATTTTGTCGAAAACCACGAGCATCTATGATAATTATCAGAACTTGCCTTCTCAGGCACAGGTTCTAGTTTTCAACGTCCCTGAGAGTATACAAGATTCAATTTGGATCAAGCATAACATCCAAAGTTTAACATTTAACATCGGCTCCCTCGGCCATTTTTGCAACCAAAAGTGCTTCATGCATCAGTAAGGACAGAAAGGGCATCCCCCCTCCCCACCCCCAAGAAAAGGGCCTAAGGAAATAACTAGAATGATCAGTGAACCTATTCTCCAACACCCTTAAGAATGGGAGAAACTGTGAGCTGACTACACTCTTGTTTTAACAGCCCCAAAGAAAGGGGAAGCATGAACCACGAGTCTTGTCAACATAAACTTAAATCTATTAGATACACTTATACAAGCAACAACAACAACAACAAACCCACTGTAGTCCCAAAAGCAGGGGCTGGAGAGGGTATAGTTTACGCAGACCTTACCTCTACTTCGAGGAGGTAGAGCGGCTGTTTCCGGTAGACACTAGGCATATACTAATACAAGCATCGAGTCAATAAAACACACTAGAATTCCAAAAGCTATAAATACCTGGCCGCTGTCCTCCACGTCTTCATCATGTACCTCAGGTTTTGACCTTTCTTCTTTTTCTTCCTCTTCTTCTTCGCCCTCATCGTCTGAGCTTACCGGCTAATTCCATTGATGAAGTGAGAACAAGAAAGCCTCCCTTTCTAGCTTTATAATGATGACTAATATTGTGCAAAGATCGTACAAATCTTGAAAAGAAAACAGATTATAGGAAGCTTACCTTCTTGTTGTTGTAAGCATTCATGAGCTTTCCATATTCGGCCTTCCTTTTTGCAGCTTTGGCTTCATATGGTGCTTTTTCCTTTCAAAAGGCAGAACCAGCCTTGTAAGTGACCTCATTACATTAAATATGAAGATTTTGTCCCATAAAGAAGAAAGTAACGAATCAATCCTCCTTCTGCAAAGTAAATGCTAATATTTCCACCACCCAGCAAATTAATTCACCAACGCTATTCGACTCTTTTAACTTGTATAACAATATAACAGTGTTGACATATATAGAGGATCATTGCACCAAGTTGGCTGCTTGGATCACTAACTTTAAGAGATGAATAATTACTTACAGCTGCACTCATAGATTTCCACTTTTCTCCTCCAGCTTTCCCGACCTTTATTTATAACATTAAGCCAAGAAGAAATCAATTTCTCAGAACCAACTATGAAATGAAGCAATGCAATGCTAATGAAATAATCATCAAAAGCTTACAGCTGAAACAGCCTTGACATTTGGATTCTCCTTTTTAAATGTCTTCCGGAATTCCTCACTGCAATAGAATGCATGATCATTTATCGATTACAGTACACAACTGTAGATACGACACTGAATCTAGAATTTAATTATACATATAAAAAAAGCCCCTACAGGAATACGAAAAAGGCACTGGGTGGCCTCTTAGGCTTATTAGGATCTTTCTTGGCCTTTTTGTCCTTCTTGACCTTCTTTTTGTCGTCTTTCAACGTGGCTTTTCTCTTCCCCATCTTTCTGAAAATAAGAGAGACAGAGATGATTCGTCAGTAAAATACTCCTTCTATAACTATGCAAACATAACATCAAAACTAAAATAGGAGAAACTTCAATTCCGTAACCCAAAAGGTGGCATCAGCTAAAATTTCAGAAAGGTCTTTGCAGCACCGAAATTACTAAAATATAAAGCCAGAATAACAAACAAACTTTAAAACGGTACTCACGGGTCCTCAACAGGCTTCAGCACCGACCTTGTTTCTTTTCTCAATGCCCCTTTTCCTTTTCCACCCTTCATTGTAACTTAGAACTGCAAAAGCAAAAAAGCAGCCCAAGTCAAAACTCCATCATGTGCATTTTATCCTTGAACAGTGTGATAAAAATTAGGAAGTGAAACTTCATTTCTGATACACCAGAACCAATGCACGAGCCGATATGAACGGCGCCAAATAAAAACATGAATAATGCTCACTGAGCACAAAAAGCATTACTAAATAACCAGAAGAATTGGAAGGGAACACAACAATTAGTTGTCCTACACCCTGTTTGGATGCCGATGAAGACTCTTTAACCAAAGGTATATGTTTTCTTAATTTCTATAATTACCTAATGAATTGACATTTTTTTTCATGGAAATACTCTATCTTTTTCATATCAGAGGACGATGAAGCTTATGTTAGTGTTGGAACATAGATTTTTTTGATAACCGCGGTATCCGGGCCAGCTTTCGCACACCTCGACTAATTCCATGGGATACTTTCCACCTCGCACCAGCAACACGAATCAGGAAACTCTATCCACCTACCTCTATCCACCAAGGTAGATGGAAACATATACATACATACATACATATATATATATATATATATATATATATATATATATATGTTCATAAGTGCAATGAGTTCATTATTAAGAACCTTTAAGGTTGAATCCATCAAAATTAGAGGATTAGATTCTGAATCATGTTAAATCCTAAGTATTAAATTACTTTGAAATAACTTAAAGTCTCTATGTTACATCTCTCTACATGATCTCACAATACCAATTTTAAGCAGGTAAAACCAAAACTACTTCAATAAATAGGGAACAAAAGACTCAGAGAAACTGATTCACCACAAAAAGTAAAATACTAGTAAAAATGGGTAAAAATAAATAACAGTAAAAAATCTATCAGCAAGATTTCTTATATACCCAACTCTAGGAAGAACAAATAAACCTTCCTATGAAAACCAAATCAGTAAATTAATTTCATTTCCACAACAGTAAAACAGAAACAAAAAAAAAACATCAAACTTATTAATCAACCACAATGAAAAAAAAAAAAAAAAAAGGAAAGATAAAAGAAATTTAAACCAAAGTAAGTAATTACTTCTGAACCCAAAGTACTGCTTATACAAGTTTTCTCAATGACAAAATTAAATTAAGAAAAATTCAAGAACTTTGAATTAAACAGCAACAAGTATTAATTATTAATTTAATATAAAGAAAAAAGGAATATAATAAATGGAGTACCAGGAGTAAGAGGAAGATAAGAAACTTGGGCAGAAGGGGAAAGTGAAGAAAGCAGAGAGCAAAGCCAAAAGTGGAAGGAAAGAAGAATCAAGCGACTTTAGTATGACCGAATAAACTGACCGCCCCTTCCGGTTCTTTTTCGTACTTGGAATCAAAAGAGTAAGATCTTTTCTTTCTTTTTTTGTTTTTTTTAATATACTGCGGTTGCGGTAAATGCTACTCCCTCCGTTTAAAAAATAATACTCCCTCCATCCTATTTGTGTGGCCTACTTTGATCGGATACAAAATTTAAGAAATAAAAGAAGACTTGGTGATGTTTACCAAATTACCCTTTATTAAAAATGTAGTACTACTATCTTTAATAAAGTGGGATCTTATAAGTGAGATCAATAAGGGTAAAAGAGTAATTGTGCTTTTAAAAAGTTATCAAATAAGGAAATGTGACATTCTTTTTAGGACGGACCAAAAAGGAAAGTAGGTCACATAAAATGGGACGGAGGGAGTATATATTTTTCTTTTTAATCTATTAAAAAAAAAAAATTAATTTCAATTGGTGACATGTTTAAGATTATAAAATTAAAGGATATTTTGATATATTTAATATATCTTTAATTTAAGATTATAAAATTCAAAAAAAAAAAAATCTTAAATTTTGTGTCAAATCAAAATAGATCATTCTTTTTTAAACAAAGAAAGTACTTTAATATAAATTACAATAATTCATGTTTTTATGAATGCCAATTACGGTCCTATTTGGCAATACGAGAATAAATTATGATATAAAATAATCTAAAATGAAGTTGCAGTTTTATTCAGACATATAATTTAAATCTTTTAAGTTATAATTTTGTTTACTGATATAAGCTTCATAAATTATGAAAACTATCAAAAAAAATTCAATTCTTATACAATCTTATCTAGTGACGGATTCAGGATTTCAAAGCTATAGGTGCTCGGTTGTACTTATTATATCTTATTACCACCAAACATGCGCGAAGCTCGGATATTAAAAGGTAGTTCATCGAAAAGTTACACTATATATATAGAATTAATTTTTTTACATATTTATATAGTAGGTGTTGAATTTACTTAACTTCTTTGTAGGTACATTTAAAAAAAAAATTGAATCTCCGCATTAAAAATTTTGGTTCCGCCACCGCCAACAAAGCACCAAGTATAAGCACACAACTATATGAAAATTGATTGTAAAAATATTTGATATGTAAATTTATAATTAATGTTATCATTTTAGAAAAGGATCAATATAAATATTCATTTTTATTCTCGACATTTTTATATTTTGAAAATATTGAATAATAACATCATCACTTACACTAACTTAACCTTTACAAGTACAAATTAACCTTATATTTTAACATAAATTGAATATTTTTATTGTTTTTACACAAATTAATGGAAAAAAATTACAAGACAAACTATTTTAGATTTAATTGATCAATAGACTTCTTAAGTATCAAGAGTCATTCGAGAAAACAAATGAGAAGAGGTAATTAAATCTGAAAATTAAAGCAACTATTGAAACTAGTAAGAGGAAAAAGAGGGCTAAAGCATTTGTAGAAAAAGAACTTTAAGAGGGGAAAAAAATGAGGTGTTTAGTTCTATTACATTACAAAGAAAAAAATCACGAAGAAGGAAAATAGAAAAAACAAAAGTCAGGGAATTGGAAAAGGAAAGTAAAAATGGAAAAGAGAATTCAGCAGCTTGAGCAAGAGTCGATCCCATGACCAAAGGACTCTCTTTGACTCTTATGGCGCCTTTCCAACCAAAGCACCCACAAACATTTTGTGGTAGTAAGTGTTCACCAGTTTATTTAACCACATTTTAATGTACTGTGTATATAAATATAGAAGTTCCGGACGAAAGCAATGGGTGCTCGAGCACTCACACGGATCAACGTGGATCCGCCCCTGATCTTATCAAATAAGCAAAAGTTGACAATAAATATAATACAATATCTTCAAACTATTCATAAAAAATACAACATTTATTAATCAAACTTTAGTTCAATAAAAAGTAAAACTTAGCACTAATTGTAGTGTACTACTTTTTAATATAATCCTCCCACATAGTACGAATAATTTCCTCTTGTTGAACATGTATTTCTCAATCAGATGATCGAGAATACAAACCAACATTATTATTTTTAAGCCGTTTGCTTGTCAATATCATTAGTAACTATATCATCATATTCATATTCCATGAATATTTCATCACTCTTTTGATATTCTCCAAAAAAATTACATAAAACTGCAAGTGTTAATATCATAATTGTTCATATCTTGTTTCGGTGTTCTAAATCTATTTTTTCAAACTCTAAAAGTTTGTTCAATCATATTGCGTAGAGATACACGCCCAAAGTTAAACAGTTCTTTAGCGTTATGAGGCTCTCTTTCACTTACTTTGTAATCCTGTAAATGATAGCGTAGTCACTTATGTGAAGCTAAAAATCTTGTGTTTCTAAGACCAGCATCAAAACTAAAAATTACATTTTTATAAAGAATTATTAAAGAGGACATGTGACGAAAAGTTGTTGCCATATATTGCTATTTAGCAACAATATCATCGTTGTTGCAAAAAGTTGTTGCAAGTTTATATAAATTTAAAATTTATTATATTAACGATAGAATATGGCAACAAAATTTAAATGTTTACCAACAAGAATAAATTTGTGGGTAAAAGTTTTGTGATATCGCATTAACTAAATAAAATTGTTGCCATTTATTGATATTTAGCAACAATTTCACTTTTGTTGTTAAAATATTGTTGCAAATTCTATACTTTCTTGTAGTGTGATACGGGTGTAATTTAAAGTTACCATGCGGTGAAAATGAAACTTGTGACGTTGGATCAATAACTGCATTCTAAAGCATTTTACTGGGAAAAAAAAAAAAAGAAAGGTTGATAGATATACAATGATGGATTTTCTTCTACAAAATATAAATTTATGGGTCAATTTTTATATTTAAAAAAAATAAAATTATGATATGAAATTCACAAATCGAGGTTTTTGGAGAATTTGGATTTCATCTTATAATTTGAAATCATAAAATGAAATCACATATCTAAACATTGACTTCTTCTAATGATTTTAAATCACGAGATTAAATTTCATATCCAAACACCTATTTCTTCTGCCCCATTTAATATGACACACACTCCTTTTTGATTGCTCTGGATTATTCAATCATTTGTGCCAATCATATAAAAATAGTACTAGAATTTTTAACCTCTCCAGTCAAATATTATATTTATATTAATGCATTCCTAATCCTTTAAAGAACGCAGAATTTACAAGTGAAAACAAAACATAGTTATTGAAAGGTGAATTGAAGAGAGTAGTTAGGGCCTTAGGGGGAGCGGTGCATGCAAGCAAGGACAAGACATATTTTGTGGCATGCTTTAAAGGTACACACATGGATCAGATACTTTGACTATAGTTTGTGTGTCAGATCCAATTTCTATGTTTTTATTGATGTATTAACCTTTCGGTACAGAGTTCTTTCCATTTTGCATTCGCAATCTGTATATTTTTTATTTTTTTTTGGTGATTTGCCCTATATTATATTATTTTTAATGAATTACGCTTTTACCTCTTTAATTTCCTTGCAGGTCAATAAAAAAATTATTTTTAAAAATTATTCATAAAGGCAAAATAGAAAAATAAAGAAATAGTAGTAAATCGGTACACATATGAATACTTAAACTATTATAAGTTGAACAGGTAGACCCGCGGATTCTACATGGCAAATATCACTCATTTTGATATGTATGACGCGTGAATCTCACACGATTTGTCATGTAGAACGCTTGTGTCTACTTGTTAAATTTTATAATAGTTTAAGTATCTACTTGTGCACACCCAAATTGGAGGACATAAATTGTTAGGGTTTTTATCCTGATTTTCTTACCAAATTTAAGTTTTACTTTTCTTAAAAGGAAAATAAAAGTAATATCATAATTACTTTTACTTTTCCAAAAAGAAAATATAAAACTCTACCATATTTAGCTTATTTCTTGCTTGGAGGAAAAGTTTCGGAACTCAATAAATAGAAAACTCCTTTTCTCATATCATAACATAAACGTATCCACAATGTAGTCATTTAGAGAGTTTTGTTTAGGGGGAGATTTCTCTCATAGGTTTCATGTTTTTTCAATAATATTAGTTTTCAATATGTAGGTCAATTGGCCAATATTTAATAATATGTTTTTAGTATATTTTTGTGTCATATGATTTATCGCCGCCATGAGTTGCAACTATTAGCTTCCGCATGACACCATATTGATTTTGAACCCAATAAGTAGTATCAGAGCTGATGGTTCAAATTGAAGATATGTCTGTTGGGTTTGGTTGATAAGAAGTGAATGAAAAATGGAGATAAAAATATGGAAGGAAAATGAAGAGTAAGTCTTCACTTTAAGAAAGTGAAGTTCTCCCACATTGGTGGGAGAAAGAGACTTTCTTGTGTATATATTCTAATACACTCCTTCATGTGGATAGTGAGGCAAGAACAAGACAAGCCTCGCGCCGTCGTCGTCGTCGCTCGGCTTCGGATTTGGATTTGGATTTGGATTTGGATTTGGCAAATGATCGAGAGAGAGACTATCTTTTTGGATAAAGTTTATTTGAAACCTGAGAATTATTGATAGTTTAATCCAAAAATCCGATAGAAAATCATTTCTCCATATGCGGACGCATGTCACAACGCACCTCGAAGGGACGCGACCCTTTGAGGCACTGGTTGACACCGGATTGGCGACCTGCGCTCGTATGTGGCACCTGCTGACGCAGGTGACCAGCGCAGGCCAAACTAGTAGCTACTGATTTTGTGCCAAAAGCTGACCTGCGGCCGCATGTGGCCACCTGCGGGCGCAGGTCGCGGTGCAGGTCAGGTGTCAGTTTGAAAAGTTGTGTCTTTTCTTCAACCATTGCTTCTCTTCTGAAGCACCACCTCTTAGGCTATAAATATGTATGTTTTTCTCAGATGAAGAGATACGAAATTATTATTTTTCACAAGTTAAAAGCTTTCTTCTTTACAAAAGAATCAAAGTGTGATTTACTCCATTAGTTGAGTTCGACGAAGTTCAGCAAATTCCATTGCCGGTTTTGCTGAATAGTGTTCTATTTTATCCTGGGAGGAATTAATCCAAACCTTGGGCAATTGTGAGGGGATTATATTCTTTAAGGAAACACAGTCTAACTGTGGACTTAGAACTTTCATTTCAATCAATTTTCTGGTTTTTACGGGTGAAGGAAGTAATAAGAAACAGCAAGCTTAAAGAATATAATTTGCATTTTATTTACATTTTTCTTCTTCATCTCTATTTTTGTTTGTGGTTGGAGATTAAAGTTAAAGACTTTCTACTCCATTTTTTTAACTTGGTTCGAAGAACATAAAAACTTCATCGAGTTAATAAATTTATTTCTATCGATTTGAAGAACATAAAAACTTCATCGACTGAATAAAACCACATTGATTGTTAACCAGTTATTGAATTTTGTTTGTGTGTGATCAAACAAAAAATGGAAGAATCAACCAATGGTATGATGACTTCTGCATCAGTGGCAACGAATTCTAGTTCGCCAAGCCGTATTACTCCCGCTATGTCTGCAGCGGAAAAGCCCGAAAAGTTTTCCTGAAGTGATTTCAAAAGATGGCAACAGAAGATGCTATTCTATCTGACCACACTAAGCTTGCAGAAGTTTATTGCGGAGAACATACCAACTCTATCGGATGACACTCCGGAGAAAGAACGATTTATGGTGACCGAGGCATGGAATCACTCTGATTTTCTGTGCAAGAACTATATCCTAAATGGATTGGAAGACAGTCTATACAGTGTTTATTGTGTTTGCAAAACTTCAAAGGAACTTTGGGACGCTTTAGACAAAAAGTATAAGACAAAAGATGTCGGACTGAAGAAGTTTGTAGCAGCCAAGCTTCTTGAGTTCAAGATGGTTGACAACAAATCTATCATGAATCAATCCAAGAATTGCAAGTGATTATACATGATTTACTTGCGGAGGGAATGGTCATCAACGAAGCTTTTCAAGTAGCAGCATTCATTGAAAAGTTGCCTCCTTTATGGAGGGACTTCAAGAACTATTTGAAACATAAGCGAATGGAAATGACTTTAGAGGACTTGATTGTTCGTTTGCGAATTGAAGAAGACAACAAAAATGTAGAAAAGAGAGCAAATGCTAAGTCTTCAATCGCAGGAGCAAACAATGTTGAAACTTCTCAAAAGAAGAAAAAGAGGAAGAAGTTGGATGATGAGAAGGAAGCACCCAAGAAGAAAAAGTTCAAAGGAAATTGCTACAACTGTGGCAAAGTTGGTCATATGGTTTCTATTTGTCGAGCTCTAAAGAAAGATAAAAAGAAAGAGCAAGCAAACTTGAATGAAGAAGTAGACAACCTTTGTGCAATGCTCTCTGAATGCAACTTGGTGGAAAATCCAAATGAATGGTGTTTAATTCAGGTGCTACCCGTCATGTGTGTTCTAACAAGGAATTGTTTTCATCTTATACTTCTTCTGAAAAAGGTGAGACCATTTGTATGGCGAATTCAACAACCGCAAAGATAGAAGGAACGGGCAAGGTTGGCTTGAAGATGACTTCGGGCAAGATAGTGACCCTCAATAATGTCCTTCATGTTTCAGAAATGTGGAAGAATTTGGTCTCAACATCACTTCTAGTCAAAAATGGTTTTAAGTGTGTGTTTGTATCCGATAAGGTTGTAATCAGTAAGAATGACATGTATGTAGGAAAAGGTTACCTCACCGAGGGCCTCTTCAAACTAAATGTAATCTCTATTTATATGAATAAGATTTCTACTTTTTTTTACTTGCTTGAGTCAAATCATTTATGACATGCACGTTTAGGACATGTAAATTATAAAACCATGCGGAAAATGATTAACTTAGAATTATTACCTAAGTTTTAAAGTAATAATGTAAAATGTCAAGTATATGTGGAATCAAAGTATGCAAAGCATCCTTATAAGTCTATTGAAAGGAATTCAAATCCTTTAGACCTAATCCATACAGACATTTGTGATATGAAGTCTATACCATCTCGTGGTGGAAAAAGATACTTCATAACTTTCATTGATGATAGCACTCGATATTGCTATGTGTATCTGCTTAATAGCAAAGATGAGGCAATTGATGCTTTCAAGCAATACAAGAATGAAGTTGAAACATAACTTAACAAGAAAATCAACATGATTAGAAGTGATAGGGGCGGTGAATATGAATCTCCTTTTGAAGAAATATTTTTGGAATATGGAATTATTCATAAAACAACTGCCCCATACACTCCACAATCTAATGAGGTTGCGTAAAGAAAGAATAGAACATTAAAGGAGGTGATGAATGCTTTGCTGATAAGTTCTAGTTTACCACAGAACTTGTGGGGGGAAGCTGTTCTAACAGCTAGTCGGATACTCAATCGTATACCCTATAGCAAAACAAAGTCCATTCCATATGAACAATGGAAAGGAAGGAAACCCAGCTTGAAATATTTCAAAGTGTGGGGGTGTTTGGCTAAAGTGCAATTTTCTAAACCCAAAAGGGTTAAGATAAGACCAAAAACAATTGATTGTGTTTTCATTGGTTATGCAACCAATAGCAAAGCATATCAGTTTCTGGTTCATAAATCAAAAAATCCCGACATTCATGTGAATACGATAATTGAATCAGATAATGCTGAATTTTTTGAAAACATTTATCCGTATAAAAATAAATATGAGTCATCTAGTAAAAAATCTAAACGACCTCGGGAAGTGTCAAAGGAAAGTACACCTAATGAGGAAAGTCCAAGACGTAGCAAACGTCAAAAGACTTCAACTTCCTTTGATCCTGATTTCTTGACATTTTTAGTTGAGAATGATCCTCAAACGTTCAAGGAAGCAATGTCTTCTTCAGAAGCACAATATTGGAAAGAGTCAATCAATAGTGAAATAGAATCCATATTGAACAATCATACATGGTAAATGGTTGATCTTCCTCCAGGAAACAAACCATTGGGTTCTAAATGGATCTTCAAAAAGAAAATAAAAGATGATGGCACTATTGATAAATATAAGGCAAGACTAGTTGTCAAAGGTTTCAGACAATGAGAAGGTCTTGATTATTTCGACACATACTCGCCGGTAACAAGAATCACATCTATTCGAATGTTGATAGTGTTAGCCGCCGTGTATGGTCTTCAAATTCATCAAATGGATGTGAAGACAACCTTCTTAAATGGAGAATTGAAGGAAGAAATATACATGGAACAAGCTGAAGGGTTTGTAAGTCCAGGAAAAGAAAAGAAGGTATGTCAACTTGTTAAGTCGCTTTATGGACTAAAACAAGCGCCCAAGCAATGGCATGCAAAATTTGATCAAACCATGTTGTCAAATGGATTTAAGATCAATGAATGTGATAAATGTTTCTACATTAAGAACATTCCAAATCACATTGTCATTGTTTGTTTGTATGTGGATGATATGTTAATAATGAGTAAGGACATTTCCGACATAAATGCTACTAAGCGTATGCTTGCTAGCAAGTTTGATATGAAAGACTTAAGAGTTGCAGATTTGATCTTAGGAATTAAAATTCTAAGGATTCCTCAAGGTCTACCTTTGTCTCAAACTCATTACATCAACATGGTGCTTGAAAAATACAAGTATTTGGACTTCAAAGTTGCCAAAACTCCAATTGATGTGAATCTTGCTCTCACAAAGAACCAAGGTCAAAGCAAGTCTCAATTGGACTATTCAAGAGTGTTGGGAAGTTTAATGTATATCATGAATTATACGCGACCAGATATAGCATGTGCTATTAGCAAATTAAGTCGGTACACAAGTAATCCCGATCAAACTCATTGGATGGCAATGAATAGAGTTTTGGGGTATCTAAATCATACTCAAGACTATTCTTTGCATTACAACAAATATTCAATGATAATTGAAGGATGTAGTGATGCAAATTGGATCACCGGGTCAAATGAAGTAAAATCCACAAGAGGATATGTGTTTACTCTTGGTGGAGGAGCAGTCTCTTGGAAATTATCCAAACAGACGTGTATTGCTCGCTCTACAATGGAATCTGAGTTTATTGCCTTAGACAAATCCGGTGAAGAAGCAGAATGGCTACGGAACTTTTTAGAAGATATTCCTTTGTGGCCAAAACCAGTGGCTCCTATATGCATACATTGTGATAGTCAAACGGCAATAGGAACAACTGGAAATGTTATGTATAATGGAAAGTCTCGTCACATATGACGAAGACATAATACTGTTAGACAACTACTCTCTAGTGGATTTATCACAGTTGACTATGTGAAGTCAAAGGATAATGTGTCGGATCCACTTACAAAAGGCCTAACTAGAGAGGCGGTTGATAAATCATCCAAGGGAATGGGTTTATGGCTTAGAACAAGTCATTGTAATGGTAACTCTACCTAGTTAAATGGAGATCCCAAGGTTTAGGTTCAAAGAGATCAAACAAAGTTACAAATGACGGTTCAACATTGTCACTAAAAGTATATCCATTTCCATGATATGACAATGTTCAAGAAACAAGGCTAAAGCTTAAGGTTTGAAGCTTTTTACTGGTTTCTAAGTTTGGCAGGAATGACCAAATAGTTTGTCTATAGGATAAAACGATTAGGAATCACCTATGTGAGTGTGAAGTGGAAGTCGCTTCAAGGAGAATAAGAGCAAGGCCAGTTCTCTACGCACTCATGAAACCAGGACATGTTCATGGCTGAAACGAACAAAACAATGAGAACCAAGAATGATTAAGGGTTGATTGTGTGACATATGTTGTCTAGGTATACGTAAAAGCTCATCGGTTCAAGGATATCAAATCTACCGATTGACCAAGGATACCCGACATATGTTCACTATGGAAAGTTCAAAGGGAAACCTACTTACCCAGATGCGATTAATCCTTATTTGTATATCACACAAGTTTTTATATATATATAATATCCATTCCCCATTCATGTGGGGGATTGTTGGGTTTGGTTGGTAAGAAGTGGATGGAAAATGGAGAAAAAAATATGGAAGGAAAATGAAGAGTAAGTCTTCACTTTAAGGAAGTGAAGTTCTCCCACATTGGTGGGAGAAAGAGACTTTCTTGTGTATATATTGGAATACAATCCTTCATGTGGATAGTGAGGCAAGAACAAGACAAGCCCTGCGCCTTCATCGTTGTCGCTCGGCTTTGGCTTCAGCTTCAGATTTGGATTTGGCAAATGATCGATCGAGAGACTATCTTTTTGGACAAAGTTTATTTGAAAGTTGAGAATTATTGATAGTTTAATCCAAAAACTTGATAGAAAATCATTTCTCCATATGCGGACGCACATGAACGGATGCGGACGCTGTCACAATGCACCTCGAAGGGACGCGACCCTTCGAGGCACTGGTTGACACCGGATTGGCGACCTGAGCGCGCATGTGGCACCTGCGGACGTAGGTGACCAGCGCAGGCCAAACCAGTAGCTACTGGTTTTGTGACAAAAGCTGACCTATGGTTGCATATGTCCACCTGCGGGCACAGGTCGCGATGCAGGTCAGGTGTCAGTTCGAAAAGTTGTGTCTTTTCTTCAACCATTGCTTCTCTTCTGAAGCACCACCTCTTAGGCTATAAATATGTATGTTTTTCTCAGATGAAGAGATACGAAATTATTATTTTTCACAAGTTAAAAGCTTTCTTCTTTACAAAAGAATCAATGAAAGTGTGATTTACTCCATTAGTTGAGTTTGACGAAGTTCAGCAAATTTCATTGCTGGTTTTGCTGAATAGTGTTCTATTTTATCCTGGGAGGAATCAATCCAAACCTTGGGCAATTGTGAGAGGATTATATTCTTTAAGGAAACACAGTCTAACTGTGGACTTAGAACTTTTATTTTAATCAATTTTTTGGTTTTTACGGGTGAAGGAAGTAACAAGAAACAACAATGTCAAACCCAAATTAAGTTGCAACTAACTTGGCGATAGTGAAGATTTTTTTGTCAATTTTTTTTTTTTCAAATACTACATGTGGAGATATCTTTCAACCATATTTTCAACAATCCTTCTGCTATATTTTTAAAAAAGCAAAACTATTTTTAACCCTGCAAAGGGCTCAAATACTTTCAACCCGAAAGGGCTCCAATATTTCAATCCAAAAGGGCTCCAATATTTTTAACCCTCAAGGACTCCATTTTTAAACATGTCAAGCAGCAATGATGAAGATTATGTGAAGAAAAAAAAATCATGCACGTAACATGAAGAAGACGGATAAGTTTTGTCAAAAAATCAAGCCAAAAAGGGGAGATTTGTTAGGGGTTTTGTCCTGATTTTCTTACCAAATTTAAGTTTTACTTTTCTTGGAAGGAAAATAAAAATAATATCATAATTACTTTTACTTTTCCAAAAAGAAAAAATATAAAACTCTACCATATTTGGCTTATTTCTTGGTTGGAGGAAAAGTTTTGGAACTCTATAAATAGAAAACCCCTCTTCTCATATCATAACATAAACGTATCCACAATGCAGCTATTTATAGAAAGTTTTGTTTAGGGGGAGATTTCTCTCATATGTTTCATGCTTTTTCAATAATATTAGTTTTTAATATGTATGTCAATTGGCCAAACCATATCAATAATATATATTTTTTAATATGTTTTTCTTTGTCGTCTGAATTATCACCACCTTGATTTGCAGTCAACAGCTTTCGCATGAAACCCAACCAATTTCTAACCGAACATAAATGTTAGCTGAGATCAAGTTAAATGGCTCGTTTATGTATTATGCCTTTATATAGAAGATATACAATTTTAAATCAGAACCTATACAGTTTTAAATCAAAACCTATATCCGGCTATATTTTTAATCATATGACATAACTATTTTCAAGCTTTTATTCTATTTCCTAAATCGAGCATGTTTTCCCTAGAAGGAAAAAACAACAAGATTTATTTTTTATCAATTATGAAATACAACATCCCATAAGAACCTACCTTTGTTATATTCCAGCAAAACAAAAATTGACATCAAGATATAGGTGAACATATGTCTTGGCTCCTTGGATGATACTTAATACAATCTAGTCTCATTCATTATTCTCATAACAAAAAATGTCTTACTCCAAAAAGTGATTTGATGTCAAATCAACCAAATAATCTAGAGTCAACATTGTACAAAAAATTATTGGAAGAAGTGAAAAGACTCCATGATGTTGATAGTGGTGATCTTAAAGAAAAATTGAAGTGCTTTTGCTTTATAATTGCAACTCTTGCTTAGCTTAAATTTGATATGTTTTAGTTTATTTGCCAATAAGTTTGTTAATTCTAGCAAAACTATATAATTTCTTTAAGGGACAATTCTTATTGAGGAGTTGGTTTTGAGGGAGATGACCACCGAAAGAAGGTATATGTAAATCGATCTTTCATTTTAAACTGTACATTTTCTTGTGTTTTTGTATCTTGTCACCCTAAAGCTGGTCAAACAAGTAATCAATGTGTGGAAGGACATACTTATTCTTAATGGTCACTTTGTTCAATTGCCGATAATTAATTTACATCTGAATAAGCCCATCCTTCTTCTTCACAAATAACACCAGAGCATCCCAAGGTGAAGCACTGGGTCTAATGAATCCTTTATTCAGTAAAGTCTATAACTGATCCTCCAACTCCTTTAACTCCACCGGAGTCATCCTAAGGACGAATAGAAATGAGCTTTCTCTCCGGCTCCAAAGCAATACCAAAATTAATATCCCAATCCAGAGGAACGCCTAGAAGGTCTGTTGGAAGCACATCTAGAAACTCTCAAACAACCCATACTGACTCCATAGGAGGCGTGTCAGCGCTAGTATCAAGAGCATAAGCTAAATAAGAGAGATAAACCTTTTCAACCAACCGTTGCGCCTTAAGGAAGGAAATTACCCTCTTCAGGTACGCACTTTGAGTACCCTTCCACTCTAAATTTGGTGCACCTAGCATGACTAAAATGACTATCTTGGCATGAAAATCCAAAACAGTATGATTGGAGAACACTCATGCGTAAAATCACATCGAAACCTATCATATTCAAAATGATCAATTCTACCCAAATATATAACTCAAAAGAGTCACAATGTAACAACCTCATGGTGATTTTTTATTTTTTGTATATTTTAATCATTTTATGCCTTTCGTTTGTTACTTTATGGTATTTATGGTCTGTGGGTGTTGATGACATAGTTCTCGAGGTGATTGGATGATAATTATGTAATTTTTCAATTTGAAAGATTTGAGAGTTAGTATGGTTGACCAAAATTAACATTTGGTGATAAAAAGGTGGTATGTGATTTCGACAATTTCGTTAACTCTGAAATATGACTTTTGGTTAAGTAGGACCTTTGGTTCGGATTCCTAAGCATTCAAATGAATTTTAAGTAAATGGTAGGAAAGTTGGAAATTAAGGTTAAAGTTTGACCTCTGCTAATATTTGATCTTGATGATCTTAGTTCGATATTTTGATGGTTCTATTGAGTCCAAAATGTCGTTCCAGTCTAGTAGCATATTTTGTTTGTGTTCACACAGTTCTGAACAAATTCCAAGGATCTGTTCAGAGATTTTTAGAGTTTCTTGATTCAACTATCACTGCTGATCTGGTGTAACAATCCCTTCTTCGTGCTCGCTAGCCTCCATTGCTTGTGCGAAGAAGGAAACATTTGGCTATCGCAATTGTGGAGGTGGACTTTGCAATCGCGATGGGGAAGTTTGGGTCTGGGTTGTGCTTCATATTCGCGATAGGCGGGTCGAGTGCTTCATTGTTGGTCCCGAGTTCGCGATGAAGAAAATTGTTGGGATAGATTTAAATCTCTTTTTTAAACAAAAATCCTATAACTAGATTTTTGAAGCTTGGAAACTCATTTTTAGGAGATTCAAAAGGTGCTTTTCAAGGAATCTTCTTTGAGAGTGATTCTTAACCTATATTTACACATTCTCTAGTAATTTATTCGTGATTTCATCTACAAATCTTAATTTTTAAATTGAGAAATTTGGGATCTAGAGTTAAGAAATGGTGTTTTAAAGGTTTGAAGGTCTATTTTAACTCTGTTTCAATGAAATTCAGTATTTAAGTTCCTTAAATTATGGGTAACGTGATTTTCAAATAAAATTTTAATTTCTCCCTTATAGGTTCGAGGTTGACTTTTTGGACCTAGAATTTTAGTATAGTAATATGGGTGTCTATGACTTTATTTTTTATTTATATAATACAGATTTGATCAAATTGGACTCGTTCAAAGGCTCTGCAGAAGGGTAAAATTTTGGTTTAACTTTTTGGACTTCGTTTAAGGTAAGTTGAGACTTTTTTTTACTCTTTTTTCAATTGTTTATGTGGTAGTTGCTTAAATGAGGAGTAATGGGGAGATAGGGGTCCCGTATAGATGAGATGATGATCATCTATGCGGGTATCAATATTATGTGAAGGGTTAAAATGAATAATCGACTTGGTTGGACTACTTTCCCTTATCCTTGATAGTGAGATTATTGTGTATAGTATGGTAAGTGATTTATTGAGCATGATTTTTGATGGTCTTATTCCCTCTTGTGAGTGTGATTCGAGTAAATTGAGAGAAATTGTTGATATTCGGGCTTGTAGCGTGTGATCTTGAGTTGAGTATGACATTATTTGACTTGATTGAGACATTTAAGTTCCTTTTATTGATGTGAATTATGTATACTCATTCATATTAATTTTATGAACTTATGGAAGAAGCGAGAAGATTGTTTTGAAACAACTTGCATGACCGATGGGAAATTGTTACGGGTGGATTTTATTAATTTCTACTTGCATGCTTGATGAAAAATTATTTTGGGTAAGTTTTACTGATTTATGATTTACATGCCCGATAAGAAACTATTTTGGGTTAGTATATGGCCTGCCGAAGTCCCCCATGAGTCTTAGCTAGCTATATAGAGACATCGAGTGTGTATTAGTACATACATATGACATTCATCTCATCATCTTTGTTTGACTTGTACTAATATTTGAGGTGAAAAGTGATAAGACTTATTTGCTACTTTTACTCTGATTTGAGTTGTTTGAAGATTATTGCAAGTTTGAAGATTATTGCACTATGTACATCCTTCTTATTATTGGTTTTGACTGTTAGAATGGGTGTGGCTTTCTTGATTTGACAGGTATTTTTGGATAGTGACGAGTAGTAGTATGTTTAGGTGGTTTTTTCCATTACTCTAAATAAGGGTCAGTGGACGATGCTGCTAAGTACATGTTGATTAGTGCTTACGCTTATTTATTTTCTATACCTTATGTGCAGGTACCAAGTCGATTCTTTTAGGGAGCTGATTTAAAGTCTGTACTTAGGATTATGTCATCGAGATTTAGAAGTACTGCTGATTAATTCCGGTGCCTACCGGATCTCCTCTATCTTCTTTATATGGCTTTCTTTATATCGAGATAATTTAGAATCTCAGTTGTCCCTTCTTACTTATAGAGGCTTGTACTTCATGACTTCTAAATTTTGGATAGGATGATGGTTTATGTACCTTTTATGAGTTGATTTATGCGATTCAATTTTGATACTTGATATTATTATATTTTTGCATTTTTGTCTTGTATTTTATTATATAATGTTGGGTTGTCTTACCTATGCACGGGGGTACGGTAGATGCCACTACTTTCCGCGATTTTGGATCATGACACAAAACACAGGGTACCACCGCAAAGGAATCATCACCCATAGGTGTAGCAATACGAATAAACACAGAAAGAGACTCACACATCCTATCAAGACCTGATGAAAATATTCAGACACAAAGGAGAAATTAGAAATAGGATTAAATAATACTGAAACAGGCCGATAACGTACTGGGAAGATACTTGTGATAACAACATCGGAGGCCAATGCCACTTATCTACATAAAAATGCATAAAACTGAGTTATGTCACCACCTGCCTAAGTAACTCCTCTACCACCTCCTCGTTGTCACACCTTTTTTTTACCGCACTAAGAGTTTAAGGGTTTTTCCAATTAAAGTGATGTTTTGAAAAGGGATTATTTGCTTACAGAGCCACCACTTGGAATTGAGTTTTGGTGTTCCTAGTCACCTTATTTGGATCTCTAATCAAAAGGAAATTTGACTCTTTATTATTGATCTGCAAACTAGAAATTCGGATAAGAAATTTTGTTGATCGAGGGGAAGGTGTTAGGCATCCCTCGAGCCTCGTGGTTCTAGCACGGTCGCTTTAATAATTTATGTTTGTCTTAAATTAATCTTTTGGATATATAATATTTATTAGCCTAGAAATTACTTATATCTCGCTTTCTTTGATTTGTTTTAAACTTGTTTGAAAACTGTTTTGTTTCATCAATGTGTGGCATATCGGTAACAATACTTTCCAGCCTTACTATGAATTTTGATATATTTCTCGCACCTTGGAGGCATTTATGGATCGTTCCCACCCTCCCAAGTTTGAATAGGTGTTTAGCTAGTGTGTTTAAAGTCTACTCATCCCAATTAGACAGGCTTTAAAATAGTATGTTAACTTTATTATAACAAATGGTCAGCAGCAGTGCTTTCCGACTTCATCGTTAATTATCACTTATATTAAACTTTTAACTTTATTTCGGTTAACACCTAAAAAATATTATTTTCTAAGTATTTTATCTTATTAAATCCACTAAGCTAGATAATATTTACTCGAAGCAAAATATTGATTTACTATTACAATCTAGTTCCTAAGTGAATCAAATATAAAGTTTTACCCACCCGAACATCTGTTTCTCTAGCTCATATTATTTTTCCAGAGAAAAAAAATAAAATTCTTGTCGTTAACTGTTATTCCTGCAACCGAAAACCAGAAAATTGAAATAGAATGAAAGTTCTAAGCCCACAGTAAACTGTATTTCCTTTAAAAATTTAATCCCCTCACAATTGCCCAAGGTTTGGATTGATTCCCCCAAGATAGAATAGAACACTATTTTGTAATACCGGCAATGGAAATTGCAGAACTTCAACGAACTCAACAAACGGAGTAAATCACACTCACTTTGATTTTTTTGAAAAAGAAGAAGAGAGTTTTTAACTTAGTAAAATAATATATTTTTCTTATCCTTCATCTGAGGAAAAAGACTAATATTTATAGGCCAAAAGGTAATGCTTCAGAAAGGAAGCAATGGTTGAAGAAAAACTCACAACTTTTTGAAATGTCGCCTGAAATGCGGACCCCATCTGCGGCTGCAGAAGGCCCACATGCGTATGTAGGTCAACTTTGGGACAAAACAGAATGTCTTGGCTGACCTGCGTCGATACATGCACTGGCATCTGTGTCCGCAGATGGCCAGGTGAGCGTGCAGGTTCCTGTTTCATTTCCAAATAGTGTATTGAAGGGTCGCGTCCCTTCGAGGTGCATTGTGACATGCGTTCGCACCTGCTCATATGCTTCCGCAAATGGAGAAATTTCAATTTCGATTTTTGGATCATTAACTCTCAAATTTTAAATGAATTTTGTCTAGAAAGATAATCTCTCGATCGATCATTTGACAAATCCAAATTCAAAACTGAACGAGTGATGACGACGACGCTAGGCTTGTCTTCTTCTTGCCTCACTATCCACATAAAGGAACACTTCTATATTTATACATACAAAATTTCCTTTCTCCCACCAATGTGGGCGAATAATTCTTCCATAAAGTGAAGATTCATTATTCACTTTTCCTCTATTTTCCATTCACATTTTATCAACCAAACCCAACTATCCCCCACATGAATGGGGAATGACTATTTTATATGAAAAACTGTGTGATCTATTGTCACAACCCAAACCCGTCGTGAGTGGCACCCACGCTACTCATCCATTGGGAGAACAAATTACCTGAAACCAAACCCAAATGCCAACTCATAATCAATACTTAGAGGAGTCAAAACTAATCCATCAAAAAACTAATGTCAAATCTAAACCAAAAACAAGTACAACTGAAAGCGAAAATATTGTACTTAACAAAACCACCCCTAGAAACCAAAGTCATGTACCAAAACTACTACTAGAATATCAAGCTAGGGAATGCAACCCAAAAAACTAAAATGAAACACAAGTCCAGAAATAAAGAAATATGCCAAGAGAGATATTCCATGGTAGCCCAAAAATACTGCTCACCCTGAAATCATGAATCAACTGCTGAAATCACAACTGAGGTCTCGTAGGAGCTGCTGGAATATGCGCTGCACTCACAGAATTAAATGCAAGTATACTATCAACACACAAGAAATCAACAGTGTACTGGTAGGGTCACTTGGCCAACTCAAGATGAAAATATGAACACTTAACTAAATAATAGTATAACCAACTAATCCATGCCAACACTTCATACACTTAAACACATAAACACCAAAAAGATAGTTCAGGATTAAAAACCAACAAGTCAACAAATATCACCAAGTCAAGTACAGTCAATTCAAGACAAGACACATATACCATTATCAAGCATAGATAAACACATATTCCCCGGTTCACTCATGGAACCGTCAAACTCACCTAAACCTTGTACATACACGCTATGGGTTATACAACCACCCTCTAGCTATGACCTGTAGGGGACAATTATTGTCCATGTACTAAATCTTAGACATAAATGTCTGCCAGCCTTGTTTCGCCAATATCCCGCGAGAACATTCCCAACACCAAAATATTTCACACATTTAGAAATAAGATAGGTCAATCATAAGCAAGTAAAACCATTGCATTGACCACCAAACAACATACATTAACCAGCCACACAACAAAGTAGTTAAAATGTACATATAATACAAGTTGGATTAAACTACAATACCATCACCTATCTCGAATCAAGCTTGCACAACCCTTTAAGCCGGAGCTTTGCCCTTCCGTGTAATTCCCACTTGCTCGTGGTCTAAAACATGCATATAAATACATAAATTAAGAAATGACCTAACATGTTGGGATTTATAACACACACTCAACTCCTAAGGTCAAATTCATGATCATTCCCTTCCCTTCCTAGGGCTTTTCTACCGTAATTCACCCTAAACTATCAATTCCATGGATTAAGTAGTGAATTGACTAAATACAAAGGTAAATTAACAGTTAATAACCAAAACCAATTAACTTATCCCATAATTTTCCTCCTTCCACCAGCAATTAACCAAAATTCACCCTAAAACCCTTCCCGAACTCCATAAATTAGCAATTCTAAGGATTAATAAGTAACTAAGAGTTAATGGGGATGAATTTCTTACCTTAATGGAGTAAAACGAAGAAAAATTGGTAAAAATCGCCCTTATTTTGTCCCAAAATGAGTTATGAAATAATGAACTATTTTTGGGGAATATTTTATTAATCTGCAATTTCTACTGCTATAGCGGTCGTTGACCGCCTTGACCATCACTATAGCGGTAATTTCTCCCCTATAGTGCTCACTGCTATAGCGGGGTGTCAATTTCGATAGCAGTATTGACGGGATAGAATGTCCATCTTCACCCAAAAATTTTACTTTTTGCAGCACACCTTATACCTGGGACATTCCAAATAATTCCATTTACGCTAAGACCAATTTTGGGAGTTTTACTTACCTAAATTTGATTCCGTAAATTCTCACGGGTTCCTTATCATCTTAGCTAACTAAGAATTGTAGTTGTAACCACCAAACCAGTCTAAATCATTTCCATATTTGCCTAGGCCCCACCTTGCTCTGAATTCGATCCAAACTAGCCTAGCCTGAATTCTGTAACTTCCAAATCGAAAAGAATTTGGAATGCGAGATTTTAAATGTAAGACTCATACGTAACAATGAAGAGGGTTGTAACAACAGATACTACTTTATCCATCATTCATCCCCGAATGATCAAGTGCAAAAAAATGGCTAAACAAAGAGGAAAGAATAGAGTACCTGTGTCCTCAAACAATTGAGGGTACTTGTCCCGCATATCCTTCTTGGTTTTGAAAGTGGCTTCCTTAATAGGACAATGCTTCCATTTAACCTTTACTGAACAAATTTCCTTCGTCCTCAATTTCCAAACATCCCGATCTAAAATCGCTACTAGTTCCTCCTCATAAGCCAAATCCTTATCTAGAAGCACCGAATTCCACTTGATGATGTAATATCCATCCCCATGATACTGTTTCACCATTGAAATTTGAAATACCAGATGGACCCTGACAAACCCTACGGTAGAGCTAACCTGTATGCAACCGGACCTACATCCTCAAGAACCTTGAAGGGATTGATATACCGAGGGCTGAGTTTGCCCTTCTTACCAAATCTCATGACCCACTTCATGGGAGACACCTTTAGCAAAACCTACTCACTAACCTTGAAGTCCATATCTCTTACCTTATGGTCCGCAAACTCTTTTTGCCTACTCTGAACAGCCAATAACTTGGTTTGAATGAACCTTACCCTTTCTTAAGCCTTCTTTACCAAGTTTATGCCCAAAGGCTTGACATCTCCCATCTCAAACCACCCAATAGGTGGCCTACACTTCCTTCCATAAGGTGCCTCAAATGATGCCATATCGATGCTGGAGTGATAACTATTGTTGTATAAGAACTCACACAATGGAAGAAACTGGTCCCAATAACCACCAAAATCAATCACGCAAACCCTCAATATGTCCTCTAGCACCTGAATTTTCCTCTCTGACTGACCATCGGTCTAAGGATGAAAAGTCGTGCTAAATGTGAGCCTGGTGCCCGATTCCTCATGCAACCTGTCCTAAAATGTGGAAGTGTACTTCCCATCTCTGTCTGAAATGATCATAAGTGGTACGCCATGCCTGACAATCTCCTTGACATAAATTTTAGCTAACTGTTGAGAGTTGTAGTCCATCCAAATCGGTACAAAATAAGCTGATTTCATCAGTCGATCTACTATCACCCAAATGGAGTCATATTTACCCAAGATCTTAGGAAGACCCACCATAAAGTCCATGGCGATATGCTCCCATTTCCACTCAGGAATAGGCATCTCTGAAGTAAACCCACAGGCCTTTGATGTTCATAGTTTATCTACTGACAATTGTGATATTTTGACAAATAATTCACTATGTCCCTCTTCATCCCGGGCCACCAATAAAGCTACCTCAAGTCACGGTACATCTTGGTTGTACCTGAATGAATAGAATAACGTGAACCACGGGCCTCTAAAAGTGTATCACAAATAAAATCACCACCCCGAGAAATACATAACCTCCCCTTAAACCACAACACTCCACTCGTATCGAGAGTTGCATCCGCCACCTCCCCTCTTACCACTTTATTTCAGAGTACATTCAACTTTTTATCCTCGGATTGCTTGGCCTTGATCTGCTCCATGAATGCCAACTTTATCTAACCTCTAGACAACACACTGCCCCTGTCTAAGACCGCAAACTGCATGCTCAGAGATGCTAGAATTTGAAACTCTCTAGCTAAAGGCCATCTTGACACCCTTAGGAATGACAAACTACCTATACTTACTACTTTTTGACTCAATGCATTTTCCACCACATTAGACTTACCTGGATGATACTAAATAGTCACATCATAATCCTTCAACAATTCCATCCACCTTCTCTACCTAGAATTCAAATCCATTTGGATAAACACATGTTGTAGGCTGTGGTGGTCAGTGAAGACCTCACACTTGACACCATAAAGATAGTGTCTCCAAATCTTTAATGCAAACACCACCGCTGCCAACTCCAAGTCATGGGTTGGATAATTCATCTCACGAGACTTCAACTGCCTCAAAGCATTATATTATGATGTATGAAACGTGTTTTCCTTATATATTGATGATGCTTGTTGAATTGATTTTTCAAATAATGATTTTCAACAAAATTTTTGATATGAACAAGCTATTTATGTAACCTTGACTTTTGAAAATGGTTGATGACTTTGAAATCCATATTATGAGAGGATGATGATTTGAAAAGATTTTTGGCTAATAAACCATATTTTCTTCTATTTGTTTTTGGGTATGTATGGGTAAGTTGAGCTATTCCAGAGGATATATAACTGTTGTGGATCCTAATGAATCATTTTCGAGTGGATGTGTCAGTCAAGAGGATGATTGACCTCCACGGGTTTTGTAGCCCCGGTGAAACAAGGATACTCTCCCGACTTGAGTTTTGCCTAAAAGTATTACACTCGCATGAAAGAATGTCATTGTGATTGGTCTGAATTGCCCTTGAGTTGTCAATATGATTACTTATTGATTCACCTTGGTTGACATGATCTGATGAACTACTTGACTCAATTTTTCGCCTTGAATGATCTGACATAATTTTTGAAAAGGGTGACTTGAAATCGATTAAACCTCCATAATTGACGATTTTGCTAAGTTTCATGATTTACTATATCACTGAATTTGAATTGTTTCATTATAATATTTTATTTATTTATTTATTATTATTATTATTATTATTTTATATGAACTCATGTCTCAAGGCACTTACTGAGTACCCAGTACTCAAACATACCTTTGTTGGTTTTGATAGCATGTTAGGTAACGAAGAAGAGCATGTACATACAAATCATTCAAACTAGGAGTACTTGGTGCTTTCGAGTTGTTGGTGAGCCCGCATTCTTATTCACGAGGTTCCATCGAGTTTTTTTATTATTTATTATTAGTTTCAGGTTGTGTCATGAGTTAGCTTATGTAATCTTAGAAGCTCCATAGACAAGTGTAGTGTTATGGGTTAGAGATTGTTAAAGTCATTGGGTGACTTGTATATCCGTTTTTCTTTTTTCTATACTTGATGAAATATTACAGATTTTTACGGTTTGCATCATTATCTACACCTTTTAAAAGGGGGGGGGGGGGTGATATCCTTATACGGATTTGGGCAAACCCTCCCCCCAATGAACTAACTTTTGGAGTTGAGTTCGATTCAACATCCATTTCTTTACACTAGTCTTTTAAGTCTTCATTTAGGGTTGGCTAACTTTGAAGATAGAAAAGATTAACTTTTATGAGTTTATGAGAGAATTCTCTTGTTTTTCCTAAATGAACCTCTCTTGAAAACTCTAAAATAAAGATTTTCATGTATGTGTTCATTTTTCATTTTAAATTTATTCTAGTTATTAATGTTTTTTAATTGTTATATTATCCTTTCTTTAAATCTCTTTAATTCCCTCCCTTTCTATTGGATGAAAATCGTTTACACTCCCTAACGTTGTTTTAAAAATCAAACACCCCCTTAACTTTGAACAATAATCATTCTCCTCCCTTTATCCTATTCAACGTCTATTTTACCCGTGAAGGAAAGTTACTTAGGTATTTACCATTTTCATTTTAATTCATTAATATTATAAATAGAATAATTCTTTATAAATTTATCACAAAATGTAATGCTATATATATATATATATATATATATATATATATATATATATATATAAATTTGATATTTTGATATTATATGTATTAGTAAGTATATATTTATATAATTATGTATATAGATGCATGTTTGAGTTATCTCTTATTTTCTAATGTCTATATAGATAAACAAGTTTTGGTTGTCAATAATGAAATATTTTCTAAATTATAATTTAAAACTTATTTACATAATTTTTTAAGAAGGGTAAAGTTAGAGTAACTGATAAAGTGCTTGCCATGAGACTAGAAGGTCAAGAGATTAAGCCATGGAAACAGCCTCCATCAGAAATACAAGGTAGGTTTGCGTGTAATAAACCCTTGTGGTTTGGCACTTCCCCAAACCCCGCGCATTGCGTAAACTTTAGTGCGCTGGGTTGAGCTTTTTTTACAATAATCTTTTAGGATTTGTATAATTATCTGTTATTTTCACTTGTATAAATAGAGAGTATTGATTATTATTAATAATTTTTATTATTATTTTGCTTAGTTATTTCATTATTGAATGTTATTAACTTATATAATAAAATAATATTTCTTACTTTTTTTCATATAAAAAATAATATTTAATTTTTCATAGTTATATAATTAAAAAAAATTAAAAATCATGATTATAAATAAGTTTTAAAAAGATATAAAGGTTGATAATATAAGGATAAAATAGGCATATTCAAGAAGGCAAATACAATTGGGGAGGGGGGGGGGGGATGATTATTGTTCAAAATTGAAGGGGGAGTTTAATTTTTAAAGCAAAGTTGAGGGGTCTAAACGATTTTCACCCCTTTCTATTTTATAATACAGTCAGACTTCTCTATAACGTCACTTTGTTATAACGACATTTCACTATAGCGGCCTGATTTTCTCCGAAACCAATTTTTCATGTTATATTTTACTTGTCACACCCTTTTTTGTCGTTTTCTCGAAGGGTTTTTCCAATTAAAGTGACGGTTTTGAATAGAGCTTATTTTATTTACAGAGTCGCCACTTGGAATTGAGTTATGGTGTTCCAAGTCACCGTTATTGAATCCCCAATCAAAAAGAAATGACTCTTTTATTGTTGGTCTACGAACTAGAAATCCGGATAAGAAATTCTGTTGACCGAGGGGAAGGTGTGAGGCATCCCTCGAGTCCCGTGGTTCTAGCACAATCTCTTTATCAACTTATATTTGGCTTCTGCTATTTTGGATAAATTGTGTTTATTAGCCTAGAAATTTACTTACCTATATATCACAATAATAATATCTATCTACGCATTCTAAGTTTGAATTAATTTTTTATTATTATTTTAAAAGACTATCTTTGTCAAGGTGCATAATTGCATCCTTGAATTTCTTTATCTTTGTTATTAAGCATATCGAGAAAGATGCGTAACCACATTCTTAATCCACACAAGAATTTAAGTGTGTTTATATTGATCTAAGGTTTAACGGATCCTTATATCTGCTTACCCGAATGTTAACGAGCCTAATACATATTTTTCCCTAGTCCAAACTTCATCAAAACATAAATATTAATCAATAAGTAAAAGGGTCATACTTAAACCAAAACCCAATAAAATAGAAAATAAAAAGTAATTACTATTAACTTCCCACTCCTACTGCCCGAATATAAACTGATGATAAACCTTGATTATATTTTCAACGTTACCTCATAATTTCCTAAATCTTGCATCTCTAAGTTTTAATTATTAAAAATAATAATAATTTTACTATAACAAAATGACAAGTCAAATCATTAAAAGAGAGAACAAGTAAATAATTTAACCCATGACAATAATAGACATACGTACATAACAAACTGAAAATTAATGATAAACTTACCAAGGTCACGTAAACCACACATTCACAACTGGCAGTAGGAAAAAAAATGATTAAGGTGTAGAAAATTTCAACATTTGTGCATCAAATAAAATCATCAACAAACTCATAGTAAAGAAAGGTCAAGAATGGATCTGTAAGCATGCAAGAAATAATTATATGCCATATCAATTTTACTCAAAATATAACGATACAAAAATTTAAACATATTGCATATCATCATGTCGAAGAATATTAACAGGTTAAAAATATACAAAATTTGAGCAGCTTCTTTATATTGGAATCAAGTTTCTCACAATCGCGACATTAAACAATACCAAAAGAGAAATTGAGTGTTACCTTTACGAGAATAATTCACAATGAATAAACACCTACAATCTACTGATTTCCAAAGTAACAGTAGCTAACGTTCCGGAGCCACGAACATGAAATCGCGAACAAAAACCTCAAACTTCAACTTGTATCTTTTTTCTTTCTCTATCCTTCCGTTTTTGAGTATTTTTTTTTTCTCTTTCTTTTTCCCGTATTCTCTCTTTGTGTATGTTGTTGTCTTCTTCCCTTCTCCCTTCTTTCTTTCTTTCTTTCTAAGTCTTCTTTTCTTTTTTTTCTTTTTTTTTAATGTTGCTGCCTTCCTCCCTTTTTTTGTGTGTGTGTGATATGGTGTGTATATATAGAAGTATGTGTGTAGTAGCGTGTGTGTTAGTGTATGTGTGTGGTGTCGGGTGTGCATGGAGAGGTGGTGTGAGGGAGTGAGAAGTGGGGAGGTTTGGGAGAATGTGAGGAGTGGGGTGAAGGTGAGGGTTAGTTTAATTAGGATTTCTTTTTTTTTTTTTTTTTTAAATTAAAGATATAAATAAAATATAATGGTAAAACTATTAGCTAACTATATTGAACTAACATAAGATAGAAAAGTTAAATCGCTAGTCCTAAAAATATATAGCTAAGAAAAAAATATTAAAATCACCAGCTTATTTATTAAAATCTAAATTAAAAGAAAAAATATATTTTTTGAAAATTTTCATTTTTATACGAAAAGTAAAACAAAAGTTATACTAAAATGTAACTCTATTTTTTGAATCTTTTTTTTTTCACAATTTTTCAAATAAAACCAACTAAAAATAAAAATGATAGCCAAAATAAAGATTAGACAAAAAATAAATATTTAATGCTAAAAGTAGGTTAAAGCTCGGAGAGGGTCAAAAATCACGTGTCTACATTTGCCCCTCTTTGTCTTAGAACGTGAAGAATTTTCAGACAAAGAAGTAGACAACGAGACAAGTTTTGACCCGACTGTTATTTGAAATGAAAAAGAAAAGAAGGAAAAAATGTGACCGAGTCCTAATTTTGGACAGCCTACATATCCCGGGTTATTATGGAATCATGTCACGTGTAGTTCAAGGAATAAGAAGGGAGGTGAAACATACTGAGACGGAGATTCGAGTGAGGTCTTGTCGAAATTTCAGTTCCTGGCTCCTATCATTACATCAGAAAATAAAAATGTAAGAAATGAAAGAAGAAAACACAAGATCTTATCTACTTTACTTGTCTTGAGTCTTCCTTTAGATCTCCGCCTTGAATTTTCAATTGCCATCTCACCCTCTTTTGGTGAGTACCTTGATCTCGAAGTTGAGGTTTGAGACTTGAGCTTGAAACTTAGAATAAATCTTTGATGCTCTTTCAAATGACAGTTTGAGAATGTTCTTGAATGCTTGTTCTCTTGACCAATAGTTGAATATAAACCGACGTCTGGATGTCGGGCCGCTACATGCATTTGAAAATTAATTCTGATTGTTATTGAGATTGAATGTCTTGTAAGAGTTGGGACTGTGTATTTGGACATCAAGATCATGCTCTACCAGGAAAAACCTGCAAGACATCATAAACAAATAAAAAAAAATTCTCCAGTTTTCACCGAATTTTTTTTGTGAGTTATTAAACTTTAAAAATAAACTCAGCCAGAAAATGTATATCATGGGAGAAAAGAAAATAAAGATCTCAGACTGAAAAAGTGTTTATCCCAGAAGAAATAAAAACGACTGTCTCGGACTATGAAATGTCATCCTATGAGAAAATAAAAATGACTGTCTTGGACTAGAAAATGTCATCCTAAGAGAAAATTAAAAGTAACTGTCTCACACTAGGAAATGTCATCCTAGGAGAAAAATGAAAATGATTGTTTCAGACTAGGAAATGTCCTCCTAGGAGAAAATGAAAAACGTCTCAGACTAGGAAATGTCAACCTAGGAGAAAATAAAAAATGATTGTCTCGAACTAGAAAATGTCATCCTAGGATAAAAATTAAAAGTAACTGTCTCAGACTAGTAAATGTTATCCTAGGAGAAAAATGAAAATAACTGTCTCAGACTAGGAAATGTCCTCCTAGGAGAAAATGAAAAACGTCTCAGACTAGGAAATGTCATCCTAGGCGAAAATGAAAAACGTCTCGGACTAGAAAATGTCATCCTAGGAGAAAATAAAAAATGATTGTCTCAGGCTAGGAAATGTCATCCTAGGATAAAAATGAAAAGTAACTGTCTCAGACTAGGAAATGTCATCCTAGGAGAAAAATAAAAATGATTGTCTCAGACTAGGAAATGTCATCCTACGAGAAAATGAAAAGTAACCGTCTCAGACTAGGAGATGTCATCCTAGGAGAAAAAAGGAAAAACAACCGTCTCAGACTAGGAAATGTCATCCTAGGAGAAAATAAAAAGTGACTAAATTCCATTATTTAGGGGGATCCTGCTATGCTAAATCCCATTATTCAGGAGGGGCCTGAGCTGAAATGAAAAGTCCCATTTTTCAAGAGGGTCCTGAGCTGAAATCTAAAGTCTCATTTTTCAGGAGGGTCCTGAACAGAAAATTAAAGTCCCATTATTCAGGAGGGTCCTGAGCTGAAATGTAAAGTCCAATTTTTTAGGAGGGTCCTGAACAAAAAATTAAAGTCCCATTATTCAGGAGGGTGCTGAGCTGAAATGTAGAGTCCCATTATCCAGGAGGATACTGAGCTGAAATTTAAAGTCCCATTATTCAGGAGGGGCCTAAGCAGAAATGTAAAATCTCATTATTCAGGAGGATCCTGAGCTGAAATGTAGAGTCTCATTTTTCAGGAGGGTCCTGAACAAAAAATTAAAGTCCCATTTTTCAGGAGGGGCCTGATCAAAAATATAAAGTCCCATTATTCAGGAGGGTCTTGACCTGAAATGTAGAGTCCCATTTTCTAGGAGGGTCCTGAAAAAAAAATTAAAGTCCTATTTTTCAGGAGGGTACTGAGCTAAAAAGTAAAGTCTCATTATTCAGGAGGGTCCTGCTAATCCCATTTTTTCAGGAGAGTCCTGCTAATCTCATTTTTTCAGGAGGGTCCTACACTGAAAAGTAAAGTCCCATTTTTCAGGAGGGTCCTGTTAACCCCATTTTTTCATGAGGGTCCTGAGCTAAAAATTCAAATCCCATTTTTCAGGAGGATCCTGTTACAATTAAGTTCTTAAAGACAAACAACACGAAATTTTTTTTATCAGTTTGCACCAGAAATTATTTTTGTGAATAACCTGTACGATGCAAAATACTCATGCCAAAGAAAATACAATGCAAGAGAGATATGCAAATAGGATGTGTGGTCCCTTGAAATGAACGATCATAGGGATGTTTGATTCTAAAAATGCAACTAGGGTGTTTGTTCCCTAAAAACGCCTCTAAGGTATTATTCTTTATAGTCAAAATGCAACTAGGATGTTTGTCCCCTGTGCTGAAAAGAGATAAAATGTTTGTTTCCTAACATATCCATAAGGTGTTTGATCCCTAAGGTGAAAGTGCAATCAGGGTGTTTATTCCCTAAAAAAATCCTTAGGATACGGCTCGTTCCCTGAGAACGCAAAAAGAAAAGAGGATTTTATTTTTTTTTTATTTAGAAAAAAAATATTTAACTTTTTTTTGTGCCCCTGTTTTGATTTTGGGGAACTATGATTTTTTTTAAAAAAAATAAAATGTCCTATACTTTTTTTTTCCAGTGACATGATGTTTTTATTTGGTGAGACTGAACCCCATTATAGAACTGTCTACTTATCCTGCCATAGTAAGAATCAGGTCAAACATAGTTTAAACAAAACATCTTTTGACTTTAGTTGGTACCAACAATTAGTATTATGCATAGGAATTACCACCAGTTGCTTTTGGACAAACTCGGAATCAACTTTGAAGTAACTCATATAATTTCAAATGGTACCTCAAACATACTTAAGTATTGACAAGATACGTTCACCTTACCTTAATCAAAGGTTTAGAATTATTTCTATCCTCATGTTTCAAATGTCCTTACCAAAAATAGAGTTCTAATTTACTCACAAAAGAATCGATTAAAATCTTAAGACATTGTCAAGCCACTCACACTCAAAAAGATATTCAATGCATGCAACAGAGATACCATATGCTTGGTCGTCCTGTAAGTATCCACTAATATGAAAACACTAAAAATGAGATCAAGTAGGGCTTGTCAATGGATTGTAATATAAGCTTAGGGGATGGGTAGGATATTCATTTGGGATAGAGTGACTATTCCCCCCTTAAGGATTGCACTATGCGCTTAATATTTTACATTTTCACACTTGTTCTTCATTTGCTTTGATGCTTCTTCTCATTTTCTTTGACTTTTCGCCTCAGTTTTTGTTGAGTATTTTGTTTTGGAGTTTCTTTCTTGCTTTTTTTCTTTTGGTCTTGCATTTTTCTCGAACCTTCACATTTCTATCTTTTTATTTTTTCATCCAACTTGGATATTTGTTAGTGCGCTCAAGAAGGCAGGGTTAAAAGAGGGATAGTGCATTTATTCACTAAAAAAGATATAGGCTAAAATTTGGTTGTCCAATAAAAAGGCTTTAGGCTCAAAAGGGGGAGTCTATGGATTAAATTTCATTTGATAGGCTTCAAAGGCACAATCGGAGCAAAAAAAGCCTACAATCCTTTCTCAAGTCAAGCGTTTCTCAAAATTTTGCCTCAATAAACATTCAGACCAAGTTCTAGATCAACGAAACTATGTCATTGAATTTTTGATCTAAAACTCACCACACAATGCATATGAAACAATGAAGTTAGATTTATTTCAACCCTGATTTTAAGCAAGAATTTCTCAAGTGTCACTTTAGTATAATCAAGAGGTACCAAAAGAAATTATGGTTTATAATAAAGTTGGCCCATCCGTTATACCGAGCAATTTAACACTTATTCTTTTCTCATGCACATTTCTAAGTACGTTGGCACCAACAAAATCAAGAGATTTTTTTTTTTATCTCTATTTTTTTTAAGTGGGATCTAACTCAAAAGAAGAGCTGCCTAAGTATCTTGTTGAAACAAGAATCAGGTTAGAAGTAGTTCAGAAAATTTCAAATAAAAGGGGGAAAAAGGTTCGAAATATACCCAAACTTTGAGGAAATTTGCTGTTACATGCCCAAACTTTGCGGGGGTCCTATGACCCCCTGTACTATTTATTAGTGTATTTTTGTGACTTTTATTTGCTTAGTTTGGCCACTAATTCAGTCACGCGCTCAGTGCGCGTGTACTCACATTTAGGTCCAGCTGTGTAAATATATTTTTTGAAAGTTTTCTTTTTTATACGAAAAGTAAAAACAAATGTTATCCTAAAATGTGACTCTATTTTTTGAATTCTTTTTTTTTTCACAATTTTTCAAATAAAACCAACTAAAAATAAAAATAAAAGCTAAAATAAAGATTAGACAAAAAATAAATATTTAATGCTAAAAATAGTTTAAAGCTTGGAGAGGGTCAAAAATCACGTTTCTACATTACTTCTCTATAACAACATTCTACCTATAGCAACAATATCATTTATTATAATGGTACGCTCTTTGTAAAATTACCTCTCTATAACAACATACTCAAATATTATGTAATAATATTTTGTGAGAAATATATTATGTACAAAATAAAAAACCAAAATATTTATGGTAATCATCATATATGTCATGCACACAATAAATTTCAAGTACGAATATCTAATTTTTAGGGAAAAGATATATTTAAATGACGCACATCAGTTATTTCATGACATCACGAGGAAAAAACTACTAATATTTGCCTTTTCTTATATACATGTTCTTTCTAATTTTGCATACTTTTATTTTTAACAGTTAAATGAGATCTGAATGTCAAATGTCAGTATACATATATAGCAGCACCCAGTGGCGGAGCCAGGATTTTCATTAAGGGGGTTCAAAGTGCGCATACGAACTAGCCGAAGGGGGTTCAACAGCTACTATATATACATAAAAAATAATTTTCACCTTATATAAATAGTGTAATTTTTCGCCTAAGGGGGTTCGGATGAACCCCCTGCATATATGCTAGCTCCGCCCCTGGCAGCACCTCTCTATAGCAGCGATGAAATTTTTGGACAAACACTATCATTACAGAGAGATTTGACTGTACTATCTTTATTATCTTGTCATATTTAATTGTGTTTCTATTTTTTTTTCTTGTATCTAGAGTTGCATCTTTTGTTAAAAAAAAAATTGGGTTGTTCATTCAAATTTATCCAATGTCCCCGAAGGAACATATTTATTCCAACATTATCATATAAAACCACGGGGGTATTATTTTAAGCTGTCATAGTTGGTCTTTGATGTGCGTATCGAATCTTGTCTCTATATTATGATATGACTATTGTACATCTCATTTTTGACCAAAAAATATTTTTTTTTTAGTATTTAGGCCCGTTTGACCATATGAGATGAAATCATGATATGAAATTATATGATATGAAGTTGAAGTTTTGTTTGGACATGTAATTTGGAATTTTAAGTTGTATTTTTTTCTTATAAAATAAAAAAAAAATTATAAGTTGTGAAAACAATCAAAATTGGCCCAATTCTTTATACAATATTACCAAATAAGCAAAAGTTCATAACAAAAGTATAATACACTATCACAAAACTATTCTAAAAAAATACAATATTTATTGATCAAATACTAATAAATTTGGTGAATAATAAATGATAAAATAGGAGTTGATTTGAAGTAATAATAAAATTTGTAGGCGTTTGGCCATGAAAATTTAAAAAATTTGGAGTTGAAGTTGGAGTCGCAGTTGTGTTTGGTCATATCTTTTTGGAGAGATTTTTTAAACTATAATGGTGTAGTTGAAATTAGAAAAAAGTAAAAACAAGTTGAGACTTGTTTTCACTTTTTCAAATAAAACTTCAAGTTATATTTGGAGTTTTTATGGCCAAAAATTATTTTTAAAAAAAATGAAAAGATTTTTAAAAAAAAAAAAATGAATATTTTTCATGACCAAACGGGGCTATATGTTAGTGAGAGTAAGGATTAAATGAGATATAAATAGTTTAAAGATTGGTAAAAGTAATAATATGAACTACAAATTTTATTTACATATGAAATAAATGGTTGGTAAATATAAATGGTGGTTTTTTTTTACAAAATATAAACTTGTGGATTAATTTTTGTAGTTGAAAAATCCCAAATCATGATTTGAAATTTCCAAATCATGCTTTTTGGAGAATTTGGGATTTCATGTCATGATATGAAATAGCATGACCAAACACTAATTTCATTCATGATTTCATCTCATAGACATGAAATCACATGTTCAAACGATACTTAGGGCCTGTTTGGAAAGCCACCCTGGAATTGGATTTGGTGTAATTACACTGTTTGACATGTTTAGTTGGCCAGGTAATTACTTGGTCAACAGGTAATTGAGTGTAATTGGCGGGGGTAATTACACTCTCCATTTCACAAGGGGGAGATGTGAATTGCTGGTAATTACATGGTGTAATTACAAGTTGAATACTTTTTAATTTTTTTCTTTTATTATTTTTTTATTTTTTTCGTTTTAATTTATTTTTTATTTCTATATTTTAAATTCATTTTTATTTTATTATTCGAATATTTTAAAAAATATTTTTTTATTTTATATTATTTATATTTCATTTCCTTCTCATTTCACAAGCTTTACTTCTTGTGATTCCATGCAATTGTACGTATTATCTATTTTTTATTTATTTTATGTTTATTTTTTTCAATTAGCATAATGTTGTTAGTATTCTAATTTTAAATTAAAGTAAAATTCATTGTTGAATAAGGTTATAGACTTGCGTTTTTCTTTTCTTTTGAATCATATTTATGTACGTTGTGTTGAAATTTGACATAAGAGTATTATGTTAACTTTTTTGTTTTAAATTTTGAACTTATGTTATATTTTCAATTCTAATTTATTTGTTTTACTACTATTGACTTGATATTTCACATTGCAAGCCATTCATTTTTTAGTTAGATTTGATAAATTTATCTTTTTGTCAAATATTTTAATAATTTTATGGTATTATATTTATAATATTAATTTCTTTTCAAACATGCATTTCATGATGTTCTTAAAAATCATGTACTTTTAGTTTTTATGATTAAGTTAATCAAAATATACTAATTTGAAAAATATAAATCAATTATTTTTTATAATATTAGTTAATAACATATGTTTATTAATTAATATATTTTCAAAATACAATATATATATATATATATATATATATATATATATATATATCTTAAATATTTAATTTAATATCATTTATAAAGACCCTTATTTGTCTAATATAAATTTTTAGTTTTTGATAATTCACTTTTATTTAAAAATTTAATATAGCCATGTAATTACACTTGTGTAACCAAACAGTACACTTGTAATTACACTGTGATTACATTGTGGCAAACAAACATGTCATGATAATTACTAGGTTATGTAATTACTAGTCTGGTAGTTACTACCCTAGTAATTACATCAATTCTAATTAACAGGTGGCTTTCCAAACAGACTCTTAGGGGTCGTTTGGTACGCAGTCAAAGTTATCATGGGATTATAATTCTGGGACTAAATAATTCCTAGATTATTTAGTACTAGTCCTTCGTTTGGTACATTGGATGAAAGATGGGATATACTATATATAATTCAAAACATGTGTTTGGTTTAAAGTTGAACAAAGTTGGATAAATTTTTGTTTTCAATTTTAACCTTTATATTTCAATAGCTTAAATATAAATTAATTATATATTGAAATGTAGAGCTCACTATTTATATACCCAAGCATAAGAATTAAACTATCATTTAAGCTAGTAAAACAAAAATTACTCGTATTCTTAAATATTTTTTAGTCCAATAGTTACTCCATCCATAAACCAATTCAATTCTCAATAAACCATGCAATTTTTTTTTTTTTGCAGGAATTATACCTAAGGGCTGCAAGCGAATGCAAGAAAAAGTTCAAAAAATACAAAAAAAGGGTAAAAATTATGCCAAAAGTACAAAAATTATACAGAAATTATACGGAAAATACATAAACAGTACAAAAATTATGCAGAAAATATAAAAGAGAAGTAAAATAGTCATTTAATAATTTGAATCGAATAAAATAGTCATTTAATAATTTATCCAAGGATAGCTAAGGTTGGTATTAAGTTATACCACCAAAGGAATGGAATAATATAATCCAAGGTTTTAGGATAATTTTATCTTGAGTATAATTAGTACTGCATACCAAACATGATATTATTTTAAGCCTAAATTTTAATTCCGATATAACCCACCTTATACCTCCTACCAAACGACCCCTTAGCGTACCAAATCCCTGCGTGCACATGCATTTTATGATTTCTTGATTTTCGTGCCAGTCTATTCTCCAATTATTTTTTCTTTCTTAACCAATAGCCAACTCATGTTGACGAATATATGATTAAAAAGTTGCAACGTACCTATATTTTAGGAGTATTTGTTTTTGTTAGGTTAGGGTGTTACTTTCCTGAAAAACAAGTACTCTCCGTCTCAATTTTCATACTTCCATTTTTAGTGTCTCCCAAAACGTACTCACTCCGTTTCATACTTCCATTTTGGAATGGAGAGAGCACATTTTTTATTTTTATTTTTTACAAAAAAGGGTTAAAACTATTCCCGAATTATTATAAATGGAGCATAATACCCTCTGTTTGTTTTTGGTCTCAAAACTACCCCTCCATTCAATTATTGGCTCACTTCTACCCTTCACTTTAATGGAATGCCACCGGGCAGACCACGAGGGAAAAAAAGGCCACCTGACCAAGGTTACTTGGCCAGTCCACATATGCAGGTTATTTCTAATATTAAATGACAAGTTTTAGACCACAAGATTTAAAAGACTACACACAAAGCCTTTAATTTAAGACCTCAACATGCAAAAGTCTTTAATTTATTTCTTAAACTTCATGGTCGTTCAAACTAAAACACTTAAATTGAGGAGCAAATATTATTTGTTTTTGTTCGACGGTTTGTCGTTTCATACCTGACAGCTTGTTAATTACAGGTAATTCTGACTGATGTGTGCTTCCAAGAACTTTGCATGAATAGTCCTTTTCATACTGCTGCAAGACTTTGTGTTCTCTCCACCTCACTTTCTTTCTAGCTAGTGTGAATTCGTGTTACTCAGCCCCAAGTGCTTGGCCTTAGCTTAGGTTGGTCCTCTGAAAGGTAAAATTAGATCACTTGTGTCTAATTTACATTGCATTGAACAACACTAACATTTAGGAGAGAAAATGAGGTTATCTCTTCCTGTATTTGTCGGTAGCAAATATGTGTACTTCAATTAACATCAATTTCAACTTGCAGATCCTGTTGTTTTAGCCATGGCCAGAACAATTTGTTCTACAAAGGAAGATTTTGCGCCGCAAGCAATGCCTCCATCAATATCCAAAACTATAACTACTCATAAAATGAAGCGCTTTGATAGCATTTTAGAGGATGTAGATCTTATTGATTATCAGCTTGATCCAACCCGCTGTCGCTCTTTAAACTCACTAGCCACGGTAAGTCGAGATAATTATCTGAACTTCAGATAGAAGTTCCAATTTTTCTGCTGGTAACTTAGATACAAATTATATGTCACTGACGGAGTTGATTTCTCATATAGTCATTCAACTAATAGTTGTTATCTCAGAAAGTCAATTTCTTTATTGAAGAAAATTGTAATAAAAAAGAAAAATGACTTTATGAGATAATAACTACTAGTTTAGTGACATCTGAGAAATCAACCCGATCACTGACTTATTGTCTAATAAATATCTGATCATGAAATTTTTGAACCCCTATTTGATCTGTCTTTGAAAGTTGAAACCTTAATTTTGACATCTTATATTTGGTCTTGATTACTTCATATTTCGTATATATTTTGGATTCCATTTGAATATATGATGATTAACTTTGATGTTTGAGGTAACACAATTTGGCCTAATACTTAATTCTTTTCAGGGAACTAAAGCTTCTGCTGAACAACAGAGTGACACTAGTATTTCCATTAGTATGCCGCCCACTCCTTCATCAAAAGGAGTTGGCCTCAATGAGATTTTTTCTCAGATATCAACTCCTAGAGGTACTACCACACAGAATAAGCGAATATCATCTTATTCGCAGACATCAACGCCTAGAGATCCAGTGTTTCCAGAGTCTCCAAAACTTCCCAGCACTCCATCGAGGAATCCTAAAATTAATACTAATAAGCTAAAGGATACAAGATTTGACTCTTTTAAAACATGGTCTGGCAGACTGGAGAGACAATTATCAGTTTTGCACGGAAAGGAACAAGAGCCTGTTTCTCAACCAAGTCCTCACCTAGAAACTATTCCTGTCAATCGATATTTTGATGCCCTGGAAGGACCTGAATTGGACACTTTAAGGGTATACTTCCTTTTCTCCTTGCTTTCACTCATCAATCTAGTTGTGGATAATTTTGGAGACTTCTAATTTTTAATAAAGCATTATTAGCATCTAAGTTGGTGACACATATTTTTCTCCTCTGCAGGCTTCTGAGGAAATCATTCTTCCAGAAGACAGAAAATGGCCATTTCTTCTTCGTTTCCCTATTTCTTCCTTTGGTATCTGCCTAGGTGTTAGTAGTCAAGCTATAATGTGGAAGAACCTTGCAACTTCTGCCTCGACAAAATTCCTGCACATAAGCTCGAAAACAAATCTTGGCCTGTGGTGCATATCTGCTGCACTTATGGTCATTATCTCTTTCATCTATGCTCTGAAATTCATTTTCTACTTTGAAGCTGTTCGTCGGGAGTACTACCACCCAATACGTGTTAACTTCTTCTTTGCTCCCTGGATATCACTTCTGTTCTTAGCACTCGGAGTTCCAACATCAATCGCTCAAAACTTGCACACATCTTTATGGTACATTCTTATGACCCCGATCTTTTGTCTAGAGCTAAAGCTCTATGGACAATGGATGTCTGGAGGGCAACGGAGACTCTCAAAGGTAGCGAATCCCTCAAATCATCTGTCAATTGTTGGGAATTTTGTTGGTGCATTGCTTGGTGCATCCATGGGACTAACAGAAGGGCCAATGTTGGCTTGGCTCATTACATAGTCATGTTTGTCACACTCTACCAGAGACTTCCAACAAACGATACACTGCCGAAAGAACTTCACCCAGTCTTCTTTCTGTTTGTTGCTGCACCTAGTGTCGCTTCTATGGCATGGGCAACGATCCAAGGCTCTTTTGATCATGGATCTCGGATTGCTTATTTCATTGCCTTGTTCCTCTATTTTTCACTGGTATGTCTAGTCAATTTTTGCATTTAAGCACATCTAGAATCAAATTACTACACTAGTAATTAATATATTTCATTCATTCTTGTTGCTTTTCAGGCTGTTCGCATTAACTTCTTTCGAGGCTTCAAGTAAGTAAACTAATCTATCTTATACTCCACTTCTCACACGATCACTCAACTAATAGTTATTATCACAGAAAGTCACTTTTATTGTTATATAAAATTGGAATCTAGAAAAAAGTTGACTTTCTGAGATCATAACTACTGACCATCTGAGAAATCAACCCTCTTATACTGCTCAATTGTTACTCCTACTGGTATTGAAGTTTGTACTCAACCGCACACAGGTTTTCATTGGCTTGGTGGGCCTACACATTCCCTATGACAGGAGCTGCTATTGCCACCATCAGATACTCACTTGTAGTTACCAACCTGGTGACAAAGTGCCTAGCTATCATACTCTGTGGTCTTTCTACACTCACTGTAACAGCACTGCTTGTGACAACCATCATTCATGCTTTTGTTCTGAGAGACTTATTTCCCAATGACATCTCCATTGCAATTAGCAAAAGACCAAAAATAACTCGGAAATGGTATCTTGGTAGCTCAGATAGCAACAATATTGATCAATACCTTAAGTATGTTGATTCTTTTCAAGCCAAAGATATTGAGTCTTCTCTCACACATCCAAACTCAAGTAACTAGAGTCCAGCACCAACACCAATGGCAATGATTCATTGAGTTCCAATATCTTTAATTCTTTCTGGCATCTCTTGTAAAACCTTTAAGTCTTAATCAAGTGATGAGCACCAAATTTTCGGCCACTCCTATGACCTTGATGATATTGGGAGGAATTTCTGAAAGTTCTTTTAAATAGAAGAGAGGTAAAAACACTATGAGAGATGAAAACAGGGGTGGATCTATGTGTATGGGTGAGGGTGCCACAGCACCCGGTCACCTCGGTTGAAATTTTGTGTATTTATGTGTATGTATAAGAAATGGTATATATACTAGACTTGCTACCCACTAATACAGAGGGTCGAGTAGTGCCAGTGGCACAGGGCACTGCATGCCACCCAACTGATGCAGGTTCGAAACCATGTAGAAACACTGCTTTCTTGCTTTTTTTCCCCCCCTCTTTGGGCTTGCTGCGGAAGGAGTTCAGCCCTCTATTTTTCAATTTTTTTTTGTTTTTCATTAATTCTTCTTTTTTAGCTCTGTCTTTATTAATCCAAATCTTTGCTTTAATTAATTCTTTAATTATTTACTTTCTCTTTTATTAAGTACTATTAATCTCTTTAATTATATGAGTATTGTGTGGTATCCCATATCAATGAGTACTAAATTTTAAATGTCACAATAATATTAATAAAGATATATTTAACTTGTAAATTGTTTAAAAAGTTTTAAATTTTAAAAATGATAGATATTATTATGTTAGAGTTTTTAAAATTTAAAAGTCAATTTAATCTTTCACCGATATTCGAGTTAAGTAAAGATATCTGTGTTGAAACTACAATTTTTTATTCTTTCTCAACTATATATCTGGAACTAATAAGACAATGGAATTGGAATATGAATATAGTGAAGTAATGGTATTAGATGGTTTATACAAGTTTGAATCTTTAACATGAAAAATCTTTTTTTTTTCATCAAAGTTTTAGAGAATAAGATCTCTCTTGTTCCTACAAAAGAAAAATTGAACTGATTAGATATCTTGAATCTTAGAATATCTAAAAGAAAATATTACTAAATATCCACACTCCATTAATTTGTCTATAAAAATCAAAAAAGTTAAATAATCCGAATCATAACTCAAAATTGAAGAAACCAGCGCGTTTATTCTATTTGAACAATTCGGCATCCGAAATTTACAAATCCTGAATTCGCCTCTGGATGTAAATTATGTAAGTATTCTTTATGTGTAAAATTCAGGAAACAAGTGTTCTTACCTATATGTGGGCTAGGGGAGGTGATGTGATACTTTTTTAGGTTTAGGAAAGATATTGATATTTATCTTTGTGTTTTTTTCGTTTTTGGACCATCGGTCGAAGTTAATTACTCCCTTCGTTCCAAAATATTTTGCCTTTTTTTAAAATTTATTTGTGTCAAATTACTTGTCTATTTTCACAAATTAAGAGTGTTTTATTACTTCATTCTCATATTATCCTCAGTATTAAATAACTAAAGAAAATAGTACAGTAATAATTAGATTTAGTATTTCAAAACATCATTAATAGAGTTAATTTTGTAAAATACACTTCTAATTAATGTTTTCTTAATGCATATGTCAACTCAAAAGAGGCCAAGTAAAATGGAACGGAGGGAGTATAAAGCTAGCAATAACATATTGATTATGTACATAATATGTATATTTATGTAAAATTTATATAGCTATTATTTTATAGGGTGAGCAGAAAGAGGTTATTATCCTTTTTGTCATTTTTTTGCTTCTTCCTCTCATTTTTTTTATTTAACTGGGGTAAACTACAGAAATAACCTCCATAGTGGATGCCTTTATTTTTTTATCCCTCATAAGAAAAGTCTTACAAAATTAGCCTTTCTTCTTTTTTTATGTACAGAACAAATACTTATTTGCCCCTCTATGCCTCAAATATTTTTAAACAACTCTCCATGCTTATTTATTTTTCAACTTCTATTTTTTTTTTAAAAATTTTTCTTTGGTTTTTATTTTATTTTTCTTTTATTTTTGTTATCTTTTTTTCTTCGTTTTTTGTCTTTTTTTCTCAACCTTTATTTTTTTCCATTTTCTCCTCCCAACTTCTATTTTTTCTTTTCTCTATTTTAATTTCTTAAATTTTTCTTTTTTCTTTTTTCCTCAACTTTTATTATTTTTCTTTTTCTTTTTTAATTCCTTCCAAACAACAAGTTAGCCCTATGTGAAAGAGCTGACACTACCATATAATGTTTTGATTTATAAGATGTTCTATAAATCTTGCCTTAGAGGCAAGACTTAGCCCAAAGACTTTCAAACAACAAGTTACGCCCCATGGACAAGAGTTGATACTACCACATTGTGTTTTTCCTTATGAGATGTTCTATAACTCTTGCCTTAGAAGCAAGACTTAACCCAATAACTTTTAAACAACAAGTTATGCCCCACAGGCAAGAGTTGACACTACCACATCGTATCTTGATTTATAAGATGTTCTATAACTCTTGCCTTAGAGGCGAGACTTATCCCAAGGACTTTCAAACGACAAGTTAAGTACAATGGGCAAGAGTTGACACTACCGCATTATAATTTGACTTATACGATGCTCTATTACTCTTGCCTTAGAGGCAAACTTTAGCCCAAGGACCTTCAAACAATAAGTTACGCCCTATGGGCAAGAGTTGGTACTACCACATTGTGTCTTGATTTATGAGATGCTCTATAACTCTTGCCTTAGAGGCAAGACTTAGACCAAGAGCTTTCAAACAACAAGTTACGTCCCATGGGCAAGAGTTAGCACTATCACATTATGTTTTGACTTATGAGATGCTCTATAACTCTTGCCTTAGAGGCAAGACTTAGCCCAAATACTTTGAAACAACAAGTTACACCCCATGGACAAGAGTTGACACTATCACATTGTGCCTTGATTTATGAGATGCTCTATAACTCTTGCCTCAGAGGCAAGATTTAGCCCAAGGACTTTCAAACAACAAGTTATGCCCCATGGGCAAGAGTTGATACTATCATATTGTGTCTTGATTTATGAGATGTTCTATAACTCTTGCCTTAGAGGCAAAACTTAGCCTAAGGACTTTCAAACAACAAGTTACGCCCCATGGGCAAGAGTTGACACTATCACATTGTGTCTTGATTTATAAGATGTTCTATAACTCTTGCCTTAGAGGCAAGACTTAGTCCAAGGACTTTCAAGCAACAAGTTACGCCCCATGGGTAAGAGTTGACACTACCACATTGTGTCTTGATTTATGAGATACTTTATTAGTCTCGCCTCTAAGACATGACTTAGCCCAAGAACCTTGCAAAAAACAAGTTACTCCCCATGGACAAGAGTTAACACTACTTCATTATGTCTTAATTTATGAGATACTCTATAACTATTGCCTTAGAGGCAATACTTAACTCAAGAATTTTCAAACAACAATTTATGTCCCAGGAGAAAGAGCTGACACTACCACTACAAGAAAAAAGGTTTTTAGCGAAGGGAAATATATATGATCGCTAGAGGCCTGAATCCCATCGTTATTAGTCAATTACGACCGACAAAAATTTGGTCGTGACCGATTGTTGAAAGCTCCGTCGTTAAAAGTTTACGACAGTACTTTCAATTCGGTCGTTAAAACCCCTTTAGCGACGGCAAAACATCTGGTCGTTATACTTTTTTTAACAACCAAAATTTTCCTGTCGCTAATTGTTATTTCCAATCGTTAAAAACTACAACAGGGACAACTTATTCGCTCACCAAATAGTATTCATCATTTTACATGTTTTCACACAATTCACACATCTAAACACATAAAAACGAAAAAATACTCATATAAACAACTTTGTTGATTATAAGGAACTAGCACTACATTACAGAATAAATAACCATCCAAATTGTACGATATTATGTTTTTTCTATTCCTAGAAAAAGAGAAAAATTTTTGCATGTTAAAACATCTTTAAACAACCTATAAAAAAGTTCCTCTAGCACTTCCACTTGTTTTTCAATATCTTCATTTGCTTCAACCCTCTCTACATTATCTTCAAGGAAAATCCTTTATGACTGCAGCTTCTTGATCTGTTACAAGGGAAAATTCACGTTAGTTATAGTAAAGAAAACTCCTACCAGCTCCTTTTGCTTACAAAACAAATAATTTTTTAAGCTCGCTTGCATGCTACTATTGTAAGATATAAAACAATGAGGTGAAGAACACCTCACAATACTGTACTGTCATTGCTTCTTACACCAATATCACAAAGTCCACCAATAGAAAAACACACAATCTATTACAAATACCCAGCAACAGTAGAATAACCTGCAGACAACTGATATAAAAAAGAAGTGCTTTATTCCCTTCTATTGTGTGCATAGCAACACCAAAGAGAAAACTTTTAAAAACTAATAATACTCAATAAGGCAATGAAGCTCAGGTTTAGATTCCTATTTATTTATTAGGATAAAGATTAAAAGTATGCTACATCAGTTAGGTGATCATTCATAATCTTATGTGATCCTGTATGTCTGCACATGGAATTAACATCTATCTTAAAATTCGTACTTCTATGATACTCATCTCGCGGATACTTTGGACCTTTAACGCCCAATATTAACTCATATATAATATTGTTTATCTCAGAACTATTCTATAGAACGTTCCTTTCACTTTATGCCTTTATACACTTCCTCTTAATTATGACCATACTGGTTCCATAGAATCAACAAAAAATACTTCACTTCTTATAGTGTGGAGATTTGACTTTCAGCACAACCCAACAAAGAAGTCATTGCTAGGAAAGCAATGTATACAGTACCAAGCCCAAATTTTACTTACCATTAAGGCAGTGGCGGAGCCAGGATTTTGGTGAAGGGTGTTCATACTTTTAGGAAAAGAAGTGAGTGATTAAATAAAATGTCAGCCCCCAGGTTCAAACCTACGCTCGTAAGGTGGATTTGCACACCCTTGGCCGCTGGGCTAAGCATCTTTAGCTTGTCAAGGGTGTTCAATAATAGGTATATATTCAAAAATATCTATATTTAACCTATATACTCAGAAAAATTTTCCGACGAAGGGTGTTCATCTGACCACCCTTCGTCGGCTGTAGCTCCGCCACTGCATTAAGGGACCGATCGAATAGGAAAAAATAGATAGTCTTCTAGTATATTGCATCATAGAGAAGTATTTTCAAACTTAAATGAGGCAGCACGCCCTTGAGAATATATGCTACCTTCACTGAAGGCACCACACTTATTTATGTACTCTAAATGTCAGCCAAATTTTCTTATAAAGGAAAAGACTTCTCACAGCTACCGAAAATAATTCTATCACAGTATATTTATTGAAAATTAAAAGATGTAGCCATGACAAGCTTTATCTGAGTTGATCAAAAAGTCAATAGTTAGAGTGATTTCTCTCACATTTTTTAATGGGTAATTCTGTTTCCAATAGTAATTCACTTGCATACTCTTTGATTGCTTAGAAATTGATTCATCTCTTCTTCAGTAATATTACCAGGAAAAAGAACATAATATGATTTTCCCTTTCTTTTTATTTATTTATCTCAATAGTTGATAGAAGATTCTTAGTCAGCATCATAGGAAGTGTAAGTATGTTAACACTAACTTAAACAAAAGTGGAACACATGAAGACATTAAGAAAATAAGAATTTTTGCATTAGACTTTTAGAATACACCTTTGCGGAGAAAGAGAGCTCTTGAGGGAAAATAAATGTTTCTACATTTGGAAGGCGCGCAATTTTAGACGTAGTAGTAAGCATCATAGTTTATCAAAACATGTAGTGTAGAGAAAAGAACAAGATTAGAAGGGATCTCTAAGAATTGTTAAGATAAAACTTGCAAAAGCCAAGCACTTTCTATAAAGTTAAAGTGGATTTCTGTATTTTGCTTAGGAGTTTGTTGCATAAAACAAGAATAGATGAGATAATATTTGTGATTATTCACTTTGATAATACCTGGAAGAAGTAATTAGCTAAATAGTGGAAAGGGGAGATGACGTAGTCCAAATACAATGCTATTTTTAAGTATCATGGATGATGCATCTACTTAATATGGCTGGCACCTAGCTAATTATATATAGGATACATATAATATTTCCTATATAGGATTGGGATACATATAGGAATTGAATTCCTATAATATTTTCAACTTAAACATGATTTATCATATCCAAGAATTGACATCAAATTACTTAGGATCTACTATTAGGAATACACTGGTATGTTGTTGTTGTTGTTGCTACTACTACTCAATAACACACAGCAAAATTCAGCAAATTAGACATCAAAAAACACAGTGAAAATAGTCATTTGGTAATTTTGGCTTCTGAAGATGAGACACATTCAAGCAATTGGTTCACAGAACGTCTCTGTCCCAAACCATACCATTAGTATTTAGTACAACATATCAAGAAAACATTGTTTATGAGTTAAACAACAATATATAATTCAGGGCTGATCTACCGACTTTAAAGAACATAAGAATTCAACTCATAGTTCATGAAAATGTGATTTTTTCATACCCAAAGTCAATTAGAATTTACTCTTTCTTGATAGAATAAAATAAATTCAATAAAGAAAACAAACCTCAACTCTTGGACTGCACCCAATTTAAATTGAGTGTAGGGTCATCATTTCTCTAGATTCCATGAAAAGAGCATCCCCCTGTTTTTCAAAAATGGGAGAAAATTAGCTGTAAGTTTCGATGATATGGTTCATCACGTATTTAACAATCAAAAGAACTGACGCAGCAAGCTTTTATAGGTAAATTTCAATTTTTTGTTATAATTAGATACTGTTAAATAAGTTCATGGAGTTTCTACGATCTTATTCATAAGATAAATATCACAAGGTGGCTTATTTTTTCGTTTGATAAAATCTGTGAATCTCAAAACTTGTTAATGGAGTATTAAGTGTTGGATTCGAAATCGAGAGGACGTCATGTGGAAGCTTATAGTTTGCAAACCATGTAGACGATAATTCGGATGACAAATAAAAATATACTAAAGCATATTATTGATAGGGTTTGACCAATTGACCTACATATGAAAAACTAATATTGAAAAAGTATAAAAATCTATTGGGAGAAATCTCCCTCTAAACAAGACTTTTTAGAGACTACATTGTGGATGCTATTGTGTTATGGTATGAGAAGAGGGACCTTCTATTTACAGAGTTTCAAAACATTTCCTACAATAAAGAGGTTAGCCAAATATGGAAGAGTTTTATATTTTTCTTTTAGGAAAAGTAAAAGTAATTATGGTATTACTTTTATTTTCCTTCTAAGAAAAGTAAAACTTAAATTTGGTAAGAAAATCAGGGCAAAAACCCTAACATTAAGAGCTATGAAATCTTCTTATCGGAGGATACATCAATTGCATATGTCGGATTCAGTGCTCAGATACTTAACATGCAGGGAGCTAAACCAACTTTTGATAACAGATTGAAGCTTAAGTTCCATCACCTATTAGAGTCAAGAAACAGAATAAAATATAATGATCGAGAGCTACATTATTCATGGTGTTATCTCCTTAATACATGTAAGACATGAATATTATTTTATTTTCAGAATGTAAATATGAATTATCGACAAGAATTCCCCCAAAAGTAACCAACAATACTCAAGATAAAAAAATGGCTTCACATAACTAGCCGCAAATAGAGGTAAAATCAACAGATTAATACTACAATGAGTTAGAGTTCATTCACAAAGCTATTTGCTATATATAAACATATTATAAGTAAAGGACATGGATATTTCTGATTAAGCTAACAATAATGAATTACTCTATCAACTTCTTCAATAGCACTCCACCCTCTGATTATAACTCCATTTACTTCTTATTATTGTTGTGTGCTCCTCCCTATTGCAGAGACAAAAATAAGACAAAATTGAAATTGTAGTTCAGATAACTAGAATGATTTTGTAGATGACTTGAAGCTTCTTAGTTTCATTCTTAGAACCAAAGCTCTATTTATGATGATAAACATATCATCTTTTTCGCCTTTACTCTTATTTCTGGATTTGAAATGTCCAAAACTGAATTCGGATTCATGCCGGGAAGTCCCACATTGGGGGGGAAGCGCTCCCTAACAAAGGTGACTCCATATCCAAGGGGACTCAAACCCGAGATCTCTGGTTAAGGATGAAGGAGTACTTACCACTCCACCATAACCCTTGTTGGTATTATCAAAGTCATATTAAGACAACCTCACTAGATCAAAACCATTAACACATAGGAAGTAAATAAGATTGAAATTCTTTAGCACATTCACCAAGAACTAAAAATTGAGGCTTTCTTCAAGGAACTAATATGGGTGAGGCTCACCCAACAATAGTTATGTAAGGGTACTCTTTACTTTTGACAAGTGTTCTTGTGGGTCTCATCTTGTCAGCAAATGTTCCTCTTCCCTCATTTCCTCACATTTCCTTCTGTTTCTTGTTTATAGTTCACTGTTTTGCTTTCCTTTCTTATTTCTAACATTGCCTCTTTATTTTATATTTCAATCTCTCTCTCTCTCTCTCACTTGTATTTTTAGCTCTTTTTTAGGGGGTGTTTAGCCATAAAAAGTGTAAATATTTGGGAAAAAATTTATTTCAAAGTAAAAAATACTATTTAAAAATTAGAGTTGTGTTTGATCATAAATATGAATTGGAGGTATTTTTGAATTTTTAGAAATAACTTAGAGTAAAACAATTTTTGATATTTTTCAAATTACAATTTTTTTAATATTTTCACAAAATCAGATATGAAAGGATATAGGATTTTCACTAAGAGGGTTTGAGATTTGAATTTAGAACTTTAAAGTGAATTTCGAACCTCCTAAACCATTGATCCGACTCATAATATACTGTTTAGGGGATTAAAAAAAAAACTATATTGCTACATAAACAATAAAAATATTACCTTATATATACAACGTAATTTTTTATCGAGGGGGTTCGGATGAACACCCTCTCGCCCCTTTAGATATACCCCAAATCGCAATCATCCTGTACTTCTTAAATGACTCCTTAAAGATTGTTTTTCCCGATGTCCCTATGCTTAACTCATTCTTCGATTTTACTCTGACGTCAGATGTTCCCTTGTCCTAAGTGACCACGTGTATATGAATTTTTTTTTCAATATAATCTTATATTTTTAAGTCCGCCAAAATTTCATTTAAACTTTTCAAATACCATCACCCTTATTTAACTCTCCACACTTTTACTAATTTTTCAACATTTCATCACACAAATCAAACAGAGAGATAAAAGACGCCATAAATGTTGTGGATTAGAAGTTTAGGACATCAGAAATAAAATTAATTTGATAATCTTACTCCCTTCGTCCCATATTAGTTGTTCATCATACTAAAAATAGTTGTCTCATATTAGTTGGTCACCTTATTAAATCGAAAAAGCATTAATTAAAATTTTCTCATATTACCCTTGCAATTAATTCTTTTTGAAAGTGTTCACACTTGTTCGTAAAGTTTCCAAAAAGTTTTTTAAGGGGTGAATTAATAAAATTACCTTATTATTTATGATTTCTTAACATGCGTGTAAAAAGAAAAATGACCAACTAATATGGGACGGAGGGAGTACCAATTTTAAAAAGTTGTCTACTAATTTTTGCTTGTAGCTAAGTTAAATAGAAAGGGCAAAAAAAAAAAAAAGAAGAAAAATCCAAATTAATAAACCAACGCTAGACATCAATTCTGCTAATATATGCAACAACGAGATGGGCATGGCCATGGTACAAAATTTATATGAATTTAGTTATGATTAAATTCAGAGTTGTTAGATACAAAAAAGTGAACTAAAAAAAAGAAAGAGTTGATTAAAAAGAAGAGAGAAATATGAAAAAGAGTGGCCAGCCATGACTTTGTAGGTAAGGAATGAACATTTATCATACATAAAGACCCTCGCACATCTGACACTATTTGTAAAATTTTTCTTTCTTCAAGCATAGAAAATTGAAAAAGGGGGTTAGCACAAAGAAAACACATTATTGAAAAAAAAAAAGATAGATACATAGAAGGGTTACTATTTATTTGAAAGAGAAAGCCAACATCTTTTATTAACTGGCAAGCAATCGTTTTAAACTCCATTACATTCAATGATTGTGAGTATATGATTTTTGGTGAAGAAGAACGTTATTTTATAATGGAATAAATAAATCAAATCCCAACTTTTGTCATGGTAGTCATGATTTTTCTTTTCATATTTCAATCATTCCCCGTGCATTTGCCATAAACATATTGATAATAATCCCTAAGTTTATGAATATAAAGATTTTCAATGGAATGCTCAAACCAAAATGTGCAAAAACATAAAGGTTGTTGAAGTAGCGTTACATTTGCAATAAAATTGCTAAGAAAAGAGTAGGCAGGCATTAAACAGAGATTATCCACGAAATAATTCAACCTAAATGCAGAATATCTTTAATGACGGAGTCGATCTTTAGATAGTCAATTGGTATTCCAAAATATCCTCATCCATGTACGATTAAACCTCTTAGACTCTTAATTTGACTTGAGTACCACTATATCCAGGCAACAAAGCAGAGTAACCATCCTTAATCTAACCCTAGTGCAAAGAGGAGTAAAAGTTTTTCTTTTTACCTTTTCTTTTTAAAATCTAATTATAGGCTCTTTGTGGTTTATTGTGAAAATATTGGTGGAATAATTAATGTAACTTCGGTTCCCGCACGATTACGCATTAAAGTTCGATTATTGTGGTTTCACTGACAGGATTATTATCACTTAGTTATTGAATAACCAAATATTAACTTTGACGTCCGGGAATTTTTTTGGTCGTTGAAAGTATAGTTACAACGATCGGATTTTTCTCCTTTCGCTAAAATGTGGTCGTTAAAGATCAAATTTCTTGTAGTACCGCATTGTGTCTTGATTTATGAGGTGTTCTATAACTCTTGCTTTAGAGACAAGACTTATTCCAAAAGACTTCCAAACAATAGTAGGGATATGGATAGAGTCTCGCTCAATAAGAGAGTTGTAGGATTCGTAAAACGGGAGAAGAGAATCTCAAAGTTACGCCCTTAAATTTACTTCGATATCAAAGAAAGAAAATTCTATTTGTGGATTATCCAATTTTCTGTTCATTAGCAAAATATAATAGAAAATGAGAAAAAAAAAAGAGAGAGAGAAAAATAAAGATTGAGAAAAAAAGAAAAAAAAAGGAGAAGAAAAACAATAAAGGTTAAGAAAAAAGAAGAAAGAGAAGAATAAAAAGAAAATAAAACAAAGATTGAGAAAAACAAAAATGAGAAGATAAAAATAAAAATAAAGTTTGAGAAAAATAAAAAAAGAAGAAGAAAAGATAAAAACAAAAAATAAAAGAAAAATAAAAGTTGAGAAAATGAATTGAAAAAAGAAAAAAAAAAGAAATGAAAAATAAATAGTGTTTGAGAAAAAAAAAAGAAAAAGAGAAGAAAAAAAATTAAAAAAAAAAGGTTGAGACAAATGAATTAAAACAAGAAAAAAAAAATCAAGGAAAAAAAAAAGAGAGAAAAAAAAGAAGAAATAAAAATAGAAGTTGAGAGACAAATGAGTATGAGAAGTGTAAAAATATTTGAGGTGTATAGGGACAAAAATATACTTGTTCTATACATAATAAAAAGGAAGGCTAATCTTTAAACATTTTTCTTATGTGGAACAAAAAAATAAAGTCACCCACTATGGGTCATCCCATTTAATTTCCTGATTTAACTGTCTATTTTTCTTTAGTCCAACATAATGAATGTGACCGCTCAAGATACACCCTATATCATATCATTATATTATATATTATACTAAAAATAAAAAGCTTTAAAGTGCAAAGTTGGATTATCATTTTGCCTCTAAACTAAACAAAAAAATATATAAAATATTTCATTAATTGATTAAATATTACATAAATAATATCATTTTAATTTAGTGAATGTGTAATGACTTTTTCACTTTATTGAATTAATTCCTAAATTAAATATCTAATTTAACATATATTACCTCAATAGAATGGTACATCACCAACATTCTAAAGAAGAAGAAGAGTTAGTTGAATTGAATAGCTAAAGCACTAAATTCCATGCATGAACTTTATTCATCAACTAAATGTCGGAATGCATACAACCATTTTGGAGGACCATTTTCCTCACATCTTTTCCTCCATTAAATTTCCCTTAAATTTTTACATAAACTTTAATTTACAAATTTTCAGCTTAATAGTTTGTTTTTTTTTATAAAAAAAGTAAGATCTTTTAGTTCTCATTACATAAACTTTCAGTTACAAAAGAGAGGTATTGAGGCATTAATATGCATTGCATATTTTTGAGAGTAGCAACGGATTAGTTGATATATTTTTGAGAGTCTCCAGTGCATCTTTTTGAGGAATTAGTCTCCATTCTCACAAATTCTCTTAGATCTATGCAAATTCTCTATATATTTCTTTTCAGATGCTTTAGGTTGTACTCCCTCTATTCTATTTTACTTGGCCTTTTTCTAAATATGTTTGTTTCAAATTAGTTGTCTATTTTCACAAATCAAGTTTGTTTTATTACTTTTTTCCCATATTACCCCCAGTATTAAATAATTAAAGAAAATAGTAATAGTTAGATTTAGAGTTTCAAGATATCATTAATAGGGTTAGGTGTGTAAAATACACTTCTAATTAATGTTTTCTTAATGAGTGTGCCAAATCAAAAGAGGCCAAGTAAAATGGATTGGAGGGAGTAATTGCTTTTCTATTGATATGTTTTTATTCTAACGATAGATCTATAGTAATAGATAACTATCATGTGATTAGTTTTTTCCCATAATATTTGTTGTTTTTTTTGCCTATTATTTCATATGGATTATAGTGTTTTTTATTTATCTCTAATAGGTTGTTACGATTTTTGTTTCAACAATATTATGTCAGTGACGCTGAGTTATGGATTTTCGGGGGTTGGTTACCTTAATTTGTTTACAAAATCTTAGTACTCACTTTTGATAAACCCTTGATACGATTGATTGATCTTTCTTTCTTTAATCCTTTTTTTGCTGCAGATAACTCATGTTGGTGTTGAGTTAGGATTTTGCACCTGAATAAGGTAAGCATTGCATACTCATACTATTTTTTGGCACCATTGAATTGAATGGACAAATAGTCTCATCTACCCCCTTTACTCTGTTTCTTTATTGATCTGTAGGTATGTGTATATACTCTCAGAAATATTTGATTGACAAAGAGAAAAAAAGAACAAATCTCTGGCGTCTAAAATACGAAGTTCAAAAAAAATTCTCATCTCACTTGTTTAGTTCTTACTTCAAAATATCTCCACTCTCAGAAAGATGGCATGCATATACAGTAATGAATCCGTCCAAATCTGGTATTAAGGAGCCACAACTATATAACAAGAATATGACCACTGTTTCCTTCTAAAATGTTAAGAACCTGCTATTGAGGTTGAGATAACAATTAGATTCATCTTCTTCTTTAGGTAATTTAATTACTCTTTAATTATATATCATGGTGTTTAGTATGCAGACTTGTGTATTAGTTTTTTGAAATTACTTTTTATAAGTGTTGTGCATGTAGTAAACTCTCAATAATTTTTTGGGATTTAAGTGTAGAAAATTATTTTAACAGAAACATTGATTTGCAAATTTTTGGTACATCTTGTATTTTATCATTTAAATATGTACACATGAAGTAATAAAAACTTAAATCAACTTCATTTGGCACTCTCGATAGACACTATAAATACAACTTTTTTATATGGATAGGATATCCATAAAATAAGAAATAGTGTCATATTTCTTTTAGCATTCGTGCGGGTGATGTGCCAGATATTTGCATATATATTTTTTTGGTTGAAAAATGAAATACATTTAATGTTTTACAATAAAATGTATTTATGCATTATTATTACCTATACATACGTTATGTTAATTGACATGGGATGTTCAGAAACTAGTTAGATGTAATGCGGTCGTATGCAATAATAGTTATCCAACTAGGTTGGGCACGCATCCTCAGTGAATATGGGATCACTTCGTCACAAGTTGTATCGGTGGTGACTACTTGATTTATAACAGGTTTCTAATCCATAAAAAGAATAGAGATCGTATAGTAGATTAAATGTCACGACCCAAACCCATCGTGAGTAGCACCCACACTAATCCTCCAGTGGGAGAATTATCTAAACCGTATATCAATACCAATACTTAACTATTTTTAAATAAGAACAACAAGGCCAATTCTATTAATAAAACGAAGATCTTTAGCAGTTTAATCAAATGCGGAAAAAAATTATTAATTCTAAAACGTCCCCAGAAATTGAATGCCACCGTGCCAGAACTCTTACTAGAACATGTCCATGGGTGCAACCCAGAAAATACTAACAAAATAATTAAAACTGTCTTTGACCGAAAACAAGTGGGCAATATCAAAATAGAATAAATATGGCTGCCAGGAAGATGAGTGCTCACCCTTGGATTTGATGTTGCTCTGTCAACTACAACTACAAGTTAGGTCTCGTAGTAGCCGTTGGAATATGTTCTGCACTCAATAAAAAGAAGAGCACATGATAGTATCAGTACAAAACCACTATATCAGTAGGATCATAGGCCAACTCAACTTAATCAATGTGAGCACTTAACTAACAGTTTGTAAACAAGTAACAAAAACATGTCACCTTAGCAATTATGTATTCAAGTCGGTCTTGCCACCACTATTCCACTTAAAACAATCAAGTCAAGTAAATAACTAAATCACCCTTATGCAAATAGTACTCAATTCAAGTCAACCACAAGAACTCATTAAAAAACTCAACTCATTACTCCCTCATAAACACCTCATTATTGTATAATAACACGTATTAACTCATTTCACGTACAATATCAAATAATCATACTGCTCAAGCATCCAAATGAAATGCCAAGCAAACAGGCCACACAAAGATTCAAATATAACGATCAACACAATATAACCTGGTCACTCAAGGAACCTTCAAACTCCCCAAATCGCGATGTACACACATGCTAAGGGTCTTATTATACTTAGTCCATGTGCCAATATCCAGACAGATAGTGCCTTCCACCCTTATCTCAAACCAAGTGTTATACCACCCTTATTCCAACATCTCCACCCTTATCCTTCCAGAAATCCACCAATTCAATCACGATCAACCTTTACCGGTTTATCTTACAACAACAACAGTACCATAAAACAAGTACAATCTCATAGTGAGTGGATCAGCCACCCTTGCATATCTAAACAAGGTCATTTTTATCAATCACATTATAGATTATTATTTTTCGAACTTGCATTCAACAATTAACAAGTTCTACATTCATTAACATGCATTGCAACTAAATAAACAATCAGTTAACATGTACACATACAATCAACTTGAGTCTTAACTCCAATTCAACCATCACCTACCTCAATCCAAGCCTAGCAATTATCTAAAAGACTTTAGCCCTTTCCCTTTCTCATAGTTTCAACTTGATCTCGTTCTAAAAACAACACATAGAACACAATTTAACCAATATCCTAGCAGTTCTAGGTATTACAACCTAAATTCATAACTCTAAGATTAAATTCATGAACAATTCCACCATTCTAGGGTTCTCTATCCTTCATTCCACCCAATTTCTCCATACATTGAGATTAAGAGATCAAATTCTAGTTTAAAAGACTTAATTTAACAATTCTAAACTACAACCAAGTGATTCTAACCCAAGCTTAAGCATATCAATACAATTCCTCTAACTTAGGGTTTACCCAACCATTCCAACCATGCTCAATCTATGAGGATTTTAAGGATTTGAGAATTAAATATACATTAGATTGGTGGAATAACATACCTCAATAATGGAATTCAAGAAGAAACTGAGGAAAATCACCCTAAACCGCCCTTGCTTAACCTCTGAATATTTTTGGATAAAAAATAACGTTTAAGTCCAAAAACTGCTATTTACTGTGCTGAGCTCGGTATAGTGGCCCGATTCCCAATCTAGCAGCGTCATTATAGCGAGCTCCACCTGCTATCGCAAACCTGACCCCACTTGACTTCCGCTATAGTGGGACGATTGTAGCGGTCTACCTCCTGCTATGGTAAGGTAGGTGAGGCAGAAACTCGGGATTGTTCCCAATTTATTTATTTTCACAACACACTCCTAGATTTCAACCTTACTAACTAACCCATTTACGTAAAACACTATATCCAAAGTTGTACTAACCTAAATTCCGTTCCAAAAGATTCTATGAACTCCCTTGCCTCTTAGCTAACACGTCATGATCTTAAATCATTGAATCACCACTTTATCAATTACCAAATTTACCTGGAACACACCAAACTTGAAATTCATCCAAGACTAGCCTAGCCTGATATTTTCAATACTTTATCTGGGGAGAAACTTAACCCGAATTTTTGTATGTTAAGCTATACCATAACAACAGAAAGGGTCATTACAACAGATACCAATATATCCATTGTTAATCCCCAAATAATAATCAATGAAAAATTAGGGAAACTAGCAAAGTGAATACCTAAATCCTCAAACAAGCAAGGATACTTGTTACGCATATTCGCTTCAGTCTCCCAAGTGGCCTCCTCCACAGGACAATGCTTCCACTAGACTTTTATGGACCTAATCTTTTTAGTTCTCAATTTTTGAACATTTCGATCAAGTATCACCACCAGTTCCTTCTCATAGAAGAGTTTCTTATCTAATAACACTGAGTCCCAATGAATAATGTAGTCGCCATACCCATGGTACTTCTTAAGCAGAGAAACATGGAATACCTGATGGACTTTCGATAAACTTAGAGGCAATGCAAGTTTGTAAGCTACCGGACCAACATCATGAAGAACCTCAAAAGGGCCAATATACATGGGGCTAAGCTTTCCCATCTTGCAAAACCGCATCACTCCCTTTATGGGAGAAACCTTAAGTAATATATGTTCGCCCTTGTTGAAGAGCATGTATCTCACCTTACGATCCACATACGTTTTATGTCGACTTTGGGCTGCTAACAACTTCTCTTGAATAAGCCTTACTTTCTCTTAAGATACTTTACCAAATCAGTGCCCAAGGGTTTCACATCAACCACCTCAAAACATCCTATGGGTGATCTACACTTTCTACTATATAGAGCCTCAAGTAGGGCCATGTCAATATTAGAGTGATAACTATTATAGTACAAAATCTTGCACAATGACAAAAACTAATCCCAATAACCCCCAAAGTCAGCCACACACGCCCGAAACATGTCTTCTAGCACCTAAATATTTCTCTCAAACTACCCGTCAGTCTAAGAATGAAATGCAGTGCTGAGATCTAGCTTAGTGCGCAATTCCTAATGCAAATTATGCCAAAAATTGGAGGTAAACTGCACACCTCTATCAGATATGATGGAAATGGGAACTCTATGCAATCTCAAAACTTCCTTAAGATAGAACTTGATTAAGTTCTCCATGCTGTAATCCACCTTGACTGGAATAAAATGTGCGGACTTTGTTATCCTATCAATAATGACCCAGATTGAATCATATTGCCCCAAGGTCTTAGGAATACCCACGACAAAATCCATCCTAATTCTCTCCCATTTCCACTCTAAAATGGGCATTCTCTGAAATAGACCTATAGGCCTTTGATGCTCATATTTCCCCTGCTAACAATTCTGACACTTAGCCACATAATCCACTATGTCTTTATTCATTCGAGGCCACCAATAATGTTGTCTCAAGTCTCGATACATCTTGGTTGAACCAAGATGCATAGAATATCTGGAGCCACGCGCTTCTGCTAACAAACTAGGAAAAAAATCATCAACTCAGGGTACACACTCCTACCCTGACACCGTCAACACACTACTAACGTCAAGACTGGACTCTTGGGCCTCACCACACACCACCTTATTTTGAATCTTATTAAACTTCACATCTTCAAACTACCTTGACTTGATTTGATCAAGGAAGGACCTTCCTTCCATACTATCCCATACTCCACCTCTTTCTGACAACCCAAACTGCATAAACCACATTGCTAGAGTTTGAATCTCTCTAGTTAATAGAAGCCTTGTTACATTCAAGCAAGCTAAACTTCCCATACTTACAGACTTCCTGCTAAAAGTATCTTCCAGCACATTGGCCTTTCCTGAATGATATATGATAGTAACATCATAATCCTTTAGTAACTCCATCCACGTCGGTGTTTCAAAATTAGGTTCTTTTGAGTCAACACATGGTGTATGTTGACACCTAATTTTGCCCTCCCTGACTAAATTTAATCCTGAGTTTCTTCGGCTTTTAAATAAAATTGAAATTTTGTTTTATCCGGATAAACACTTTCTAAAATATTTATTTGAGTTAAAATTTTCCATTTAAGTGATGAATTATAAATTTCTGTATTCTTGGATACGAGATCGTATAATTTTAGTCGCTTCATTAATTATTTTGTCAAAAATTAGATTTTTATCAAGAACCATCTTGAAAATTAATTCAAATGGGTGAATTTTGATTTAAACATGTAAACTTGTTCTTAAAATAATTTATTTGGGAAAATATTTATTTGATTGTAGTAAACCAAGAAGCTCGGGATTAAATCATTTGATAATTCATATCGGATTTCGATTTTAATTTAGCCAAATTTATTAAATTTAGTCATAATTGAAATCAAATTGGACGCAATTGCAATGCAATTGGCCAATTGATTTTTAGTTTGGCCTAAATTTAAATACAATTGGTTGAACTCCTAGTCAATTAGGTTATTTAATTAATAGCCTAATTTTTCTACCCTCCCCTTTTTTAATTTGGACCTGAAAATCAGGCCCAAAAATTCCTCACCAGCCCATTCTTTAAAACCTGCCGCCCCAGCCCAATCCAACACCAACCGACCCGGTCCAGGCCCAACACCCCTTATATCTACCTTCTTCATCAACACAACAACTTCAACAGCAACACAACAACTTCAACAGCAACACAACGTACAACAACAACAAACGACAGCAACCAACAAAATTTCACCATCCAAACGATGCAGTTGTCTCTCCTCATCTCCCCTCCGTATGAAATGGCGTGCTTGGCACGAGAATAGTACATACAAAAATCCCCAGAAGCTTCCTAATTAATATCCGTTCCAAATCCATTTTTTTTTTCAAATTCAAATTTCAAATTCGTACTAGGATTGTACGATCCCAACTCACCTTATCCTCAATCCAAAAATTTCCCCTCAAAGAATACCGAAAACACCCTTGAAAACTTTGTTCCCACATCGGTGGATAACCAAAAATTGACCCCAACCCTTTTCTATAAATACTCTCACTGTTGCGAGGTTGAGGTCATGTCTTGGATGGTGAAAAACTTCCGAACAGAAAGTCTTGAAAATTTTTAAGAGTTTTCGAGCAAAAGAGGGAAAATTCGAAAGAATTTTTCCTAGTTTCAAAATTTTCTAGTGGTGTTTCGTGGTGGCGAAGATCCTGACGAGGCTCATAGTCCCATTTGCTGCTCCGAAAGAGGTAAAATTCTCGACTCTTTTTACATGATTCTGCCTCATTTCATTATCGTAGTAGTATTTGGTTCTTGTTTGTAGCGTACGGTGGGATTATGTGCTGTAGAAGCCTCGAAGGCCATAGGTTTCTTGTGATGAAGGTTTATTGATGTTTTGGTTAGTGTTCCTGCTGTTTAGGATTTCATAATTTTTAGCTCTTAAGTTCACTGATTGATCTTCATTTTTTTTTAATCCATCATCTTTTGTTCTCCTTTAATGTTAGTTAGCTCGAAGCACCTTTTTCTTTTTCTGCTTGATGATTTTAGCTATTCTTTAGCACACTGTTTGGCGTAAAGCCTCTTATTGCAGCTCCTAATGTGTTTCTTTAGCCTGAATGTTGCCTGTCATATTTTGGCTTCATGATTCCTGTTCAAAAATTTTTAAGTTCACTGTTCCAAAATTTTCAGCTTCCAATATACTGTTCTTTTTAATTTTCAGTTTTGGTTATAGTCCGATCCGTTGTTTCCTTTTTTTTTTTTTAATCAAGTGTTTATTGTCTTAGTTTTTTCTTCTAGTTCACTGTTTTGAGATAGGGTCTCTTTTGCCACAACTTTAGTATAATACTTTGCTTGTCGTAGTTCTAATTGTCGTCTTAGTTCGCTACCACAATTGTTAACCTACTGTATAGGCCTAAACTTTGCTTGTTGTGGGTTGTTTAAATGTTTTAGGCTAATCTTTCTCGCCTTTGTTCTTAGTATACTATTATAGTATGATGCTGTGCCTTTCTCTTTTATGGTTTTCCTCCGAGTTCACCATTTTTATCTGACAAGGATGGCACTCAGATTTTACTTGACCCTCAACGTCCATGGAAATGATGGGTATGTGTCTATATAAAGTCACTATTCCTATGAATCCTCAAGGATCCTCTTGATCTTTTAGAAACTTATTTTGAAATTGTCAAGGAGGGGATGAGGATGAGAATGATAAATATTATAGTGTCTCTTTTTGAGTCTATCAAATCATGCTCTTTTTGTGTTCGTTGACTGTATCCCTTTTAAGTTTTTAGTGGTATTTGAAATTGTTTCTCGTTTTCTTACGTGTTGTTTCCTCAACGTTGACGCTAATTTTCTCAAGCTATTCTTGGTTCTGTTTTGGTTGAAAGTGCAAAAAATTATTTTCAATTCTTTGATCCTCTTAAAATCAGTTTTCTTCTTTCACACACTGTCAACATCCACATTGTACAATCTTGCTTGTCTTAATTAACAAGCATGACCCGACTATTTCCTTTTAGCTTACAAGAAGTGTTAACATGCCCATGTTTGATTTCTTTTCTTGTAATTATTCGTTTTTTGTCAATTCATTTTCCCTTTTGAGATTTATTGTCGTTTGATGAAATCTCTAATATTGCTTTGCACTTTTAATAGTGTAAGTTTCCAATTTACTGCATGTAATTTCAAATACTATGAACCTACTAATTCTTCCTCACTTTGTGTTTGGACATGCCTTCATGTTACTATGGCCTATTAATTCATCGATTACCAATTTAGAGCATGCACTAATTTCCTTTATTTTTCCTTTGCATGTGATCTGCTTTGGAGTCCAAATGGACTCTTTACCCTTAGCATTTCCCAATGGGCCAATGAGGCCCATTTTCTCGAATCAAGATCTCATGCTAAAGTCCTAAAGTGGGCTGATTTTCAAAAGGAACACATAGTGGTATACAAGATGTATACGCGATATATAGATGCAAAAAAAATAATAATAAAAAAAAATGAAGGAGAGTTGAAGCTGTGCAGGGGGAAGAAGAAAAGAAAGTGGACTAAAGCCCACTAATGAGATGCTATCAAATTTTTTAGACTTGACAAAGTCTTGAAAATTTATGTTTTATGGGCCAAAAGCCCTGTTTGTATTAATACAGGAGCAATGGGCCTCAAATGCCCAATTGATAGTTTAGGACAGGTGGAAGAAGAAAGGAAAATGGGCCCAAATCCAGTCCAGGCGAACAGAAACTGGAAATAGGCCTATGATTGCAGTTCTCTTGATTTTGGGCAAGACTCGAGATCTCTCTACTTTTTTTTTTTTCAATTAGATATTGTGTTTATGTGTTACTAACTTAGAACTTCTTCTAACTTAGTTAAACTCCCCGGCTAGTACCAAAACCTGTTTTCTTAACTAGTTTCGATTAATCCATTAATCAAATTATTTCCTTTTAACTTGTTAATTCTCATAAACAAATGATTTTTCTAAGTTAGTCAAAAAAAGTTGTTTTCAAATAGACCGGATAACCGCAAGTTAGCGAATACCCCGAGTGCCTTAAAAATCTTCTCGGGATATTAATTTGAACCCTTACCCAACTTCTAAATACTTGAAAGACTTTTCTGTTTTAGTCTTTTAAATACTTTCCCAGGTTTTCTTAATTTCCTTTTCAAAACAAATTAAGTGGAGACTCTGTTTTTAATTGAATTCGGAAATTTTCTTAAGTTTTTGAAATCAAATAAGTCTAAGTCATTTTCTCCGCAAAACAGAAATGGCGACTCTGCTGGGGAATTAATTAGGTTTTAACCACATATTTGAATCTAACTTTATTTGACTAACTATTCGGATTTGTAATAATTAGTATTTTAAATTGCTTTACTTGCTTATATGTTTATTTTTTGTTATAAACTGTCATATCATGGCATATTCCCCCATCCCTGGCAGATCATTAGGCATGAGGAAAAGGGCGGTTATGTGGGTTTCTGCACCCTCCCTTCAGTATAACACCTTAATTTCTTTGAACCACCAAGTGAAGTAGTTGACTCGAGTCGGTCAACAGTCATTTGGTGTGTTACCCCGCAAAGTCCACTTTGGGTTCCCAGTCAATTCAAACAAACTATTCTAGTTAATTAGGATAGAGCGAAACCAAATCCCAAATGTTTAGGCATTAACCTAGGATGACTTAATATCCCGTGGATATTAAGTCCATTAGACAAACGCCAAATGTGTCAAAAGGGTTTTCGACCCATCGACACTGCATCCAACTATTTGCTATTCGAAAAGACGTATGTGTTGTAACCGGACTATTGTCTCGGGGGAGGGGTCTAACGGTTTTCTCCTTTTATAGGATGTCGAGGTTTTTGAACTTTAGTATGGTGTTAGAATCTCCGATTGAAATCCACTTGTGGCATAGGTCATTGGACGCGGAGCAAAAGCGTGAAGTGAAAAAGTACCTAGGACATTTGGTGAGCATAAAAGACATGAAGGCATGGCCGGAGCTAATCCAAATATTAACAGGGTATTGGGATAGGAGCAAAATGGTGTTTCATTTTGGAAACATGGAAATCACCCCAACTATTGAAGAAATTAGGTATTGCATATCTTCTTGGGCGGATTTGAAAAGGCCTCAAAAAGGGATTTTGATTCCAAACAGTCCATCTACAAAGGATATTGCTCAGACCCTTAAGCTACGTCAAGACCAATGTAATTGGATAGATGCTCCGAGCATTCCTTTTCGAGAATTTTACACTCGTTAGGGAGAAGGCAGCAGGGGGTTCACACGGTTCCAGAATGAGTTCTACACTTATCACGAATGGGATGAAACTCGACCCATAGCTTTTGCTATAGCCTTTGTAGAAATCATGGTGTTTCCTTTGAACCAAAATCGCACCATCAGCACTCGGATCATTATGGTGGTTCAAACTCTTTTCAAGGGCTTGAATGCAAGAGGTTCAATCAGTTATTTCTCTCTAGTCCCGATCATCTTTTCTGATATTTATAGAGCCCTCGGGAGATGCAAAAACAAACATTGCTTCTTTCAAGGTTGCAACTTGGTTCTTCAATGGTGGATCCTTAGTCACTTAATGAAATTCAAGGGAACTGGAGAACTACCCTAACTGGATGAGGAGAATGAGTTCGATAACCTACCAGAAATGCTCCGTTGGGATGACATGGGAAACAGAACCAAGATTGGGTGGTCCCAAGTGTTCTGCGAATTAGGAAAAGATAACATCCAATGGATGCTGGATAGGTTTTTCTCAAAATTCGTGATTATCTAGAGTCAAGACCTACCTTTTCTTCCTCTACCAAGAATCAGGGAAGTTCGTCCATATGCCCCCCAAAGGGTCCTTAGACAGTTTGGGAGGACTCAGACTATTCCTAAGCACGCCTACATGGAGGGTTTTGTCTTCGATTATGATGAGGAGAACAAAGTTCCAAAAGCTGATGCCATTGTCAAAATTTAGAAAGCATGTGTAAAAATGGGGCCAAAAACTGTAGCTGAAGACAGGTTTAACGCAGGGTACGTAGATGGCTACAAAGAATGGTTAAAAAGGGACATCCAAGACATGGATATTTCTTGGCCAAGAACCAACTCCAGATCCAAAGTTCACGAGCAGTTTCAGAATCTACAGGAAGAAATGGTAAGACGTGAACAAGAACTTTTGAAAAAACAAGAAGAAGATTGTCATACCATTGAAGAGTATCATCGCACTATAGACATCTTGAGTCAAAAATTTGAGGGTATGAGAATAGAGGTGGAAAAAGAAGCCGCTAATATGTTGCAAAAATACCATGGCTTTCCTCAGGTGCCAATAGAACACAGAATGCTCAAAGCAGAAATAGAGTATTGGTTTGCTCAGTATACATTCAGAGAGATCGCGAAGAAATACAAGAAAAGGGAAAATAGAGAGGGATCATCTTCAGGACCACACTAGTAGTGTCCCCTGCGTGGGTTTATTTCTATGTATTTACTGTTTTCCCTCAAGTACCCCTGCGTGGATTTGTCTTGTTTTGCCCCTGCGTGGGCCCCTTTTTATTTCCTATTGTCTTTAAATGTGAACCCCTTTGTCGGCTGGCTTTGTATTCCCTTTTGGGAAAATTTTGATTTTATCTATATATATATATATTGGGGGCAATAGAAAGGTTCTAAAACAACGCATACGTCTTTTTCGAACGAACGCTAGGCCCACCTTTGGCTCAAAAGGTCCCCTCGAGTAGGACACACTCTTTATTAATGCTTGTGTGATATAACTGTCTTGTATGCTCATATGTGTTATGTTGATTCGAATTAAAGGTGAATTGATCCAATCCCATGTTTATAGAGACCATTTAGGCAGAAATATACGTCCACTACACGAAAGTACGACCAAAATGCTCTAAGTCTTCCAAAGTTTCCCAGAAAAATCCTAAAGAATCATCTCTCGTACTTTCAGGAAAGTTTGACTGAAGAGATGGATATGGAAATAGATTTGACAAGGAGAAAAATTGCATCAATTCAACAAGAGATCGATGAGCTCCATAGGAAGAGTGAGGAAATCCGCCACCAGACGGAAGTAGCTTTGGCAAAAGACAAGGAGTTGAACAGACAGACTACTGAAGTCAAGTCAAGGATTGCGGAAATAGATCAAGTGTTGAATGAAGGAAAGCCAGGAAAGAATTTCGCCGAAGAAGTCAAGCGAATGGTGTCGAAATTTGAGGCGTACAAAAGTGAGGCTCTTGGAGATCCCGAGAAACTCATACAAGAGATGGAAAAGCAGTCAGAAAATATAGTAGAAATAACCTGGCCTATAGAAGAAAAGGGGTAAGTCACACTCAAAGTCGGTGCTAGAAACTACCTGAGGGAGTTAGAAGTTGTGCAAGTCTCAGAAATTTATCAGTTATTGCTATCCATGGGAACTTTATCCCCGATCAAGACCCAAGGACCCAAGTGTGATCCCCGGGATGAGCATAAGAAATGCGTTTATCACCTTCTCCAAAAAGGGCATACCACAGATGAATGTCGTGTGTTGAAAGCTAAGATATGTGATATGATCAATAGTGGGAAGATTGCTCATTTGTATGGACCACATGCTATGCTGGTATGTGATATGATCAAGCCAGGAACTCCCATTACCAGCGGTGTTTCAATTCTTCGTGTGGACTTCACGACTTTCAAGGACAACTATGAAGACATCTATGTCAAATTGGTTCAACCACAAATCTTACATCCAAAGAAGGCAAATGAGAGGAAGAATTTGGCAAAATGGAAGAAGAATGATGACTCCTGCGTTTATCACAATGGAACAAAAGGGCACAACATTGAAAAATGTCAAACTTTCCGCTTCGAGCTGGAGCACCTCATCAAGATTGGGATGATATGTTTAGAGTTTGAGCCCGATCATCCATAGAAGCAAAAGAGGTCAAAAGAACAGAAGCACTTTTTATCCAGAATCAAGCTTTAAACGTATCAAGTTTTCAGTTTCCTTGTATTTACTTTTCCCTAATTTAATGAAGTTTAGTGAATGAAATGAAAGCAATCCTTGTTACAACCATTCGAACTACGTAGGGCCTGATTTCTCCTTCGTGAGATATGTAGGCAGCCTTTTGGCCCGACCCCTATCTTCAAAAACTCTACTTATTTCCCACTTCGGCGAAAGAAGACATAAGGATAGGAAGAAGAAGAGTTGGACCTTCCTGATAAATTCTACTTATCCAAAACAATGAACAAAATCATGTTCATTGAAACTTAGTCATTACTACCATATGGATCAATTCACCGGCGATGAGAGACAACCTTATGTATTCCTTGAGTATGTGATTATCTTGCATTACTTATTACTAACGGGATCTAACACATCTGCCTTTGAGTTGTTTTACTTTACAGATAATAAAAACTACTCCGTGTTGTCATAAGCTGGCTGAACATCCTTACTTCACCCGATCAAAAACTTTCCCATCCCCTAGCCATTATTCAAGAATGACTGAAAGCGACGAGGATAACGCATTGGCTATCAGGGACAATGTTATAACAGAACAAAGCGAGATGATTGCTGAACTCACGAGAAAGCTGGAAATGCTTCAAGAAGAGGTGAATCGTACTAGACTTGGCTAATTTAGCCATCACTACTAATGCTCCTGTGCCAGGAGGGCACGGTCCTCCACTTCAAATCCTTCCTCTCAACGCACCTGACCTCGAGAATCATCCAAATAATGTTTCATCCCCTTCTGCCTCTCAACTTCCCACAGACCCAATCATCAATAATCCACCGGTTCATCAAACTCATACTCCACCCATTCAAAACACCAACCGAGACAATAACCCAGATGCTTACCATCCATAAAATCCTACCCTAACTCCACAAATCCATCCTCAAATCCCATAGAACCACTCTCAAACTCCACAAAACACCTTCAACCCCCAAAATGTCCTCCCAGCCTACAACCCAACTTCTGTTCATCCTCTAAATCACCCTTCAGCATACCAAAACCCTTCTGCCACTATCCCAAATCCATCTCAAATCCGACCTATACCCCCAACTGCTTTCCATGTCATCACATCTCCCTATTTCTATAACCCTTTTTCAAATCCTGAGGTAGACCATTATGAGGAGAAAGAAAAAGAATGGAGGATCGAGCATGAGAAGAAGCTGTTTACAATGAATGAAGAGATTATGAGGATCAAAAAGTCTCATGGAGCAGGAGATAATGATGGCCTTGGTTATGATGACTTGTGTGTCTACCCCGGTGTAGACCTACCAGAAGGATACAAGATCCCTAAATTTGAAACATTTGGTGGTACTCGAAATCCCATGGCTCACTTAAGGAGATACTGTGATCAAATGGTCAAAATTGGGAGGAATGAGGCATTGCTAATGCGTTTATTTAGCCGAAGTTTAAGCGGCGAAGCCCTGGATTGGTTCACGTACCAGGAACTGAGAAAATGGTCTGGCTGAAGGGCCCTGGCCAAAGACTTTATCGATAGGTTCGCATACAATGTAGAGATAGTTCCGGACTGACATTCACTGAATAGGATCAAGCAAAAGAATGACGAATACTTTTGAGACTATGCCTATCGTTGGAGAAAGAAAGCCGCTAAGGTATAACCTCCTATGAATGAGGAGGAAATGGTAGCTGTATTTTCCCGTGCTCAAGAAGGAGAGTTCTATACTAGAATGGTGTCTACAGTTCGCGCATCCTTTGCAGATTTGGTAAAGATTGGTGAATCACTCAAAGAATGAATTCAAACTGGGAAGATTATCCAGACTCCAACATCAGCTGGGTCCTCTGATTTCCCTAGGAAGAAAATAGAAGACGTGACTGCGGTATCCACTGATTCTATTACTAAATTGAAAAGAAAATTCAGACCCAGGAATACCCTTTCTTCTCCGCCACCCCTGAGTCCTCAATCCATATTCTACGCTCAACCTCAATACCAAGCTCCACAACCAAATATCCTACCTCAATACTAAGCTTCACAGCCAAATGTCCTACCTCAATACCAAGCTCCACAACCAAATGTCATACTACAATATCAAACTCCATTACCAAATTATCAGCTTAATGTCCAAACCTTCGTCCCAAATCACCGGGCTAACGTCCACGTAGCTCCAAATTATCATCAAGTACCACCCCCCGCTACTCAAAATAACCTTCCTCATCCAAACCTTGAAAAGAAACCTCCTCAAAACTTTACATCGCTGGCTGAATGTCGCACTCAACTTTTTGAAAGAGTAAAAGCAGCCGGCTATCTCCAACCTGTCCAACCAAAACCCACCAATTCAAATTCCTGATTTTACCACGCTGATCAAAACTGTGCCTATCATTCTGGAGGAGTTGGCCATAGTACCGAAGATTGCATTCATTTGATACATAAGATCCAGGACCTGATTGATCATAAAGTTATTACTCTTCAAACACCAGCTCAAAATATCAACAGTAATCCATTTCCTAACCACGGAGGGGCTACGGTTAATATGATCAAAATAAAAGATGAATGGGCGATTAGCAAGCCTATCGCTAAGGTTGATTCAGAAAAACCAAAGAAAAAGAAAGAAGTAGAGAGGATAGAGAAGGACGTGGCTGCCTTAAGTGTCAATGAAAGACCCCCGTTTATGGTGATGGCAGCCCCGACTCAGGTATATGCTCTAACACCGACCAGAAGAGAGTTTGTTGTAGAGACCGCCGTCGCTCATGGGATGACTTAGTCCGGGCAATGCTATGTTCCTGAAAATTTAGCCAACGACTCTTACAAGAAGGATTCACAGAAGAGGCCGATTACTGAAGGAGAAGCTGAAGAGTTTTGGAGGCAAATACAACCAAAAGAATATTCAATTGTTAAGCATCTGGAAAAGACTCCAGCACAGATCTTCGTGTGGGCATTGCTAATGAGTTCTCAATACCACCGACAAGCTTTGTTGAAAGTCTTAGATGAAGCATATGTGCCCGTTGGGAAGAGTGTTGAAAATCTGGCCGCGATGATTGGTAACGTTGTGGGAAGTCATCGCATATCATTCAGTAAGGAAGAACTACCTTTTGAAGGCATATAATGCATAACAAAACATTGAACATTTCTATCATTTGTCGTGACCATGTGATTAATCGAGTTCTGATAGATGACGGATCTAGTCTGAACATTTGTCCCCTTTCCACATTGACTCAAATGGGTTAAGATTTGGGAAAGGTTCGTCAAAGCCATGTTAATGTGTGAGCTTTCGATGGAGGACAGAGGGACACTATAGGCGAAGTTGATTTGTACATCCAAATGGGACCCGCCGAGTTCAAAACCAATTTTCATGTCATGAACATTAATCCTAGTTACAATCTGCTCCTCGGGAGGCCGTGGCTCCATGGTGCAAAAATGGTTTCATCACCTCTTCATCAGTTGTTGAAATTTATTTGGGAAGGCCAAGAGGTGGTCATTCAAGGCGAAAGGAGTCACTTGAGCCACCCTAATGGTTATGTACCTGTGATTAAAGATATTCCAAAGGGCAGTAATTTTTATACGGTGGAAATCGTGAACGCTGCTGAAGAGGACCCAACATTCCAGACTCTCATGCCTTCTATCTATAAGATGATGGCAACTATGATGCTAAGAAATGGATTTGAGCCTGGTCGAGGCCTAGGAAAGAACTTGGAAGGTATCATCGAGCCTATCGTGATTCCAGAAAGAACCTTCAAATATGGACTAGGATACAAGCCGACAAATAATGATGAAAATGAGAAAAAGACAAAGATAGGTCTGCCCAAGCCATTGCCACTTCTGTATCAGTCATTTCCTATACGCGAGATGTTGATGGGTGATGGTCTGGGGGATGGGATAGGAATTCTGTTCGAAGGTTGTAATGCTATAATAGAACATTTTTCGAAGACTAGTGGAGTGAGGAAAGCTGCACCTAGAGAAACTTTACAAAATTGGACATCCACTCTGCTCATGACTCCTCACCCTCTGTGGTAGATGAAAGGGCAAATTTCTAGTTTTTGAAAATCGGTGATGATCCGAAAGAGGCCCCGCGATCCACCCTTTTATCTTTCAAATCCTCTTTTGCATTTTTACTGCTTTCAAAAAGGCATGGGCCTGTACTCGTGCAGGTCATGAGCCATAGTTTGTAAATATTTCCCAAGTTTCAATGAAAAGGCCTCCCTTTATCTAGAAAACTATTTTTGAGTTATGTTATTCCTATTTCCCTATTTTTGGGTTAGCTTGCTATTATCTGACTTGGTTTGTTTGTTTCTTTCAGTAATAATAACTTAAAACCTACCAATGTCATGTCATGTCAAGAGCTAAATGAAAAAAGTGATGCAAATGACAACGAATGGGAAAATTATGATGAAGAACAGCTAACAGAGAATTTGGAAGAATTTGAAAACTGCGAGAAGCCTAACCTGGAAGAAACTAAGCGGTCTACCTAGGGGACCATAATGAAGTTAAGAAAACAAGAATCAGTGTTCACCTGACAGAAGCATAGAAAAAAGAACTCATCCGCTTGTTACGAGAATACATCGATGTATTTGCTTGGTCCTACAATGACATGCCGGGGTTAAGCACCAACATCGTGTCACATAAGTTACCAATCAATCCAGAGTTTGATCCAGTAAAGCAAAAAATACAAAAATTCAAGCCAGATTTAAGTTTAAGGATTAAAGAAGAAGTGACAAAGCAAATCCAGTCTAAAGTCGTGGAGGTCACAAAATATCCAACGTGGCTAGCCAATATTGTTTCGGTGCCAAAGAAAGACAACAAAATTAGAATTTGTGTTGATTACAGAGATTTGAACATGGCCATTCCTAAAGATAATTTCCCTCTACCCAACATCCACATTCTCATCGACAAATGCACGAAGCATGAAATACAGTCTTTCATGGATTGTTTCACCGGGTATCATCAAATCTTAATGGATGAGGAAGACGCAGAAAAGACGGCTTTCATCACACCCTGGGGTGTTTATCACTAAAGGGTAATGCCGTTTGGTCTAAAAAATGTTGGTTCGACATACATGAGGGCTATGACAATAATCTTTCATGATATGATCCACAAGGAAATTGAGGTGTACATGGATGATATAATCATCATATCCCGCGAGAGTTCGGATCATTTGACACACCTGAGAAAATTCTTTGATCGATTGAGAAAGTATAACTTGAAGTTAAATCCCGCCAAGTGTGCTTTTGGTGTGCCAGAAGGAAAACTATTGGGGTTTATAGTCAGTAGGAGGGGCATAGAACTCGACCCTTCCAAGATCAAGACAATTCAGGATCTGCCCCCACCGAGGACCAAGAAAGAAGTCATGAGTTTCTTAGGAAGTTTGAATTACATTAATAGGTTCATTGCCCAGTCGACTATCATATGCGAGCCAATCCTTAAGATGTTGAAGAAGGATACGTTGAACGAGTGGACAGAAGAGTGCCAGAAGGCTTTTGATAGGATCAAAGGTTATCTATCCGCTCCGCCCGTTTTGGTTCCACCAAGAGAAGAAAGTCCATTATTTTTGTATTTGTCAGTCTCAAAAAATGCTTTTGGATGCGTCCTCGGGCAACACAATGAAACTGACAAGAAAGAGAAGACGATCTATTATTTGATTAAGAAGTTCACTCCATACGAGGATCGCTACACCTTGGTTGAGAGGACGTGTTGTGCTTTAACTTGGGTTGCCCAGAAGCTAAGACATTACTTATCTTCATATACATCATATCTCATTTCCAGAATGGACCCCTTGAAATATATATTTCAGAAAGCCATGCCTACAGGAAAGTTGGCCAAATGGAAGATGTTGTTAAGCGAGTTTGACATTGTGTATGTGACCCAAAAGGCAATCAAAGGGCAAGCCCTAGCAAATCATGTAACTGAAGATCCAGTTGACAATGAATATTAGCCACTCCGTACTTAGTTCCCGGATGAAGAAGTTTTGTTCATGGGGGAAGACATAGCTGAAGCATACCCCGAATGGAGGATGTTCTTTGATGGAGTGGTCAACTTCAAAGTTTCAGGAATTGGAGCGGTTCTAGTGTCAGAAATAGGTCAGCATTACTCGTTAACTGCCAAACTACGTTTCCCATGCACCAAGAACATGACCGAATATGAAGTTTGCATCCTAGCCCTCAATTTAGCACTTGATATGGGTGTTCGAGAATTACTAGTCATTGGAGATTCAGATCTATTGATTCACCAAGTGCGAGGAGATTTGGCTGTGAAGAATTCCAAAATTACCCCTTACGTAGAGCTAGTACAGGATTTATGCAAAAGATTCAAGGAGATTGACTTCAGACATATCTCGAGAATATACAACGAGTTCGCTGATGCTTTAGCCACTATATCCTCCATGATTCAACACCCAGATAGAAGTTACATTGATCCCCTGGAAATAAGTTTGAGGGAGAAACCAGTACACTGTGCACATGTTGAAGCAGAGGCCGATAGAAAACCATGGTACTTCGATATCAAGAGGTATTTAGTGTCTGGGGGATACCCCAAAGATGCCAGTAACATTCAGAAAAAGACAATTCGACGTTTGGCAAAAAGTCACTTCCCAAGCGGGGAAATCCTTTTTAGGAGGACCCCAAATCTAGGATTTCTAAGATGTGTTGATGCCGCAGAAGCCACGAAGTTATTGGAAGAAATACATGCTGGAGTTTGTGGACCTCATATGAACGAATTCGCTCTCTCTAGAAAAATCTTGAGGACGGGTTATTTTTGGATGACTATGGAGAATGACTATAACAAGTACGTTCAGAAATGCCCAAAGTACCAGATACACGGACACTTGATTCGGATGCCTCCACATGAGCTTTACACAATGAGTTCACCATGGCCATTCATAGCATGAGGTATGGACTTCATTGGTCCGATAGAGACGACAACATCGAATGGACATAGATTCATCTTAGTTGCTATTGATTATTTCACAAAATGGGTAGAAGCTATCTCATATAAAGCTGTGTCCAAGAAAGTCGTTGCGGATTTTGTCAGGAACAACTTGATTTGTTGATTCGGAATACCAGAATCAATCGTTACAGATAATGAAGCCAACCTGAACAGTCACTTGATGAATGAAATTTATGAAAAGTTCAAAATCACTCATCGGAATTCAACCGCGTATCGCCCGCAAATGAATGGAGCTGTAGAAGCCGCCAACAAAAACATTAAGAGGATATTGAGGAAAATGATTGAGAACAACAGAACCTTGCATGAGATGTTGCCTTATGCTTTGTTAGGATATCATACGACGGTCAAAACTTCAACCGGGGCAACTCCATATCTATTGGTTTATGGAACTGAAGCCGTAATACCTGCCGAGGTAGAGATACCTTCCTTGAAGATTATTCAAGAGGCCAAACTGAGAAATGAAGAATGTGTTCGTGCTCGATATGAACAGCTCATGCTAATTGATGAAAAATGAATGGAGGCTGTATGCCATGGTCATCTATACCAGCAACGGATGATGCGTTCCTTTAACAAGAAAGTGAGAACTCGCATGTTCGAAGTAGGACAATTGGTTCTCAAACGTATATTCCCCCATCAAGAAGAATACAAAGGCAAGTTTGCTCCAAATTAGCAAGGGCCGTATGTGGTGCGCAAGGTGCTATCTGGAGGAGCCCTAATCCTGTCCGAGATGGATGGTCAAGAGTGGACCAAGCCAATTAACTCCGATGCAGTGAAGAGATACTATGTCTAAAAATAGTCTTTTCTCTATATTTCCTTTGATTGTAATTGCACTCTTATGATTTGTAATCGTTTCATGCTTTTAATCACCTAGAATTTTTCCCCTTTAGGTGTGAACTAAGTTTGACCTGAATTCTCAAGAATGAGATACGTAGGCGGCCTATGTCGGCTTCGGTCAACCCCTTAGGAAAATTTATCCTTCCCCTTTATGTATGAACTACGTTTGACCTGAATTCTCAAGAATGAGATACGTAGGCGGCCTATGTCGGCTTCGGTCAACCCCTTAGATTTTTTCTATATCTCCCTAGCGTAGTCCTGAACTACGTTTGACCTGATTCCTACTTCAATGGGATACGTAGGCGCCCCAATGGCTCGGTCATATCACCCCAGTAAATGGAAACTGGGGCAGAATTTTTGAGAAGGAATCTTGAAAATTCTGAGGAAAATGAAGATCTGCGAGGACTTTGGGAGAACGTCTCGAGAACCACGCAAGGAGATATTATTTTAACTAGCATCTAACTGGGGTAGAAATTTTGAGGAGATCCTCAAAATTTCCACCAACATTTTGGAATAAATTCCGAATTCCCCAACACCAAAGGGTCAAAGCCAAATTTAAGAGATCACCAGCTGCGACAAAGTCCAAATAGACTAAATCTCCAGTTATGACAAGCTTTTACAAATTATGCTATTGAAATTCCCCAGCAACAACAATGAGTTTTTGGGGATCTTCCATTGGATGTCAGACATGATTAGGCCTCAAGTGGGAGACGTTCGTTGAGCTAGCACATGACATGACTGACAGAGTTTTTCTAAAAAACTTTCACACAAGTTTTCAAATCTATAATTTCAAAACCCTGACTATTTTTGAAAATCTATAAATATTTTCTTCTTGACTAGTTTTGCTTTACGTCTATTTAAGCGGGGAGTCAGGGCAGAAGTCCAAACATGATGAAGCACCCAAAAAATAGCAAGAAGAAAACCAAAGATCGAAGGAGGACAATGCGGAGTAGTTTCGCCCAAAATTAACAATTTTTCTGTGGATGCAGGGATCACCGCACATAAGTAGGGTCCCTTTTAAAATCCCCTGAGCAAATCAAGAACCGCACCAGAAGCGTATAATGCTCAAAAATGGTAATCTTGGACAGCTTCAAAGATGGGTTGAATAACTCATTTAGGATCAAAGGCCTCTTGATTTGTCTATCTGGCTCGAAAAGATGTGGATTTCAAACAAAAACGTCCTATCCTTGTTATGAATATTTTATTCAAGACTTTTCCTAATAATAGTCGCTAGCAAAAGCGACTGTGTATCTACTAAATGGTTGCCTTAAGACCAGGTATACTCGAAAGAGTCGGCATAACAGAACAATCAAAGAGATCACCTGATAAGGAGAGTAGGGACATACTCCTCCAATCCATCATGGGTCAAAACAAACATATAACGTTCGAAAGTGGTATTTATAGCTGTCCCCAAAAATGGGTTTAACCATTCACTTATCTCCAAAATGATTTTTGGCAAAAAAAATCGTTTATATTGTGAATGCTCTCTTTAAAGCTTTCCCATAATTTGACTATAGTCGCTAGCAAAAGCGACATTGTGTCTACTAATTGTCTATCTTAAGCACATGTACATTCAAAGGAATCAGCACATCAACTAAATAGCCTAAAGGCCATCTTATTACGTCAAAGCCGAAAAGCCTGACGCTGGTCAATACCAAAGGAGGAGGATGGGGATCGTCGAAAAAATCTATCTTATTGCAACCCATTACGTCCTGATGCATTTCATTTTATCCCAACGCTCTTATTGCATCCCAATGCATCTTGATGCATCTCATTGCATCCCAATGCATCCCAACGCATCTCACTGTATCCCAATGCATCCCAACGCATCTCATTGTATCCCAATGCATCCCAATGCATCTCATTGCATACCGATGCACCCCATGGCATCTCGATGTATCCCAATGCATCCCGATGAATCCCATTGAATCTCGATGTATCCCAATGCATCTCAATGAATCCCGATGCGTCCCATGGCATCTCATTTTATCCCGATGCATCCTGATGTATCCCAATGCATCCCGTTATATCCAATACATTCATTGCATACCGATGCATTCCATTGCACCATACTGCATCATATCAAATTCCATTGCACTATACTGCATAATATTACATCCCATCACATTCCATTGTATCATATTACATCCCATCGCATTCTATTGCATCATATTGCATCATGTTGCATGCCATCATATTGTGTCACATAACATTTAATCGCATTTCATTATATATCATTTCAGCTCATTGCAGGACATTCCATTCCATTGCCGAGAGGGCCATTTCATTTCATTGCCGAGAGGGCCATGCCGAGAGGGCCATACCAAGAGGGCCATACCAAGAGGGCCATTCCATTTTATTACCGAGAGGGACATGCTGAGAGGTCCATCATATCATTCAAACAAGTCTCCTTAACCCTCACCATGCAAGACAATAGAGTCTAGTTTTGGAAGATGCTTTGGAACACCTATATCTATTGACCACGCGAAGATAACATAATCTAGCATTGAGGATATCTTATTATTTTATATCTGTTGACGTGCAAGAGGTGATGTAGCTCAGTATCGAGGATATTTCAGCATCTCATATATTTGCATGAACATATCAAATCTGAAGAAGTACATGATCCAAAGGGATTTCCTTAAGTCGTTATCTGAAGACGGACGACAAACTAGACTTCCTAGAAATTGACGATCTGAAGGTCATCTGTAAGTCACAATATTTGAGACAGGATAGTGTGCGAGATTACTTAAAAGTTGATAGTCCATGGGTCATCCGTAAGTCACAACAACATCCTAACCGGATAGAATGCAAGATTACCCAATAATTGACAGCTCAAAGGTTATCCACAATCCACAGTAAAATCCTTACTGATTGATGTGCAAGATTACCAAAATTAACAGTCTGAGGGTTCTCTATAAGCCGCGATATATCCAAGATTGATTATGTGCAGGATTACCCAAAGACCAAAATTTAAGGAATATCCATAAGCTACATCGCATCCAAGGTTGGATAATGTGCTGGATTACCCGAGAGGCTGACGATTTGAGGGCTATCTATAAGCCATCTCTTATCCAAGGTCGGATGATGTGCAGGATCACCCAGAAAACCATCAACTCAAGAGACATCTGTAACTCATCTTGTATCCAACATCGGATAATATGCGTGATGACCTAAAGATTGAAAATTCAAGGGATATCTATAAGCGTACCGGTACGAAAGATGTACAGGGCTTACTCGAGATTGTATGCACACGATCATCACTGATAGTTGAAAAAGTTATCGTCTCAAATGCAAGAAGCATCATAAGTACCCAAAAGGGTTGCCCCATCAACATAAAATTACGCGGTTGCAGGGATCGTTCTACACAAAGTGTCATCGGTGTCCAAGAGGGCCACCCCACTTTGAAGATATTTCAATTGCCAAAAAGCCGTTTATTCAACAACCAAGAGGGTTGTTGTATCTATTATTGCAAAGAATTGTTGTCCTCCAAAGTAGGTATATGATAGGACGACATCACTTTTCAGATAACAACTCACGTGGAGATATGGTAAGAGGCTATATACCCCTTCGTGAATTATGTTGATCACTAATAATTTTTGTTTGAGATATTGTCGAGAGCATCCGAGAGGATGAAAATCTCAAACCAAAACCACAGGTGCGGACAACTTCAAAAAGGACGCAACACAACGTGGAACTTTTTCTTAGCAGTAAACCAGAACGTAGTGCAGAGAGGGACTTCAAACTCTTTGGACGCGAGCTAAAGGACGATTTCCACCACCATCAAACCACACCCCTATCAGAAGGCATGTGGGTATTTTGGGATATTTAGTTTCAGCTTCACCTCCGGGATATTTCTAAACTCATCCTGGAGGTAACTTTCTCTTTCTTTAAAATCTGAGTGACATCACACCTAGAGCTTTGGAAATTACGTCCAGGTAAATTATTAACTATGGATGTGAAGAGCTCCACATTCATGGTTAAGAGGTTACAAGGCTCTTTCCCATAACTCAAATAACTTGTCGCTCATCCCAAGCCAAAGATCGTTGAAAATAAAAGACTATCTTTTCTACCGATCGAGTCGAACTACAGGCAGTCTGATTTCCTAAATCTCAGGAATATGTAGGCTGGGCTCTTTTTGTTCAAAACTTGATTGCATTCCAACTCCCCCCAATACCCTTTTATTCCCCAGTGTTCTGATTTCACCAACAATTCAAAATCGGGATAGCTTGTGAATTTCTTTCAAAATCGTGCTTAAAAATCAAGCTTTATGAACTACAAGTGGACTGAATTCTCATGTAACCTGAAATATGTAAGAAACCCGATACCGGGGTCCGATCATAACTCCTTAAAATTCATGCGAAAACCAACCTCTTCGAGAAATGAATTTGTGGTCGGAAAAAATTAGGAACGTCAAACTCCCTTTGCACAGGGTTACTTGCATTCACCCTAACCAAAGGGAGGGGGCAGCTGTTGACACCTAATTTTTGCCCTCCCTGACTAAATTTAATCCTGAGTTTCTTCGGCTTTTAAGTAAAATTGGAATATTTGTTTTATCTGGATAAACACTTTCTAAAATATTTATTTGAGTTAAAATTTGCCATTTAAGTGATGAATTATAAATTTTCGTATTCTTGGATACGAGATCGTATAATTTTAGTCGCTTAAATAATTATTTTGTCAAAAATTAGATTTTTATCAAGAACCATCTTGAAAATTAATTCAAATGGGTGAATTTTGACTTAAACATGGAAACTTGTTCTTAAAATAATTTATTTGGGGTAGTATTTATTTGATTGTACTAAACCAAGAAGCTCGGAATTAAATCATTTGGTAATTTGTATCAGATTTTGATTTTAATTTAGCCAAATTTATTAAATTTGGTCATAATTGAAATCAAATTGGCCACAATTGCAATGCAATTGGCCAACTGATTTTTAGTTTGGCCTAAATTTAAATACAATTGGTTGAACTCCTAGTCAATTAGGTTATTTAATTAATAGCCTAATTTTTCTACCCTCCCCTTTTTTAATTTGGACCTGAAAATCAGGCCCAAAAATTCCTCACCAGCCCATTCTTTAAAACCTGCTGCCCCAGCCCAATCCAACACCAACCGACCCGGTCCAGGCCCAACACCCCTTATATCTACCTTCTTCATCAACACAACAACTTCAATAGCAACACAACAACTTTAGCAACACAACGTACAACAACAACAAACGGCAACAACCAACAAAGTTTCACCATTAAAACGATGAGGCTGTCTCTCCTCATCTCCCCTCCATACGAAATTGCGTGCTTGGCACGAGAATAGTACATACAAAAATCCCCAGAAGCTTTCTAATGAATATCCGTTCCAAATCCATTTTTTTTCAAATTTGAATTTCAAATTCGTACTAGGATTGTACGATCCCAGCTCACCTTATCCTCAATCCGAAAATTTCCCTCAAAGAATACCAAAAACACCCTTGAAAACTTTGTTCCCACATCAGCGGATAACCAAAAATCGACCCCAACCCTTTTCTATAAATACTCTCACTGTTGAGAGGTTGAGGTCAAGTCTTGGATGGTGAAAAATTTCAGAGCAGAAAGTCTTGAAAATTTTTAAGAGTTTTCGAGCTAAAGAGGGAAAATTCGAAAGAATTTTTCCTAGTTTCAAAATTTTTTAGTGGTGTTTCGTGGTGGCAAAGATCCCGACGAGGCTCATAGTCCCGTTTGCTGCTCCAAAAGAGGTAAACTTCTCGACTCTTTTTACATGATTCTACCTCGTTTCATTATCGTAGTAGTATTTGGTTCTCGTTTGTAGCGTACGGTGGGATTATGTGTTGTAGAAGCCCCGAAGGCCATAGGTTTTTTGTGATGAAGGTTTATTGATGTTTTGGTTAGTGTTCCTGCTGTTTAGGATTTCATAATTTTTGGCTCCTAAGTTCACTGATTGATCTTCATATTTTTTTTTAATCCATCATCTTTTGTTCGCCTTTAACGTTAGTTAGCTCGACGCACCTTTTTCTTTTTCTGCTTGCTGATTTTAGCTATTCTTTAGCACACTGTTTTGGCGTAAAGCCTCTTATTGCGACTCCTAATGTGTTCCTTTAGCCTGAATGTTGCCTGTCGTAGTTTGGCTTCATGATTCCTGTTCAAAATTTTTTAAGTTCACTGTTCCAAAATTTTCAGCTTCCAATATACTGTTCTTTTTAGTTTTTAGTTTTGGTTATAGTCCGATCCGTTGTTTCTTTTCTTTTTAATCAAGTGTTTATTGTCTTAGTTTTTTTTTCTAGTTCACTGTTTTGAGATAGGGTCTCTTTTGCCACAGCTTTAGTATAATACTTTGCTTGTCGTAGTTCTAATTTTCGTCTTAGTTCCCTACCAAAGTTGTTAACCTACTGTATAGGCCTAAATTTTGCTTGTTGTGGGTTGTTTAAATGTTTTAGGTTAATCTTTCTCGCCTTTGTTCTTAGTATACTGTTATAGTATGATGCTGTGCCTTTCTCTTTTGTGGTTTTCTTTCGAGTTCACCATTTTTGTCTGACAAGGATCGCACTCAGATTTTACTTGACCTTCAATGTCCATGGAAATGATGGGTATGTGTCTATATAAAGTCACTATTCCTATGAATCCTCAAGGATCCTCTTGATGTTTTAGAAATTTATTTTGAAATTGTCAAGGAGGGGATGAGGATGAGAATGACAGATATTATAGTGTCTCTATTTAAGTCTATCAAATCATGCTCTTTTTGTGTTCGTTGACTGTATCCCTTTTAATTTTTGAGTGGTATTTGAAATTGTTTCTCGTTCTCTTACGTCTTGTTTCCTCAGCGTTGACGCTAATTTTCTCAAGCTATTCTTGGTTCTGTTTTGGTTGAAAGTGCAAAAAATTGTTTTCAATTCTTTGATCCTCTTAAAATCAGTTTTCTTCTTTCACACACTGTCAATATCCACATTGTACAATCTTGCTTGTCTTAATTAACAAGCATGACCCGAATATTTCCTTTTAGCTTACAAGAAGTGTTAACATGCCCATATTTGCTTTCTTTTCTTGTAATTATTCTTTTTTTGTCAATTTTTTTTCCCTTTTGAGATTTATTGTCGCTTGATGAGATCTCTAATATTGCTTTGCACTTTTAATAGTGTAAGTTTCCAAATCACTGCTTGTAATTTCAAATACTATGAACCTACTAATTCTTCCTCCCTTTGTGTTTGGACATGCCTTCATGTTACTATGGCCTATTAATTCATCGATTACCAATTTAGAGCATGCACTAATTTCCTTTATTTTTCCTTTGCATGTGATCTGCTTTGGAGTCCATCTGGACTCTTTACCCTTCGCATTTCCCAATGGGCCAATGAGGCCCATCTCCTCGAATCAAGATCTCATGCTAAATTCCCAAAGTAGGCTGATTTTCAAAAAGAACACATAGTGGTATACAAGATGTATACGCGATATATAGATGCAAAAAAAATAAAAAAATAAAAAAAATGAAGGAGAGTTGAAGCTGTGCAGGGGGAAGAAGAAAAGAAAGTGGACTAAAACCCACTAATGAGATGCTATCAAATTTTTTAGACTTGACAAAGTCTTGAAAATTTATGTTTTATGGGCCAAAAGCCCTATTTGTATTAATACAGGAGCAATGGGCCTCAAAAGCCCAATTGATAGTTTAGGACAGGTGGAAGAAGAAAGGAAAATGGGCCCAAATCCAGTCCAGGCGAACAGAAACTGGAAATAGGCCTATGATTGCAGTTCTCTTGATTTTGGGCACGGCCCGAGATCTCTCTACTTTTTTTTTTCAATTAGATATTGTGTTTATGTGTTACTAACTTAGAACTTCTTCTAACTTAGTTAAACTCCCCGGCTAGTACCAAAACCTGTTTTCTTAACTAGTTTCGATTAATCCATTAATCAAATTATTTCCTTTTAACTTGTTAATTCTCATAAACAAGTGATTTTCCTAAGTTAGTCAAAAAAAGTTGTTTTCAAATAGACCGGATAACCGCAAGTTAGCGGATACCCCGAGTGCATTAAAAACCTTCTCGGGATATTAATTTGAACCCTTACCCGACTTCTGAATACTTGAAAGACTTTTCTATTTTAGTCTTTTAAATACTTTCCCAGGTTTTCTTAATTTCCTTTTCAAAATAAATTAAGTGGCGACTTTGTTTTTAATTGAATTCGGAAATTTTCTTAAGTTTTTGAAATCAAATAAGTCTGAGTCATTTTCTCCGCAAAACAGTGTAAACTATGATGATCTATGAAAACCTCACATTTAACACCATATAGTTAGTGCCTTCATATTTTGATTGCAAAGACCACCACTGCTGGTTCCAAGTCATGAGTTGGATAATTCCTCTCATGAACCTTCAGTTGCTTTGAAGTATAGGCTATCACATTCTTATCCCATATCATCACAATACCAAAGCCAGAATGTGAAGCATAAAAAAATACTATAAAGTCTTTACTTTCCACAGGAAAAGCAAGAATAGGAGTTATGGTTAAAAGAAACTTGAGCTTTTGGAAGCTCTCTTCACACTTGTATGACCAAATAAAGGGCATCCCCTACAAAGTCAGCCTCGTCAACTAACTAGCAATCTAAAGAAACTCTTCACAAATCTGTAGTAATAACTTACCAAGCCCACAAAACTACGAAATTCAGTCACTGAAGTGGGCCTTACCCAATTCCTGACCACCTCAAACTTTTGGGGATCTACCATTACCCCTTTTTCAGAAAGCAGATTCCCCCCAAAAGACATAGAAGACATCCAAAATTCACACTAAGAGTATTTGGTGTAAAGCTTCTTCTCCCTCAAAATATCCAATACAATGCAAAAATTCCTAACATGCTCCTTTTTGCTCTTAGAGTACACCAAAAGTCATCAATAAAAAAAATAACAAATGAATCCAAGAAGGATTTAAAGATAACATTCATCAAACTCATGAAGGTTTCCAGTACATTAATTAGTCAACCCAAAGGACATCACCAAGAATTTGTAATGCCCATAAAGTGTCCTAAAGGTTGTCTTAAATGTCCTCTGGCCGGATCTTCAGCTGATGATACCCCGACCTTAGATCTATCTTAGAAACAACTAAAGCACCCTATAACTGATCAAACAAATTGTCTATTTTGGGCAATAAGTACTTATTTCGAATGGTTACCTTATTCAATTGTCGATAATCTATGTAGAATCTTATACTACCATCCTTCTTTTTAACAAAAAACACTGGAGCACCCCATAACGAAGAATTAGGATGAATGAAACCCTTTTCAAGCAACTCCTACAATTGATTCTTAAGCTCTCTTAACTCAGTCGGAGCCATTCTATAAGGAGGGATAGAGATGGGGCAAGTGCTCAGTTTTAGATCAATACAAAAGTCAATGTCCCAATCCAGAGGTATACCAAGAAAATCAGTAGGGAACATCTGCTGAAATTCACAGACTATAGTAACTAACTCTGTAGATGGGACCTCTGCGCTAGTGTTCTGAAGATGTGCTAAGAAGGCGGAACACCCCTTTTCTACTAACTTTTTAGCCTGAATCAATGAAATTAGTTTAATCAGACCAGACTTAATGACACCCTCCCACTCTAGTTTATCCATCCCCAACATAGTTAAGGTCATATTTCTAGCATTGCAATACAAAACATCATGATATAGAAACAACCAATTCATACCCAAAATGATATCAAAATCAAACATATCTAGAATCTCTAGGTCCACCCAAGTCTGAAAACCCATAAACATTACTAAGTAAGCATGATATACTTGAGTTACTATCATAGAATCCATAACTGGAGTAGATACATAAATAGGTAAATCAAGTATATCACAAACTATGTCTAATTTACATCTGATGCCTCCACTTCAGATTTTCCTTGGAAGGCATAACAATGGGCAATGTCATCAATCAGAGCAACTTTTCTAGCCAGATATGCACCATCTCTACCAGTGCTACCACCATAGGTAAAATAAGCAGTATCTATTAAAGTTCAGTCGACAGAAGAATATGAAGCCCTTTGGCTACCCACACCTATAGACTGTTGAGTGGTCCTTAATGGACCCTTTGTAGAGACTAAAAAGCTGACTGTATATAACATACAAGGTAGGCCTGATACTGTGGCCTTTGGAGTAGGATCCGCTAAAGTTGCCCGCATTTTGAGCCTTATTTCTTGCCATCCTAGCATACCCATACTATTTAACTTCCTCTACATTCTTCATAAACTTCACTACCTTGTTAAAGTTCTTGCCTGAGGAAGTCATCTGTAGCGCTGAGACCTATAAATTATTATTCAACCATTCATAAAACAATAAATTTGCTCTTCCTCGCTATCAAGTAACTAAGTAGCAAACCTGGACAAGGCATGAAACTTTGCCTCTTAAGTTACAATAGTCATATTGTACTGCTCAAGGTCGAGGAACTCATCTTTTTTCTTGTTACCGAAGGTGCATGGCACATACTTCTCTAAAAATAAAGTGTGGAACTGAGTTCAAGTCAACGGAGGAACACTGAAGGCTGACACTCTATATATGTCCTCCACCTCTACTTAGCATCTCCTTGTAGTTGGAAGGTCTCAAAATCTACTCCATATTGCTCCATATACCCATCTTGTGCAACCTCTTATGACGGTCCATAGTAAACTCAAAGGCATACTCCGTCTCAGAACTAAAAAATAGCTGTAGGTTCCCTCTTTAGGAACTTACACAACATTTCATGCTCATTCCCAGTCATAACAGTACCCAATACTGGATGAGAAAATACTTCTGTCCCAGAAACCTTATCCATCATAGGGGCTATGTAACACCTCACGAATTTTAGACTAAGATCTAAAACGTTCTTATATGTGTATAGGCCCGAACCCTGAGATTTATAGTTGCATCTAAGTGTTAAGTTAAATTCTTAAGTTTGGTATATGCTATGGAGGTGGGTTAAAGGTCTTTTAATCGAGCTTTAAATACCGTCGACCTTTCGTTAATTTGATTTATGTGTAAAAGGTTAAGACCACTTTATTAGGCACTACGCAGCCTGTGCGACTAGCCACATGAAGTGGGTATCAGCCATGTGACCATGTAGGGGAGGCAGTACTGGTTCCATTAGCGCTCGACTAGCCACGCGAAGTAGGCGCCAGCCGCACGACTGCACACGTCCTCCGAACTATTTTTTAGTTTTTCTTCTTTTCACATTCTAGGAGGGGTGTTTTCATCCTTTCCTCATCCCATAACCCCAACCCACTACTATTAACTCCCTTAAAATCAAATTCAATCAAATTTCATAAGTTATGATAAACGCTTCTCATCTCCTTCCCCAATACTTCAAAGAACTAGATATTTAAGAATTCAAGGGATTTCAATTAATATTCTTCCTCAAACTCCAAAAACAAGGTACGTAAAAGCAACACCTTTCGTGAGGAACTCCATTCTTTCCCGATGAGGCTTATTTTCATATTAAGTTCATGATTTAAGTAGGGTTTTAAGGTTGAATATTTCTAAGTGTTATTCTTGCGCCTTGTTACAACTCTCTCAATATTTCTTGAGTATTATTAATTATTTCCTGAGTTGGGTCATTCCTTAAATTAGATTTTAATTTCTATATCAAATATTTATTTCTCATATAAAGCTTATGACTTGGGAATTTTGTATTGAAGGTTTATTTCATATGTTAATGGGGGCAATCAATAACGATTTCCATTAAAAGAGGGGGAATTGTAAATAAATAATTCAGTAGTAACAATTTTTGATTTGTTGGATTTGTAATCAATATGAGAAAAGCACTAGGACTGTGTTCCTTGTAAATTCATAACTCCGTAGGTTCTTCACACTTTTCAATCCCTCCTGGTGTTTGATATGCAGAATTGATAGGTTATGTATACTTAGAAAAACTTTGCACTCTTGTCTAAGCAATATCCTCAGGTAAGTTTTCTCTTCTCATGAGCCTGCATTACTAACCCATATCTTCGATCTCAGATAGATATCCCAGATTATTGGCTCAAGCTATTAAGTGGAGGTTGAGAGCACTAAGTCTCTATTATTTGTTCCCTTCTTCCCATCCATATTCATCCTTTCATCCAGAATACAGATTAGGTGAGTTCTAACGTTGTGCACCGTCAAAAAGCATTTAACACCAAGGAAATAACTAATACATGTGAACACCGATTGGAGATTACTTCGTACTATGAATCCTACTTCGTTACTCTATCATGGTTCCCACAACCCTAGTTGTGGTGTTTAGCTACTAATAGTTGCAAGAACACAAGAAGGAATCTGATATGAAATCATAATTACAAACTTACAATAAGAATGTGAAAACTCCAAAATCTCACTTTGAATTAAAACCCTAGAAATCGATGTTTGTACTTCCAAAACCAATAATATGTTTTGAAAGTAATAATAGAATGTAACCCTATACAATAAATAAAATGGAATATTTATAGAAAAAATAAGACCTATCCTAAATAAAATAGAAAATCTGAGTCAGTCATGTTGGACGAGAGAAAGGTACGATCGTGGTTAGATACCATGATTGTCCTTTGGTGCTTGTGGTTTGCTTATGGATTTATCCTCTTCAGGTCTTCAATCCCACGACCTCATGGTGCAACCGTCACATCTAGGTATGGTCGTGGGATCTTGTCGTCTGATCCTTTTCATACTTAGCTCCTGCATGCATGTTTTCAGGAGGTCCTTCCCACGATCATGTGGTACGATTGTATGATCCATGTACGATCGCGGGAGCTTTCGTATGATCACCATCTGAGAGTCACTCCTCTGCTTCTTCATACAATGCTCAAGTACAACCGTGGTTTGATCCCACGGTCATGGAAATGATCATCTGATGCCATTTTTCTGCCCAACTCCAGCACTCCACTCTTCTGAACCTGTTTGACCTGCAAACACCTAAAAACCCATTATATACACATAGAAAGACCCTATACTTGCAAATATTCAACATTTTAAGCATCGAAAGTGCCGTGATTTCATGGCGCATCAACACCCTCAACTTAGGCCGTTTGCATGTCCTTAGGTAAATAAATACAATATACTATCATGACGCTTATCTAAGAGAAAACCAAGAATACTACGACAGTCAAATTTTTACGAAAATCATTTTCAGTATGCATCAATAACAGACAGTTCAACATTGTCTAACCTTAGCAAACTCAACAAGTATTGTATATACATAAACCATAAACCATAACACAACTGGATCAAGAAATGGCATCACATTATCAATAAACGACCCAACACTTAACAAATTACACTACCCAAACAAGCAGCAACTAAACTACAACCCCGATGCCCTCACATCAAAGAAGTCCCAACACTCAGTGTATGTAATGGATATCACAAATCGGGACTGAATCAAATCTCTCACTCTCACAAAGAAGTCAGGTCGTGTGCATTTGATACCATAGGCTTGCCCTTATTTTCTACGCCCTAGCATTCAGACAGTTGGGTTAGGATCACTATAGGACTTTTATTGGATTGTAATGTAGGCTTGGGGACGGGTATGGTACATTTGAGTATAGTGACTAACCCTTCTTGACACTACACTATTTTTATCTTCCACTTTCTTTTTACCTTCTTTTAATCCTTTCCTTTTTTCAAATTTTTCAATCTTCTGACCCCGGGTACGGTTTTATTTTTTTATTTCATCCCACCGCACCCAAGTCCCTTTTTCTTTTCACTACAACTTTTTCATACCCAATCTTTTACGCACCCTTACAGTACCCACCCTCAACTTAGGTGATTTGCCTGAGTTGACGTGCACATTATCCAAGGAGGGACCAAGGCCAAAGCAGGTTCATTGCAAAAATATATCAGGAAGGTGAATCGGGTAGTTCAAACAAAAAGTCTATTTAGGCTCAAATTCAGGTTCAAGGGATATCATATTTATTTGGTAGGCTTGTTATGCATTTATTTAACTATTTCAAAAATGGCCTATGATCATTTTCTAACCTTCTATCCTACAACTTGGGTGAGACTAACCGAGCAAGTTCTAGATCGCACACACACGCCGACCAGGTAAATCCTTACACACTCTTGGCTCAGGGCTATTCTCTGAGTTACTACCTAGTTGTTCCATGAAAAGTTAGGCTAGGTAATCACACTAACAATCCTAATGTGATGACGAGATCCAAATATTAGTTACAGTTCAAGTAAGCATACATACATCACATATAAACAAATTTTTTGGAGGGGCATCATTTAAATCATTCAAAAATAGTTTGCATGCTCTTTTTTCTTTCGACTGCACCAAGTTTTCTGTAACACCCCGTACCTTCCCAACCCTACTTGAAGATGATGAATAATGTTTGTTTAGGTGTCGAGAGATATAAGTATGTATTTGGTAATGCTAATGACGAGAAAATTGAAATTTGGCCACGTATAAGCAATTAGACTTTCATAGGAAGGGTTTTATGATTCGTGGAGCATTTTTGTAATACCCCGTACACATTCTAACCTCATTTGGTGACTTGGAGTCATGTTTAATTGATTATTAAGATCACTAAGTATTTTATAGTGTTTTGATAAGGTATTGGACGATATGAAAGTATTGAAGAAGTGGCCGAAAAATTCAGCAAGGTGCTGAAACACTACCCTGTTTCAAGGGGTGTGGCGCAAGCCCCTGATTCAGTGGCGCAAGCCCCTGATTCATAGGGCAGTGATTTCTTGCACCACTGCCTTGCTTTGCAGCAGTGGCGCAAGGCACAAAATAATGTGCCCTTCCGAGCTCGTTTCGCAACGCAATTCTACGTCGATTCTTATATGGTTTCTTTTGGTTCTTTGGAGTCCTTTGAGTGTTGTTAAAGCTTCAAATACCTCAATACACTCCTACATAATTCTACATGATCAAACCATGAAACACAAGTAATTATCAAAAATGTTCAAGGAAGCCATAGACGACTAGAATTCCTATTTTTGCGATTGAGACGACGAATGAGAATCTCGTAAGAGAATATTGTCGTGACATTATGGAATTATTTAAACATGAGATAGATGGTTAATTATACATGAAAGTTGATGGGTTAAATGGATATGTGTTATTGGGCCCAAATTTAGGCCCAAAATGGAATAAAAGACTTGGCCCAAATGGGTCAAATGACCCATTCTTGCCATCACTACTCAATTATTGCTCCCAAATGGCTAAGGATGACTTGAGCACTATATAAGGTTCCCCAAAAAATCAGATTTTTATTCTTCAACAAACACAACACATTTTAAGAATTATAAGACATTTTCTTTTTGGCTCTCTCAAACCCTAAGAACCCTAACCCTTTTCTTTGGTGAAGATCATCCTATTCCAAGACTTGGTAAGTATTTATTCTCATGGATTAACATATTATATGCATGGGAGATTATGTGTGTGACATCTTTGTGATTTGAATTTGAAAAGAGACTTGATGTCTTCATGAAAGAGCATGGTATGGATAAAATATGAACATGTATGGTGTGATTTTGTTATTTAACTTGTTATTTTTCTAAGAGTGTAAATTGTGGGATTTTGGCCGATATGTGCTATGAGGTGTATTAAGGTAATTTGATGGATTATTTGTGATGTGATATGGATATGAAAGTGCAAAGGAGAAGTGTTGTGGTGAAATGTATTGATTATCATGTATTGGTCAATGTATGGAATATTGGGGGATTTTTGGAATAATAATTTCATCAATGGTTTTGTCAAGGGGAAATGGCATGTTTAAAGGCAAACATGTAACTCATTGACGTTACATACACTTGTAAGGTAGTTGGTGGTTAATGTGAATTTCGTTATGTCTTTGTGTTGTAGAGTGATACATAAAGAAGGAGCGGGACTATTGTATACGCGTCTAAGATTGTGTATTTATATTAAGAATACAAGGTATGTAAGGTTACTCTTCTATATCCTTCTGCAACATATGGTGTTTGCATTGTTATAGTACTCATTTGATTCCGAAATGCCCTAAGGTATTCCGTATTCGGTAGTTGGCTAGTGTTACTCACATGTTCCTTACTCATTGGTCAATGGTGATCATATGACTCATGCCCATTGGTTGACCCATGCTCATTGGCTAACATGTCAAATGTTCCAAATGTTCTAAGGTATTGCATCTCAGGTTGGTGAATAGTTGATATCCACATGTATCGTATTTAGTGATCATTATTCTAAGGTTCCAAAAGTGTTACATTCCAAAGGGGTCCTATAATATTTTGAATAAGGTAGACATATATTGTTATTCACAAGTGTCCTACTTCTAGATGAATTATGACTCACTTATCTCTTATTCATTGACTGAAGTTCCTAAGCTGTCAGAATGTTGTAAATTCTAAGAGAACTATTTCAATGAGAGTAATGAGTAAAGAGGGTTTGTTTAGTTTGAATAGCATTATTCCAATCATGTCATGATCCAAAGTTCCAATAGAGTTATACACGTGTCTCTTATGCATTGACTATTGGTCCAATGGTTCCAAGTTGTTATGCTCAAATAATGTTATGGCAAGTGAATATAGCAATCTCTCACAAGTGAATGAATCAATCTCTCACAAGTAAATGTACCAATCTCTCAAAAGTAATGAAAGAAGTAATGTGCAAGTTAATGTATCTATCCCTCAAAAGTAAAGATACCAATCTTACAAGAGTAAAGATGTGAAGCAAAGTATATTTATGTTTCAAGTTTCAAGAATGTTTCTATCATCAAGGTTTCACTCATAGTATGAAAGAAAGAGGAATGAAGTAATGTATAATTAAAGAAAAGGAAGCAATGTTATGTTATGTTAACCCTACCCATGGAGTAGATGTATGTTATTAACCCACCATAGAGTGGATGTATGTTGCCCACCAAAGAGTGGATGTATGTTACATTATTGCCCACCAAAGAGTGGATGTATGTCATTGCCCACCAAAGAGTTGATGTATGTTATTGCCCACCAAAGAGTGGATGTATGTAATTGCCCACCAAAGAGTGGATGTATGTTTACCCACCATAGAGTGGATGTATGTTAACCCACCGAAAGAGTGGATGTATGTTGAATGACTAATAATAATGGTAATGAGCGTTAATCAAAGGAAGAATCCATTGAACAAAGGTATCACATGAAAGATATTATATGAATGATAAGGCTATGATTGAGTGATCAAAAATAGTAATACTAATAAAAGAAAGGTACATGGTTTCACATTTGGAGTTTTCTCTTATAATTATTTCCATTAAAGTTCTTATGTATTGATGAAATTTTCTTATGAGCCTTACATACTCAGTACATTCTTCGTACTGACCTCCTCGGGGGACTTACCTTACATGTTGCAGGTGCAGACACTAGTAGATTTTTAAACAGACAGTAAGTTGATAGTTAGTTGCGGATCTTGGTGAGCCCCAGTTGCTTCGGGACTTATCACAGTTGTACATTTGTTTTGATGTTGTAAAGATAAAGCGGGGACTTGTCCCGACTTTTAGTTCATTTGGTCAATGCATCTGTTAGAGGCTTTTGTAGACGGATGTGGGTGTATAAATGTAAAAAAAGACGTATGTTCATTTTGACTTGATGGCTCTAACGGCCATAGTTTCATATTGTACATGTTTTCCATGACTTCTGCCATTGGCATTTTATATGTTATCAGTTACATGAGATAGTACGATGTTCATACGAGGATATGCATATGTACATGAGCAAAGATTGGTTCTCTCGAGCCATATCGGCTTTGGGTGCCAATCACGCCTCGTTGGGATTTCGGGGCATGACATTTTCTCATTTTTCTCTAAGTTACACAAAGTACAAAATAACACAAAAATAGCAATAAAAACACCTAAACATGCCGGTTCTAACTAAGATAGTTCAGTCGAGGGAAAAGAAATACGACAACAAAAACCCTCGATTGTGGTACATCCCACCCCAACTTGAAAATCATGCAATGTTCCTATTACACAAAATCAAGAAAAAAATAATATAAAACTAGGGTAAGGGACATATTTGAGGTGCACTAGGCGCCCGTCATACTCTGATCGACTGGGGTCTGAGATTGGACCTCCCCAGAGCATCTACTCTTATGGCCTCGGCTGTGGCCAGGGCACTCTCTAATAGGTGGGAGCCGATGGCGGTCGGTGCACTCAATAAAACCACTGTGAGGGCAGTCTGTATATCCCTCAAACCCTGCTCAACCACCTCAATCATAGGCAGTATCTCAAAACTCTTTGAAATGCGTGTCTCAAAGGTCTGTGCACTGTTCTTCGATTTTCTCTTTCTTTTCTTCTCACCACTGTCTTTCTTTTTATCTCCCCCAAATTCTCTTGACCTTTTCTTCTGGGGTTGCAAATCATCACCCCTCCTTAGTATTAGAATCATCCTTCTCAACCACCAGAGCCCTTCTATAAAAGTTTTAGACCATAGAGTCCACATCAGTTGCAAACTCTGCCAAGGATGGCATAGCAGGTGGTGGAGGAGGTGCAACTGGGATGGTCCGCCCAGTATGCTCCCTAACAACTTCTTTCAGTACGAAAATGTAAGTAGTAATGGCACTAATATTCGGAGCCTAGGCCACCACGACCTTAGCCGTTATTCAGCTCTCAAATATGCCAAATTGGGTCTGAACCACCTCTATGGCCTCTTTAATCTCATCAGCGGCATAGGTTTTCACCTGTACCTCCAACTTCCTGATCCTAGCATCATGCAATACCTGCATCCTCTAGATCTGCTCCAGCTAAGCATTTAAAATTAATGTGTTCGACAAGAGCATTTGGATGGGCACCCATGGGTGCTGTGGCCTGCTGGGAAGATGATGAATTAAAACCGACTTTAGATGCCAGAATCTCAGGTGGTAAGTTTGGTAGAGGACCCCAGTCTAGATCCACCGAGTTTCTTAAATTCTTAATCATCGCCAAATCCACAGTCTTTATTAGTTGGAGAAACCTATCGACTGTCAGAATGGAGGGCACATCTGAATCCTATACCAACTGGGTGACCAAGCACGGGAATGGCGATGTAGTGCTGAACTCTAATGCCCTATATTGAATCTCTTCTGCAATGATGTGCAAAATGTTCAGATCCAGTTCTGCTAAGAAAGTTTCTACAAGGCCCGTATTGGTCGCACCTAATGTATTGGCATTGGCCGTGGGTGAGAGGCAGTGCCTCATAATTGACCACCAAGCCTTGGCGGTGAACTTCAGTGTATGCTTGTAAATTGTTGCCCCATTAACCCATGGTCCATTTTCTCCTACTTCTGGAATGTGGTCCGCCAACCACTTGTAATGCTTGACTTTGTCATCTACGGTAAACTTTTTCACCCTTTTCAAATCATTCATCCAGAAATCATATTCTGGAGTCTCCTCAACTAGCATAAATACATCTCCAAACATGGCCTTAAAGATAGCCTTGATAGAGATATCCACTTCTTTACCCATATAATCACCATATCCAACCGGGGCTTCTTCTTTATGTCTTTGTCTCTTTCAGAGGGAGTCATGTTTTTGAGTGTAGCAGCATAGTTTTCATAAAATTCCCTCACAAGATTCATCTAATAGATACGTAGTGACCTAGTCATCCACCCCAAGTTGTATTTTTTAAACACCCGGGCCACCTATGGGACTTTCTGTAATGACTTAAGCAATATGCGGGGTTTCTCTTGGATGCCCCTATTTTGGTTTCCATTATCCTTTAAGGACACCCCGTCAGTGTAGTAATCTCTAGAGTTTGGCACACTCCTACATCTCAGATCATTGCCCCTTTGTAGTGGAGCAGAAGTAGAGTCCTCGAAGGATTAGGGGTTAGATTCTTCCTTACCCGCTGAAGATCTTATCTCCTCATTAGCAAAATCATGTTCTTCCCCATCTTGTTGTGTGTCTTACCTTTCCTCTTTAGTCTGAGGAAGGATGACGAGGGTATAAACTTCCACCAAGGCCATAGATGTAGTAGCCTTAACCATCTCAATCTCCTTTTCTTTAGATCTAGTGGTCCAAGGTGAGTGTTGCTCATCAAAAGCACTAGCATATAAGTTGACCTCGAAACCACTAGAATTGTCAGACTCACTCTTCGAGGAGCTCAGTGGTGCGTCCTTAGCAATATTTTTACGGAGAGCCTTGTGTTGTAATTGCTTGAGTAATTTTGGAGCCATAGTACTTGTAGAAGAAATGATTAGTCTTAGTTTTGAATTATTAATACAGATGCAGGAAATAACTCAGATGACCCTTCCTACAATCATGCAATGAAGGTATGGTCGTACCTTTCTATCATGGGAAGGGTTCCCTAAAAGTACTGGGGAAACATCACATCAGAAAATCCTATCCCACGATCGTGGAATAGAGGTACGATTGTACCTTCTGATTTTAGAAACATCTTTAATTTACTGAGGGCATGTCACATCAGACGATCCCATACCATAATCGTACCTTGATAGAATGATCGTGGGATATGATCGTATGATGAGCTCCTTCAATAGGGACACTGGTACCCTATAATGATCCAAACTATGACCGTATGTAGACAACTCAATTGTAGGTTGTGTCGTGGAGTGACCTCACACTTCTCAGATTTTAAACATGAACATTGACCCATATTTTTGAACTTCATTGATCAAAGGTTAGCAATAATGGGTACTCAAGTTTTTCCCATTGTTATCACTCATTCAAAAACTCATACCCAACATTTATTTTAACACCCTTAGTATAATTCTACTCTGATGAACCTAAATTCACACTCAAAAATAAAACTTTTGATAGATTAAACAATACTACTCACAAGTTTGCTTTTCATATTCAAGTACATGAGGAGTGAATGAGGTCGAAACTGAAGAGTAGCTTGAGCACACGGATCAGAGTTAGAATTTTTCATAATCTTTTGATCTTTTGATTGATGGAAGTTGAGTGAGTTAGAGTTTGAATGAGTTAAAATTAGCATCGGGTCTTAGGTATAGGGTATTAGGGTTAATTTCTGAGTTGGGGCCGGTCGGGTTTAAGTTTTAATTAAAACAGCTGGACCCAACAGATGACTTAGTCTGATGACAATAGTATCTAACCACGATCATGAATACTTCTCGTATCAAGAAGTTCTAAGAAGAATTACCTGGGAACCTATAAGCCTCAAGGACGATCGTGACATATAACCACTATCATTTCTTAAGATCATAGGTTCGATGTCCTGAATATGGGTTTTCAGGAGTTTGATCAGACGATTGGCACCATGATCATGACATCAAGGTATGATCATGATGACAAATTGTAGGATAACTCCTAAATTTCATCCTTCTGGACTTTAGTGGATTGTGTGCAGATGACTGAACCTGCGATTGTGGGATCTTCCCATGGTCGTGCAATACTTTTGTGGGTTCAGTGTTGAGTCTAGTTCTGCACTTTATTTCTTGCACAATTCTTGCACGAGTAACACACATTACCCTATAACATAAAAGTGCAATATCATGGGTTGTCTCCCAAGAAGTGCTTGATTTAACATCGCGGCACGACGTGGCTAAGTTGGTTACTCAGACTTCACCAATAAGCCCATGGGTTGCCTCCCATAAAGCACCTAATTTAATATCATGGAATGACTTGGGTGTGAGTGATACTTCAAGCACTGTCTAAATCTATATCACATATTACTTGCACTTCATCCATGAACCCGAGATAATGTTTCACCTTTTGGCCATTCACCTTAAACTTTTGGCCCTTTTTATTTTCCAACTCAAGTGCACCATAGGGGAACACTCTAGTTACACTATACATCCCTCTCTATTTTGATTTCAACTTTCTCAGAAACAACTTCAGCTTAGATTCAAAAAGCATTACCAAATCGCCGGCTGTGAATTCTCTCTTCTTGATCTTGTGATCATGGTATAACTTCACCTTATCTTTGTATAAAACTAATTTTTCATATGAGTGGAGATGGAATTCATCTATCTCATTTTGCTGATCTAGTCTTAATTTAGCTACATCATTCCATTCTAGATTAAGCTTCTTCAAAGCCCACAATGCCTTATGCTCAAGCTCGACAAGTGATGTGCCAGAGATTTACGGCACTTGAGATGCTTAAAACAAGGGATATTTGCATGTTTAAGGGTACATTTTATGGATTTAATGTGTTTGTTGAGTGTTTGCAGGCCTTAAGGACTCAGAGAAGAATAATGTGAAAACTGGACAAAAAAAGGCATCAGACGAGCCATGCCACGATCGTGGGTTCAAACCATGATCATGGGTAGGCTATCGTAAGTTGATATAGAGATGGCATACTCAGGATCCTATCAGACGATTGGATTATACGATCGTGGTATGATTTCATGATCATACCTTGAGATCATGACATGTGAGAGAAGTTCAACCTATAGGAGTCAAGTATGGCATGGTCAGACGATGGATCCCACGATCGTATGTTGGTTGTATGATCGTACCTTGTTATTGTGGAAGGAAGATCAAATTTGAAGAAGTGTAGGAGTTTTAGAAAAAAGATCAGATGACAGGCTAAGTACGATCGTGGGTTCAACCCATGATTTAAACCCACAATCGTATGTTCTTCTCGTTCGAGGAGGCCGACATCAGTTTCCTGTTTTGTTTAGGATAGGATTTGTTAAGTATATAAATAATATTTTAGGGTTATTTTTATGCATTAAAAATTATTATTATTCTATAACTCTATTTTGTGGGATTCCAAGGAACTTTCTCAGAATTTTATGAATATTGGTTTTTACGGTTTAAATTAAAGTTAAGATTTTGGAGTTTATTCATTCTTGTATGTTGAAATTGATATTTTCATTCATGAATGCTTATTTTTTTCACATAATTATGAGTAACTAAACCCCATATCTAGGTTTGTGGGAACCATAGCGGATTAACAAAGTAGAGTTCTAAGTACAAGGTGTTTTTTGAAGATGATTAGGGAAAGTATTATTGTTTCTTCCGAATTGATTGCTTTCTGACGAGTGGACATGTTGGGACTTATCCTATCTCTACCCTGGACTGTAGTAAGGGTAGTAGGATAGGACTAACGATTCAACAAGACTCAGAGTTATCATCATTTAATCAGCCTTGAGTCTTGATACACGAAAGGCTGTGTTGGGATTATTGATAGGGACAACGTAGAAGCAGTCATGACACATTAACCTTTGTGCTTGAGGATAGTCATCTACAAGGGACGTAACATAGTCGGTTAGACGATACTTAGCCTATCGGTTCTACTTGCTGGATACTAAAACAACACCAAGTACGGAGAACCTATAGAGTTATGAAGTTATTAGGGAACACAATCCTAGTGCTTTTCTCATCTGGATATCAACCTTGGTGAACGATTACTAGTTTACTTTATAAAACCCCCTTTTTTACTTATTTTTTTTATTTACCAATTAACTCAAACAAACAAAGTTGATTGGATTTTGACCTATTCCTCATGGGATCGACCCCAACCTCAGTTGGGTTCTATATTTGAACAATCGACCGCTTTATACTTTCTTAGAGGTTTACTTTGGGCAACATCAAATTTTGGCACTGTTGCCAGCAAATTACGATTATAGAGTTGATTGATTTTACTTGTTGGAGTTGATTGGTCGTGGTTACTTCAGTTACTTTTCTGATTTTTTGAGGGTACACGTCGGTGTATGTACAACATTTGGAGTCAAGGTAATCCCCTAATTCCACTTGACCAAGAAATTGAAAGAACTATCAGGAATAATTGAAGAATGGTGAATAACGATGGAGTTTAAGATCCCGTAGCTGTGGGTGACATTCATAATCAGCCACCACTTAGTTTGGCTGGTCAGGAGACTGCAGAACAAATAGTTGCTAGGTTGATGGCTGATGAGAATGAGAGACAAGCAGCTGCTAGACAAGCAGATAGAGACCATCGAGCAATGCAAGAGGCAGCACAGTGTCTTGCTGCACTTGAGGAAAGGCAGAGAATACCTATAATGCAACAGCTACCACTACAGTATCCCCCGATCTATGAGGAGCTAGAAGAAGATTTAGCCTATTTGGAGTCGGTAGAGACTGGTGCCATTATCCTACCCAAACTGCTTGAAGGAACTAAGTTTAGTATTATGAGTGCTATGATTCACCTCTTCAACTTAAAAGGAGTGTTTTTTGGCCTCCCTACTGATGATGCAAACATACATGTGATGAATTTTGTGGTAATCTGCACTTTGCACAATCTACCTGGAGTGAGTTAAGAGACAATTCGGTTGGGGCTATTTCCATTCTCTCTTACGGGGGAAGCGACTTTGTGGTTTACCACGAGGTTCTATTACCAATTGTCAAGACTTGAGAAATCAGTTTCTGAAATAATTCTTTCTGCTTTCTAGGATGTTGCAATTGAAAAATGAGATCTGTAACTTCAGATGGCTACATTCAGAGGCACTTTATGAAACATGGATGAGGTTCAAGAAGAAGTTGCAGAATGTTCCAAACCATAGGATGAGTGGTAGGAATCTACTTGAGATCTTCTACAGAGCTTTAAATACAAATACTAAGGCTGTAGCAGACACCATCACTGGAGGTGCATTTATAAGTTTACGCTGGGAGCACGCATTGGAAATTCTAGATTGGATCACTTAAACAAACTGAGGTTGGCATACTTGGGAAGAAGACAGACTCGCAGATACATATATTATTTTAGCTTTGGTAGAACAAAGGTCTTTGAATAAATCTGTGTCTCAAGAGGTAGCACAATGGAGAATGGAAATTCGCTTGCTAGCCAAACAGATTGTAGCTAGAGGTACAAAAAAAAGTCAATGCGGTAGGTGCACATGGCAAAGCACCTAGGTATGAAGAATCTAATTCTGGAGAGGAGGCTAAGTACATGGATAGAGAAGTGGCAGGTTTTCAAGACAAGGGACAAGAGTCTAATCAAGACAATTGGAACTAGAGACAAGGGAATCAAGGTCGTAACTATTATTGAGACAACTATAACAAGTTCGGGTATATAGACAGAGATAGAGATCATGATGGTGATTGGAGGAGAAAATATAATTACATAGACATGAGTGGTTTGTATGTTCCACCAGGGAACCATGATACTGAGTCTGGAAATTCATGAATGGAAGCCCTACTTGAAAAACTTGTTAAGTTGTCGAAAAGTCAAGAAAATTACTTTAAGAAGATTAGGGCAGACATTTTAGGGAGATGCAAAAAGGTGGAGTCTCATGCGACCGCCATCAAATAACTGGAGCAAAAATTTGGGCAGATGTCTACCGTATTGAATTAGCGTCAACCAGGCACTCTTCCAAGTAACACCATCTAAAATCCCAAAAATGATGGTCATTGCTTAGTTATAACTACTCGAAGTGGTAAGACTACTGTTGATCCACCTATGCCTGTAGTACTTGATGATGACCCCATAATACTTGATGATGAGAATGAGAATGAAACTGAAAACTTGGTGGTTGAGGACAAGGCAACTCAAGAGCCTCAAGTTGCTAAAAAAGAGGATAAGTCTGATAAAGGAAAGGTGAAAGAGGCCTCTCAAGTCGTAAAGCCTATTCCATGACCTCCTCATCCCTTTCCATCAAGGTTGAAGAAGAAAGTTGAAGAGGGAAATATCAAAAATTTATTTTAATGTTGAAGAAATTATCGGTGAATATCCCTCTTTTGAGACTTTGGAACAAATGCCAGGTTACGCGAAATTTATAAAAGATTTGGTGACGAAGATGGGGACTGTTAGTTTTGATCCTACTAATAACTTTCATCATTATAGTACAGTCGCTTCCCATTCCCTTGTTGATAAAAAGAAAGACCCGAGAGCATTCACCATTCCTTGTACTATCGGGTCGTACAATTTTGCAAAGGCTTTGTGTGACTTGGGTGCTAGCATTAATTTGATGTCGCTAGTAGTTTTCAAGAATTTAGGACTAGGGTTGCCTAAGCTAACTTCTATGAGACTACTCATGGCGGATCAAACTGTGAAGAAGCCGATGAGAATTTTGTATGATGTGTTGGTAAAGGTGGCATCTTTCATTTTTCTTGCTGATTTTGTGATTCTAGACTGTGAGGTGGATTTTTAGGTTCCCACCATCTTGGGAAGACCATTCCTAGTGACTGGTCGTGCTTTAGTTGATTTAGTATCTGGGCAGATAAAGTTTTGATTGAATGATGAGCATGGTAGTTTCAATTTCTGCAAATCCATGAAGCAGTTGAAAGTGATGCGTGTGGTGTCAGTTATTGATACTGTAGATGAGGAGGCACTTGTAGTTCTATTTGAAGAGCGACTAGATGTTGAGGCACTTGTGGCAGTTATCATGAATTTTAAGAGTGATGGTTTTAATGAATACGATGAGACAGTGAAAGCACTTAGTGGTAGGGGTTCCTACACCTATGTGCCAAAGAAGCTTGATCTGAAGAACAAAGTGACCCCACCGGCTCATCATTCTATTGAATAGCCTCCTGTTTTAGAGCTTAAGGCTCTTCCTTCCCATCTCCGTTATGCATTCTTGGGGGTTAATAACATTTTGCCGGTTATTATTGTAGCATACTTGTTAGATTGGCAAGTTGAGGCCTTAGTTTCTATGTTACAGAGGTTTAAGAGGGCCATTGGTTAGTCCATTGCTGATATCATTGGGATTCCACCTGAAATTTACAAGCATAAAATCCAGCTCGAGCCAGATTATATACCTAGCATTGAGCATTAACGTCGTCTTAACCCACCAATGCAAGAGGTTATGAAAAAAGAAATTATCAAGTAGTTAGATGCAGATGTAGTTTACCCTATTATCGATAGTAAGTAGGTGAGTCCTATTCAGTGTGTACTGAAGAAGGGTGGAATGACTGTGGTTCCAAAAGAGAAAAATGAGTTAATCCCAATGAGACCGGTGACCAAATGGAGAGTTTGCATGGATTACCAAAAGTTAAATTCTTAGACTGAGAAGGATCATTTTCCTATGCCCTTTATGGACCAGACGGTCTACTGGTAGAGGATGGTATTGATTTCTTGATGGATATTCAGGGTACAATAAAATTTCCATCGCCTCTGAAGAAAAAGAGAAGACCACTTTCACTTGTCCATATCGAACGTTCGCGTTCAAAAGGATGTCGTTTAGTCTATGTAATGCACTGGCTACTTTTCATTGTTGCATGATGTCTATATTTTCTGACATGGTAGAAGACACTATTAAGGTATCTATGGATGATTTCTCTTTTGTAGGTGACTCATTTAAGGACTGCTTGGCACACCTCGTTGATATTCTAAAAAGATGTGAAGAATGCAATTTAGTGTTAAATTGGTAGAAGTGCCATTTTATGGTAAAAGATGGCATAGTGCTGGGACACCAGATTTTGAAAAAGGGAATGGAAGTCGATAAGGCAAAGATTGAGGTAATTGTAAAGTTACCACCACCTATTTTTGTGAAAGGTATTCATAGTTTTTAGGACATGCAGGATTCTATAGAAGGTTCATCAAGGACTTTTCTAAGATTTCAAATCCATTGTGCAAGCTCTTAGAGAAAGAGGTGAAGTTTGTGTTTGATGATGCATGCCTAAAGGCATTCAAGTGTTTAAAAGAGAAGTTGATTTCATCTCCAATCATTGTGTCTCCAAATTGGACCTTACTATTTGAGGTTATTTTTGATGCTAGCAATTCTTGGCCAAAGGTGAGAGAAGATTTTGCATCCTATTTACTATGCTAGCAAAGCACTTAATCCAGCCCAGAAGAATTATATTGTGATTGAGCAAGAGCTTCTTTCGGTGGTCTTTGCATTCGAGAAATCTCGATCGTACTTGATTGGCATGAAGGTGATTGTGCATATTGATCATGCAACTCTGAGATATCTTATGACAAAGAAGGATGGCAAGCCAAGGTTGATTAGATGGGTGCTTATGTTGCAAGAGTTTGATTTTGAGGGGAAGGACCAAAAAGGGACGGAGAATCAGGTTGCCGACCATTTATCACGCCTTGAAAAGGAGGCCATGCTAAAATTGAGAGATGATCTTGAAATTGATGATACTCTTTCGGACGAGAAAGTGCTGGTGGCATCACATAATTTAATCCCGTGGTTTGCATATCCAACTTTTTGGCAAGTGATCTAGTTTCAGAAGATATGATGTATTAGCAACGAAAGAAGTTCATGTATGAGGTGAGGAAATTCTTCTAGGATGAGCCTTATTTCTTTAGGGTGTGTGTAGATGGTGTGATTCGAAGGTGTATTCCTGAGGTCGAGATGATGAGTATATTAGAAGCATGTCATTCGTCTCCAGTTGAGGGTCATCATGGAGGTGTGCGGACTACGCACAAGATCTTGCAATGTGGTTACTATTGGTCTACCATTCATAAGGATGCTCATGATTATGCTAGGGCATATGACCAATGCCAAAGGCAAGGAAATATCTTAAGACTGCATGAACTCCCAATGACTGCGATCCTTGACCTCGAATTGTTTGATGTATGGGGTATTGATTTTATGGGTCCGTTCGTGAGTTCTCATGGCATGAAGTATAGCTTTATAGCTATTGACTATGTATCAAAGTGGGTGGAGGCAATTACACTTCCCAATAATAAAGGTTAAAGTGTAACAGCTTTCCTGAAAAAGAACATATTCTCACATTTTGGAACACCTCGAATTATCATTTGTGATAGAGGATCCCATTTTTGCAATCTATTGTTCAAATCCCTTCTTGAAAAATATGGTGTAAAGCACAAGGTGGCAACACCTTACCATCCTCAGACAAGCAGGCAAGTTGAGGTCTCAAATCATGAGATCAATTCCATTTTGGAGAAGACTGTAAATGCCAATAGGACTAATTGGGCAAGGAGATTGGATGATGCACTATGGGCATACCAGACCACATTCAAGACACCAATTGGTGTATCCTCATATAATCTTGTTTATGGAAAAGCTTGCCATCTGCCTGTTGAACTTGAACATAAGGCATTATGGGCATTAAAGTGGTTGAATCTATAATGGCAAGATGCAGCTAAGTTGAGACTGGAGTAGATGAATGAGATGGGTGAGTTTTGTCTCTGTGCATATGAAAGCTCTGCCTTGTACAAGGAGAAGATGAAATTGTACCATGATCACAAGATTGAGAGAAGAGAATTTGCAGCAGGCGATATGGTACTATTATTTGATTCAAGACTGAAGCTCTTTCCTGGAAAATTAAGATCAAAATGGAATGGACCATATAGAGTGGTCACGGTGTTCCCCTATGGCATAACTGAATTGGAGAATAAGGATGGAAAGAAATTTAAAGTCAATGGCCAAAGGGTGAAACACTATATGGGAGAAGGAAAAGAGGCCCAAATGATTTGTGATGTGAACTTAAATGAGGCTTGAGTAATCAAGCTGACCTGTGTCATGCCATGACATTAAATTAGGTGCTTCATGGGAGGAAACCCATGGGCTTGTTGGTGAAGTCTGAGTAACCGACATAGCCACGTCGTGCCGTGACGTTAAATTAAGTGCTTCATGGGAGGCAACCCATGTTTTGTACTTTAAATTTTATAGGGTAACATGTGTTTTGTTGCAGACAAACCATAGAAGAAAATTGGTACTGAACTGAAACTCCAGACTGAACCCACGAAAGGGATTATACGATCATAACTTGAACATACGATCGTTGGTTCAGTTGTTTGATGAGAGTTCTTCAAGATGACAAATTAAGGAGTCATCCCATGATTGGGTATCACAATGATAACATGAATGCACGATGGTGGTCTTAATCGTCTGATGATAATCCTGCAAACCATAAAAAACTGGGGCATCAAACATACGACCTTTAGTCACAATCGTAAGTACAATCCACGATTGTATTTAAGAGTCGTATGTTCTCAGGTAATTTTTCTATTTGCATCAATGTACGAAAGGAATGTACGATCGTGGAATCCAACCATGATCATACAATCCCTTCGTTTGAAAGGCCCAATAGTTTTTAAAATCGCGACCCGACCCAACCCAAATTTAAAACCTAAAGCTATAAATACATTTTGAAACCGTCCCCATGCCTCTTCTCACATTTTCAAAGCATTTTCTTAAGCAAAAATAGCAAACCCTACATATTTCAAAGGATAAAAAGGATGGTTACCTTCGATTTCAAGTCGAATTTCATCATTTCATCTATTTTTCATCACTTCCACTCCACACAATAAGTTTACAACACTTGTTAACCTAAAATTTGTGGGTATTTTACTTCAATTTTGTTGATGAATTGCTTAGATTAAAGTGGGGAGGAATGGAAATAGGTGTGTATGGTTTCAAAAACACAAGGAAAGTCTGAGTACCCGGTAGTGTTTACATTAAAAATGGGGTAAAAAAGGGAAAAATTATGGGTCCAAATCTTAAGTGGTCAAATCTGGTCGTGTTTGAGGTCCTACGACAAAACTCATGATTGTGAGTTCTACCTACGATCATAGGTTTGATCGTTGTAGGATACTGGTCGATGATCTTCAGGAGTTTATTAAATGAACACATCCCACGGTCATAACATCAACATACGATAGTGGTATGTGATCGTCTGATGTGACATAAATTTATTGGTTTCATGGGTCTAACTTACGGTTTGATGGTACGATCGTACCATCATTGCATTATCATGGGTTTTGATAGTCTGATGGATATATTGTAGGTCAAATTTTGCTGGACCAACCTATGGTCAGAAAGCACGATCGTACCTTCAATGCACGATCGTAGGTTGGTTCATCTTTTTATAAAACTGAACCTGTATATATACTAAACTGTGCTCTAACATGTTTTGCAAATACATGTACCATTACAGCCAAGTCCAAGGCTGTTTCCGACAAGGCTCTCCGAGAAAAAATTTCAAAGGAGAGGCCTCCACCAAGTACCTAGAAGAATAGGTCAAGTGCGAGTGGGTCGGAGAAGGAGTATGACATTAGCTCCTATAATGACCAAGTCACCACCAGGGAGACCAGAAACCATAAAAAGCCAAGGAGGCTACCGCCTCCATGCCTATTATTGTAGGAGCCACTCCCGTTAACATTCCTCAGTCCAAAAAGGGAACAGAAGATACCCAACAAGGCGGGAGTGAGGATGATGATGATGAGTCCCAATTTGTGGAGACAGACTCAGCACCTTCAAACAATGATCCTCCGACAGAAGCTAGTCAGAGAAGGACAGATCCACTATGTTGCTTATTCCAAACTCTCGCTAATACTATATAAACTGGGTATCTCTCAAGGATAATGGGAACCAACAGAGGATCATCCATGAGGAACCACATGTATTGAATGAGTCTTTACTAAGAATACCGGAGGTAGTGCAGGTTTTTCAGCGGTACCAGTTGGGGTGGATGATAATGCCACCCCGCCTTTATAGTAGAGAGCTCGTTAGGGAGTTCTACGAGAACCATACCACGACCCTCAAGAATATGACTCCCTCTAGCAAGAACAAGACTATGAAAAAGCAGCCTCGCTTGGACATGATAATGGTCTGGGAAAAGAAAGTTAATATTTCTATTGAGGCTATTTCCTGGGTCTTATTCGGAGAGGATTTTACACCACCTGCAGAGACTCCAGAGTATGATTATAGGATGTCAGAATTAAAGAAGGTTAAATAATTGTCAGCTGAGGACAAGACGATGCACTTCACTTGGCTAGTGGGACATATTGCTGAGGCTGACGTAAATGCCTCTTGGGTAAATGGGTCATATATTACAAAGAAGAGTCTCAAGTTTGCCGCCAAGGCATGGTGGTCCATTGTGAGGCACTGAATAGCACCCACAGCAAATGACAATACTTTAGGTATGACTAATGCTTGCCTAGTAGCTACATTTGTAGCCGGGTTGGAGCTGAACATTCACGTATTATCGTACAAGAGATCAGATATCAAACCTTAGAGAGCAGCTCCACCCTTTCGTTCCCATGTTTGGTTACTCAACTGATGCAAAATAAGGAGGTGCCACAAATTCCGCTAGTGGACAAATTTCTTCAGCCCACTAAGACTGCGTACCTGGCCATGATAAAAAACATGCACAACCCAGCAGCCTCGATTTGAGGTTTGGGGATCCCAGAGGTAGGTGGGGATACCCAAAGTGGTGATATGCCATCAGCTTTTGATGTGGGTGCTTCACATTCTTCTGCACCAGCAGGTTCTCAGCCTAGGACATTTGTTCCGATAGGCTACACATTAATTTCAGCTGCTCAGTTAGAGGAGATTCTCAGGAACCAAGTCTTACATGATGCTCAGAGCTGAAACTTAGAAGTAGGGGTAAAGCCCCCATGTTGATGATGAAATTTAGGTGGCTGTATAATTGGTGCAGACATGTATGGACAGTATGGAGGGTTGGCTCATTACCCGAATTGACACAGTCCAGCCACCAGACATGGTTTCTATCCGAACAGAGTTGATCGAGTTGAAGGAAGTGGTCCAGGCCTTAGCTGATAGAGTTGATTTGGCACCTCCACCTCCGCCACCACCTATGCCTTCCACAGTATCTATTCAGGTGGATATTACCTAACTTGTCACCCCATTCTGCACTCATCCTATTTCACAGACTGAGCTAGATAACGATAAGGAGGAGAATGGAGGTTTTGAGCCTACGAAGAGGCCGAGGGCGGATATGTCTGGCCAAGGTATAAAGAGAGAGATATTTGGAAAAAAGAGAAGAAGAAAGGAGAAAGCTATTGAGGAGACCTCCACAGGAGTTATTTTGAAGGGTGTCACTATGGGAGGGGGTTCAGAGATGACCCCCATATTAGTTCCTTTGAGTGCCCCCACCACCATTAGGGCCCACGATACTGTGAGTTACATGGCCACGACTGAGGCCACTACTGCTGATGTTACTGCAAGGGACCTAACCGCATCCCTACGTAACCCGAGTTCCACCGGTGCCTAGAGTACCCTAGGTATACCCTTTACCCTAGTTTTTATTTTTTTATGTGGTTTCGTGCAATGGGGACATTGCATGATTTCAAGGTTGGGGGTGGGAGGTATAACACAATTGAGGGTTTTTGTTTTCATGTTTCTTTTCCCTCGGCTGCGCTATCATAGTTAGAACCAACATGTTTAGGTGTTTTTATGTTTTTATGTGTTATTGTGTTATGTTTAGTCATTGTAGTTTAATTTAGAGTAATAAAAGAGAATTTGGTGCAGTCTGGATTAATCAAGCATGCTTACCTATTTTGAATCAGTTTTAAATGATACCCTCCAAAAATATATTTTTGTGATGTAGTATGTGCATAGACTATACTGAAACCGATGATAGGATCTAGTTATGGCATTAGGATTATAAATGGGACAACCTGATCGACCTTGCATGAACTGAATAGGTAGCAACTTAGATGAAACCCCTGAGCCATGAGTGAATGAGATGTATTACCTAGTCGGTGTGTGTGTTCGATCTAAAACTTGCCCGATTAGTTTCACTAAAAACTCTAGGATTAAAGGTTAGGAAAGGATCAGAGGCCATTTTTTATTTATCCCACTTTACCCTAAATGACCTACCAAATAATGTTATATCCATTGAACCCAAACTTTGAGCCTTAGCCTATTTCTTGAAACTACCCATAACACCTTCCTATTTTACAATGAACCTTCTTTGGCCCTGGTCCCTCCTTGGACACTATGTACCTCAACTCAGGCAAATCGCCTAAGTTGAGGGTGGCTATTATTAAGGGTGTGTAAAAAATGGGTATGAAGTTTGAGTAACACAAAGAAAGAAAAAGGACGTGGGTGCGAAAATAATAATAAAATATATATATAGTAAATTGTTTGAAAATAAAGCCGCACCCGAGGTCCTACAAGAAAATGAATAAATGGAGAAAAAGGAGGAAAGTAAAGAAGAATAGGAGAAGTGGAGCTAAAATTAGTGTAGTGCTAAGGAGGAATAAGTCACTGTACCCAAATGTACCACACCTATCCCCGAGCCTACATTACAAGCTTAGAAAGACCTAGAGTGATCCTGACCTGACAATTTGAAAGCCGAAGCGTAGAAAATAAGGACAAGCCTATGGTATCAAACACACACAACTAGACTTCTTTGTGAGAGTGAGAGATTTGATTCAGTCCCGGTGTTAGATTTTATTAAGAGAATTGGGATTTCTTTGTGTGAGGGCATAAGAGTTGTAGTCTAGTTGTAGCTTGATTAGGAAGTGTATTGGTCAATGTGTTGGATTGCCTATTTACAATGTACTGCCATATCCTGATCCCATTGTGTTTAGTAATTATATAGCATATACACTGCATTGGTTATTTTTGATAAGAACGGAGGGTGTTGAACACACGTAGTGGTTGGCATATATATTTTGAAAAAGTTGACTGCCATAGTTACCTTATTGTACTCTAGGTTAAGCGTCTTAAATTGTTTAGGATTTTGTTTTTCCTAGGACATACAAACGTTCTAAGTTGAGGGTGCTGATGTACCGAAAATTTACGGCACTTGAGACGCTTAAAACAAGGGATATTTGTAAGTTTAAGTGTACATTTTGTGGATTTAATGTGTTTTTTGAGTGTTTGTAGACCTTAAGGACTCAGAGAATAATAATGTGAAAACTGGATAAAAAGAGGCATCAAACGAGCCATGCCACAATCGTGGATTCAAACAACGATCGTGGGTAGGCTATTGTAAGTTGATATAGAGATGCCATACTTAGGAGCATATAAGATGATTGGATTATACGATTGTGGAATGATGTCAAGATCTTACCTTGAGATCATGACATGTCAGAGAAGTTCAACCTGCACGAGTCAAGTGTGGCATGGTCAGACGATCGATCCCACCATCGTATGTTGGTTGTACGATCATACCTTTTGATCATGGGAAGAAGATCAGGTTTGAAGAAGTGCAGTAGTTTTAGAAGAATGATCAGACGACAAGCCAAGTACTATCGTGGGTTCAACCCACGATCGTATGTTCTTCTGGTCCGAGGAGGCCGACATTAGTTTCCTATTTTGTTTTGGATAGGATTTGTTAAGTCTATAAATACTCTTTTAAGGGTTATTTTAAAGCATTAGACATTATTATTATTATTATTCTATAACACTATTTTGTGGGATTCCAAGGAACTTTCTCGAGATTTTATGAATATCGGTTTTTACAGTTTAAATTAAAGTTGAGATTTTGGATTTTATTCATTCTTGTATGCTGAAATTGATGTTTTCATTCATGAATGCTTATTTTGTTCACACAATTATGAGTAACTAAACCCCATATCTAGGATTTTGGGAACCATAGCTGATTAACGAAGTAGAGTTCGAAGTACAAGGTGTTTCCCCAAGATAATAGGGCAAGTATTGTTGTTTCTTTCGAATTGATTGCTTTCTGACGAGTGCATGCAGTGGGACTCATATTGTCTCTACCCTGGACTCTATCAAGGGTATTAGTATAGGACTAGTGATTCAACAACAAGACTCGGAGTGATCTTCGTTTAATCAGCCTTGAGCCGTGACACGGTAAAGGCTGCGTTGGGATCATTGATAAGGGGCAACATAGCAACACTCATGACGCATTAACCTTTGTGCTTGAGGATAGTCATCTACAAGGGGTGTAACATAGTTGGTTAGATTATATTTATCCTATCGATTCTGCTTGCTGGATACTGAAAAGAACACCAATTACGGAGAACCTATGGATTTATGAAGTTATTGGGGAACAAAATCCTAGTGCTTTTCTCATCTTGATTTCAACCTTGACAAATGATTACTAGTTTAATTTATAAAACCCCCCTTTTTACTTATTTGCTTATTTACCAAGTAACTCAAACAAACTAAGTTGATTGGATTTTGACCTATTCCTCGTAGGATCGACTCCAACCTTAGTTGGGTTTTATATTTGAACAAGCAACCGCTTTATACTTTCTTAGAGGTGTAATTTGGGCGATATCAACAGGAGAGTGGCATGCTTTTCCATACATAAGCTGATATGGGGACGTACCGATAGGGGTCTTAAATGTTGTCCGGTAGGACCATAGTGCGTCATCTAACTTTCATGCTCAATTCGTCCTATTGGCATTTATAATCTTTGCCAAGATGGACTTGATCTCACGATTTTAGACCTCAACTTTCCCGCTTGTCTAAGGATGATAAGGTGTTGTTACCTTATGTTTCACACCATATTCTTAAGCAAGGCTTTGAACAGACGATTGAAAAAATTCGAACCTTCATCACTAATGATCACCCTAAGAGTCCTGAATCTTTAAAATATGTTCCTCTTAAGGAATGGTGTGACACTCTTTCCTTCGTTGTTTGGAAGTGCAACTGCCTTCATCCATTTTGAAACATAGTCAACAACCACTAAGATATCGCCATGCTAGCATAATAGATAAGATGTAAGATCTTCTTTCGCCTTTGGACTAGGACTACACCTAGCGCCATGCCACTAGCATCACACATAACCTGAAACAACATAGATCAATCAGGAGACAATAATAGAGGCTGAAATCAACTTCTCCTTCAGGAACTCGAATGCCTTTCGACATGCATTATCAAACACAAATTTCACCTCCTTGTCCAATAACTTGCACAATGGATTAGCGATTTTAGAGAAGTCCTTGATGAATCTTCTATAGAATCATGCATGCCCCAAAATTATATGAATACCCTTCACAGAAATTGGTGGAGTTAACTTTTCATTCACCTTAATCTTTGCCTTGTCGACTTTAATCCCTTTCTTTAAAATCTTGTGATCAAGCATTATTCCTTCTTTAACCATGAAGTAACACTTCTCCCAATTTAAAACCAAGTTACATTCCTTGCATCTCCTCAGAACATTGGCGAGATGTTCCAAACATTCTTCAAATGAATCACTAACAATCGAGAAGTCGTTCATGAACACCTTAATAGTGTCTTCAACCATGTTAGAAAATATAGCCATCATGCAACGCTGAAAAGTTACAGGCGCATTACACAAACCAAAAGGTATCCTCTGGAATGCAAATGTCCCATATGGACAAGTAGAAATAGTCTTCACTTAGTCCTTGAGAGCAATATAAATCTGATTATAACCCGAGTATCCATCAAGAAAAAAATACCAACCTCTACCAGCAAGTCGGTCTAACATCTGATCAATAAAGGGCATGAGGAAGTGATCCTTCTCAGTCTAAAAGTTCAGCTTCCTATAGTCCATGCACACACACCAACCCGTGACTGGCCTAATCAGAATAAGCTCATTCTTCTCGTTTGGAACCACAGTGATTCCAACCTTCTTCAGCATATATTGGATCGGGCTTACCCACTTACTGTCTGAAATTGGATAAACTACACCCGCGTCTAACTACTTGATGATTTCTTTCTTCACCACCTCTTGCATAGTCAAATTTAATCTCTATTGATGCTTGATACTTGGCACACAATCCAGTTCAAGTTTGATTTTATGTGTGCAAATTTCGGGCATAATCCCAATGATGTTAGCAATGGACCATCCAATGGCCCTTTTAAACCTTTTAAACACAGAAACCAGAGCCTCAACATGCCAATCTACCAAATCAGCTGCAATAATAACCGACAAGGTATTGTTGGCTCCCAAAAATAGATAACGAAGATAGGATGGAAGAGATTTAAGCTCCAAAACTGGAGGCTCCTTAATAGAAGGTCGAGCTGGTAGGGTTACTCTATTCTTCAAATAAAGATCTAAATTTTTTGTTGTACAGTTATATGAACCACTACCTTCAAGTGCGCTCACCATCTCATCACAATCCTCAATATCATCACCCTTGAAATTCATTATTGCTGCTGCGAAGGCATCCACTCCCAGCCTTTACTTAATGGGAGCTACCAAAGCATCCTCGTCTATTGTACCAATCACAAAAATTACCCATATATCCTTTGGATGCTTCATGGAATGACATACATAAAAGGTTACTTATTCACTATTTAGCCAAAACTTCATCTGTCGAGTCTCCATATCAACCAATGCATGCCCAGTCACGAGGAATGGTCTCCCTAAAAATAATGGTAACCTCAAAGTCAACCTCACAGTCAAGGATGAAAAAATCAGCTGAAAAGATGAAGGATGCAACCCTCACCAAAACATCACATAAGATTCTCACTGGCTTTTTCACAGTGCGGTCCGCTATAAGAAGTCTCATCAAAGTTAGTTTAGGCGGCCCCAACCCCAACTATTTGTAAACTGCTAGCAATATCAGATTTAGGCTAGCACCTAAGTCACACAAAGATTTTGCAAAGTTGAAGCACCCAATAGAGCATGGAATCGTGAATGCTCCTGGGTCTTCCTTCTTCTCGACCAAATATCTGGAGGCTATTGCACTACAATGGTGCATATTATCAATGTGCTCAAAACTCATCGTCCGCTTCTTAGTCACCAAATCCTTCATAAACTTTGCGTAACCTGGCATTTATTCAAGTGCCTCAACTAGAGGGATATTCACTGTCAACTCCTTCAGCATAGAAATAAACTTTAGGTGCTTTCCCTCTTCGGCTTTCTTTTTTAGTCTTTGCGGAAAAGGAGGAGGAGGTCATGGAATTGGAGTCAATACTTGTGGGACCTCCTTGTCCTTCCCTTTTTTTTGCCTTAGCCTCATGATTGTCAACTTGAGGCTTTTCAGGTGCATTTTCATCTACCACCACTTTTCCAGAGTCGATAACTTTCTCATCATCTACTATCACCAGTTCTACCACATCATCAACAATCACGAGCATAGAAGGATCAATGGTTATCTTACCACTCCAAATGGTAATAGCTAAGAAATGACCATCATTCTTGGGGTTTTGGATGTTGCTTCTTAGGAGTGTACCATGTTGACGCTGATTCAATGCCGGAAAAATCTGACCAAACTATTTCTTAAGGTGTTTGATGGCGGTAGCATATGATTAAACTTTTTGATTCATACCCAAAATAGCAGCCTTAATCTCCTTAAGGCAGTCTTCCATTTTCTCTACCTCTTCACAACCTTTGCAACCATATCTTCTATCCTCGAGTTGCTTCGACCAACATCAAAATTTCTAGGTGGGACGTAAAGTCCACTCTTATCCTTATAGTCATTTTTTCTCCTCCAATCACCATCTCGATCCCTATCTCTCTATCTATATCCAGACTTATTATAATTGTTGTCTCCATAGTAGTTTCGACCTTGATTCCCTTATCGAGAGTTCCAATTGTCTTGGTTAGAACCTTGTGCCTTGGCTCGAAAATCCGCCATCTCTCTATTTAGATATTTTGCCTCCTCTTCAGAATTCGAATCTTCATACCTGGGTGCCTTTCCTGGTGAACCAATTTTGTGTACCTTTTCAGCTCCGGCTGCTGCAAATTATTTAGTTAACAATCCAATTTGTGTCCTCTGCTGTGCTACCTCTTGGGCAACTGTCTCATCTAGTGCTCTCTGCTTTGCGGATGCTCCAATTACATATGTACCTGCGGGTCTGTCTGTATCTCGAGTATGCTAGCCTCAGTTAGTTTTCGTGATCCTATCTAGAATCTCAGAAGCATTATTCTAATGCAGACTCGTATATTCTCCACCAGTGATAGTCTCTGCTACAACCTTGGTTTTAAAATTCAAGGCTCTGTAGAAGATCTCGAGCAAATTTCTACCAGTCATCTTGTGGTTTAGAACACTCTGCAGCTTCTTCTTAAACCTCATCCATGTCTCATACAACGCCTCCAAATATAACTATCTGAAATTATAAATCTCATTTTTCAACTATAATATTCTGGAAGGTGGGAAAAATCTTTCCAAGAACTGAGTCTGCAATTCATTCCAAGTAGTGATCGATACTTGTGGTAACTCTGCTAGCCATATTGTGGCTTCTCCCATTAAAAAGAATAGAAAAAGGCTCAGTTTAATTGCCTTTTGGGTCACTCCAAGCAGATTGTAATATGTGCAAATCCCAAAAAAATTCATTACATACATATTTGCGTCATCAGTGGAAAGGCCTGCGAACACCTCTTTTAAGTTCAGCAAGTGAATCATGGTACTCATGATATCAAACTTAGTACCAAGAGGTAATTCTGGTGGAATGATAGTGCTAGTTTCCACCGGCTCTAAATAGTCCAAATCCTCCTTCGGATCCTCATATTGAGGCAGATACTATTGCAGACACTGTTATGGAGGCTGTTGAATCCTATACCTTCTATGTCTCTCCCGATCATCAAGTGCAGCTAGACAGTTTGCCTTATCTTGTCTAGCCCTTTATTTCCTGGTTGCCCGTCTGACAACTTTTTGCTAGCTTTCTTCCCAGCCAGTAACCGAGTCGTGGTATGTTTTATAGTCTCTTGACCCTCGTACTGGTGTAGTGGCTGATTTAAGATTAATGGATCACCGTGAACGCCCTCCAACAAGGCTGCTAGATCATGAACTCCTTCATTAACCATCCTTCAATTATTTCTCAAAGGTTTCTCAAGCTCCGTATTAAGTAGAATCAAAGGATTGCCTCGACTCTGAGTACTGGGCACACACCGGTGTGTGCCCTAAAATCAATAGAAAATTAAAATAAGGAAACAATAACCAATAGCCCCAATAAACACAATCAACTCAACTCCGTAATCATAGTCCCCAACAACGGTGCCAAAATTTTATGTAGCCCAAAATACATCTTTAAGCAAAGCATAAAGTAATCATTGATCAAATATAAAACCCAACAAGGTTGGGGTCGATCCCACAGGGAATAGGTTGAAATATAACTCAAGATGTATATCGAGGCAATCAATAATGATTTCCAGCAAAAAAGGGGGAGTTGTAAATAAATAATTCAATAGTAACAGTTGTTGATTTGTTAGATATGTAATCAATATGAGAAAAGCACTAGGACTGTGTTCCCCATAACTTCATAACTCCGTAGGTTCTTCACACTTTACAATCTCTCCCGGTGTTCGGTATGCAGAATCAATAGGTTATGTATACTTAGAACAACTTTAAGCTCTTGTCTAAGAAATATTCTCAAGTAAGTTTTCTCTTCTCCTGAGCCTGCATTACTAACCCCTATCTTGGATCCTAGATAACTATCTTGGATTGTCAGCTCAAGATATTAAGTGGAGGTTAAAAGCTCCAAGTTTCTATTGTTTGTTCCCTTCTTCCCATCCATATTCATCCTTTCATTCATAATACAGATTAGGTGAGTTATAATGTTGCGCCCCGTCAAAAAACATTTAAAACCAAAGAAACAACCAATACATGTGAACACCGATTGAAGATTACTCATACTATGAATCCTACTTTGTTAATTCATCATGGTTCCCACAACCCTAGTTGTGGTGTTTAGATACTCATAGTTTCAATAACACAAGAAGGAGTCTGATATTAAATCATAATTATGAACTTACAATAAGAATGTGAAAAACTCCAAGATCTCACTTTGAATTAAATCCCTAAAAATCGATGTTTGTACTTCCAAAACTAATAATATCTCTTGAAAGTTATAATAGAACATAACCCTATACAATAAAATGAATAAGAATATTTATAGACAAAATAAAACCTATCCTAAATAAAATAGGAAATTTGAGTCGGTCATGTCGGACGAGAGGAAGATACGATCATGGTTAGATACCACAATCGTCCTTTGGTGCTCGTGGTTTACTCATGGATTTTATCCTCTTCAGGTATTTAATCCAACAACCTCATGGTATGACCATCACATCTAGGTATGGTCGTGGGATCTTGTTGTCTGATCCTCTTCACACTTAGCTCCTGCAGGCATGTTTACAGAAGGTCCTTTCCACGATCATGTGGTTCGATCGTATGATCGATGTACGATCGTGGGAGCTTCCGTCTGATCACCATCTGAGAGTCACTCCTCTGCTTCTTCATACTATGCTCAAGTAATACTGTGGTTAGATCCCACAATCGTGACAATGATCGTCTGATGCTCTTTTTCTGTCCAACTCCAGCACTCCACTTTTTCGGACCTGTTTGACCTACAAACACCTAAAAACCCATTATATCCACATAGAAAGACCCTCGTAATTGCAACTATTCACTGTTTTAATCGTCTAAAGTTCCATAATGTCATGACACATCACCACACGACCGCTTACGTCCTCAAAACTTTTTTTAGTTTTTCTTCTTTTCACATTCTAGGAGGGGTATTTTTATCCTTTCCTCATCCCATAGCCCCAATCCATGACTATTAACTTCCTCTAAAAGCCAAATTCAATTAAATTTCAAAAGTTATGATGAGCTCTTCTCCTCTCTTTCCCCAACACTTCAAAGAACAAGATTTTTAAAATTTTTAGGGATTTCAATCAAGATTCTTCCTCAAACTCCAAAATCAAGGTACGTTAGAGTAACAACTTTCGTGAGAAACTCTGTTCTTTTCCACAATTGAGTCTTAGTTTCATATTAAGTTCATGATTAAAAATAGGGTTTTAAGGTTGAATATTTCTAAGTGTTGTTCTTGAGCCTTGTAACAACTCTCTCAATTTTTCTTGAGTATTATCAATTATTTCCTGAGTTGGGTCATTCCTTAAATTAGATTTTGATTTCCATATCTAAGATTTATTTCACACATAAAGCCTATGACTTGGGAATTTTGTATTGAAGGTTTTTTATTGTGTTAATGCAATTATCTATAGTCTTATCATAAAATATGTTCAAAAGAATCAAGTTCATGAAAAGTTTATAAAAACCCTTATGCATAACACCATGACTTTAAAAGTAAAGAAATTCTCGTATCTTGAAAAGTAAAGGCAAAGTTATAAAAATTTAGAGTCAAGGCTCACATAAAATGATATGTCCATGGTACGATATTTAGAGTCAAGAATGATTTTTAGAAAGTATTTTGAGACTTATTTTATGAGCAACTACTATTATTTTGAGGACTATTTAGTACCGAGATGGGTACGAGTCAATGGTCACATACCTTAAAACTACATTGCCACCGTAGGATAGGATCGTCTGCAGATAGGGAGACTGCTCTTTTAACCTTCGGGTTCAGATTTGGATCCATAAGTTGTGTTTCGTCTTATATCCTAACAAGGTATAGGGCGGCTCTTCTCAATGTGGGCAAGACATTGGACTTCATGTTGCTCACATGATTTATGTCGGTTAAGAGAAACTCTCCCAACTTAGAAAGACTCAGTATTTTCTCAACTTACATATTATTTATGATAATTGTAATAAAGTTGTTTTATTACAGCATTTCAACTAATTTTTTTCGGGCTTATTTTTCATGATGTTGGCTATTTAAGTTTTTACATACTTTCAATGTTTTTTGGATAACTCTTTCATTAGAATATTTTATTCTCGACAGGTTCATAAGAAAAGTCAATAAGTCTTTTGTTTCACACCTCCTTACTCATGTCATTTGTTATGATTTAATTTAAATGGTTATTCAGTTGCAGTTTCTAGTTAGTTCATGCTTACTAATTTATTCCACTATTACATACCCGTAAATTCCAAGTATTGACAACTCTTTTTGTGCTATATCATTTCATAATGTAGATTCTGACATACAGACTCAGGGCCGCAACCAGACACTTTACTAGACTTCTCAGTATCAACCTGTGGTGAGTCCTCCTTGCATCCTAAGGACATGGTTATGTTCCTTCATATCCTTAGATAGTTGGTTTTAATAAAGTTATCCCGGGGGCTTGTCCTGGTTGACTTATTCAGTTTATGTTTAGAGGCTTCATTAGACATACCTTACATTCATATTTTCAATTTGTCTTTTAAAATGATTTTGGTATTAGATATTTAAACTAAGTATTTATATCCTCTTTTTTAATGTTTATTTCAAGCTTGTTGCTGTCCACTTTCGCAAAGTTTGAAAAAAATAAAGTTTTATGAATAGCTTGTCAGGCACAAGGGTAGGCTTGGGATCACTCATGGTTCCAGGAGCCCGGTGACGTTCTGGGTAAATGCCCGGGTCGTGACAGGATATCACAGAAGCATGTTGTACCCACATACTGGTGACATGCACTATAGGCATGGCCTCAGTACCAACCAGCCTACTCAGAAAACCTAGGACTTACTGAATTACCTCTGAAGACATTTATAGAGGGGCTGCACCTCCCTAAACTGGGGTGGCATCCTCATGTTCTGGAATCTCCTCATTCATTACCTCATTATGATGATCCTCGGGATGGGGAAGTGACTCAGGTCTCTGCCTGGATGGATTAGTTGCAGCCCAGGCTCTAACCCTGGTGGTTGCTTCCCTACCTCTTCCCCTTCCTCTACTCCTTGTCCGTCCTTGGCCACTAACTGTAGGCTCCATGGTTGGAGCAATTGGTGAAAGAACCTATGCTCTAGCTTTGTTCTCTATCGTATTCACCATCTGTGAAAATAATAGATTAAAGAGGTCAGATACCAATTGGAATCAAGTCATAGCACGAAATAAAGAAGACGGTGAAGTTTTCCTAAAGTCTTGTAGCCTCTCAAAGAAAGGTACAAATGTGTTTGTACAGTTCCACAAGAATCTACCAGACTCATTCTGGTACGATGAGATCAACAAACCTAGGGCTCTTATACTAACTTTGTCACGATCCAAACCCATCATGAGTGGCACCACACTAACCCTATAATGGGAGAACCATCTTAACGGAATACCAATACCCATGCTTAACCATTTTAAAATAAGAACAACAAGGCCAATTCCATTAATAAAACAAAGATCATTAACAGTTTAATCAAATGCAAAAATAAAATCATCAATTCTAAAAGGTCCCCAAAAACTGAAAACTCCAGAACTCTAACTAGAACATGTCCAAGGGTACAACCTAGAAAATAATAACAAAACAATTAGAACTATCTTTTCCCGAAAATAAGTGGGCAAGATCAAAAGAGAATAAATCCATGGCCTCCCAAAAGATGAGTGCTCCCCCTTGGATCTAATGTTGCTCTGTCAACTACAAGTTAGGTCTCATAGTAGCCACTAGAATATTCTCTACACTCAAAAAAAAGATGAGCATATGGTAGTATCAGTACAAAACCACCATGTACTGGCAGGATCATATGCTAACTTAGCTTAATTAGTGTGAATAATTAACTAACAGCTTGTTAATAAGTAACAAAAATATGTCATCTTAACAATTATACATTAAAGTTGATCTTGCCACCACTATTCCACTATAAACAATCAAGTCAAGTAAATAACTAAATCACCCTTTAGAAAATAATACTCAATTCAAGTCAAACACAAAACTCATAAAATAAATCAACGCATTACTCCCTCATAAACACCACATTATTGTACAATGGCAAGTATTAACTCATTTCAAGTAAAATATCATTTAACTGGACCACACAAGGATCCAAATGTAATTCCAAGCAACCGGAACACAGAAGGATCCAAATATAATGATCAACATATTATAACCTGGTTCACTTAAGGAACAGTCAAACTCTCCTAATCACGGTGTACACACATGTTAAGGAACTTATTATTGTCCACTAACCATGACCTGTAGGGGACGAGCTCAATCCATGTACCAATATCCTAGACATCTAGTGCCTACCACCCTTATCCCAAACCAAGTGTTATACCGCCTTTGTTCCAATGTCCCCACATTTATCCTCCCTAAAATATATCTATTAAATCATGATCAACCTTTACGATTTTATTTTACAACAATAACAGTACCATAAAGCAAGTACAATCATATAGTGAGTAAATCAACCACCCTTGCATATCCAAACAAGGTCCTTTTTACCAATCCCATTATAAAATAATCATCTTCCAAACTTGAATTCAACAATTAATAAGTTATACATTCATTAACATACATTGTAACTGAATAAATAAACAATTAGTTAACATGCACACATACAATAAACTTGAGTCTTAACTCGAATTCAACCATCACCTACCTCAATCCAAGCTTCATAATGCTCTAAATGACTTAAGCCTTGCCCTTCCTCATATATTTAGCATGATCACGGTCTAAAATAGCACACCACAATATAACCAACATTCTAACAATTTTATGTATTATAACCTAAATTCATAACTCTAAGATCAAATTCATGAACAATTCCACCATTCTATGGTTTCTATACCCTTCATTCCACCCAATTTCTCCATACATTGAGATTAAGAGATAAAATTCTAGTTTAGAAGACTTAATTTAAAACTTCTAAACTACAACTAAGTGATTCTAATCCGAACTTAAGCATATCATAACGACTTCTCCAACTTAGGGTTTAACCCACTATTCCCACCATGCTCAATCTATGAGGATTCTAAGAATTTGGAAATTAAATATACATTAGATTGGTAGAATAACTTACCTAAATGATGGAATTTAAGAAGAAACTGTGGAAAATTGCCATAAACTGCTCTTTCTTGACCTCTAAATGTTTTTGGATAAAAAATAACATTTAAATCCAAAAACTGCTATTTACAGCTCTAGGCCCACTATTGCAACCCGATTCCTGCTATAGCAACATCGATATAGTGAGCTCCATCGGCTATCGTGCAGCTGACCCAACTTGACTTCTGCTATAGCGAAATAATTCTCGTTACAGCGGGATGGCTGTAGTGTCCTTCCTCCTGCTATGGCGGGGTAGGCGAGGCAGAAACTAGAGATTGTTCTAAATTTTGCCATTTTGCCATTTCCCCAACACACTCTCATATCTCAACTTATGAAATAACCCCTTTACGTCAAATGCTATATTTGAATTTTAACTAACCCAAATTCCATTATAAAAGTTTCTAGTAACTCCTAGCCTCTAACACGTCATGATCTGAAATCATTGAATAACTACTCTATCAATTACTAGATTTACGTGGATCACACGCATCTAAAATTTATTCAAGACTAGCCTAGCCTGGCATTTTTAACACTTTATCTAGGGAGAAACTTACATAATGACGGAAAGGGTCATTACAACAGATACCAATTTACCCATTGATTTTCCTCAAACGAAAATCAAAGAAAAAAGAGGAAAACTAGAAAAGAGAATACCTGAATCCTCAAACAAGTGAGGGTACTTGTCATGCATATCCTCTTCAGTCTCCCAAGTTACCTTCTCAATAGGATGGTGGTTCCACTAGACTTTCACGAACTAATCACTTTGGTTCTTAATTTCCAAACATCTCGATCAACCATCGCCATAAGTTCCTCCTCATAGGAGAGTTTTTTTATCTAATAACACCGAGTCCTAATGAATAATGTAGTCGCATGTAATACCCCGTACGTTTTCAAACCTATACGACTACGTGTACATTTATGGAATTAGTTATACATGAGAGATTTGATGAATTATTCATTAAATTGTTGGGCTTACATGAGTCTTGTACCATTGGGCCAAATTAGGCCCAAAATCACACGGAAGACTAGGCCCAATAGGGCAAAATTGATCCAATCTTCCCTTTTGACTAATCAACCATGTAATTAATGCCAAGGATTTAATAAGAGAGACTTAAATGGGCCTATATCTATGAGGGAAAATCAGATTTATTTCATTTGTTACACCCATGCCTTTTCTAGAATTCTCTACAACATTTCCTTATCTCACACAAACCCTAATCCTTCATCTTTTGGACCAAGATCATCATCTTGCAAGAATTGGTAAGTGTATATTATTATGGTTTAATATATTTTATACATGGAATATGGTTTATACCATGTTGGTTATGTTGGTGAAGAGTGAGAAGTTCATTATGTGTAAAACAATTTGTGTTTGCTAAATCGGAAGATGGTTTTGCCTTGTAAACTTGAACATAGACTTGTAGTATTGAAGGAAGTGAACTTGATGGATTCAATATTGACATGTGAGATGTTATTATAGTCTTTCCTTGTTTTATCCTTGTGTATAATGTTTGGAATTGTTGTTGTAAATTTGGTTATGGATTTGGTGACAAATTGAAAAGAAAGAGAGGTTTTGGTGATGTTTATGTGTGTTGTGAGACCATGGACGATTGTTGGCATATAATATGATCAAAAATATGTTAAAAGAAGTTTAGTTATGATCATGGACTATTCATTGCATAAAAAGACCCAAAAGAGACCAATTTGGCCGAAAATAGGCATCCGCCCTCGCAGGTGAGGCACCTGCGCCCAGACACCCCTGGACACTACCAAGGGTCATCTTCAGCTGAAAATCAGCCACCTGATGGCGCAGGTGGCTATGCAGGTCCCTTCCAGAACCCCGTTTGTCATGTTTTTGTCCCCCTTTGACCCCCGAAGGCCCCTATACCCTTTATGGATATAATTAGCAACTTGTGATGTTGTTTTAATGAATTTAAAGGGCTGTATGGAGGAATGTTGGAGTATTTTAAGTATGTATTGTTGTTCATAAGTTGTTATGAGACAAGTTGATAGGAGTAATTGTGACAGAATGATAATGAGGAAGCATAAAGGGTAAGTGTGGTGTGAAATGCTATGGATGTATGATATCTTGGTCAATGTGTGGAATGTTATGGTGTCGTTGGTATGAGAATGCAGTGTATTGTATTGTAAGGGGTGACATGACGTTATACGACAGTCATATAGCTCATTGTCATTTTGTATGTTTGTATAGTAACTAGTTGCTAATGTAAGCTCCGATGTATACTTATGTTGTAGAGTGAAACATAAAGAGGAAGCTGGACTATTGTATCTTCATATAGGGTTGTTTATTCATAGTAAGACGACAAGGTATGTAAGGTTACTCTTTCTGTATCTTTCTGCAGCATAGAGTATTCACCTTGTTATGGTACTTACTCATGTCCGAAGTGTTCTGAAGTATCCCAGTTCAAGTTGAGATATATTATTATTCACATGTGTTCTATTCTTAGATGAATTATGATTCACTTATATCTTATTCATTGACTGAAGTTCCAAAGCTGTCATAATGTGGTAATTTCTAAAAGAACTATCTCAAAGAGAGTAAGATATAAAGAGAATCTATTTAATCTTGAAAAGCATTTTTCCAATCATGTCATGTTCCCAAGTCTATTATTATGATTATGTTGTACCAATCTCTCACAAGTGTAAAGGTACCAATCTCATAACATCTCATAAGAGTAATGAAGAGGTAATGTGTGAGCTAATATATTTATCCCTCAAGTTAAGGTGTTAATCTCATGAAGTCAAGGAGTGAAGTAATAGTTGTGTGGTTCGAATAGTGTCATGATCCTCAATGTATCAATCTCTCATAAGTGAGTATATCAATCTCTCATAAGTGCATAAATCAACCTCTTCCAAGAAAAATAAGAGTAATAAGAGATTTAATTGATAAGAATTCTCAGGGTGGTATCCCAGGGGTGATGAGAACACCTAGCATGGGTCGATCCCGTCACTACCCACCCACGGAGTAGATGTACGTTAACCCACCAATAGAGTGGATGTCTGTTATTAACCTACCCATGGAGTGGATGTACGTTAACCCACCAATAGAGTGGATGTATGTTATTAACCTACCCATGGAGTGGATGTATGTAAACCCACCAATAGAGTGGATGTATGTTAACCCACCCATAGAGTAGATGTATGTTATTAACCCACCAATCGAGTGGATGCATGTTAACCTACCCATGGAGTGGATGTATGTAAACCCACCAATAGAGTGGATGTATGTTAACCCACCCATGGAGTAGATGTATGTTATTAACCCAAAACTCTTGAATAGAAGAATCTCTTGAATAGAGGAGAAGAATCTCTTGAGTGAAGGAAATTCTCTTGAGTGAAGATGTGTATGAATAATGAGGATATAAATGAGTGATATAAAATAACAATAACAGAAGAAATGTACATGTTTCCACATTTAGAACGATGGTTTATCCACATTGAATATTCTCTCATATTCTATTCCATTGAAATTCTCATGTATGATGTAGTTTCATATAGCCTTACATACTCAGTACATTCTTCGTACTAACCTGTAACACCCCGTACATGTTTACCTTAGTTTTGAGAGTAAAAAAAAAATAAAAATATTTTAAGGTAGGGGCGCGATGGGGAGCGTGCCACACCGCTTTGGGCCAAATTTTTGTGCCCAGAGGCAGCAAGCTAGCGCGCCCAAGGGCGTGCCACACTGGGTTTGGTCACTTTTCAAAGTTGTAATTTTTCTTAAGTCCTAAGGGTGCCCGGGGACGTATTGAGCTGATATTTGCCACGTCTCTTCTACAACCATGAGAATATACATGAAATGAGTGAAATATTATATTGGTATGATAAAATTACTCGAGAATGAATTTGGAGTCAAAATGACAGTTTTGCCCTTAAGGTCAAAATAAGCCAAACGTGGCTAGAATTGTTTGTTTTTGGAATTGAGGCTACAAGTGCGAATCCCGTGAGTGGGAATATTGTCGTAATGCATATGGAATGAATTAAACATGAGAAATTATTGATTTTATTGGGATAAGTGAATTGGGCTCATAAAAGGCCCAAAATGTGAAAGAATGCATGGGCCAAGAATGGGTCAAATGACCCATTCTTCCATTGACTAAGCCTTAAATACCAAGAGTGGCTAAGCATGACTTTAGAGGTCTATAAAAGGAGGCAAAAATCAGATATTTTATACAATAACACACATGCTTTTCTATCTTTTTCTCTAGAACTAGCAAGAACACCCTTTTGGGCTTTCATAATTAGAGGTGATGCACGTAACAGGTGTAGAAACAGTTGAGCTAGCAGCTTATAGACTGAAGGGCGAGGCTATCTTATGGTATGAGGATTGGAAAAGATCAAGGGGTATGGCTGAACTCCCAGCTGATTGGGAAGAATTTAAAAGGGCATTCCTTGATCATTACCTCCCATATGAGATTCGGGAGGCACGTGCAGACCAATTTCTCCATTTGCGTCAAGAAAATATGAGTGTTAGAGAATACAGTTTGTAGTTTAATTCCTTGGCTATATATGCTCCAAATGTGGTGGCCACTATAGAAGATAGAGTCCATCGATATGTGGACAGATTGGAGCCTTATTTGGTACGAGACTGCACTATTGCTGCCTTAAATCGAGATATGGATATAGCTAGAATTCAGGCCTTTGCGCAGAAAATAAAGGACCAAAGGCAAAGAAAGAGGATATAGAAAGCGGAAGAAGGGTCATCAAAAAGGGCCAGACCTATGGGGCAGTCTATGTTGTCCCCAGGAGAATCTGGATCTTGAATGTTACCGCCTAGACCCTCATCCTCTTATTCCACAGCAGGTGCTCATTCTCAATTTCGAGGGTCTAGAGATGGTCGATCGAAACAGAGTAGTGGGATTAATGGATCACATACAACGAGATCTTCTCGTCAGTTGTGCCCGCGCTGTGGGAGATTTCATGCAGGCGAATGCCGGTTTGATATGAATATTTGCTTTGTATGTAGTAGGCCAGGACACATAATGAGAGGATGCCCACAGAGGCCTATGGGTAGTATGACACGGCCTACCGAATCAGTCGGTGTACAGTCTGTTGATTGCGGTAGAGGTGCCAGAGGAGCAGCCAGTCCCAGTGGAACTCAAAATCGCACTTACGCTTTAGTGGACCGGCAGAATGAGGAAGTACCTCCTGATGACGGTACATGTATGTAGGTATATTACCATATTTTACATGATGTATATGTATTGATTGATTAGAGATCTACTCTATCGTATGTTGCTCCATCGACTGCCGTGAATTTAATAGTACACTGGGGTTATGAGTGAAGTTAATAGAAATATGTCCACCTGTCGGTGAGTTTAGTAAAATGAAAAGAACATACATGTTGTAATGGTATACTAGATGTTTGTGATCATGAAAGGTATAATGAAATTTAGTAAAAGGGGAAAATTAACCCTATACAACATGCCATGTGAAATTGGTGAAGGTGTATAAGAGTTTCCTTACATATTGTTTCCATTGGAAATATACAAAGTTCGGAGGATCTCACTAGGAAAAGATATCTATGGCTATTCTAAACCGACAAGTGTGAAGGTTAATAAATAAAGACGTACATTTTATAAGAATTCTTTGGAGAAATCAACAAGTCGAAGAGATCGCATGAGAGGTTGAGAAAACAAAATAGGATGAAATCGACGTACCCATATTTGTTTCAAAAGGATGAAAAAGTGCAAAGTGTGGGAGTGGAGTCATAACAAGTAAGTATTTATGAGCATTAAGTGTCTATGTCTGTGTATGCTAAGATAGAGATGTATTTGTCGTAATTGAAGCGATATCGTTAACATTCGAGGACGAATGTTTCTAAGGGGGAAAAAATGTAACACCCTGTACATGTTTACCTTAGTTTTGAGAGTAAAAAAAAAAAAAATATATTTTAAGGTAGGGGCGTGATGGGGAGCGTGCCACGCTGCTTTGGGCCAAATTTTTGTGCCCAGAGGCAGCAAGCTAGCGCGCCCAAGGGCGTGCCACGCTGGGTTTGGTCACTTTTCAAAGTTGGAATTTTTCTTAAGTCCCAAGGGTTCCCGGGGATGTATTGAGCTGATTTTTGCCATGTCTCTTCTACAACCATGAGAATATACATGAAATGATTGAAATATTATATTGGTATGATAAAATTACTCGAGAATGAATTTGGAGTCAAAATGACAGTTTTGCCCTTAAGGTCAAAATAAGCCAAACGTGGCTAGAATTGTTTGTTTTTGGAATTGAGGCTACAATTGTGAATCCTGTGAGTGGGAATATTGTCGTAATGCGTATGGAATGAATTAAACATGAGAAATTATTGATTTCATTGGGATAAGTGAATTGGGCTCATAAAAGGGCCAAAATGTGAAAGAATGCATGGGCCAATAATGGGTCAAATGACCCATTCTTCCATTGACTAAGCCTTAAATGCCAGGAGTGGCTAAGCATGACTTTAGAGGTCTATAAAAGGAGGCAAAAATCAGATATTTTATACAATAACACACATGCTTTTCTATCTTTTTCTCTAGAACTATAAAGAACACCCTTTTGGGCTCTCAAACCCTAAGTCATTTTTGGAGCAAGATCACCATTTTCCAAGCTTGGGTAAGTGATTATTCTTGTACTTTAACATATTATGAGCATGATAGATTATGTATATCATGTTGGTTATGCTTGGAAGTGTTTAATATGGTGTTTTGTGTTTTGGTAAAAGATGTGAAATCCATGGGATTGTAACTTGGATTATGACTTGTGGTCTTGATGAAAAAGCATGGTATGGATAAAATAACAACATGTATGGTGTTATTATGGTCCCAAACTTGTTATTTTTCTATAAGTGTAAATTATGGGAGTTTGGCCGATTTGTTGTTGTGAGGTGTATTGAAGTCATTTGATGGAATAATTGTGATGTGGTGGTGATGGAGAAGTGTAAAACATGAGTTTGGTGTGACATGCTATTGGTTATCATGTGTTGGTCAATGTATGGAATATTGTGGAATTATTGGTATGATGATTTCATAAATAGTATTGTCAAAGGGGAATGACATGTTAAAGCTAAACATGTGACTTATTGTTGTTGTATACCATTATATGGTAATTGGTGGTTAATGTTGGTTTCGTTATGAACTTGTGTTGTATAGAGAAACATAAGGAAGGAGCAGGAATATTGTATGCACATCTAAGATTGTGTATTCGTATTAAGAATATAAGGTATGTAAGGTTCCTTTTTCCGTATTCTTCTGCAGCATGTTGTTCATATTGACATTGGACTTGTTTCAATTCCGAGAGGCTTGAAGTATATCAATTCAGGGTGACGTATATTGTTATTCATGTGTGTCCTATTCTTAGATGACTTATGGTTCATTTATTTCTTGATCATGGAAATGTCATGAAGTTGTAATTCCTAAAAGAACTATCTCAAGGAGAGTAAGATGTAAGGGAATCTATTTATTCTTGAAAAGCATGTTCCAATTATGTCATGTTCCAAAGTCCTATAGTATGATGATTATCCTTGTACCAATCTTTCATAATTAGAAGTACCAATCTCATAAGAGTAATAAGAGAGGTGATGTGCAAGCTAGTATAATTATTCCTCATAAGTAAGGATATCAAACTCATAAAGTAAAGGAGTGAAGTGAGATGTGTATATAAGTGTATGATTTAATGCCATGACCTTTAGCGTGTCATTCTCATAACTAAGTAGAAGGTATAATATTGTAAAGAGGTAATGCGCATGGTTGCTATATGTTTCATTGAGTATGGGTCACACTCTAGAGGGCATAAGTTCAATATGGAATAATTCCTAGATTATGATTTGTTATTTATTATAACCCACCAAAGGTGGAGGTCCGGTATTATTATACTTACTTAAATAAGATCTCATAGGATTAGTGAAGGGAGGTAAATAAGGTGTTAATCTCATGAAGTATAAGAGAGAGGTAAAGCATATTTGTATGTTTCAATTAGTGTCATGATCCTTAATGTATTAATCTCTCATAAGTTGATATATCGATCTCTCCCATATATGTTCTCCCACCATGAGAGTGGATATATGTTCTCCCACCATGAGAGTGGATGTATATTCTCCCACCATGAGAAGTGGATGTATGTTCTCCCACCATGAGAAGTGGATGTATGTTCTCCCACCATGAGAGTGGATGTATGTTCTCCCACCATGAGAAGTGGATGTATGTTCTCCCACCATGAGAGTGGATGTATGTTCTCCCACCATGAGAGTGGATGTACGTTACCCCACTATGAGAGTGGATGTATGTTGCCCCACCAATAGAGTGGATGTAGGTTAAAACCACCAATAGAGTGGATGTACGTTAAGAGAGTAGATGTATGTTATGTTGTTACCCCCACCACTAGAGTGGATGTATGTGGATGAAGTGTTATTCTGTTATAACCTACTAACCAAGTAGATGAACAATAGCGGTAATGAATAGAGAAGCAAGAACGATTCTCTTGGGTATAGAAGAATCTATTAGAGGCAAGTCTCTTGAGTGAAGGTAAATTCCTTGAAGGACTATAATTATAAAAGATGTTACATAAAATGATCTTGATCCACATTGATTATTCTCTCATATTTTATTCTATTGACATTCTCATGTATGATGCTATTTATTATGAGCCTTGCATACTCAGTACATTCTTCATACTAACCCCCTCGGGGGACTTACCTTACATGTTGCAGGTGCAGGCATTAGTAGACCTCCTCAGTAGACTGTGTATCATTTGCAGAGTTTTGGTGAGCTCCAGTTGGTTCAGAGCCTCCTGAGTTATAGTTGTATAGTTGTTTTGATATTGTAAATATTGTATAAAGCGGGGACTTGTCCCGACTGTTAGTTGGTCTAGTAAATGCATCTGTTAGTGGTTTTGTAGACATATGTAGGTATGTGGATGTAAGAGATAAATGTTTGTTTTGACTTAATGGCCCCAACGGCCAAGTTTCATTAATATATATATATAGCATATGTTCCATGATCATGTCTTCCGCATAGGTGCATAAGGTTTAATGAGATCCATACGAGAATATGCATACGAAGGTTCATGAGTAAAGATTGGTTCTCTCGGGCCATATCGGCTTCGGGTGCCAATCACGTCCTGTTGGAAGTCGGGGCGTGACATAACCCCCTCGGGGGACTTACCTTACATGTTGCAGGTGCAGGCACTAGTAGACCTCCACAGTAGGTTAACAGTTATTTGCGGATCTTTGGTGAGCCCCAGTTGCTTCAGGACTTTCCTAGTCACAGTTGTACAGTTGTTTTGATGTTGTAATTGTTGTATAAAGCGGGGACTTGTCCCGAATTTTAATTGATCTTGTAAATGCATCTGTTAGAGGCATTTGTAGACATATGTGGGTGTGTGAATGTAAGAAACGTATGATCATTTTGACTTGATAGCTCAAACGGCCAAGTGTTATATATATATATATAGATATGGCATATGTTTCCTTGTCCATGATTCCCGCATAGTTGCATGAGGTTTAATAAGATTCATAAGAGGATATGCATACGAATGTACATGAGCAAAGATTAGTTCTCTCGGGCCATATTGGCTTCGGGTGCCAGTCCGGCCCGAATAGGATTTGGGTCGTGACAAAAGTGGTATCAGAGCGGGTCGTTCTAAGGGTGTCTACAAAGCCGTGTCTGAGTAGAGTCTTACTTATGGATGTGTTGTGCACCACATATATAAGTAGGAGGCTACGGGACATTCAGGATGTTGTTTCCTTTCTTCACTTCTAGATCGTGCAATAGAGCCAATGTGGTAAGTGAAACCATATCTAACCATTGGAATTGATTTTCTTTGATATAGTAACAATGCCGATCACCAGAAGAGGTAGAGGTAAAGGTAAGCAGGTAGATATGCCTGCTGGAGAAGGAATGAGTAGATTACCACCTGACCAAGCTAGTCAAGGTGGAGCTGAAGCTGAAATTGCATCGCGATCTTCTGCTACTTTTCCAGCTCCAAAAGAGCCAAGAGGTAGAGAAGTACCTGCAGAACCACCTATGAATACCACTGATCAGGACTTAAGGAATGCAGTACATATGTTGACTCAGTTAGTGGCTGCACAAACTGGTCCAATGGTAAATAAAGATGGCGCGGCTAGAGCAGCTAGTCGGCGTACACAGGACTTTCTAAAATTAGACCCTCCCATATTCACAGGGTCAGATCCGAAAGCAGATCCACAGGATTTTGTGGACTAAGTTCAAAGAGCATTAGAGGTGATGCACGTAACAGTTGTAGAAACAGTTGAGTTAGCAGCTTATAGATTGAAGGGAGAGGCTATATTGTGGTATGAGGACTGGAAAAGATCAAGGGGTATTGATGCACTCCCAGCTGGTTGGGAATAATTTAAAATGGCATTCCTTGATCATTACCTCCCATATGACATTCGGGAGGCACGTGCGGACCAATTTCTGAATTTGCGTCAAGGAAATATGAGTGTTAGAGAATACAATTTGTAGTTTAATTCCTTGGCTAGATATGTGCCAAATATAGTAGCCACCATGGAAGATAGTGTCCATCAATATGTGGATAGACTGGAGCCCCATTTGGTACGAGACTGTACTATTGCAGCATTGAACAAAGATATGGACATAGCAAGAATTCAGGCCTTTGCACAGAAAATGGAGGATCAGAGGCAAAGAAGAAGGACACAGAAATCTGAGGAAGGGCCATCAAAAAGGGCTAGACCTATGGGGCAGTCTATAGCGTCCCAAGGAGAATCGAGGCCTCTGATGTTTTCTAGACCACCTAGACCATCACTCTCCTATTCCATAGCAGGAACACACTCTCAATTTTGAAGGTTTATAGGTAGCCAATCTGGACAGAGTAGTGGAATTCATGGATCACAGGCAACAAGATTGTCTCGTCAGCTGTACCAGCGCTGTGGGAGATTTCATTCAAGAGAATGACGGTTTGATACGAATGTTCGCTTTTTGTGTAGTAGGCTAGGACACATGATGAGAGAGTGCCCACAGAGGCCCACTGATAGTATGAAATAACCTACAGGATCAGTCATTGTGGCATCGACGGCTGGTGTACAGTCTGCTGGTCGTGGTAGAGGTGCCAGAGGAGCAGCCAGTTCCAGTGGAACTCAAAATTGCACCTATGCTTTAGTGGACCGGCAGAATGAGAAGGCACCTCCTGATGAAGGTACAGGTACATTACCATATCTTCACATGATGAATACGTACTAATTGATCCAAGCATTACCCTATTATATGCTACTCCATCGATTACTGTGAAATATAACGGGACACCGGGGTTATTAGCTAAGTTAATTGAAGTATTTCCACCTGTCGGTGAATTTATTATAGTTAAAAGAGCATATCATAATGGTGTAGTAGATGTTTGTGATCATGTTACAATGGTTGATCTTATGGAGATGGAAATGAAAGATTTTCAACGTTGTAATGGGTACGAAGTGGTTGGCTTCTTGTATGTCACGAAGATTTCCAAGCTAAGAAAGTATATTTCTACTTTTCTTCCACAAAAGACCGTCCTTGAGTGGAAAGGTAAATTTGTTTCCTATCCTGAGGTAAGGAAAGCGATGTCCAAGGTATACACATGTTAGCTAGTAAGACTTAGTATGTCCCTGTAGGGTGCACTAGTGTTGTTTGCACAAAAGAGAAATGGCACATTGAGAATGTGTATTGATTATCGGCAACTGGATGAGGTAACATTCAAAAATATAGAAAGTTTGGGTATACAAGTGAAGTTGGGTACAGTTTTTCATCCGAACAAGCAGAACGTATTATCCAGACACTTGAAATTATGTTACCAGCTTACACATTGTATTATGAAGGTAGTTGGGATGATTACCTACCCCTTATTGAATGTGCTTATAATAATAGCTATTATTCAAGTATCAAAATGGTATCTTACAAAGGTTTATATAGAATAAAGTCTAAATCATCAATTGGATGATTTAAAGCGAGTTGAATTGCCTTACTTGGGGCTAGATTTTGTTCACTAAGCTATAGAGAAGATTAAGGTGTTACAATAGTATCTACAAGCTAACACAAGTCATACGCCGAGACCCATTGCTTTTATTGAAAATGTACAAGTTATGGAGGATCCCACTAGGAAGAGATACCTATGGCTATTCTAGACCGAAAAGTGCAAAGGTTCGTAAATAAAGATGTAACTTTCGTAAAAGTTATTTGGAGAAATCAACAAGTCGAGTAGATAACATGAGAAGCTGAAAAACAAATGATGAGACCAAGGTACCCATATTTGCTTCAAACAGAAGGAGAAAGTTTAAAAGTGCAAAAGTGGAGAAAGACTAAGTAAGTATCTATATATGTATAGAGATTCTAATATTGAGATGCATGTGTTGTAAATAAAGCGATGTCATTAACATTCGAGGACGAATGTTCTTAAGGGGGGGAGAATGTAACACCCCGTATATTTTCGAACCTATACGACTACGTGTACATTTATGGAATTAGTTATACATGAGAGATTTGATGAATTATTCATTAAATTGTTGGGATTACATGAGTCTTGTACCATTGGGCCAAATGAGGCCCAAAATCACATGGAAGACTAGGCCCAATGGGGCAAAATTGATCCAATCTTCCCTTCTGACTAATCAACCATGTAATTAATGCCAAGGATTGGATAAGAGAGACTTAAAGGGGCCTATATATATGAGGGAAAATCAGATCTTATTTCATTTGTTACACCCATGCCTTTTCTAGAATTCTCTACAACATTTTCTTATCTCACACAAACCCTAATCCTTCATCTTACCAAGATCATCATCTTGCAAGACTTGGTAAGTGTATATTATTATGGTTTAATATATTTTATGCATGAAAGATGGTTTATACCATGTTGGTTATGTTGGTGAAGTGCGAGAAGTTCACTATGTGTAAAACAATTTGTGTTTGCTAAATTGGAGGATGGTTTTGCCTTGTAAACATAAACATAGACTTGTGGTCTTGAAGGAAGTGAACTTGATGGATTCAATATTGACATGTGAGATGTGATTATAGTCTTTCCTTGTTTTATCCTTGTGTATAATGTTTGGAATTGTTGTTGTAAATTTGGTTATGGATTTGGTGACGGATTGAAAAGAAAGTGAGGTATTGGTGATGTTTATGTGTTTTGTGAAACCATGGCAGATTGTTGGCAAATAAGATGATCAAAAATATATTAAAAGAAGTTTAGTTATGATCATGGACCATTCATTGCATAAAAAGACCCAAAAGAGACCAATTTGGTCGAAAATGGGCATCCGCCCTAGCAAGTGAGGCACCTACGCCTGCAGATGCCCCTAGACACTGCCAAGGGTCATCTGCGGCCGCAGGTCATCCACCTGCAGGCGCAGGTGGCATCGCAGGTCCCTTCCAGAACCCCGTTTGGCATGTTTTTGTCCCCCTTTGACCCCCGAAGGCCCCTATACCCTTTATGAATATAATTAGCAACTTGTGATGTTGTTTTAATGACTTTAAAGGGTCGTATGGAGGCATGTTGGACTATGGTAAGTATTTATTGTTGTTCATAAGTTGTTATGAGACAAGTTGATAGGAGTAATTGTGACAGAATGATAATGAGGAAGCATAAAGGGTAAGTGTGGTGTGAAATGCTATGGATGTATGATATCTTGGTCAATGTGTGGAATGTTATGGTGTCGTTGGTATGAGAATGCAGTGTATTGTATTGTAAGGGGTGACATAACGTTATACGACAGTCATATAGCTCATTGTCGTTTTGTATGTTTGTATAGTAACTAGTTGCTAATGTAAGCTCCGATGTATACTTATGTTGTAGAGTGAAACATAAAGAGGAAGCTGGACTATTGTATCTTCATATAGGGTTGTGTATTCATAGTAAGACGACAAGGTATGTAAGGTTACTCTTTCCGTATCTTTCTGCAGCATAGAGTATTCACCTTGTTATGGTACTTACTCATGTCCGAAGTGTTCTGAAGTATCCCAGTTCAAGTTGAGATATATTATTATTCACATGTGTTCTATTCTTAGATGAATTATGATTCACTTATCTCTTATTCATTGACTGAAGTTCCAAAGTTGTCATAATGTGGTAATTTCTAAAAGAACTATCTCAAAGAGAGTAAGATATAAAGAGAATCTATTTAATCTTGAAAAGCATTTTTCCAATCATGTCATGTTCCCAAGTCTATTATTATGATTATGTTGTACCAATCTCTCACAAGTGTAAAGGTACCAATCTCATAACATCTCATAAGAGTAATGAAGAGGTAATGTGTGAGCTAATATATTTATCCCTCAAGTTAAGGTGTTAATCTCATGAAGTCAAGGAGTGAAGTAATATTTGTGTGGTTCGAATAGTGTCATGATCCTCAATGTATCAATCTCTCATAAGTGAGTATATCAATCTCTCATAAGTGCATAAATCAACCTCTTCCAAGAAAAATAAGAGTAATAAGAGATTTAATTGATAAGAATTCTCGGGGTGGTATCCCAGGGGTGATGAGAACACCTAGCATGGGTCGATCCCGTCACTACCCACCCACGGAGTAGATGTACGTTAACCCACCAATAGAGTGGATGTATGTTATTAACCTACCCATGGAGTGGATGTACGTTAACCCACCAATAGAGTGGATGTATGTTATTAACCTACCCATGGAGTGGATGTATGTAAACCCACCAATAGAGTGGATGTATGTTAACCCACCCATAGAGTAGATGTATGTTATAAACCCACCAATCGAGTGGATGCATGTTAACCTACCCATGGAGTGGATGTATGTAAACCCACCAATAGAGTGGATGTATGTTAACCCACCCATGGAGTAGATGTATGTTATTAACACAAAACTCTTGAATAGAAGAATCTCTTGAATAGAGGAGAAGAATCTCTTGAGTGAAGGAAATTCTCTTGAGTGAAGAGGTGTATGAATAATGAGGATATAAATGAGTGATATAAAATAACAATAACAGAAGAAATGTACATGTTTCCACATTTAGAACGATGGTTTATCCAAATTGAATATTCTCTCATATTCTATTCCATTGACATTCTCATGTATGATGTAGTTTCATATAGCCTTACATACTCAGTACATTCTTCGTACTGACCCCCTCGGGGGACTTACCTTACATGTTGCAGGTGCAGGCACTAGTAGACCTCCACAGTAGGTTAACAGTTATTTGCAGATCTTTGGTGAGCCCCAGTTGCTTCGGGACTTTTCGAGTCACAGTTGTACAATTGTTTTGATGTTGTAAATGTTGTATAAAGAGGGGACTTGTCCCGACTTTTAATTGGTCTTGTAAATGCATCTGTTAGAGGCTTTTGTAGACATATGTGGGTGTGTGAATGTAAGAAACGTATGATCATTTTTACTTGATGGCTCTAACGGCCAAGTTTTATGTATATATATAAATATGGCATATGTTTCCATGCCCATGATTCCCTCATAGTTGCATGAGGTTTAATAAGATTCATACGAGGACATGCATACAAATGTACATGAGCAAAGATTGGTTCTCTTGGGACATATTGGCTTCGGGTGCCAGTCCGGCCCGAATGGGATTTGGGTCGTGACATCGCCATCCCTATGGTGCATATTAAGCATATAAATATGGAATACCGAATAGACTCATGATAAACTTGGAGGCAACGCAAGTTTGTAAGCTACTGGACTGACATCATCAAGAACCTTAAGGGCGATAATATACCTTGCGCTAGGCTTGACTTTCTTGCCAAACTGCATCACTCCCTTCATGGGAGAAACCTTAAATAATACATATTCGCCCTTCTTAAAAAACATGTCTCTCACCATACGATCTGCATACTCTTTCTGTCGACTTGGGGCTGCTAACAACTTCTCTTGAATAAACCTAACCTTCACTTAATATTCTTTTACCAAATAGTGCCTAGGGGTTTTACATAACTCACCTCAAAACATCCTATAAGTGATCTATACCTTATCCCATATAGAGCCTTAAATGGGGCCATGTCAATACTAGAGTGATAACTATTATTGTACAAAAACTCGCATGAGAACAGAAACTGATCCCAATGTCCCCCAAAGTCAGCCACACACGCCCGAAACATGTATTCTAGCACTTGATTAGTTCTCTCAGACTTTCCATCAGTCTGAGGATAAAATGCAGACTGAGATCTCGCTTAGTGGACAAATCCTCATGCAACTTATGCCATACTTGGAGGTAAACTGTGTACCTCTATCAGACATGATTGAAAAAAGAAATCCATACAATCTTAAAACTTCCTTAACATAGATCTTGGCTAACTTCTCCATGTTGTAATTCACCTTGACTGGAATGAAATGCACAAACTTTGTTAGCCTTTCAACAATGACCTTGATTGAATTATACTACCCCAAGGTGTTTGGAAGACCATAAATCAATCACAATTCTCTCCTATTTCCACTTCAGAATGGGTATTCTCTGAAGTAGACCTACAGGCCTTTGATGCTCATAGTTTACCTGTTGACAATTCAGACACTTAGCCACATAATCCACTATGTCCTTCATTTAGGCCACTAATAAAGTTATCTCAAGTCGCGATACATCTTGGTTGTACTAGGATGTATAGAATATCTAGAGCCATGAGCTTCTGTTAACAATCAAGGAACTAAATCATCAACTCGGGTCACGCCCCCTCTTCACCCTCAACATACCACTGCATTAAGAGTGGCCTCTCATGCCTCACCATGCACCACCTTGTTCTGAATCTTATTCAATATCACATCCTCAAACTACCTGGCCTTAATATGATCAAATAAGGTAGACCTCACTTCCACACTAGCCAACACTCCACCTCTTTCTAACTTCCCAAACTGCATAAATCACATTGCTAGAGTTTGAATCTGATCTTTAGCTAATGGAAGCCTTATTGTATTCAAGCAAGATAAACTTACCATACGTATAGTGTTCATGCTCAATGCATCTTCCACCATATTGGCCTTTCTCGAATGATACTGGATGGTAACATCATAATCCTTTAGTAACTCCATCCACCACTATTGTCTCTGATTTAGGCCCTTCTGAGTGAACACATGTTGTAAACTGTGATAATCTGTGGAAACCTCACACTTAACACCATATAGGTAGTGCCTCCATATTTTGAGTGCAAAGACCACCACCACTAGTTCCAAGTCATGAGTTGGATAATTTCTCTTATGAAACTTCAGTTGAATTGAAGCATATGCTATCACATTCTTATCCCACATTAGCACAACACCTAAGACAGAATGTGAAGCATCACAAAATACTACAAAGTTTTTACCTTCCTCAGGCAAAAAGCAAGAATAAGAGTTGTGTTAAAAAAAGACTTGAGCTTTTGGAAGCACTCTTCACACTTGTTTGACCAAAGAAAGGGCACCTCTTTCTGAGTCAACCTTGTTAAATGAGTAGCAATTGAAACCAAACCCTTCACAAACCTGTGGTAATAACTTGCCATGGCCATAAAACTACGAACTTTAGCCACTGAAGCAGGCCTAACCCAATTTTTGACTGCCTCAATATTTTGGGGGTTTACCATTACCCCTTTTTAGAAACCACATGCCCCAAGAAAGACACAGACGACATCCAAAATTCACACTTAGAGAATTTATTATAAATCTTATTCTCCCTCATTATATCTAATACAATGCGCAAATGCCCAGCATGCTCCTCTTTACACTTATAGTGCGCCAAAATGTCATCAATGAAAATAATAACAAATGAATTCAAGAAGGATTTAAAGATACATTTATCAAACTCATGAAGGCTGCTGATGCATTAATCAAACCAAAGGACATCACCAATAATTCGTAATGCCCATACCTAGTCCTAAAGGTTGTCTTAGGAATGCCCTTAGAATGGATCTTCGGCTGATGATACCCCAACCTTAGATCTATCTCAGAAAACACTGAAGCACCCTATAACTGATCAAACAACTTGTCTATTCTAGTCAATGGGTACTTATTTCAGATAGTTACCTTATTCAGTTGTCGATAATCAATGCATATTCTCATACTACCATTCTTCTTTTTAACGAACAACACCTGAGCACCCTATGATGAAAAACTAGGACGAATGAAACACTTATCAAGCAACTCCTACAATTGAGTCTTAAGTTGTCTTAACTCAGCCATTGTCATTCTATAAGGAAGGATAAAGATGGGGCGAGTGCCAAGTTTTAGATCAATACAAAAGTGAATGTCTTGATCCGGAGGCATACCAAGCAAATAAGTAAGGAACACCTACTAAAATTCACACACTATAGGAACCGACATAATAGATAGGACCTCTGCAGGTGGAACACCCCTTCCCTATTAACTTTTTAGCATGAATCAAAGAAATCAATTTCACTGTACCTGGCTTGTAGACACCCTCCTGCTGTAGTTTATCCTTCCCCGACATAGCTAAGGTTACAGTCTTAGCATTACAATTCAAAATAGCATGATATAGAAACAACTAAGTTATACCCAAAATGATATCAAAATCTAACATATCCAGAATCACCAGGTCCACCTGAGTCTAAAAAACCATAAACATCACTAAGCAAGCACAATATACTTAAGTTACTACTATAGAATCCCCAACTGGAGTAGATAAATAGACAAGTGAATCATGAATATCACAAACCATGTCTAACCCAAAAATAAACTTAACAGACACATATGAAAAAGTAGAACTCAAATCAGACAATACCAAAGTCATCCGATCACACACAAGAATGGTACCTCTAATAATTACGTCTGATGCCGCCACATCGGATTTTCCTGGGAAGACATAGCAATGGGACCTGTCATCAATACGAGTGACTTTCCTAGCAGGATGTGCACAACCTCTACCAGTGTTACCCCCACCAGATTGCCAACACGACCTGCCTAATAACTACCACGCCTACCCTGTGGAAGACCTCTACAATTTCCTCCACCCATTCTATCAGTCAAAACAAAAGCTCTGGACTGCTGCCAACCTTGAAAACCTGACTATCTATTATTAGGACTGTTCTTATTAAAATTTCCAACCCGGTCATAGGTAATACAAGCTCAATCTAATGAAGGTTTATTGGCAAAAGATTACAAAACCCTTGTCTACCCACACCTGTAGGTTGCTGAGTGTTCCCTGATGGACCCTCTGTAGAGACTGGAAAAGTTGAATGTATAGGACGTACAAGGTAGGCCTGAGATTGTTGCCTCTGGAGTAGGATATGCTAAAGTTGCCTGCATTTTGGGCCTTCTTTCCCCCTATCTTAGCATACCCATCCTGTCTAACTCCCTCCACCTTTTTCACAAACTCTACTACCTCATTAAAGGTCTTTCCTAAGGAAGTCATCTGTAGCATTGAGATCTGCACATTAGTATCCATACCCTTCATAATAGAACAAATCCACTCTTCCTCAGTATCAAGTAACTGGGTGGAAAATCTAGACTAGGAATGGAACTTAGCCTCATAAGCTGCAACAGTCATATTACTTTGTTCAAGGGTAAGGAACTCGTCTTTCATCTTCAATGTAAGGTGCGTAGCACATACTTCTCTAAAAACAAAGTGTGGAACTGAGTCAAAGTTAACAAAGGAAGAACTGAAGACTGACACTCCACATATGCCCTCCACTACTACTTAGTATCTCCTTGTAGTTGGAAGGTCACAAACTCTACTCCTCATTGATTCACATATCTATCTTGTGCAACCTCTCATGACAGTCCACAATAAACTCAAAGGAATCCTCCGTCTCAGAACCAAGGAAAGCTGGGGGTTTCATCTTCAGGAATTTACAAAAAAATTCATGATTATTCCTAGTCATAACAAGACCCAATAATGGACAAGAAAACACATTTGTCCCAGAAAGCTCATCTATCCTAGGAGCTACCATGACAATATGTTGTACCCCCAGATGCTGGTGAACAAACACCTTAAGCATGGCCCCAGTACCTGTCAGCCCACTCAAAAAACCTAAGACTTGTTGAGTTAGCTTTGAAGACATTTGTAGAGGGGTTGCACCTCCATGAACTGGTGCAACATCCTCATGTTCTGGAATATCCCCACTCATTACCTCATTATGATGGTCCTTTAGCTGGGGAAGTGACTTAGATCTTCATCTGGATAGATCAGCTGCTGCCCGTGCTCCACCTCTGGCAGGTGCTGCCTTACCTCTTCCCCTTGCCCATCCTCGTAACCTACCTATGGGTTCCATGGCTACAACAACTAGTATGGGAAAATTTGCTCTAGTTCTATTCACTCTCATATTCTCCATCTACAAAACAATTGAAGGAAGAGGTAAGATGCCAATTGGAATTAATTTATAGCATGAAAGAAAGAAGAAGGTAAAGTTTTCCTAAAGTCCTGTAGCTTCTCGAAGAAAGGTAAAGATGTATCCATACCATTCCTCAAGAATCTACTAGTCTCATTTCGGTACGATGAGATTAATGAACCTAGGGCTCTGATACCTACTTTGTTATGACCCACACACATCATGAGTGGAACCCACATTAACCCTTCTGTGGAATAACCATCTAAACCAAATACCAATACCAATACTTAACCATTTTTAAATAAAAACAACAAGGCAAATTTTATTAATAAAACATAGATCTTTAATAGTTTAATCAAATGTGGAGATAAAATCATCAATTCTAAAATGTCCCCAGAAACTAAATGGCACCGTCCCATAACTCTAACTAAAACATGTTCATGGATACAACCCAGAAAATACTAACAAAACAATTAGAACTGTCTTTGCCCGAAAGCAAGTGGGCAAGGTTAAAATAGAATAGATACATGGCTGCCCGAAAGAGGAGTGATCCCCCTTGGATCTGATGTTGCTCTGTCAACTACAAGTGAGGTCTCATAGTAGCTACTAGAATATGCTCTACAATCAACAAAAAGAAGAGCACAGGGTAATACAGTACAAAACCACTATGTACTAGTAGATCATAGGACAACTCAACTTAATCAATATGAAAACTTAGCTAATAGTTTGTAAGCAAGTAACAAAAATATGTCACCTTAGCAAATATGCATTCAAGTCATTCTTGCCACCACTATTCCACTTTAAACAATCAAGTCAAGTGAATAACTAAATTACCCTTAAGAAAATAGTACTCAATTCAAGTCAACCAAAAGAACTCATAAAACAACTCAACGCCTTATTCCCTCACAAACACCTCATTATTGTACACCATCAAGTATTAGCTCATTTCAAGTACAATATCAAATAACTGGACCACACAAGTATTCAAATGTAATGCCAAGCAACCAGACCATTATATAACTCGATTCACTCAAGAAAACATCAAACTCTCCAAATCATGGTGTACACATATGCTAAGATCTTATTATCGACAACTAGCCATGATCTGCAGGGGACGAGATTAATCCATGTACCAATATCCCAGACAACTAGTGCCCGCCATACTTATCCTAAACCAAATGCTATACCACTCTTATTCAAACGTCCCCGCCCTTATCATCCCTGAAATTTACCAATCATTCACGATCAACCTTTATCGATTCATCTCACTACAACAACAATACCATAAAGCAAGTACAATCACATAGTGAGTAGATCAACCACCTTTGCATATCCAAACAAGGTCCCTTTTACCAATCCTATTATAGATTATCATTTTCCAAACTTGAATTCAACAATTAATAAGTTCTACATTCATTAACATGCATTGCAACTAAATAGAAAAAAAATCAGTTAACATGCACACATACAATCAACTTGAGTCTTAACTCAAATTCAACCATCACCTACCTCAATCCAAGCCTCCTAATGCTCTAAATGACTTGACCCTTGCCCTTTCTCATAGTTTTGGCTTGATCTTGATCTAAAAATAATATATAGAACATAATATAACCAATGTTCTAACAATTTTAGGTATTATAACCAAAATTTATAACTCTAAGATCAAATTCATGAACAATTCCACCATTTTGTGTTTTCTATACCCTTCATTCCACCCAATTTCTCCATACATTGAGATTAAGAGATCAAATTCTAGTTTAGAAGACTTAATTTAACACTTCTAAACTACAACAAAGTGATTCTAACCTGAACTTATTCATATCATATTAAATCTTTCAACTTAGGGTTTAACCAACCATTCCCACTATGCTCAATCTATGAGGATTCTAAGGATTTGGGAATTACATATACATTAGATTTGTGTAATATCATACCTCAACGATGGAATTCAAGAGGAAACTAAGAAAAATTGCCCTAAATTGTCCTTGCTTGACATCTGAACAATTTTAGATAAAAAATAACGTTTAAGACCAAAAATTGCTATTTAGTACACTGAGCTTGCTATAGCATCTTGATTCACGCTATAGCAGTGTCACTATAGCGAGATTCGCCCGCTATTAGGAGCTGACCCAACTTGACTTTTGCTATAGCAGAATAATTCCCACTATAACCGTACGATTGTAGCAGACTGCCTCCCTCTATGGCTGGGCAGGCGAGGCAGAAACTCAGGATTGTTCCCAATTTTACCATTTTCACACCACACTCCCAAATTTCAACCTTACAAACTAACCTCTTTATGTCAAATGCTATATCCGGAGTTTTACTAAACCAAATTCCATTCTAAAAGTTTCTATGAACTCCGTAGTGTTGTAGCTAACACGTCATGATCTTAAATCATTGAATCACCACTATATAAATGATTAGATTTACCTAGACCACACCACACCTGAAATTAATCTAAGACTAGCCTAGCCTGGAATTTTTAACACTTTATTCGGGGAGAAACTCAACCCAAAATTTTCACATATTAAGTTATACCGTAATGATGAAAAGGGTCGTTACACTAAACTAATCAAACAAAAAGTAATGAAGGATAAATTTAAATATGCTTGTAAACTTATATGTTTAAAACACTAAAACTGTGTCCCCATAATAGATTTCTTTGTTCTTTGGTAATCATGCAACTACATGCATTTATGTTTATAGAAATGCACTCAGTCTCCTACACTACCACTCCGTCTTTTCTGAATTCATGTATGGTTTATGTACATATGATTTTTCCACTATTATATGAGTTATTAACAATAAGAGTGACTGGATATGCCAAGTAGATTTAATTATATCTAATATAACTCTATCAAACAAGGGTTAATACCTTGAGTTCAAGCAAATCTTCTTTTATTAGATTCTAATTAGCTCTTTCGAATGTATAAATTAAGATATTATGGAATAGGTGAATATTTGCAACCAATAATTCCTTTAATTAAGAACGTAGAGAAGTTTGATATCTAACAACCCTAACTTTACAATCTCATTGGGTTTCACAAGGATTTAGCTACTCATATTATAAGAGAAATGACAAGAATATGTATTAAAAGAAAGCAGAATGTTGAAAACTTTGAACAACATTGAAGACTTTGCAAAAAAAATTTAAGAACTATTATGAGACTATTAACGCGACAAACTACAACTAAAACTATGATAAGGAGCTAATGTTAGATCTCTAACAATAAAAACCTAACATGTCTATTTGTAGAAGGCTGACTAATTCAACTTCCACCACTGCCTCAAGGTTAAATCTTAATTCTGCGACCATTGATCGATTTGCGTTCCATAGACTTCTCTTGGAACCATCGTCCTTTGAGCATTAGATTTTTAGAGTTGCATCATGATTTATTTTCTGCAGTCGTGCTTCGATTTCATGGGCATATAGTTGTCTTAAAGGTTCATTACATAGATGAGGTCTTCTTTCGTCAATTTAGATCATCAATTGAGTTTTACGACCACCTTGCATCTCATTCTCTAATCATTTATCTGCAAGTTCCTGAGTAACTATCTCTCTAATTTTTTTTCATAATTCAAGTTGTGCTCCATATTCTGATCTGTGGTCCAATACATGACCGTAAATCACCCTTTTTATGATAATTTGTTGCATTTTCATGCTTTACGTCTCCGAGACATCTAAAATCTACAAAATAATAATTTATCATTAGAATACAAGAAAACACATTGAAACAAGTCTAACAAATATAAGAAATATACATACATACATACATATATATATATATATATACATATATGTATACATATATATATATACATACATATATGTATGTATACTTATATATGTATACATATATATGTAATGTTATTATGGAATAAAAGACTATTTATATAATCTTTTCTACTTCAAGAGTGCGTTTATGTTTATATAATCTTTTCTACTTCAAGAGTGCGTTTAAGTGAAGGTTGCGTATCTTCAACCCACAGAAAGGAACAATGTGAAATAGCCATAGATAGGATAAAAGGACGAAATATTGTTCATAGCTCAAGGGAGAACTGTTGTGGTGGTGATAGGACTACTCAAAAAGAAGAAATGAGAGGTACATACAAAACTTTCTGTAATATTATTATCATAAGCTAAAATCTCTATTCATATTATGAATTTGGATATACTCATAGTTACGGTAGATACTAAGTACTAATAGGGAAACAGAAAAATATTGTTGTATATGTTTAGACATAATCATAAAAAGTCTTCCGCACTTATTTATCCTGTTAAGTTATAATTAACAGCACAACCCTTCTTATTGGTATCAGAGCCAAAACATCTCCATAATATTTATGAAAAAACAAACTCTTTTTGGCATTATCTTTCAATTAAAAGAAGAACTTCAAATTAAAAAGATCCATTATTCAAAAAATGTATTTGCAGGTGTTTGCAAAATTTCTTTGGTTTCTCAAAAGAAAACAATTTTCAATTTGGAACTCGAAATCCAAAATTTAGAATTTAAATATCAGCATTATCTGTTTTAATTAACATTAGCATTAATGCTATTTTGCAAAAACTTGAAGATTTCATAGAGATACACAAGCAATTAGCTGCTAGACTCAAAGTTATAGAACTAGAAGTTAAGACCATTAAAGACAACCTACCAGGAAGAATCACAGGTCTTGTAGAGAAAGTTGACAAGCTTGATAAAGGTATAGGACGAAGAATGAAAGATGAGATCTTTCTTGAGAGACTCTTAAATAGTAGTCCCTACCAAAAAGGAAGCCTTGATGAAAAAATTATTTCCGAGTTTCCAAGGAAACAACGAGATATTGAAGAACTGGAAAAATTGAGAAAGGCAAAAGGAATAGAAGCTCCTAACCTAGTTGTCAAAGAATCTTCAAAAGAAGAATTAATGATCTAGACGAACTAGTCTATGCATTAGAAGATTTGGATCTTTCAGACCAAAATTTTAGCATCCTTACTAATAAGGGAGAAACAGGAGGACCTCAGGGAGAATTCAAGATAGAAATTCCTGAAACCTCAACTTACAAAGAAAAGAAAGATGCCAATGATTTCCCAAACTTTTTAGAAAAAGACTTTAGAGAAAACTTGCTACCAAGATCCAATAAGAAAAAGGATTTTATGGAAAATTACTTCAATGACAATAAGGAAAAATTTACGCCTAATATACTTCCATTAGGAGATTCGGGATCTATCCAGTTTCTCGACTTGGATTACAAAATGGATTCAGGAATAGTCTTGCATATTTGGGCATAAAATTTGGGATTATTCTTTCTGTTAAGTAAAGGAACTACTTATAGTGAGGAAGAAAAATTCCTAATTACGACTAGTACGTTTTCTGGAAAGGTAAATAATTGGTATAGAGGATTATCCGAAGAAGCACAAGGAATTTTCAAGCATAAAGTTATAGATAGCTTTAAAAGTATCACGACCCAAACTAAAGGACCGTGCGGGCATCTACGCTATCCTAAGTAGCTAAGAGAAGCCTTATTACCCAACCAAAAATATGCGGAAGACTTCTGTTTGTTTTAAAAGAATACTGTATTAAATACAACAAAGTAAATTAAATATCAATAAATAAACTTTTCAAAAACTTCTTAAAACTATCCTTCACTACCCCAAGACCTAGTCAGACATGTAAAAGAGCTACCTATTACAGAATAAACTGATAATAAAATAAATAACACAAACACCACAACATCTGCCAGGAAGGAAGTGCAGAAGTTAGTGCTGAATATTGCCATCCATCTAGTAACTGCAAACTAACCTGCATCCAGTCTACACCCCAATAAGGGATGTAGAAGAGTAGGGTCAGTACAAACACACGTACTGGTAGGCATCATCAGCCGACCAGTGTTAGTCCACATAATCATAAAATAGAATCAAAGAAAAGAAATCATGAAATCTTAAATAGAGTATAATTCTACTAAGGTTGTAATATCATTATAACACTTTGCCAATATAATTTACAATTTCCCAATTCTATTAACGAGATTATATTCACCACTAGCATAGTCTAGCCTCATTAATTCACACCATCCACCATAATCCAACACTAAACCATCACTATCACCCTTTTATTCACATTACCGCTTCCATTACCCACACCTATAGGATCAATCCAGTAATCACAGATAACTCACGTTTAACTCTCGGGCTAGCAACCAAACACTTTCTTATAACATTAAAGAATAATAACTAGTCAATCGGATAAGCCACAATTACAACAAGTATAACTGAAGGAAGTCGACCAACATCTAGCAAGTAAGCACGAAGTTTCACTTTTCCAAGTACATGTTACATAATCAATCTCAAGGATACAATTAAGTAGGGAATACAAGTCAACTAACATCTTAGTAAAACACACAAGAGAACTCAAGTCTCATTAGCAAACCTTATAACTACTCTTGGAGAAGGATTATTTCAATTATTGGAACTTTGGGACCGTTTCTTTAGGATTACTCATTGGATTCATCACTTTAGATCACTTCATTATCAATTCCTTTATTATTAATATTACCATGCCGGCTCATGGCACCCGATCCAATCATGTCTTACAGGAATACTGAAATTTAATGTCGGCCACATTGCTTAAGAAATCAATAAGGTAGAAATACCAGAATTTGGCATTGGCCACATTGCTTGAGAAAACAATAAGGTAGCAATACCAAAATTTAACGTCGGCCACATTGCTACTAAAAATCTTTCCACTTTTCAGTTCTTGATAAATATTCATCTTTAACTTTTCAACCTGTATGAAGGTATATCACAAGCCTTCTTTACTCAAGGCATTCTTTTCAGTCACATTATCATTATGGATCAAGATTTTTCATTTATCAATAGTTTGACCTCTCACGGGCATTATTTCAACAATTCATCATGATCATCAACAAGCCGTTCATGGCATCAATTCAAGGAGTTATCATTATCAAACAAGTCTCTCATAGGCACAATTCAATAAATCATCATTATCACCAATTTAGCCTCTCATGGGCATCCAATAGATAAAGTATGTTTATCAATACCAAATCAAGAATGTCATAAAATAAATCACAATGCAACACTTAAGCATAAAAGTCACTATTTGAGCCATCATTACTCATTGATTATTCAATTATCACTACCTCATCAAATACCACAACTTGGGTTCTAACACCACCACCCATAAATAGCACATTCAAGCCTATCATTATTCTCTACCTGTCTCCGCATAATACAATGCTCACAATGATTCAAGTCATCTATCCCTTAGGCCTCACTATTATCATGGGACAATATGCAACTTATTACCTTTATAGCTCAATTAGGTTCATCACTAGAACAACTAAGAAACATCATGTACACATACTTCATTCACAACAATCCCTTTTCAGGCACATAACACATAATATAATAAATATTACATAATCAATCAATAACATAGTTTTTGGGATTAAAGTAAAGTTCTTATGTCTTCATCCACCTTAACTCCATGTCTGCAGGCCTAGACATGCTTTTTCCCATCAATTCTAAATTATGAAGATATAAAATAACACATTCTTCTACTCATTAACCTAGCCTACCTGGACTCTAAGCTTTTTGAAGCAACAAGCCATATCAAGGATGCTCCTTCCCTTTCTTCATGCTTCAAAATGATCAATCATCTAAAAATCAAGCAATCATAATCAATTACTCTTCAAATAAATATCTTTGGGAATTCAAACCCACTAATTCTACCCTAATTCAAGGTCTATATCATTACCCAAGGTCAATTAACCATTAACTAATTCTTTCAAGCTCAACCCATCTCCATTAATGGAATTTTTATGCTAAAGGTCTCATCTTTATGGAATTCAAGATTTCCAACCAACAAAATACATAATCTAGTTTACCAAGTTCATGCTAGAAATCATTAATTTATAATCTAGAATTAGTTCTAGGTGATATTATGAACACCCATAAATTTTCCCAAAAAATCTACCATTAAAGGTGCTAACCCAAAATTTCACCATTGAAGGTCTTTCTAATGATTCTAGGATGTTAAAGGATTAAAAGACGAAGAAGATGATGGAAAAACTTACCTCCACGAAGGACTTTCACCCTAAACCTTGGGAAATCACCTCTCTAGGGTTGGGAAATGAAGTTTTGGGGTTTTGGACCTGAAAATCGGTTAAAACTAATTTAAATACCACCAGAATTCTCGCTACAGAGAAATTCCTGTTTCATCCCAGACAGTGTTTAGTAAAACGGTCATAACATTTTACTGCAAACACGGATTGACAAATGGTTTATTGTTTTGGAAAGAAGACTCAGAGATATTTAATTTGGTGGGTATTGGGCCCCCTAACTCCTTATATTCTAGGAGATATAATCATTTGAAGTTGGCCCTAGAAGAAACCCATATCAAAACTCTATCGATTAAAAATATTTTCAACTTAACTTTGTGCTAGGGATATTGTATGACCTTAATTCATATCTAAAGAACTTCCAAATTAAAGGATTGGTATTAGTACTCATGAATAATCAAATTCATCGGGTTTGAGTCTATCTAGACACATCAAAAAGCTAAAATCTTCGCCGAAAATCTTGAGGTGACACAATGAATAAAATGATGGCTATTTTGGACTCAAGTTAATATTAAGGAATGAAAATTAAGAATTTTCATGAATTTATCATGGATAGTTTAGTAATGAAGAAATGGGTCGTTACAAAAAGTTCAGTCAAAGAAGGAATAAGCAGCCTTCTACAATTCATAGGATATGAATTTATTGGTAACTAAGGAAATTTGGTGTTAGGAAAAGATAACTTAAGAGCACAAGCTTCTGAGTTATTAGAGAAACTCCAAATTTGTAAAATGAGTTTCATCCGAGAATACACTTGTGAATTCGAGGAATACTATTACAATATCTTTGATAGCAAAAAAGATATGGGACCATACATGGATAAATACTTCCAGAAATTACCAGGCTTTTGGGCTAGTTATTTTTGGGAAGAAACTGCAAAAGAAGATCAGGAAAATGATTCTCTAGAAAAAAGAATCTCTTTTCTAAATCAAAGGCTTAGCAAAATCTGCATCTTCACAACGTACAAACAAAAGCCAAAAGAATCAACACCCAGATTTGCTGTAAAGATACTGATACAGCAACTCAGTGGGGATGTAAAGAGAAAAAACCCTACAAAAAAAAAAGTGGAAAAGAAGGGTTTAATAAAAGGAGAAATATCTCCAAGAAAAATTACATATCACGAAAAAGGTATTGTAAAAAGAAAAATGACTTCAAAAGAAAAACCATAGAGAAATGCAAATGCTACAACTGTAGAAAAGAAGGTCATAAAAGTTACGAATGTAACAAAAAAAGAGTCAAAATCTCAAAAATTGACAGAAAAAAAATTGATTCATACATGGAATCAATAACACTCATAGAAAGCGAAGACTTCTATGTAGAGCTCTACGAAGAAATTTCTGACTCAAGCTATGATTCAGAAGAATGAATCAAGAAATTGAGGAAAGAGAAGAGGAAGCTATTCAAATTATTGAATCTGAAGAAGATCAGAGGGGATATTCATAAAAGCAACATTCGATGGAGAAATGTTAAAAAGGATCCAAGGTTTAAGGCTTAATCTAAGAACGGAGGATAATATCTTCAGCAAATGCAAAGAATGTTTGCAAGAAATAAGATTTCTTATCACGAGTACCAAGAAATTGAGAAAGTAATAGAAATCACCCAAACCAACGGTCGACATAAGTTGAATCTATTACCGAAACCTATGATTGATCAAATACGAAGAAATATTCCTGAAAGAAAAAAAAAAGATGAACTACGTCCACCTTGGAGGAATTCAAATCTTAGTCAATTCAATATTCAAAGAAGGGATAAATTCCCCAATCGTCATCAACCTTTCAGATGAAAGATTCATAAATGCCAAAGAAGGTAATCTAGGTATAGTTGAAGGAAACTTGGCATACACCAAGCTTCTATTTACCTATTATCCCAAGTATTGTATTTCACTTAAAGATGTTGATTTTAATGATGCCTTAAGTCTGCATTTTCAAGTGAAAAGAAAAGATCTTTTCAAACTAGGTAACCATATAATAAGAATTTATTATCAAGACATTTATACAGTTACTAATTCAAACTATGGAAATGTCTACTAAAACAAAAGTTTGGTCAAAATATATCAAGAATGTGCAGGAATTGCAAGAATTGTTGAATCTAAAATTCAACAAGCAGACATTTCGGATGAATATGAAATCCATTTTAAAAAAACACAGGATATAGGAAGCACAAGTGCAAATCCTAGACAAACTTTGGAGTATGGAAGAAATTCCATAAGAAAAAGCACATCTGTGAAATACTCTCAGAAAATAAGAGAATTGGAAAAGGCCAAAGTCACCTAAGTTGCAGGAAAGTCACCCAAGTTGCAGAAAGGTTCTACGATAGAAGTAGTTGAACCAAACCAAACATCCTATTTCAAACAGGAGCAACAACAAATCACGTCAAAGAGGGCATCTTAGACGGATTAACAATATACGAAGGTACTCCACATACCTATAAAACCTTTGAAGGAAATAATTACAGTTGTAAAAGAATGGTAAATTTACCAATACAGCTTGAGAAAGTCAGAATTACTGTCCCGTGTTATGTAACTGATCATGAAAGTGATTACAACATAATCTTAGGAGATTTATTCCTAAATAGTCTTGATGACTATAATATAGGAAAAGAAGGCATAGAAATCACTTGGGAAGTCAAAACTTGTTTTATTGCCAAAGTTAATGCCTAAGGAAACTTCTTTTAGAGTCTCGGTGTTCATAGAATTTACCACCTATGATACAAAATTGACAACTTGATAACGGTTCTGAAGCCAGTTTATCAAAATCTTTCCTTTTCAAATATTGAAAAATTAACGCTACTAATGCTTCAGTTGTTGGTATAACAGGTTACAGAGAAAAGCTGACGCATTCCAAAGAAAAGGTAGAAATAATTTTGGGTTCAAAAATAGTTGCTATAAAAAATGTTTACGCTTATGATAAACTCGAAACTGATTTGTTGATTGGAAACAATTTTATCCAACAATTTCAAGACTATCATCAAACAATTTACATGGTAAGTTTTAAAACCCCGTGTAATTATTTTATCAAAATCCCAAGGAAACACAACCTTTATGTTTTAATAAAAGAAAATGGATATTTTAAAAGAAAATTTTTGGAAAATCCAAAATATTATTCTTGTAAAAGTCTTAACTTAGATTAGATTAAAGAGAACTTACAGAAATCCCTTAGAAAAATGGCAAAAGAATCATGAAGAAGCTGCTCTCTTCCTCAAAGACCCGAGTATTATCATCCGAGTTAGACCAATGCTTTATAATGAAGAAGACAAAACTGAATTTAGAGCTCAGATCCAAGAGTTGATTAATCTAGGGTTAATCATGCCAAACAAAAGTCCTCACAACAGTCCAGCCTTTATGGTAATAAATCATGCAGAGGTAAAGCTCGAATGGTTATAAATTACAAAGAGCTTAACAAAAATTGTATTTTTGATGGATATTTTATTCCTAAGAAAAACAATTTAATAAACCTTGCAAAAGGAAAAACGTACTGTTAAAAATTTGATTGTAAAAGTGGGTTTTGGCAAATAAAATTAACAAAGGATTCTATTCCTTTGACAACGTTTAGTACTGCTAATGGACATTACGAATGGATAGTAATGTCATTTGGATTAAAAAATGCCCCACAAATTTTTCAAAGAAAAATGGATAAAAAAATTTTGGGAAATTTTTTTCTAATTGTCTACATAGAAGATATTCTAGTATGCTCAAAAACATATCAAGAGCATTTAACACATTTAAAAATATTTTTTGAAATATGTATTCAAAAAGGTATTATTTTAAGCCAAAAAAGGCTGAAATACATAAAAATGAAATAGAATTCATAGGAATGATTATTTCAAAAAATGAAATTGAGTTACAAGCTCATATTTCCAAAAATATTACTGAGTTTCCTGACAAATTAGCAACTAAACAAGAAATGCAAAAATTTCTTGGATGTTTAAATTATGCAGAGGATTTCATTCAAGATCTGGCAAAGAAGAGAAATCTTCTTCAAAAACTTGCAAGGAAATCCAATAGACTAGTATGGACTGAAGAACACACTCAGTGTGTAAAAAACCTCAAGGAAGAATGTTCTCAATTACCGAAGCTTAGACTACCATAACGTGAAGATAACCTGATTTTACAAACAGACGCCTCATACTATCATTGCGGAGCGTTATTATAAATAGATTTAAATGAAATCTTTAGATATACTAGTGGAACATTTAACGAGGCAGAAGTTAATTATTCTACTAATGAAAAAGAACTTTTACCAATTGTTAGAGGAATTAGAAAGTTTTCAGCCTTTCTATTACCTAAACAATTTGTTATTAGAACTGATAATACACAGGTATCAGATTTGATATCTAACAAACTTCCTTCAGAACCACAATACAAGAGCTTACATCGATGGCAGGCTTTATTGTCAATTTATTTTTTAAAAATTGAAAATATTAAAGGATTTTACAACTTTTTTGCAGATTTCATCTCCAGAAATATCGAGTATGGACAATAGATGCCAAACTCGGGTAAATAGAATTTATCAAAAAATGACAACAGTTGAAGAGGCAATTGCTGATAAAAGTAAATAGTTATTCAACATCTGAGGTGATATTCATGGATTGTTCGAAAGGGCAAGAAAATTACAGTACGAGTTAAATAAACTTGACACTAATCAATTAGAGCTAATGGAGGAATTCCAGAACCTCTATAAGCACTTGGACACTCGTCCAAAAGAGAATATTAATCCCAACAAAGTGGCAGGAGATGTCCCACTAGCACCTAGTGGTAAAAACATCTCATCGATAAGCTTGGATATGTCAAAACTTGAGTCTTCTGACCAAAGTAAAAGCCGAGCGGAGGAAAGGCACCCTATTAATAATGAATCAGTCAGGCCTGAAAAAATTTTGTCCGAGAAACCAGAAAATAAAACTAACAAAATTGGTGGAAAAACATTTTCCTCTTTTCATGTTGGAGCATGTCATCCAAAAGAAGAAGGATATCTTTCTTTTATCAGAAAAATATACAATCTCCCAGCCAAAAGCGTAGAAGCATTTGAAGTTTTGGGAACTAGATTGTACCCAAGAATTTCCATATTTCCTGGAGGATCAACAAAGTTCAACTCTAAATTATATGAATTTGGTTATCTGGACAGAATTTACAACAATCAAAATTTGTCCGAACACATAGAATTACCGTCACAACTGGTGTCTTCCATAAAAACATATGCTAAAGGAGAAGGGGTCTATTGCAGATTTTTTAGTGTTGTCCCTAAATTTTAGGATGAAAAACTTCACTTCCCTACTGTTAGTTACATTTCGGTAGAAAAATTAAAGAAATTTAACATCAGTGCAACTGGAATTGATAAAAAACTACCATATCTAAATCAGAAATGGATAAAAACCAGAAGAGCTTTAGGAATAAAGGCCTTATATCACATTATTAAGAGATTCGTAGATGAAAATTACAAAGTTCTTGATAATAGTTCCGATTGGATCATTATTACAAAAGGAAGGACCATATCAAGACTCCTCATGGAGAAGATACTGGACTTTGAGCTTCATAGGTTCGCAACTTCAGAAGAAACTTGGAAAATGGCTTGCAAATTTTTAGGCCATAAACATCAATCTCCAAAAGAAGAATCAAGCAATGGAGAAAGGTTTGACAATATGTCAGACAACGACGACCACTAAAATGCCACCTGCAAAAAATGTAGACAGGAAATAGTACAGAAAGGCACAAGCACTTACGTCATCAAGAGACAAGATAAAAAGAAGACAACGATAGCAAGAGAATCTTGTCCTTTCATGCGATTTCAATGTAAAACACTCATCTTTACATCTATAAAAAGAGGAGCAAAAACACTCAACAGGGCAGACTACATAAAACATATATAAAACTTTGTACGAATAATAGGTACCCAAAAAGAATGAGAACTTATCCCGACACGGAAAAATATCTATTTTGTAATTAGAAAATATGTAAGAGAATAATCTAAATAAGATTTCTCTATATAAGATTATTATGGAATAAAAGACTGTTTGTATAATCTTTTCTACTTCAAGAGTACGTTTAAGTGAAGGCTGCATATCTTCAATCCACAGAGAGGAACAGTGCGAAGTAGCCATAGATAGGAGAAAAGCGCGAAATACTATTCATAGCTCAAGGGAGAACAGTTGCGGTGTTGATAGGACCACTCAAAAAGAAGAAAAAAGAGGTTCATACAAAACTTCTATTCCGTAGTATTATTAACATAGGCTAAAATCTCTATTCATATTATTAATTTGCATATACTCATAGTTACGGTAGATACTAAGTACCTATAGGGAAACAAAAAAATAATGTTGCATATGTTTAGACATAATTATGAAAAACTTTCCGCACTTATTTACCCTGTTAATTTATAATTAACAGTACAACCCCCCTTATTAGTTGCCTATAAATTCATATCCTATGAATTGTAGAAGACTGCTTATTCCTTCTTTGAATGAACTTTTAAAGCTATCTATAACTTTATGCTTAAGAATTCCTTGTGCTTCATCGGATAATCCTCTATACCAATTATTTAACTTTCCAAAAAAGGTATTAGTGGAAATTAGGAATATTTGTTCCTCATTATAAGCAGTTCCTTTACTTAATAGAAAGAATAATCCCAAATTTTGTGCCTAAATATGCAAGACTATTCCTGGATCCATTTTGCAATCCAAGTCGAGAATCTGGGTAGATCCCAATCTTCTAATGGAAGTCTATTAGGCATAAATTTTGCCTTATTGTCATTGAAGTAATTTTTCATAAAATTCTTTTTCTTATTGGATCTTGGTAGCAAGTTTTCTCTAAGGTGTTTTTCTAAAGAGTTTGGAAATCATTGGCATCTTTCTTTTCATTTTAAGTAGAGGTTTCAGGAATTTCTATCTTGAATTCTCCCTGAGGTCCTCCTGTTTCTCCCTTATTAGTAAGGATGCTAAAATTTTGGTCTGAAAGATTTAAATCTTCTAATGCATAGACTAGTTCATCTAGATCATTCATTCTTCTTCTGAAGATTCTTTGATAACTAGGTTAGGAGCTTCTATTCCCTTTGCCTTTCTCTATTTTTCCAGTTCTTTAATTTTCATTGTTTTCTTAGAAACTCGAAAATAATTTTTTCATCAACGCTTTCTTTTTGGTAGGAACTACTGTCTGAGAGTCTCTCAAGAAAAATCTCATCTTTCATTCTTCGTCCTATACCTTTATCAAGCTTGTCAGCAGTAAAAATCACAGGTCTTATAGAGAAAAGTGACAAGTTTGTTAAAGGTATAGGATGAAGAATGAAAGATGAGATCTTTCTTGAGAGACTCTTAGACAGTAGTCCCTACCAAAAAGGAAGCCTTGATGAAAAAATTATTTCAGAGTTTCTAAGGAAACAACGAGATATTGAAAAACTGGAAAAATCGAGAAAACCAAAAGGAATAGAAGATCCTAACCTAGTCATCAAAGAATCTTTAGAAGAAAAATGAATGATCCAGATGAACTAGTTTATGTATTAGAACATTTGGATCTTTTAGACCAAAATTTTAGCATCCTTACTAATAAGAGAGAAACAGGAGGACCTCGGGGAGAATTCAAGACAGAAATTCCTGAAACCTCGACTTACAATGAAAAGAAAGATGCCAATGATTTCCCAAACTTTTTAGAAAAAGGCTTTAGAGCTACCAACATCCAATAAGAAAAAGGATTTTATGAAAAATTACTTCAATGACAATAAGGCAAAATTTATGCCTAATAGACTTCCATTAGAAGATTGGGATCTACCCAGATTCTCGACTTGGATTGCAAAATGGATCCAGGAATAGTCTTGCATATTTAGGCACAAAATTTGGGATTATTCTTTCTATTAAGTAAAGGAACTGCTTATAATGAGGAACAAATATTCCTAATTTCCACTAATACCTTTTTTGGAAAGTTAAATAATTGGTATAGAGGATTATCCGATGAAGCACAAGGAATTCTTAAGCATAAAGTTATAGATAGCTTTAAAAGTTCATTCAAAGAAGGAATAAGCAGTCTTCTACAATTCATAGGATATGAATTTATAGGCAACTAATAAGGGGGGTTGTACTGTTAATTATAAATTAACAGGGTAAAAAAATGCGGAAGGTTTTTCATGATTATGTCTAAACATATGCAACATTATTTTTTTGTTTCCCTATAGGTACTTAGTATCTACCGTAACTATGAGTATATGCAAATTAATAATATTAATAGAGATTATAGCCTATGTTAATAATTTTATGAAATAGAAGTTTTGCATGTACCTCCCTTTTCTTCTTTTTGAGTGGTCCTATCACCACCACAACGGTTCTCCCTTTAGCTATGAATAGTATTTTGCCCTTTTCTCCTAGCTATGGCTACTTCGTACTGTTCCTCTCTGTGGGCTGAAGATACGCAACCTTCACTTAAACACACTCTTGAAATAGAAAAGATTATACAAATAGTCTTTTATTCCATAATAATCTTACATAGAGAAATCTTATTCAGATTATTCTCTTACATATTTTCTAATTACAGAATAGATACTTTTCCCTGTTGGGATAAGTTTCCACTCTTTCTGGGTACCTATCTTTCTTACAAATTTATATCTATGTTTTATGTAGTCTGCCCTGCTAAGTGTTTTTACTCCTCTTTTTATAAATGTAAGGATGGGTGTTTTACATAGAAACCACACGAAAGGATAAGATTCTCTTTCTGTCGCTCTCTTCTTTTTATCTTGTCTCTTGATGACGTAAGTGCTTACGCCTTTCTGTATTATTGACTATCTATATTTTTGCAGGTGGCGTTTGAGCGGTCGTCGTTGTCCGACATATTGTCAGACCTTTCTTTATTGCTTGATTCTTCATTTGGAGATTGATGTTTATGGCCTAAAAATTTGCAAGTCATTTTCCAAATTTCTTCTGAAGCTGCGTACCTATGAAGGTCGTAGTCCAGTATCTTCTCCATGAGGAGTCTTGGTCCTTCCTTTTGTAATAAGGATCCAATCGCAACTATTATCAAGAAATTTGTAATTTTCATCTACAAAACTCTTAATAATCTATTTCTGATTTAGATATGGAAGCTTTTTATCAATTTCAGTTGCACTGATGTTAAATTTCTTTAATTTTTCTACCGAAATGTAACTTACAGTAGGGAAGTAAAGTTGTTCATCCTGAAATTCGTGGACAATACAAAAAAATCTGCAGTAGACCCCTTCTCCCTAGCATAGGTTTTTATTGAAGAGACCAGCTGTGACAGTAATTTCATGCGTTCGAACAAATTTGGACTGCTGTAAATTCTGTCTAGATAACAAAATTCATATAATATAGAGGCGAACTTTGCTGATCCTCCAGGAAATATGGAAATTCTTAGGTACAAGCTAGTTCCCAAAACTCCTAATATTTCTCCGCTTTCGGCTGGGAGATTATATATTTTTTTGGTAAAAGAAAGATATTCTTTTTCTTTTGGATGGCATGCTCCAACCTGAAAAGAGGCAAATTTTTTTTGACCAATTTTGTTAGTTTTATTTTCTGGTTTTCCAGACATAATTTTTTCAGCCCTGGCTGATTCTTTATCAATAAGGTGTTTTCCCTCTGCTCGGCTTTTACTTTGGTCCGAAGACTCAAGTTTTGGCATATCCAAGCTTACCGATGATATGTTTTTGGCACTAGGTGCTTGTGGGACATCTCCTGTCACTTTGTTGGAATTAATATTCTCTTTTGGACAAGTGTCCAAGTGCTCACGGAGGTTCTGGAATTCCTCCATCAGCTCTAATTGATTAGTGTCGAGTTGATTTAACTCGTACTGTAATTTTCTTGCCCTTTTGAAAAATTCATGAATATCATTCCGGATGTTGAATAGCTGATGACTTTTATAAGAAATTGCCTCTTCAATTTTCATAATTTTTTGATAAATTATGTTTACCAGAGTTTGACATCTATTGTCCATACTCATTATTTCTGGAGATGAAATCTGCAAAAGTGTTGTCAGATCTTTTAATATTTTCATTTTTAAAAAGATAAAATGAAAATAAAACCTGCCATCGATGTAACCTCCTGTATTGTGGTACTGAAGCAAGTTTGTTAGATATCAAACCTGATACCTGCGTATTATCAGTTCTAAAAACAAATTGTTTATGTGATAGAAGGGCTGAAAACTTTCGAATTCCTCTAACAATTGCTAAAAGTTCTTTTTCGTTAGTAGAATAATTATCTTCTGCCTCTTTAAATGTTCCACTAGTATATTTATAGATTTCATTTAAATTTTTTTGTAATAAGGCTCCCCAATGATAGTCTAAGGCGTCTGTTTGTAGAACTAGGTTATCTTTAGGTTCTAGTAGTCTAAGCTTTGGTAATTTAGAACACTCTTCCTTGAGGTTTTTTATACACTGGGTGTGTTCTTCAGTCCATACGAGTATGTTGGATTTCCTTATAAGTTTCTGAAGAAGATTTCTCTTCGTTGCCAGATCTTGAATGAAATCCCCTGCATAATTTAAACATCCAAGAAATTTTTGTATTTCTTGTTTAGTTGTTAATTTGTCAGGAAACTCAGCAATTTGTTTTTGGAAATATGAGCTTGTAACTCAATTTCATTTTTTGAAATAATCATTCCAAAGAATTCTATTTCATTTTTATTTATTTCAGCCTTTTTTTGACTTAAAATAATACTATTTTCAATACATATTTTAGAAAATATTTTTAAATGTGTTAAATGCTCATGATATGATTTTGAGCATACTAGAATATCATTTATGTATACAACTAGAAAATTTTTTATCCATTTTTCTTTGAAAAATTTGTGGGGAATTTTTTAATCCAAACAGCATTACTATCCATTCGTAATGTCATTAGGAGTACTAAACGCTATTAAAGCAATAGAATCCTTTGTTAACTTTCTTTGTCAAAACCCACTTTTACAATCAAATTTTAAAAATTAAGTTTTTCCTTTTGTAAATTTTATTAAATTGTTTTTATTAAGAATAAAATATCCATCAAAAATACAATTTTCGTTAAACTCTTTGTAATTTATAACCATTCGAGCTTTACCTCTGCATATTTTATTACCATAAAGGTTGGACTATTGTGAGGACTTTTGCTTGGTCTGATTAACCCTAGATTAATCAATTCTTGGATCTGAACTCTGAATTTAGTTTTGTCTTCTTCATTATAAAGCATAGGTCTAACTCAAATGATAATACTCGGGTCTTTAAGGATGGGAGCAGCTTCTTCATGATTCTTTTCCCATTTTTCTAAGGAATTTTCTCCGTAGAATTTGTATAAATTCTCTTTGATCCATTCTAGGTTAACACATTTACAAGAATAATTTTTGAATTTTCCAAAAATTTTCTTTTAAAATATCCATTTTCTTTTATTAAAACTTAAGGGTTGTGTTTCCTTGGGATTTTGATAAAATAATTACACAGGGTTTTAAAACTTACCATGTAAATTATTTGATGATAGTCTTGAAACTGTTGGATAAAATCATTTTCAATCAACAAATTAGTTTCGAGTTTATCATAAGCGTAAACATTTTTTATAGAAACAATTTTTTAACCCAAAATTATTTCTTCACCTGTTATACCAACAACTGAAGCGTTAGTAGCATTAATTTTCTAATCTTTGAAAAGAAAAGATTTTGCTAAACTGGCTTCAGAATCGTTATCAATTTGACAACAAGTTGCCAATTTTATATCGTAGGTGGTAAATTCGATGAACACCAATACTCTAAAAGAAGTTCCTTAGGCATTAACTTTGGGAATAAAAAAAGTTTTGTCTTCCCAAGTGATATTTATGCCTTCTTTTCCTACATTATAGTCATAAAGACTATTTAGGAATAAATCTCCTAAGAATACGTTGTAATCATTTTCATAATCAGTTACATAACATGGGATAATAATTCTGACTTTGTCAAGCTGTATTGGTAAATTTATCATTCTTTTACAGCTGTAATTATTTCCTTCAAAGGTTTTATAGGTATATGAATTACCTTCGTATATTGTTAATCCGTCTAAGATGCCTTCTTTGACGTGATTTGTTGTTGCTCCTATTTGAATCTGGATGTTTTGTTTGGTTCAACCACTTTCGTTGTAGAACCTTCCTTCAACTTGGATGAGTTCTCTTATTTTCTGAGAGTATTTCAAAGATGTGCTTTTTCTTATGTAATTTCTTCCATACTCCAAAGTTTGTCTAAAATTTACACTTGTGCTTCCTATATTCTGTCTTTTTTCGAAATGAATCTCATATTTATCCGGAATGTTTGTTTATTGAATTTCAGATTCAATAATTCTTGCAATTTCTGCACATTCTTGATCTATTTCGATCAAACTTTTATTTTTGAAGACATTGCCATAATTTGAATTAGTAATTGTATAAAGGGCTTGATAATAAATGCTTGTTATATGGTTACCTGGTTTGAAAAGATCTTTTCTTTTCACCTAAAAATGCAGACGACATCATTAAAATTAGCATCTTTAAGTGAAATACAATACTTGGGATAATAGGTAAATAGAACCTTAGTGTATGCCAAATATCCTTCAACTATACCTAGATCACCTTCTTTGACATTTATGAATCTTTCATCTGAAAGGTTGATGACGATTGGGTAATTTATCCCCTCTTTGAATGTTGATTTGACTAAGATTAGAATTCCTCCAAGGTGAACGTAGTTCATCTTTTTTATTTTTCTTTCAGGAATCATTCTTAGAATTTGATCAACCATAGGTTTCGTCAATAGATTCAATTTATGTCTACCGTTGGTTTGGGTGATTTCTATTATTTTCTCAATTTCTTGGTACTCGTGATAAGAAATCTTATTTCTTGCAAACATTCTTTGCATTTTGGTGAAGATATTATCCTTCGTTCTTAGATTATGCCTTAAACCTTGGATCCTTTTTAACAATTCTCCATCGAATGTTGCTTTTACGGTGTATCCTCTTTGATCTTCTTCAGATTCATTAATCTTAATAGCTACCTCTTCTCTTTCCTCAATTTCTTGATTCATTCTTCTGAATCATAGCTTGAGTTTGAAATTTCTTCATAGAAGTCTTCGCTTTCTATGGTTGTTATTGATTCCAAGTCTGAATCAATTTCTTTTCTGTCATTTTTTGAGATATTGACTTTTTTTGTTACATTCGTAAATTTATGACCTTCTCCACAGTTGTAGCATTTGCATTTCTCTATGGTTTTTCTTTTGAAGCCATTTTTCTTGGAGATGTTTCTCTTTTTTATTAAACCCTTCTTTCCACTTTTTTTTGTAGGGTTTTCTCTCTTCATATCCTCACTGAGTTGCTGCATCAGTATCTTTACAGCAAATCTGGGTGTTGATTCTTTTGGCTTTTCTTTGTATGTTGTGAAGCATGCAGAGTTTGCTAAGCCTTTGATTTAGAAATGAGATTCTTTTTCCTAGAGAATCATTTTCCTGATCTTCTTTTGCATTTTCTTCCCAAAGATAACTAGCTCAAAAGCCTGATAATTTCTGAAAGTATTTATCCATGTATGGTCTCATATCTTTTTTGCTATTGAAGATATTATAATAGTATTCTTCGAATTCACAAGTGTATTCTCAGATGAAACTCATTTTACAAATTTGGAGCTTCTCTAATAACTAAGAAGCTTGTGCTCTTAAGTTCTCTTTTCCTAACACCAATTTCCTTGGTTTCCTATAAATTCACATCCTATGAATTATTTATATATATATATAGGTGGCAGACACAGAAAAAACAATTGAAGAGGAAATTCCATTGGTATATAAGAAGAAACACAGAACGCCTAAAAGAACTAAGAAAAACTTTTAAACTTAATAAAGGAAACAGAAGAAATATTACAACACGAAAACATTAGAGAAGGAATAAGAAATCTACTTATAGATAGAATATTAACAGTTATCGGTTGGGAATTACACGCAATAGGAGAAGACAAAAAGTGGTATAGAACAAGAATAGAAGAAGATAAAGTGTGCATACCTTTTTAACAATAGGTAATCTAAAGAACTTAGTATATTAAACTTAAAAATACAATCAGAAAAGAAATATACAAGACTAAAAGATAATTAGCTTATTAAGTGTAATTTTAATAACGGAGAACATACCTTACATAGTGACAGAAAAAACTCAACAAGAAACTAACAAAATACAAAAAAGCCTATTAAACCTTGAAAAATTATTAGAAAAACAAGAAAGGATAATAGAAAGGTTAGATAAAAATTTTGAATTTTTAAAAACGCAACAACTAGAAATAGAAAAGAAATTAGTAAGTTCAGAACATAATAAAGATTCATCCGTAAAAGACTACAAAGAATTTAAAGATTTAAAACAATCTATAGAACAACTTAAAGAAATCATACTTTCATGAAAGATTCATTTTATCTAGCAGCTATAAAAAGAGCAGAGAATATACAATCAAATTTAGAAAGACTATCCAGTCATCAAGCCCAAGCAAAATCAGAACAAATAATAATAAAATAGAATAACACAATTATATATCTATTAATTCAAATAAATAATAGAAAAAACTCAACAACCTGTACAAGAGCGGGATATAGACAATTTAATAGAACAGTTAAAAAGAATAGAAATAACTCCTCAACAAGAAAGAATATAGACCACCAGAACATCTAAACAATGGACCTTTTTCCAAGTCGCATAAGACAAAAACAAAGGGAAAGATACTCTCAAGACAACTTAGGAAATAATATGATAACTAGAATAATAAATAGATCAAGACCTAGTTCAAGCCAACAATTAGAAGAAATCATAGATTTATATAAAGACATATAAATTTTCCAACAGAACCAACTAAAGATGCTAAATCGAAGAATACTTTATAATACGGAAACTTTTGGTAGTAATGCTCAATTATATAGACACTATAGAGAAGATCAATTATGCGTCACAGGAAATAACAGTGAAAGGATAAGTTTAATATGTGAAGACTCACTTAGGAAAATCAGGAGATCTAATATGAATCTCATGCATATGGGACTAATAGTAATAGGACTAAAAGGATTAACTAGAAAAAGTTTAGGAGATAAAGTATTAATAACAATCTACGATGATAGATGGTTAGATTCAAATAAATCCATAATAGGATTAACAGAAGCAGACATGTCCAACAATGGAGAAATTTTTTATTGTAGTCCAGGCTACATGATAAATTCTTCAGAATTTGAAAAATATATTAAGATAGAAATACAGACTGAAGGATATGAAGAAATGACTAGTGAAAATAACTTACTAGGATGTATAGGATATATAGAAAAAATAGCAAATAATAGTAATACAAAATTCAAGAGAAAAGTAGAAGACGTTGTAGGATTAATGGAAAATAAAGGAATAAGACTAATGAAACCTTTAAAAGTAAGCCCAGAAAAATATACAGGATTAGAATAAAATTTAGAAAAATTTAATAAAAAAGAGATTTTAAAACCTAATGATCATTTAATGTATACAAAGAATAAAGGACAGACAACGGTACAATTCTCCGAATACAATTATGTAGATTAGAAAAAAGTAGACGAAGAATTAAAAGAAGAAATAGAGGAAAAAGAAGAAAAAATCAGTTGTATGAATATAGAAATCTTTCCAGAAGAAGACTTTACAGTAGACAAAGCAATACAAAAGGCCAAAGACATGTACGCAGAAAATAAAAACAAAATATTTAAATGCAAAGGATGTAAGAAAGGAGGATAAGTTATAACAGAAGTAGAAGAACACTTTAGAAATTGCAGGTTAAGAATAGAAAATTATGCTTATACACATAGTTTCATGTCAGAAATTAGTACAAGTGTAGGAGACGAAGAGACCAACAGGAGCATAAAAGAATTTATGAAAACAGCTTCGACAAGTTCAAGCCTTTTCCAAAGAACCACTCCAGTAAAAAAAATCTATTATAATACATGAAATGTACCAAGACGGAGAGTATGGAGAGAAACTCCAGAAACACAATCAAAACAAATAAGACCAATAGGGCCAAGAATGCCTATAGAAGAACCAATCAGACTCCAAGAGTGAGGAAACAAAGGAAAAATATTAAATATAGCAGCTCAAGACCCTCAAAGATGGAGTACACTTGTAGATCTATGGAAAGGAATAGTATTAGCAGATTTCCTTAAGCCATATAATGAAGTAGACGCGGAAACTATGTATAGATACTTAGAAACAATATTAGGAGAATCGGCCAAAGGGCTATGAGAATCATATAAAAAAGAATTCCCACAAGATTTTCAGGCACTTAGGAGCAAATCCTTACAATTTTACGAATAAAGTACATAGTTTAATAACAGGAGAAGACCCGAATAGCGGATTAGTTACCTAACAAAGAAATGTTTTAATAAAATTAGAGCAATTAATTATAAGTAATTGGATGCACATAAAGTCTTTCTTAAATGATTATTTCTAGTATTGCGCCATTAGTGAAAATGCTTTTGACCAAACTTTAGGAAGAATACTTTTCAATAAATTATCGGAAGCCTTAGGAAGAGAAATAGAAGAAAAGTGGAATAAAAGAGAAGGAGTAATACAAAATCCAGACACAGAGTGACCAATAGGTCATAGAATACAACATATAATAGAAATTTTATAAGAAAAATGTACAAATATATAAATACAAAAACAATTAAAGAATAATGAAACAAACTTATGTAAACGTATATACACAACCAAACATTACGACGAGAAATACCCAAATAAGAAAAAATATAAAAACTAAAAAAAAAATATTTAAACGAAAGTACTACCCCAAGAAAAAATACTACCTAAGAAAATCGACAGCAAAAAAATCATATCTAGAAAAAAATAAACACGTAAGAAAATATAGAAATAATAGAAACTATAGAAATACATTAGAATTTTTTACCTACGATAGCATAGAACACCTAGCAAATACGCACCCTAAACGAAATAATAGTAGAACTAGAAATGCGCAATTAATAAAAGAATTCCAAGAAACTTCAATAAATGTAGATGAACATATGTCAGACAATGAAAGTATTGTAATGACCTTCCCGGTTATCTCCCTCGTTTTCGTGTGTTATCAGCGTTTAGAGTTTTTCTATAACTGCCCCAAGTTATTTATGACTTGCTGGGACTGACAGTTCGGTTTTCGGGTAGTTCATTTGAGAATATTATTTAGACCGGGCATGTTGTAAAATATTTAATTAAATTGAATTTTGGTAAAGGGATATAGTTAATTACTTTTCAAAATTTTTTATAAAATTTATAAAATTCTTTAGTTATGATATATTTATATTACTTTATAATAGTTTTATAACCTATTAACTTTTAAGCGGAGATAGTGAATTTAAATACGTTAAAATAATATTTTTATTTTATAGAGGTTTCGTTAAAAATAATTTTCTATTAATTATGATATATTTAAAATGTTATATTTATTTTATCACGAGCCTATGCAATAGCCGAGTTCATACGTTACTTGGACCCTATTTAAATAAATGAGATATATGGTATGTGGTGTCGATACCACTAACCTCCACGTGGAAGTGGAAGGTTATCGCAGCAATGTAATTGAGTGAGTAACTCATTCCATGTCAGCTCATCAACTTAAGTTAGGATTATTTTTCTTCTCACGTTTTTAGGAGTAAAAAGTGACCCATTTGGAGGATATTCTTATTGTAAATTATTAAGATTCAGTAATTCATCTCTTTGCTTCCATTTTGTCAATCTTATTATTAATGGCTAGTAAGGAATGTTTCTCCACCCCGCTATACACATATGGTTATACGTTGAAGACAGTTTACTGAAAATAAAATATTTGACGATTGTTCGATTATCCAAAAGAAAATAGATTATCCATATCAAGTTATTTAAGCTCGGGTTCTAGTGAGGAAGTGTTTGTGGACGTGTAATCGTCGCTATTTTGGTAAGTTTTATTGTATTTATGGTAGTTTTCCTATACGTTGGTATTATTGTTGCTATTTTAGAAATATATTGAGCTCTAATGGTGCTAGTTGTGACTATTAGTCATTGAGTTATTTGGGACGCTGTGACGGTTTCAATTTTACGATACCGCAAGCGGGCCCCACGTGGACCGTTCAGGTATTTTTTGAACTAGTACAATATGGGTATCAATGGTCATGTTTTGATATGTAGTTTATTATTTTCGTAGCTTGGTAGCAGTCAGAAGCCTCTCGGAAGGGGAAAGCTCCTATATAGCTGGTTACTTTGGCAAGCTTGCAGTGGCGTCCAGGTAGGCTAGGTTTACCTTCCTTTACACTTAGATTGAGCTTATGTGTGATATATGTATGCTATTATGATGGTGTTATGGGCTGGTATTATAAACTTGGTGGTGGTGGTTTGCTGTGATTTAGGCCTTCTAGGCCGGATAGGGCTATTCGGATATATTCCAGGCTCGTTATCCTCGTGGTACACCATCGATGACCTATTTGGGGTCAGATACCATTGCTGTTGTTGTTGCCAGTTTGGGAGTGTTATTGTTGAGCCTTAGTCCAGGCTTAGATAGACTTAGCCCAGACTTAGACAAGTATAACCAGACCTAGTTTCGGGACCCGATAGCGGGCCCCGTTACCCTTTTTGTCGACTTGTCAGAACTTTGATATCTTTGGGCTTAGATAAGCCCTATATGACAGTTAGGGTTGTGATGGGGATTGAGTCACCCCGATTGTACTCGATTGGCCTGTTTAGCTTTGTTCGTCCCTGATAGTACCGTATTTGATCGGGGTCGGCTAATTTGACTTAGAACGCTGAACCGCCTTTCCATGAATTATAATGTATACCCAGACTACATATTGTTTAAAGTAGCTAGTTGACCTAGAAGTGCCCCGAGATTGACTTGTAGCATGTTGTGGGGTTAGCTTCCGTACTTATATACTAGTATTGACTTGGGACTAGGGCGTTCTTCATTTATCTGATATGATATGACATTTGATTCTGTTCTGATTACTGGATATGATGAGTTCCGGTTCGAGTCCGGCTACTAATTACGATATGATGATTTTGATTATTGACTATTGGGTGTTCCGGTTTGAGTTCGGCCCCGAATTGTGGTACACTATGAGTTCTGGTACTGGGTACTGTGGTTATGATACTGTTGTTCTTTGAGTTTCGGTTTGAGTCTGGCAGATATGATACATATGTGGCCTATTATTATTACCCACTGCGTCCGGTTCAATTCCGGCGTCTGGCCTCTTGTTATTACCCATTGGTGCCGGTTCAAGCCCGATGCACTCTTGTTGGTCATTATGGTTACTGGATACTGATACAACTTCTAGACACTGGTGACTATGCATTTACTATTCTTGTGTGTCCCGCTGGTTTATGGAGGCCAGGCTGGGTTATTATTTTTTTTTGTATGCCTATCGGGTTTATGGGGGCCCATATAGGTTATGTTTGACTTGTGTGTTTACTTACACATTTATTTGCTCAATTATTCTGTATCATATTTATTTCTTTCCTAAGCATATCTACACGCCCCGGCAGTTACTTATGTATTTATTACTTATACCCCGGACTTAGCATGCACCCTCGCATTTTAGCTTGCTTATATTACTTTGAGATTAGTCGGACGATGATGCCTACTGAGTACCCGTTGCCCCGGTACTCATACTGCACCTCTGCATATTTTTCCCCGATGCAGATCTGGGCACTAGCCGATGATTTTGACGTGACACTCTTCTCAGCACTGACTCCGTAGCAGGGTGAGCTTACTAACGTTCGAGGCAGATCGTAATACATCTCTACTGTATAGTCTTTTGCACTAAAGACTGTTGTACTTGTTATATATATTTGGTTTCTATTTTGTATTCTAGACACGTCTAGTAGTGGCTCTTGTACCGACCTCACCAGGTCTTGGGAGGGGTTCTTGACTATATATATATATTGTCCTCTTCATTCTCAGTCTTGGTATGGGTTTATTTTGGTTCTATTTGTCTTTATATTTCTAGTATGTTTATGAGTATGATTACTTCCACTTCATCTCTAGTTTTTGATATTCCGCCCGTTAGCCTGTTGCTTGTCGCTCCGGGCTAGAGTTTGGCTTACTTATTGGTGGGTTACGGTAGGCGCCATCATGACTCAAATATTGGGTCATGACATCTTGGTATCAGAGCCTAGGTTGTATGGGTAATGTTGGTACATGAGCCAATGTGTGGTAGAGTCCTGCGGATCGGTGCGGGGACGCCTGTATCCTATCTTCGGGAGGCTACGGAGCATTCTTAGGGAAGTCTCTTATTTTCTTGACTCATGTCCGTATGTCGATTCTATGTTGGTTTCTGATGGCAGATGGTTAGGACGCATGGTGCTAGAGCTGGGGGGTCGGGACCCCGAGCCTATAGCGAGGGCTCCTGTTAGGGGCCGAAGTAGACCCAGAGGTCGGGGCGAGGGTAGAGCAGCAGCCCCAGGCCGAGATCATGCTAGGGATCAGTCACCCGATCCCGTTATAGCTCCAGATGTTTTGCCACCACAGCAGCCGATGGACCAGGGAGCAGCCCAGGCTCCACCTGGATTTATTGATACTTCAGTACTCCGAGACACTTTGGTGCAGTTGCTAGGATTAGTTAGAGGTCCGTCAGCAGAGGGATCTCAACCAGAAGTACAGGAAGTTGGTGTTGGGGCGCAGCCTGCAGCTGCAGCACCCAGAGTAGAGGTTCTACCTGTACCGGTAATTCCACAACCGGTAGTAGCTCAGCCAGTTATGTCTGCCGAGGAGCAAAAAATGTTGAGTCATTTTTTGAGACTAGCTCCACCCAGGTTTGCGGGTACCCCAGGAGAAGATGCTTATGAGTTCTTATCCAGCTGCGAGGAGAAGTTGAGAAATTTGGGATTAGTGGAGTCTCGCGGGGTAGATTTTATTGCTTATCAATTTGATACAGTCGCGAGGAGATGGTCGAGAGGTTATCTTTATTTCAGGCTAGCTGGATCTCCACCCGTTACTTGGGCACAGTTCTCCAAGGTGTTCTTGAGGAAGTATATGCCCCGCAACATGCGTGAGCGTCTTCGATATGAGTTTTCCAGGTTGAGACAGGGGTCTATGACAGTAGTTGAGTATGAGGCGAGATTCCATGATTTGGCCAGCCATGATACTATGATCTTGCATGATGAGTACGAGAGGATTAGATGCTTTGTCAGAGGGTTGCGATTAACACTCCGCAGGGCCACATAGAGTTTAGTGACTTCAGGAAAATCATTTGCTGAGATAGCTGAGCATGTATATTCGATAGAGGAGATGGATCGCGAGGCCCAAGGGGGTAGCGATAAGAGACCTCGTGTCCAGGGTAGTTTCAGTGGGAGCCATAGTGGTTCGCAGTTCAGAGGTCGTGGTTTCCAGTTTCAGGGTAGGTACCCACAATAACAACATCAGTCCTTTCAGCGATTGGGTTAGCCTAGTAGGCCCGTACAGTAAGCCTTGCAGATTTTTGATCGAGGTCAGCCTGCTTATAGTGGTTCTAGTAGTCAGTCTCAAGGATGTGGTCAGTCCAGTTCATCGACTAGAGGTGGTCATATCGAATCAGTCGGATCTTCTAGGTCAAGTAGGGAGCCAGAAGCATGTTATACTTGTAGGTTTTCCAGTCATTTTGTGCCTGAGTGTCCTCAGCGCAGGGCGATTGAGCCTTTAGTGCAGACGGCACAACCCATCAGATCTATATCGCCAGCAGGTAGAGGTGGTGTATAGGGTCATCGGGGTAGTCACCAGGGTTCCCGAGGTGGGGCGCAGGGAGGTCGGACTGGTAGTTAGGTCGGTGCTCAGACTAGTGGTAGCTAGTATCAGTTGTATGCTGTGCTAGCTAGGACGGAGGCTGAGGCTTTGGATGCGGTGATTACAGGTACGATTTCTGTATGCCACCAGCCAGCTTCTGCATTATTTGATCCTGGATCCATATTTGCTTATGTATCTACTTATTGTGCACCATGGTTGGGTTTATGTTCTGAGTTATTATCTATACCATTACGTGTATCTACCCCCGTTGGTGATTCCTTAGTAGTGGATCGGGTATATAGATCTTGTCTGGTGACTGTTCGAGAGTTTGAGACTCGGGTTGATTTTATTGTATTGGCCATGGTAGACTTTGATGTGATTCTGGGCATGGACTGGTTGTCTTTCCATCATGCAGTCTTGGATTGCTTTGCCAAGATTGTGACCTTATCCATGCCTGGCATAGCCCCGGTGGTGTGGTGGGGTTCTATTAGCCGCACACCAATAGGGATTATTTCATATGTTCGGGCTCGTAGATTGATGTCGAGGGGATGTGATTCATTCCTGGCTTATGTTCGGGATGCTAGTATTGAGAGTCCATCGCTTGACTCCGTCCCTGTTGTTCGTGAGTTTTCTGATGTATTCCCGACTGACCTGCCTGGACTTCCTCCTGAGCATGATATAGAGTTCATTATTGACCTCGAGCCGGGAACCCGACCTATTTCTATGGCTCCATATCGTATGGATCCTGCTGAATTGAAGGAGTTGAGTAGTCAGCTCCAAGATCTTCTAGGGAAATTTTTTATCAGGCCGAGTGTATCACCATGGGGGTGCTCCAGTTCTGTTTGTAAAGAAGAAGGATGGCTCCATGCGTATGTGTATCGAATATAGACAGCTAAATAAGGTGACAGTAAAGAATAAGTATCCTATGCCTTGAATCGATGATTTATTTGATCAACTTTAGGGTGCAACAGTATTCTCGAAGATAGATTTGAGATCTGGATATCATCAGTTGAGAGTTAGGGCTGAGGACATCCCAAAGACAGCCTTTAGGACTCGGTACGGCCATTATGAGTTCCTGGTGATGTCCTTTTGGTTGACTAATGCCCCAGCAGCTTTCATGGATTTGATGAATCGTGTATTCAGGTCATACTTGGACTACTTTGTGATTGTGTTTATTGACGACATCTTGGTTTATTCAAAGAGAAACAAGGAGCATGAGCAGTATTTGAGGATTATGCTCCACACTTTGAGATCATCGGCTTTATGCCAAGTTCTCAAAGTGTGAGTTCTGGCTTGAGTCTGTAACTTTCTTAGGGCATGTTGTATCCAAAAATGGTATCATGGTAGACCCAGTGAAGATCAAGGCTATTCGAGGTTGGGCTAGGCCCACGTCGCCTACTGAAGTTCACAGTTTTGTTGGGTTGGCAGGGTACTACAGGCGGTTTGTTGAGGGCTTCTCGTCTATTGCATCTCCTATGACCAGACAACTAGGAAGGAGGTTTCGTTTCAGTGGTCTGAGGATTGTGAGGTAAGTTTTCTGAAGCTCAAGGATCAACTTACTTCTGCCTCTGTGTTTGCTCTTCCAGTTGAGGGCGAGGGTTTCACCGTGTATTGTGATGCATATGGTATTGGTTTGGGATGTTTTTTGATGCAGCAAGGTCGTGTCATTGCTTATGCATCGAGGCAGTTGAAAGTGCACGAGCGTAATTACCCCACTCATGACTTGAAGTTAGCAGTGGTAGTATTTGCACTGTGGATTTGGAGGCATTATCTCTACGGTGTTCATTGTGAGATCTTTACAGACCACCACAGTTTTAAGCATATTATGAATCAGATGGATCTTAATTCGCAGCAGCGCAGGTGGATTGAGTTGGTTAAGAACTATGATATCTCTATTCTCTATCATCCGGGCAAGGTGGACGCCTTGAGTCGGAAGGCAGTGAGTATGGGTAGCTTAGTCTTCATTCCAGTCTCTCAACGGCCTTTGGCTTTGGACATTCAGTCCTTAGCTAACTCGATGGTGCATTTGGATATTTCTGACCCCAGAAGGGTTATCGCTTGTGTTGGTGCAAGATCTACTTTGCTGGAGCATATTCAGAGTCATCAGTTTGAGGATAGCGGTCTCCGTAGTATTCGAGATCAGGTATTGAGGGGTGAGTCTGAGAGAGCTACCTTGGGTTCTGATGGTGTTCTGAGGTTTGACGGTCGTATTTGTGTTCCGAGGGTTGGGGATTTGATTCAGTTGATTCTGCACGAGGTACACAGTTCCAGATATTCTATTCAACCTGGGACAGCTAAGATGTATCGGGATCTGAGGTAGCACTATTGGTGGAGTGGTATGCTGAAAGATATAGCAGGGTTGGTAGCTCGATGCCTCTGTTTTCAGCAGGTAAAGCCGAGCACCAAAGACCTGGTGGATTGCTATAGCAGTTGCCCATTCCTGAGTGGAAATGGGAGAGGGTCACTATGGATTTCATTGTTGGATTGCCTCGCACCTCCCATGGTTTTGATAGTATTTGGGTTATTTTAGATCAGTTGACTAAGTCTGTACACTTTATCCCTGTTCGAGTTTCCTACAGTGCTGAGAGATTAGCTCGTGTATATATTCAGGAGGTAGTTCGCCTACGTGGAGTGCCAATAGCTATTATCTCAGACCGAGGGTCTCAGTTTACCTCCAGTTTATGGCAGACTTTCAAAGAAGAGTTGGGTACCCAGGTGGACCTCAGCACTGTATTTCATCCTCAAACCGACGGGTAGTCAGAGCGGACGATTCAGGTATTAGAGGATATGCTTCCGTGCTTGTGTGTTAGACTTTGGGGGTCAGTGGGATCAGTTTTTGCCTTTAGTAGATTTCGCGTATAATAATAGCTTTCATTCTAGCATTCAAATGGCTCCGTTTGAGACTTTATATGGCAGACAGTGTCGATCTCCAGTTGGCTAGTTCGAAACTTCAGAAGTCAGTCCTCGTGGCACAAATTTGCTCTGAGAATCTTTGGACCGAGTTCGAGTGATTCAAGATAGGTTGCGGACAGCTCAGCGTAGACAGAGGAGTTATGCTGAACGTAGACGTCGTCCATTGAAATTCAGGGTGGGTGATAGGGTCTTCTTACGAGTATCGCCCATGAAAGGCGTGATGCGGTTTGGTAGGAAGGGTAAGCTTAGCCCCAGATATATTGGACCCTTTGAGATTTTGCAGCAGTTGGAGAGGTGGCTTATGTGCTAGCTTTACCTCCGACATTTTCAGCTATCCACCCAGTGTTTCATATTTCTATGCTGCGACAATACATTTCAGATGAGTCGCATTTGCTTCGGTGGGACTCAGTTCAGTTAGACGATAAGTTAACATTTATGGAAGAGCCTGTGTCCATTTTAGCCAAAGATGTCAGACGGTTACGCTCCCGGGACATTCCAGTGGTTAAGATACAGTGGCGTCACCGTCCGGTTGAGGAGGCTACTTGTTCACGTGACATGCTAGCCCAGTATCCCTACTTGTTCACGTCTTCAGGTATGTGCTTATTCTTGACTTTTGCGGAAGAAAGTCCTTTTAGTAGTGGATATTATAATGACCTTCCCGGTTATGTCCCTCGTTTTCGTGTGTTCTCAGCGTTTAGAGCTTTTCTATAACTGCCCCAAGTTATTTATGACTTGCTGGGACTGACAGTTCGGTTTTCGGGTAGTTCATTTGAGAATATTATTTAGACCGAGCACGTTGTAAAATATTTAATTAAATTGAATTTTGGTAAAGGGATATAGTTAATTACTTTTTGAAAATGTTTTTAAAATTTATAAAATTCTTTAGTTATGATATATTTATACTACTTTATAATATTTTTATAACCTATTAACTTTTAAGCGGAGATAGTGAATTTAAATATGTTAAAATAATATTTTTATTTTATAGAGATTTTGTTAGAAATAATTTTCTATTAATTATGGTATATTTAAAATGTTATATTTATTTTATCACGAGCCTATGCAATAGCCGAGTTCATACGTTACTTGGACCCTATTTAAATAAATGGGATATATGGTATGTGGTGTTGATACCACTAACCTCCACGTGGAAGTGGAAGGTTATCGCAACAAATGTAATTGAGTGAGTAACTCATTCCATATCTGCTCATCAACTTAAGTTAGGATTATTTTGCTTCTCACGTTTTTAGGAGTAAAAAGTGACCCATTTGGAGGATATTCTTATTGTCAATCATTAAGATTCAGTAATTCATCTCTTTGTTTCCATTTTGTCAATCTTATTATTAATGGCTAGTAAGGAATGTTTCTCCACCCCGCTATACACATATGGTTATACGTTGAAGACAGTTTACTGAAAATAAAATCTTTGACGATTGTTTGATTATGCAAAAGAAAATAGATTATCCATATCAAGTTATTCAAGCTCGGGTTCTAGTGAGGAAGTGTTTGTGGACGTGTAATCGTCGTTATTTTGGTAAGTTTTATTGTATTTACGGTAGTTTTCCTATACGTTGGTATTGTTGTTGCTATTTTAGACATATATTGAGCTCAGATTTAATGGTGCTAGTTGTGACTATTAGTCATTGAGTTATTTGGGACGTTGTGACGGTTTCAATTTTACGATACCGCAAGCGGGCCCCACGTGTTCCGTTCGGGCATTTTTTGAACTAGTACAATATGGGTATCAATGGTCATGTTTTGATATGTAGTTTATTATTTTGGTAGCATGGCAGCAGTCAGAGGCCTCTCGGAAGGGGAAAGCTCCTATATAGTTGGTTACTTTGGCAGGCTTGCAGTGGCGTCCAGGTAGGCTAGGTTTACCTTCCTTTACACTTAGATTGAGCTTATGTGTGATATATGTATGTTATTGTGCTGGTGTTATGGGCTGGTATTATAAACTTGGTGGTGGTGGTTTGCTGTGATTTAGGCCTTCTAGGCCGGATAGGGCTATTTGGATATATTTCAGGCCCGTTATCCTCGTGGTACACCATCGATGACCTATTTTGGGTCAGATAGCATTGCTGTTGTTGTTGCCAGTTTGGGAGTGTTATTGTTGGACCTTAGTCCAGGCTTAGACAGACTTAGCCCGGACTTAGACAAGTATAACCAGACCTAGTTTCGGGACTCGATAACAGCCCCCATTACCCTTTTTGTCGACTTGTCAGAACTTTGACATCTTTGGGCTTAGATAAGCCCTATATGACAGTTAGGGTTGTGATGGGGATTGAGTCACACCGATTGTACTCGATTGGCCTGTTTAGCTTTGTTCGTCCCTGATAGTACCGTATTTGATTGGGGTCGGCTAGTTTGACTTAGAACGCTGAACCGCCTTTCCATGACTTATAATGTATACCCAGACTACATATTGTTTATAGTAGATAGTTGACCTAGAAGGACCCCGAGATTGACTTTTAGCATGTTGTGGGGTTAGCTTCTGTACTTATATACTAGTATTGACTTGGGACTAGGGTTTTCCCCATTTATCTGATATGATATGACATTTGATTCTGTTCTGGTTACTGGATATGATGTGTTTCGATTTAAGTCCGACTGTTGATTCCGATATGATGATTTTGATTATTGACTATTAGGTGTTCCGGTTAGAGTTCGGCCCCAGATTGTGGTACACTATGAGTTCTGGTACTGGGTACCGTGGTTATGATACTGTTGTTGTTTGAGTTTCGGTTCGAGTCTGGCAGATGTGATATATATGTGACCTATTGTTATTACCCTCTGCGTCCGGTTTGATTCCGGCGTTTGTCCTCTTGTTATTACCCATTGGTGCCGGTTCAAGCCCGGTGCACTCTTGTTGGTCATTATGGTTACTGGATACTGATACATCTTCTAGACACTGGTGACTATGCATTTACTATTCTTGTGTGTCCCGTTGATTTATGGGGGCCAGGCTAGGTTATTGTTTTCTTTCGTGTGCTTATCGGGTTTATGGGGGCCCAAATAGGTTATGTTTGACTTGTGTGTTTACTTACGCATTTATTTACTCAATTATTCAGTATCACATTTATTTATTTCCTAAGCATATCTATACGCCCCGGAAGTTACTTATGTATTTATTACTTATACCCCGAACTTAGCATGCACCCTCGCATTTTAGCTTGCTTATATTACTTTGAGCTCAGTAGGCCGATGATGCCTACTGAGTACCCGTTGACCCGGTACTCATACTGCACTTCTGCATCTTTTTCCTCGATGCAGATCCGGGCACTAGCCGACGGTTTTGACATGACACTCTTCTCAGCACTGACTCCGGAGTAGGGTGAGCTTACTGACTTTCGAGGCAGATCCTACTCCATCTCTACTGTATAGTCTTTTGCACTCAAAACTGTTGTACTTGTTATATATATTTGGTTTTTGTTTTGTATTCTGGACACGTATAGTAGTGGCTCTTGTACCGACCTCACCAGGTCTTGGGAGGGGTTCTTGACTATATATATATTGTCCTTTTCCTTCTCAGTCTCGGTATGGGTTTATTTTGGTTCTATTTGTCTTTATATTTCTTGTATGTTTATGAGTAAGATTACTTCCACTTCATCTCTAGTTTTTGAGATTCCTCCCGTTAGCCTATTGCTTGTCCCTCCGGGTTAGGGTTTGGCTTGCCTATTGGTGGGTTACGGTAGGCGCCATCATGACTCAAATATTGGATCGTGACAAGTATATACTCCATAATAAGTATAGATATAACTGATCAACCATACAAAAATTCTTCAGAATCAGACAAAGAAAACTTAGTAAATGAACTAGGACTAAAAGATCTAAGTTTAAGTGACATAGACATTTATAATTTAGTAAACTTTACAGAAACAGACGACAAATGTAAACACATTTTTGAAAAGAACAAAGGAATGGACAGTAATCAATGTTTCTTATGTAAATGGTACCCTTGCAAAAATAAAAGAGCAAAATGTACAAAATGTTATATAGAAGCATGTATTACTTGCATAGAAAAGAAGCTAGCTATAGAAATTTCAGAAATATCAGAAATTGAAAAACCTAATAGTTATGTAAATCAATCCATAATAGAAATCAAAAGAATAGAAACATTAGAAGATAAGATAGACCAAATAGAAGAAAGACTTTAAAAAATAGAAAAAACACAAGGAAAAATTTCTATTAAAGAAGATGAATTCATAAGAGAAGAAGAAGAACTAATAAATGTTTCATACGAAGCACTAATTTGTAATGAAGATAAGAAATTAACTACTATAAAATTACTAACAAAAGTAGAAATAGAAGACTATGAAATAACAACTTTAGCATTATTAGACTTAGGATGTACCCACAACATATTAAACAAAAAGGTATTGTCGTCATACATAATAAAAGAACTACCTAAAGAAAAGATTGCCATGTAAATGGACGAAAAATTTAACACATACAAATATTATGTTAAAAAGGCATCTGTAAGTTTCATTAATAGTTGTAATAAGTTTTACAACCCTACTTATACACTAAACAAAATCTGGGTAAGAGAGCTAAACATTAAAGTAGACTTTATATTAGGATTAGATTTTATGTTATACAATAATGGATGTTATCTAATCTCCAGAGATGGGACAATATTTTCAAAATATATTACAATAACTTCAGTACAAAAAATAAAAATACCAACAGTAGCTAAACCCATTAAAAAAAAGAACAAAATAAACGGAAAACCTGTAACAAAGGAGATATATGTACGTGTAAGCCTCCAGATCAGTATAAAAATCTAATAGAAGAAGCAGAAACTGATGAAGAAATAACTGAAGATTTAACAGAAATACTAGATACAGATGAAATAGGAATAAATTATAATTTAATAGAAATACTACAGAATTCTACAATCTTAAAAAAAGGGTACAACAAATAGGAATCATAAAAGACCAAAAACATTTAGATAAAATAATACAGATTCTAGATGAACTAGAAATAATAGGAGAAAAGCCTTTCGAACATTGAAAGTCCAATCCGATCTTTTGCAAATTAGACATTATTTATCCAGATTACACCATTAAGACTGCATCAATAGAAGCCACAAATCAAGACCTACAAGATTTTGAAACACAAATAAAAGAACTATTAAATTTAGAAGTAATCAGAAGATCAAAATCAAGACATAGGTCGGCAGCTTTCATGGTGAGGAATCACAGTGAAATAGTTAGAGGGAAAGCTTGAATGATAATTAATTATAAAAGACTCAATGATAATACGATAATGGATGCATACAAATTACCAGATAAAACAGAGTTAATAAATAGAATCTAAGGTAGAAGAAATTTTAACAAGTTTGACTGCAAATCAGGATATTGGCAAGTCAAAATGCACGAAGACAACATTGAATGGAAAACCTTTACATGTCCAGAAGGACATTTCCAATGGTTAGTTATGCCATTTGGATTAAAGACTGCACTACTCATTTGATAAATGGATAATATATTTGGTAAATACAAGAACTTTGTTTTCGTGTATGTAGACGACATTCTAAGTTTTAGTAACAATATAAATGAACATTTAGGACATTTATAGACAGTTTTGAGATTATTTTTATACCATGGGATAATAATTAGTAAAAAAAATGAAATTATGTAAAAATTACATTAATATTTTAGGAGTAACTATAGGAGAATGCAATATAAAATTACAACTGGACATAGCTAAAAAGGTTTTAGAAATGCCAGATAAATTAGAGAAAACTAAAGATCTACAAAATTTTTTAGGAATTTTAAACTATGCTAGACAATTCATTAAAAACCTAGGGAAAGTGGCAGGACCATCTTATGCTAAAATAGGATCTAAAGGACAAAAAATCTTTAATACAGAAGACATAAAACTAGTACAAAAACTTAAGGAAACGATAAAAAATATTCCAGACTTAGCAACGCCCCTAAAAACAGAATATTTAATTATAGAAATAGATGAGATTTTTGAAGGATGGGGAGCTATCCTTAAAGCCAGAAGTAGTAAATACAGTGATAAAAAGCAAGAAAGAATATGCGCATACCAAAGCGAAGGATACAAAGAAAACGAAAACATGAGCAGTATAGACGCAAAGATACGAGCTGTAATATACGGTCTTAATAGTTTTAAAATATATATATTTTAAATAATCCACAAATATTAGCAAGAACATATTGTGAAGCTATAGTTAAATTTCATGAAAAAATAAATGAAAAGAATAGCAGTAAGAGATGATGGTTAAATTTTATTGATGCAACCTCAATATATAATATTAAACTAGAACACATAAAAGGAAAGGATAACAATCTTGCTAATAAACTTAGTAGACTCATTAAAAAACACAGCTAACAAAATTTCTTTGCAGAATGAGTACAGGAATGGGAAAGATAAAGTTTCCTCTACAACAGACATAAATACAAACATGCATTTGCAGACTCTACTGGGAACAACTCAGTTCAGACCACAGATAATACCAGAAAACAGCAAAAAGATTGAAAGAATATGATTCGAAAAACAGAATTTGATAAGCTACCCTAAATCAAACCTAAGCTTCAAAGTTAAGCCTAAAGCAAGGATAGACAAACACCAAGGGGGTATTTTAGATAATTTATGGATCGTGTACAACAAAACTCCCAAGGACGTCAGCTATTACTTAGTTGTTCTAAATGTCCTGAGTCAATATTTCACAGACAAAAATTTAAACAACAAATTCAAATTTTATGTTGTAGTGCAGGGAAAGACCCAAGGAGTATTCCATACATGGTTACAAGTGATAGATTCTATCAAAGACTATCGAGGTCCATTGTTTAAAGGATTCAACGACTTCACAGAAGCATTAGACTATGCTAGGGGAAATCTAGGATCAAATGTCTACCTAACTCCAGAATTAAGAAATTCAATAAATACTCCCTAGTACAATATCCAAAAAGACACAAACAAGATCATATTTTGCGATCATTGCTCTACCACAACCGAAACTTTTAAAACACTAAACCAGAAAAATGAACTGCTTGAAAAATAGAAAGAACAGTTGATAGAACAAAATAAGATTCTCCAGGACAGGATAAAAATTCTTCATTTTGAATTAACCCAGACCTATGCTTTCCAAAATACTCAGAAATCAAATATACCAATAACCTAGCAAATGCAAAACCCTCAGACTCTGGAAAAGAGTTCTCTATCTCTAAAATAAATAAATAAGATGGTGTGCATTCCCCAACGAATGCAGAAAGACCTACTACATCAGGTAATGATGTAGTTAGTCCGGTTCAAACTGTGGCCGATAATGACAAATTAAATCTGTTAATGGCTAACACTTTGCGAAAAAGTGGAAGAAGATTTTCGACAAATTTCAACTTAGAAGGAATTTCCAAATCTGCACAAAAAGTTATAAAAATCAAAAAATTCTCAGGGAAAAAGAAAGTAGAAGATAAGAAAAAATAGTGAAAGAAACTATAAAGAAACTTCTGACAGAAACCAAGGCACCTGCAAAAGAAGAAACTAAAGGAGTTATTATTCAAAATCCACAACCTGAGTATGAACCGGAGGTGACAAATACAGACTCAAAACAATCAGGATGAGACTATTATCCTGCCTTAGACCCATTTTCGCGAGATCCTAATGAAGACGATGATTCTGATATGAGATTTGACTCCGAAGCTCTGCAAAATTTAGACACTGTGTGTTAGCACAAGAAGTTGATCGTAAGCAATGACAACATCAAAAAGAAGATGATTGTAACCAATGACGACATCAGGTAAAGACAAAAGCAAGATCGCAAGCAGTAACAATAGAAGAGAAAGGGACAAAAAGTAGGTGCAGACACAGAAAAACAATTGAAGAGACAATTTCACGAGGCCATGTGATGATGGGGCCCACAAGTATACCCTACTAACACAGGAAGATTCTTTTTTCAATTGAAAATTCATATTTCACGTCCGCGTATGTCTATAAATATTTTCATTTGAAAACAAAAGAGATCATCGAGAAAATCAGAGAGAAAAAGATTGAGAAAATACTACTACTAGAAAGAAAATCTTGAGTGATATAAAGTTGGTTTTAAAAAAAAAAAAAAAAAAAGTGTGAGTTAGTTTGAGTTTGTAAAAAGTGTATTAGTTTCTAAGGTTTATTTCAAAGCACTTGGGGAATTCTCGAAAGGAAAAACTCCATCCGATCTACAATATGTAAGTAATTCTATATTGTTACTAGACCTTTGTATTTCTCTCCCATGTTTGTACATGAATATTAATATGTTTTGTGTCCATATCTGTTGATCCATGTTTAATATCCATATTTGACAACCTATGTCTACCTTTAGTATATGGTTAGTCTCTTAATTTCCTAAAGAACTACGATGGATTAACCTGTAAATTTCTAGGATCTAAAGTCTGTCATGACCAGAGAGCTGAAGGATGTAAGGTTTTTTGGGTGGGGTTAAAGAAGCAGTTCGTAGGAACAATAAGATTAAGAGAAAGAGATGAACAGGGTAGAACCTAGGATGAGCTAAATAGGATTTTAAAAAAAACTTTAAATTTAAAGGAGAATGATACATAGGATCCTGGTAATAATTAGGTCTACAATACATAAGTAGAAGCAGAGGAGGAAGTACCAAGTAACATATTACAACTCTTGGCGCACACTCATCCCTTTATACCAAGCCACTAAATCAAAGTGTATATCAATCTGGCATCAGAGAGAGAAGATTTCTAGGAGATAAATTAGATATATGAGGCAACACAAGTTAGCTAAAAGTTATGAACAAGCCGATAAAATTATTAGGTTAAGACAAAAAATAGTTAAAGAAAGTATAATCTTGAGAAAGTCACTTAACATAAAATTAGAAAACTTAGAAAAAGATATAAGTTAGAACTAGAACTTGTTTTATCTCCACAAATATTCGAAATAAGAGAATATATAATTATAGAATTACATAGATGTGAGAACAAAATAAATCTACAAAGATATTTTATAAATAAATTATTCGAAAAACTCAATAATATTCCTTTAGATAAGAATAAGTACATGAGACAACATAGACTAGCTAAGCACATAGGATATTTAATCTCACTAGTATCCCTTAGAATTTTTTTTTAGATAGACTAAAAAGGAAAAGAGACAAATTAATAACTAGACTAAAGTTTTATGAAGAATTCTTTAAGGAAGAGTTAGAGTCAAACCAACCGGAAGCTACCCAACTACGAAATTTTGTACGTCAAAAAAATATTATATATCTTAGGTGTAATGACCTTCCCGGTCATTTCCCTCGTTTTCGTGTGTTCTCAGCGTTTAGAGCTTTTCTATAACTGCCCCAAGTCATTTTTGACTTGCTGGGACTGACATTTCGGTTTCCGGGCAGTTCGTTTGAGAATATTATTTAGACCGAGCACGTTGTAACATATTAAATTAAATTTTAAATTTGGTAAAATTACATAGTTAATTACCTTTTGAAAATATTTTTGAAATTTATAAAAAACTTCTTTAGTTATGATATATCTATACTATTTTATAATAGTTTTATAACCTATTAATAATTAAAACGAAGATAGTGAATTTAAATATGTTAAAATAATATTTTTTATTTTATAGAGGTTTTGTTAGAAATAATTTTCTATTAATTATGATATATTTAAAATATTATATTTATTTTACCACGAGCCTATGCAATACCCGAATACATATATAACGGGATGAAATTTATATTAGTGTGCCACCTCCACTCCACGTGGAGATTTAGAAGGTGGACAACACATTGCTTAATAATGGGGAGGCTGCCACTTGGCCATTAATATGGCACTTAGTCAATGTAATAGGCAAACTTAATTCTGCCTAAATAACCTTGTCCTAGTTCCATTCGTGAATATCAAAAAGAGAAGCAAGGGCCGAATGTTTTCTCTCCCAAATGTATTATATACATTTTTCAAATTCACATTGATAGGACGTTTTACGAATTTGATATTATAGAAAGGAAGTTTATAATTTGATTCCGAAAAGGTAAAGTAATCATCTACATCCAGTTATTCAAACTCGGGGATCGCGTGATTGATAGTATAACGTCTTTATATAGTAAGTTTTCAGTCAGTCTTAGCTTAAAGTTGTGTATTTAAATTGTTATATTTTGGGATTGATATTGATGTTTGAGCTATATTTTGAGCTCAAATTTAATGGTGTTAGTTGTGACTATTGATCACGGGGTGATTTGGGACGCTGTGACGGTTTCGGTTTTGCGATTCCGCAAGTGGGCCCCACGGGGACGGTTCAGACATTTTTCCAAACTAATGCAATATAGGTGTCAATAGTCATGTTTTGACATGTAGTTTATTATTTTGGTAGCTTGGCAGCAGTCGGAGGCCTCTCGAAAGGTAAAGGCTCCTATTTAGCTGGTTTTCTTGGCAGGCTTGCGGCAGGCATCCAGGTAGGCTAGGTTTACCTTCCTTTACACTTAGATTGAGCTTATGTGTGATATATGTATGCTATTGTGCTGGTATTGTGGGCTGGAATTATAGACTTGGAGGTGGTGGTTTACTGTGATTTAGGCCTTTTTAGGCCGGATAGGACTGTTCGGACACATTCCAGGCCCGTTATCCTTACGGTACACCACTTATGACCTATTTGGGGTCGGATAGTATTGTTGTTATGGAATACTGATTGGGAAATATTATTGTTGGACCTTAGTCCAGGCTTAGACAGACTTAGCCCAGACTTAGACAGGTATAACCAGACTTGGTATCCGGGACCCGGTAGTGGATCCCGTTACCCTTTTTGCCGACTTGTCAGAACGTTGACATTTTTGGGCTTGGTTAAGCCCTCTGTGACCTGTTAGACTTGTGACGGCATTTAGTCACCCCGAATATACCCAAATTGACCTATTTAGCATTTTAGTCCCTAACAGCACCGCACTTGATCGGGATTGCTGGTCTTAGCTTAGAATTAGGACCCACCTTGTCATGAGCTACTCTAGATACCCGGACTGACTTAGATATTGTATGATAGTAGACTATGGACCTAGGAGGACCCGGGGACTTACCTTGTAGCAGGTAATGGGTTAGCTCCTTTATCTATACTTCAGTTTCGGCCTGGGACTAGCATGTTTTCCGTTTATCTGATATGATATGATATTTGGTTCTGTTCTGGTTACTGGCTATTGTGAGTTCCGGTTCGAGTCCGGCTACTGATTCTGGTATGATGATTTTGGTTATTGACTATTGGGTGTTCCGGTTCGAGTCCGGCCCCGGATTGTGATACACTATGAGTTCCGGTTCGAGTCCGGCCACTGATTATTATGAGTCCCGGTTCGAGTCCGGCATCTGGTTATTATATGATTGGAGAATTTTGGTACTGGGTACCGTGATCATGATACTGTTGTTATATGAGTTTCGGTTCGAGTCTGGCAGATATGATATATATGTGGCCTCTTGTTATTACCCACTGCTTCCGGTTCGACTCCGGCGTCTGGCCTCTTGTTATTACCCATTGGTGCCGGTTCAAGCCCGGTGCACCCTTGTTGGTTATTGTGGTTACTGGATACTGACACAGCTTCGAGACACTGGTGACTATGCATTTATTATTCTTGTGTGTCCCACCGGTTTATGGGGGCCAGGTTGGGTTATTGTTTTCTTTCGTGTGCCTATCGGGTTTATGGGGACCCAGATAGGTTATGGTTGACTTGTGTGTTTACGTATGCATTTATTTACTCGTTATTCAGTATCGCATTTATTTTTCTCTGTGTGTTTACGTATGCATTTATTTACTCGTTATTCAGTATCGCATTTATTTTTCTCCTGAGCATGTCTATACGCCTCAACCGCTACTTATGTACTTATTATTTATAGTTATACCAGACTTAGCATGCACCCCCGTACTTTAGCCTGTTTATATTATCTTTAGCTCAGTCGGCCGATGATGCCTACTGAGTACCCGTTGCCCGGTACTCATACTGCACTTCTGCATCTTTTTCCCCGATGCAGATCCAGGCACTAGTCGACGGTGGTGACGTGACTCTTTTCTTAGCACTGACTCCGGAGCAGGGTGAGCTTACTGACGTCTGAGGCAGATCCTACTCCATCTTCTACTGTATAGTCTTTTGCTCTCAAGACTGTTGTACTTGTTATACATATTTGGTTTCTGTCTTGTATTTTGGGTATGTTTAGTAGTGGCTCCTGTACTGACCTCACCAGGTCTTGGGAAGGGTTCTTGACTTTATATACTGTCCTCTTCCTTCTCAGTCTTGGTACATATACATATTCTGATTCTGTCTTTAGCATTATAGCATGTTTATAAATACGGTTACTTCTACTTCTCTATTTTATGAGATTCCGCCCGTCGCTTGTCGCTCCGGGCTAGGGTTTGGCTTGCCTATTGGTGGGTTACGATAGGCGCCATCATGACTCAGAATTGGGTCGTGACATTAGGTCAAATAGATCTTCAATTATTTAGAATAAGGAGGAAGTACCGAGTAGGATTTTACAACTTTTAGCGCACACTCATCCCTTTATACCAAGCCACTAAATCTAAGTATTAAAAATCTAAGTGTATATCAATCTGGTATCAGAGCGAAAAGATTTCTAAGACATATATTAGATTTATGAGACAACACAAGTTAGCTAAAAGTTATCAACACGCCTACAAAATTATTAAGTTAAGACAAAGAATAGTTAAAGAAAGTATAATTTTTAGAAAGTCACTTAACGCAAAATTAGAAAACTTTGAAAAACACTATAAGTTAGAACTAGAACTTGTTTTATCTCCACAAATATTCGAAATAAGAGAATATATAATTATAGAAATACATAGGTGTGAGAACGAAATAAATCTACAAAGATATTTTATAAATAAATTATTAGAAAAACTCAATAATATTCCTTTAGGATAAGAATAAGTACATGAGACAATATAGACTAGCCAAACACATAAGATATTTAATCTAACTAGTATCCCTTAGAAAAGAAATTTTAGAAAGACTAAGAGAGGAAAGAGACGAATTAATAACTAGACTAAAGTTTTATGAAGAATTCTTTAAGGAAGAGTTAGAGTCAAAACAACCGAAAGCTATCCAACTACGAAATTTTGTACATCAAAAAATATTATATATCTTACATCAAATAGATTTTCAATTATTTAGAATAAGGAAATATCAGAAGAAAATTTATTACATACCTCTGGGATAAAAATTCAAATGTTAAAACATCCTTTTAACAGACAAATACAACTTAAATATTGATATATAAGAAGAAAGTGTGCATACCTTTTTAACAATAGATAATCTAAAGAACTTAAGAATATTTAGACTTAAAAATACAATCAGAAAAGAAATATAGAAGACTAAAAGATAATTCACTTATTAAGTGTAATTTTATTAACGGAGAACATACCTTACATAGTGAAAATCACCACCTAAACACTATAATAGACTTAATATTAAATTTGACAGAAAAAACTCAACAAGAAAATAACAAAATACAAACAAGCCTATTAAACCTTGAAAAATTATAGAAAAACAAGAAAGGATAATAGAAAGGTTAGATAAAAACTTTCATTTTTTAAAAGCCCAACAACTAGAAATAGAAAAGAAATTAGTAAGTTTAGAACATAATAAAGATTCATCCATAAAAGACTACAAAGAATTCAAAGATTTAAAACACTCTATAGAACAACTTAAAGAAATCATACTTTCATGAACGATCCATTTTATCTAGCAGCTTTAAAAAGAGCAGAGAATATACAATCAAATCCAGAAGGACTATCCAGTCATCAAGCCCAATCAAAATCAGAACGAGTAATAATAAAACAGAATAACACAATTATATATCTATTACTTCAAATAAATAATAACATAGAAAAATTAATTAACGAAAAAATTCAGCAACCTGTACAATAGCGGGATATAGACAATTTAATAGAATAGTTAAAAAGAATAGAAATAACTCCTCAACAAGAAAGAATAAAGACCACCAGAACATCTAAACAATGGACCTTTTCCAAGTTGCAGAAGACAAAGACAAAGGGAAAGATACTCTCAAGACAACATAAGGAATAATATGATAACTGGAATAATGAATAGATCAGGACCTAATTCAAGCCAACAATTAGAAGAAATCATAGATGTAGATAAAGACATACAAATTTTTCAACAGAACCGACTAAAGATGCTAAATCCAAGAATACTTTATAATATGGAAATTTTTGATAGTAATGCTCAATTATATAGACACTATACAAAAGATGAATTATGCGTCATAGAAAATAACAGTGAAAGCATAAGTTTAATAAGTGAAGACTCTCTTAGGGAAATCAGGAGATCTAATATGAATCTCATGCATATGGGACTAATAGTAATAGGACTAAAAGGATTAACTAGAAAAAGTTTAGGAGCTAAAGTATTAATAACAATCTACGATGATATATGGTCAAATTCAAATAAATCCATAATAGGATTAACAAAAGCAGACATGTCCAACAATGAAGGAATTTTTTATTGTAGTCCAGGCTACATGATAAATTCTTCAGAATTTATAAATATATTAAGATAGGAATACAGACTAAAAGATATGAAGAAATGACTAGTGGAAATAACTTACTAGCATGTATAGGATTTATAGGAAAAATAGCAAATAATAGTAATACAAAATTCAAGATAAAAGTAGAAGACGTTATAGGATTAATGGGAAATAAAGGAATAAGACTAATGAAACCTTTAAAAATAAGCCCAGAAAAATATGCAGGATTAGAATGGAATTTAGAAAAATTTAATAAAAAGGAAGTTTTAAAATCTAATGATCATTTAATGTATACAAACAATAAAGGACAGACAGCAGTACGGTTCACCGAATACAATTATGTAGACGAGAAAGAAGTAGACGAAGAATTAGAAGAAGCAATAGAGAAAAAAGAAGAAAAAAATCAGTTGTATGAATATAGAAGTCTTTCCAGAAGAAGACTTTACAGTAGACATAGCAATACAAAAAGCCAAAGAGATGTATGCAGAAAATAAAAACAAAATATTTAAATGCTAAGGATGTAAGAAAGGAAAATTAGTTATAACAGAAGTAGAAGAACACTTTAGAAATTGCAGGTTAAGAGTAGACAATTATGGCTATACACATAGTTCCATATCAGAAATTAGTACAACTATAGGAGACGAAGAGACCAACAGAAGCATAAAAGAATTTATGGAAACAACTTTGACAAGTTCAAGCTCATTTCAAAGAACCATTACAGTATAAAAAATCTATTATAATACAGGAAATGTACCAAGACGGAGAGTATGGAGAGAAACTCCAGAAACACAACCAGAACAAATAAGACCAATAGGGCCAATAATGTCTCTAGAAAAAACAATTAGACTCCAAGAGGGAGGAAACAAGGGAAAAATATTAAATATAGCAACCCAAGACCTTCAAAGATTGAATACACTTGTAGATCTATGGAAAGGAATAGCAGTTTCAGATTTCCTTAAGACATATAATGAAGTAGACGCGAAAATTATGTATAAATATTTAGAAATAATATTAGGAGAATCGGTCAAAGGGCTATGGGAATCATACAAAAGAGAATTCCCACAAGACTTACAAGCACTGGTAGACTTAAGAGCAATTCTTTACAATTTTACGAATAAAGTACACAATTTAATAATAGGAGAAGACCCGAATAGTGGATTAGTTACCTTACAAAGAAATATTTTAATAAAATTAGAACAATAAAGTATAAGTAATTGGATGCACATAAAGCCTTTTTCAAATGATTATTTCTACTATTGTGTCATTAGTGGAAATGCTTTTGACCAGACCTTAGGAAGAAAACTTTTTAATAAATTCCCAGGAGCCTTAGAAGGAGAAATAGAAGAAAGTGAAATAAAAGAGGAGTAATACAAAATCCAGACACAAAATGGCCAGTAGGTCATAGAATACAACAAATAATAGAAATTTTACAAGAAAAATGTACAAATACAAAAACCATTAAAGAATAATGAAACAAACTTATGTAAACGTATATACACAACCAAACATTACGACGAGAAATACCCAAATAAGAAAAAATATAAAAACTAAAAAAAAAATATTTAAACGAAAGTACTACCCCAAGAAAAAATACTACCTAAGAAAATCGACAGCAAAAAAATCATATCTAGAAAAAAATAAACACGTAAGAAAATATAGAAATTCATTAGAATAGTTTACCTGAGGTAGTATAGAACACCTAGCAAATACATGCCCTAAACGAAATGATAGTAGAACTTGAAATGCTCAATTAATAGAAGAAATTCAAGAAACTTTAATAAATGTAGATGAACATATGTCAGAAAATGAAAGTATATACTCCATAATAAGTATAGATATAACTGATCAACCAGACAAAGATTCTTCAGAATCAGCCGAAGAAAACTTAGTAAATGAACTAGGACTAAAAGATCTAAGTTTAGATGACATAGATATTTATAATTTAGTAAAAATTATAAATTATCTCTAGGAAACCAGAGGAGGAAAAAAGTTTGCTTCTTTTCAGGTTGGAGCATGCCACCCAAAAAAAGAAGAATATCTTTCATTCACAAAGAAAATCTATGGTCTCCCAGCTGAAAGCGGAGAAACATTCGAAAGCATGGAAAATAGTTTATATCCGAGGATTTCAATATTTCCTGGAGGATCAGCAAAATTCACCTCCAAGTTATACGAATTGGGCTATCTGGATAGGGTTTACAGCAGTCCAAATTTATCAGAACTAATGGAGTTACCCGTACAACTGGTATCATCTATAAAAACCTATGCTGAAGGAGAAGTAGTATATTGCGTATTCTTCAGTATTTCCCCTGAATTCCAGGATGAACAATTATATTTTCCTACTCTCAATTATATTTCAGTAGAAAAGTTAAGAAAGTTTATCATTTGTGTTACAGGCATTGATTAAAAACTACCATATCTAAATCAGAAATGGATCAAGACCAAAAGGGCTTTAGGGATGAAAACCTTATATCATATTATTAAGAAATTTGTCGACAAAAATTACAAGGTTCTTAATAATGATTCAGAATGGATCCTCATCACTAAAGGAAGAACCAAATCAAGACTCCTTGTGGAGAAAGTTCTAGACTTTGAGCTTCATAGGTTCATAGCTTCAGAAGAAACATGGAAAATGGCTTGTAAATTTCTAGGCTATAAACACCACACTCCAGATGGAGAAATGAGTAATGAAGAAGGATCTGACCAAATGCCAGAAAGTGGCTGAAAGTAGCTGAAGACAGCTGTAAAGAATAGCAACAGTAGCCAACTTGGTAAAAAAAATAAACAAAAGAACGTAAGCACTTATGTCATAAGATAAATGACAAAATCCAAAAGGAATCTTATCTCATGGGCCCTTAATAAAAACAAACCCTGATGAAGGCAAAAGTAGACAACGACTGAAAGAGAATCTTTATCTCTTTATGTGTTGTCGGTCATGATTGAAGGACCGAAAGATGAAATAAATAATTTCATAGGGATGCCCCTAGAAATAAGCTTATTTGCACAATTGCTCTTCCTTACATCTATAAAAGGAAAGTAATTTCTTAGAAAAGATAGACTACATTTTTGCTAAAATCCCATTAGAGAAAATGATAGGAATCTTTAGAGAGTAAACCAATTCTCCTGCCAGGGAAAGGTATCCTATGTAATTATGACTGTATGTAGAAAGAAAGTCTGAAAAAGATTTTCATTATGTAATAGTATTATGAAATAAATAAGTTGTTCTATATCCCTCTTTTTCAAATTCATAGAATGGTCTAAATGAAAGTTGCGATTTTCAACCTTATGGAGGAACAGTAAGGCAGTAGCCGTCGGACAACTTGTCATAAGGTGGTTCCCAGTGCCGTTATCCCGGTGAAAGGTCCTGCTGTTTTGGTATCAAAGTCATGTTTCACAGCAGACCCATGTAAGTCTGGTCTAATACTTCTCTGTTAGATGAATATCATCAAGAGAAGATCTACTGTGAAGAACAATAGAAAAAAGGAATATGATATGCCTCAACATCTAGATCTCCTCAATAAGTGGAGCATTTCTAAAATTCAACCTAAGGTCATATACCAGCTAGATACTTTTGAGAAACTAGATTTTAAACAAATTGTTAAAATAACCGAAGAAACTTTGACTATTGATAGTGACCATGCTACTTATAGGTTATTATCGAAAAATGACTTAGACCCTTAGAGGGAGACGCATAAGTTTATGCATATTGGTTTAATTCAAGTGGCTTTTAAACCATTGAATTTAAGAGGTGTACCTAAAAGCTTTATAGCATCTTTAAGGGATGGTAGAAATCAGAATTGGAGAAAGTCTCTTATAGGGACAATTCAGACTAGTTTAGCTTATGGACCAGTCTATTTTAATGCATATCCTAATTTACAAATTTCCTTGTCAGATGACAATTCGTTGAATGTCTTAATGTTAAATATTAAATTGCATGGCTATGATTATGCACAGGTACTGAAGTTATGTGTATCTGTTTTAGGATTTATTATAAACCTTTATATACTCTGAATCCTATGTGTAGAATAATGGATTTTAAAAATGAAACCATTCTTATAGAAACTAATTTTGGTAAATCAAAAGTTACTACTCGTATACCCATTAAATGGGATGAAATTGATTTTCCAAAAGAATGGATTATCGAGGAGGCCGCTCCTCCCAGATCTGATTCAACTAGTGAAATCACTGAAGTTGAACAGACGACAGATGGTACTGTAAAAATTAAATTTACAGACCCAATTTTTGAAACTGATAATATCAGATTTTTACACAGGATTAATAGATCTAATTCATTAACTAGATCTATACCTTCTTATATATCTCCTATTGATTATGTGGTAGATTATCCATCAAAAGCTTCGACTTCTCAAATACGGGAAGAAAATAGAGTTAATAATATTTTGATTGGGAAAAATAATATTGTTGTTCCAGTCACTGATGAGGATCCTACAGTCTCAGAAATGAATTTTCCAACTAGTTTAAATGACTAGTACGAAAATTGATTTTAGACCGGATTCACCGGCAAGAATTATTTTTTTTGAAGAATTTAAAAAATCCCGATGGGACCACTTCAGAAATTAGTTTTTTGATAACTTCGGTAAAAAAGAAATTGATTTATTTCAAGATGAATTTTATAAAGATCTTTCAGACTTTAATAAAGTCATTGCTTTGTCCCATGGTTTATGGCCAAGTATGTGGAGAAATATCTTTCGGTGTTGGAAAAAGAGTATAGACTTAGTAGTACGAAAACTACTAGATCTGCACTCCCACCCCAACAATCATTTCAAATAAAGAAAGATGACAAGACTGTCTACTTTTCAGCTTTTTCAAAACTATTTGAAGACGAGACTGCTACCATAACGGCTAAGCATGTTAATATAATGCTTAAACAATAAAATTATGCTAATTTTTACACGAGTGCTCTAGGAGACCATATTTTGTCCTTACATGATAAAATTGATAGGGTCAGGAAATATATCATTGACCTTAGACTAAAGAAGGATAGAGATGATAGAGTAGTTATGGCTGCTCCTACTATTCAACCTCCTCCAGAACTTAAGGATTTCAAATTGGAAAAACCTTCTGACTTAGAAAAGGTTATAGAAGCTAAATTTAAGGATCTTAAGCTTACACCTTTGACTAAAGACTTCAGTTTTAAGGAGGAAGAAAGTAGGATTAATAAATTTGATCGCAAATTTGTGAATAAACCTGTTCAGAGTATGTATTATTATCCCATACCTACTCCCCTAGATGTTTTGGTAGAAAAACAGGAATATGTCATAAATAATAGTTATAATGGGAAGAACATCTATGAATGGAACACAGATGGGTTCACAGAAAGACAGATCTATACCCTGGTTCATCGTATGATGATGTATAGTACGATTTGCAAGCAAGCTGGCAATACTGATAAAAATATTGCACAAATGATGATTTCTGGATTTACTAGTCAGCTTAAAGGCTGGTGGGATAATTATCTTACACCAGAGCAACGTGGAGTTATACTCATAAATGTGAAGAATGAGAGTGGAGTTCTCAATGAAAACGTTGTTTGTACTCTCATTTGTATTATTATTGAAGACTTCACAGGAAGATGGTTGGATGATAGTGAAACTATTAGGACCCTCCTTTAGAATTTAAGATGTAAGACTCTCTCATCTTTTAGATGGTACAAAGACACATATTTGTCAAGAGTCATGGAATTTCCAAAATGCAATAGTCCTCATTGGAAATCCAAATTTATAGATGGACTTCCGGTATTGTTTGCTGAGAGAGTAAAAAAAGCCCTTAGGGCTGGTGCTAATAACATTAATTATGAGAACTTTTCATGTGGAAAGTTAATTAATATGTGCACCCAGGAAGGTTTAGCTTTGTGTAATGAGATCAAGCTAAACCAGCAGATTAAGAAACAAAGTCTTAATGAAAGACGTCAAGTTGGAGATTTTTGTGAATAGTGTGGTATGGATATGCCTAAAAGCAGTCACAGAAAATCCAAAGATCATAGAAAAGGGAAGAAATCTTCCAAAAGAGAATTTAACCCTGATAAGTATTATAGGAGACAGGAAAAAAGGCCTAAAAGGAAAAGAGCCTTTAAAAAGAGAAAGGAAATGGTTAAATCCTCTGATAAACCCAACGCTTGCTACCGATGTGACAGAGTAGGATATTATGCAAAAGATTGCAAAATGAAGGATAAACTAAAGCTCCTAGATGTAGATGATAAATTGAAAGATTCTTTATGCAAGATTCTTTTACTCTCTTCTTCGAAAAATAGTCCGAAACACAGTGAGGTTGAAGACTCTTCTACAGAAGAAGAACTAAGAGCTCTAAGGGAACTTAAAGTTTTACAAGATGAGGATTATATCCCAACATCTTCAGAGGAAGATTGTATTCCATGTCAAATAGGACAACCTTGTGAAGACCAAGAAGTTGATGAATTTTATGAAATATATTTCCAATTCAAGGATCTTAATATTAAGGTTCTTAAAAATGATAAGTTAATAGAACTTGTTAATAGAACTTCTCAAAATTATCAAAGATCCTGAAATTAGATCCCAAATCATTGATAAGCTGGAAGGACCTAGAGATACTTCAACCAAAAATCAAACACAAGATCTCCAGAAAGGAGCTTATTCAATGGTAGAAGTTAAACAGATGTTGAAGGAGAGACAAAGATCGAAATATACTCTGACTACTCTTCAGGATCTGATTAAAGAAGTTGATAACCTTAAGGGTGAAATAAAGCATCTCAAGCAGAGTAATAGAGTCCTGGATGAAAGGATTTTAAGTTTGGAAATGTCTCATGTTGATGACAACAGAAGTCAAGAATTGAATGAAGATTTTAAGAATCAATTCGAGGATTTTATTGATGAAGCTGAAACCTCGAAAATAAAAGATTTATTTTTGGGATCCTTAAAGGATCAAGAAAAAGAAGAATTTCTTCTAGTTTTGGAGTTAATAACTTCGCAAAAATTTTATACAAAAAATATTCTTTTAATTGATTATAATTTCAAAAGAGAATTTATTGCCCTAGTTGTAAATTTAAACTATATAAAGGAAGGACTGATTTAGTTTTTCAAAAATTATTGTAAAAGAGATTTTAAATCCAGAAGATTGGAGTTTAACACTTTTCAAGAAAAAGGATATCTACATCCTGATAACAAAGTCTCAGTAAAATTTAATTACTGAGATTATGTCGATAGTTTTAATAAAACTCTTTTATATGAAAATCTTAACAGGAAACATTCTTGGTTCATAAAAATTTGTAATCAAGTATTTTTGCAAAACATTCTTGTTTGGTTTTGTAAATGGTGGACATTATATGGTCCTACTATAAATATTTTACCAGATTCTTATAAGGATCTTTATGTTAAATGGGTTGACGATTCTCCCAAAATAACGGAGTTACATAAAGAAAATATTTTCTTTAAGGAAATGTCAACAATGTATTTGTTCATTGAATTTTCAATTCCATGAATAATGAAGTGGCCTGTGGAGATTGATGATACTATAGAATTTTCGTGTTTTGAAAGAACTTTTTATACAAAGTTCTGGACTAAAAAGGTCCAAAAAGACAATGATGGCAAGGTTCATGGACAAGAAACTTATGATAATATCCAGAAAACTGTCCAAGAATACATTACTTTGCAGGAATCAGTTGCAAGACAAGACGAAAATAGTCCCTTCAAACAAATTTCCAGAAAACTTCAAATGAAGAAAGGGATTATGACTAAAGCAGAGATCCTAGCCTCATACATGGATGAAATTAAAAAGGATTTGCAAAAGAATTTGGATATTGAACTCCCAGATGATATATCTATGGCGTCTATTAGTAATACTGAAGAAGATGGTGGTGAAGACCAACTAGCAGGAGAAGGGCAAAGTGATCATAGCACTAGTGAAATTGATTTGGACAACCTAGACCTACTCCTTCAAAATTTCAAAGATAGGACTGGCGAATCTTCCAGCTCCACAAGAAACAATAGAGGAAAAGAAAAAGTCTAGATGCAGACCCCATGAGGAAATTATTAGGGCAACAAGACAAATAACTTTAATAAAGTTGTGGACCACATGGTCACATTTTTCTTTGTCGGCCAAATCCCAGCTCCAGATCCCAGCTCCAGATCTAACTATCCATTAATTAGATCTTTCCTTACCCATCCATTAATCCCAGCTCCAATCTAACTATCTAATATAAGAGCCTTCTCCATTGCAGTCCAGTTCGTCATGGTCTAACACTTAACGATTTAGCCTGTCATTTAGGCTAAATGACTATAAAAGTTTATTTTGAGAAAAAAAATAATTAAAGTTCACTTATGGCTAAGGTTGTCACCAGTAGAGAGAGTTGTAAGAGAAAATTTAGACTCTTATTTAGAATTTTTTTTTACAATTAAGAGAGGGGGGTTCTATATATATATACCCCTAGCTTAAGGTCTTCGCTTGTCCTCAAACAAGTTATCATAAGACTTCGACTCTGACACAACTATGTTTAAGTAAAACAGAACAAGCTACCTACAATGGTTTCAAGAAGTTGCTACCAACATTCAATGCAAGTATTTTCCCTTTTGTAACCATCTAAACCTATTGTTTTATCCCTTGGATAATTCAATATATGTGCTGATTTCTAGGCACAACAATACCCCTAACTTAAGGTCCTTACTTGTCCTCAAACAAGTTATCACTAGACTTCAACTCTGACAAGACTACCTTAAGTGAAACAATGCAAGCTACCTACAATGGTTTCAAGAAATTGCTACCAGAATATAATACAAGTATTTGACCCTTTTGTAACCTTTTAAACCCGTTGCTTTACCTCAAATTAACAACACTAACAGTGAAACCTCAACCTGTGACATTATACTTAGTAGCTAATCATATGCATACAAGAGACGTAGTATTTTGAGTTTGACTTTATTCAGTCATTTTAATCCAAGTTTCCTCAAAATAGACCAAAAAACTATACCAAAATAAGGCAAACTTATGTACAAAAATAGTGAGATGAAGAGACCAAAGAGGATAGAATCACTTACACTGAAAAAGAATTCATATGTTCTACATGCACATACCATAGGCTTGCCTTTATTTTCTATTGACATAGTCGTTGGAAGTCTTGTTGAGATCACATAAGAACTTTTCTAAGCTTGTAATGTAGGCTTGAGGACAAGTATGATAATATTTGAATAAATAGTGACTACTTCTTCATTGAACACTACATTTTTTTTTCTTTTCATTCCTCTTTCACTTCTTAACTTCTATTCTTTGTTCTCTTCTTTCCCCCCCTTTTTATCTTGCTTTCACTCATCTACTTGGTGGATTATTCTTTTTCAGCTCATATAGAAAGAAGCACAAAAGAATTTTTCTCTCTTTTCCTGCTTTTGCTCTTTTATAATTTTTTTTTCATTCACACGAAACCAAGCCCTTGGTAATGACATTCTATTCCTCCCCTAACTTAGGCTTGATAAGATTTCAAGTTTGATACTTCTATTAGCACAAGGTAAGTCATAGTCATGGCAATTTTAACAGTCAAATCAAATAGCTACATGTATATTTTCTACCGAAAAGGGTCAAAATTACCCCTGAACTATCCAAAATGGAGCAAAAATACCCTCTATATATTTTTTGTCTAAAAAATCCCCCTCCATTTATTTTTTTGGCTCCAATATACCCCTCTCTCTAATGAAATGCCACCAGACTGCCCATGTGGATAAAAAGGCAACTTGACCAGTCCACATCAGTAGCCACGTGGAAGACACCTCATTTAATACCACTAACCATCAGCCTATTTTTGTCCATTTAAAAAATCCAACCCAGACCCATCTTCAAAAAACCCCACCCAAGAGGCAAAAGTAAAGTATTTGTAACGCCAACATATCCATGTATTTTCCTTTCTTCTTTTTTAACTCTGCAACAGACAAAAGTTCACGTATTTCTGAGGTTAAACTTGTCATGGCCGCGGAAAAATCCAACATGTCCAACAAACAACATATCAGATAATATTCATAAACTGGTAAACTGAAAGCTCTAACATGTGTATAACAGTTAACACCTTCAGCAAATGCTTAGGTATGATCGTGTCACCCATAACAAAAATAATGATTGGAGCATACACCATGATCACACTATTTGCCCAATACTTACCACAAGATCTACATTCTAAAATATTAAATGTAATGTAACACCTAACCAGAAAAAACTTACTGTTTCATGCATTTCTCGTTGCAGAGGAAACAAGAAGAAAATGCATAAAAAAATAGGTTGCCTGAACATTGAGAGGATGACATTTAATATGCAATTTCAAAACTCAATCTGATATGTAGTTTATCAAACAACTGAAAATAAGGCCAATTTCACTAATTCAACACAGAAACTAACAAATTCCAGGGGAAATGATATACAATAACCATGATCTTGACCAGAAATGATATACAATAACCACTGATTTACCCTTTACTTTTTCATCTTGGGTCAGGTTTTTTGAAGATGGGTCGGTGTCGGATTATTTAAATGGACAAAAATGAGTTGATGGTTAGTGGTATTAAATGAGGTGATTTTCCACGTGGTTGCTGATGTGGACTGGCCAAGTGACCTTTTTTATCCACGTGGGCAGCCTGATGACATTTCGTTAGAGAGGGGTATTTTTTAGCCAAAAAATAAACGGAGAGGTATTTTTGAGCCAAAAAACAAACGGAGGGTATTTTCACTCCATTTCAGATAGTTCAGGGTAGTTTTGGCCCTTTTCCGTATTTTATAATCCTCTTATCATCCATAAAGAATTTTTCAGTGATAACTTAATATACTAATAGGTTTATATGCTTCAATTTTTTTAATCATTCATGTTTGTACTTTGTAAATTTCAATTATTAATCATCTTAACTAAGTAATATAAACTTTAAGAATTTTGAGATTGAAGTACCATCGATAAATAATATGACTTTGATGCTTGTCCTCGGTAGCATAGTAAAATATATGTTAGAAATTAACTAGATATATGTTGATTTAATAGTAACATATGAAATTTGCAAGTATACACTGTGATAATAGAAAAAGAAGAAGATACAAAAAAATTAGGCAAAATTAATTTAAATGTTCAATAGGAGTAACTTATATTACTGCCTATTTAGACGACAAGGATACGACAACAACAAGGTACAAGGAAACAGACAAGCAGACACAAAGGTGGATAACAGCAGAAGAAAATCATCAAAAAAACATGGAAAGAATAATAAAGTGCAGAGAAGTACAAAATAATCAGCACCAAAATACGCAAAGGAAGGAGCAAGGAAACAAATCGGCACCTGAGAATTTGCTTCAATAACGCAAAGATGCTTCTACCATACTTTTCAGCTGTGGGAAAAGCATATAACGCAAAGATGCTTCTACCATACTTTTCAGCTGTGGGAAAAGCATACACAAAGAAACTTGTCGAGGCATGAACAGGACAAATGTAAAAAGATCTCAAAGAACAAGCGCTTACCTGATAAGGATAAAGATGAATCTTTGGTTTCGTCTTCTTTAGACAGTGGTATTAGCTCCTTGTTGAGCTCAACCTGTCGAAGAAGTGAATCGAAAGTGAAATCGACATCTTTAAGTGTCTAATTTCAGGCTTGAGGAAGAGGATTAGAACTTATCTTGGTAGTGGGAGCTCGGATTTGTGGTCAGAAGAGTTGAATAAGTCTTCATTTGGCTTGATTTCATGGCGTTTGTGAGACGATGTAAACGCCCTTGATGAAAACAACCAAAACTCTACTGTCTTTTATAGGTTTGCGGCTCTTACATTTTTTAGATGAGCTTCGATATGAGCTTCTCCCTTCAATTGTGTCTTCATCAAGATTTGACATCAATGTCAGCTCAATTCATCAAGATTTGGCATCAACGCATCTTGTGAGGTGGAGACGAAAGGATCAGTTTTTTTTGCTTTTAAACTTTAGAACTTTTCTATTTTGATTTTACCAGGCCTTTTGTCTGATTTTGCCCATTACCGGGTCTTTGGCCTTTGTTGGTGTCACGTAGTAAGTAGTGATTTTATTTTATATTTCTATACTTTGCATTTTTACATGGACTGACCCATTTTGTAATAACCCGATCCGGGTACTAAGTCGGTGGACTTGTCCAACTATATAAGGGCCATTTTAGTGTACTGTAGCTCAGTTGAGATATTTTGGAAAGATGAAATCAATTTCCTTTCTCTCTCTTTTCACATAACCCTTGTTACATTTCACTCCTTTTCTTCATGATTTTTTGAACTTTTAATATGGTATCAAAGTGGGAATTTGCTAAATTCTAGTGATTCTGTACTCTCCGATCCTACCCTCATGTATTTTTCATTCAAATTTTGATAGCATTTTTGTTGATTTCTATCGAAATTCGTGACGGATGTTGATTTCTATCGAAATTCGTGATGGAAAAGTGCAATATTTTGTTGATTTCTATCATAATTCGTGACGAAAAAGTGCAATATACTTCGATCTGATGGTATTTTTTCGATATCCTCAAAATTACAGTTGTCTTCTCCGGTCTAGGCTTCCAATCTGACAGTATTTTTTTGGTATCCTCAAATTTGCAGTCGTTTTCTCCGGTAAATTTCTTTTATTTCAGGTTGTGGATTTGTTTTGTGACAATTGCTTGTCAAATAAGGGTTCGGGTATTTTTCTTCTGATTTTGAGGTGATTGTTTGTCGATTGGTTGATTGTGTTATCTACGATGAACACTGAACTAGTAGATTCCTCTAGTCCTCTATTCATTCACTCTTCTGATGTTCCTAGAACGTCTTTAGTACATGATCCTTTCTCCGGTGTAGGCTTTGGTGGATGGAAAAGAGGAATAATTGTGTCTTTGTCTGCCAAAAATAAGATAGCATTTATTGACGGCTCTTGCCCTAGGCCACCTGAAGGTTCCACTCTTGCACGACTATGGGATAGGTGTAACAACATGGTGATATCGTGGTTAATAGTTCCATGTCACCAGAAATTGCTGCTAGTGTGCAGTATTCTGAGACCGCATAGAGTATATGGGAACAGGTTAACAAAAGATATGGAATCATAAATGGAACCAAAGTTTTTGAGCTCAAGAAAGAACTGGCTTCTATATCTCAAGGGGAACTTGACATAGGTTCTTATTTCACTAAGTTGAAAAAACTGTAGGATGAGCTGGGTTCGATGTGTAAAAATCACAGTAATGAGTGCACATATGCTGTAAAAGAAGGTTTAAAACAGGAAGATGAAGAGAACAAACTCTATCAATTTCTCATGGGGCTTAATGAGGCTTATGTTGGTGTGAGGAACAACATGCTTATGATGAACCCCTTGCCTCCCCTTGATACTGCCTATAATATTCTTTTACAAGCTGAAACACAATGACAAGTCAGTCCTTATGCTCAACCTCATTCTGAAATGGCATCTTTTCATGCAAAACTAAATTTCAAGCCGTTTCAACATCCACAACCACCTCCAAGGAAATTTACTCAAAAGGTTCACTTTGACCATCCCGTCCATGATAAGACTCTTCTCACTTAGAAATACTGTAAGAAGTCTGGACATTCCATTGATCAGTGCTATAAATTGCATGGGTTTCCCCCCAATTTTAAGTTCACCAAAAATAGGAAATTTGGGACTGCTGCTAATGTGGAGTCCACATCTAAATAGAATTCTGAATATACTACATCTGAACCCTCTTCTTCTGATCAAGGTTGTTTGGTTCCTGGTTTGACTAAGAAGCAATCTTTCCCAGTTGTTTATGCTGCTGCAACAGTGCAATCTTACTGATTCAAATGCTAGCCCTCAATCCAACTTCATGGGATCTGCTAACTTTGCTGGTAGTTCTTCTTACTTGCTTGATTTTAATGGTGTTGCTTATTCTACTTGTATGTTGACTAGTGCAGCTAGAAGCATTTGGATAGTAGATTCAGGAGCAACCGAACACATGACCTCTGATAAAAACCTTCTCTCTAACATTACACCCTTCTCTGTTCCATACTTAGTAACATTGCCTAATGGATATAGGGGTAGCCTCTACTGGTTCTCTCACTCTATCTTCAACTTTTACTCTCTAAAAGGTACTTTATACTCCTACATTCAAGTATAATTTGATTTCTATGCATATACTCATTCAATAATTTAACAGTATTGTCCTTTTCACTGCTTCTTCCTGCCTAATACATCACCTTTCCAGGAAGAAGCTTCTGGTACTTAGTAAGCTGCACCAAGGACTGTACCACCTTCATCACTCTCATGCTCTTCTACTCTGGACACAATTGTCTCAACTGGACATAGTCACTCCATTTCAGATTTGAATAATGTTGTTCCTTTCTTTCCTTTAAATGAATCTGTAAATACTAGTTTGTTTCCTTCCTCTAATTCTGCTGCACAATCTATGGAAAATGTAAACAATTTTGATGTACTTTGGCATTACAAGTTGGAACACATTTCTTTTGTAAAAATGAAGTGCATACCTTCTATATCCTCTGAATTGTCTTCTAAACAGTCCTTTATTTGCCACATTTGTCCTTTGGCTAGACAAGCCAGATTACCCTTCCTGGATAGTTCATCAAAATCTACTTCTTTATTTTAACTTATCCACATTGACACTTGGGGGCCCTACCATACATAAACATATTCTGGTGCCAAGTACTTCCTAACTATAGTAGATGATTATAGTCGGGCTACTTGGACACATTTGTTAAATTCAAAAAGTGGTGCTTTTTCTATGCTTAAAGCTTTCATTTCTATGGTTAAGACTCAATTTAATCTACCAGTCAAAACCATTAGACGTGATAATGCCCTAGAGCTTGGTTCTTCTAACCTAGCAAAATAGTTTTTTTTCTGACAATGGCATCATACACCAAACCAGCTGTCCTCATACACCTCAACAAAATGGTGTTGTTGAGAGAAAGCACAAACACCTTTTGGAAAATTCAAGAGCTTTACTTTTCCAATCCAAACTTCCTAAAACTTTTTGGGGAGATTGTTTATTAACTGCCACTTAACTAATAAATATATTTCCATCTTCAGTTCTTTCCAATAAGACACCTTTTGAATTGTTGTATGGATCATCCCCTTGCTATAACCACTTGAAACCCTTTGGCTGTTTGTGTTATGCATCAGTGCCCAAATGTCAAAGAGACAAATTTAAGCCAAGGGCTTTCCCTTGTGTTTTTGTTGGGTATCCTTTTGGCCAAAAGGGATATAAACTCTACAATTTGAAAACCAAATCTATTCTTGTCTCCCGGGATGTCATTTTTCATGAGTCTGTTTTTCCTTATTCTCTTCCTTCATCTACTCCCACTACTTCCACATTTGGTTCTTCTCCCTGTCTTATACCTGATGATTTTATTTCTACTGCACCAGATCTGCCCTTTCCTGGCTCTAGTGTCTCACCTTTTTCTCAACGTACTCTTTCCACCACTGTGTCATCCTCTCCACCTCCCTCATATGTTAATCATTCCCTTCCTGCACCCATGAGAAGTTTTAGACACCACCAAGTTCCTTATCATCTCCAGGATTATGTGGTACAACTTCCCCCTTTCATCTCCCGCTCCTCTACTACCTCTGTTTCTGCTATTTTGTCTTCTACAGTAGTTGAGCCTCACTCTTACACTCAGGTAGCTGCCAGTGAATCCTGGCAAGAGGCCAAGAGGAAGGAGTTTGAGGCATTAGAGGCTAATCATACAGGGGATGTTGTAGAGTTACCTGTTGGAAAGAAACCTTATTGGATGTAAGTGGGTTTATAAAATAAAACATAAAGCTAATGGGTCGGTGGAGAGATACAAGGCTAGGTTAGTTGTTCGAGGTGACACTCAAATTGAAGGGGTCGATTTCCATGAAACATTTTCTCCCATTGTGAAGATGTGTACCATTTGGTGTCTCATTGCTTTTGCCATTAAGAAACATTGGTCTCTTTTTCAATTGGATGTCAATAACGCTATCTTTCATGGGGATTTGGATGAGGAAGTGTATATGAAACTTCCTCAAGGTCTTTCTATTTCTTCCTTCTCACTTTCATCTACTCCTTTAGTTTGCAAGTTATAAAAATCACTATATGGACTTCGGAAAGCCTTTCGACAATGGTATACCAAGTTGTCATAAGCTCTTTGTTCAAGGGGATATACCCATTCTTTCAATGATTATTCACTCTTTTTTTAAAAATCAGCCAATTCCACTGTGTTCCTTGCTGTATATGTGGATGATATCATCCTCACCGGAGATGATTTGACTGAAATCACGGCCTTAAAAGCTTTCTTGGATGAGCCGTTTAAGATCAAGGATCTGGGGCTGCTCCATTATTTCTTGGGTATTGAGATTCATTATCATCATTCTGGGGTTTTGTTGCATCTAAAGAAATTTATTTAAGATTTACTCGTTGATTTTCACTGTTCTGAGGTTACGTATGTGGTATCTCCTTTGGATTTAAGTGTCAAACTTCAGTCCGATGTTGGTTCTCTGTTGCCTTATCTAGACTTCTATAGAAGTATTATTGGAAAGCTTAATTTTCTTACACACACTAGACCTGACCTCTGTTTTACTATACAACACCTTAGTCATTTTTTACAGTCTCCTCAAGTTCCTCATATAGATGCCGCCTTGCGTGTTTTGCGATACTTAAAAGGGAATCCTGATGTTGGGATCTATTTGAATGACTCTCCTGACTTCTCTCTGGTGGGTTGTTGTGATAGTGATTGGGTTGCTTGCCCTGATTCAGGTCGCTCCGCTACTGGTTTTTGTGTCTCTTTAGGGGGCAGTCTTCTCAGTTAGAAATCCAAGAAGAAACTTGTTGTTTCTTTGTCCTCCGCAGAGGCCGAATATAGGGCTATGAGCAAGTTTGTTGCTGAGTTATCATGGCTAGTTCGCTTGCTCTTGGATTTTTGTTTAATTGTTGATCGAGGTATTCCTGTTCTGTGTGATAGTTAGGCCGCTATACACATTGCCAAGAATCCCATTTTTCATGAACGAACTAAACACATCGAGGTTGATTGTCATTTTATCCGCACCAAGTTGGCTGAGGGTCTAATTTTTCTGTCTCATGTGCGCACTGCTTTCTAGTCAGCTAACATATTTATGAAGTCTTTGACTTGTTCTCAACACCAGCTTTTACTTGGCAAGTTGGGTAGGTGTCCACCCACCAACTTGAGGGGGGCTGTTGGTGTCACGTAGTAAGTAGTGATTTTATTTTATATTTCTATACTTTGCATTTTTATATGGACTGACCCATTTTGTAATAACCCGAGTCGGTGGACTTGCCCAACTATATAAGGGCCATTTTAGTGTACTGTAGCTCAGTTGAGATATTTTGGAAAGATGAAATCAGTTTCTGTTCTCTCTCTTTTCACAGAACCCTTGTTACATTTCATTCCTTTTCTTCATGATTTTTTGAACTTTTAATAGCCTTTGGGTCATTGATTTGGTAATGGGCTTTTCTGATTTTTGTGTAAATATTTTGGGTTTATAATATAATGGTTTATATGACCTGCTTTAAATTAATTTTTTTTTATAGTACTGCCTATTTGTAAGTGGGAGGTAACGAATAGAATAATTACAAATTTAGATATTGATGTCTCTTATTCCTAAGATATAGGTTATAACAAAATCACTAAGGTGGTGTCTGATATAAGAGAATATAAGAAATATTTTACCTTGGGGAAAATTATTTTCTAGATCGGTTTCAAAATTTAGTGTCACGATCAAGAATTCGTGTCGTGATGACACCTATCCCAACCCACCATGATAGGTAAGTTAAACAACCACATAAACCACAAAAACTAGTGAATACGTAGAATGAATACAATAATAATAGATCTCCAACTAAATCTCATAATCAAATAGATAAAGATGTTAGAAAGACAACACTCATCCTTGAAATCCAAAAGTCACAAGTAAAGCCTCTAGAGAAGTAAAATACAATGAAAGCAACATAAAAGAAGATAGAAGAAGTCCAAAGAAGCCACGAGGGCACTGTAGGTTTCTTCAAATCTCGAAAGCCCAGAAATCCTCACATAAAAGGGGGATAAATCAAGGCTCTGAAATGACCGGCTCAATACCTGCATGTAAGGTGCAGAAAATGGACAAGTGTGACTACCAACCACATGTGCTCAGCAATATCATTGACCGATCCTAATTCAAAGTGATGACGAGAACCACAAAAACCAACAATATCTAATACAATCATATAAACCAGCACTCAGGAAAGACACCTAGTGCAACAGTTAAAACAACAGTAGAACCCATTCCACCTCAATAATGTCATTCAAGTACATATATCTAGATCAAAAAGTGTAACAGTTCACATAAGGAAAAGAATGTCAACTTTACAGTCAAATACTTACTCACCACACCAAGTCAACAATCAATAGATGCAATGAGTATGATACATGGCACATAATCTAATCGGGACAATGATGAGAATGGATATGATGCATCCATGTCCTACCTATAGACACCCGCTGCTCTGTAAGGCTTGCTGGGACCCATGGGCTGCAGGAAATCATGACGTATATGAATTCTTTATCTCTTTCATTTTTCAAAAGAGAGGGAGCACATTCTCAACATTTTGGCTCCACCCCTAGGGCCATCGGATAATAATAACCATAATAGAAATAAAGCACTCTATCCAAATCCAGCCCTAGGGCCCTTGGAGAGTACCTCAAATCATGATGCCTCAAAGGAATCAAACTTCCAGATCTTGCCCCTAGGGCCCTCGCAGAAGAACCAGTAATCTCATGACTATATGCATTTGGAGAGGGAAATCTTAACAAAAATATATCAATATTATTACAGCACTAGAATTATAAAATAAAGACTATTTCCCTTTCACAATTTCCCACAATAAGAATGTCTGATCAAATTCCATACCCCCAACATGAGAATTAATGAATCAAGGCCCCATAAGTTTGAATACTAATTAATCATGTCACATAAGTCAAGATTTCACAAAATCAGCCCAACAATCATTTAGGTTGCTTTTAACCTTTTCACAATACACCACTACTCCCATAGATACTCATTATCTCATCTATATGGGACCCTCATATCCCCATTACTCCCCATACATACAATTACCACATATGCACATAAAACAAGAGTCAAAGAAAGCCTCAACTTTCCTTAAGAGAAGACCCACAAAGTCAAACCAAAGCCTTTGACTTCTGAATCATCTCAGAACTAGCCCAATCTAGTAAAATTTAAATTCTACATAAGAATATGAAACCAAAGACACCCATATTACTATACTTCTAATTCAGATACAAAAATGTCAACCCAAACCCATTAGGGAAAAACTAGAATTTTATTGAAAAATAATATATCCATAACTTAATAAGTACAAATCTGAAATTTCATCGAAAACATAGTGAAATTGACCTTCAAATCATCAATTTATCAATCTCTAACTTTAATTGGAAAACCCAAAATTCTCAAGTTGAAAAATCAAGATTTGAAGGTTAAATCATTAAATAATCATTGAGAAATGTTAAAATATTGGTTCAGAAACATGCCCAATAATGAAATTTTGAAAATCCCCTTTAGAATCTCTCAAAATCGTATTCCAACACTTCAAAGTAAGAGTTATAGGGTCTTTGTTTGGAAAAGGAATTTAAAACTGTTCAGGTATGATCTCTTCTTCACAATCCAAGGGTCCATCGTGATAGTGATTAGGACCACCTGATGACTATCGCGAACGCAAGGAGATCATCAAGAATGTGATGAAGAAATTGCTTGACTCGGACCCGACTACAATCTAACCCTTTGCGATCGCAATGAAGATACCATTTACCCTTCCCGAATGCGACAGAGTGATTGCAAACGCGAAGAGGAAAGTGGTTGCACCAGTTGAAAGACACAACAACCAAAAATACGCCCAATTAAAATCTCTGAAAGAACCCTTTGAATGCGTTCGAAACCTTGTAAACACTATCCAGCTATGCTACTACACCCAAATCGCATTCCAAACTCAATGTAATTGTCAGATTTATTAACAGAGGTCGTTATTGATAGATGTTGAGCTTAGTCAACTCTAGGCCAAAAACTACAAGTTTCCAACAAACTACTGAAAATCTATTTGAAAGCCTCGAGCCTCGAATCAGCAGTGTTACTAACCCAAAAATGGTATTCTTGAGTTAACGAAACTAAAATTCGCAAACAACGTCTAAATCTCCAAATGTTGACCAAAGTCAACCCTAGCAACTTCAAAACCATCAAAAATGAAAAACTCACATAAAACACAACCAACCACTAAGAAAACTATGCCACCCACTCCCAGCAAGTCAGGAATACAAAAATACAACTACGAGGAGAGGTAAAACTGTCAAAATACATAAAAATCCAAAATTCACTATATGGTTGTTACATCATCCACCACTAAAACACACGTTCATCCTCAAGTTTAAGAGAAAAGAAGGTAACTTGAACCATCTAAAAGCTGAGGATATCTATTTTATATGTCAGACTCTCTCTCATGTAGCCTCATCAATTGGATGACGCTTTTATTGGACCTTCACTGAATTAATACTCCAAGACCTCAACTTCCTACTCTACCTATCCAAATGGCTATGAGCTCCTCCTCAAAAGTTAGATTCTAATCCAAATCCATCGAGTCCCACCGAATCACATGAGAACCAAAAGAATGATACTTTTTCAATATCAAAACATAAAAAATGAGATGGACAACTGAAACACATTGAGGTAAAGCCTACCCATAGGCCACCTCCCCAACTATCCAAAGAATCTTAAAAGGGATAATAAACCTCGGGCTAAAGTTTCCCTTCTTACCAAACCTTATCACCTTTCTTGGGTTATACCTTCAACAAAACCCGCTCACCAACTATAAACTCCAAGTCACAAACTCTCCTATCAACATAATTCTTTTGTCTACTCTAGGTTATCAAAAGATAGTCCTAGATTAATCTCACCTTATCCAATCTCTCAACAAATCTATACCCCATGGCCTTACCTTGAAGGAATCGAACCAACCAACCAGAGATCTATACTTTCTCCCATATAAAGCCTCAAACAGTGCCATCTGAATGGTGGATGACAACTTTTGTTGTAGGCAAACTCCATCAAAGGTAAGAACTTGTCCTAATGGCTATCAAAATCAATCACACATGCACGAAACATGTCCTCCAAAACCCTAATAAGCCACTCAAACTGACCATATATTTGAGGGTGAAAAGCAGTATTCATCTCCAACTGAGTACCAAACTTTTACAATATAAAATTACAAAAGTGCAAAGTAAATTGAGTACCTCTATATAAAATGATAGAAATGGGCATGCCACACAACTGAACTATCTCTTAAATGTAGATCTTAACCAACTTCTCTACATTGTAGTTTACTTTCACTAGTACAAAATGAGCTGATTTGGTCAATCTATCCATAATCACCAATGGAGTAAAAATTTCTTAAAGTCTAAGGGAAATCAACCACGAAGTCCACAGTGATACACTCCCACTTCAAATCAATTATAGTCATCCTCTGAGTCAAGCCACCAGATCTACGGTGTTCATGTATCACTTGTTGACAATTTAGACACTTAACCATGAACTCCACAATATCCTTATTCATATTACACCACCATTAATACTACTTCAGTTTATGATGTATCTTCACTGTACCTAAATGAATTGAATACTTGAACTGTGAGTCTTCTTCATGATCAATCTAGTCAAATCACCCACTCTAGACACCCAAAAGACTTCATGATCAATCTAGTCAAATCACCCACTCTAGACACCCAAATCTAACCCTTGATCCTCAAAACACTTCGAACCAATAATTGTTTCCTTGGTTTTACCACTCAACAATTTATCCTGAATGATGCATAACTTTCTATCCTCAAACTACCTACTCATTTTTCACTTTACTAGGTAGAACCCCCCAAGTTTAAAATCCAAGTTTTGAGGTTGTTTTTGTAATATATTCAATGGGTAATGGATAAAAATGAGTATAGAAACTTAGCCAAATCAAGTTTGATGAAAAACCCTTTTAGAATCTCCCAAAACCGTGTCCCCCAAGCTCAAAAATGGTAAAAATTGAGAAAAATTGAGAAAAGGGGATTTAAATACTATTCGGGTGAACAGTACCCTCTTCACAAACGCAGTCAGTCCTTCACATTCACGAAGGCTACCGACCCAGACTAGCCCCGAATGTGTTGAACCGATCGCACATGCGTAGAATAAGAACCCGACCCCGTCCAGATTAACTCTTCACAAATGCATTCCACAGTCACGTTCGCAAAGGAGAATAATTCCCTTCTCCATATTTGCAGGGCCGCGAATGTAAAAAAGGTATGGTCTACACTAGAACCTTGCACCAGTAATGTTCAAAGGCTCAAAATGTCTCAAAACAGACCGTCGGATTCAGGGCATCACAAAAATAAACCAATAATACTACTAGGATAATTTTGATGTTCCAAACCTAATGGAACCATCAGATTTAGCAAAAGAGAACGTTATCAACAAGTTTCACCCTGAGAACCACTTTAGGCCAAAATAACTAGTTTCTCATCTAAATGCTTAAAACACATAATATAGTCTCAGAACTCGACCAACCATGCTACTAACCCAAAATCGACATTTGGGATCTAAGGAAACTAATAGAATCACCATCTGATGCTCAGATCATAAAATGTTGACAGAAGTCAAATATATCACCTTAAAGGCTACTCAAAACTCCAAACACACATAAATCATTCATAAAAACTTTGAGGACCATGTCAACCATTCCCACTACTCATAAATGACATAAAACAACTATGGAAAGGCCAAAACTGTCAAAAAAGATAAAAATCACCATGATGGTTGATACGTTTTCCACCACTAAAACACGCATTCGTCGTTGAACAAAAAAGAAAAAAAGGATCTGAATCATTAAAAAGTTGGGGGTATTTACTCGGCATATTAGAGTCAAACTCCCATGTAGTATCCTCAATCGGGCAATGTCTCCACTGAACATTCACAAATTCAATGTTCTTGGATTTCAACTTTCTAGTCTGCCTATCCAAAATAGTAATGGGCTTCTCCTCAAAGGACAAATGACAGTCTAAGGCAAATGAATCCCACTAGTGCACATGATAATAATTGGTATCATAACACTTTAACATGGAAATATGAAATACTGGATGCACAACTGATAAGTTTGGAGATAAACCTCGAACTATGTTTCCCTTTCTTCTTAAATCTCATCACACCCTTTATGGGTGATACCTTCAACAAAACCCACTTACCAAGTACGAACACCACATCACAAACTCATCGATCAGCGTTACTCTTCTGCCTACTTTGGGCAACCGCAAGCCTTTGCTGAATTAATCTTACTCGGCCCATTGAGTCTCTTAACAAGTTAGTACCCCAAGGCCTAACCTCGAATGAATCAAACCATCCTATGGAAGATCTACACCTCTTCCCATAAAAAACCTCAAAAAGAGCCATTTGAAGGCTTGAATGGTAACTATTGTTGTAGGCAAACTCCGCCAAAGGCAAAAATTAGTCCCAATAACCATCAAAATCCTTAACATATGCTCGAAACATGTACTCAAACACTTGAATGGTCTGCTCTGACTGACCATCCATCCGAGGGAGAAATGAGGTGCTCATCTCTAGCTGGGTCCCCAACTTACTCTATATAGAACTCCCAAAATGTAAGGTAAATAGAGTACCTCTATCAGAAATAATAGAGATAGGCACACCATGTAACTGAAAAATCCTTCAAATATAGATCTTGACCATCTTCTCAGCATTGTAATTCACCTTCACAGGTGCAAAGTGTGCTGAGTTAGTCAACCTATCCACAATCACCCAAATGGAATCAAATTTCCCTAAAGTCAGGGGTAGACCAACCATAAAGTACATAGTAATCCGCCGCCATTTCCACTTCAGGACAAACATCTACGATATTATACCGCACGGTAGTTGATGCTCATACTTAAGTTGTTGATAATTCAAACACTTGGCCGCAAACTCGACAATGTCCTTCTTCATCCCACACCACAAATAATGTTAGTTTAAGTCATGGTATGTCTTAGCTGCCCCTGGATGGATTGAATACCTCAAACAATGAGCCTCCTCCAAGATTAGGCTAATCAATTCACCAACTCTCAGTACACAGACATGACCACTAATCCTCAAAACACCTTCAGGATTAAGAAATTCTGCATTTACCTCGCTACTTAACACTTTATCATAAATCACTCTTAACTTTTTATCATCAAACAAATGAGCTCGAATCTATTCCATCAATGAAAATCTAGCCTTAACATGTGCCAAAATACGTGCAGGTACTAAAGTATCAAATCGAATGAACTGGATAACCCAAGACTGAACGTCCAAGGCTAAAGTCTACTCCTCCACCAAAAGATGAGCCAAAATCTCCATACTCATCGCCTTCCGACTCAAGGCATCCGCTACCTTATTAACCTTGCTCGGATCATAAAGAATAGTGAGATCATAATCCCTAAGCAGCTCTAACCATCTATGCTACCTCATATTAAGATCCCACTAATCAAAGAGGTATTAAAGGGTATGATAATCGGTGAAAATCTCACATATGACCCCATACAAGTAGTGACGCCACAACTTCAACACGAACATAACCGCGACTAACTTTAAATTATGTGTTGGGTTGTTCTTCTCATGGACCTTCAACTGTCTAGAGGCATGATGTGTCATGGTTACATGGCACTGATGATGCTTAAAACAAGGAAAATATGTAATGACTTAGGTGTGTTTTGTTGGTATGATGTGGTTTCTGTCCTACTTTGCAGGTAAACAGGTTTTAAAGGAAAAATTAGCAAAAGAGGAAGAATCAAGCCCGAGAACAAAGTGTCGGAAGAAGAAAGAATAAGAGGCTGCATCAGGGGAGTAGTCACGCCACCATTCACGTGGCGTGGAAGCCACTCACGCCATGTGGGTGGATGCCGTGACTCAACATCAGAGTGAAGAAAAAGGGCCTGATTTCCACGGCAGGGGTCACGTGGCGTGACTGACACCCACGTGACGTGGAAGCCTGTCGTGACCCAATTTTTAAAGACTGCAAATTGAGCCTGATTCCCACGACATCAACCTACGTGGCGTGACTTGGTTCCACGACACAAAGTCACGACACCGTGAAAGTTACCGACTCTGTTCTCCTATTCTGCTTAGGATAAGATTAGCTTTGTATCTATAAATACCCATGTATAGTCCTATGTGCAAAATTCATTCAGAGTTGGATAATTTAATATTTTTTAGAGTTATTTCATACTGTTTCAGACATATATTTGGTTTTGTATTCACAAACCCTAATTTGAGTTTTATTGATAATTGAAATTTCGATTCTTCTTCATTCTTGTGAGATCATAATTATGCTTTCATATTTGGATTATTCTTGTGTTCTTGCAATTATGAGCAGCTAAACCCACCAACTAGGGTTGTGTGAACCATGAGGAATTAACGAAATTGGTTAAGTGCAAAGCAACTTTGTACTACTGTGCGTGCATGTATTGTTGTCTCCTTCGTTGTGATTTCTTTTCTAACGGTTGCAAATGTTAGAAACTCACTTGTATTCTAGAATTGCTTGAGAGAGAGGTAGAGATTGGGAAAAGGAGATAACAACAGAGATTTGAGGCTATCAACCTTCATCTAATAATCAGAGCCTTAGCGGGAATGGTTATCTGAGATCCAGGACAAGGGTTAGCAGTGCGACACTCGGAGTCCGGGAGGAAAAGAGTGAAATTCATCTAATGAAGGTCGAGAGACTGTTAGATGAACCTAACTTGTTAGATTTTACATGCAGCACAATGGGGCAATTTTGTTAGCACAAGTAACCGGTAGAGTTAAGGAATCATTGGGGATCACAGTCCTAGTGTATTTCTCTTATTGTCTACAAACTTAATACAACCAGCAATCATCATTGTTACTATTCACTAGCAAAACCCCCCAGTTTTATTTACGTTCCAATTATTCCATCTGGTAGTCTACTCATACTTTGACCTATTCCCTGTGGGATCGACCCCAACCTAGTTGGGTTCTATATTTGATTCAGTGACCGCATTGTACTTTCTCAGAGGTATATTTTGGGCGACATCAAATTTTGGCGCCGTTGTCGGGGAATCGGTTACGAAGTTGAACATTACTAGTTGGAGCTGATTGGGTGTGTTTTTACATACTGTTGAGGGCATACACCGGTGTATGCCAAATACTAGGAGTCAAGCCAATCCCCTGATTCCACTTGATCTTAAAATCGAAAGGAATCTGAGAGATAATAGGAGAATGGTGAATACAAAAGGAGTTCAGAATCCCGCAGTTGCGGGAGACATTCACAACCAGCCAATTCATCTGGCTGTTCAGGAAACAGCGGATCAAACTTCTGCTCGATTGATACGAGAAGAACATGGTAGACAAGATGCTCTTAGACAAGCAGAAAGAGATAATCAAGCTATGCAAGAAGCAGCACAATGTCTGGCTGATGCTGAAGAGTGATAAAGACGACTGAGAGAACAACCGAGACCACATGTGCCTGTTTATGATGATCCTGAGGAAGAATATGTGGCATATTTTGAGCCAATAGAGAGTGGTGCCATCATTCCACCAGAGTTACCTTCGGGCACTAAGTTTGACATTACTACTGCCATGATCCATCTGCTAAACTTGAAGGGTGTGTTTGCGAGTCTTCCTACTGATGATCCAAACATGCACGTGATGAATTTTGTGGGGGTCTGCACTTCCTATAATTTGCCTGGAGTTAACCAAGAGGCGATTCGGTTGAGGTTGTTTCCATTCTCTCTAACAGGAGAAGCTACTTTGTGGTTGGCTGAGTTACCACAAGGATCCATCACTACTTGGCAAGAATTGAGAAATCAATTTTTGGAAAGATTTTTCCCACATTACAAGATACTACAGTTGAAAGACAAGATTTATAACTTCAGACAGCTTCATTCTGAAGCACTCTATGAGACATGACTGAGGTTTAAAAAGAAGCTGCAGAATGTGCCAAATCACACGATGAGTGGCAGGAACTTACTTGAAATCTTCTACAGGGCTTTGAATGTAAACACAAAGGCGGTAGCAGACACTATCACTGGTGGAGCATTCATGAGTCTGAGATGGGACCAAGCTTCTGAGATATTAGATCATGTCACTAAGACCAACCGAGGATGGCATACTCGGGAGGCAGATACGCCAGCTGGTACATATGCTATTGGAGCTTCAGCTGCTCAGAGGGCTTTGGATGAATCGGTGGCTCAAGAGGTCGCTCAGTTGAGGACAGAAATTAGTCTTCTGGCTAAACAGATAGCGGCCAGAGATGCAGAAAAGGTGCATGCTGTAGTTACACAAAGTAAATCGGCTAGACATGATGATAGTGAGTCTGATGAAGAGGCAAAGTACTTAGATCGCGAAGTGGCGGGTTTTCGAGCCAAGGGCCAATGGTCTAATTAAGACTCTTGGAACTCAAGGCAAGGGAATCAAGGTCGAAACTATTATGGAGACAACTACAACAAATAAGGATATAGAGATCGAGAACGGGACCGTGACGGTGATTGGAGGCAGAAAGATGATAATAGAGAGAAGAATGACCTTTATGTACCACCAGGAAGACGTGGTGAGGAGTCTGGAAATTCAAGGATGGAGGCCCTTCTTAATAAACTGGTTACGAGGTCAGAAAGCCAAGAAAACTGTCTTAAAGAGATTAGGGCAGACATTTCGGGAATAAGTCAGAAAGTAGATTCCCATTCGACTGCCATTAAACAGTTGGAGCAGTAGTTCAGGCAGATATTTGTGGCATTGAACCAATGTCAGCCAGGTACACTTCCAAGCAACACCCTCCAGAATCCAAAGAATGATGCTCATTGTATGGCGATCACAACAAGAAGCAGAATGACTCTCATTGAGGCACCCAATCAAGTTGAGGGTGTTCATGCTCCACTGGAAGAGCAGACTAAGGCCACAAAAAAAGTAAAAGAAGCCAGAAAGAAGTATGTTCCATTCCCAAGGCTTTCTCCACCTTTCCCTCAATGTCTCAAGAAAAAGGTGGATGAAAATAAAATTATTAGTGGGGAGATCATGAAAGAGGTGGAAAAGCCTCAAAATGATGAAGACAAGGTAAATGTTGAAACTGAGAAAGAGAAGGAAACCCCATAAGTACTAACCCCTATTCCTAGGCCTCCACCTCCATTCCCTCAGTGATTAAAGAAGAAGAAGGAGGATGGAAAATTTCAGAAGTTCATGTCCATATTGAAGCAACTTTCTATAAACATCCTATTGGTAGAGGCATTGGAGCAGATGCCAGGTTATGCGAAGTTCATGAAGGACTTGGTCACAAAGAAGAGAACTGTTAGTTATGAGTCTGTTGGTGATTTACACCATTGTAGTGCAATTGCATCCCGTTCTCTTGTGCAAAAGAAAGATGACCCCGGTGCCTTCATAGTTCCATGCACAATTGGGTCAGTTAACTTTGCCAGAGCTTTGTGTGACCTAGGTGCAAGCATTAACTTGATGTTGCTAGCAGTATTCAAGAAATTAGGTTTGGGAGTCCTCAAGCCAACAAAGATGCGGTTATTGATGGCGGATCGTACGATCAAGAAACCTTTGGGCATAGTATGTGACGTTTTGGTCAAGGTTGAAAACTTTATCTTCCCTGCTGACTTTGTGGTCTTGGATTGTGAGGTCGATTTTGATATGCCCATAATTTTGGGGAGACCATTTTTGGCCACCGGCAGAGCATTGGTAGATATGGAGCGAGGTGAGCTGAAATTCAGGCTGGATAATGAGGAAGTCACATTCAATATTTGCAGAACTATGAAGCAACCAAAGGACATGAGGGTGGTTTCAGAAATAAATATGTTAGATGACTCTGGAGGCCAACCAAAGGGATATCTTGATGAAGTCTGAGCAATCAAGATACTCGCGTAGTGCCGCGACGTTAAATAAAGCTGCTTGGGAGGCAACCCAAGGTGTTTTATTAGTCCTGCATTTGCTTTGATTTTTGATTTTGATCGACATTAGACCCACGTACCTAGGGTTCCACAGGTATGTTCCTAACTCCCTTGATTTAGTTCGGTCTATTGCATTGGGGACAATGCATGCTTACAAGTTGAGGGTGTGAGGTACTAGTGGGTCTATATGTCCTCTTGGGGTTTTTTGTTGTCGTGTTTCTTTTCCCTCAAGTGCTATGTTAGTAGAACCGACATGTTTAGGTTGTTATTTATATTATTTATGTGTTTTCTTGTTTAATTAGGAGAAAAATATGGAAACCTTAGTGCAGTCCAATTGTGAACATATTGTGAATACCCCTCCTGAAATTTTTTATTTTTGAAGTATGTGTGTGTAGCATGTTGTGTGACAGCTGTTGGATCTTGTTATGGCACTAGGATTATAGGCAAATAACTGTAGCTAGCAATGCATGAACCGGATAGGTAGTAGTTGGTAATACAACCCTGGGCTATGTGTGTGTGAGGTCATTACTTAGTTAACTGTGTGTGTGCGATCCAGAACTTGCCCGGTTAGTCTTGCCTAAGTTAGAGGATAGGGATTAGGAAAGGATCATAGGCCATTTTTGAATAAAGTCCACTTTTAGCCTAAATGCCGAACCAAATGAATAAGTATCCCTTGATCCCGACATCGAGCCATAACTGTCCTATTTCTTTCATTAGCCAATTCACCATCCCGTTTTAATTACAATGAATCTATCTTGGCCCTGGTCCCTCCTTGGACACTGTGTACCTCAACATAGGCAAATCGCCTAAGTTGAGGGTGGCTATTATAGGGGTGCGTAGATTGAGTTGGGTATGAAGAAGAGGTTAATAAAAGAAAAAGGGAAAACAGGTTTGGGTGCAAAGAAAAAGAAAAAAAAAAGAGTGTTGTGTTGTGAAGTTTGAGAAAAATCACACCCAAAATCTGAAAATAAGAAAAAAGAGAATAAGGGAGAGTAAAAATGAGAAAGGTTGAAAGTTGGAGCCAAAAATAGTGTAGTGTCAAGGAGGGTTGAGTCACCATACCCATATGTACCATACCCGTCCCTAAGCCTACATTACAAGCCGAGTAAAGTCCTATAGTGATCCTAGTCCAACTGTCCAAAAACGAAGGCATAGAAAATAAGGGCAAGCCTATGGTATTTCATGCACACTCTCTTGAATTCTTTGTGAGCGTGAGTGTTTTGATCTCGTCCCTATGTAGATATTCATTAGTATACTGTGAGTGCATGGGACTTCTTTGATTGTGAGAGCACATGGGTTGCATCATTAGCTGCTAGTTGTTCGAGAAATGTCAATTGCATCTATGCTAAGTTGTTCGTGCATAATTTGGTGCCATCACTTGATCCCTTCTGTGTCACGATACTATGCTGCTTGTACACACACTTTGGTTTTCCTTTGAAAATAGGAGGGGTCGAAAAGGTTTTGTGTCTAAAGCAACGACTAGACTGCCATAGGTCCCTTAGGTTTCTCTTAGTTAAGCATTGTGTTTGTGTACTTTTATTTTGTTTGCCTGAGGACATGCAAACGTTCTAAGTTGAGGGTGTTGATGTGTCATGGTTAAATGACACTGTTGATGCTTAAAACAAGGAAAATATGCAATAACTTAGGTGTGTTTTGTTGGTATGATGTGGTTTCTGTCCTACTTTGCAGGAAAACAGGTTTTAAAGGCAAAATGAGCAAAAGAGGAAGAATCAAGCCCGAGAACGAAGTGTCGGAAGAAGAAAGAACAAGAGGCTGCATAAGAGGAGTAGTCACGCCACCATTCACGTGGTGTGGAAGCCACTCACGCCACGTGGGTGGCTGCCGTGACTCAACATCAGATTGAAGAAAAAAGGCCTGATTTCCACGGCAGGGGTCACGTGGCATGACTGACACCCACGTGATGTGGAAGCCTGCCGTGACCCAACTTTTGAAGACTGCAAATTGAGCCTGATTCCCACGACATCAACCTATGTGGCGTGACTTGGTTCCACGACACCAAGTCACGACACCATGAAAGATGCCGACTCTGTTCTCCTATTCTGCTTAGGATAGGATTAGCTTTGTATCTATAAATACCCATGTATAGTCCTATGTGCAAAATTCATTCAGAGTTGGACAATTTACTATTTTTGAGAGTTATTTCATACTATTTCAGACATATATTTGGTTTTGTATTCACAAACCCTAATTTGAGTTTTATTGATAATTGAAATTTTGGTTCTTCTTCATTCTTGTGAGATCATAATTATGCTTTTATCTTTGGATTATTCTTGTGTTCTTGCAATTATGAGCCCATCAACTAGGGTTGTGTGAACCATGAGGAATTAACAAAACCGGTTAAGTGCAAAGCAACTTTGTACTGCTGTGCCTCCATGTATTGTTGTCTCCTTCGTTGTGATTGCTTTTCTAACGGTTGCAAATGTTAGAAACTCGCCTGTATTCTAGACTTGCTCGAGAGAGAGGTAGAGATTGGGAAAAGGAGATAACAACAGAGATTTGAAGCTATCAACCTTCATCTAATAACCGGAGCCTTAACGGGAATGGTTATGTCACACCCCAAATTCCAACGAGGCGTGATTGGCACCCGAAGCCGATATGGCTCGAGAGAACCAATCGTTGCCCATGAACACTCGTACGCATAATCTAGAATGAATAACACATTGTTTCATGTAATTGATGAAATAGAAAATGCCATGCATATACATATATAACACTTGGCCTTTGGGGCCATTACATCGCACTGAACGTACATATCTTACATCCATGTACCCACATATGTCTACAAAAGCCTTTAAATACATACACGACCATTTCATAACATCTACAACATCAAAACCAATGTACAACTTTGACTCGGAAAGTCCCGAAGCAACTGGGGCTCACCAAAGATCTGCAATTACTGTTAACCTACTATGGAGGTCTACTAGTACCTGCACCTGCAACATGTAAAGTAAGTCCCCAAGAGGGGTCAGTACGAAGAATGTACTGAGTATGTAAGGCCGTAAGAAAACTGCATCAATACATAAGAACTTCAGTGGAAATAATCATAAGAGCAAACTCTATATGTGAAACCATGTACCTTTCTTTTGCTATTATTATTTTCGATCATTCAACCATATTCTTATCAGTCATATAGTATCTTTCATATAATACCTTCATTCAATGGATTCTTCCTTTGCTTAACACTCATTATTATTATTATTAGTCATCCAACATACATCCACTCTTTGGTGGGCAATCACATACATCTACTTCTATGAGTAACTCTCATAACTATGAAAAGGGAATAAGACTGTAAAGAAGTAATGCACACATGGTCACTTTATATTTTATTGAGTATGGATCAATTAAAAGAGTATAAGTTCAATATGGTACGATCCCAATATTATGTTATGGTATTATTATGACATATATATGACTATGGCCCACTGATCAGCTGGATGTCCGGTTTATGTTATAGCCCGCTGATCAGCTGGATGAACGGTATTATATTATATGCCACCTATAAGGTGATGAACGGTATTATATTATATGCCACCTATAAGGTGATGTCCGATATTATATTATACTCCACCTATAAGGTGATGAACGGTATTATATTATATGCCACCTATAAGGTGATGTCCGGTATTATATTATATACCACCTATAAGGTGATGAACGGTATTATATTATATGCCACCTATAAGGTGATGTCCGGTATTATATTATATGCTACCTATAAGGTGATGATCTCATATGGGTAATAAAGGAAGTAATGTGCAAGTTAGTACACCAATCTCTTAAGAGAAAGGAATTAAGTTACATATGTTGGTTGGGGGAAGAAGTACAGGAAAATCTTAGATGTAGGGTGGACACGATTCCAAAGTGGTATTCCGCATTCGGTAGTTGGTTAGTGTTGCTCACATGTTCCTCACTCATTGGTCAATGGTGAATCATATGACTCATGCCTATTGGTTGACTTATGATCATTGGCTAGTATGTTAAAAGTTCTATAAGGTTCTAAGGTATCACATTTCTAGTTGGTGACAGTTGAAATCCACATGTATCGTGTTTAGTGATTATTATCCTAAGATTTCAAAAGTGTTCTATTCCAAGGGGAATCTATAGTATACCAACGAAGGTTGATATATATTGTTATTCATAGGTGTATTATTCTTAGATGAATTACGATCCACTTGTCTCTTATTTATGGGCGGAAGTTCTTAAGTTGTCATTTGTTGTAGATCCTAGGAGAATTATCCCAACAAGAGCGATGAGGTAAAGAGAGCTTGTTTAGGTGAATAGAACTGTTCCAATCATGTTATGAGTCCAAGTTCCAATAGAGTTATATACATGTAAATATACCAATCTCTCAAAAGTAATGAAAGAAGTAATGTGAAAGTTAATGTATCTATCCCTCACAAGTAAAGATACCAATCTTACAAGAGTAAAGATGTGATGTAATGTATATTTGTGTTTCAAGTTTCAAGAATGTTTCTATTATCAAGGTACCACTCATAGTATGAAAGAAAGAGACATGAAGTAAAGAATAATGAAAGAAAAGGAAGTAATGTTATGCTATGTTGACATTATACCTCATAAGATTGATACTTTAACATGTGTGAGATTGATACATTGATAAGCGTAACTTTATATGAAACTTTGGGTCAATAATCAATGAGTGAGAGACATGTGAATAAACATTATTGGAAACACAATATCATTTGAAACATAACACCACCGGGACCATTGGAACACTAATCAATGAACAATAGACATGAGTATAACCACTATTGGAACTTTTGGAACATAATCTTATTGGGATTTTGGAACATGAACCATGAATAGGAGACATGAGATTCATAATTGATCAATAAGTAGAAACATATGGTAGTGACCATAGACAACCGGATTTAGGATACCTTAGCACATTTCGGGATCGAATAAGTACTATAGCAATGTGAACACCATATGCTGCAGAAGGACATAGAAGAATAACCTTACATACCTTTCCGTCTCACTATGCATAAACAAGCTTATATGGAAATACAATAGTCCAGATCTTTCCTTACGCCTCACTCTACATCACAAGTACATAACGAAGCTTATATTAGCAACCAACTGCCTTACAAGTGCACAAGATGACCATGAATCACATAGTTACTTTAGAACGTCATTTCGCCTTCTTACAATGTCATTTATCGCATCAACATGCCAACACTACCATAACATTCCACTCATTGACCAAGATTTCATACAACAATAGCATTTCGCATCATACTTACCCTTTATGCCTTCTCATTTCCATTTCGTCACATTTACGCTTATAAATTTGCCTCATAACAACATATGAACAACCATCCACATTTAATACAGTACCACATGCTTTCATAAGACACTTTAAGGTCATTAAAACGACATCACAAGTTGTTAATTACATCCATGAAGGGTATAGGGGTTTCGGGGGGCCAAAGGGATGCAAAAACAAGCAATTCGGAGTTCTGGGCCGATCCGCTAAGCCACCTGCGCCCACAGGTGGATGACCTGCATCCGCAGGTGACCTTTGGCAGTAGCCAGAGGCACCTGCGTTGGCACCTGCGCCCGCAGGTGCTTCGTCTGCGAGGGCGGGTGCCCGTTTTGGTCCGAAATAGTCTTTTTGGGGTCTTTTTATGCAATGAATGGTCCATAATCATAACCAAACTTATTTTAGCATATTTTTGATCATCTAACATGCCAACAACCAGACATGGTCTCCCAACACACATAACAACACCAAAACGACACTTTACGGCCAATCCGCCACCAAAACCATTACAAATTTCACAATATCAATTCCAAACGTTATGCACAAGAATAAAACAAAGTAAGACCATAATCACATCCCACATGTCAATATTTACTCCACCAAGTTCACTCTCTTCAAAACCACAAGTCCATAGCCAATTTTACAAGACAAACCATCCTCCGATTTAGCAAACATGTCACCTTACACACATAGTGAATTCTCAATACTTCACCAACATAACCAACATGATATAAACCATATTACATACATAAAATATATTAAACCATAATAATATATACTTACCAAGACTTGAAAAAGGGTGATCTTGTCCAAAAGAAAGGTGGCCTTAGGGTTTGAGTTGAGAGAACAAATGTTGTAGAAAATTCTAGAATGGTACATGTGTGATGATATGAATAAAATCTGATTTTTGCTTGCTTTATATAGCATTTAATGGTCACACTTATCCAAATAAAAGCATTTCCACTTGGTTAAACACAAGAATGGATCTTTTCCATCATTTGGGCCATGTCTTCCATCTAATTTTGGGCCTCCATTGAGCCCAATGGCTCAAGACTTCTTTAGCCCACCAATTTTTGTGCATAATTCCTTATATATATATATATATATATATATATATATATATGTATCTTTCTATAAGTCCCTCAAGTCACCCTTATCCATCTCTTGGCATTAAATGCATGGTTGATTTGGTCAAATGGAAGATTGGAAGAATGGGTCAACCTGTTATATTGGGCCATGTCTTCTTGTTCATTTTGGGCTTCATATTCGGGCCCAATAATACAAGACTTATTAAATGCCCATATTTTAATATAAAATTCATCAATTCTCTCATGCTTTCATTTTTCCATAAATGTACACGTAGTCGTATAAGTTCGGCAACATACGGAGTGTTACACCTCCCACGAGGATCTAATCCCTTGTACCCAGTCCAATATCAATTAACTCACTCGACACTTAAGTAAACATTGTTCAACGTTGTCAAGTAGGGTTTGGTAGGTACGGGGTGTTACAGGTTATCTGAGATCCAGGACAAGGGTTAGTAGTGCGACACTCGGAGTCCGAGAGGAAAAGAGTGAAATTCGTCTAATGAAGGCCGAGAGACAGTTAGATGAACCTAACTTGTTAGCTTTTGCATGCAGCGCAGTGGGGCAATTTTGTTAGCACAAGTAACCGGTAGAGTTAAGGAATCATTGGGGATCACAGTCCTAGTGTATTTCTCTTATTGTCTACAAACTCAATACAACCAGCAATCGTCATTGTTACTATTCACTAGCAAAACCCCCTAGGTTTATTTACGTTCCAATTATTCCATCTGGTAGTCTACTCATACTTCGACCTATTCCCTGTGGGATCGACCCCAACCTAGTTGGGTTATATATTTGATTCAGCGACCACATTGTACTTTCTCAGAGGTATATTTTGGGCGACATCAAGGCATAACCTATCTCTTTACACATTTACATCAAGACACCATCGAAGTCAACTTTAAAAGCATCACAAAAAATTGTGAAACCCATACCCTCATCGGGAAAAGTCAAGATAGGAGCCGAAGTCAACAACTCCTTGATATTTTGAAAGCTCCTCTCACAGTCATCCGACCACTGGAAAATAATCTTTTTTTGAGTAAACTTAGTCAAAGGGGTCGTAAAGAAAGAGAAGCCCTGCACAAATCATCGATAATAGCCTGCTAACCCGACAATACTCTTAATATCAGTAGGTAAAGTAGGTCTAGCTCAATCATGCACTGCCTCCATCTTGGCCTTATTGACCATGATCCCATCTTTTTCACTATATGACCCAGCAAAGAAACATAATCCAATATAAACTTAAACTTGGAGAACTTGGCATACAACCGCTCATCTTTCAACCTCTGAGCACGACTCTCGAATACCTCATATGCTCAACCTTATTCATGAAATAAACCAAGATATCATTGATGAACACAAAAATTAAGATAAGGCCAAAATACTCCGTTCATCAACTCCATAAATGTCGTTGAGGCATTGGTCAGCCCAAAAGACAAAACCAAGAAGACATAATGGTTGTACCGCATCCTGAAGGCCGTCTTTAAAACAACCAAAGCTCTAATCTTCTGCTAATGGTAACTAAACCATAAATCGATCTTAGAATATAATGCCGCACCCTGAAGCTGATCAAAAAAATCATAAATACGCGGAAGAGGATAGTTTTTCTTGATAGTCACATTGTTCAACTGCTGATAATCAATACACATACGTATGATTCCATATTTATTCTTCACAAAAAAGACAAGAGCACCCCAAGGAGAAACACTCAGTCTAATAAACCCTTTACTCAATAAATCTTACAATTGTTCCTTCAATTCCTTCAACTCTACCGGTGCCATCCTGAGAAATAGAAATGGGATTGGTTATTCGCTCCACATTAATATCAAAATCAATATCCCCATCCAAAGGTACATATGGCAAGTCCATCAGAAACACGTCCATAAACTCACTAACAATTCTCAAAAAATCCAAAGGGGGTGGTGCATCAATACTTGTATTGCACACATAGGCTAAATAAGAGACTTCCCTTTTCTATTAAGCGATGAGCACAAAGAAACTATATAACCCTTTTCAAACACAAACTAGGAGTACTCTTCCACTCTAACCTAGGCACACCCGGTATGACTAAGGTAAGTGTCTTGACATAACAATCTAAAATTGCATGATAAGGAGACAACCAATCCATACCCAATATGACATCATAGTCAAAAATATCAAGAATGGTAATATCTTCCAAAGTCTCAAGCCTCAAAAAAATCACCACATATGATCGGTACACCCGATCCACTACTAAAGAATTGCCTACGAGGGTAGATACGCAAATGGCACACGTAACATATATAAAAAAAGCAAAATATAGAGATACATAAGAGAATGTAGACCCAAGGTCAAATAACACTAGTACAGGATGATGACAAACTGGGATGATACCTGTAACCACAACATCAGAGGCCTCCACTCCAGGTCTTTCAGGAAAAGCATAGCACTGTCCTTGTCTACTACCAGATTGAGTAACTACTTGTTCACCTCCACGAGCTCCCTGAGATCCACCTCTACCGTCGTGCACCCTTTCTCAGGCCGGAGGCACTAGGGCCTGACAAATTTGAAGCTGAGAAGCTGGGGAGGACTCATCACACACATAACATCCCCTACTAGACAAATCATGATGTGAGGCACCAAAAAAACCAAAACACGCTCCATAACCTAATGAACCAAAATGAGACCCAAGACCTGCATGCCCTAACCTTTGACCACTCAAAACCTCAGAACCCGTAAACACACTATTTGAACCCTATTTTTCTAGAGATATAGAGATATGTAGCATACTCTTAGGGATAACTTATGCTCTTATTTTCCTGTCAAAAGTAGGGAAGAACAAGTGTCTAATCAGATCAATCAAGTGATCGGGGTAGAGACTTTACTTCACTAGGACAGAGTTGCTGTTGATTGAGGATTCGTCGAGGGGCCCTTTTTTCTTTTATGAAGGAAGAAATTATATATAGGTATAAATAGGACTATGAAAGACGAGTAGGCAAGCACATAGGTAGTACCGATCAGCTTTGAGCTGTTGAGTGACGATTGGCCAAGGGGGCCATATGGTCGTCCAATAAGACAATAACGCTCTAAGAGAGATTAGAGACAAGTCCATTTTCATGTTCTTGATCCAAAATCTCTTAGAAAACTCAATGGTTCCATTCTAAAATATTATCGATTTTGCTAAGAGATTGTAACACCAAATCTATCAAGCAAAGTCTTGTACTGCTCTGCCATCTTTACATCGGTGATTAAGATATCATCACCTAGTAAAGCATAATCAGCAATGTCAGATTTTTGGCTTTGACCCAGTGAAAAATGGGGTTGGTGGTGTTGGCTAAAAAAGGGGGAGAAAAGAGAGCCTTAGGGTACGCTCACTTCAATAATTTTTTTTAGGTTCTCAAGATTTTCAATCGCTCTTTAGTGGTGGGGAGAAAGTACATGAATGGAGGTTCTCAGACGAGGAAATCATTCCTTTCTAAATAAAATAAAAAGAAGCCAAAATCTTTCTAATTATAGAACTTTCACTTCTGTATAGAGAATATTTTTTTATGCTTCCATTTTGTTATTATGGTAGTTGGATCAGAATCCGTGTGATGGTTCGAAAGTCATTTTCAATATTCTTTGCATCACCAGAGAGATAGATTGTAATAATATCGATTCATATAGAAGAAGGGTTCTCTATTTATTCAAACACTATAGCTATGGGATAGGGATCGAGGAGGGGGAAAACCCAAAGATTTCAATGGTACTTTTATCAATCGAATTTATTTGTACCTTTCATTCAATGAGTAAACTACAGGATCAAACCTATAGGACTTAAGGAATGATATTAAACAAGAGAGGGAAACTATTCATATTAAATAAATATGAAGTAGAAGAACCCAGATTCCAAATGAACAAATTCAAACATGAAAATGATCTTCCTTATTCTTAAAGAATGAGGAGCAAAGGGATTGATCAAGAAAGATGTTTTGTTCTTCTTATATATAAGATAGTGGTAGGATCCAATGCTTCCTGAAATGGTCTATTGTGGTAACCATGAGAACCTCTACCAGAAGAATCCCTACCTCGGGATGAATGACCACGAAAACTACCCTGTCTGCGTGACCTGTTACCACCACCACTTTAAGCACCCTAGGAAATACTCTTGATTCTCTTGGCATGGTACACAATACTCTGAAAATAGCCACCTGAAGTCATTAATTGTCCCATTGCCAACTGAAAGAAGTAGTCAAACCCTTTACAAACTTTTATATCCTCTCGGACTCTATCAAAATACTAGTTGTGGCATACCTAGAAAAGGCATGGAAATGATCCTCATACTCAACAACAATCATGGAGCCCTGCTCCAAATCATCAAACTCGTCCCTCGTGGTCTCACTCAAGTAAAGGGTACAAGCCTCTCAAGGAAAATCTCTAAAAATTAGGTCCAAGTCAAAGGAGGGGAAACCACTAGTCTACAACTGGCAAAAGGCCTCCACCACTACTTAGACATATTAGTCAACTGGAAGGTGGTGTAAATAATGTAACAAGACTCAAGCAATTTGAGGTTATGCAACCTCATATGAAAATTGACCAAGAACTCATAAGCATTCTTACCAATAGCACCACTATACTTGGGAGGGGTCAATCTCATAAATTACTCAAACCTCTTCTACTCATCAGCAGACATCACTAGACCAGGAACTACAGGCGGAACAATAAATATGGCAGGTAACACCTCAATATATTGGGCCATAACGCAGCTAGTTATGTCTTGGGAGTCTGAAAACCCTAAATAATAACCTGCCTCAGTGGTTGAACACCCTCTCTCATCAGAGAACTATCTGGTGTACCCGATAGAGTACCTACCTTAGAGGTTCTATCCAAATGACTCAATAGCCCAATTAGCACATCCTGCAGTACTGGAGTAGCAACGAAATCCTGAGGGGCCTGGGATGGTCCCATACCCTCTAGCTGATAAGGTGTATCAACATGGTCAATCACTAGTTTGAGAGAGACTGCTCTAGTTATCCCTCTAGTCAGAGTCTCTCCTCTCAGCTGCGACCCCTGCCTCATCCACTAACTAGGCTCCTACAGCGGGTGCTATCTCAGCATCATCAATAGCTCCTGATCGAGTTCTCACCATCTGCACACAAGGAGTGAGATAGAAGTTTAGAATATTGATTATGAATAACATGCATAATAAGGAATCAAATTAGAGAAGTATGAAATGATATAGTATGTGTAAGAAATATCAACATCACATATATATAAGGTAATTCAATAAAATGCATCAATCATATAAAAAAGATGAAAAGTAGTGCAACATAATGATATGGTATGTATGCAATGCTCAATGTTCACCTCGTATACATACTCCGAGCCTAAGCTTCCAGGACAGGACCTATGGGGGGTTCACAACCCATATACTAACCACAATCTCATCAATCAACCTTGCCGACACTTCTCTCGGCTAAGGCATTTTATGAAATGGTACATTTTCTTTCGCAAGGAAATCCAAGTCCATAGTAATATCAATTCCAAGAATATGAGTGACGAATTAAATCTGCATGATCATAGAAATATCAACAACATATATTAATCAGCTCAACAATGGAATGGATGAACTCAAACCACCCAAATCACAATAAGTCATGATATAAGCCCTTTTATGGAAAAACAGTAGTAATGAATCATGTAAGACATCAATAATATCAATCCAAGCCCCTGCACGAGCATCACAATAATAATAAAGAATAGATAATGCTCAAATAAGACCAATACCAGCCTTGGCATGGGCATCTCAATGATAAATATCTATCAAGTCAATAAAAAGGTTCACATAAGCCCCCACACGGGCATCATGATAATAATAATGATATCAAAAGATAGAAACAATGATGATAAACCCAACTCATAGGGTACTTTACATGAATGGTTATCTACCCATCCCGGTCTGAAGAAAGTTATGTCATAATCTATCCTGAAAGCCAAAAACGCAAGCCTAGACCCCTCAATAAGAAGCTTCCCCATTATGAACGCCTTTAGAATGCTTCCAATCTATCAAAAATGGATTCTATACATAATTAGGAGTCTATTGATACCCATTTTGGCATACTTTGGTTCTGAGTCCAAAATCACTTCAAAAATCAATTTTAAAAATAAAAGGGTAAAACTAGAATTTTAATAAAAAATCATAATACCCATACTTTAGAGGTTCTAAATATGACATCTCATCAAAAATAAAGTTAAAATTGGGTTAGAAATCATCGAAATACTCATTTTTTTACTTTACCATGTAGAACCCAAAATTTCAAGTTTTAAGTCTAAGTCTTGAGGTTGTTATAGCAATATAATCAATGGGTAATGGATAAAATAAGTATAGAAACTTCCCCAAACCAAGTTTGATGAAAAACCCTCATGAAATCACCCCAAACCATGTTACCCAAACTAAAAAATGGTGAAAATGGAGAAAATTCATGAAAAGAGGCTTTAAATATTATTTGAGTGAACATTACCTTCATTGCAAAAGCGGTCAGCCCCTCACCTTCACGAAGGCTATCGAGCCTGACCAACTGCGAATGCAATGGATCGGTCCCCAACACATAGAAGGAAAAACTCGACCTAGTCTTGGCTTACTCTTTGTGAATGTGGTCCCACTATCACGTTCGAGAAAGAGAATAACTCCCTTCTCCACGAACACGACGGCAGGGATGCAAACGCGAAGAAGGCTAGGGTTCTGTACCAAAACCTTGCACCAATAATATTCTAAGGCTCAAAATATTTTTGAATAGACCCTCGAGATTTGTTAGGGGCCTCATAGAAATAAAACAATAATACTACTAGGCTAATTTCGATGTTTCGGGCTCAATGGACTCATCAAATTTACCAAAAGAGATCGTTATCAACAAGTTTCACATTGAGAACCCCTTTAGGCTAAAATAACTAGTTTCTCATCTAAATGTCTAAAACTCATAATATAGTCTCGAAACCCAAACCAACCACGCTACTGACCTAAAATCGACATATCAGATCTAATAGAACTTACAAAATCACTATCAAATACTCAAATCACAAAATGTTGAATGAAGTTAAATGTATCACTTTAAGGCTACTCAAAACCTTAAACTTACATAAATCACTCTCGAACATCTTGGGGACTTTGCCAACCATCCCCACAACTCATAAATGACATAAAGCAACTACAGGAAAGGAAAAAATAGTCAAAACATAGAAAAAACTAAAAATCATCACGAGGGTTATTACAAAGAATGTCTGATCAATCTCCATACCCCCAGCATGACAATAAATGAATCAAGGCACCATAAATTCGAATGCTAATCAATCATGTCATTTAAGTCAAGATTTCACAAAATCAGCCCAATAATTAATTAGTTGTTTTTAACCCTTTCACAATATACACTGTGGAGTACCAGCTAATCCACCACCCTAACTCAAACTCTCCAAACCACCCAATACCCAAACTAAAGTATCCTAAAGTACTGGAGTAGCATAAAAACTAGGTGCAGCCTGAAATAGGCCCACCCCCTCTACCTAAACCTTATCATCCTTAGCCTCATACTATATCTCAGAGGACTCTACCTTTGCTGGAACTTAAGCAGCTGCCTGAGCCCTGCCTCTACCTTGGTCTAGTCTCCTGCCTTATCAGCTGCCACATCCGCGTGTCCTAGCATGGGCAGTAGGCAAAAGTGCTAGAATGGACTCCCGATCTCCATCTATAGACGCATGAGTCCTCACTATATTTGAGATTATAAGATAAAGAATATCTGTAAATAATGAAATCAATTTCACATGATGAGAAAGATGAAAGAGATTTTTACTAAGGTCCTTTAGCTTTTCAAAGATAGATAACACACGTCTTTGTATCGATCTGCATGACGCTGCTACACTTGGCTTGCAATTGTGAGACCAATGAACCTGGTCTCTTATACCAACTTGTAATAATCCAGAACTCAAGTCGTGATGGCAACTTTCCCATCCCACTATGATAGGTAAGCAAAACCAAAACCCAATCCATGAAAACCACTAAATACGCAAAAGGAATTCAACAATAATAGATCCCCAACTAAATCTCATAATCAGGCAGATAAAGAGGTAAGAAAGGCCACATTCATCCCCAAAATACGGAAGTCACAAGTCAAGCCATTAGAGAAGTTCCATATAACTAAAATATCTAGAATATATCTAATATAATGAAATTGACATAAAGGAAGATAGTAGAAATATGAAGAAGCCATGAAGCCACTGTAGCTACCTTCAAATCTCAAAATTCTAGAAATCCTCATAAGAAATAGGGTTGAATCAATGCCATGGAATGACTAGCTTATTACATGAGGTGAGGTTAAGAAGATAAACAAGTGTGAGTACCAACCACAAGTACTCAGTAACATCGTCAACCGATAATAATTCAAAGTGATGGCGAGAACCACCAAAACCAATAATATCCAACACAACCATATAAACATGAACTCAGGAAAGCCACACCTAGTCTAATAGTTAAAACAACAGAGGGAATCCAGTCCATATCAATAATGCTAGTAATTTACAAATATTTAGATCAGAAAGTGTAATAGCTCATATCAGGAAAAGAATATCTATTTCACAATCAAATACTCACTTACCACACTGAGTCAACAATCAATAGATGCAATGAGTATGATACATGCCGCACAATCCAATTGGGGTAATGATAAAAATGTATATGATACATACTTGTCCTACCTCTATACATCTGTTGCTCTATAAGGTTTCCTGATACCCATAGGGCCATCACAAGGTATATATAAACATTCGACTCTGCCCTAGGCCCCTCAGATAATAATACTCATAACGGTAATAAAAAAAATCTAGATCCTTTGCCTAGGGAACTCAAGGAGTACCTCAAATTATGGTGACCCAAATAAACCAAACCTCCGGATCCTGCCTCTAGGGTCCTTAGAGAAGAACCAGTGATCTCATGATAATATATATGTAGGGAGGGAAATCTCAGTAGAAAAATATTCATATCAGTCTAATTATCAAATAAATACTATTCCCTCTTTCACAATTCGCCATAATAAGTATGTATGATAAAATTCCATACCCACAGTATGACAATAAATGAATCAACGCATCATAATTCCGAATGCTAATCAATCATGTCAGATAAGTCAAGATTTCACAAAATCAGCCCAATAATTAATTAGTTGCTTTTAGCATTTCACAATATATAAGTACCGATATAGATGCTCTTCATCTCATCTGTATGGATCCCCATATCCCTATTACTACCCTTACATATGACTAACATATAAGCACTTTCAGAAAAAAGTAAAAGAAAGCCTCAACTTGCTTTAAGAGAAGATCCACAATGTCAAACCAAAGGCTTTTCCTTTTGAATTACCTCCAAAAGAGCCCAATCTAGTCAAATATGGATTTTACATACGAATATAAAACCAAACACATCCATTTTCTATACTATTAAACTGGGTTAAAAAGTCATTCCAAAAAAACAACCCCAAGTCCATAAGGGTAAAATCAGAATTTATTAAATGATCAATTTACCCATAACTTACGGAGGCGAAATCTAAAATTTCATTGAAAATGGAGTTGAAATTGACCTTGAAATCATCAATTATCAATTTTTAACTTTATCGGGAAAATTTCAAATTTCTAAGTTGAAAAATAAAAATTTGATGATGAAATCATGAAATAATTATTGGGAAATGATTAACTATTGGTTTATAAACTTTCTCAATGATGAAATCATAAAAACCCCTTTACAATATCTCAAAATGTTGAAAAACTTCAAAAATAGAGTTTGGGTCATTGTTTGAAAAAGGAATTTAAATCTATCCAGGTATTATCTCTTCATCGTGATCACAAAGAGTCAGTAACAAGTTGCTATCATGACTGGACCGATCTGATGATCATCGTGAATGCGAGAGGATTTGTCACGACCCAACTAACCAGATCGGGGCAGGTACCTACTCTAATCCACCTAAATAGGAGAACCTTTTCATTTCAAATAAATGTGGAAGTCAATAAGAAATAATAAAATGCTTTTATTTATTACAACCAGTTTACCAAAACTTGGAATACAAAGTAAAAACTTTCCCCGGGGACCTAGTCTAAACAGGTACAAGAGCTACTAAGAGAAGACACAAACTGAACACATGACCCAGTTTCCACCATAGAAACAATGACAAAACCTCCTGGAGATCTTTACCGAGTCAAGCATGAAACATCTGCTGATCCTGCAACCAGACCATACCCCAAAAAGGGCATAGCAAGAGTAGTATCAGTACAAACAACACATACTGGTAGGTATCATCGGCCAACCAGGGTAAAATCACATAAACACATTATAGAAATCACAAAAAGAAAGCATACCGACTTATAACAATTTAATTCTCATCACTTCATCCACTTATGTTACCTAATAGTATTTCCACTCTTATTCTTGGTGACTTAGTTGTATCCAATTAATTAACAATAGTCAATATGTATCATTGACATTCCCCTTATACCATTCACACTTAATCTCACTAATCATGCATCACCCATCACATCAACTATCATCGTCATAACTCTCACTTGTTTAACCCCAATAGTTATTAAAAGTCAATCTCTTCCACTTACACCTCAATTAACCTCACTAAAAAATAAGAACAAATAACCATAATCTTGTAAACAAGTACAACCCTGAACACTTAACAATTTCATCAGTTATGTTACTACTTAGCCTTTCACAACAACACTAAGAATTAAGTCAAGTGTAAGTCATTATAGACAATATACCAAGTCAAGACCATGACTACCAATATTAGACCCAATCAACAAAACATGACTAACCACAATAAGCCAAGTCAATAGAACCATAACTCACAACAATAACTTACACCTAGTATCAAATACATCAATAAGTAGACAATAATAGAATATATGCCATTCTTTTATGTCCTTAGCCCGGACCACTCAAAGATCCAATATAATCAACAAGTCAGTAATTATAATTCTCTGTTCATTCAAGAACCCAAATATGACAAGTCAACACATAAACCCGGTCCGCTCAAGGAACCACATATAATATAAGATAATACATAAACCCAATTCACTCAAGGAACCAAATATAATATCAGATAACACATAAACCCGATTCACTTAAGGAACCAAATATAATATCAGATAATACATAAACTCGATTCACTCAAGGAACAAAATATAATATCAGATAACACATAAACTCGGTTCACTCAAGGAACCATCACACTCACTAATACCTTGTACACACATGCAAAGGGTCTTATGATCGTCCACTAGCCATGACCTGTAGGGGACGAGCTCTTGTCCATATACCAAAAATCCCAGACATCTAGTGTCTGCCAACCTTATATCAATCAATCCCGTGAAGATGTCCAAATACTGGTAAATCCCACAATAATAAATATAAATCCCGTGAAGATGTCCAATTATCAGTACATCCCATAATAATAAATATAAATCCCGTAAAGACGTTCAAATGCTAATACATCCCACAATAATAAATACCACAATAATAACAGATACCACAATAATCACAACCACAATGAGAATAAGAAATCATACTTGTACATTTAACTAGCTTTTAATATAACCTCATTATATGTGATTAACACTTAGGATATCATTAAACAATTATTCTTTAACACATGAAATCACAAGTATACCCTAAGGCAAGCCAACAACTTATAATTCAAGCCTTATCAATTCATATTCCTTAATTACAGCATGCCCCAAACCAATCAATGGCTTATTCAAGTAAGCATTATCAAGATATATTCATCAAATTCAAATATTTATTTTAGGAGTGCACATTCAATCAAAAGGAGTCTAAACACTAGTTCAACAATCATAAATTTATTGGCTAATCCAATCCTCCTTTATTTATGTCGAAACCTGTGATTCCGCTATTATCTAGAAATTCTTAAATTCAAGTCATTACTAGGTCAAGACTCTATTCCATTATCCATCCATTCAGTCATTCAACTTTTTATACCATTTCCAAGGGATACTATCAACCGGTAATTATTCTCATCTAATAAGCATATAAGAAATGTCCAACCATATTCCAAATACACATAATATCAAGTTCACTCTTTTTATGGTGTTTCCGCTGAATCACTAGATTATACTCACACCGTGTCCTTATCATCATCTCTATTCACATAATTCACATTACAATCCACCATGGAGTCATACAAACATAAAACACCCATCAAGGATTCGTACATTAACATAACAACACACAATTAGGTCTTTATTGCATTAATTCCATAGTTTATCCATCCAAACTCTATGCCCGCAGGCCTAAGCATGATTTCTCCAGTCAAATCTATATTAAATATATGATTTCTAACCACAGTCTACTACTCATAAACCATAACCTACCTGGGTACCAAACTACTACAACATGTAAGCTATACCACATATGATCTTCCTTCTTTTTAACATTTTTAAAGGCTAAATCATCTAATAAACAACAATTATAAGAGAAATTAATCAATTACTCTTCAAATAAATACTTTAGAAATTCAAACCTCTAATTCTACTCTCATTTATGGTGTATAACAATACCCAAGAGTCAATTAACCACTAACTAGCTCTATCATACTCAACCCATCTCCATTAATGGAGTTTTAAAACTATAGGTCCCATATTTATAGAATTTAAGGTCCCCAACTATCAAAGTTCATGTTTTTGAACCATAATTTCATACCAGGAAGAGTTAATTTACAACCTAAAGTTAATTCTAGGTGAAAATACATATACCCATAGGTTTTCCTCATAATTTCATGAACCTTGGGTTCTAAACCACAAGAATTTCACCATAACTCCCCATTCTAATGATTCTAGAAGATGAACAAATTAATCAATTTTAAAAAGGAGTAAAAATCTTAGCTCAACGAAGAATTTCCACCCTAACCTTGTGCAACTTGCCCTTCTAGGGCTAGGGAATGAAATATTTGAGTTTATGGACTGAAAACCATCAAAGTAAGCTTATAAACTATTGTTGTTCCGCTATAGCAGGAAAATTCCCACTATAGCAACCTAATTTCGCTACGACGGCCTCTACTTTCCAGCATGGACAGTCTTCAGTAAAACAATCATAATATTTTACTCAAGAAGCGGATTAACATATGGTTGATGACATTGAAAAAAAGACTCAGAGATCTTTAATTTGGTGGATATTACGACCCATAACTCTTTATATTCTAGGAGGAGTGATCCTTTGAAGTTGACCCTAGTTTAAACTTAGCCCAAAACTAAATCAGTAAGGGTACTTTCAACTTAACTTTGTGCTAGGGGTGTTGTATAACCTTAATTCATAACTAATGCACTTACATATGAAGGAATTGAACCTAACACTTATAATGAATGAGATTCGTACACCTTTATCGCAGATATTTTCAGTAACGATGGAATGGGTTGCTACAGGATTATCATGAACATGATGAAGAAATCCCTCGAGCTAGGCCATGATAACAACTAACCCTTTGTGGTCATAGTTGAACCACACACAATCATGATGAAGCAACTATTCTCCCCTCATGAATGCACATGAGATCGCGAATTCAAAGTGGTAAGTGGTTGCATTAGCTGACAACAACATCAACCAAAAATATGTCCAGCTAAAATCTTTGAATGAACCCTCAGAATGCATTCAAAACTCCATGAACACAATCTAACTATACTACTAGACCAAAATTGATATTTTGGGTTCAATGGAATCGTCAGATTCACCAATGGAGGTCATTATCAACGGATGTTAACTGAAGTTAACTCTAGGCCAAAAATCCCACTTTCAAATCAATTACTCAAAAACCATCTGAAAGCCTCAAGACCAAACCAACAGTACTACTAACCCATGAATGACATTTTGGAGCTAACGAAACTGACGAAATTTCCAAACAACATCTAAATCTCCAACTATTGACCAAACTCAACCCTACCAACTTTAAAATCTTTCAAAATGAAAAACTTGCATAAAACACAACCGCTTCGAAACAGTTGCATCCATTCTTGCAAACCACAAACATTAAAATACTACATGTTTAAGAGGCAAAATGATCAAACACATAAAAATCAAAAAATCACTATATGGATTGTTATATTTTGATTATTTTATCTAGTTCACTTATACTGGACCTTACAGAGCCTGCTTATGTACTACATGATTCGAAGTCAGATTTGGAGCAGTCCAAAAACTTGGAGATCCATCTACAAAAAGACAAGAAGACTAATACAACATTATTTTCGTATCTTTCTTTTGCCCTTATTTTCTTTTTTTCTTTTTTACTTTTATTGACATAGGGTACCAGAGAAATCTTTATTTGAATTTACTTCATTTTTACTCTTGTTCGTTTTTCTGAAAAATGATTAAAAAAAGAAAATAAAAAGAAACAAACAGTTATAAAAGCTATAATTGTAGACCACGATCGAATCTATGAAAGCATTGGATTATACATTCCTCTTTGTCTCGACTCTAGGGATAAACCTTTTAGCTCAAATAGATCCACATACACCTTGGTTGACACGAGTATATAAGTCATGTTATACTGTTGAATAACAAGCCTTCCATTTTCTATTTTTATTTGTATAAAACTCATGTAATTGGGAGTCCCTATTAGATTAGTTATTCGTCTCCCCTACCTTGTTAGATAGACTACTACTATTACCAAGTTCTCTTACAATGTCATTTTTGAGTTCGGAGTCCCATTTTTGAATATGAATTTGAATAGATACTTTTTATTACTATAAATATAGCCTTTTTATCTTCCACCTTATCGCCACGGCTTTTGATCAAAACACATAAAATCCAAAAATGATTATACAAATTGTTACATTTAGTCATGATACAATGTGAATGATATAATTAGGAGATAATAGTTTTATGGTACTTTCAAATTCTAATGATTGTTAATGATACAAATGTATTGATTGAAACAATTTAAATAAAGTTAGAACATAAGATTTATACATTTTAAAAAGTGACTACTCGCTCATATGCCATAAGTGATGGAAGTCATTTTTCTTATAATTAAAAATGTTTTAGGGTAAGTATGTTTAAGCAGCTAAACACTAAAAAATGATTTTATCAAGAAAACATTTTCCTTCATACTAAATCTTAAAATAAAAATAAAAAAAGACAAATGTATACTTTTGTCTTGACTCAAGAAAGACAAAATCAAATAGGTCAAATAAAAATTAACTATATGGTCAAAACTAGACATGCCCACTATCCAGTACATGTACTATATAAGCACCTATCAGAAGAGTTAAGTATTTCTCTATAAATTCAGCCTTTTACATAATAAACTATTTTCTTATATCTCTTCCTAATTATATCAAAAGAGAAAAATTTTGAAACTATTGAAAAATAAATAATCCAATGGCAACTCCCTATTATGCTATGATAAAAAAATCCATGTGATGTTGGTTGATGATAACGAAGAGGTTGTTTCCAGGATGGTTGATTTGCTGATGTTTTATGACTACAAGGGTGACATCTCTATAAAATTATTTTAAACTTGTAACTTTTGGTTTTGTGGTATAACTAAATTCAGTGTGATTTTCTTTTTATAAGAGATTTACTTGATTTGATGTTTTTTTATCTCATTTGTGATTTTAACATCGATCTCTTTTTATATATTTTTTTATATATCTTGTAAATCCTTGATTTCTCTTTTACTTGTTATCATAACATTACTTCTATGTTTGTATATGATTTTTTACTAGGTAATAAATGAATTTTGTATGGTTATAAAGAACCAAATTAGATTCTCTATTTTTTGTTCGTGCTATAAGCATGTAACACAATTAATTAGCTTCTGTTCCCCTCGAGGGACATAATTTTATGTTAATTTAATTAAATTACATTTGGGTTTTACACTTGATCATTTTATAGAAAAGAGGGAAAATGTTTCTTTATCAATTGACTTGGAGTGACATAGAGTTGGAGAAGAAAAATAATTAAATTCCACAAAAGTAATGTTTGAATGTTTAGATCTTTGATTTTTATCAATCTATATATCATTCTTAAAAGTAATTTTTGTTGGATGGTGGAGGTACAAAATTAGGGTAATGGGAGAAAAGAGAAAAACAAGAAAATTACAAGATAAGAACTGATTTGTCTATCTCACCTAGAAATAACTTTTTTTTTTGTCTTTTATTGAATGTATACAAAAAAGGGGGGAGACTTGATTTAAATTAAAACATTCTCGTTCCTTTTTTTTGTTAAATTAAATATCATCCTCTTAATTTCGTAGAGCTTTTTCTCCTTCGTGATTCACCAAAAATTGCATCTTTTAAAGCTTTTTAATTAATTTTTTTAAGTATAAAAATGTTATTTCATAATTTTGACCGTGCACAAATCTTGAATGTTAAAATATTCTAAATTTATTGATATTTTCCAGACTTTGAAAGATTTTTTTTTTAAAATATAGTCTAATGGCTACTTTTCAAATATGATTTTATTTTTGGGCTCAACACTAAAGATCATTTAGTTATTTTCTCTACTTTAGTTTGTGAAGACAATACACAATTTTTTGAATATTTGGAAAAAAATAAGTAGATAGTACAATTTTGCGTACCTGAAAACTATCTTAAAAAGTTGATTCTATTAAACTATTTTTTCCTACAAAAAGGTATATAACTGACAATTTTAGCATGGTTTTGGTGTGTTTTATGGTTTTTACCTTATTTATTTCTGTTTGCTTTCTCAATTACTTTGATAGTATGCATTGATTGTTCTGTGTCTAAGACGTGTTAAATTATTTTGACTTGAATTTTTTTTTTGCTAGCTCCTTATGTGGGTACCATGTAATATAAATGAATCTAAGAAAGTAATTTTGCAGTAGTACAAAAAGTAACTAATTGACAGTAGGAATTAAACTTTAATTTGTCGGCATGTTAAAGTACATATATAGCAAAAGCTGATAGAAAAAGGATTTTTTCCCCTTTTGCCTCTTTTAGAAGCATATAAAACTCAAATTCAATGGCTAATCAATGAGTTAGGGTTCATTTTAGATACTAAAACAACAAACCTAATGTAATTCCACAAGTGCGGTCAAGGAAGATAATGTGTATGGAGACCTTACACCTACCTACCTTGAGAAGGTAGAGAGGCTATTTCCGATAAATCCTCAACATAAGACAACTAAAGAAGATGATAGTATCAACAAGCGTGAACAACCAAACAATTACAAGAATCGAGCAAAAGAATCAACCGGTAGAAATAAAAATCTAAGAAAAAAAAGTACCAAAATAATACTAGCACAACGGGAAAAGAAAAACAAAGAACTCATTTACCTACTAACCTTCTATTCTAATCCTCGACATCTACATCCTCCTATCAAGAAACATCTCCTTGGTGAACTAAAGTTGCACCATGTCTTATCTAATCACAACATCCCAATACTTCATAGGCCTAATTCTACTTCTTCTCATGCACTCTACAGCCAACATTTTACACCTCCTTACTAGGGCATCCGACACAGTTCCTCTTCACATGATGAAACCATCTCGATCTTACTTCCGCATCTTATCATCAAGGAGGCCACTCTCATCTTGGCCCGAATACCCTTATCTCGAATGTTATATCTTCTCATATGCACATACATCCTTCACGTCCTTATCTCAGATACTGGAGTTCTTAACTAGCCAACACTATGCCCATATAACATGGTCTGTCTAACCACCACTCTATAGAACTTACCTTTATATATTGTCTACACATTATTATCACATAAAACAAAAAATACGAGCCTATATTTCATTCAACCCTTACCTGGAATTATTGATTCTAAGTACTTGAAACTTTCTCTATTGGGGATGGCTTAAATTTCAAGCATCACGTCCACATCTGTTTCATGTGACACGTCACCGTACTAGCACTCAAAGTACTCAGTTTTGGTCCTTCTCAACTAGAAACCTTTTGACTTCAGGGTCTGTCTTCAAACCTCTAACCTTATGTTAACTCTGCTTTACATTTCATCAATCAGTACTATATTATCTGCAAATAACATGCAACATGACACCTTCTCTTGAATGTGTCATATCAGAACATCCATCACCAATAAAAATAAAAATATATCCTCATTGTAATCCATTTATAATTATATGATAAGTAATACATTTTTTAAGAAAGTGCATTTTATCGATTTACGGCTCACTATTATATAACGATTTATGACTCTTTAGTCAGCTTATTATCGTATTTCTGTTTGTAATTTTCTTTCCATTCATATCTAATATTATTGAATTCAATAAACCAATAATACATTAACATATAAAACATGTAACGACACACGTATTTCAAATAACATTCTACTAGTATCTTCACATTCAGTTGGATTAGTTATCTTATCGATGTCAAGACATAATAGATCATTTTCTGAAATATAGTTAAGTCATATGAGAATATTAAAATTTATTGATAAATCTTTTTCTCCTTGCTAAATCATCTAAACTTATTAGTTGCATATTCATGAAATAACATTATCTCAAACAAATTTATCCTCTTATCTATGGGCGTTGATTGTCATCTTTATTCATTGTTTCTTCTCAACAAGTCATTTGAATAATTTGGAATAGATTCTTTGACAAAATATTCCTATATGATCTTTTCTATTTCATATAATTCAATTATTTATCCCAAAATATACTGTACATAGCTTAATATTGAAAACATTTCTAAGATTGCACATCGATTATAATATAACTTGATTATTTTGCATAATTGCATAAACTGATGTGCAGCAATATAATCGGACAATTTATAATTAAATTTGTATATGGTAAATAAATAAAACCTCATAATAATTTTGTATACAATATTCTTCTCTGACTTTCAAAGAGCATTGGTACAGTTACGACGGTTGGTACGACTTCGGCAGCAATGTCAATGCTCTCCAAAGGAAAGCAAAAGATTGATGTGATGATAATCAATGTCTGTTCATTGGATACATTTTCTCACCTCATAGCTCAAACTAAGGACTTGAATATAATTTTACTTGGTAAGTTTTACTCTACTCTTTTACTTTTGATGTCTACTGCGAGTAAAGTCAGTCATTTTAATTAATACACTACAAAAAATAGCTATAAAATCACCATTAAATTTTTCATAGCTAAAGGAAATTTCTATAATCCATCATTAACTAGGATTAGTAATGAATTTTCTTTTAGCAGCATAAAATATCGGTCACTAAATCCTATTTTTTAATTAGTTGATAAATGGTTGTTTTGTAATATTAGTGTTATAATGAATAATATTTGATGAATATGTGTGAAATTAACTATTCCCCAATGCATAAAATAATTTAATTCTAATTGATAGCTTCTTGAAATAATTATGCAGTTGTATATGATGAACACAATAAACACAATGAACACATGGCAAATAAGGCTTTGGATGACAGAGCATATCTTTTAAAGCCATTTGATGAGGAAATTGTGAAGTACTTATGTCAATTTATATTAAGAGAAAAAATACAAAGAGAGAAAGTGAAAGAAGGATCAGAAAAAAATAGAGATCAGATAAATGTTAATGATATTGATAACAATAATATTGTTAGAAAGAATAAAAAACAATCCGGAGAGAAGAAAAATGTGTGTAAAATTAAGGAACAAAGAAATAATACTCATGATGATCAAAATGATGTCGTATATGATGGAAAATACAAGTTTACGAGGAAGAGAGGTAGAAAAAGTACGAAAGATATTAACAGAGGAGAAAGTGAAAGAAGTGCTACCACTAAGGTTGTTAGACAAAAGAACTGCGCAGAATTGACTGATGATCTTCATGCAAAAATTTGGAAAGCTGTACAACAACTTGGTGAAGGAAGTAAGTTTACTTCTCTGTTAATTAAATTTTTTGACAATACATTTATATGGAACAATATAAATAACGAGAAATATACTTATGACTAACATCAACTTTCTTGTAATTAAGGCATGTTGATTGTTATATTTACATGTACCTCATCTTAATTCATTAAATTACACACACATTCTTATAAAATTGTAGGATGCTTTCCAAAAGATATTTTGGAGGTGATGAATATGCCTAGTCTTACCAAGATGCAAGTTGCTAGCCATCTTCAGGTAAATTTTAAAAATAATTTAAGTAGTAAATTATCAATCATTTGTTTTTGTGTGTGTTTTGTATGGGGAAAGTTATCTGGCAAAAAAAATATTTTTATAAAGTTATTTTTTCTGATTTTATTACTAGAAAATGTTTTGCTTGAAAAGATTTTTTCATCCAATACTTCTGTCAGAAGCTATTTTTTTTACAACTATCTTAATTCTAATTTTGTATCAAAAGCATAAAAAAAATCCAACTTCTTACTTTCGCTAGTAAATATTCGACATTATTACCAATATTTAGATCTTAAAAAATAACACTCACTAATTAAAGAGGATTAGCGATAGACTTTTGTTACATGTTTAGTGAAAGATGCTAATTATTCTTTGGTATTTCTTCTATTTTGAGGTTCAATGGACTAACATTATTATTAGTTTTTAATTCATATTGTTTCAAAAGATTTTTATTTTTTACCAACTACCAAACACCAAAAATATTTTCTATTAAAAATAACTTTGATTGTTTCAAACACACCTAAATAATAATGAATTCACATGATAAATATATCCATGGTCTAACTCCCTCCTTATTTTTTTTTCTTAAAATACCTTTCAGAAATGTCGTTGCAACAATTGGAGAGCTCCAGGAGATCAAAAATCCATTCATCACTGATCAAGGCAGGGATCCTCAAGTGCTTCTAAAAAAAGAAGTAACTTTAAAAAATAATAAACAATGCCTTCTCTTCAAAAAAAATGCACCAAATCCACAATGTAACCTAGATCAAACCCAAAGAGTCCCTGAGTTTTCACTTTCAACTCTCAACACCAACGATATTTTTAATAGAGAGAGTTCAATTCATCAGCAACTCTATCGCCCTCAACTTCAAGTTCAACCCCAATATTCTAGCATTGATAATCCATTCAACAATTCATTTTTGTCTGCCCAAAATAATACTGACGGTGGGCTACATCAACAACATGGACAATTATTTGGAATGTTGAATTCACAAGAACTACAAGGCCTAATTAATGAAAATACTAATTATATGCCTAGCCTAGAATTTAATAGTGGAGATCATCATACTCAAAGTGATTACAACATAGATCTGAATGTAATCCATGGAACAACACATTCAGGTATTTGAATAATGTCTAGTACAAATATTAAAAATGCGACAATTAATGACTATAGCTTGAATATCAATGCAGATAACGTGACAACATATACAGGTGGTGCAATGATGTCTGATACTTATATTGGATGTACGCCTATTAATGAGTCGGTAGTAGCAAATGCAAATTTTCAGCAATACGTTGGTATATCAAACATAGCTGATCCAAGAAATATTATCGCGTCATCATATGAGAGTGAAATTGAAGGAAGTGATTCAAATGAAAAGGAAAATTAAGATGAGTATTTTAATTTCAATAATACGGATTATCTCTTTCAGATTCAGGGAGCTCCGGGTGCTAACACACCTAATGAACAAGGTAATGAGTTTGAAAAAATTTACTGTAATGATCAAGTTAGTGCTTTTATCTAATTTAGTATTATATTTATTGATATTAGCTAAAATAATTATAAATTTTAGATTAACATTTTTTGTATTTTATTTCCATATCGGACGCGGGATTATATCCAATATCCCCGATGTCCTTAGCAAATAAAGAGATTTTTTATGAATTTTTCAATATATATATATATGAAGTGTTTCTCCATAAAAATATTCTTTTAATAACACAATACTTAATTATTTTTCAAGAAAATATTTTTTGTCATATCCATAATCTCCTCTAGATTATCTTAAACCTACAAATACAATGCAGGTGACATAACATCGAGCGTTCAATTTCTAGGAATAGAAAATAATTCTGACGAATCAACAATATGATGATTAAATACTGTCAAGACTATCAGTGAAAACTCTCATATAAGGGATCTTTGCAGTGATAAAGTTAATTCCCTAAGTGAAAATTGCATCTTTCATGTTTTTGGAAACTATTTTGTTGAATAGCGTGTTATTTTTTTTATTTTTCATTTGGAACTAATGGCCGACAAGATTCCAGGCTTGTGTTAATTTTTTGACATAGAATTATTGTTTTATTTATATAGAACCCAATTATCATGCCATTATATGTTGGTTGACTAGCTATATATTATATATGGGATTAATTATTTTTTGGGACTAATTATATTGCATCACAATTTAGCAAAATATTTGGTATATTCTTAACATCTATGAGATATAATTTTTATTTTTACACTCAGATGGAATTTTAGGTAAGCTCACTCTGGCTTTTCATCATACTTTCGCTATATATTTTTCCCTTCATAGTGATGTCACGATCCAATTTTCGAGTCATGGTGGCGCCTATCGTAACCCACCAATAGGCAAGCCAAGCCCTAGTCCTGAGCGGCAAGCGACGGGCTACTCGACGGAAACCCAAAGGAAGGGAGATGAAGCAGAAGCAACCGGAATAGTAAACATGATCAAATGTAAAAGATAGCATAAAGTGCATACATACCGAGACCCAAAAAGGAAGAGGATAGTGTGTATACCTAAGGACCCCTCCAAGATCTGATAAGGTAGGTACAAGAGCACTACTCGACATAGCCAGAGTACAAGACAGGAACCAAATATATACAACATATACACAATCTCAAAAGCAAAAGACTATACAGTAGGAGATGGAGTAGGATTGGTCTAGGATGTCAGTAAGCTCACCCTGCTCCGAAATCAGTACTGAGAAGAGAGTCACATCAAAGTTGTCGGCTAGTACCTGGATCTCAATCAGGGAAAAAGATGCAGAAGTGCAGTATGAGTACTGGGAAATCGGTACTCAGAAGGCATCATCGGCCGACTGAGCTCAATATAATATAAGGAGGCTAAAATATGAGGGTGCATGCTAAGTTCGGGGTAGAAATGATAAATAAATAGATAAATGACTATCGAGTTGTATAAATATGACCAGGAGGTAAATAAAGGCGATACCGGATAATGAGTAAATAAATGCATGAATAAAAAACAAGTTAACCATAACCTAACTGGGCCCCCAAAAGCCCGTTAGGCACTCAAAAAAAAACAGTAACCCAGCCTGTCCCCCATAAACCAATGAGACACACAAGAAAAGTAAATACATATCCACCAGTGTCTCATAGCTGTACCAATATACAGTAATCACCATATCCAACAGGGGTGCACCGGGCTTAAACCGACAGTAATGAATAATAACAAAAGGCCAGATGCCGGGCTCGAACTGGTCACAATGGGTAATAACAAGAGGCCACATATATATGATATCTGTCGGACTCAAACCGAAACTCAAAGCATAATAGCATCGTAACTACGATACCCAGTACCAGAACTCATAACATGCCATAATCTGGGGCAAGACTCTAATCGAAACACCCAATAGTCAATAACCAGAATAATCATACCTGAATCAGTAGCCAGACTCGAATTGGAACTCACAATAGCCAGTAGTCAAAACGGATCCGAATATCATACAACAGTAGATAAAGGGGGATATGCTAGTCCCGGGCCAAAGCAGAAATATAGATAAATGGGCTAACCCACAATATGCTACAAGACAATCCCCGGGTCCTCCATGGTCACCAACCTACTATCAGGCAATATATATGTCAACTCAGGTATCTAGGGTAGGGCATGGCAAGACGGGTCTAAATTTTAAGTCACGGCTAGCCATCCCGGTCAAGTACTAGGCTACTAGGGACTAATAGGGCCAAACAGGCCAAAAGGGGGGCATAACTAGGGTAAATCAATCCAACTATATGCCTAACCGGTCATCCCAGGGCTTAACTAACCCCCACCGAGTCAAAGGCTAAATATGTAGACTGTGAAAGGTAGTGGGGTCCATTACGGGGTCCCAAAACCAAGTCTGGCTATATCTGTCTAATTCTGGGCTAAAGTCTCCAAATCCCCAACCATCAACAGTAACAATACTAACCGATCCCGAGTGGGTCATCTGTGGCGTACCACAAGGATAACGGGCCTGGAACGTGTCTGTGTGGCCCTATCCGGCCTAAAAGGCCTAAACAAAGCAAGCCAACAACAAGTCTATACTACCATCCTAATCACTAGCACAATAACATGTATACACTACATATAAGCCCAAACTAAGTATAAAGTAAACCTAGCCTACATGTACGCCGCCAAAAGCCTGCCAAAGAATCCGCTAAACATGAGCCTTCCCTTTCTAAGAGGCCTCCGAATACTGCTACGCTATCAAAATAGTAAACTACAAGTCAAAACATGACTAATGATATCCTTATTGCAATAGTTCGGATAACGTCCAAATAGTCCACGTGGGGTCCGCTTGCGAAATCGCAAAACCAGAACCGTCACAGCATCCCAAATCACCCCATGACCAATAGTCACAACTAGCACCGCTCAATTTGTGCTCAAAATATAGCTCAAACATCAACAACAATCCCAACAATACCACCGTAACTGAAAACTACCGTAAAACAAGAAAACATACCGTAGAAACGACGAGAACGAGTCCACGAACTCAAATATATAAACCCCTAAGCTCAAACCTCAATGGACCAACTCAATATTGATCTTAAATGATCAATAATGGTGAGAAATAAGATGGAAAAAGTGGGGAAAATGTAATATTATACATTTATCCACAATATATATATACATAATGCCGACATTCCACTACCTAGCTTCCCACATGCCAAGTGGCAGCCGCCACTTAACAAAGGTCACTATGTTGTGCACATCCTCACCATCCACGTGGTGGTGGAGGTGGAATATTCATGTAATTTTTATCCCATTATATATATATTTGGGTATTGTGTAGGTTCGTGGTAAAATAAATACAATATTTTGAATATACTATAATTAATAGAAAATTATTTCGAATAAAACCTCTATAAATTAATAATATTATTTTAACATATCTAAATTTACTATCTCCGCTTAAAATATTATTAGTTTATGAAACTATTATAAAGTAGTGCAAATATATCATAGCTAAAGAATTTTATAAATATTACAAACATTTTCGAAAGGTAATTAACTATATCCTTTTACTAAATTCTAATTTAATTTAAATATTTCACAACGTACTCGGTATAAATAATATTCTCAAACGAACTGCCCAAAAACTGAACTATCAGTCCCAGCAAGTCATAAATAACTTCGGGTAGTTATAGAAAAGCTCTAAATGCCACGAATGCACGAAAACGAGGGAAATGACCAGGAGGGTCATTACAAGTGATCACAAACCGTAAATTTATGCACTGTATACTCTCAGTGTAATCAACTGTCATGACCCAAAAAGGTCATGATGGCACTTATCATGGCCTAGCCTTGATAAGTAAGCCTGTCACCCAAAAAAGAAAGAAAATCTCAATCATAACAACAAATAAAAATAAGGCGAGACTTTGGGAACGTAGTCAGGCTAATGCAAGACATAATAAAATGGAAGTCTGAAAGAAATCTCATAAACCACCCAAAATTTGGGGTCATAATGTAAGAGCATCTAATACATGACTGGATCTGATAATACGTATCTATAAATAAAGACATAAATAAGATAAGATGAGGTCTGGGAAGCAACTCTGAACTCTAGAGTGCGCCAGTACCTCGAAAGGTTGCCAATAGTAGCACAAACTTAGCCTCTGCGTGTCATACTCATGCTAGGATTTGCACTGAAAGGGCACGGTAGAAGTGATTACGGTCCACTTATACTCAGTAGGAATCATAGGCCTACTGAGCAAAGCAGAAAATAATATAAGTAAAATAACACTATGAGCACATCACCTGCTAGCAAAAAAGTTTCCAAATGGTAGCTCACACCGTCTCCACTAACAGTTCTAATATAATACTGAACTGAAACAACATAAATATACACTAAAAGTATATGAAGCTAAATACATGATAAGACGAGCAAAAAAATCATGAAGGATACATACGCAATGCAATGCAATGATGATGTGATGAATAGTGAAAGTCATTGCATGACTTTGTGTATACACCTACAAAGCTCGTAGCTCCCAAGGTAGGACCCATGGGGGATTCACAATCCATATATAGTTAGACCTCTCTATAACATCACCTTGTTATAACATTATTTCACTATAGCGACCTAATTTTCTCCGAAACTGATTTTTCATGTTATATTTTACTTCTTTATAACGGCATTCTACCTATAATATTAATGACGTTTATTATAGCAGTACACTTTTTATAAAATTACCTCTCTATAACAACATACTTAAATATTATATAATGATATTTTGTAAGAAAATATATTATGTACAAAATAAAATACCAAAATATTTATGGTAATCATCACTAATATCATGCACACAGTAAATTTCAAGTATGAATATCTAACTTCAAGGAAAAAATTGTATTGAAAAGGTGCACATCAGTTATTTTATAACTTCACGATGAAAATGCTACTAATGTTTGCCTTTTTTATGTTCATGCTCTTTCTAATTTTGCATACTTTTGTTTATAACAACTAAATTAGATCTGAAAGTTGAATGCCATTATACATATATAACAACACCTCTCTATAGTAGCCGTGAAATATTCGGACAAACGCTGCCACTATAGAGAGGTTTGACTGTACTATGTCTCAAATATCAAATCTCAACCCACCTTTCTGTCTCATGCTCAAGGAGAAGGTTTTTATAAAATATCTCATTTTCTTTCAAAAATAGTGTTCCTTAATAGTACTGATATCTCCTTAATGTATTTGTATGGAATGAGGATGTAATGCTCATAATTAAATTAGTATGAAGATATACAATCCATTCAATAAGTATATAAGTGAGTCCAGAAATCAACTCAATATGTCCATAATTCATGCTATCAACTCTAGTTAGGCACCATCGGAATAAATATGCATCTAAGACATCATTAATATCATATCAACCCCTAACTCTGGCATTTCTATTATGATAAGGCAATCAATAATCATTAAGGCCTTTAATAACAATTTAAGTCCCTACACGGGCATCATATCTAGAATAAAGGAATTTAAATGCACAAATAAGACCAATAATGTCAAATAAAGCCCCCACTCAGGCAGCACACATTATCAAATATCACAAGTCAACAATAACAGATTATAAGCCCCTACTCAGGCACACAACAGTAATAATAATCTCGAAATATAAACCCCATAGTTATTTTCCCCAACCCATAACATACTTTGCCTATTTACTAACTACCCAACTCAATCTGACAGAAGTTAAGCCATAACCTACCTTGAAATGACAAAATCCGAGCCTAAAGTCCTTCAACATAGTTCTTTCCACTTTCAAAAGACCTAAAAATCAACTAAAACATACAAATATATCATTTACACATTAAAAGGAAGCTAACGATACCCATATTGACCATATTTAAAATGGGTCTAAAATGAACTCAAAAAATGAGTTTGAAATTGAGAGGGGTAAAACCAAAATTTTTCTTTAAAATCATGATTTAAAGGTGTTTTCAAAGATATAATTGATACAAAATAATGGAAAGATGATTTAGGAGCTTACCCAAGCAAGAATGGTGATAAAACCCTAAGAAATTACCTCTTCTCGAAGCTTGGAGGTCCAAAAATAGAGAAAAATTATGAAATTTAAGTATTTATACTGTTCTGTTAATAGTACCTTGCGATCACGGACCCCACCTCACGATCACAAGAGTCAATGTTGACCGGCCATTAAGTTGGTCATCGCGATCGCGTAGTTGGGCCTCACGATTGAGATGAGTAAACCTGACCCGGTTCATCGATTAACCCATCCCGATCGCAGAACCACCACCATATAATCTCCATAAAGACCATCATCGAGGCCCGCAATCGATATGAAGGGCCTGATGCACCAGAAAATGTTGCACCAACAGATTTTCCAAGTGATGAAATATCTCTAAACCTATCCCGAGATTCATTCGGGACCCCACTGGAACAAACCATATATGTTACTAGGCTATTTTCAATATTCCAGACTCAATGGAGACGTTGGATTTTTGAAAAAAAGATCTTTTTTCAATAAATTAACCTCCAGGACCCCTTTTAGGCAATTTTCCAAATGAAGGGTCGAAATGCAAAATAAGGGTTTCGAACCCTAACCAACCCTGCTACTAATCCAAATTCAACATTCCAGATCTAATGGAACTGTACAAATCATCATCCAAGACCCAAAACATCAAATGTTGACCAAAGTCAACTATATGGCTTTTAAAGCTTTTAAAAAAACCTCAAACTCGTCCAAATCACTCCCGATCTCATCGAGAACCACGCCAACCATCCCCACACCCCAAAATCAACATGTAGAAACTATGGGGAAGGGTAAAATGATCAAGACTCATAAAAATCAAAGTTTCACAAACTAGGTCATTACAATATCCACCACTAAGACTCTAGTACATTCTCGAACTAAAAAGCAAAGAAATACCTTAGTCGGTGAAAAGCTGGGGGTAACTACTATGCATATTAGACTCGACCTACCAAGTAGCTTCCTCAATAGAATGGTGTCTCCATTAAACCTTAAATATAGGAATATCTCTATAACGCAATCGTCTAACATCCCTGGCTAAAATAGAAACTGGCTCCTCAACAAAGGTAAACCTCTCATCAAACTGAACCAAATCCCAACGAAGCACATGAGACTTATATGGAATATAGAATCAAAGCATATATACATGAAAAACTGTATGAACGGCTGAAAAGTCTGGAGGTAAAGCCAACTCATAAGCAACCTCTCCAACTGTCTGAAGAATCTCAAAAGGTCCGATGTACCTCGGGCTAAGCTTACTAATCTTCTCGAACCTCATCACGCACTTCATGGGTGACACATGAAGGAAAACTGGATGACTAATCCCAAAATTCAAAGCACGAAGTCTGCAGTCGACATAACTTTTTTGCCTACTCTAGGTTTCTCGAAGCCTATACTGAATCACCCAAACTCTATCTAAAGAATCGCGAAGCAAGTCGGTAACACAAGGTCTAGCCTCAGAAGTCTCAAACCAAATAATCAGAGATCAATAATGCCTATCATACAATTCCCCAAAGGGTGCCATCTCAATACTCGAATGGTAGCTATTATTATAAGTAAACTCCGCCAAGGCTAAATTCTTCTCCCACTGACCTCCAACGTCCATGACACACGCGCAGAGCATATCCTCCAAAACCTGAATAGTCTACTCTAAATGGCTGTCAGTATGGTGGTGAAATTTGTGCTAAGGTCAACCTGAGTACCTAACTCTTCCCGAAACATCCTCCAAAAGCTACCAGTGTAAACACTTATTTTATGCAAGCCTATCTTTCTTGTGTTTTGACCATTGTTCCCTTCTCCGTAGTTTATAAATGTTGGTTTTGGGGTGTGGGGATGGTTGGTATGGTTCTCGATGTGATTGGGAGTGATTTGAGCTAGTATGAGGTCGTTTTAAAGCTTTATGAGGCAATAGTTGACTTCGGTCAACATTTTATGTTTCGAGTCTCGGATGATAATTTGTACTATTACAGCAGATCCATAATGTCGAATTTGGGTTATTAGCGAGGTAGATTTGGGTTTGGGACCTTTATATTATATTTCGACCCTTCATTTGGAAAATAGTAAAAATACGGTCCTTAATTTATTGAAAATAATATTTTTTTGAAAATCCAACCTCGCTATTGATTTTGAAACATCAAAATTATTCTAGTAGCATATATGGTTTACTTTTGTCAGGCTCTGAACGAATCTCGAGGTTCTATTTGGAGATTTCTTGAAACCATGCAAATTCAGCTGGTTTGGTGGATCTGGTGCAGGAGTAAATCCTTCTTCTCAAATGTGGGCATCTGGATGCAAAAGAAAAAAATAAATTATTCCTTTGTTGCAAACACGATGGTGGGATCATATTCACGAAGGGTAATCGAGTTCGGGTCGGGTTCCAATTCCTTCTTCACGAACGCGATAGGGCTGTTGCGAATACGAGGGTCTGGGTTATGAACCTTTATGAACACGAAGACCTGTCCGTGAATTCAAAGGATAATTTTAATGGCCGATCAACATTGACCCTCGCTAACTCAAAGATTTGACCACGTTCGCGAGGCATTATTTACTGAATGGTATAAAAGCCTCATTTTTGCAATTTTACTCTATTTTTAGACAACCAAGCATCGAGTTCTTCATCGAGTTATGTGTGGGTAGCTTCTAAACTCATAATAACACTATTTTCCATTGATTTTATCTTCGAAAACACCTTTTAATCATGATTTTGAAATGGATTTTTGGGGTTTTTATCGGTAAAGCTTGAAAGTAATTTTTCTTCGATTTGGACCTTGTTTTAAGCTCATTTTTGCATAGGTTTTCAACTGTAGACTCCTTTAACCTTGGGGAATATGTTTCTAAAGAAAAAATTCTAGATTTACCCCTCTTGTTTTTGAACTCATTTTTCAAGTTCATTTTGGACTCGATTTAAATATGGGCAATATGGGTATTGTTGGATTTCTTTTATCACGTAGATACTATATTTGTATTTTTTAGTTGATTTTGAGGCCATTTAAATGAGGAAAGCTCTATGTTGAAAGATTTTAGGCTTGGATTTTATTGTTTCGAGGTAGGTTATGGCTTAACTTCTTTCAGATTGAGCTGGGTAGTTAATAAATAAGTCAAGCATGATATGTGTTGGGGACACTAACTATGGATTTTATATTTTGAGATTATTATTATTATTGTGTGCCCGTGTGGGGGATTATATTCAGTGGTTCTTGATATGTGATATCTGATATTGCGTGTTCCCGTGGGGGCCTTATTTGACATCATTCTCATTATTTGTGTATTTATATGCCTTTTCTAGATATGATTCCCGTGCGGGGGCTTAAATTATTATGATAGGCCTTATTAAGCATTGATTGCCTTTATCATGATAGAAAACTCGAGTTATGGGTTGATATGATATTAATGATGTCTTACATGCATATTTATTCCGATGGTGCCGAATTATAGTTGATAATCGTGAATTGTGGACATATTGAGTTGATTCTGGGCTCACTTATATACATATATTGAATTGATTCGATATCTTCATACTGATTTGGTTATGAGCATTACTTCCTTATTCCATATATATATTCATGAGATAATAGTACCATTGAGGAACATTGTTTTGAAAGAAAATGATACATTTTTATACAACCCTCTCTGTGAACACAAGCCGAAGAGGTGGGTTAAGATTGAGATATGAGTTATAGTATATGGGTTGAGAACCCCCCTCCCCCCCATGGGTTCTATTATGGAGCTGCAAGCTCAGTAGGTATATACAGAAAGTAATGTGATGACTTTTACCATTCCACCCCATCATCATCATTGCATTGCATTGCATATGCATCTTTGTGATTTCTTTAGTTTTCCTTAACTTGTGTTTAGTTTTCGTATCCTTTTCGTGTATATTTGCTTTGGTTAAATTTTATATTATGTTAGAACTGTTAGTGGAGATTGTGTGAGCTACCGTTTGGGAAATTTTCTGTTTGCAGGTGACGTGCTTATAGTCTTCTTTAGTTATAGCGTTGTCTACTTTGATCAGTTGACCTATGATTTCTATTGAGTACAAGTGGACCGTACTCACGCCTACTGTTCCCTTTTGGTACAGATTTATGTCTGAGTATGACACGAGAAGGTTTAGAGGCTATAAGATGTCTTTAGGAAAAACTTCTCTAATTTGATTCCTTATTGTGCGGGTTGTTCATACCCAATGTTCTAAACTTATATTCTACTCTTTTCTGTGCAGTTGGTGAGGAATAGGTACAAATATACTAGAGAAGATGAGCCGGCACCCGATATGGGAGCCCTGGTTTATGGATGAGACAGGTGTCTTAGATGGATCAGAGGTATAGGACGAGCATGAGGAGCTTCTCCAGTCAGAAGATGTACCAGGTAGGCCTCTTCTGAGACCTAGGTTAAGTATACCAGGGATGATTATCAGACAAGGGGTACGGGTCCAGCTCAGGTCCTACAGTGTTTGGTTGACACCCCAGTGCTTCAAAATTTATTAATTCACCTTTTTAGTCGATTGGATGGTGTTCTCTTGAGTGTACCAAGTTTTCCTCAGACTTTGAGTGGTATTCTGCCATCTGTACTGGCATCTGCATATGGTATTCTTGCTTTTGGGGTACAACCATCATCAGTGGTACCCACCACATATGGACTCTTTGCCTACCAGACTTACTATTTCTTCGATTGCTTTGGGTACAGTGATGTCTTCTAATGATAAAAAGAGGTTCGAGAGGTTTATTCGCTTGGGTCCATCCATGTTCAGTGGCGCTATTTGTGAGGATGCCTATGAGTTTTTGACTGATTGCCAGAAGAATTTACATAATCTTAGATCCCTGAGTCTTATGAAGTTGCTTACACTACCTATCAATTGAAGGATATTGCTAGGGATTTGTGGAGGTCACTTGCTAGTTGTAGACCTTTGGGTTTGCTTGCTATGACTTGGACTCAATTTTTGAGGCATTCTTGGAGAGGTTTGTGCCTTATAGCTTGAGAGATCAGATAAGAGAAGAGTTTGATCATTTGGAGTAGGGCTCCATGTCTATTGCAGAGTTTAAGGCATGTTTCCATTCTTTATCCAGATATTTAGCTGCTAGCATCTCCACCAAGTCTGAGAGGATTCAAAAGTTTGTAAAGGGGTTAGATGGTTCATATCAGTTGGCTACAGCCTAGATGGTAGTTTCAGGGGCTTCTTTGCAGAGTATTATTAAGCATACCAAGATAATCGAGTCAATTATACAGGCTACTCAAGGAGGCACCAAAAAGGTGCATTATCAAGGTGAGTTTAGTAGATACGCCTCCCGAGGGAGAGAATTTTCTAGTAAAGGTTCCTGTGGTTATCATGGTAGGCTAGTTCAGGCTGTGTTGTAGGGATCAGGAGGTAGACCTTCAGGTTCTATTGCTTTTGGTAGACAGGTATTAGGTCATGCGAGTAGAGGTTCTAGGTTTGGTTATTTAGACCAAGGTGGTCATTCTGGTTCATCCACACCTTTTCAGATTGAGTCGAGCTGTAGAGGATGTTTTGTATGAGATAAGTTTGGCCATATGACCAAGGATTTCCCTCGATGTGTGTTTGGACCTCCTCATAGGGGATCTCAACTTTGATTTTTCCCTACTCCTATTCTATAGTCAGATGTAGTTTACAAAGTGGTAGGGGTGGTGCTAGAGGTGCTCGAGGTAGAGGTAGGGGAGGTTGTGGTAGTTGATGTGGGGTTGCTAAGTCTTGCTAACATAGACAGTGTTATACTATACCTGGGAGACTTAAGGCATAGGCCTTTGATATAGTCATTACAGGTATCATCCCAATTTTCTACAAATCTGCTTCTTTGTTAATTGAACCTGGATCTATATTCTCCTATGTGTCTGCATATTTTGCTTTTGATTTTGATGTTTCTTGTAAGCCCCTTGCATGGCTCTTCATGTATCTACCCCCATAAGAGATTCTTTAGTGGTTGTGTGGTTACCTTTGTGGAATGTGAGACTTGGGTAGATTCGATTCGGGTGTGATAAGATTAGCTTTGAAGGGTACGCTTAATTTGGGTCTGAAGGGAGTTATATCCTTTTTATGTGCTCGTCGTATGGTGAAAAGAGAGTGTCTGTCTTATTTAGATCATATTCGTGATACTGGTGTTGCCTCACCGCCTTCTATGGATTCTATTTGAGTTATTTATGAGTTCATGGATGTGTTTCCTACGAATTCGCCTGGTATGTCTTTGGATCATGATATTGATTCTGCTATTGATGTGGAGCCGGGCACATTGCAAGATTTGTTGAGTAAGGGTTTTATCAGGCCTAGTGTATCTCCTTAGGGTGCGTCTGTCTTGTTTGTGAAGAATATGAATGGTTCTATGGGCATATGTATTGATTATCGACAGTTGAACAAGGTGACAGTTAAGAAAAAGTATCCTCTTCCTCGCATTAATGATTTGTTCGATCAGCTTTAGGCTGCTTTTGTATTTTTGAAGATTGATTTGAGATTCGGATATCACCAATTGAGGATTAAAGCTTTGAATGTTTCGAAGATAGCTTTTTGGACTCAATACGGTCATTATGAGTTCTTGGTCATGTCATTTGGGTTGACCAATTCCCCAACAACGTTCATGGAGCTGATGAATCGGGTGTTTAGACTATATCTCGACTATTTTATGATTGTATTTATATATGACATCTTAGTTTACTCCAAGAATAAGGCCGATCATGTGAGACACTTGAGGACTATACTTCAGAGATTGTGTGATAAAAAGTTGTATGCTAAGTTCTCCAAGTGTGAGTTTTGGTTGGATTCTATCTCTTTTTTGGTTAATGTGGTGACCAAGGATGGTATTATGGTCTATCCGGCCAAGATTACAAAGATTCGTGATTGGGTTAGGCCTACTACTCCTACTGAGATTCAAAGTTTTATTAGCTTGATGGGTTATTATCGGAATTTTGTTGAGGGTTTGTCTTCTATTACGACTCATTTGACTAAGTGGACTCAGAAGAAAATTACCTTTCAGTAGACAAAAGCGTGTGGGAAGAGCTTTCAAAAGCTAAAGGAGTTGTTGACTTCGGCTCCTATCTTGACCTTGCCCAAGGAGGGCATGGGTTTTACAGTGTTTTGTGATGCTTTTGGTGTTAGTTTGGGTGATGTGTTGATGTAGAAGGGTAAGGTGATTTCTTATGCTTCTCGTCACTTAAAGCCTCTTGAGAAGAATTACCCTACCTATGACTTGGAGTTAGCCGCGGTTGTATTTGTGTTGAAGTTGTGGAGGCACTACTTTTATGGAGCTCACTGTGAGATCTTCTCGGATCATCGTACTCTTTAGTAATTCTTCACCCAATGAGATCTTAATGTGAGACAACGGTGTTGGCTTGAGTTGCTTAAGGATTATGACATTATGATTCTGTATATTCAGGTAAGGCTAACGTAGTTACTGATGCCTTAAGTCGGAAGTCGACTAGTATGGGGAGTTTAGCTCATTTCTTGACTCAAGAGTAGTCTTTAGCCTTGGAGGTTCAGTCTTTAGCTAACCAGATGGTTAGGCATGATATTTCAACACTTGGATATGTTTTAGCCTTTGTTGATGCTAGATCATCTTTGATGGAGCAGATTCGAGCCCACTAGTTTGATAATGATGGATTGAGGGCTATTCAGGATAAGGTGTTGAGTGGTAAGGCCAAAGAGGCTTCACTTGATCTTGATGGTGTTTTGAGGATTGGTGGCCGAGTTTGTATGCCGAGAGTTGGTGGATGAGTGAGATTGATTTTGGAGGAGGCACATTGTTCCAAGTATTCTATTCATCCTGGAGTGACTAAGATGTATCGTGATTTGAGAAAGCTTTACTGGTGGTATGGTATGAAGAAGGATGTAGCATATTTTGTAGCTCATTGATTATGTTATCAGCAGGTGAAAATCGAGCATCAAAGATCTAGTTGTTTGCTTTAGAGATTACCCATTCAGGAGTGGAAGTGGGAGCTGATCACTATGGACTTTGTGAGTTGATTGGTTCATACTTCTCTTGGTTCTGACAGTATTTTGTTCATCGTGGTTTGATTGACTAAATCAACCCATTTCATCCCTATTCAGATTTCATCCAGTGCCGAGAGGTTGGCTCGTATCTATGTTCGAGAGGTAGTTTGTCTTCATGGAGTGCCCGTGTCTATTATTTCAGACAGAGGTTCAATGTTAACTTTTAGCTTTTGGAGAATGTTTTGGGAGGATTTGGGTAATCAGGTTGACCTTAGTACAACTTTTCACCCCTAGACCGACGGTCAGTCGGAGTAGACTATTCAGGTTTTGGAGGATATGTTTAGCCTTGGTGGAGTTTGCCTATAATAATAACTACCATTCGAGTATTTAGATGACACCTTTTGAGGCATTGTGCGTAGGCATTGTAGATCTTAGATTGGTTGGTTTGAGACTTCAGAGGCTATACCCCATGATACTGACTAGCTTCGCGAGTCTTTAGATAGAATTTGGGTGATCCAGGATAGGCTTCGGGCAGCCCAAAGTAGGCAAAAGAGTTATGCTGACCACAAACTTCGTGCCTTGAAGTTTTGTATTGGAGATCGGATTTTCCTTCATGTCTCACCCACGACGGGCATGATGAGGTTCACGAAGAGGGGCAAGCTTAGCCTGAGGTACATCGGACCTTTTGAGATTCTTCGAACAGTTGGGGAGGTTCCTTATGAGTTAGCTCTACCTTCAAATTTTTTAGCCATTCATCTAGTTTTTCATGTTTTTATGCTCCGATGCTATATTTTGGATGAGTCACATGTGCTTTGTTGGGATTCGGTCTAGTTGGATGAGAGGTTGACCTTTGTTGATGATCCAGTCTCTATTTTAGCTAGGGATGTTAGACGATTACTCTCTAGAGATATTCCTGTAGTTAGACAATTCGAGTCTGATATGTGTAGTAGTTGCCCTCAGCTTTTCACCAATTTAGTTATTTCTTTCCGTTTTAGTTCGGAGACGAACTAGAGTCTTAGTGGTAGGTATTTTAAAGACCTATATAATGAAAACTTATCTTTTTTGTGTTTTGATCATTTTTTCCTTCCCTATAGTTTCTATATGTTGGTTTTGGGGTGTGGGGGGATGGTTGGCATGATTTTCGATGAGATCGGGAGTGATTTGACCGAGTATGAGGTTGTTTTGAGGCTTTATGAGCCAATAGTTTACTTTAGTCAACATTTCATATTTCGAGTCTCGGATGATGATTTGGACTGCGCCAACAGATCAGAAATGTCAAAATTGCATTATGACCCTTCATTGGGTAAATAGTAAAAATATGGTCCAGGAGGTTAATTTATTGAAAACAAACTTTTTTCAAAAATCCGACATCACCATTGAGTCTGGAACGTCGAAATTAGCCTAGTAGCATATATGGTTTACTTCTATCGGGCCTCGAACGAATCCTGAGGGTCCGTTTGGAGATTTTTTGAGACCATGCAAATTCAGCTAGTTTTCTGAATCTGGTGCACGTGTGAATCCTTCTTCATGAACGAGGGGAATAAATTGTTCCTTCATCATGAATGCGATGGTGGGACCGCAATCGTGAAGGGTAATTGAGTCTAGGTCGGGTTCCAATCCTATTTTCGCAAACGCGAGGGTCCGAGTCATGGAACTTCGCAAATGCAAAGCCTTGGATGCGAATACGAAGGCCAATTTTAATGGCCGGTCAGCATTGACCCTCGCAGACTCAAAGGGTAGAAGTCGTTCGCGAAGCGCTATTCACTGAACAGTATAAAAGCCTCATTTTTGCGATTTTACTCCATGTTTGGACCTCCAAGCTTTGAGAAAGAGAATTTTTGAGGGTTTTTTCATTGAGTTTTGTGTGGGAGCTTCTAAACTCATAATCCCACTATTTCTCATCGATTCTATCTTCGAAAACACCTTTTAATCATGATTTTGAAATTGATTTTTGGGTTTTTATTAGTAAATCATGAAAATGATTTTTCTTCATTTTAGACCTCGTTTTAAGCTCGTTTTCGCATGGGTTTTCAAGTGTAGACTCCTTTAACCTTGGGAAATGTGTTTCTAAAGATAAAATATTTTGGTTTTATCCCTTTCGTTTTTGAACCCATTTTTTAAGTATGTTTTGGGCCCGATTTAAATATGGACAATATGGGTATTGTTGGCTTTCTTTTAACTCATAGATGCTATATTTGTATGTTTTAGTTGATTTCGAAGCCGTTTGAAAGGGTAAAGCTCCGTGTTGAAAGACTTTAGGCTCGAATTTCATCGGTTTGAGATAAGTTATGGCTTAACTTCTTTTAGATTGAGCTGGGTAGTTGATAAATAAGTAAAGTATGATATGGGTTGGGGAAAATAACTATGGGTTTTATATTTCGAGATTATTATTACTGTTGTATGCCCGTGTGGGGGCTTATATTCGGTGGTTGTTGATTTGTGATCTCTGATACTGCATATTACCCGAGTGGGGGCCTTATTTGACATCATTGGCCTTATTTGTGCATTTATATGCCTTATTCTAGATATGATGCCCGTACGGGGGCTTAAATTATTGGTATAGCCCTTATGGAGCATTTATTTCCTTTATCATGATAGAAAAACCCGAGATAAGGGTTGATATTATATTAATAATGTCTTACATGCATAGTTATTCTGATGGTGCCTAGTTAGAGTTGATAATAATGAATTGTGGACATATTGAACTGATTGTGAGCTTACTTTTATACATGTTTTAAATTGATTGGATATCTTCATACTGATTTGGTTGTGAGCATTACATCCTCATTCCATATATACATTCATGAGATGCTGGTACCACTGAAGAACATTGTTTTGAAAGAAAATTAGACATTTTTATACAACCCTCTCCGTGAACACGAGCCGAAGAGGTGGGTTGATATTGAGATATGAGCTATAGATTACGGGTTACGAACCCCCTCTCAGGACCCAAAATCCCATTCGAGCCATACTGGCACCCGAAGCCGATATGGCCCGAGAGAACCAATCTTTGCTCATGAACCTTCGTATGCATATCCTCGTATAAATCTCATTATACCTCATGCAACTATGCGGAAGACATGAACATGGAAACTTATGTTATATATATATAAAACTTGGCCGTTGGGGCCATCATGTCAAACTGAACATACATATCTTACATTCATATACACACATATGTCTACAAAAGCCTCTAACAAATGCAACAACAAGACCAACTTAAAGTCGGGACAAGTCCCCGCTTTATACTATATTTACAACATCAAACATCTAAACAGCTGTGACTCGAAAATCCCCGAAGTAACTGGAGCTCACCAAAGATCTGCAACTACCCGGTAATCTACTGCAACTGGAGCTCTACTAGAACCTGTGCCTGTAACATTTAAAATAAATCCCCAAAGAGGGGTCAGTACGAATAATGTACTGAGTATGTAAGGTCATAAGAAATTCATCATACATAATAACAACAACAAGGGAGTCAATATAAGAGAAGTAGTAAATGTGAATAAACTTTGTTCCTGTATGTGAGGAACCATGAACATTTCTTCTGTTATTGTCATTTACCATCCTCTATATACCCCCTTATTCAAGAGAGAGTTACTCCTACTCGAGAAACTTGCCTCTAAGAGATTCTTTATATGTAATAGATTCTTTCTTTGCTTTTACGCTCATCATCATTATTATTCATCTTCTTGATTAGCATACATCCACTCTATTGGTGGGTTAATAACTACATCCACTCTTTGGTGGGTTAATAACTACATCCACTCTCATGGTGGGTTAACATACATCCACTCTTTGGTGGGTTAATAACTACCTCCACTCTTTGGTGGGTTAACATACATCCACTCTTATGGTGGGTTAACATACATCCACTCTTTGGTGGGTTAATAACTACATCCACTCTTTTGTGTGTTAACATACATCCACTCTCATGGTGGGTTAACATACATCCACTCTTTCGTGGGTTAAATATTATACACATCTTTCTTCATTTCTTACTTGGGAGAGATTGATTCATTCGCTTATGAGAGATTGATATAATGATAGTCATAATATTATGAAACTTGGAGCGTAGCATTCTATAAACTTTAGAGTTATAATATTGTTGGAACTTTGGAATCGTGTCCACCCCACATCTATGATTTTCCTGCACTTTTACACCCAACAAACATACGTAACTTAATCTCTTTCTTTTGAGGGATTGGTATATTTGCTTGCACATTACTCCCTTGGTTACCCATATGAGATTGGTACAAAGATAATCATAATATTATTAGACTTTGGAACATGACATGATTGGAAAATGCTTTTCAAGAATAAATAGATTCTCCCTACATCTTACCCTCTTTGTGATAGTTCTTTTAGAAATTACAACATTAGGGTAGCTTAAGAACTTCAGTCAATGAATAAGAGATAAGTGAATCATAATTCGTCTAAGAATAGGACACATATGAATAACAATATATCTCAACCTGAACTGGGATACTTTAGAACACTTCGGACATGAGTAAGTACCATAATAAAGTGAATACGCTATGTTGCAGAAAGGTACGGAAAGAGTAACCTTACATAACTTATGTCCTCAATATGAAAGTACAATCCTATATGTGATTACGATAATCCAGCTCCTTCCTTACATCTTACTCTACAACACAAGTACATATGGAACCAACATTAATCACAAGCTACATTCCAAGTGCATAAGACGATAATGAGTTACATAGTTGTCTTTCACATTTCGTTTCTCCCTCTTACGATACTATTTATTGCATCAACATGCCAACACTACCATAACACTCCACACATTGACCAAGACATCTTACATCAATATCATTTCACATCAAATTTATCCTTTATACTTCCACACTATCACTACGTCACAATTACTTCATCCAATCATCTCAATACCTTTCGTAACAACACATGAACAACAATCCATAATTGGTATTATTCAAAATATCGCAGGGATACTCCTTTAAAGTCATTCAAGAGGTCCCATAAGTTGATAATTACATACATGAAGGGTATAGGGGTTTCGGGGGGTCAAAGGGATGCAAAAACAATAAATTTGGAGTTCTGGGCCGACCCGATAAGCCACCTGCGCCCGAAGGTGGATGAACTGCATCCGCAGGTGCCCTTTGGCAGTAGACAGAGGCACCTGCATTGGCACCTGTGCCCGCAGGTGCTCCAGTCTCGAGGGAGGATGCCCGTTTCAGCCTCCGGGGGTCATTTTAGGGTCCTTTTCTGCCATGAATGATACATGATCATAATTAAACTTCTCATAACATATTTTAGATAATATTAGATGCCAACAAACAGCCATGGCTTCACAACACACATAAACATCACCAAACTACATGTTTCTTTCAATACGTCACGAATTCTATGCTCAATTTTGAAATAAAAATTTCAATCATTATGTACAAGAATAAAACAATTTGAGGCTATAATTACATCTCACATGTCAATATTAAATCCATCAAGTCCACTTTCTTCAAGATCACAAGTCTCCTTTCATGTCATAAGGCAAAACCCTTTACCTATTTAGCAAAACTACCCTATTTTACACATAGTGAATTTCTCAATACTTCCTCAACATAACCAACATCATCTACAACATATTACATGCATATCATATATTAAACCATAATAATAAACACTTAACAAGAGGTGATCTTGTCCAAAGAGAATGGAAGCTTAGGGTTTGGTTGAAGAGAGAAAGTTGTGGAAAATTCTAGAAATGGGACATGTGGTTTTCCATGAATAAAATCTGATTTCTCACCTTATTTATAGTCTCAAAAGTCATCCTTAGAAAATTAGATACATGTTGGCTTGGTCAACACAAGAATGGATCTTTTCCATCATTTGGGTCATGTCTTCCATGTAATTTTGGGCCTTATTTGGCCCAATGGCACAAGACTCATGTAAGCCCCAACAAATTAATGTCTAATTCATCAAAGCTCCCATGTTTAACTAATTCCATAATTGTAAACGTAATCGTATAGGTTCGTAAACGTACGGGGTGTTACATTCTCCCCTCCTTAGGAACATTCGTCCTCGAATGTTAGTAACATCGTCTCAGGTACATCTCATGCATCGCTATATTAACAGATTTCATACATATACACATATACACATTATACTTATGGATACTTCCTTGTTATTTCTCCAAGTCCACACCTTGAACTTTCTCTCCCGTTTGAAACTATTACGGGTACTTCGACCTTATCATTTCTTTGGCTCCCCACGTGCTTTCTTCTACTTGTCGATTCCTATACGGTACCTCTATGGAACTACATTAGTTATTTCCTAATATTTTCATTTACTCCTCCATAATAACAGTATATATTTCTTCATAAGTGGGATTCTCCATAACTTGCACATTTTCAATAAAAGCAATGGATCTTGGCGTATGACTTGGGTTAGCTTGTAGCTACTATTGTACTACCTTAACCTTCTCTATAGCTTAGTGAACAAAATCTAGCCCCCAAGCAAGGTAGTTCCATTTTCTTTAAACTTTCGTCTATAAATAAACCTTCGCAAGATACCATCTTGATACTTGAATAATGGCTATTATCATAAGCACTTTCAATAAGGGGTAGATGATCATCCCAACTACCTTTGTAATACAATGTGTAAGCTGATACCATAATTTCAAATGTCTGGATGATACGTTCTGCTTGTCTACCTGTTTAAGGATGAAAAACTGTACCCAAATTCACTGGTATACCCAAACTTTCTGTATTTTTGACTGTTACCTCATCCAGTTACCAATAACCAATACACATTCTCAATGTGCCATTTCTCTTTTGTGCAAACAACACTGGTGCACCCTACAGGGACATACTACGTCTTACTAGCTGGCATATGTATACCTTGGGCATCGCTTTCCTTACCTCAGGACAGGAAACAAAGTTACCTTTCAACCCAAGGACGGTCTTTTATGGAAGAAAAAGAGAAATATACTTTCTTAGCTTGGGAATCTTCATGACATAACAAGAAGCCAACCACTTCATACCCATTACAACATTAAAAATCTTTCATTTCCATCTCCATAAGATCAACTATCGTAACATGATCATAAACATCTACTATACCATTACGATATGCTCTTTTAACTATAATAAGTTCACCGACAGGTGGAAATACTTCAATTAACTTAGCTAATAACCCCGATGTCCCGTTATATTTCACAGTAATCGATGGAGTAACATATATTATGGTAGAGCTCGGATCAATCAGTACGTATACATCATGTGAAAATATGGTAATGTACCTGTACCTTTATCAGGAGGTTTCTCCTCATTCTGCCGGTCCACAAAAGCATAGGTGCGATTTTGAGGTTCGCTGGAACTGGCTGCTCCTCTGGCACCTCTACCACGACCAGCCGATTGTACACCAGCCGTCGATGCCACAACGCTTGATCCTGTAGGTCGTGTCATACTATCTGTGGGCCTCTATGGGCACTCTCTCATCATGTGTCTTGGTCTACTACACAAAAAGCAAACATTCGTATCAAATTGACATTCTCTTAAATGAAATCTCCCACAGCGCTGGCACAGCTGACGAGAAAATCTTATTGCCTGTGATCCATGAATTCCACTACTCTGTCCAGACTGGCTACCTCTAAACCCTCAGAATTGAGAGTGAGCACCTGCTGTGGAATAAGAAAATGAGGGTCTAGGAGGTAATATTCGAGATCTAGATTCTCCGGGGGACACAATAGACTGCCCCATAGGTCTCTCCCTTTTTGATGGCCATTCCTCAGATTTCTGCGTCTTTCTTCTTTGCCTTTGGTCCTTCATTTTCTGTACGAATGCCTGAATTCTGGCGATGTCTTTATCTCTGTTCAATGCTGCAATAGTACAGTCTCGTACCAAATATGGCTCCAGTCTATCCACATATCGATGGACTCTATCTTTCATGGTAGCTACTACATTTGGAGCATATCTAGCCAAGAAATTAAACTGCAAACTGTATTCTCTCACACTCATATTTCCTTGACGCAACTGTAGAAATTGGTCTGCACGTGCCTCCCGAATCTCAATGGGAGGTAATGATCAAGGAATGCCATTTTAAATTCTTCCCAATCAGATGGGAGTGCATCAATACCCCTTGATCTTTTCCAGTCCTCATACCACAAGATAGCCTCGCCCTTCAGTCTATAAGTTGCTATCTCAATCGTTTCTACACCTGTTACGTGCATCACCTCTAGTGATCTTTGAACTTGGTCCACAAAATCCTGTGGATCTGCTTTCGGATCTGACCCTGTGAATATGGGAGGGTCTAATTTTAGAAAGTCCTGTGTACGACGACTAGCTGCTCTAGCCGCGTCATTTGCATTTACCATTGGACAAGTTCGTCCTTGTGCTTGTGCAGCCACTAACTGAGTCAACATATGTACTGCATTTCTCAAATCCTGATCAGTGGCATTCATTGGTTGTTCGACAGGTACTTCTCTACCTCTTGGCTCTTCTGGAGCTGGAAAAGTAGAAGAAGACCGCAATGCAATTTCAGCATCACCTCCACCTTGACTAGCTTGGTTAGGTGGTGATTTACTCATTCCTTCATCGGCAAGCATATCCACCTGCTTACCTTTGTCTTTACCTCTTCTTGTCATCGGCGGTTTACTATATCAAAGAAAACCAATCACCAATGGTCAGATACAATTCAACTTACAACACTGGCTCTATTGCACGATCTAGAAGTGAAGAAAGGAAACAACATCCTAAATGTCGCGTAGCCTCCTACTTATAAATGTGGTGCACAACACATTGATAAGTAAGACTCTACTCAGACACGACTTTGTAGACATCCTTAGAACGACCTGCTCTGATACCACTTTTGTCACGACCCAAAATCTCATTCGAGCTGGACTGGCACCCGAAGCCGATATGGCCCGAGAGAACCAATCTTTGCTCTTGAACCTTTGTATGCATATCCTCGTATAAATCTCATTATACCTCATGCAACTATGCGAAGACATGAACATGGAAACTTATGTTATATATATATAAAAATTGGCCGTTGGGGCCATCATGTCAAACTGAACATACATATCTTACATTCATATACCCACATATGTCTACAAAAGCCTCTAACAAATACAACAACAAGACCAACTTAAAGTCGGGACAAGTCCCCGATTTATACTATATTTAGAATATCAAACATCTAAACAGCTGTGACTCGGAAAGCCCCGAAGCAACTGGAGCTCACCAAAGATCTGCAAATACCTGGTAATCTACTGCGAAGGTCTACTAGCACCTGCGCCTGCAACATTTAAAATAAATCCCCAAAGAGGGGTCAGTACGAATAATGTACTGAGTATGTAAGGTCATAAGAAATTCATCATACATAATAACAACAACAAGGGAGTCAATATAAGAGAAGTAGTAAATGTGAATAAACTTTGTTCCTGTATGTGAGGAACCATGAACATTTCTTCTGTTATTGTCATTTACCATCCTCTATATACCCCCTTATTCAAGAGAGAGTTACTTCTACTCAAGAGACTTGCCTCTAAGAGATTCTTTATATGTAATAGATTCTTTCTTTGCTTTTACGCTCATCATCATTATTATTCATCTTCTTGATTAGCATACATCCACTCTATTGGTGGGTTAATAACTACATCCACTCTTTGGTGGGTTAATAACTACATCCACTCTCATGGTGGGTTAACATACATCCACTCTTTGGTGGGTTAATAACTACCTCCACTCTTTGGTGGGTTAACATACATCCACTCTCATGGTGGGTTAACATACATCCACTCTTTGGTGGGTTAATAACTACATCCACTCTTTTGTGGGTTAACATACATCCACTCTCATGGTGGGTTAACATACATCCACTTTTTCGTGGGTTAAATATTACACACATCTTTCTTCATTTCTTACTTGGGAGAGATTGATTCATTCGCTTATGAGAGATTGATATAATGATAGTCATAACATTATGAAACTTAGAGCGTAACATTCTAGAAACTTTAGAGTTATAATATTGTTGGAACTTTGGAATCGTGTCCACCCCACATCTATGATATTCCTGCACTTTTGCACCTAACAAACATACGTAACTTAATCTTTTTCTTTTGAGGGATTGGTATATTTGCTTGCACATTACTCCCTTCATTACCCATATGAGATTGGTACAAAGATAATCTTAATATTATTAGACTTTGGAACATGACATGATTGGGAAATGCTTTTCAAGAATAAATAGATTCTCTCTACATCTTACCCTCTTTGAGATAGTTCTTTTAGAAATTACAACATTAGGGTAGCTTAAGAACTTCAGTCAATGAATAAGAGATAAGTGAATCATAATTCGTCTAATAATAGGACACATATGAATAACAATATATCTCAACCTGCACTGGGATACTTTAGAACACTTCGGACATGAGTAAGTACCATAATAAAGTGAATACGCTATGCTGCAGAAAGGTACGAAAAGAGTAACCTTACATACCTTATGTCCTGAATATGAAAGTACAATCCTATATGTAATTACGATAATCCAGCTCCTTCCTTACGTATTACTCTACAACACAAGTACATACGGAACCAACATTAACCACAAGCTACATTCCAAGTGCATAAGACGATAATGAGTTACATAGTTGTCTTTAGCATGTCGTTTCGCCATCTTACGATACTATTTATTGCATCAACATGGTAACACTACCATAACACTCCACACATTGACCAATACATCTTACATGAATATCATTTCACATCAAATTTATCCTTTATACTTCCACACTATCACTACGTCACAATTACTTCATCCAATCATCTCAATACCTTTCGTAACAACACATGAACAACAATTCATAATTGGTATTATTCAAAATATCATAGGGATACTCCTTTAAAGTCATTCAAGAGGTCCCATAAGTTGATAATTACATCCATGAAGGGTATAGGGGTTTCGGGGGGTCAAAGGGATGCAAAAACAATAAATTTGGAGTTCTGGGCCGCCCCGATAAGCCACCTGTGCCCGCAGGTGGCTGACCTGCGTCCGCAGGTGCCCTTTGGCAGTAACCAGAGGCACTTGTTTTGGCACTTGCTCCCGCAGGTGCTCCATTCTCGAGGGCAGATGCCCGTTTCAGCCTCCGGGGGTGGTCATTTTAGGGTCGTTTTTTGCCATTAATGATCCATGATCATAATTAAACTTCTCATAACATATTTTAGATCATATTAGATGACAACAAACTGCCATGGATTCACAACACACATAAACATCACCAAACTACATGTTTCTTTCAATACGTCACTAATTCCATGCCCAATTTCGAAATAAAAATTCCAATCATTATGTACAAGAATAAAACAATTTGAGGCTATAATTACATCTCACATGTCAATATTAAATCCATCAAGTCCACTTTCTTCAAGATCACAAGTCTCCTTTCATGTCACAAGGCAAAACCCTTTACCTATTTAGCAAAACTACCCTATTTTACACATAGTGAATTTCTCAATACTTCCTCAACATAACCAACATCATCTACAACATATTACATGCATATCATATATTAAACCATAATAATAAACACTTACGAAGAGGTGATCTTGTCCAAAGAGAATGGAAGCTTAGGGTTTGGTTGAAGAGAGAAAGTTGTGGAAAATTCTAGAAATGGGACATGTGGTTTTCCATGAATAAAATCTGATTTCTCACCTTATTTATAGTCTCAAAAGTCATCCTTAGCAAATTAGATACATGTTGGCTTGGTCAACACAAGAATGGATCTTTTCCATCATTTGGGTCATGTCTTCCATGTAATTTTGGGCCTTATTTGGCCCAATGGCACAAGACTCATGTAAGCCCCAACAAATTAATGTCTAATTCATCAAAGCTCCCATGTTTAACTAATTCCATAATTGTACACGTAATTGTATCGGTTCGGAAACGTACGGGATGTTACACCCCCATGGTCCTATTGTGGAGCTGTGAGCTCAGTAGGTGTATACAGAAAGCCATGAGATGACTTTCACTATTCCAACCCATCATCATCAATGCATTGCATTGCATATGCATCTCTTGTGATTCCTTTAGTTTTCCTTGACTTGTGCTTAGTTTTTGTATGCTTTTCGTTTATATCTTTGTTGTTTAAATTTTGTATTATATTAGAACTGTTAGTGGAGATGGTGTGAGCTACCGTTTGGGAGCTTTTCTATTTACAGGTGATGTGCTCATAGTCTTCTTTACTTATATTATTGTCTACTTTGCTCAGTCGGCCTATGATTCTCACTGAGTATATGTGGATCGTACTAACCCCTAATGTGCCCTTTTGGTATAGATCCAGGTCCGAGTACGACATGCGAAGGTTGAGATTGTGCCATTGATTTATGAGATTTGAGGTACTGCATCGTTCTAACGTTCAGGACGGATTCCAGATCTCGTCCTATCTTTACTTATGTCTTTATTTGGGTTAGAGACAAAGTATTTCAGTTTCAGACATTGTATTTAGATGCTCTTACATTATGACACCAGATTTTGGGTGGTTTATGTAATTTCTTTTAGTCTTCTACTTATTTATGTCCTTTATTTGGCCTGACTTTGTTCTAGAAGTCTCGCCTTGTTGTCATTGTTGAATGTAGGAATGTCTTTCTAGTTTGGGTGATCCGCTTGCTTATCAAGACTGTGCCGCAATAAGTGCCATCATGACCTAGTTTTTGGGTCGTGACAAGAAGTGAACACTGAATCTCTAACTGAAATTATAGACACATGTACTCCATGAAGATGAACTACCTCTCGAACATAGATACCCAACCTCTCGACACTGGATGAAATCTGAATAGGGATGAAATGGGCTGATTTGGTCAATTGATCCACGATGACCCAAATACTGTCAGAACCACGAGAAGTACGAGGCGATCTACTCACGAAATCCATCGTGATCTGCTTCCACTTCCACTCAGGAATGGGTAATCACTAAAGCAAACCACCTAGTCTCTGATACTCGGCTTTTACCTGCTGACAACACAAGCAACGAGCTACAAAATCCACTACATCCCTCTTCATACCACCCCACCAGTAAAGCTGTGCTTCAAATTGCGGTACATCTTAGTCACTCCAGGATGAATGGAATATCTAGAACAATGTGCCTCCTCCAAAATTAATCTCACCTATCCACCAACTCTCGACACACAAACTCGACCACAAATACTCAAAACACCATCAAGATCAAGAGATGCCTCATGGGCCTCTCCACTCAACACCTTATCTTGAATCACCCTCAGACTATCATCATAAAACTGGTGAGCGCGAATCTGCTCCATCAAAGAAGATCTAGCATCCACAAAGGCTAAACCACGTCTAGACATCGAAACATCAAGCTTAACCATGTGGTTAGCTAAAGACTGAACCTCTAAGGCTAAAGGCCTCTCCTGAGTCAAGAGATGAGATAAACTCCCCATACTAGTCGACTTCCGACTTAAGGCATCCGTAACTATATTAGCCTTACCCGGATGATAAAGAATGGTGAGATCATAATCTTTAAGAAACTCAAGCCAATGCCGCTATCTCATATTATGCTCTCACTGAGTGAAGAAGTACTGAAGACTACAATGATCTAAGAAGATCTCACAATGGATTCCATACAAGTAGTGCCTCCACAACTTCAATACAAATACAACTACGGCCAACTCCAAATCATGGGCAGGGTAATTCGTCTAATGAGGCTTAAACTAACGAAAAGCATAAGCAATCACTTTGCCCTCTTGCATCAACACTACACCCAATCCAACACCAAAAGCATCACAAAACATGGTAAAACACATGCCCTCATTGGCCAAAGTCGTGATAGGATGCAAAGTCAACAACTCCTTTGAGCTTTTGAAAGCTCTTCTCACACGCTTCTGACCACTAAAAGATAATCTTATTCTGAGTCACCTTGGTCAAAGGAGTCACAATAGAGGAGAAACTCTCAACAAAATACCGATAATAACCCACCAAGCCAACAAAACTTCAAATCTCGGTAGAACTAGTAGGCCTAGCCCAATCATGAATCGCCGTAATCTTGGCCAGATTGACCATAATACTATCCCTAGTCACCACATGACCCAAGAAAGAGATAGAATCCAATCAAACTCATACTTGGAGAACTTAGCATACAACTTCTCATCACGCAATCTCTAGAGTACTATCCTCAAGTGTCTCTCATAGTCGACCTCATTCTTGGAATAAGCCAAGATATCATCTATAAATACAATCACAAAAGAGTCAAGATACGATCTAAATACCCCATTCATTAACTCCATTAACGCTACTGGGGCATTGTTCAACCCAAATGACATGACCAAGAACTCATAATGACTGTATCGAGTTCAAAAAGCTATCTTCGGAACACTCGAAGCTCTAATCCTTAACTGGAGATACCCGAATCTCAAATCAATCTTGGAAAACACGAAAGCACCCTAAAGATGATCAAACAAATCATCAACGCGAGCAAGAGGATACATGTTCTTAACTGTCACCTTGTTCAACTACTGGTAATCAATACACATACGCATAGAACCATAATTTTTCTTTACAAACAAGACAGGCGCATCCCATAGAGATACACTAGGCCTAGTAAAATCCCTGCTTAACAAATCTTGCAACTGCTTCTTCAACTCTTTTAACTTGGCTGGGGACATCCTATAAAGAGAAATGGAAATGGGCTTAGAGCCCAGCTCCACATCAATATCAAAATCAATATCACGATCCGGAGGCATACTAGGCAAATTCGCAGGAAACATATCCATGAACTCCCGAACAACCCTAATAGAATCCAGAAGAAGTGGTGAGGCAACACTAGTATCACGAAAATGAGCCAAATAAGATAAACACCCCCTTTGTACAGTACGACAAGCACGTAGAAAAGATATAACTCCCTTCGGACCCAAATTAAGCGTATCCTTCCAAGCTAACCTTGGCACACCTGGCATAACTAAGGTCACGATCTTGGCATAATAGTCCAAAATAGCATGATAAGGAGCTAACCAGTCCATATCCAAGATAACATCAAAGTCAACCATATCTAGGAGGATTAAGTCTACCCAATTCTCATACCCCGTAAAGGTAACCACAAAAGATTGGTACACCCGATCCACCTCTAAAAAATCTTCTACGGGGGTAGATACATGAAGAGGCATAGCAAGAGGCTCACATGCATCATCAAAACTAGAAGCAAAATATATAAACACATAGGAGAATATAGACCCAGGGTCAAATAACACGGAAATGGATCTGTGGCAAACTTGGATGATACCTGTAATAATTGCATCAGAGGCCTCTGCTTCGGGTCTCCTAGGTATAGCATAACACTGTCCATGTTTTCTCCCAGACTAAGAAGCCCTATAAATGGTACCTTAAGCTCCCCTACCTTTACCTCGAGCACCTCTAGCACCACCTCTACTACTCTGTGAACCATATATGGCTGCACATATAGGAGTAGGGTAAAGCTAAAGATGAGATCCCTACTAAGTAAGTCCAAACCTACATTGAGGAAAATCCTTGGCCACATGGCCAAACTCATCATATATAAAACATCCCCTATGGGACGACTCAATCTGAGGAGGTACAGATGAATTAGAATGACCACCCTAGCTTTAAGAACCAAACTTTGAACCTCTACTCGCATGAACTAATAGGTGGCTACCAAAAGTCACAAAACCTGAAGGTCTACAACCTTACACCTACAACGCGGCCTAAATCGATCTACCATGATAACCACGGGAACCTCAACTAGAGAAATCTCTACCTCATGAGGCGTGTCTGCTAAACTTGCCCTGACGGCATACCTTTTTGGTGCCTCCTTAAGTAGCCTGGATAATAGACTTAGTCATCTTGATATGCTCAACAATACTCTACAAAAAATCCCCTGAAACTACCATCTGGGTTGTATCCAACTGATATGAACCATCCAACCCCTTCACAAACTTCCGAATCCTCTCAGACTCGGTAGAGATGCTAGCTGTTGAATAAAGCATGGAAACGTGCCTCATACTCAGCAATAGCTATGAAGCCCTAATCTAAATGATCAAACTCATCCCTCATCTGATCTCTCAAGCTATATAGTACAAACCTCTCCTTGAATGCCTCGAAAAATTGAGTCCAAGTCATAGCAGGCAAACCCAAAGGTCTACAACTGGCAAGTAATACCGACCAAGACCTGGCCACATCCGTCAAATAATAGGTAGTGTAAGCAACTCCATGAGACTCAAGGGATCCAAGATTATGTAACTTCTCCTGGCAATCAATCAAAAAGTCATAGGCATCCTGGCCAATAGAACCACTGAACTTGGGCGGACCCAAGCGAATAAACCTCTTGAGCCTCTTTTGATCACCGAAAGACATTACTATACCCGAAGCAACTTAAGAAATAGTAAGTATGGTAGGCAAAGAGTCTATACGTGGGGGTACCATGGATGATGGTTATAACCCAGAAGTAGGAATAACATAAGTAAATGCCAGTACAGATGACGGAACACCACTCAAAGTCTGACGAATACCCGGTATACTTAAATGAATACTACCTAAGAAACTCAAAAGGTGAACCAACAAATCCTGAAGTATTGGAGTGACAACTGAACCTTATGAGACCTGAGCTAGCCCTGTACCCCCTTTCTGATAATCATCTCTAGCATACCCAACCTCGCGCTCGGGAGAGGCCTCCTTAGTATGTCCTCTGATTGGGGCAGCTCCTCGAGCCCTTCCTCTACCTCCGGGTTATCCATGACCCCTGCCTCATCCTCGAACTGGAGCTCCCATATCGGGTGTCGGCTAAGCATCCCTAGTATCTCTGGACCTAGTCCTCACCATATGTACAGAAAAGAATGGAATACAAGTTTAGAATATTGGGCATGAACAACCCACACGATAAGGAATCAAATTAGAGATGTTTTTCCTAAACATATCTTATAGCCTCTTGAAGATAGATACGAACATCTACATACAAATTTGTGAACATCTATGATAAGGATAGATACGAACATCTCATCCTCGAACTGGAGCTCCCATATTGGGTGTCGGATCAGCATCCCTAGTATCTCTGGACCTAGTCCTCACCATCTGTACAGAAAAAAATGGAATACAAGTTTAGAATATTGGGCATGAACAACCCGCATGATGAGGAATCAAATTAGAGATATTTTTCCTAAAGACATTTTATAGCCTTTTGAAGATAGATACGAACATGTACGTTCCAATTTACAAAACTCTACTAGACATCCTGATCTTACATTTATGAGATCGGTGAACCTTACTCTCTGATACCAATTTGTCATGATCCAAAAAGGTCATGATGGCACTTATTACAACCTAGCGTTGATAGTAAGCCCGTCACCCAAAAAGGAAAGAAAATCTCAATCATAACAACAAATAAAGATAAGGCTAGACTTCGAGGATGAAGTCAAGCCAATACAAGACATAATAAAATAGAAGTCTATAATAAATCTCATAAACCACCCATAATCTGGTGTCATAATGTAAGAACGTCTAATACATGACTGAATCTGAGAATACATATGTTTTTGAAAACTGAAATAAAGACATAAATGGTATAAGATGAGGTCCAGAAAGCAACTCTGAACTCTAGAGTGCGCTAGTACCTCGAAAGGTTGCCAATAATAGCACTTACTCAGCCTCTGCGTGTCGTACTCGTGCTAGGATCTACACCAAAAGGGCATAATAGGAGTGACTATAGTCCACTTGTACTCAGTAGGAATCATAGGCCGACTGAGAAAAGCAGAAAATAATATAAGTAAAATAACACTATGAATACGTCACCTGCAAGCAGAAAAGTTCTCAAATGGTAGCTCACACCATCTCCACTAATAGTTCTAATAGAATACTGAAATGAAACAACATTAATATACACGAAAAGTATATGAAGCTAAATATATGACAAGACAAGTAAAAGAATCATGAAGGCTGCATATGCAATAATGATGGGATAAATAGTAGAAGTCATCGCATGACTTTCTGTATACTAATGTGCCGATTTATGATGACATATTTTGCATCTTTACCTAAGGATAATTGTAATTTTCCAAGAAACTGGTGGTTTTTTTAATAAGTTTTGTGTTTACTTTTAGGTAATAAATCCAACAACATGAAAGAAAGGGAATTATGCTGAAAAGAGGTTGCAGCGGACAGGCTGACGAACCGTCAGAAGCCTGAAGGTCCTCCATGCAGGCCTAGTTTATATTTCTCCATTGATTTAAGTGTTACAAAGTTGACCGTTCTCTTACGAAAATTGAAGTTATTTAACAAGCATTCAACATACACCCCCCATTTCACAAAAATTGCTGACTAATTGTCATTTAAACTACATATAACTTAATTCATACCCTATTCCCTATGGGATTTGACCCCAACCTTTGTTGAGTTCTATATTTGACAAAGACCACTTACATTCTTCAAAAGGAAGTTGTAGTTTGGGCGTATTAAATTTTGATGCCGCTGTCGAGGAATACGATTGAGGATGTTTCCATTGTCTCTGTCTGGAGAGTCAAGTTTATGGCTAATTGAGCTAGCTCCTGATTCTATAACACAATGGAGGCAATTGAAAGAATCATTCCTATGAAGGTTCTTTTCGCCTTCCAAAATGTTACAGTTGAGATAAGTAACTTCAGACAACTATCGAATGAGGTATTACACGATACATGGCTTAGGTTCAAGAAGAAGCTTACTTAATTCGCTAATCACAAACTTACTGATGAGCATTTAATGGAAACATTCTATAGCTCATTAAACTCAAACAAAAACCAATGGTTGACAATGCATCTGGAGGTGCTTTTATGATACTCACTTTCACGGATGTAACTGTGATACTTGATAGATTGACCAAAACTAGTAGATCTTGGCATACTCAGGATTCTGAGATAGCAAGCAATACTTATATAGTCGGTATGTTGGTCGAATAATGCCAAAGAGAAGAGGAGCGTGACCAAGATATGACACATATGAAGACTCAAATGGACTTTCTAATGAAGTACTTATTAGCTGGTGGTGTAGAGAAAGTAAAAGAAGTTGGCTCACATAATAGAGCAGTTGATTCTGACTCAGAAGAGGAAGTGAATTACTTGAATAATCAGGGGGGTTTTCGAGCCAATGGCCAAGGAAACCAAGGTCAGAACTATCAAAGAGACAACTACTATGATAAGGTTGGGTATATAGATCACGAGCAAAGTAGTTGGAATAAAAAAGGCGACAAGAGTGGGTTGTATGTACCACCAGGCAATCGTGACGATAATGCTAATGATTTAGGTAAGCCTTCTATGGAGGCTATGATTGCGAAATTATTAAAGGGATTGGAATCAAATGATTTAGGCATCGAGAAGATGAAGTCTGACTTGTCTTCAATGAGTCAACTGGTTGACTCTCACTCAACTTCAATCAAGTAGTTGGAGTTTAAGATGGGTCAACTATCCATAACCTTTAATCAACAAGAGAGTGGTACTCTTCCAAGTGATACGATGCAAAATTCAAAGAATGAGGGGACTTGTTTAGACATTACCACTAAATGTGGTAAAATATTAACTAAACCACATCCATTGGTTCAAATGCATATGGAGGATGTTTCCTCCGATGATGAGATAAAACTAGATGATGGTGATGTGAATGATATTCCTACTGAGTCTGATAAGCAAGAAAACATTAATGAAAGGGATGTGAATGCCAAAAAATCCACAAAGGAGAAGTCTGATTATGTGGTGATTAAGAAGAAGGGTAAAGAGGTCACAAAACCTCTAACTCAAATTCCAAAACCCCCTCCACCATTTTTTCACCGAGAAAAAAATAAAATGGAGGATGACAAATTCAGTAAATTTTTATCTATGTTGAAGCAGCTATTGGTGAATATCTCATTGGTGTAAGCTCTTGAATAGATGTCGAGTTATGCCAAGTTCATGAAAGACTTGGTCACCAAGAAGAGAACAGTAAGTTGTGAGCCAACAGACAACATTCATCATTGCAGTGCAATTGCTTCAAGGTCATTGGTTCAGAAGAGAGTGAATCCAGGAGAATGTAACACCCCGTACATTCCTAACCCTACTTGAAGACATTAAATACTATGTACTTAGGCATCGAGAGCTATAAGGATGCATTTGGTAATGCTATTGGTGAGCTAAATTAAATTTGGCTCTTGTTATGTGAGTAAACCTTCATAGGAGGTGTTTTATGATCTTCGTGGAACATTTGTGGGGTTCAAAACGAGGCTAAGAAGACCTCTAAACAAAGTATATTAAGTTTAAGAAGTGAGTTTAAGAATAGGACTTGAAGTATCTAACCAAACCCGCGAAGGATTTTTGGAATAATGATTTTATCAATGGTTTTGTTAAGAGGGAAATGACATGTTAAAACTAAACATGTGACTTATTGTTGTTGTATGCCATTATAAGGTAATTGGTGGTTAATGTTGGTTTTGCTATAAGTTTGTGTTGTAGAGAGAAACATAAGGAAGGAGCAGGGATATTGTATGCACGTCTAAGATTGTGTATTCGTATCAAGAATACAAGGTATGTAAGGTTCCTTTTTCCATATTCCTCTGCAACATGTTGTTCACATTGACATTAGACTTGTTTCAATTCCGAGAGGTTTGAAGTATCTCAAATTCAGGTTGACATATATTGTTATTCATATGTGTCCTATTCTTAAATGCATGATGATTCGTTTGTCTCTTGTTCATTGAGTGAAGTTCCCAAAAATGTCATAACTTTATCATTCCTAAATGAACTATCTCAAGAGAGTAATAACATAAGAGAACCTATGTATTCTTGAATAGTATTTTCCAATCATGTCATGTTCCAAGTCCTAAATCATGAGGATTATCTTTGTATCAATCTTTTACAAGTAAAATTACCAATCTCATAAGATTTCATAAGAGTAATAAGAGAGGTGATGCGCAAGCTAATATATCTATCCCTCATAAGTGAAGATGTCAATCTCTTGAAGCAAGAGTGAAGAAGTAATATATATATGTGTGATTCCTATTATGTTATGATCCTCATTGTATCACTCTTAAGAATGGAAGTAAGTAAGTATAACAACAGAAATAAGAGGTGTATAATTCATAAGTAATCATGGGTGGTATCCCAGGGGTTAAGATACCTAGCATGGGTCGATCCCAATAACACGGGTGGTATCCCAAGGGCGATAAGCCTAGCATGGGTCGATCCCGATACATCCCAGGGGCGATATAAAAGCCTAGCATGGGTTATGACGGTACATCACAGGGGCGACACGAAAGCCTAGCATGGGTTAATATAACATCCCAGGGGCGATAAGCCTAGCATGGGTTAATGATATCCCAGGGGCGACACGAAAGCCTAGCATGGGTTCACATAACATCCCAGGGGTCAAAGTACCTAGCATGGGTTAATCTCATCCCAGGGGCGACAGAATAGCCTAGCATGGGTAGAACAATAAAGATGAATAAAAGATGAAGACAAGAGGAGTAAAGAACGTAATATACATGGTTCCCCACATGCAGAAAAATGAGTTTATTCATATTTCTATTTCTTTATATTGATTCCATTATTGTGGTTATTATGTATGATGAATTTATTATGAGCCTTACATACTCAGTACATTCTTCATACTGACCCCCTCGGGGGACTTACCTTACATGTTGCAGGTACAGGCATTAGTAGACCTCCTCTGTAAACTGGGGATCATTCGCAGAGTTTTGGTGAGCTCCACTTGATTCGGAGCTTTCTGGGTCATAGTTGTATAGTTGTTTTGGCATTGTAAATTTTGTATAAAGCGGGGACTTGTCCCGACTTTTAGTTGGTCTGGTAAATGCATCTGTTAGAGGCTTTTGTAGACATATGTGGGTATATGGATTTAAGATATGTACGTTCAGTTAGACGTAATGGCTCCAACGGCCAAGTTTCTAAATATGTATATAGCACATGTTTCCATGATTTATGTTTTCCGCATAGTTGCATAAGGTTTAATAAGGTTCACACGAGGACATACATACAAACGTACATGAGCAAAGGTTGGTTCTCTCGGGCTATATCGGCTTCGGGTGCCAATCACGCCTCAATGGGTTTTGGGGTGTGACAGAGAATTTATTATTCTTTGTATAATTGGTGAAATCAGTTTTTCTAAGACACTATGTGATCTAGGTTCAATCATCAATCTAATTCCCTTAGCCATTTATCAGTCGTAGGGTTTAGGAGCCCCCAAACTGACATCTATGCGGTTATTAATGACAGATTGTTCAGTCAAGAGGCCAGAAGGGATATTATATGATATCCTTGTGAAGGTGGTGAATTTTATATTCCCAACTGAATTTGTTATTCTTGATTGCAAGGTAGATTTTGCAGTACCCATAATCTTGGGTAGGCCTTTCTTAGCTACAGGATGAGTATTGGTTGACATGTAATTCAACGAGTTGAGATTTAGGTTGAGTGAGGAAGAGGTAAAGTTCAACATTTTTCAGTCAATAAAGCAGTCGAGAGACATGAGTGTTGTCTCAGTTATAGATGTTATTGACGAGAATGAGATTGAAATTCCTACTGAGGAGAGATTTGTTGTTGAAACTCTAGCTGTTGTGTTAATGGAGTTTGAGGGAAACGATATTGAAGAGTATGATGAGACAATTTATGCACTAGCTGGGTTGTGCTCATATTTTATGCCCTGAATAAGTTGTACCTAGACGTGAAAAATATGCCAACTCCTCTGGCAAAGCCATCTATTGAAGAACCCAGTGTTAGAATTAAAAGAATTGCCTGCACACTTGAGGTATGTATTTTTGGGAGAGAAGAATACTTTGCCAGTGATTATTGCTACAGACTTGGTTGAATGGCAAGTAGAGGATCTTGTTTAAGTATTATGAAAGTACAAAAGACCTATTGAGTGGACTATCATAGATATCATTGGCATTCCACCAGGCATTTGTACTCAAAAAAAATAGTTAGAGGAAGACTGTGTCCCCACTATTGAGCATCACCAAAGACTCAACCCACCAATGTAAGATGAGGTCAAAAAAGAGATAATAAAGTGGCTTAATGCAGGGGTGGTGTACCCAATTTCTAATAGCAAGTGGGTGAACCCGGTTTATGTAGTGGCCAATGAAAGGAATGAGTGGATTCCTCTCTGACCTATCATGGAATAGAGAGTGTGCATGGATTATAAGAAGTTAAACACTTTGACTCTTCGGGATCATTTTCCAATGCCCTTCATGGACTAAATGCTTGATCGGTTAGCAGGAAAGGGTTAGTATTACCTCTTGGATGGGTATTCTAGCTACAAACAAATATCTATTGCACCCGATGACCAAGATAAAACTACATTCACATATTCTTACGAGACTTTTACTTTCAAGTGGATGACATTCGGGTTGTGTAATGCGCCTTCTACTTTTCGAATGTGTATGATGTCTATATTCTCAAATATAGTAAAGGACACTTTGGAAGTGTTCATGGATGATTTTTTGGTGGTCGGAGATTTTTTTGATGATTACTTGGCTAATCCTGGCAACGCCTTGCATTGATGTGAAAAATTCAATTTTGTGGTCAACTGGGATAAATGCCATTTTACGGTAAAAGAGGGCATTGTGTTGGGGCACAAAATTTTGGTGAAAGGAATTTAAGTTGACGGGGCCAAGATCAAAGTTATTGAAAAATTACCTCAGCCAATCTCGATAAAAGGGATTCGTAGTTCTCTTGGCCATGCGGGTTCTACCAGATATTTATTAAGGACTTCTTCAAGATTGCTAATCTATTGTGCAAACTATTGGAGAAGGAATTCAAGTTTAAGTTTGATGAGGATTCTGTGAAGGCATTTCAGAGCCTTAAAGAGAAGTTAGTAGCTGCATCTATAATTATTGCTCCGGATTAGTCCAAACCATTCGAAATGATGTGCGACGCAAGTGGAGTCACACTTGGGGATATCTTGGGACAGAAAAGGGAGAAGCTCTTTCACCTTATTTACTATGCAAGTAAGGCATCGAATGGAGCTCAGAAAAACTATACAGTTATCGAGCAAGAAATCCTTGCTGTTGTTTATGCCTTTGAGAAATTTAGGGCATGCTTGCTTGGTACCAGAGTTGTGGTTCACACTGATCATTCGACATTAAGATATTTGATGGCAAAGAAGGATGCCAAGCCTAGACTGATTAGGTGGGTGTTGTTTTTACAAGAATTTGACTTTAAACTCAAGGACAGGAAACGTTGCGAAAATCAGGTAGCCGACCATCTTTCTCAATTGGAGAATGAGTGCAAGAGATTGGATGAGTTAGAAATTGATGACTCATTCTCGTATGAACAGGTACTTGCAGCCACTCTCAATCTTGTTCCGTTGTATACTAACTTTGCAAACTACGTGGTTAGTGATGTAATCCCGGAGGACTTAAGTTTTCATCAAATAAAAGAAGTTTCTTCATGATGTGTTCAATTATTTTTGGGATGAGCCTTATTTGTTCAGGTTGTGTGCTGATAATATCACTCGAAGATGTGTGCCAGAGGTAGAGATGATGAGTATTTTGCTTTCCATTCTTCCACAGTAGGAGGACATCATAAAATTTTACAAGGTGAGTATTACTAACCTACCATCTATAAGGATGCATATGAGTTTGTTAAAGCTTGTGACCAGTTCCAGCGGCAAGGGTCGATCTCTAAACATTATGAGATGCCCATGACCAAAATCTTGGAGGTTGAATTATTTGATGTGTGGGGAATTGACTTCATGAGCCCTTTTTGAAGTTCCAATGGTCACAAGTATATATTGGTTGCTATGGACTATATGTCCAAATGGGTAGAAGTTGTGGCCTTGGCAGACAATGGGGGTAAGAATGTGGTAGCGTTCTTGAAGAAGAACATTTTTTCTCATTTTTGTACCCCTCGCACAATCATAATCGATGGGGGTCTCACTTTTGTAACAAGGTGTTCTTAGTTGTATTAGCAAAATATGGAGTGAAGCAACACAAGGTAGCAACTCCATATCACCCCCAGACTAGTGGTCAAGTAGCGCTGTCAAATTAAGAAATTAAGATGATCTTGGCCAAGTCTGTGAATGCAAATCAAAGTGATTAGACGCGAAAGTTTGATGATGCCCTTTGTGTAACACCCTGTACGTTTCCAAACCTATACGATTACATGTACAATTATGGAATTAGTTAAACATGGGAGCTTTGATGAATTAGACATTAATTTGTTGGGGCTTACATGAGTCTTGTGCCATTGGGCCAAATAAGGCCCAAAATTACATGGAAGACATGGCCCAAATGATGGAAAAGATCCATTCTAGTGTTGACCAAGCCAACATGTATCTAATTGGCTAAGGATGACTTTTGAGACTATAAATAAGGTGAGAAATCAGATTTTATTCATGGAAAACCACATGTTCCATTTCTAGAATTTTCCACAACTTTCTCTCTTCAACCAAACCCTAAGCTTCCATTCTCTTTGGACAAGATCACCTCTTGGTAAGTGTTTATTATTATGGTTTAATATATTATATGAATGGAATATGGTGTAGATGATGTTGGTTATGTTGAGGAAGTATTGAGAAATTCACTATGTGTAAAATAGGCTAGTTTTGCTAAATCGATAAAGGGTTTTGCCTTGTAACTTGAAAGGAGACTTGTGATCTCGAAGAAAGTGGACTTGATGGATTTGATGTTGACATGTGAGATGTAATTATAGCCTCAAATTTTTTTATTCTTGTACATAATGATTGGAATTTTTATTTCAAAATTGGGCATGAAATTGGTGATGTATTGAAAGAAACATGTAGTTTGGTGATGTTTATGTATGTTGTGAAGCCATGGATGTTTTTTGTCATCTAATATGATCTAAAATATGTTATGAGAAGTTTAATTATGATCATGGATCATTCATGGCAAAAAAGGACCCTAAAATGACCCCCGGAGGCTGAAACGGGCATCCGCCCTCGAGACTGGAGCACCTGCGGGTGCAGGTGCTAACACAGGTACCTCTGGCTACTGCCAAAGGGCTCCTGCAGATGCAGGTCAGCCACCTATGGGTGCAGGTGTCTTAGCCGGTCGGCCCAGAACTTCGAATTTATTGTTTTTGCATCCCTTTGACCCCCCGAAACCCCTATACCCTTCATAGATGTAATTATCAACTTATGGGACCTATTGAATGAATTTAAAGGAGTATCTCGGCGATATTTTGAATAATACCAATTATGGATTGTTGTTCATGTGTTGTTACGAAAGATATTCAGATGATTGGATGAAGTAATTGTGACGTAGTGATAGTGTGGAAGTATAAAGGATAAATTTGATGTGAAATGTTATTGATGTGCAATGTCTTGGTCAATGTGTGGAGTGTTATGGTATTGTTGGCATGTTTATGCAATAAATAGTTTCTTAAGAGGGCGAAACGACATGCTAAAGACAACTATGTAACTCGTTATCGTCTTATGCACTTGGAATGTAGCTTGTGTTTAATGTTGCTTCCGTATGTACTTGTGTTGTAGAGTAAGACGTAAGGAAGGAGATGGATTATCGTAATCACATATAGGATTGTACTTTCATATTGAGGACATAAGGTATGTAAGGATACTCTTTCCGTACCTTTCTGTAACATAGCGTATTCACCTTATTATGGTACTTACTCATGTCCGAAGTGTTCTAAAGTATCCCAGTTCAGGTTGAGATATATTGTTATTCATATGTGTCCTATTCTTAGACAAATTATGATTCACTTATCTCTTATTCATTGACTGAAGTTCTTAAGCTATCCTAATGTTGTAATTTCTAAAAGAACTATCTCAAAGAGGGTAAGATGTAGAGAGAATCTATTTATTCTTGAAAAGCATTTTCCAATCATATGTTCCAAAGTCTAACAATATTATGATTATCTTTGTACCAATATCATATGGGTAATGAAGGGAGTAATGTGCAAGAAAATATACCAATCCCTCAAAAGAAAGAGATTAAGTTACGTATGTTTGTTGGGTGCAAAAGTGCAGGAAAATCATAGATTTGGGGTGGACACGATTCCAAAGTTCCAACAATATTATAACTCTAAAGTTTATAGAATGTTACGCTCCAAGTTTCATAATGTTATGGCTATCATTATATCAATCTCTCATAAGCGAATGAATCAATCTCTCCCAAGTAAGAAATGAAGAAAGATGTGTATAATATTTAACCCACCAAAGAGTGGATGTATGTTAACCCACCATGAGAGTGGATGTATGTTAACCCACCAAAGAGTGGATGTAGTTATTAACCCACCAAAGAGTGGATGTATGTTAACCCACCATGAGAGTGGATGTATGTTAACCCACCAAAGAGTGGAGGTAGTTATTAACCCACCAAAGAGTGGATGTATGTTAACCCACAATGAGAGTGGATGTATGTTAACCCACCAAAGAGTGGATGTAGTTATTAACCCACCAAAGAGTAGATGTAGTTATTAACCCACCAATAGAGTGGATGTATGCTAATCAAGAAGATGAATAATAATAATGATGAGCGTAAAAGCAAAGAAAGAATCTATTACATATAAAGAATCTCTTGGAGGCAAGTCTCTTGAGTAGAAGTAACTCTCTTTTGAATAAGGGGGTATATAGAGGATGGTAAATGACAATAACAAAAGAAATGTTCATGGTTCCTCACATACAGGAACAGAGTTTATTCACAATTTACTACTTCTCTTATATTGACTCCCTTGTTGTTGTTATTATGTTTGATGAATTTCTTATGACCTTACATACTCAGTACATTATTCGTACTGACCCCTCTTTGGGGATTTATTTTAAATTCTACAGGAGCAGGTGCTAGTAGATCTCCGCAGTAGATTATCGGGTATTTGCAGATCTTTGGTGAGCTCCAATTGCTTCGGGGCTTTTCGAGTCACAACTGTTTAGATATTTGATGTTGTAAATATAGTATAAAGCGAGGACTTGTCCCGACTTTAAGTTGGTCTTGTTTTTGCATCTGTTAGAGGCTTTTATAGACATATGTGGGTACATGAATGTAAGATATGTATGTTCAGTTTGACATGATGGCCCCAACGGCCAAGTTTTATATATATATAACATAAGTTTCCATGTTCATGTCTTCCGCATAGTTGCATGAGGTATTATGAGATTTATACGAGGATATGCATACGAAGGTTTATGAGCAAAGATTGGTTCTCTCGGGCCATATCGGCTTTGGGTGCCAGTCCGGCTCGAATGGGATTTCATGTCGTGACAAAAGTGGTATCAGAGTAGTTCGTTCTAAGGATGTCTACAAAGCCGTGTCTGAGTAGAGTCTTACTTATCAATGTGTTGTGCACCACATTTATAAGTAGGAGGCTACGGGACGTTTAGGATGTTGTTTCCTTTCTTCACTTCTAGATCGTGCAATAGAGCCAGTGTTGTAAGTTGAATTGTATCTGACCCTTGGTGATTGGTTTTCTTTGATATAGTAAACTGCCAATGACAAGAAGAGGTAAAGACAAAGGTAGGCAGGTGGATATGCCTACCGATGAAGGAATGAGTAAATCACCACCTAACCAAGCTAGTCAAGGTGGAGCTGATGCTGAAATTGAATCGCGGTCTTCTTCTACTTTTCCAGCTCTAGAAGAGCCAAGAGGTAGAGAAGTACCTGTAGAACCACCAATGAATACCACTGATCAGGATTTGAGAAATGCAGTACATATGTTGACTCAGTTAGTGGCTGCACAAGCACAAGGATGAACTGGTCCAATGGTAAATGCAAATGACGCGGCTAGAGCAGCTAGTAGTCGTACACAGGACTTTCTAAAATTAGACCCTCGCATATTCACAGGGTCAGATCCGAAAGTAGATTCACAGGATTTTGTGGACCAAGTTCAAAGAGCATTAGAGGTGATGCACGTAACAGGTGTAGAAACGGTTGACCGAGCAGCTTATAGACTGAAGGGCGAGACTATCTTGTAGTATGAGGACTGGAAAAGATCAAGGGGTATTGATTCCCTCCCAGCTGATTCGGAAGAATTTAAAATGGCATTCCTTGATCATTACCTCCCATATGAGATTTGGGAGGCACGTGCAGACCAATTTCTACATTTGCGTCAAGGAAATATGAGTGTGAGAGAATATAGTTTGCAGTTTAATTCCTTAGCTAGATATGCTCCAAATGTAGTAGCTACCATGGAAGATAGAGTCCATTGATATGTGGATAGACTGGAGCCATATTTGGTACGAGACTATACTATTACAGCATTGAACAGAGATATGGACATCGCCAGAATTCAGTCCTTCGCATAAAAAATGGAGGACCAAAGGCAAAGAAGAAAGATGCAGAAATCTGAGGAATGGCCATCAAAAAGGGCGAGACCTATGGGGCAGTCTATTGTGTCCCCTGGAGAATCTAGATCTCGAATATTACCGCCTAGACTCTCATTCTCTTATTCCACAGCAGGTGGTCACTCTCAATTCCGAGGGTTTAGAGGTAGCCAGTCTGGACAGAGTAGTGGAATTCATGGATCACAGGCAACAAGATTTTCTCGTCAGCTATGCCAGCGCTGTGGGAGATTTCATTCAGAAGAATGCCGGTTTGATACGAATGTTTGCTTTTTGTGTAGTAGACCAGGACACATGATGAGAGAGTACCCACATAGGCCCACGGATAGTATGACACGACTTACAGGATCAACCATTATGGCATCGCCGGCTGGTGTACAGTCGGCTGGTCGTGGTAGAGGTGCTAGAGGAGAAGCCAGTTCCAGCGGAACTCAAAATCGCACCTATGCTCTCGTGGAGCGTCAAAATGAGGAGACACCTCCTGATAAAGGTACTGGTACATTACCATATTTTCACATGATGTATACGTACTGATTGATCCAAGATCTACCCTATTACATGCTACTCCATCGATTACTGTGAAATATAACGGGACATCGGGGTTATTAGCTAAGTTAATTGAAGTATTTCCACCTGTCGGTGAACTTATTATAGTTAAAAGAGCATATCATAATGGTATAGTAGATATTTATGATCATGTTACGATGGTTGATCTTATGGAGATGGAAATGAAAGATTTTTAATGTTGTAATGGGTATGAAGTGGTTGGATTCTTGTTATGTCACGAAGATTGCCAAGCTAAGAAAGTATATTTCTCTTTTTCTTCCACAAAAGACCGTCCTTGAGTGGAAAGGTAACTTTGTTTCCTATCCTGAGGTAAGGAAAGCGATTCCCAAGGTATACATATGTCAGCTAGTAAGATGTAGTATGTCCCTGTAGGGTACACCAGTGTTGTTTGCACAAAAGAGAAATGGCACATTGAGAATGTGTATTGGTTATTGGTAACTGGATGAGGTAACAGTCAAAAATACAGAAAGTTTGGGTATACCAGTGAATTTGGGTACAGTTTTTCATCCTTAAACAGGTAGACAAGCAGAACGTATCATCCAGACACTTGAAATTATGGTATCAGCTTACACATTGTATTACAAAGGTAGTTGGGATGATCATCTACCCCTTATCGAAAGTGCTTATAATAATAGCGATTATTCAAGTATCAAGATGGTATCTTGCGAAGGTTTATATATAGATGAAAGTTTAAGGCAAATGGAACTACCTTGCTTGGGGGATAGATTTTTTTCACTAAGCTATAGAGAAGGTTAAGGTGGTACAATAGTAGCTACAAGCTAACCCAAGTCATACGCCGAGATTCATTGCTTTTATTGAAAATGTGCAAGTTATGGAGAATCCCACTTATGAAGAAATATATATTGTTATTCTGGAAGAATAAATGAAAAGATTAGGAAATAAATAATGAAGTTCCATAGGTACGGTATAGGAATCGACAAGTAGAAGAAAGCACGTGGGGAGCCAAAGAAATGATAAGGTCGAAGTACTCGTAATAGTTTCAAACGGGAGAGAAAGTTCAAGGTGTGGACTTGGAGCAATAACAAGGAAGTATCCATAAGTATTATATGTATAATATTTAACCCACCAAAGAGTGGATGTATGTAAACCCGCTATGAGAGTGGATGTATGTAAACCCGCTATGAGAGTGGATGTATGTTAACCCACCAAAGAGCGGATGTAGTTATTAACCCACCAAAGAGTGGATGTATGTTAACCCACCATGAGAGTGGATGTATGTTAACCCACCAAAGAGTGGATGTATGTTAACCCACCATGAGAGTGGATGTATGTTAACCCACCAAAGAGTGGATGTAGTTATTAACCCACCAAAGAGTGGATGTAGTTATTAACCCACCAATAGAGTGGATGTATGCTAATAAAGAAGATGAATAACAATGATGATGAGCGTAAAAGCAAAGAAAGAATCTATTACATATAAAGAATCTTTTGGAAGCAAGTCTCTTGAGTAGGAGTAACTCTCTCTTGAATAAGGGGGTATATAGAGGATGGTAAATGACAATAACAGAAGAAATGTTCATGGTTCCTCACATACAGGAACAGAGTTTATTCACATTTACTACTTCTCTTATATTGACTCCCTTGTTGTTCTTATTATGTATGATGAATTTCTTATGACCTTACATACTCAGTATATTATTCGTACTGACCCCTCTTTGGGGATTTATTTTAAATGCTGCAGGTGCAGGTGCTAGTAGACCTCCGCAGTAGATTACCGAGTATTTGCAGATCTTTGGTGAGCTCCAGTTGCTTTGGGGCTTTCCGAGTCACAGCTGTTTAGATGTTTGATGTTGTAAATATAGTATAAAGCGGGGACTTGTCCCGACTTTAAGTTGGTCTTGTTGTTGCATCTGTTAGAGGCTTTTGTAGACATATGTGGGTATATGAATGTAAGATATGTACGTTTAGTTTGACATGATGGCCCCAACAGCCAAGTTTTATATATATATAACATAAGTTTCCATGTTCATGTCTTCCGCATAGTTGCATGAGTTATAATGAGATTCATACGAGGATATGCATACGAAGGTTCATGAGCAAAGATTGGTTCTCTCAGGCCATATCGGCTTCGGGTGCCAGTCCATCTTGAATGGGATTACTTTTAAAACACCAATAGGTATGTCACCTTACCAACTAGTCTTCGGTAAAGTTTGTCACTTACCGGTAGAGCTTGAGCACAAAGCCTTATGGGCGCTCAAAAAGCTTAATTTTAGTTGGAAGGACGTTGCTGACTTGAGGTTAGACCAACTAAATGAAATTGATGAATTTCGACTTCGAGCTTATGAGAGAGTTGCTCTTTATAAGGAGAAAATAAAGTTGTATCATGATCAGAGGATCATAGAGAGAGAATTCCATGTGGGTGATTTGGTTCTTCTATTCAACTCAAGGTTCAAGCTATTTTTGGGTAAGTTGAAGTCGAAGTGGTTTGGACCCTTTAAGGTGACTCAAGTTTTTCCATTCGAAGTGGTAGAATTAGAGAACAAAGAAGGGAAGTTGTTCTGGACAATGATTCAAGCAATATATTGGTCCACAAGAAGAGGTGAAAGTCGTAACTTTTGTATATCTTGACAAAGTCTGAGTTGTTAAGATACCCGAGTCGTGCTGCGACGTTAAATAAGGCACTAGTGGGAGGCGACCCACAATGTGTTGTACAATAATGTAATGTAGTGTTTGGTTGTTGAGCATGGTTAATGTGTGTGCTAAGTGTGCAGATACTTAGGAAACAAGTGATGTTGGTTACTGTTTTAGACTGACAGCAGGGCTGGGGACCGTCACTAGCTTGACAAACCATTAGTTCAAGTCGTCACATGTAGATCAAGAAACACTCATACTTGATAAGGTTTGAAGGTCAACAGAAGGACCGTCGAAGTGCTGACGGACTATTGGTTTGATCTTCATGAAATGGACAGGAACATGTCATACTGATTTAAGCCTGACGGTTGAGTTGGTGGACCATCGCATAGCTGACGGACCGTTGGTCCTATCGTCACTTTAGAGAAAACTGGAAGTCTCACTGGATCGAATTGGTGGACCAAGTGACGGACTATCAGCTTTTTGACGAACCGTCACTTGGACCGTCACAGGTAAGTTTTACTATTCTTCCAATTTTATTTTAAAACCAACCCGGCCCAAAAATACCCATCACCTAATTTAAATGAAAATCAACCCATGACCCAATCAACAGTCACACTTTCAAACCCATAGTTTTAAATTCACACCCACGTTTCCACGCTACCTCTTCCACTTCATCTCCCTCAACGCTTAAAACTCCCTCATTTACACCCTATAAATTCCATTCATCACCCCATAATCACCATTAAATCCCATTCATCACCCCATAATACCACTAACCTTTATCCCTTACTATTTTAATCACCACCGTTCTCACCAAAATCACAACATACAACCTAAACATGTCGGTTCTACTAGATAGCATATGAGGAAAAAGAACACAGGCAACAAAAACCCTCACGGTGACAGACTCACAACAAAATCCTCTTGTTTTCTCTAAGTTATTTTGCACTTTGTATTACCATAGTTCGAGTTAGCATCTACAGTCACTACTTAGGTATGTTCTACTTGTAATTTCATCGTAATTTAAATCTTTTGGGTTTCATCAATTCAACCAACACGACTACCAATTATTGTAAATATTTAAATGGGTAGTTATGTTGTGTTGTTCCTTGCATTTAACGGTGTGGTATGGCAACCCTAAGGGTGAATTCTGATTAACCCTGATAAGTAAACGGTGATTATGAGATGTGAATATGTTCCAATATGTGAACAATCCCATGAAAAGTTAAATTCTTCCAACAAGAAAAAGGGTTGCCCACCAAGTATTTGATAGAAGGCCAAAAAGGAAAAGTGGAAGAACTGGCAGGCTCGATGGTTCAACTGACTGACCCTCACATATGTGATGGACCATCAATGTAACCATCACCAAAAAGGACGTCAAGACCTATTCTGGTTAAGGTCTGACGGCCCCATAGACGACTCGTCATTCCACTGATGGACCATCAGACCTACCGTAACCAGCCTCAAATTTTCAGCTGCATACTGTCTAAGACCAACGGTTGGAGTGGAAAACTATCACCAAGGTGATGAACCATCACTCAAGTGGTCTAGTCTAAACAATTTTAACTGTGTGTCTCTTTTTGGTTTCTTTCTTTTGTTTTGAATCTAACTATCTACAACCCACAAGTACGATGCCTTGAAAGCTCCAAACAAAATGAGGTAGAGTAGGGAAGAGATAAGAATAGGGAATGTCCTCAAGGATAAGAGATGAACCAAAAACAGAAGTTGAAGAAACCATGGCCCCGCATCTAAATACAAGGTAGAGTGAGAAAAGATATACATATGCCTCTTAGTTTGAAGAGGAGGATGGGTCGTCAAGTGATGAGAACAGTAGCGAGGGGGAGAGTAATGAAAACTCTGAATCTACCCCAATTATGGAGGGTGAGAAGGAGGTCACTTCCAGTTCGAAAGCAGATCCGAACAAAGAACCTGATAAAGAAATAGGTAAGGTCCTTTGGAGCAAAACCCTAGGGGTTTGAGAGAATATAAGATGGGCTATTGAAGGTGCTAAGACACTCTATTATAGAGGGCTTAAACCTACTCAATCCTGATACATGAAAAGACCGATAGCTGAGAAAGCCCAGATTATGACAATGGAGTTGGCAGAATACCCAAAAATCAAGCGGAGGTTCAACGGATATGAACTGAATACTTTCAGCAGACCTCCAGGGACATACTATCCAATTATTGTCCGTGAATTCTTTGCCAACTACTTGGCCACTCTCAAGAAGGACTGCCCAAGGGGGAAAAATACATCTGATATGAGGAATAGGACCATAGTTCAGGTTCGAGGAGTGCCAGTTGATATTTTAGAGCACACTATTAATCGAATCTTATTTAGTCAGATTTATACTCCTCCTAATCTTATTTAGTCAGATTTAGTCAGGACCATAGTCATCTCAGCATGCATGGTTGACCCACACTCTTACAGATTCTGGAGAGCCTTTTTGGTTGAATAACAAGGAGAGGATAGCCAAGTCTTCATTGATTTTCAAAGACAAGTTCTGGTGGGCTATGGTTAGGCTTCGATTGATGCCGATTAGTAGAGATATAAATTTGAACCTATCGAGGGCGGTATTGATAGCTAGCCTGGTAGAGGGGCTAAAGATTAATTTTGGTGAAATGATAAATGATGAGTTATTTGTGTGAGCACACAAGGCTGCTAGTGCTTTACCTTTCCTGTGTCTCATCATGGAGTTGTGCAGGTGAGCAAATATGCCCATTATTAGTGGAGTTGATAATGAGGTTAGGGCAACCAAGAAGCAAGATATCGAGAGTACAAAGGATGAGACAAAATTTAAGTTGAGAGTTCACAAGCCACCATTACATGAAATCCAATCTCAACTTACTCAGGAGACATCAAATATGCCCACATGTATGGTTTTACCCCTTGTTATTATTGAGCCACAGGGTACATTTGGTGCATCTGGAGCTGCTTCTACGCCCACATATGCTGAGAACACAAATACCACTTTTATGCACAACCTTATTCTGAGTACCGAATCAACCCAAAAATTTTTGTTTAAGTGGTTAAAAATCAAAAGAAGTTTGAAAAACAGATAAGTGCATGGGCCAGACATTTTAAGTCCTTCATAGATAAAATCGTCGTTGTGGCTTTGAAGCCATATATGAATTTTTATTCCCGTATAAATAATATGGAGGAGTGCATGAACAATAGGCTGAACGAACTCTCCATTCCCGATTTCTCCAAGTTCATGGCTAAATTCAAGCAAGCCCAAGCCGATATAGTGAACTTGAAAAAGAATCCTATCATAGGCACTTAGGATCCATGAATAGTAGAGTTGGAGGATGAAAATGATGAGATAGGTGACCCTATGGGTCATCGGATGAAGGATAAATGAAAAGAAATTAGTGAAGAAGGTGAAAACAAGAAGTCAAAGAAGAGAAAAATCAGGAATGAAATGCTTGAAGATAGAGCGTTGAAGAAAGCGTTGAAGTAGTTAATGAAAGATGAAGATGAAAGAATCAAGTGAGTGGAGAATGGAGAGGTAGGAGTGTCTACTAGCTCAGCACTGGTAGGTGGTTGTAAACCACCCATGTTATCGACACCCAGTCCTTTGACTGATGATGTTGCCGACTTGAGTGTCGCGAGCACCACCGCGACCACTGTTACAGATTTTAGCACCCCGAGCACCATCGATGTCACGACCCAAACAAACGGACCGTGCGGGCACCTACGCTATCCTAAGTAGCTAGGAGAACCCTTATTACCCAACCAAAAATATACGGAAGACTTCTGTTTTTAAGGAATACTGAATTAAATATAACAAAGTAAATTAAACACCAATAAATAAATTTTTCAAAAAACTTCTTACAACTGTCCTTCACTACCCCAAGACCTGGTCAGACATGTACAAGATCTACCTATTACAGAATAGATTAACAATAAAATAAATAACACAAAGACTCTAACATCTGCCAGGAAGGAAGTGCAGAAGTTAGTGCTGAATATCGCCATTGATCTAGTAACTGCAAACTAACCTGCATCCAGTCTACACCCCAATAAGGGATGTAGAAGAGTAGGGTCAGTACAAACACACGTACTGGTAGGCATCATCGGCCGACCAGTGTTAGTCCACATAATCATAAAATAGAATCAAAGAAAAGAAATCATGACATCTTAATAGAGTATAATTCTACTAAGGCTGTAATATCATTATAACACTTTGCCAATATAATTTACAATTTTCCAACTCTATTAATGAGATTATATTCACCACTAGCATAGTCTAGCCTCATTAATTCACACCATCCACCACAATCTAACACTAAACCATCACTATCACCCTTTTATTCACGTTGCCGTTTCCATTATCCACATCTATAGGATCAACCCAATAATCATAGATAACTCACACTAAACTCTCGGGCTAACAACCAAACACTCTCTTATAATATTAAAGAATAATAACTAGCCAATCGGATAAGCCAAGATCACACCAAGTATAAATAAAGTAAGTCGACCAACATATAGCAAGTAAGCACAGAGTTCCACTTTTCCAAGTACATGTCACACAATCAATCTCAAGGATACAATCAAACAGGGAATACAAATCAACTCACATCTCAGTAAAACACACAAGAGAACTCAAGGTTCATTAGCAAACCTTATAGATACTCTTGGAGAAAGATTAATTCAATTATTGAAACTTTGGGATTGTTTCTTTGAGATTATTCATTGGATTCATCACTTTAGATCACTTCATTATCAATTCCTTTATTATTAATATTACCATGCCGGCTCGTGGTACCCGATCCAATCACGTCTTATAGCAATACCGAAATTTAACGTCGGCCACATTGCTACTAACAATCTTTCCACTTTTCTGTTCTTAATAAATATTCATCATTCACTTTTCAACCTGTATGAAGGTATATCACAAGCCTTCTTTACTCAAGGCATTCTTTTCAATCACATTATCATTATGAATCAAGATTTTTCATTTATCAACAATAGTCTGTACACACATGCTAAGGGACTTATTTCTGTCCAACTAGTCATGACCTGCAGGGGACAATCTAAGTCCATGTACCGTACCGGTGTGGTACCCGATCCTCCATAAATAAGTAATATCAACATTCATATCTGTACCGGCGTGGTACCCGATCCTCCATAACCATATTATGTATATTTTATCAACTTCATACTATCTCTCAGGATACAACGCGGCGTACTAAATTTACAAGTACACTTATAATCATAAGGCAATTCGATCAAGTTCGATTTTTCATAATTATTCATGCAAGTATCAACAATCCAAATATCATCAATTTAAATATGTCCTAAGACCAATCAACAAGCATCCAATTTAGGAGCATACACACAATTAAATTGAGTCTAAACTCCAGTTAAACCATAACCTACTCAAATACCACAACTTGGGTTCTAACATCACCACCCACAACTAGCACATTCAACCTTATCATTATTCTCTACCTCTCTCCGCATAATATAATGCACACAATGATTCAAGTCATCTATCCCTTAGGCCTCACCATTATCATGGCACAATATGCAACTTATACTTTTATAACTCAAATTAGGTTCATCACTAGAACAACTAAAAAAAACATCATGTCCACATACTTCATTCACAACTATCCCCTTTCAGGCACATAACACATAATATCATAAATATCACATAATCAATCAATAACATAGTTTTCGTGATTAAAGTAAAGTTCTTATGTCTTTATCCACCTCAACTCCATGTCTGCAGGCCTAGACATGCTTTCTCCGATCAATTATAATTTATGAAAATATGAAATAACACAGTCTTCTACTCATTAACCTAGCCTACCTGGACGCCAAGCTTTTTGAATCAACAAGTCATGTCAAGGATGCTCATTCCCTTTCTTCATGCTTCGGAATGATCAATCATCTAAATATCAAACAATTATAAGAGTAATTAATCAATTACTCTTTAAATAAATATCTTCGGAAATTCAAAACCCACTAATTCTACCCTAATTCCAGGTTTATATCATTCTCCAAGGTCAATTAACTATTAACTAGTTCTTTCAAACTTAACCCATCTCCATTAATGGAGTTTTTATGCTAAAGGTCTCATCTTTATGGAATTCAAGATTTCCAACCAACAAAATACATAATCTAGTTTACCAAGTTCATACTAGAAATCATTAATTTATAATCTAGAATTAGTTCTAGGTGATATTAAGAACACCCATAAGTTTTTCCCAAAAATCCACCATTAAAGGCTCTAACCCAAAATTTCACCATTGAAGGTCTTTCTAAGGATTCTAAGATGTTAATGGATTAAAAGATAAAGAAGATGATGGAAAAACTTACCTCAATGAAGAAATTTCTCTCTAAACCTTGGGAAATCACCTCTCTAGGGTTGGGGAATGAAGTTTTGGAGTTTTGGACCTGAAAATCGGCTAAATATGATTTAAATACCACCAGAATTTTCGCTACAGCGAATTCCCGTTTCAGCCCGGACAGTGTTCAGTAAAATGGTCATAACTTTTTATTCTAAACTCGGATTGACGAACGGTTTATTGCGTTGGAAAGAAGACTCATAGATATTTGATTTGGTGGCTATTGGGACCCCTAAATCCTTATATTCTAGGAGATATGATCGTTTGAATTTGGCCCTAACAGAAACCCATATCGAAACTCTATTGGTTAAAAAATATTTTCAACTTAACTTTGTGCTAGGATATTGTACGACCTTAATTAATATCTAAAGAACTTCCAAATTAAAGGATTGATATTAGTATTCATGAATAATTAAATTCATCAGGCTTAAGTCTATCTAGACACATCGAAAGGCTAAAATCTTCGCCGAAAAGCTTGAGGTCACACAATGAACAAAATGATAGCTATTTTGGACTCAAGTTAATATTGAGGAATGGATAATTTAGTAACGACAAAATGGGTCATTACAATTAGATACCAATTTACCATCCGTTCGTCCCCGAACGGGCATTAGGTGGAGAGAAGCGCGATATAGAAATTAGAGAGACATTACTAACAGAGTTTCTTATTGTACCATATCCCACTCACTTGATATCATTAATAATTAACCTACATTCTATACTCAATCGTTCTATCAAGGCTTTGCAAAACATGAAGAGGCCGAGCCAAACATTTACGCACGAATCACTTATTCTACTTACAACGGTCCACGTCTCAAACTTGAGTGTTATGAGTCAAATCAAGATAAAGAGGGTTCATAAATATATATATAAAAGATTCACCTTGAAGACGACAATCACCCAAAATCACCTCTTTTTCACCCTAGGTTCGTTCTCTCTTCTTACAACGGAAGAATGGGGAATGAACTCCGAAACTGAAAAACTGCATTCTTTACCACTGCTGCGGTGCGATTGTCGTTGCAGTGCTAACTGCCACAGAATACCCACGACGCTAATTCCCTTGACCAAACCAGTGAGCTCTGCCTAGCTCACAGATGCTTCTATTTTACAACACAAAATCAATATTTGGACATAGAATTACAAGACTATCACGATAATTATCATTATCGGAGTTCTAGAGCCCCGAATTCAATTTTGAAAAGTGCTATGGGATGCTACATGAGTCTACTACTCGAATTTCAATACCCGACAAGTCACATCTAATCCACCCAACATACAGGCTCACCCTGAGACACCCGAGTAAGTTTCTAGCCAAGACTACCCCCTGAAAAATCTACATCTTGCTCATATTTAAGTCACTACTCCATTTACAAGTCACATAACTTAGATACTCGCATGCGCCTAATCAAGACTACTAGATTCATTCTATAAAGATAGCTTCAACATCTCGCAATCACTATTCTTTTCACCTCAAGATCACCCACGGTTCAAGCTAGCAGTTTACTACTATACATAGGTGACAAGACAACCTCTCACTCATTACACAGACTTACAACTATTAGCCATAGAGATCCTACAGAATTAGAGACTACAACACATTCTCCTCCAAAACATCGCTAATACTCATCTAATCATCATATCTTAATCACTCAATAAGCAATATCCACCAAGTAACACCCACGGAAAGATCAATCATGTCATTTAATAATTCACTTATATTATCCCATTTAGGACCATTCTTAATTATTCTATGGGTATAACTACACCATTTAATTCTGTATTAACACCATCATGGGGATTACTACCCTCTAAAATTATCATCTATCAGTCAATTATATAGGACGCTAATCACACAATTCAATCGCAAGACCAAGTCAACAATCAACTTATATTCTCAAGGCCTCCCTTAATACACCAATCCCCAACTAAAATTTATGCCCAGGCAATCACTAACTTCAATACTTAGAACACGACAAAACCTTCATTGTCAAGCCCAATGACCCTTCCATCACCAACACCAAGCAAAGGTATACAATGTCATTCTTATTTCAACCTTACAACATTTTTATTACAGGCTTCACTAACTCTTAACCACTTCGAGATTGATCTCTATATAATAAGCATATGAGCAAAGTCAAACAACATCATCGATTACAGGTCACTAACAGCCTCATTACTAATATCACATTTCAGATAAGTTATCAATCAAATTCCTTAGGTATCAACAACCTCCACTAGTTTTTGTCACTTTTATTTAAAACTTATTATTTTGTCAAATCTTAAAAGTCAGTTCATACAAGGAGCTCAAAGATAATATCACTGAGCCAGTCCTCACAAGAAACTAATTAAAATTTTAAATAATAGGATTGCAAAAGAATCCAAATAAAGTCTCAATAACCGGACAGTACAAGAATCCACATATAATATCAAATAACTAGACCACACAAGGATCCATTCACAATATCAAGTAACTGAACCATACAATTGAATTCATTCACAATATCAATTGCAAGAGCCCGTCATTAAGGGCAACACATATCACCTCAGTCTTTTGTTCATGTCTTTTTCATTAATCTTCCCTTGACATCATGTCCTCATATCATCCTCTCAATTCTCATATCATAAATATCATCAGCATAACAATAGTATCAAGAACAAGGAAGCACCAAAGAATTTATTAATTTCACAACAACAAGATCACATAGTTTCATTACACTTTTCAACAAAAGCAACTTAGTCAATTTATTTCACCACAATTCAAACAAAAATAATTCACAACAATCATACAGTTTAACAATCCAAGTTCAGCCAAATATCAAACAACCGGCAACCAAATAAGTTCACTACTTTCATACATTTTCATATTATGATATTAACTCTTAGCCATTATTAATAGATACCAATTGGAATCTCCTAGATTCCAAAGCGAACTCACTAAGATACCAATTGGAATCAACTAGATTCTAATTGATCTTTGTTGAGATACCAATTGGAATCGTCTAGATACGAATTGGATCCAACCTAGTAGTCAAAGAATATTACGCCACGATGAAGAGGAAGAAAAAGGAAACGACTTCTACATGCCTTATAGCCTTCCAAAGATTGGGTGTGGGGCCCTACACACCAATCTGCGGAACTCTACTTGACATTGCTCTTGTACTTGTGGGACCGGTTAACCTAATGCTCTGATACCAACTGTCACGACCCAAACAAACGGACCGTGCGGGCACCTACGCTATCCTAAGTAGCTAGGAGAACCCTTATTACCCAACCAAAAATATGCGGAAGACTTCTGTTTTTAAGGAATACTGAATTAAATATAACAAAGTAAATTAAACACCAATAAATAAATTTTTCAAAAAACTTCTTACAACTGTCCTTCACTACCCCAAGACCTGGTCAGACATGTACAAGAGCTACCTATTACAGAATAGATTAACAATAAAATAAATAACACAAAGACTCTAACATCTGCCAGGAAGAAAGTGCAGAAGTTAGTGCTGAATATCGCCATTGATCTAGTAACTGCAAACTAACCTGCATCCAGTCTACACCCCAATAAGGGATGTAGAAGAGTAGGGTCAGTACAAACACACGTACTGGTAGGCATCATCGGCCGACCAGTGTTAGTCCACATAATCATAAAATAGAATCAAAGAAAAGAAATTATGACATCTTAATAGAGTATAATTCTACTAAGGCTGTAATATCATTATAACACTTTGCCAATATAATTTACAATTTTCCAACTCTATTAATGAGATTATATTCACCACTAGCATAGTCTAGCCTCATTAATTCACACCATCCACCACAATCTAACACTAAACCATCACTATCACCCTTTTATTCACGTTGCCGTTTCCATTATCCACATCTATAGGATCAACCCAATAATCATAGATAACTCACACTAAACTCTCGGGCTAACAACCAAACACTCTCTTATAATATTAAAGAATAATAACTAGCCAATCGGATAAGCCAAGATCACACCAAGTATAAATAAAGTAAGTCGACCAACATATAGCAAGTAAGCACAGAGTTCCACTTTTCCAAGTACATGTCACACAATCAATCTCAAGGATACAATCAAACAGGGAATACAAATCAACTCACATCTCAGTAAAACACACAAGAGAACTCAAGGTTCATTAGCAAACCTTATAGATACTCTTGGAGAAAGATTAATTCAATTATTGAAACTTTGGGATTGTTTCTTTGAGATTATTCATTGGATTCATCACTTTAGATCACTTCATTATCAATTCCTTTATTATTAATATTACCATGCCGGCTCGTGGCACCCGATCCAATCACGTCTTATAGCAATACCGAAATTTAACGTCGGCCACATTGCTACTAACAATCTTTCCACTTTTCTGTTCTTAATAAATATTCATCATTCACTTTTCAACCTGTATGAAGGTATATCACAAGCCTTCTTTACTCAAGGCATTCTTTTCAATCACATTATCATTATGAATCAAGATTTTTCATTTATCAACAATAGTCTGTACACACATGCTAAGGGACTTATTTCTGCCCAACTAGTCATGACCTGCAGGGGACAATCTAAGTCCATGTACCGTACCGGTGTGGTACCCGATCCTCCATAAATAAGTAATATCAACATCCATATCTGTACCGGCGTGGTACCCGATCCTCCATAACCATATTATGTATATTTTATCAACTTCATACTATCTCTCAGGATACAACGCGGCGTACTAAATTTACAAGTACACTTATAATCATAAGGCAATTCGATCAAGTTCGATTTTTCATAATTATTCATGCAATTATCAACAATCCAAATATCATCAATTTAAATATGTCCTAAGACCAATCAACAAGCATCCAATTTAGGAGCATACACACAATTAAATTGAGTCTAAACTCCAGTTAAACCATAACCTACTCAAATACCACAACTTGGGTTCTAACATCACCACCCACAACTAGCACATTCAACCTTATCATTATTCTCTACCTCTCTCCGCATAATATAATGCACACAATGATTCAAGTCATCTATCCCTTAGGCCTCACCATTATCATGGCACAATATGCAACTTATACTTTTATAACTCAATTAGGTTCATCACTAGAACAACTAAAAAAAACATCATGTCCACATACTTCATTCACAACAATCCCCTTTCAGGCACATAACACATAATATAATAAATATCACATAATCAATCAATAACATAGTTTTCGTGATTAAAGTAAAGTTCTTATGTCTTATCCACCTCAACTCCATGTCTGCAGGCCTAGACATGCTTTCTCCGATCAATTATAATTTATGAAAATATGAAATAACACAGTCTTCTACTCATTAACCTAGCCTACCTGGACGCCAAGCTTTTTGAATCAACAAGTCATGTCAAGGATGCTCATTCCCTTTCTTCATGCTTCGGAATGATCAATCATCTAAATATCAAACAATTATAAGAGTAATTAATCAATTACTCTTTAAATAAATATCTTCGGAAATTCAAAACCCACTAATTCTACCCTAATTCCAGGTTTATATCATTCTCCAAGGTCAATTAACTATTAACTAGTTCTTTCAAACTTAACCCATCTCCATTAATGGAGTTTTTATGCTAAAGGTCTCATCTTTATGGAATTCAAGATTTCCAACCAACAAAATACATAATCTAGTTTACCAAGTTCATACTAGAAATCATTAATTTATAATCTAGAATTAGTTCTAGGTGATATTAAGAACACCCATAAGTTTTTCCCAAAAATCCACCATTAAAGGCTCTAACCCAAAATTTCACCATTGAAGGTCTTTCTAAGGATTCTAAGATGTTAATGGATTAAAAGATAAAGAAGATGATGGAAAAACTTACCTCAATGAAGAAATTTCTCTCTAAACCTTGGGAAATCACCTCTCTAGGGTTGGGGAATGAAGTTTTGGAGTTTTGGACCTGAAAATCGGCTAAATATGATTTAAATACCACCAGAATTTTCGCTACAGCGAATTCCCGTTTCAGCCCGGACAGTGTTCAGTAAAATGGTCATAACTTTTTATTCTAAACTCGGATTGACGAACGGTTTATTGCGTTGGAAAGAAGACTCATAGATATTTGATTTGGTGGCTATTGGGACCCCTAAATCCTTATATTCTAGGAGATATGATCGTTTGAATTTGGCCCTAACAGAAACCCATATCGAAACTCTATTGGTTAAAAAATATTTTCAACTTAACTTTGTGCTAGGATATTGTACGACCTTAATTAATATCTAAAGAACTTCCAAATTAAAGGATTGATATTAGTATTCATGAATAATTAAATTCATCAGGCTTAAGTCTATCTAGACACATCGAAAGGCTAAAATCTTCGCCGAAAAGCTTGAGGTCACACAATGAACAAAATGATAGCTATTTTGGACTCAAGTTAATATTGAGGAATGGATAATTTAGTAACGACAAAATGGGTCGTTACAACCGAGGCTACTATTGATACTACTGAGGCCACCAATTCCTCCAAAGATAACTCCCAAGACTACGGGCTTTCAAAGTATTCCATCCTTTGTACTTTAGCTATTTATGCATTGAGGACAGAGCATTTTTTGTTTTAGTGGGGTGGGGTACTTGTGAGTCTGTCACCATGAGGGTTTTTATTGCCTGTGTTCTTTTCCCTCATGTGCTATCTAGTAGAACAGACATGTTTAGGTTGTGCATTTCAGTTTATGTTATTGAAATTTTTTCTTTTATTTATGTATTGTACCTGCAAAGAGATGAAAACTAAATAAAAAGTTTTTGTTGTGTTGAAAAGAAAAAAATGAGGACCCACTGAAAAATTCTTGAGACTGTTTGTTTAATCCATCTTGATAATGGACTATTGTGGATCTGTACTTCGCATTAGTAGTCTATACATAGTTGAAGCATTCTTAAGCTCCAATATGAGTCTGGTAATTGTAAGAGTTAACGTCATTCCATGTTGTGTGTGTGTGAGGATTTTACGCTACTTCTTACTTTATGCATTCACCCAGAACTTGCCCAGTCTATTTCATTAGGTGATAAGCTGGTTGTATAGGATATGATCACAAGCCTTGTATGAATTTGAGTCCACTTTTCCTAAAAAACTGTTCAAATGACATATGAATCCCTTGATCCCTATTTTGAGCTATTGTGACTTTTTTTATTCAATACCTGCTAGCCTTTCCTTCTCTATCATTAAACCTCTATTTTTTCCCTAGTCCTTCCTTGGACATTGTGCACCTCAACTCAGGCAAATTGCCTAAGTTGAGGGTAGATACTGTAGAAAGGTGATGAATGAAGAAGGTTTTAGAAAGAGTAGGTGATGAATGGCATCCCCCTAAGAGTATGTGCATAAATAAGGTAAAAGCAATGATTAAAATAGAAAAAGAGTGAAAAAGAAATGAATGAAAAGAAAATGCATCCATGAAATGTGGTGCACTCAGTGAGGGAAAATTGTTTAAATAATTAGGAGAAAAAAGGTGGAATTGTAGAATAATTGGTATTATGGATTAATGTACGCCAAGGAGGGTTGAGTCATTGATCCTAAATCTACCTTACTTACACTCAAGCCTACGTTACAAGTCGAATAAAGCCCTATAGTGATATGTTCAACCAACTAAAGAACCTTGTGAAATGGTAAGGGCAAGCTTATGGTGTTGTAAGTGCATTGTTTGAAATTTGTTGTGAGGGTGAGAGTTTTGACTTATAGTCCCTAATTCTTGTCTATATATGTGTGAGGGACTTCTTTGCTATGAGAGCATGCGATTGATACTTGAACCTGCTAGTTATTAGATTGTACATTTTGAGTATATGAAGGTCATTAATTTGTAGTGTAATTGCATGGACAGATCCCTGCTAGTTTGTTATTAAAGGACTCATGCATTTGTTTCTAATCAAGTTGTGAGGTCCATTTAAGTGTATAATAGTTGTTTGCTCAATTTAAATCTTGATGCTAGCATTATATTGTGTTATTTAAGTTTCTTAAGGACAAACAACCTTTCTAAGTTGAGAGTGTTGATGTGTCGGCTTATGACGACACATTTTGCATCTTTAGCTGATGATAATTGCAATTTTTCAAGAAATCGATGGTGTTTTTAATAAGATTTATGTTTAATTTTAGGTAATAAGCCCAACAACATGAAAGAAAGGATACTGAAAAAAGGGTGCAACGGATAGGCTAACAAACCGTCGAAATCCTGACGGGCTGCCACATTACCCGTTAAGCCTTAAACAGAATCAACCATAAGATGAAGTCCGATGATGGCTTAGTCCATAGGCCATCAGGGCCTCGGCAGACTATCACCCAAGACTCCAATCTCTAACTAGAATCTGTTGCAAGATGAAGTCAGGTGACGTCTCAGACGATGGACCGTCAGGGCCTCAACAGACCGTCACCCAAGCTGTCAAACCTTAAACAGAAAGGGGGACAAGTGGCATCAGTGTGACGGCTTCAGCGACGGACCGTCACCTTCCCGATGGTTTGCCAGGCAACTCATCAAGATCGACACGGCAATCTAGTTTGAATTTTAAAACCCAATTTATTTGGAGCCTATAAATACCTAGTCTAGAGTTTAGAATAGGTATTTTCCCATACTTGGTGATTTTTTGACGCATATTTCTTGTGGAAACATGATTTTCATAGGGAAAACGCATAACATTCTTGATTTGATTCAAAGATTGAGATTCTTAATTTCTCTTTGGTGAGAATTACTCTTTACTTTATGAGAATTATCCGTTTCTTCTTATTTTTTATCATGAGTGGCTAAAAACCCTAAAACTAGGGTTGTGGAATCCTTGGTGGAAAATCACTTCTACGGTTTGTGTGTATTGAATTTGTGTTGACCTTGTGATTATATTACTAACTCCTTCATTTTAATGAATCTCTAGTGGTTGCAAATACTGGAGAAAAGCCCTAAGTTAATTTGCTTGAACAAAAAGGTAAACACTAGGAAAAGGAATTTGTAGGAAGAATTTGGAGCTCTTAACCTCCGAACAAAGATTAATGCTTTGACGAGATTATTATCTTGAGGATTAAATCGGATTATATTCATGTCACTTTAAGTTTGAGAGAATTAAAGTGTAAACCTATCTATGTAGGTTGAAGAACACTTAGATGAATATTTGAAATCGATTATCTTATAATTGCATGTGTTGATACAAGTTAATGTGTCACATAATTCGGAAGTGATTGGAAACCAAGGTGAACACAGTCCTAGTTTATCTTTCTCCATTGATTTAAGTGTTACAAAGTTGACCGCTCTCTTATTGAAATTGAAGTTATTTAACAAGCATTCAACATACAGCCCCGGTTTCACGGAAACTGCTGACTAATTGTCATTTAAACTAAATACAACTTAATTCACACCCTATTCCCTGTGGGATTCGACCCCAACCTTCATTGGGTTCTATATTTGACAACGAGCGCTTACACTCTTCAAAAAGGAGTTGTAGTTTGGGAGTATCATATACACCTACCACGCTAGCAGCTCCCAAGATAGGACCCATGGGGGCTTCGTAACCCATATACTATATCTCAAATCTCAACCCACCTTTTTGGTTCATGTTCACAAAGATTGTTTTTATAAAATGTCTGATTTTCTTTCAAAAACAGTATTCCTCAATGGTACCGATATCTCATAAATGTATATGTATGGAATGAGGATGTAATGATCATAATCAAATCAATATGAATATATCTAATCCATTTAATACGTATATAAGTGAGCCCAGAAATCTACTCAATATGTCCATAATTCATGATATCAACTCTAGTTAGGCATCATCGGAATAAATATGCATGTAAGACATCATTAATGTCATATCAACCCCTAACTCAAGAATTTCTATCATGATAAGGAAACTAATGCTCATTTAGGCCTATAATAATATTTAAGCCACCACACAGGCATCATATCTAGAATAAAGGCATTTAAATGCACAGATAAGGCCAATGATATCAAAGAAAGCCCACACTCAGGCAATACACAATATCTAATATCACAAGTCAACAACAAAAGATTATAGGCCCCCACTCACGCACACAATAGTAATAATAATTTCAAACATAAATCCCATAGTTATTCTCCTTAACCCATAGCATACTTTACCTATTTATTAACTACCCAGCTCAATCTGAAAGAAGTAAAGTAATAACCTACCTCAAAATGATGAAATTCGAGCCTAAATTCCTTCAACATGGTGCTTCCCCCTTTTGAACGGCCTCAGAATCAACTAAAACATACAAATATAGCATCTACGTGTTGAAAGGAAGCTATCAATACCCATATCAACCATATTTAAAACGGGTCCAAAATGAACTCAAAAAATGAGTTCAAAACTGAGAGGGATAAAATCTAAATTTTCTTTAGATACACATTATCCAATGTTATAAGAGTTTACGGTTGAAAACCCACGCAAAAACGAGTTAAAAATGAGGTCCAAATCAAAGAAAAATCATTTTCCAAGCTTTACCATCAAAAACCCCAAAATTCCATTTTGAAATTATGATTTAAAGGTATTTTCGAAGATATAATTGATAGAAAATAATGGAAATATGTTTTAGGAGCTTACCAAAGCAAGAATGGTGATTAAACCCTAAGAAATTGCCTCTTCCTGAAGCTTGGAGGTCCAAAAATAGAAAAAAATCGCGAAATTGAAGTATTTACACTATTCTGTGAATAGTACCTTGTGATCACAGACCCCACTTTGCTGTCACGACCTAATATTTGAGTCATGATGGCGCCTACCGTAACCCACCAATAGGCAAGCCAAATCCTAGCCCAGAGCCTCAAGAGACAGGCTAATGGGAGGAATCTCAGATAGCAGAGATGAAGTGGGAGTAACCATACTTATACACATGCTACAAATATAAAAACAGAATGAGAATATATGTAAATACATGTCAAGAATGAGAAGGAAGAGGAAAGTATATCAAGTCAAGAACCCCTCCCAAGACCTGGTGAGGTCGGTACAAAAGCCACTACTAAACATACCTAAAGTACTAGACAGAAACCAAATATACACAATAAGTACCACAGTCTCGAGTGCAAAAGACTATACAGTAGAGATGGAGTAGGATCTCCCTCGGACGTCAGTAAGCCCACCCTGCTCTAGAACCAGTGCTGAGAAGAGAGTCATGTCAAAACTGTCAGCTAGTGCCCGAATCTGCATCAAGAAAAAAATGCAGAAGTACAGTATGAGTACCGGGGCAACGGGTACTCAGTAGGCATCATCGGCCAACTAAACTAAATGTAATATAAGCAAGCTAAAATGCGAGGGTTCATGCTAAGTCCGGGGCATAAATAATAAATACATAAGTAATTGCCAAGGCGTATAGATATGATTAGGAAATAAATAAATGTGATACCGAATAACGAGTAAATAAATGCATAAGTAAACACACAAGTCAAACATAACCTATCTGGGCCCCCATAAAACCGATAGGCACACGGAAGAAAACAATAACCCAGCCTGGCCCCATAAACCGACAGAACATACAAGAAAAGTAAATGCATAGCCACCAGTGTCTCGAAGCTGTATCAGTATCCAGTAACCACAATAACCAACAAGAGTGCACCGAGCTTGAACCGACACCAATGGGTAATAACAAGAGGCCAGACGCCGGAGACGAACCGGGTGGTGGACTTAGAACCCAGTCCGGCCCCGAATTGTGGCACACTATGAGTTCTGGTACTGGGTATCGTGATTATCATATGGTTGTTCTCTGAGTTCTAATTCGAGTCTGGCGGCTATGATATATATATATGTGGCCTATTGTTATTATCCACTAGGTCCGATTCGATTCCGACGTCTGCCCTCTTGTTATTACCCTTTGGTGCCGGTTCAAGCCCGGTGCACACCCTTGTTGGTTATTGTGGTTACTGGATACTGATATAGATTCGAGACACTGGTGACTATGCATTTACTTTTCTTGTGTGTCCCGCTGGTTTATGGGGGCCAGACTGGGTTATTATTTTCTTTTGTGTGCCTATCGGGTTTATGAGGGCCCAGATAGGTTATGTTTGATTTGTGTGTTTACTTATGCATTTATTTACTCGTTATTTTGTATCGCACTTATTCTCTCCTGAGCATATCTATACGCCTCAGCAGTTACTTATGTACTTATTATTTATACCCCATACCTAGCATGCACCCTCGCATTTTAGCTTGTTTATATTGTATTGAGCTCGGTCGACCGATGATGCCTACTGAGTACCTTTTGCCCCGGTACTCATACTGAACTTCTGCATATTTTTCCTCGATACAGATCTAGGCACTAGCCTACGGTTTTGACGTGACTCTCTTCTCAGCACTAACTCCAGAGCAGGGTGAGCTTACTGACGTCCGAGGAAGATCCTACTCCATCTCTACTGTATAGTCTTTTTCTTTCGAGACTGTTGTACTTATTGTATATATTTGGTTTCTGTCTTGTATTTTGGACATGTCTAGTAGTGGCTCTTGTACCGACCTCACTAGGTCTTGGGAGGGGTTCTTGACTTTATATATTGTCCTCTTCCTTCTCAGTCTTGGTATGAATATATATTTTGATTTCGTTTTTATATTTCTAGCATGTTTATTAGTATGATTACTTCCACTTCATCTCTATTTTCTGAGATTCCGCCCGTTAGCCTGTCGCTTGTCGTTTCGGGCTAGGGTTTGGCTTGCCTGTTTGTGGGTTACGGTAGGCACCATCATGACTCGAAAAATCGGGTCGTGACAGCTTGGCAGTTTTAGAAAAGCTCTAAACGCTGAGAACACACAAAAATGAGGGAAATAACAGGGAAGGTCATTACATTTGCGATCGTGAGGGTCAACGCTGACTGGCCATTAAGTTTGTCATCGTGGTCGCGTAGCCTCACTATAGTGCTACGCGACCGCGATGAGTCAACTTGACCCTATCCATTGATTAACCCATCGCGATCTCAGAACCACCATCACGCGATTGTGATGAAGACCATTATTGAGGCTTGCAATCCCGACACATGTCCACTTTATCACGATGAAGGGCTTGATGCACCTGAAAATGCTGCACCAACAGATTTTTCAAGTGATGAAATGTCTCCAAACGGACCCTCAGGATTCGTTCGGGACCTCACTGGAACAAATCATATATGCTTCTAGGCTATTTTTGAAATTTTAAAATCAATGGCAACGTCGGATTTTCATTTAATAAAAGGGATTGTTTTTAATAAATTAACCCATGGGACCCCTTTTAGGTAATTTTCTAAATGAAGGGTTGAAATACAAAATAAGGGTTCCGAACCCAAACCAAACCCACTACTAACCCAAATTCAACATTCCGGATCTAATGGAACTGTCCAAATTGTCATCCGAGATCCAAAATATCAAATGTTGACCGAAGTCAACTATATGACTTTTAAAGCCTCTAAAAAACCTTAAACTCATCCAAATCACTCTCGATCGCATCGGGAACCGTGCCAATCATTCCCACACCCCAAAATCAACATGTAGTAACTATGGAAAAGGGAAAAATGGTTAAAACTTATAAAAAGTAAAGTTTCACAAACCAGATCATTACATCAACTTTTACACCATCAGGTTATTTTCACTTGTTATAATAGGTAACATATTTGTGGGAGCAGTAAATGCTAATTTCCAGCAATACATTCCACGTGAATGATGTTAAATAAAGTAATTAACATGAAGGGAAATTGTGATTTTTATTTGGATTTCAATGAGGTGTATTATCTCTACAAGAATCATAGACCTTCAAGTTTATCCTGATCATGGAAGTGAATTTGGTGATATTTATTCTGATAATTTAGTTAAAGCATCGATCTAACTTTATTTATTCGATATATGAAAGTTTATTTTTAAAAAGTGTTTTCCAGAAAATGTCCTTTCTTTTTTTATTTTTTTTTTAAAAATAATTTGTTAGTCAAACTAATATTTTCTAGTAGGCACCTGTTTGGAGAATGAAAAATGATAGCAGGAAAGTAGATATTTGTCATGACACAAATAACCGTGAGTGTCACCCACATTAACCCTCTGGTGGGAGAACCATGTATTACCATCTAACCCAAGTCTTAACCAATTTATTTAATAAAATAAGAAAAATAATAATATATTTCAAAAACTTAAATAAATAAAATGCGGAAGTCTAACTAGTACATTCCAAAGATCCGAAAATCATCATACAAAGGATGCTAACAAACAGTGTCTAAGAGAAGTCCAGAAATACTAATAAATAACATTCTCCAAATAAAAGATAGTTTTAACTATGAAGATCCACGGTAGCTTGAATGGTAGTAGCTCACCCTCGAATGGGTTGACTAAAAGGCGCTAGATGTGAGATCGCTTCGAAGTCTCTAGAACACAGTCTGTACTTTAAAAAGAAGTGCAAGAGTAGTATCAGTACAAACACTATGTACTGGTAGGCATCATAGGCCGACTTAAGTAGCAAGTATATCTTATGAATTAGATAAGCAAGTATACATGTTCATTAGCATATAATTCAGTAGTTACATCAACCAGGTAAATCACACACTTTCCAGAGTCATGGGAATTGTAGACTACGATCGAATCTATGGAAGCATTGGTTTGTATATTCCTCTTAGTCTTAACTTCAGGGATAAAAAATTTCGCTTGAATAGAACTACATACACCTTGGTTGACACGAGTATATAAGTCATGTTATACTGTTGAATAACAAGCCTTCCCTTTTCTATTTTTATTTATAGGAAACTCATGTACTTGGGAGTCCCTATTAGATTAGTTATCCGTCTCCCCTGCCTTGTTAGATAGACTACTACTATTATCAAGTTCTCTTATAGTGTCATTTTTGAGTTCGGAGTCCCATTTTTTAATATGAATTTGAATAGATTCTTTTTATTACTATAAATATAGCTTTTTATCTTCCACCTTATCTCCACAACTTTTGGTCAAACCACATAAAAATCTAAAAATCACTATACAGATTGTTATATTGAGTCATGATATAATAAGGAGATAATGGTTTTATGGTACTTTCAAAGTCTAATGGTTCTTAATGATACATATGTATTGATTGAAACAATTTAAATAAAGTTAGAACATAAGATTTGTATATTTTAAATGAAAGTGAGTACTCGCTCAGATGCTATAAGTGATAGAAGTCAATTTTATTATAATTAAAAATGTTTTAGGGTAAGTACGTTTAAGCAACTAAACACTAAGAAATGATTTTATCAAGAAAACATTTTCCTCAAAACTAAGCCACAAAAGGAAAATAAAAAAAGACAAATGTATTATAGACGTTTTGTTAGAAATAATTTTCTATTAATTATGGTATATTCAAAATATTATATTTATTTTATCACGGACCTATGCAATACCCGAATACATATATAACGAGATGAAAATTATATTAGTGTACCACCTCCACTCCACGTGGAGGTTAAGAGAATGGACAGCACCTTGCTAAAGCAATGGGCAGGCTGCCACTTGGTCATTAACATGGTTCTTCCTAATAATATCACTCTTGAATATTAAAAAGAAAGTAGAACGTTTTCTCTCTCAAAATATGACATACACATTTTCAATTCATGTTGAAAGAAAGTGTTCTGGAGGTAAACATTTGACGCTATAATTTGGTTACAAAAATAAAAATTAATTACCTACATCAAGTTATTCAAGCTAGGGTTTTAGTGGGAAAGTGTTTGTGGACATGTAATAATGATTATTTTGGTAAGTTTTATTTTATTTACGGTAGTTTTCTTATACGTTGGTATTGTTGGTTCTTATTTAGAGCTTAATATGAGCTCGGATTGGATAACATCTGTTGTGACTATTGGTCACAGAGTTATTTGGGACACTGTGACGGTTTTGGTTTTGTGATTTCGCAAGCGGGCCCCACGTGGACTGTTTGGACATTTTTCGAACTAATGCAATATGGGTATCAATAGTCATGTTTTGACATGTAGTTTATTATTTTGGTAGCATGGCAGCAGTCTGAGGCCTCTTGGAAGGGAAAGGCTCCTATTTAGCTGGCTTTAGCAGGTAATCGGCGGCGTCCAGGTAGGCTAGGTTTACCTTCCTTTGCACTTAGATTGGGCTTATGTGTAATATATGTATGCTATTGTGCTAGTGTTGTGGGCTGGTGTTATAAATTTGGTGGTGGTGTTTTGCTGTGATTTAGGCCTTCTAGGCCGAATAGGGCTATTCGGATATATTCCAGGCCCGTTATCCTCGAGGTACACCACAGATGACCTATTTGGGGTCGGATAGTATTGTTGTGTTGATTTCTGGTTGGGGAATGTTGTTGTTGGACCTTAGTCCAGGCTTAGGCAGACTTAGCCCAGAATTAGACAGGTATAACTAGACTTGGTTTTCGGGCCCCGTTAGTGGGCCCCGTTACCCTTTTGGTCGACTTGTCAGAACTTTGACATCTTTGGGTTTAGCTAAGCCTCTATTACCTGTTAGGGTTCTGGCGGGATTGAGTCACCCCGATTATACCCGATTGGCCTGTTTAGGCTTATTTGTCCCTGATAGCACCGTATTTGACCGGGATCGGCTAGTTTGATTTAGAATACGGACCTACCTTTCCATGACTTATAATATATACCCAGACTTGTATATACATTTTGCTTATAGTAGATATTTGACCTAGAAGGACCCCGAGATTGACTTGTAGCATGTTGTGGGGTTAGCTTCTGTACCTATAAACTAGTATTAACTTGAAACTAGGGCGTTCCCCATTTATCTGATATGATATGACATTTGATTCTGTTCTGGTTAAAGCTATGATAAGTTCCGGTTCGAGTCCGGCTACTGATTCAGGTATGATGATTTTGGTTATTGACTATTGGGTGTTCCAGTTCGAGTCCGGCCCCGGATTGTGATACACTATGAGTTCCGGTTCAATCCGGCCACTAATTATTATGAGTTCCGGTTCGAGTCCGGCATCTGGTTATGATATGATTGGAGAGTTTTGGTACTGGGTACCGTGATTATGATACTGTTGTTCTATGAGCTCCGGTTCGAGTCCGGTAGATATGATATATATGTGGCCTCTTGTTATTACCCACTGCTTCCGGTTCAACTCCGCCGTCTGGCCTCTTGTTATTACCCATTGGTGCCGGTTCAAGCCCGGTGTACTCCTGTTGGTTATTGTGGTTACTGGATACTGATACAGCTTCGAGACACTGGTGACTATGCATTTACTATTTTTGTGTGTCCCGCCGGTTTATGGGGGCCAGGCTGGGTTATTGTTTTCTTTCGTGTGCCTATCGGGTTTATGGGGGCCCAGATAGGTTATGTTTGACTTGGGTGTTTACATACGCATTTACTTACTCAATTATTTGGTATCACATTTATTTATTTCCTAAGCATATCTACACGCCTCGGCAGTTACTTATGTATTTGTTACTTATACCCCGGACCTAGCATGTACCCTCTTACTTACTTATTATGCAGTATCGCATTTTCTTATCAGTTATACCCGGACTTAGCATGCACCCCCGTACTTTAGCCTGTTTATATTACATTAAGCTCGGTCGGCCGATGATGCCTATTGAGTACCCGTTGCCCCGGTACTCATACTGCACTTCTGCATCTTTTTCCCCGATGCAGATCCAGGCACCAGTCGACGATTTTGACGTGACTCTTTTCTCAGTACTGACTCCGGAGCAGGGTGAGCTTACTGATGTCCGAGGTAGATCCTACTCCATCTCCTACTGTATTGTCTTTTGCTCTCGAGACTGTTGTACTTATTGTATCTATTTGGTTACTGTCTTGTATTCTGGATATGTCTAGTAGTGGCTTTTGTACCGACCTCACCAGGTCTTGGGAAGGGTTCTTGACTTTATATATTGTCCTCTTCCTTCTCAGTCTTGGCATATATACATATTCTGACTCTGTCTTTAGCGTTATAGCATGTTTATAAATATGGTTACTTCCACTTCTTCTCTGTTTTATGAGATTCCGCCTGTTAGCTCGTTGCTTGTCGCTTCGGGCTAGGGTTTGGATTGCCTATTGGTGGGTTACGATAGACGCCATCATGACTCAAATATTGGGTCGTGACACCCTAAATCCTAATTTTTAATTATTTGATAAACTGTTGTTTTGTAATATTAGTGTTATAATGAATAGTATTTGATGAATATGCATGAAATTAACTATTCCCCAATCCATAAAATAATTTAATTCTAATTGATAGCTTCTTGAAATAATTATGCAGTTGTATGTGATGAACATAATGAACCCATGACAAATAAGGCTTTGGATGAAATAGCATATCTTTTAAAGCCATTTGATGAGAAATTATGAAATACTTATGGCAATATGTATTAAGAGGAAAAATAAAAAGAGAGAAAGCGAAAGAAGGATCAGAAAAAAATAGAGATCAGATGAATGTTACTGATATTGGTAACAATAATATTGTTAGAAAGAATAAAAAACAACTGGAGAGAAGCAAAATGTGTGTAAAATTGAGGAACAAAGAAATAATACTCATGATGATCAAAATGATGTCGTATTTGATGAAAAGTACAAGTTGAGAAGGAAGAGAGGTAGAAAAAGCACGAATGATATTAACAGAGGAGAAAGTCAAAGAAGTGCTACCAATAAGGTTGTTAGACAAAAGAACTGCGCCTAATGGACTGATGATCTTCATGCCAAATTTTGGGAAGCTCTACAACAACTTGGTGAAGGAAGTAAGTTTACTTCTCTGTTAATTAAATTTTTTTGACAATACATTTATATGAAACAATATGAATAACGAGAAATATACTTATGACTAACATCAACTTTTTTGTAATTAAGTCTTGTTGATTGTTATATTTACATGTACCTCATCTTAATTTGAGAATATTATAATCATTAAATTACACATACATTCTTATGAAATATGTAGGATGCTTTCCAAAATATATTTTGGAGGTGATGAATGTGCCTGGTTTTAACAAGAAGCAAGTTGCTAGCCATCTTCAGGTAAATTTTAAAAATAATTTAAGTTGTAAATTATCAATCATTTGTTTTTGTGTATGTTTTGTATGGGAAAAGTGATTTGGCAAAAAATATATTGTTATAAAGTTATTTTCTTTGATTTGATTACTAAAACATATTGTTATAAAGTTATTTTCTTTGATTTGATTACTAGAAAATGTTTTGCTTGAAAAGATTTTTTTATCCAATACTTCTGTGAGACGCTATTTTTTTACAACTATCTTAATTCTAATTTTGTATCAAAAGCATAAAAACAAATCCAACTTTTTACTTTTGCTAGTAAATATTCGATATTATTATCAACATTTAGTTCTAAAAGATAACACTCACTAATTAAAGAGGATTAGTGATAGACGTTTATTACATGTTTAGTGAAGTATGCTAATTATTTTATTCTATTTTGAAGTTCAATGGATTAACATTATTATTAGTTTTTAATTCATATTGTTACAATATTTTTTTTATTGTTTACCAACTACCAAACACCAAAAATATTTTCTATTAAAAATAACTTTGATTGTTTCAAACACACCTAAGTAATAATGAATTCACATGATAAATATATTCATGGTCTAACTCCCTCCTTATTTTTTTCTTAAAATACCTTTCAGAAATGTCGTCACAACAATTGGAGAGCTCTGGGAGATCGAAAATCCATTCATCACCGATCAGGGCAAGGATCCTCAAGTGCTTCTAAAAAAATAAGTAACTTTAAAAAATATGGAACAATGCCTTCTCTTCAAATAAATGCACCAAATTCACAACGTAACCTAGATCAAACCCAAAGAGTCCCTGAGTTTTCACTTTCAACCCTCAACACCAACGATATTTCTAATAGAGGAGAGAGTTCAATTCAACAACAACTCTATCTCCCTCAACTTCAAGTTCAACCCCTATATTCTGGCATTGATAATCCATTCAACAGTTCATTTTTATCTGCCCAAAATAATACTGATGGTGTGCTACAACAACAACATGGACAATTATTTGAAATGTTGAATTCACAAGAACTACAAGGCTGAATTAATGAAAATACTAATTATCTGTCTGGCCTAGAATTTAACAGTGGAGATCATCATACTCAAAGTGAATACAACATGGATCTGAATGTAATCCATGGAGCAACATATTCAGGTATTTGAATAATGTCTAGTACAAATATTAAAAATGCAACAATTAATGACTATAGCTTGAATATCAATGCAGATAATGTGACAACATACACAGGTGGTGCAATGATGTCTGATACTTATATTGGGCGTATGCCTATTAATGAGTCAGTAGTAGCAAATGCAAATTTTCAGCAATATGTTGATACATCAAACATATCTGATCCAAGAAATATTATCGCGCCATTATATGAGATTGAAATTGAAGAAAGTGATTTAAATAAAAACGAAAATTGAAATAGTATTTTAATTTCAATAATACGGATTATCTCTTTAAGAGTCAGGGAGCTCTGAGTGCTAACACACCTAATGAATAAGGTAATGAGTTTGAAAAATTTTACTGTAATGATCAAGTTAGTGCTTTTATCTAATTTAGTATTATATTTATTGATAATAGCTAAAATCATTATAAATTTTAGATTAACAATTTTTATATTTTATTTTCATATCGGACGCGGGATTATATCCAATTTCCCCGATGTCCTTAGCAAATAAAGAGATTTTTTATGAATTTTTTCAGCATATATATTTAGATATATGAAGTGTTTCTCCATAAAAATATTCTTTTGATAAGACAATACTTACTTATTTTTCAAGAAAATAATTTTTGTCATATCCATAATCTCCTCTAGATTATCTTAAACCTACAAATACAATGCAGGTGACAACAACATCGAGTGTACAATTTTCAGGAATAGAAAATAATTTTGACGGATCAACAATATGATGATCAAATACTGTTAAGACTATCAGTGAAAACTCACATATAAGGGATCTTTGCAGTGATAAAGTTACTCTTATATAAGGGATGTTTGCAGTGATAAAGTTAATTCCCCAAGTGGAAATTGCATCTTTCATGTTTTTGGAGACTATCTTGTTTAGTATGACTTGGATAGCGTGTTATTTTTTTATTTTTCATTTGGAACTAATGACCGACAAGATTCCAGGCTTGTGTTAATTTTTTGACTTTGAATTATTGTTTTATTTATACCAAACCTAATTATCATGTCATTACATATTAGTTGACTGGCTATATATTATATATGAGATTAATTATTTTTTGGGACTAATTATATTGCATCACAATTTAGCATAGTATTTGGTATATTCTAAACATATATGAGATATAATTTTTATTTTTACAGTCAGATTGAATTTCTGGTAAGCTCTCTGTGGCTTTTCATCATACATTTGCCTTTTGTTTTTTCCTTCAGAGTGATCACAAACCACAAATTTAAGCAATGTATACTCTCAGTGTAATCAACTGTCATGATCCAAAAAGGTCATGATGACACTTATCGCGGTCTAGCCTTGATAAGTAAGTCTGCCACCCAAAAAGGAAAGAAAATCTCAATCATAACAACAAATAAAGATAAGGCAAGACTTCTAGAACGAAGTCAGGCCAATACAAGATATAATAAAATGGAAGTCTGAAAAAAATCCCATAAACCACTCAAAATCTGGTGTCATAATGTAAGAGCGTCTAATACATGACTGAATCTGAGAATACATATGTCTTTGAAAACTAAAATAAAGACATAAATGATATAAGATGAGGTTCGGAAAGCAACTCTGAACTCTAGAGTGCGCTATTACCTCAAAAGGTTTCCAACAATAGCACTTACTCAGCCTCTGCGTGTCGTAATCGTGCTAGGATCTGCATCGAAAGGGTACAGTAGGAGTGAGTACGGTCCACTTGTACTCAGTAGGAATCATAGGCCGACTGAGAAAAACTGAAAATAATATAAGTAAAATAACGCTATGAGCATGTCACCTGCAAGCACACAAGTTCCCAAATGGTAGCTCACACCGTCTCCACTAATAGTTCTAAAATAATACTAAAATGAAACAACACAAATATACATGAAAAGTATATGAAGCTAAATACATGACAAGACAAGGAAAAGAATCATGAAGGATTCATATACAATGCAATGATGATGGGATGAATAGTGGAAGTCATCAAATGACTTTCTGTATACACCTACCGAGCTCGCAACTCGCAAGATAGGACCCATGGGGGGGTTTGCAACCCATATACTATATCTCAAATCTTAAATCTCAATCTATCTTTTCGGCTCATGTTCATGGAGAAGGTTTTTATAAAATATCTCATTTTCTTTCACAAACAGTGTTTCTCAATGGTACCGATATCTCATGAATGTATATGTACGGAATGAGGATGTAATGCTCACAATCAAATCAGTATGATGATATACAATCCATTCAATACGTTTATAAGTGAGCCCAGAAATCAACTCAATATGTCCATGATTCATGATATGTCACGGCCCAATTACTCAGGTCGTGATGGCGCTTACTTCAACCCACCACTAGGCAAGCCAAACCATAGCCCGGAACAACAAGTAATGGGCTAACAGGCGAAATATGAAAAGAAGCAAGAAAGAATCCAACATGCAACAACAATATAGGCGGAAGCAGAAAGATATACATATATAATATACTGCACAAGAGGAGGAAGAGGAAAAAATAAGCAAAATGAATGCCTCCCAAGACCTGGTAAGGTTGGTACTAGAGCCACTACTAACAAAATAAGAGTACTAGAAAGTATTCAAAATATACATAAATATACAGTAGTCTCAAATGCAAGAGACTGTAACTGGAATAGATGGACAAGGATCAGCCTTAGACTCTAGAAAGCTCACCCTGTCTCCGGATTAGTAGCTAGGCCTGAGAATAGCGTCAACGCCGGCGACTCATACTCGGATCTGCATCAGGGAAAAGATGCAGAAGTATAGTATGAGTACCAAAGCAACGGGTACTCAGTAGACATCATCGATCGACTGAGCTCAAATATAGTAAAAACATATATATAATGCGAGAGTATAATCTAAGTCAACAGTAATAGGGGTAAAAAAGTAAATAGCAACCAGACTATACAGGTAAGATAAGAGAAATAGATAAGAGCGGCGTGGGAAAGTAAATAACTCGTTAGTAAGAAAGCAAGCCAAACATAACGTAACTGGACCCCCATAAGCCCATAAGACATACAAAAGAAGACAATTAACCCGACTGTGCCCCCATAAGTCGGTGGGTACACACAAGAGGTAACTAAAGTAAAAGCATAAATAACTCGTAACTGAACTGAACTCAAGTAACCATATGATCCCAAAGCCGTAATAAACGTCCAGATGTGCACCGGGCTTGAATTGGCACCAATGGATAATAACGAGAGGCCAGATGTCGGGCTTGAATCGAAAATGGTAGATAATAACGAGAGGCCATACACCAGATTCGAATCAAATATAGTGGGTGATAATGAGAGGCCACATAAATGATGTACAACAGAACTCATAACCATATGTCGAACTGGAACCGGAACTCATAGGAACTGCAACTCCCAGAACAACCATAGTCAGTACCAGAACTCCCCGATCACATCATAACTATAATCCAAAGATCCCATAAATAACCAATCTCCACAGTAAAATCAAACCAACACCATACCATAACTGAAGCCAGAACTGTCCAAAAAATTCAGAATAGATAGAGAAGAATATAGTATACGCTGGTCCAGAACCAGAAAAGAAATGCATTTATTGAAATATACCCCTAATTTAGCTGAAAGAAGCAACCCAAGGCTTCCAAGTTTAAAACTATACTATAAGGTCATAACTACTAAACTCAAGCATGCAGGTCCGCTAAGGCTAGGCGGGTCCCCAATAACTAGGTCAAGGACTAACGGTCCAAGTCGAAATACAAATCTATGCTAGGAAAAAGAGCTAAAAGAGGCTAGAAACCAAGTCTAAGTCAACCCAACCTAGGGTGATAGCCTAAAAAGAGTAGTCAAGATCTTACTTAAGCCTAAAGGAATCTAACGTCAAGCACACTAGTTATAATGAGTTGCGGGTCCCATTATGGGGTCCCAAACACTAAGTCCAGGCTGAAACCTAGTCTAAGTATTCCTATTCCCAACGAAGGCATAAAAATACTGAAACGAAGCTCGAACTACAACTACTAGCCCAAAACTAGCATAATAGTACACAATCACCATAAATAAATTCAGTCTAAGGATAGGGTAAGCCTAACCTACCTGGATGTCGCCGAACGCTGGCTAAATCCTCTAAATTAGAGATTTTCCCCTTCGAGAGGCCTCCGACAGCTGCCACGCTATCAAAATAATGGTCTATGCATCAAGATGAAAAAAATGATACCCATATTATGTATAAATGTTCTGGGTCAGAAATTGGATCAAAAATCCCATGCGGGGCTCGTTTGTGGAATTATAAAATTGAAACAGTCACAAGTGCCGCACGACTCAAGGGTGAAAAGCCAAGAAAATGCAGCCCAAAATCGGGCTTAAAATAGCCTCGCATCAGTCCCAACAACAACCCCAAAATGAGTAATTAAAATAGAGAATAAACAAGAAATTTACGAGAAACTTACGGGGTTTCGAAGGTGTAAGGTCCACACACACGATCCTTAGCTAATCCCAACTCAACTTTATGATCATCCACAATTTCCAGAGCTCAAAGGGGTCTCTAATGGAGTTTAGAACTTGAATTTTATGAGAGAAAACAAAGCATAAACTATATATACTGTCAGGGGCCCCTTCTTCGTGAATGCGGGACTTTTGTCGCGAATGCGGGTACGGGCCTAGGCAGACCTTTGCAAATGTGGTTGGTCCACCATGATCGCTAGGAAAAAGGCTGATCGAGCTCCTCTTCGAGAACTAGAAGGTTATAAATCTTGACACTCGCGAATATGGACAAGGCTTTGCGAACACGAAGGCTATTTTGGCCTGCACCTGGTGCTGATGCACTAGTAACTTTTAATGTTGCAAAGTATCCCGACTGGGCCCTCGAAATTTGTTAGGAATCCCATGGATGCAAACGAACTATGCTACCCTACCAAATTTCACATTTAGACTTAGCGATGCAATCAAAATTTTTGTTCGAGTTCATCTAGATAAAAAGTGGGGCCCACACTCCAACGAGCCATTTTTTGCCAATTTTTACCCAATAGCCCCAAATGAGTCCGGAAGCCTCGAGATCCAGACCAAGGGTCCTTTGAGCCTAAAATTAATGTTTTGGAGCTGTTGAGACTATCAAAAATGGCATCCGGGTTCGTTTATCTAAGGTTTAGGCCTGAGACCCATTTCTTAACTTCAGAAACTCCTAAACAGGAAAATGGCTCTAAAATCCAAACGAACTACCCGGTAACCAAACTGTCAGTCCCAGCAAGTCATAAATGACCTGAGGAAGCTATGGGAAAGCTTTAAATACAGGAAATATACAAAAATGAAGAAAATGACCATAAGGGTCATTACAACATCCACTACTAAAAAGACTTTCATTCGCGAAAGGAAATGATAAATAAGTACCTGAAGGATCAAACGGGTAGGGATACTGGGTCCGCATATCACGCTCAGTCTCCCAAGTAGCCTTCTCAACTAGACAGTGACGCCACTTAACCTTAACTACAGGAATGTCTTTGGAGCACAACTGCCTGACATCTCTGTCCAAAATAAACACAAGCTCCTCCACGAAAGCCAACCTCTCATCCAACTGAACTGATTCCCACCGAAGCACGTGAAACTTATCTAGAATGTACTACCACAGCATAGACACATGAAACACCGGGTGAATAACTTAAAAGAATGGAGGCAAAGCTAACTCATACGTCACCTCCCCAACTGTTCATAGGATCTCAAATGCCCAATATACATATGGCTAAGCTTGCCCCTCCTCCCAAACCTCATCACGCCCTTCATGGGCGATACTCGTAGAAAGACCCTGTCACTAACTCTGAACGTCAAAGCACGATATCTACGGTCAGCATAACACTTATGCCTGCTCTGAGCTGTCTGTAGCCTATCCTGAATCACCCAGACCCGGTCCAATGACTCACAAAACAAATCTGTACCATGAGGCTTAAACTTAGAAGTTTCAAACCAACCGACTAGAGAACGACACCGCCTACCATACAACGCTTCGAGAGGGGTCATCTAAATACTTAAATAAAAGCTGTAATTATATGCAAGCTCTGCCAAGGCTAAAAACTGATCCCACTGGCCCCCAAAATCCAACACACAAGCACAAAGCATATCCTCCAAAACCTGAATAGTCCGCTCCGACTTCCCGTCAGTCTGGGATGAAATGTAGTGCTAAGGTCAACCTAGTACCCAACTCCTCCTAAAATATCCTTTAGAAGCTAGAAATGAACTAAGAGCCTTGGTCTGACATGATAGACATCGGTACCCCATGCAGGCGAACCACCTCTCGAATATAGATACGGGCTAACCTCTCTACACTGTAGAAAGTCTGAATAGGGATGAAATAGGCAGACTTGGTCAATTGATCCACGATGATCTAAATGCTATCAAAACCATGAGAAGTGCGAGGCAAACCACCTATAAAGTCCATAGTAACCCGCTCCCATTTCCACTCGAAAATGGGCAGCCTTTGAAGTAATCCACTAGGTCTCTGATGCTCGGCCTTTACTTGCTGACAACAAAGGCATCGAGCTACAAACCCCGCTATATCTCTCCACATACCACTCCACCAGTTATGCTACCTCAAATCCCTATACATATTAGCTATCCCGGGGTAAATAGAATACCTGGAGCTATGAGCCTCACTAAGAATCAACAAAATCAAATCTTTGACCCTCGAAACATAAATTCGACTGTCATATCTCAGAACACCCTTAGAATCTAAGGTAGCCCTCTTGGATTCACCTCTCAACACTTTTCCTCGGATGAGACAAAGCCTGCTATCCTCCAACTAACGATCCTGAATCTGCACCAACAAGGTAAATCTGGACTCAATACTAGCAAAAATCCTTCTGGGGTCAGAAATATCAAGTTGAACCATCAAGTTAGCTAAGGACTTGATATCCAAAGCCAACAACCATTAGGAAGATGAAATGAAGGCTAAGCTACCCATACTCACTGCCTTCCGGCTCAAGGGATCCGCTACCATATTCTCCTTACCTGAATAATATAGAATAAGGATATCATAGTGCTTCAGCAACTCAATCCATCTATGCTTCCTCAAATTAAGCTCCCTCTGGGTCATAATATGCTTAAGACTACGGTGGTCAGTGAAGATCTCTCAATGAACACCATACAAGTAGTGCCTCTAAATCTTAAGCGTAAAAACTACCGCAACTAACTCCAGATCATGGGTGCGGTAGTTATGCTCATGCACCTTCAGTTGCCTTGAAGTATATGTGATAATAGAGTCCTGCTACGTCAGAACACACCCCAAACTAAACCCAGAAGACTGTAAACCCCTCCCCCTCAACTGAAAGAGTCAGAATAGGAGCTGAAGTGAGCAAGTCCTTGAGCTTAAGAAAGCTCGCCTCACAACCCGCGTACCACTAAAATGGAACCTCCTTCTAAGTCAACCTGGTCATAGGGGTTGCAATAGAAAAAAAACTCTTGATGAACCGCCTATAGTAGCCTGCCAACCCAACAAAATTGCAAACCTTAGTAGGCGACGTAGGCCTATCCCAACTACGAATAGCCTCAATCTTCTTGGGTCCACCATAATACCATTCTTGGATGCCACATGCCCTAATAAAGCTACAGACTCAAGCTAGAACTTAAACTTTTAGAATTTGACATAAAGCCTATGATCTCTCAAAGTGTCGAGTACAACCCTCAAATGCTGCTTGTGCTGCTTGTGCTCCTCCCTACTCCTCAAAAAATTAGAATGTTATCAATGAAAACTATCACGAAAGAGTCCAAATACGACCTGAAACACAGTTCATCATATCCATAAACGTTGCTGGGGAATTAGACAACCCAAAAGACCTCACCAGGAACTCATAATGGATGTAATGAGTCCTGAAGGCTGTCTTAGGGATGTCCTCAGACCTAATCCTCAACTGATGCTAACCATACCTCAAATTAATCTTAGAAAACACTGTTGTACCCTGAAGCTTGTCAAATAGATCATCCATATGAGGCATATGATACTTATTCTTCACTGTCACCTTATTCAACTACCAGTAGTTAATACACATAGGCATAAAGCCATCTTTTTTCTTCACAAACAGAACTAGAGAACCCCAAGGTGATACACTCGGTCTGATGAAACCCTTACCTAGAAGATCCTGAAGCTGTGAATTTAGCTCCTTTAGCTCGATAGAAGCCATACGCTAAGGAGCCATAGAAATAGGTTGGGTTCCAGGCTCGAGATCAATAGCAAACTCAATATCTCACTTAGGAGGAAGGCCAGGTAGGTCAGTAGGAAAAATAGTGGAAAAATCATGAATAATATGAATGGAGTCAAGCGAAGGACTCCCAACACTAACATCTCGAACATAAGAAAGGAATGACTTACAACCTTTCGATATCAATCTACTAGCCAGAACATAAAAAATAATCCCCATCGACGCGCATCTAAAATAACCCTGCCATACAATCGGTGGTATGCCAGGTATAGCTAAGGTAACAGTCTTGGAAAAACAATCCAAGACCATATGGTAGGGGGATAACCAGTCCATGCCCAAAATCTAGTCAAAATCCACCATATCTAACACAATAAGATCCACCCGATTGTTATACTCTCACACAGTCACCAATCATGATCTATATACCCGATCCACTACTAAGAAATCACCCACGAGGGTACCTAAAAGCAAAGGCGCAGATAAAGACTCCAAACACAAACCCAACTGCCGTGCATAATAAGCAGAAACATATGAAAAAGTGGAACCGAGATCAAATAAAGCATAAACTGGCTGATGGCATACGAAAATTGTACATGTGATCATAATATCTGAAACCTTAGCCTCTGGCCTACCCTATACAACGTACAAATAGCTCTATTCAATATCGAAATGGGTGTCTGCCCGAATACCTGTCCTACCTCCCTGAGAACCACCTCAAGAACCCTGGGAACCACCCATGCGACCCAGCACACCACCCTTATTCGACAACCATACTGATCTAATCGGCTATGTAGTCTGAATTGAAGACACAATCATCCCTCACCAGGGACACTCTCGAATAAAGTGATCGACAACCCCACAATCATAACATGCCCCTGACACTCTACTCTGTCTAGAAGGTCTGACTGATCTGGAATGACCACCTCTGCCCGATGACCCTAACTGAATACCTCTCTATAACTTACTACTACTCTGACCACCAGAACCATTATAACCAGGCTTGTCACGACCCGAAATCCCATTCGAGCCAGACTGGCACCCAAAGCCGATATGACCCGAGAGAACCAATCTTTGCTTATGTTCATTCGCAAGCCTATTTTAGTATGAATCTTATTACTCCTCATACAATTATGCGAAAGTCATAGAAAACTCATACAATATATGAAACTTGGCCGTTAGGGCCATCAAGTAAAAATGAACACACATTTCTTACATTCACCTTCCCACATATGTCTATAAAGCCTCTAACCGATACATGAACACAACAACCTGCAGTCGGGACAAGTCCCCGCTCTATACAATAAATACAATATTAAAACAATATACACATATGACTAGGAAAGCCCCAAACCAAATGGAGCTCACCAGTGATCCGCGGATGACTTGTAGCCTATTGTGGGGGTCTACTAACACCTGTTCCTGCAACAAATAAAGTAAGTCCCCCAAAGGGGTCAGTACAAAGAATGTATTGAGTATGCAAGGCTATAAGAAACTTCATGAAACTTAAACACCTCAATGAACTTGGTTTCAAGAGAATAGTCAATGTGGATAAATCATCATCGTTCAGTATGTGTGGAAATATGTACTTTACGTTCATTATTTCATTTATCCTTATGTACATTACCATTAGTAGTTAGAATAACCGTCAACATGCAACCGTCAATATGCAATCATCAATATGCAACCGTCAATATGCAATGCAACTGTCAATATATATGTATATATAAAGCAGGTTCGGCCCTTAGGGCTACCCCCTGTCAGGTTCGACATCAAGTTTGGCTTTTTCCCCACTGAGCTTTCCCCCTACCATCACTCGAAAATCAGTGAAGCAGGTTTGGCATCAAGTTTGGCTTTTGCTTTACTGAGCTTTCCCCCTAATCCAACAATATCGGGATCGGCTTGAGTTAGGCTTGTGCCCCCACAAAGCTATCACGCGTACTCAAGAAGTGTAAGGAAAATATAAAGTAACCATAAGGAAAATTATAAAGTAACCATAAGGAAAATATAAAGTAACCATGAGGAAAATATGAAGTAACCATGGGGGAATTACTTCTTCCATTACTTCATTGGATTACTTCTCTCTTTTACTTTTATGAGATTGATATATTGGGGATCATAACCTTATTGGAAATACATAAATGCATTACTTCAGTCTTGGATGTTCATGAGATTGATACTTTGAAGTTGTAACATTATTGGAAGCTTCGGAACATAATATTATTGGAACTTGGAATCATGTCTATAATTATGTGATCCATGAATGACCATAGATCAAGAATAAGGTATACATGATTAGCAATAGATGACAACATGAAATGAGATGCTTTAAAACATTTCGGAAGTGAGTAAGTACCATAACAAGGTGAATACTCTATGCTGCAGAAAGATACGGAAAGAGTAACCTTACATACCTTATCTCCTCAATACGAATATACACTTCTATACGTGAATACAATAGTACCGCTTCTTCCTTATATGTCTCACTCTACAACACAAGTACACAACGGAGTTTACATTAACCACCAACTACCTTACAAATGCATACAACGACAATGAGTTACATGTTTGCCTTTAAAATGTCATTTCCTTCGCTACAATACCATTTACGGCATGGTCATATCAATAATACCACAACATGCCCAACATTGACCAAAATATAATAATCCACTAGCATGTCACACCAAGTTCATACTTTCCACTCTCCATCATCACAACATCACAATGATTCCATCAATTCACTTCAATACACCTCACAACAACAAATCGGCCAAAATCCCATAATTTACACTTATAACAAAATAACAATTTTAATAGCATAATCACACCATTCATGTTGATATTTCATCCATACCATGCACTTTCATCAAGACAACAAGTCATATTTCAAGTTTAAATCCCATGGATAACTCATTTTTTACAAAAGCACAAAGTGCCATATTCAACACTTTCAAGCATAACCAACATGATATACATACTCTCCCATGCATATAATATATTAATCCATAAGAATAATCACTTACCTAAACTTGGAAGATGATGGTCTTGCTCCAAAGATGGCTTAGGGTTTGAAGAGCCCAAAAGGGTGTTCTAGAATTCTCAAGAAAAAGATAGAAAAGCATGTGTTTTTTTGTGAGTTAAAAATCTGATTTTTTCCTCCCTTTTAAAGACCCATAAAGTCCTTTGCTCAATTATTGCTTAGTCAAAGAAGAATGGGCCCATGTTTTTCTTGTTCATTTTTGGCTTTATTGAGCCCAAATCACTTAACCCAATGAAATCAATAATTTCTCATATTTAAATCATTTCAAATGAATTACGATGATATTCTCACTCACGGAATTTATATTCGCGGCCTCGATCCCAAAAACAAGCGATTCTAGCCACGTATGGCTTATTTTGACCATAAGGGTAAAATCGTCATTTTGATGCCAAATTCGTTCACGAGTAATTTTACCACACCAATATGATACTTCACTCATTCCATGTATATGCTCATGGTTGTAGAATAAACATGGCAAAAATCAGCTCGGTAAGTCCCCGGGCACCCTTGGGATTTCGAAAATTTCTAACTTTTGAAAAATGGGCAAAACCACTCTGGCACGCCCTTCGGCGCGCCAGCTTGCTGCCTCTGGGCTAAAATTTTAGCCCAGAGCAGCCTGGAATGCCCTCTGGCGCGCCCTACTCCAAAAATTTTTAAAAAAATTGTTTCTTCGACTTTTCTTCGCGGATTTGGTTAGATACTTCAAGTCATATTCTTTAACTTACTTATTACCTTTAATATCCTTTGTTTGGAGGTCGTCCAAGCCACATTTTTAACCCCACAAATGTTCCATGAAGTCACCAAATACCTCCTACGCAAGTCTAATCACACATAGTAGGCCCGATATCAAATGTTTCACCAATGACACTATAAAACACATACTCATGGCATCTTGACACCTAAGTATACGTTGTTCAACGCCGTCAAGTAGGGTTGGGAAGGTACGAGGTGTTACAAGGCTGACCCCCATCTGATATCTAAAGTGCTGCCTGAATCGGCCTACTCAATTAACCTTAACCCTGATAAGACTGCTGCTGGGGGTACCTACCCTGAAACCCTCGACCTCTTAACTGCGAGCCACTGTGGCTCCCACTGTAACTGCCTTAATAACGGAGTCTCTTATAAACTATCATGACCCAATTTTAGAGTCATGATGGCACCTACTATGTCCCACCAGTAGGTAAGCCAAGCCTTAGCCCGGAACGACAGGTAATGGGCACAATGGCGGAAGGATACCAAAAGTAATACAAATATGCTCATAATACATGCACAAAAATGTAGGGCTAAATAAAAGAGAGAGAAGAACAAAATGAATCCCACGACCTGGTAAGGCCGATACAAGAGCCACTAGCAAAAGAATAAGAGTACTAGTAATATCGATATAGAAATAGTCTCACAATGAAAGACAGTCCAAAAATAGGAGAAGGAAAGGGGATCAACTCCAGCTCTGAAAGCTCACCCTATCTCCGAGACCTGTAGATAGCTGGCTAGAATGTCAACGACGATTGCTAGTACTCGGATCTGCTCTAAAAAATATGCAAAAGGTTAGTATTAGTACCAAAACAATGGGTACTCAGTAGGCATCATCGGTTGAGGTCGTTTACCTGGATTTTAGGCCTGGTAGCCAAATTTGAAAAGCGATGATTTTAACATAGGGAAATGGCTCTAAAAACCATACGAACTACCCAATAATCGAACTGTCAGTTCCAGTAACTCATAAATGACTTGGGGCGATTATGAAAAAGCTCTAAACATTGAAATAATGTGGAAATGCAAAAAATGACCAGAAGGGTCATTACAAAAATGCCCCCTTAGGCCTCACGATCCATTTCCTCTATAAAATAGACATGCTCAGCAATCTCAGAAAAAAAACTTCCCCAAAGTCACAAAACTCTAAGTTGCCCTGCGCAGTGGTAGTCTAAATCCCCTAAAAAAGTATTGAATTTGCTCATACTTCGTAGGCAGAATCATAGTGGCGTGTCTGGCTAACTCGTGAAATATCGCCTCATACTCGGCCATAGTCATAGAAACCTGTCTCAAAGTAGAAAAATCATCTATCAGGTGCTCGCGCATTCTTAGCGACATATATTTGCCCAAAATATCCTCAGAGAACTGAGTCCAAGTCAGAGATGGATATCCAGTTGGCTTGGAATTAAGATAACCTCTATACTACCTCCTCACTGTTGCATCTATTTTATAAGAAACAAAGTCCACCCCATGTGACTCCACCAATCCCAAATTCTGCAACTTCTTCTCATAATTGGATAAAAACTCATGAGCGTCCTCTCCTGGGTACCCACAAACCTGGGTGGAGTCAATCTCAGAAATTGGCACAACATCTTCTTCTCCTCTACATACATAACTGGCTAGGCCACTACGAGCTGTAGAACTATCGGTGCTAGCGAAAACTCAACTCTGGGTGACGCAGCTGCATGCTGCACCCCAAAACCAATATCACCTTGTGCTGCTGGCTGAGCTCCCTCGGTCGCCGGACCTCCAACCAAACCCAGTAACTGAACCAAGGTGTATCTAAGAATTGTCGAAGATATAAATTCGAGTGGGGCCTGGTGTCACGCCTCGAATTCCAACGAGGTGGATTGGCACCCGAAGCCGTTAAGGCCCAAGAGAACCAATCTTCATTCATGTACACTCATCTGCATGTCACTAAATGAACAACACTCTATCACATATCGATACAAGATACCAATGGCGGAATTCATGGAAACACATTCAATAGGTATGAAACTTGGCCGTTAGGGCCATTACCTCAAAATGGACATACATGCCATCATCTGTCTCACAACGTCTACAAAGCCTCTAACAGATACATAACCAACCTAAAGTCGGGACAAGTCCCTGCTTTATACAATCCTTTATACAATACCAAAATAAATGTACATAATGACTCGAAAAGCCCCAAACCAATCTGGATCTCACCAATAGTCTGTGGATGACTCGTAGCCTACAACGGAGGTCTACTAGCTCCTGTGCCTGCAACAAGTAAGGTAAGTCCCCCAAGGGACGTCAGTACGAAGAATGTACTGAGTATGTAAGGCTATAAGAAACTGCATGATACATAAGTACTTCAATGGAATCAAAAACAATTGAGTAATAGATACGGATAAATCACCATTTTGTATGTGCAAAACCATGTATATTACCTTCATTACTTTCTTTTATTTAATGCTCATCATCATTATCACAAGCATTCATATAACATAACATAACATATCATATCATTGGGATCGTCTCTAGCTGGCTTATGCCCCTTTGAGCTCCAACCCTTAAAAGAATAAAGCAGGTTTGTCTCAAGCTAGGCTATTGCCCCATTGATCTCCCCCCTGGTCCAATAATCTCGGGATCATCTCTAGCTAGGTTTATGCCCCTTCGAGCTCCCACCCGGTCTTAAACATCAAACAACTATGCATTACTTCATTCTTTTACTTTTGTGAGATTGATACGTTGGTGGTTATAACATTTGTAACACCCCGTACCTTCCTAACCCTACTTGATGACATTGAATAATGTTCACTTAGGTGTCGAGAGCCACAAGTATGTATTTGGTAATGTTATTGATGAGATAGTTCATATTGGCCCTCGTACATGTGATTAGACTTTCGTAGGAAGTGTTTTGTGACTTCGTGGAGCATTTGTGGGGTTAAAAATGAGGGTTGAAGGACCTACAAACAAAGGATATTAAAGGTAAGAAGTAAGTTAAGAATAGAACTTGAAGTATCTAACCGAACCCGCAAAGAAAAGTCAAAAATGAATTTTTTTTAAAAAAATAAGGGCCAGGCGCGCCAGAGGGCGTGCCAGGATGCTTATTGCCCAAAGGCGTGCCAGTCTGCTTGTGCGCACCTTTCAAAAGTTGGAAATTTTTCTAAGTCCCAAGGGTGCCCGGGGACGTATCGGGCCGCGTTTTGCCACATTTCTTCTACAACCACGAGCATATACATGGAATGATTGAAGTATTACATTGGTATTCCAATTTGGTAAAATTACTCGTGAATGAATTTGGAATAAAAATGACGGTTTTACCCTTGTGGTCAAAATAAGTCATACGTGGCTAGAATCACTTGTTTTTGGGATTGAGGCTATGAATATGAATCGCGTGAGTGGGAATATTTTTGTAACACGTATGACATGAGTTAAACATGAGAAATTATTGGGTTGATTGAATTGGGCTCAATACAAGCCCAAAATGAGGCAAAAGACATGGCCCAAATAGGCTAAATGACCCATTCTTCTCCTTTTGACCACTTAAACATGGCATTTAATGCCAATAAAACTTGAGGGCCTATATATATGAGGAAAATATGATTTTTATTCAAAGAAACACACATCACATTTCTAGAAATTTCCCAAAATTTCTCTCAAACCCTAAGAACCCTAAGCCATCTTTTGGAGCAAGATCATCATTTCTCAAGCTTGGATAAGTGATTATTCTTATGGATTAATATATTATATGCATGGGAGAGTATGTAGATCATGATGGGTATTTCAAAAAGTGTACATAATGCATTCTTGCTTTTTGGCTAAAAGATGTGTTTTCCATGGAACTTAAACTTGAAATATGACGTGGTTTTGATGAAAGAGCATGGTATGGATGAAGTATCAACATGTATGGTGTGATTATGTTTCCAAACTTGTTATTTTTCCATACATGTAATTTATGGGATTTTGGCCGATATGTGATACGAGGTGTATTAAGGTGACTTGATGGATTAATTGTGATATGGTGTGAATGAGAAAGTGTAAAGGAGAAACTTTGTTGTGAAATGCTATTGGTATGTGATGTTGTGGTCAATGTTGAGCATGTGTGGTATTTTTGACACGACAGTGCCATAAATGGTATTATAAAGGGGGAAATGACACTTCTAAGGCAAACATGTAACTTATTGTCGTCATATGCATTTGTAAGGTAGTTGATGGTTAATGTACACTCTGTTGTGTATTTGTGTTGTAGAGTGAAATATAAGGAAGGAGTGGGACGATTGTATACACATTTACGATTATAGAATCATATTGAGAATACAAGGTATGTAAGGTTTCTCTTTCCGTATCCTTCTGCAGCACATAGTATTCACATTAGTGTTGTACTAGTTCATTCCGATATGTCCAAAGGTGTCTCACTTCAAATTGTTATCTATTGTTAAGTCACATATCCTCATTCATTAGTCGTTATTTCTCATGTGTTACATAATTGTGGACATGGTTCCAAATCCCAGTAATGTTATGTTCCAAAACTCCTAATAAGGTTATGACTACAAATATACCAATCTCGTAAAAGTTAAAGAAGGAAGTTAAATATTATGAGTGTATCCATGGGGTGAAATAAACACCTTCATGACGATATCCATGGGGTGAAAGAACACACCTTTATGATGACTATCCCAACATTATGGGTGTATCCATGGGGTGACATGAACACCTGCATGACGATATTATTTTCCCACTGATCAGTTGGGCTCGGGCAGTATATAATTAATGAATGGCAAGTAAGTAAGAAGAGGTACAAAAGTGAAGTGAGTATCGAAAGTAATACGCGCAGTTCCAAACATATAGATTAATGGTTTATCCATAATTGGGTATTTCCCTGGTGATGTATTTTCCATTGAAGTTCTTATGTACTGATACAGCCTTACATACTCAATACTTTCTTCGTACTGACCCCTTCTGGGGGATTTACCTTACTTGCTGCAGGCACAGGTACTAGTAGACCTCCCCAGTAAAATGCAGGACATCTACTGATCTTTGGTGAGCTCCAGTTGGTTCGGGGCTTTCCCTGTTCAAGTTGTATATTGATTTTGGTATTGTAAATGTTGTGTAAAGCGGGGACTTGTCCCGAATTTAGGATGGTTATGCGTGTATTTCTAATAGAGGCTTTGTAGACATACGTGGGTATATGAATGTAAGAGGTGTATGTCCTTCTTGACTTGATGGCCCTAACGGCCAAGTTTCTTGTATGTATATATATTATGCTCCATGATTTCCACTACTAGCATTTTATATCCTTTCGTGGTGGTGATGTTTCTTATGGCATGCATATGATTGGACGTGGGTAAAGATTGGTTCTCTCAGGCCTTATCGGCTTCGGGTACCAGTCCTCCCCATTGGGATATGGGGCATGACAACATTATTGGAGCTTTGGAACACCAGTCAGTGAATAAGAGACATGTGAATAACAATATATGTCAAACCTGAAATGAGATACTTTGGAACATTTTGAAATGGAAACAAGTGCTGTAACGATGTGAACAATAGGTGCTGCCAAAGGATACGAAAAAAGTAACCTTAGATACCTTATCTTCGCAATATGAATACACAATCCTATATGTGAATACAATAATCCATCTCTTTCCATACATGTTACTCTACAACACAAGTACATAACGAAGCTTACATTAACCACTAACTACATTACAAGTGCATAAAACAACAATAAACTACATGACTACCATATAACGTCATTTCGCCCTTCACAATACCATTCACTGCATTACCATACCAACAACACCACAACATGCCACACATCAACCAAGACATCATAAACCAATAACATTTCACACCAAGTTTATGCTTTACACTCCCCCTTCAACAATATGTCACATTTACCTCACTACGTCACGTAAACACCGTTCACAACAACATATTAAAGACAATCCATAATTGATACCATTCAAAATACCTACGGGATACTCCATTAAAGTCATTCAAGAGGTACCATAAGTTGATAATTGCATCCAAGAAGGGTATAGGGGCTTTGCGGGGTCAAAGAGATGCAAAAATAATTGAAACGGAGTTCTGGACTGACCTCCGAAGCCACCTGCGCCAGTAGGTGGGTGAGGTACGGCCGCAGGTGACCATTGGCCTGGTCTATCAAAACCTCAAGTCTCTTTTCAAGTTCAAATCACAAAGATGACACATCTTTTAGTAAAGAAGCAAAAGTGCACTACTCACACTTTTAGGCATAACCATCATGATCTACACAATCTCTCATGCATATAATATATTAAACCACAAGAGTAAACACATACCCAAGCTTGCAAAGTGATGATCTTGTCCAAAAGAGATGGTTGCCTTAGGGTTTGAATGAAGAGAAAATATCTTGTGAAAATTCTAGAAATTGCATGTGTCTCAATGAATAAAATAAGATTTTTTTGTGCTTTATATAGTCCTTTGTAGTCATCCTTAGCCACACTTAGTCAATAATTGATAGGTTTACTTGGTCAAAGATGAATGGATCATTCCTTCTTTTGGGCCATGTATTTTTGCTTAATAGTTGGGCCTTAATTGAGCCCATTAGCTCAAGATTAGTTTAGCCCAATAACTTCCATGAATAAGATACCAACTATCACAACTTAATTAATTCCATGAACATTAGGGTTGTCGCATGAGTTCAGAAATGTACGGGGTGTTACATCCTTCCCCTCTTAAGAACATTCGTCCTCGAATGTTAATAATATTACCCAGTCCAAACACGTTCAAGTCTAAGTGCATTCTTCATGGTATCACATACATATAATGCTCACATATAAATACCTAGCATTTCTCCAACCCAACATCTTGGATCTCCTCTTTGGTTTGAAACAAATACGAGTACTTTAGATGTCATCATTTTTTCGGCTCCCCAAGTGATTTCTTCTACTTGTTGATTCCTCTAAAGTACCTTTACGGAAGCTACTTCTTTATTCCTTAATCTTTTAACTTTTCGATACAGGATAGTAATAGGTATCTCTTTATAGGTGAGATCTTCCGTAATTTGTACATCTTCGATGGGAACAATACGAGATGGATCTCCTATGCACTTCTGAAGCATCGAAACATGAAATACTGGATGAACTGTGGATAGTTCTTCGGGTATTCCAAATTCATATGTGACTTGACCAAATCTTCGAAAAATCTTATATGGCACGCTATATAGGGCCAACTTTCCTTTCTTTCCAAATCTCATTACCCTTTTCATTGATGACACTTCCAAGGATACCCAATCACCTCTGGAAAATTCTAGACCTCTTCTTCTAATATCAGCATATGACTTGTGTCGACTTTGGGCCGTTCGTAGGCTCTGTTGTATCACTTTAACGTTCTCCATAACTTGATGATCAATATCTGGCCCAAGTAAGGCAGTTTCACCCGCTTCAAACCATCCAATTAGTGATCTACACTTCCTTCCATATAAAGCTTCGCTTCGTAAGGTTCCATCTTGATACATGAATGATAGCTATTATTGTAGGCAAATTCAATAAGACGTAAATGACCATCCCCACTATCTTTAAAGTCCAATGTGCAAGCTCGTAGCATATCTTCAAATATTTGTATGGTACCTTCTGCTTGTACATCTGTCTGAGAATGAAAAGTCATACCCAGATTCACTTAGGTTCCCAAACTCTTCTAAAAAGATTTCTAAAAGTGTACAGTAAATTGAGCTCCTCTGTCTGATATAACAGAGATTGGAATCCCGTGTAGTCGGACTATCTCTGTAACATACAACTGTGCATAATCTTCCGCTGTATAGGTGGTCTTGACCGGTAGGAAATATGCTGACTTTGTAAGCCTGTCAACTATTACCCATATCGAATCAAATTTCGACAGTGTACGAGGAAAACCTGTGATGAAATCTATGTTAATCATGTCCCACTCCCAAACTGGAAAATTAATACATTGCATGTAACCTTTCGACTTCTGATGCTCTACTTTTACTTGTTGACAATTTGGCCATGAGCTACAACTTCTACAATGTTCTTTTCATGTAACCTTACCAATATATCTCTTCCTGATCATGGTACATTGTGGTGGTTCCCGGATGAATAGAATACCGTGAATGATGTGCCTGAGTCCCAATCCATTTCCTTAGCTCATCTAAATCTGGTACACATAACCCCTTCGTCTAGAGATTCAAGAAGACAAACCCCCAAGCTGGCTAATTGCGACTCAATGCATCGGCTACCACATTTGCTTTTCCCAGATGGGATATCAATATCACGATCTTTAATAGTTCCAACCACCTTCGCTGACTTAAATTTAGGTCCTTCTGCTTAAAAATATACTGCAAACTTTTATGATCAGTATATATCAACATGAACCCCATACAAATAGTGGCGTTATATCCTTTAGAGGAAATATCACAGCTGCTAGCTCAAGATCATGTGTAGGATAATTCCTCTCATGTGGACGTAATCGTCTTGAGGTATAACCTATCACATTGCCGTGCTGCATCAATACACATCCTAACCCTACTCCTGAAGCATCACAATACACCGCATACCCTTCTGTACCTTCCAAAAGTACCAACACGAGTGTAGAAGTCAAGTTATTCTTCAGATCTTGGAAACTCTTTTCACATGCATCATTCCGCTAAAACTCGATTGGCTTGTGTGTTAGCTTTGTTAAGGGTGCTGAAATGGAATAAGGCCCTTTAACAAATCTTTTATAATAACCTACCAATCCAAGAAAACTACGAATCTCTGTAGGCGTCATAGGTCCTGGCCAATTCTCTATCTTTTGTGTATCAACCCTTATTCCTTCATCTGACACAATATGACCCAAGAATGCTACAAATTTTAACCAAAATTCACATTTAGAGAATTTTGCATATAACTTACGATCACGAAGAATCGGTAACACATGTCGTAAGTGATTAGCATGGTCCTTTGTGATCTTGAATCAACCAGAATATCATCTATAAACACGGTCACGAATATATCTAAAAATGGCTTGAACACCCTATTCATCAAATCCATAAAAACTGCAGGTGCATTTGTTAGCCCAAATGAGATAACCAAAAATTTCACAGTGACCATACCATGTTCGAAAAGTTGTCTTGGGTATATCTTTCTCTCTAACCCTTACCTGATGATATCCCAATCTCAGGTCAATCTTTGAAAAGCATCTGGCACCCTGTAATTGGTCAAACAAATCATCAACTTTGGGGAGAGGATATTTATCCTTGATTGTCACCTTATTCAGTTGTCGATAATACTCTCTTTCGTACAAATAACACTGGTGCACCCCAAGGGGACATACTAGGCCTTATGAATCCTTTTTCTAGCAAGTTCTTTAGTTGCTCCTTCAATTCCCTCAACTCTGCTGGGGCCATTCTATATGGAGGAATAGAGATAGGCTGAGTTCCTAGCATCACATCAATACCAAACTCTACTTCCCGTTCTGGAGGTAAACCTGGAAGATCTTCAGAAAATACATCAAGAAATTCATTTACCACCGAAACCGATTGAAGAGTTGGTGGCTTCACATCGGTATCATGCACTCTTACTAGGTGGCATATGTACCCTTTGGATATCATTTTCCTTGCCTTAAAATAGGAAATAAATTTACCTCTCGGTGCTCCAACAATACCCCTCTATTCAAGGACGGTCTTTTGTGGAAAATGGAAATGTACCTTCTTAGCTCGACAATCTACCGCGACATAACAAGAAGCCAACCAATCCATACCCATTATAACATCAAAATCCACCATTTCCAGCTCAATAATATCAGCCAACGTATCATGATCACAAATATTTACCACACAATTATGATATACTCTTTTTGCAACAATAGATTCACCAACTGGTGTAGATACTTCAACTGGCTTAACTAACAATTCTGGCGTTCTTTCAAAAAAATTTTCCAGCAATCAATGGAGTAACATATGATAATGTAGAACCCAAATCAATCAATGCATATACATTATGTAAAAATATGGATAATGTACCTGTAACTATATCAGGAGAAGCCTCTAAATTCTGTTGGTCCATTAGAGCATAGGTACGATTCTGGGCTCCACTAGGACTGGCTACTCCTCCATCACCTCTACCACGCCTAGCAGACCGCACACCTCGGTCTAAGGAAGGAACCGATGATGATGATGCAACGGCTGATCCCGTAGGTCGCGTCATACTACCTGTGCCCTTTCGTGGACACTCTCTCCTCGTGTGCCCCGACATTCCACACCTATAGTAAACATTCTTTCCAACCCAGCATTTACTTAAATAACGCTTTTTGCAGTGCTGACACGGCTGATGAGAAGATCCCGTTGTCTGTGAACCCCAATTTCCACTACTCTGCCCTATGGGGCCGCCTCTAAACCCTCAAAATTGGGATAGAGTACCTGCTGTCGTGTAAAAAAATGATGGTCTAGGTGTTCTAGGAAAAACCCGAGGCCTAAATTCTCCTTGGGACGCCGTGAATCGTCCCATAGGTCTAGCCCTCTTTCAAATTCTTGTGCCCTTCTCCTTTGCCTCTGATCCTCCATCTTTTGTACAAAAGCTTGTATTCTGGCTATATCCATATCTCTATTCAACGCAGCAATAGAACAGTCCCACACCAAATATGGCTCCAATCTATCCACATACCAATGGACTCTATCATTCATAGTGGCCACTATATTTGGAGCATACCTAGCCAAAGATTTAAATCGGAGATTGTACTACCTGACGCTCATATTTTCTTGACGAAGATTTAAAAATTGATCCGCACGAGCCTCTCGAATCTCATAGGGAAGATAGTGGTCAAGGAATGCCGTTTTGAATTCCTCCCAACTAGCTGAAAGTGCACTAATACCCCTAGATCGCTTCCAATCTTCGTACCATAATATAGCCTCTCCTTTCAATCTATATGCTGCTAGCTCAACAGTTTCTGTGCTAGATACATGCATAACATCTAGAGCCCTTTTGATTTGGTCCACGAAGTCCTGTGGGTCTTCATTCAGATCTGACCCGGTGAACGTGGGAGGTTCTAATTTTAGAAAATCCTGTGTCCGTCGATTAGTTGCCCTTTCTGCACCATCATTACTTATCGTTGGACCAACTTGTCCTTGACTCAGTGCAGCAACTATATGAGTCAACATTTTAATCGCATTTCTTAGATCCTGCTCAGTATCATTAACAGGTGGTTCGGTAGGTTTATCTCTCCTTCTCGTCTCTTCTGGAGCTGGAAAAGTAGAGGAATCCTGCGAACCTACCGAACCAGCTCCAGAAGAGTCTACTTATAAATATGGCACGAAACACATCCATAAGCAAGAATCTACTCAGACACGGCTTTGTATACACCCTAGGATGACCTACTCTGATACCACTTTTGTCACGCCTCGAATTCCAACGGGGCGGACTGGCACCCGAAGCCGTTAAGGCCCAAGAGAACCAATCTTGATTCATGAACACTCATCTGCATGTCACTAAATGAACAACACTTTATCACATATAGATACAAGATACCAATGGCAGAAGTCATGGAAACACATTCAATAGGTATGAAACTTGACCATTAGGGCCATTACGTCAAAATGGACATACATGCCTTCATCTGTCTCACAACGTCTACAAAGCCTCTAATAGATACATAACCAACCTAAAGTCGGGACAAGTCCCCACTTTATACAATTCTTTATACAATACCAAAACAAATGTACATAATGACTCGGAAAGCCCCGAACCAATCTGGAGCTCACTAATAGTCTGCAGATGACTCGTAGCCTACAGCGGAGGTCTACTAGCTCCTGTTCCTGCAGCAAGTAAGGTAAGTCTCCCAAGGGACTTCAGTACGAAGAATGTACTGAGTATGTAAGGCTATAAGAAACTACATGATACATAAGTACTTCAATGGAATCCAAAACAAGTGAGTAATCGATACGGATAAGCCACCATTCTGTATGTGTGGAACCATGTATATTACCTTCATTACTTTCTTTGCTTTTACGCTCATCATCATTATCACAATCATTCATATAACATAACATAACATAACACATCATATCATTGGGATCGTCTTTAGCTAGGCTTATGCCCCTTTGAGATCCCACCCTTAAAAGAATAAAGCAGGTTCGTCTTGAGCTAGTCTATTGCCCCATTGAACTCCCCCTAGTACAATAATCTCGGGATCGTCTCTAGCTAGGCTTATGCCCCTTCGAGCTCCCACCCGGTCTCAAACATCAAACAATTATGCATTACTTCATTCCTTTACTTTTGTGAGATTGATACATTGGTGGTTATAACATTATTCGAGCTTTGGAACATCAGTCAGTGAATAAGAGACATGTGAATAACAATATATGTCAAACCTGAAATGAGATACTTTGGAACATTTTGAAATAAAAACAAGTGCTGTAACGATGTGAACAATAGGTGCTGCCAAAGGATACGGAAAGAGTAACCTTAGATACCTTATCTTCCCAATATGAATACAGAATCCTATATGTGAATACAACAATCCAGCTCCTTCCTTACGTGTTACTCTACAACACAAGTACATAACGAAGCTTACATTAACCACTAACTACATTACAAGTGCATAAAATAACAATGAACTACATGACTGCCATATAACGTTATTTCGCCCTTCACATTACCATTCACTGCATTACTATACCAAAAACACCACAACATGCCACACATCAACCAAGACATCATAAACCAATAACAATTCACACCAAGTTTATTATTTACACTCCCCCTTCAACAGTATGTCACATTTACCTCACTACGTCACGTAAACACCTTCCACAACTAAATATTCAAGACAATCCATAGTTGATACCATTCAAAATACCTCCAGGATACTCCTTTAAAGTCATTTAAGAGGTACCATAAGTTGATAATTGCATCCAAAAAGGGTATAGGGGCTTTGGGGGGTCAAAGAGATGCAAAAATAATTGAAACGGAGTTCTGGACTGACCTCCGAAGCCACCTGCGCCCGCAGGTGAGGTACAGCCGTAGGTGACCATTGGTCTGGTCCAGGGCTACCTGCATTGGCATCTGAGCCCGCAGGTGCCCCGCCCGCGAGGGCGGGTGCCTGTTTCAGTCTCCAGGGGTCATTTTCGGGTCCTTTTTTGCAATGAATGGTCCATGGCCATAACCAAGATTATCTTTTAATATTTTAGGTCAAATTTATGCTAATGAAAAACGATGGTTTCACATGCACATGAACACCAGCAAAAACTACACTCTCCTTTCATTATACCACCACACAACAATATTTCCTCAAGTCACGTACAAAGAGAGAACAAGTTAGGGCCGTAACCACATCTTAATGTTAACAACCATATCTTAACATGTTGACATCTCATCCATATCATTCACTTCCATCAAAACCTCAAGTCTCCTTTCAAGTTCAAATCACAAAGATGACACATCTTTTAGCAAAGAAGCAAAAGTGCACTACTCAACACTTTTAGACATAACCATCATGATCTACATAATCTCTGATGCATATAATATACTAAACCACAAGAGTAAACACTTACCCAAGCTTGCAAAGTGATGATCTTATCCAAAAGAGATGGTTGCCTTAGGGTTTGAATGAAGAGAAAATATCTTGTGAAAATTCTAGAAATTGCATGTGTGTCTCAATGAATAAAATCTGATTTTTTTTGTGCTTTATATAGTCCTTTGTATTCATCCTTAGCCACACTTAGTCAATATTTGATAGGTTTACTTGGTCAAAGTTGAATGTATCATTTCCTTCTTTTGGGCCATGTCTTCTTGCTTAATAGTTAGGCCTTAATTGAGCCCATTAGCTCAAGATTAGTTTAGCCCAATAACTTCCATGAATAATATACCAACTATCACAAGTTAATTAATTCTATGAACATTAGGGTTGTCGCATGAGTTCAGAAATGTACGGGGTGTTACACTTGGGCCACCCCCGGCCCACCAGCTGCTGTGGCAGTGGAATCTCTTGAGCTATCCCTGGATCGGGAGCTATTAGAGGATCTGGCGATAGCTCTCTAGCCTGATCTCAAACTGGGGCTGCTGTTCTAGCCTACCCTCAACCTCGGGGTCAACCTCTACCCCTAACTGGAGCTCTGGCAGCGGACTAGGGGTCTGATCCCCAACTGCCACCCCCCGTATCCCAACCAATTGTGAAAGAGTAAAACAATGAGGATTTAGAGACCAATGAAGACACAGTACACAGAAGTCAATCAAAAGATGACATTTTCCTAAAAATATTCTATAGCCTCCCGAAGATAGGATACATACATCTCCGTACCGATCTGTGGGGCTCTACTAAACATTAGCTCTCGTACCAACGATATTGGTAAACCCTGAGCTCTGATACCAAGCTATCACGACCAAATTTCTCTGGTCGTAATAGCACCTACTTCAACCCATCAGTAGGCAAGCCAAGTCATAGCCCAAAACGACAAGTAATAGGCTAATGGGCGGAAGATGAAAAGAAGAAAGAAATAATTCAACATGCAACAACAATATTGGTGGAAGCAGAAATACATAAATATATAATATATTTCACAAGAGAAGGAAGAGTCCAAAATAAGAAAAATGAATCCCTCCCAAGACCTGGTAAGGTCGGTACTAGAGCCACTACTAACAAAATAAGTGTACTAGACAATATCCAAAATATACATAAATATACAGTAGTATCGAATGTAGAACACTATAACTAGAAAAGATGGAGAAGGATCAGCCTCGGACTCTGAAAAGCTCACCCTGTCTCTGGATCAGTAGATGGGCTTGAGAATAACGTCTACTGCGGAGCTCGTACTAGGATCTGCATTAGGGAAAAGATGCAGAAGTGCATTATGAGTACCAAAGCAATGGGTACTCAGTAGACATCATCGACTGACTAAGGTCAAATATAGTAAAAACATATATATAATGCGACAGTATGATCTAAGTCAATAGTAATAGGGGTAGAAAAGTTAATAGCAACGACACTATGTAGGTAAGAGAAGAGAAATAAATAAGAGCGGCGCGGGAAAGTAAATAACTCGATAGTAAGAAAGCAAGCCAAACATAACCTAAGTGGGACCCCATAAGCCCAGAAGGCACACAGAAGAAGACAATTAACCCGACCGTGCCCCCATAAGCCGGTGGGTACACATAAGAAGTAACTAAAGTAAAATCATAAATAACCCGTAACTAAACCGATCTCAACTAACCATATGATCCCAAAGCCGTAATAAATGTTCAAATGTGCACCGGGCTTGAACTGGCACCAATAGGTAATAACGAGAGGCCAAACGCCGGGCTTGAACAGGAAATAATGGATAATAACGAGAGGCCATACGCCGAATCCAAATCAAAAATAGTGGGTGATAATAAGAGGCCACATAAATGATGTACAACAGAACTCATAACCATACACCAGACTCAAATCGAAACTCATAGGAGCCACAACTCCCAAAACAACCATAATTAGTACCAGAACTCCCTGATTACATCATTAGCAGAATCTCGAGAACCCATAAATAACCAATCTCCACAATAAAACCAACCAATACCATACCATAACCAAAGCCAGAACCGTGCCAGAACTCAGAATGGATAGAGAAAAGTATAGTATACACGGGTCTCGAACCAAAGAAGAATTGCATTTATAGAAATACCCCAAATTTAGCTGAAAGAAGTAACCCATGGCTTCCAATTTTAACACTATTTCACAAGGTCATAAATACTAAACTCAAGTGCGCTGGTCCACTAAGGCCTGGTGGGTCCCCAATAACTAGGTCAAGGACTGATGGTCCAAGTCGAAATACTACACTACCCGAGGAAAATGAGCTAAAGTAGGCTAGAAACCAAGTCTAAGTCAACCCAACCCAGGGTGATAGCCTAAAAAGAGTAGTCAAGAGATTAGTTAAGCCTAAAGGAATCTAACATCAAGCACACTAGTTAGAACGGGTAGTAGGGCTCACTACGGGGCCCTAAAAACTAAGTCTGGGCTGAAACCTAGTCTAAGCTAGTCTTAGTCTTCCCATTCCCAACTTAAGGTACCAAAAGAACTAACCTAGCCCTATAAGATGATACTATGCCATTCTAAGAGATAACATGCCCTAAACCTACCAAATGGGGCCCTAACCAGCTAAACAAGGCATAAAAATTCTACAACGAAGCTTGACTACAACTACCAGCCCAAAACTAGTATAATAGTACGCAATCACCATAAATAAACTCAGTCTCAGTATAGGGTAAGCCTAGCCTACCTAAATGCCGCCGAACGCTCACTAAATCATCTAAACCAGAGCTTTCCCCTTTTGAGAACCCTCCGACAGCTGCCATGCTGTCAAAATAATAGTCTATACATCAAGACGATAAAAATGATATCTATATTACGTATAAATGCTCCGGGTCAGAAATTGGATCAAAAATCCCATGCGAGGCCTGCTTACAGAATTGCAAAATTGAAATCGTCACAACATCCCACACGACTCAAGGGTCAAAAGCCACAAAAATGCAGCCCAAAATCAGGCTTAAAACTGCCCTAGATCAGTCCAAAAAAAAACCCTAAAATGAATAATTAAAACAAAGAGTGAGAAATTGATGGGAAACTTACGGGGTTTCGAAGGTATAAAGTCTACACAGACGATCCCGAGCTAATCTCAGCTCAACTATATGATCATCCATAATTTTTAGAGATCCAAAAGGGTCTCTTTATATACTGCCCAGGGTCCCTTTTTTGTGAATGCGAGACCGCGGGTGCGGGCCCAGGTAGACCTTCACAAATATGGTCGGTCCACCGCGATCTCGAGAAAGAAGGCTGGACCAGCCTGGCCAGCCTCCTTTTAACGAACATGAAGGCTAGACTGCGAATGCAGAGGTCACAAATCTTGATCCTCGTGAATGTGGCCAAGGCCTCACAAATGCGATGGCCATTTTTGCATTCGCCAGGTGCTTATGCTCCAGAAACTTTAAATTTGCAAAGTATCCTGACCGGGACTTCGGTATTCATTCGAAATCCCGTGGATGCAGACCAACTATGCTACCCTACCAAATTTGATATTCCAAACTTAACCCACTATATCTCAAAAAGACAAAATCTCAAATCTCAAATCTCAACCCACCTTTCCGGCTTGTGCTCACAGAGATGGTTTTTATAAGATGTCTCATTTTCTTTCAAATATAGTGTTCCTTAATGGTACTGATATCTCATGAATGTTTATGTATGGAATGAAGATGTAATCCTCAAAATCAAATCAGTATGAAGATATCCAATCCATTCAATATGTATATAAGTGAGCCTAGAAATCAACTCAATATGTTCACAATTCATGATATCAACTCTAGTTAGGCACCATCAGAATAAATATGCATGTAAAATATCATTAATATCATATCAACCAACATGGACATTTCTATCATGACAAGGCAACCAATGCTCATTAAGGCCTATAATAACAATTTAAGCCCCGCACAGAAATCATATCTAGAATAAAGGCATTTAAATGCACAGATAAGACCAATGATGTCAAATAAAGCCCCCACTCAGGCAAAGCGCGATATAAATTATCACAAGTCAACAATAACAGATTATAATCCCCCACTCGGGCACACAATAGTAATAATAATCTCAAAATATAAACCCTATAGTTATTTCCCTAACCCATAACATAGTTTACCTATTTATTAACTACCCAGGTCAATCTGAAAGAAGTTAAGCCATAACCTACCTAGAAATGACAAAATTCAAGCCTAAAGTCCTTCAACACAACACTTTCTCCTTTCAAACGGCCTCAAAATCAACTAAAACATACAAATATAGCATCTACGCATTAAAAGGAAGCTATCGATACCCTTATCGATCAAATTTAAAATGGGTCCAAAACAGACTCGAAGAATGAGTTCAAAACCGAGAGGGGTAAAACCAAACTTTTTCTTTAGAAGCACATTCCCTAAGATTATAGGAGTCCACAGTTGAAAACCCATGCGAAAACAATATAAAAATGAGGTCCAAATGATATATGAAAGTTGATTTTTAAAAAGTGTTTTACAGAAAATTGCCTTTCTTTTTTTCTTTAAAAAATTATTTTGTTAGTCAAACTAATATTTTCCGTTAGGTACCTATATGGAGAATGAAAAATGATAGCAGGGAAGTAGATATTTGTCACGACCCAAAAAACCGTGAGTGTCTCCCACATTAACCCTCTGGTGGGAGAACCATATATTACCATCTAACCCAAGTCTTAACCAATTTATTTAATAAAATAAGAAGAATAATAATATGTTTCAAAAACTTAAATAAATAAAATGCGGAAGTCTAACTATTACATTCCAAAGATCCGAAAGTCATCATACAAAGGATGCTATCAAAGAGTGTCTAAGAGAAGTCCAGAAATACTAATAAATAACATTCTTTGAATAAAAGATAGTTTTAACTACTAAGATCCATGGTAGCTTGAATAGTAGTAGCTCACCTTTTAATCGGTCGACTAAAAGGCGCTAGATGTGAGATCGCGTCGAAGTCTTTGGAATACAGTCTGCACTTAAAAAAAGAAATACAGGAGTAGTATTAGTACAAACACTATGTACTAGTAGGCATCATAGGCCGACTTAAGTAGCAAGTATATCTTATGAATTAGATAAGCAATTATACAGGTACATTAGCATATGATCAAGTAGTTACATCAACCAGGTAAATCACACAATTTCCAGAGTCATGGGAATATTTGCTAAGATTGTTCCGTATCAAACGTGTTCTTAGCAAAGATATATATATATATATATATATATATATATATTATCCCGACCTAAACCGTCGTGAGTGGTACCCACAATAAACCCCCGATGGGAGAACCAACCAAAAGCAAATACCATCAACTCTTATCCCAAAGATAGGCAACTAAACCCAATTCCATTGAATAATAGCAATATCCAAAACTCTATTGAATAAGAGAAATAACGAACAAAATACAGTGGAAATATAATCCCCTAGGAAATGAAAGTCATCATACCAAAACTCTATCAAATGTCAAAAGAAGGGATATATCCCCAAAATACTAATAAAATGTCTGAGTCTGAAACAAAGGGACCAAAAAATAATAGAAGAACCCATGGTGGTCCTAAACATGTAGCTCACCCTTGAGTTCAAATATGATCCAGGTCACAATTAAGATATCGAAACAATTACTGTAATATGATCTGCACTCAACAAAAAGAAGAGCACGTGTAGTATCAACACATAAGAAACAATGGTGTGTCGGTAGGGTCATCGACCAACCTAAAATGAGAAATATGGACACATAACCAAAATACAGTACAACAAGACAACCATGAACCCTATAATGCAACTATCATTCAAGTTCATAATAGTTAACCTTGTAACAAGTACAACATGAAGTTTAGTTAAACAAAGTCAACAAGGATAACTAGTCAAGTCAAATCAAGAACAACAACAAGACTCCAAGTCAACAACCTTGACACAACTATCATAAGGACCATTTTCTATTTATGCAAGTAATAAACTACATAGAGCCATGTCAAAACTTGCAAGCAACCCAAACAACTCAAGGATCCTTAATAATAACAACTATAGAAATATCATGCATTCAGGTTTACACAAGAAACCAACTTAGCAATTAAGCATACAAAACCCAATTCACTCAAGGAACCAATATAATCGAGAAACACATAATCCTCGGTTCACTCAAGGAACCGTTACATTAACTTATACCTTGTACACACATTCTAAGGATATTATGTATGTGCCCACTAGTCATGACCTGCAGGAGACAAGTCCATGTCCATGTACCCAAATCTCAGACATTAAGTGCTTGTCACCCTTATATCACCAATCCCGTAGAGTTGTCTAAATGCCAGTGCATCCCACAAAACTAATAGATATCACCACAATCACAACCACAATGATAAATAAGAACACTTGTAATATCCAACAAGCTTTCATATAAGTTCATTGCATGTTATTAACACGTAGGATGTCAAATAGTCATTAACTTTCCTTGAACATGAATTGTACAAATAATACTACAAATTAGTTATCACGCACATATATCACAAATTGGGTTTCAACTACTTTAAAACCATTACCTACCTCAATCCAAGCTTGCACCACTCAATTAAGCCTAAGCCTTGCCTTTTTGTGCAATTTCTGCTTGGTCGTGGTCTAAAAACATGAACACAATAAATAATCAACCAAATGACCTACCATGTCAAGGATTAAAACCTAATCCCTAACCCCCAAGCCTATAATCAACCAAATGACCTACCATGTAAAGGATTACAACCTAATACCACCATCTATTCACCTTAAAACTACCAATTTCATGGTTATATTAGTGAATTAATGACATGCAAGAGTAAATTAATGATTAAGAACAACAACCCAAGGGTTTTACACAAAATTTACCACCTTGCACCAGAACATCTGCTAATTCAAGCTTAAACCCTCCCCAAAATCTGTAAACTAGTGATTCTAAGGTTAATTAACCGAAAAACTAGTTAATAGAGATGACATACTTACCTTTACGATTAAAATTTATTGAAAACAAATGAAAATCATCAAAATACCCTATGCCCTGCCCCAAAAATGAGTTTAGAATAATAAATTATTTTTGGAAAAATTTCTGCATTTACAGCAATTTACCCCGCTATAGCGGCATCACCCGCTATAGCAGGATTGACCGACATTGACTTCCGTTGTAGCAAAAAATTTTATGCTATAGCGGGATTTCCTATAGAAACATGCCCCACTCTATAGTGGGAGTGGAGAGTAAGAAACTCAAAAAACCTCCCAGTTTTTCCTTTTTTGCAACACACCCTCAAATCATGACATTTCGGACTAATTCCTTTGCGTCAAGTTTGATATCGGGAGTTTTGCTCACCCGAATTCACTTCTGAAAAGTCCTACAGATTCCTAATCGAGTTAGCTAACATAAAATCTAGCTAAACTTTAGTACATTTACCCAATACATTCTCAGATTTCCCTAGACCATACCTCGCTCTAATTTTATTCGAAACTAGCCTAGCCTAAAAATTTTAACTTTCATTTTGGTGGAAAACTTAAATATAAATTTTGCGCGATTGACTATCCCATAGCGACGGAGAAGGATCGTTACAACTGATACCTATTTATCCATTATTCATCCCCGAACGATCAAAACAAGAAAATGAGCCAAGTCAAGAAGAGAAAAAAAAGTTCCTGTATCCTCAAACAAGTGAGGATACTTGTCTCGCATGTCCCTCTCAGTTTCCCAAGTAGCTTCCTCAATCGGATGATGCTTCCATTACACCTTTACAGATCTAACTTCCTTTGTCCTCAATTTTTGGACGTCCCAATCAAGAATAGCAACCGACTCCTCCTTATAAGTAAGGACCTTATTCAACAAAACTGGATCCTACTTAATAATGTAATACCCATCCCCATGATACCTCTTAAGCATGGATACATGGAACACCGGATGGATCCTCGACAAGCTTGGTGGCAATGCTAATCTATACGCTACCAAACCCATATCCTCAAGAATCTCGAATGGACCGATATACCGAGGACTAAGATTTCCCTTATTCCCAAATCTTATGACTCTTTTTATAGGAGATACCTTTAACAAAACTCATTTTCCAACCTTGAACGACATATCCCTTACCTTACGGTCTGTATACTCCTTTTGCCTTCTCTAGGATTCCAACAATTTGGCTTAGATGAACCTTATCTTTTCCTAAGCTTTCTTTACCAAGACAGTTCCCAAAGGCTTAACATCATTAGTCTCAAACCACCCTTATAGGCAATCTACACCGCCTCCCATAAAGTTCCTCGAATGGGGCCATGTCAATGCTAGAGTGATAGTTGTTGTTGTATGATAATTCACACAATGGTAAGAACATGTCCTAATAGACATCGAAGTCAATCACATATACCCTCAACATGTACTCAAGCACTAGAATCATCCTCTTCGACTGCTTTCCCGTCTGAGGATGAAAAGTTATGCTAAAAGTGAGTTGGGTGCCCAACTCTTCATGCAACCTGTCCAAAAATTTAGAAGTGTAGACCGTATCTATATCTGAAATGATGGAATGTGGCACCCCATGCAGCCTCACTATCTCCTTAATGTATATCTTGGCTAACTGCTTATAGTTGTAGTCCACTCTAACTGGAATAAAGTGAGCTAATTTTGTCAGCTTATCCTTTATGACCCAAATCGTGTCATACTTTCCCAAGGTCTTAGGAATACATACCACGAAGTCCATAACTATCCTTTACCACATCCACTAGGGAATAGGCATCTTCTGAAGAAAACTTACATGTTTTTAGTGCTTGTACTTTACCTATTGACAAATGTGAAATTTGGATACATACTCTAATATGTCACTTTTCATCCCAAGCCACCAATAAAGCTGGAAATATGAGCTTTCGCAAGCACATTCTAAATCAAATCATCAACCCAAGAAACACATATCCTCCCTCCAAACTACAATATTCCATAGTTTTCAAGTGTGGTATCTAAAGCCTCACTATACACCACCTTGTTTCAGAGTTTGTTCAATTTCCCATCCTCGATATGTTTGGCCTTGATTTCATCAAGGAATGTTGACTTTACCTCAATACTAGACAACACTCCATCCTTTTCTAAAACACCAAACTGTATGAACTGCGATGCTAGAGCTTGAAACTCCCTACCTAATGGGTGCCTTCACACCCTCAAACAGGCCAAACTACCCATACTTGCTACTTTTCAGCTCAATGTGTCTGCCACCACATTGGCCTTACCCGAATGATACTAGATGGTCACATTATAATCCTTCAACAAATCCATCCATCTCCTCTATCTCAAATTCAGATCTTTTTATGTGAACACATACTGTAGGCTGCAGTGGTCTGTGAATACCTCAAACTTTACACCATAAATGTAGTGTCTCCAAATCATAAGTGCAAAAACCACCCCTTCAAATTCCAAGTCATGAGTTATGTAATTCTTTTCATGAGGCTTCAATTGCCTCAAAGCATAAGCAATGACATTTCTGTCCTGCATCAACACAACACCCAAACCCAAGAGTGATGTATCACAAAATACAATAAAATCCTTACCTTCAACCTATAATAAAAGAATTAGAGATGTAGTCAAAAGTGTCTTGAGCGTTTTAAATCTCTCATCACACTTATTTGACCAGAAAAATGGCACCTCCTTCTGGGTCAACCTTGTCAAGTGAGTAGCAATAGAAGCAAAATTCTTGACAAACCTACGATAGTAACTAACTAGACCCACGAAGCTCCTAAATTCTGTCACAAAGCTAGGTCTAACCTAACACTTAACCACCTCAATATTTTGGGGACCTACTATCACCCCTTTTTCCAAGACTATATGCCTTAAGAAGGCAACTGAAGACAACCAAAACTCACGTTTTAAGAACTTTGCGTACAACTACTTCTCCTTCAAAATTTCCAAGACAATGTGAAGATGACCTGTATGCTCCTCCTTGCTTTTGGAGTAAACCAAAATGTCATTAATAATAACTATCACAAAATAATCCAGGAAAGACTTGAAAATACCATTCATGAAGCTCATAAAGGTTATCGGTGCATTTGCCAACCCAAAAGACATCACTAGGAACTCATAATGCCTATACCGAGTCTTGATGGTTGTCTTGGGTATATCCTCAGGACGAATCTTCAGCTGATGGTAACCTGAACTCAAGTCAATCTTGGAGAATATCAAAGCACCCTGCAATTGGTCAAAGAGGTCATCTATACGGGGCAAGGGATACTTAGTCCTAATTGTAACCTTGTTCAACTGCCTGTAATCAATGCATATCCTCATGCTACCATCTTTCTTTTTAACGAATAACACTGGAGCACCCCAAGGTAAAGCACTGGTATAAATAAATCTCTTATCAAGGAGTTCCTATAATTGGGTTTTAAGTTCTCTTAACTCTACCAAAGCCATGCGATAGGGAGGAATCAAAATTGGGTAAGTACCCAGCTCCAAATCAATACAAAAATCAATATCCCTATCCGGAGGCATACTAGGCCAATTCATAGGAAATATCTCCTGAAAGTCAGAAACCACAGGAATAGACTCAATAGAAGGGGACTCCGTACTAACATTGTAAAGATGAGAGGGGAAGTTGAACAACCCTTCCCCACTAGCTTTCTAGCCTAATTAAAAGATATGATTTTCACCGGCTTAGACTTATACACTCCTTCCCACTCTAGTTTACCCATACCCGATACTCTAGAGTCACTGTCTTAGTATTACAATTTAAGGCAACATGATATCAAGACCATTAAGTCATACCCACAATAATGTCAAAATCTAGCATACCCAAAATAATCAAATCTACCTAGGTTTGAAAACCTATAAACAACACAGAGCATGCATGATAAACATGGGTCACCACCATAAAATTCCCAATTGGAGTAGAAATAAACACAGGAGATTTAAGTATATCACAGACTAATTTCAGACCCAAAATAAATCTAACAAATACATAAGAGTAAGTGGAAATCGAATCAACCAAAACAGACGCCATCCGATCACAGATGAGAATAGTACATATAATAACAACGCTAGACGCCTCAACCTCGGTCTTGCCTGAGAAGGCATAACAGTGAGCTCTATCATCAAGATAGGAAACCTCTCTAGTTAGATGCACTCTACCCTTACCTCTATTACCATTACCTCTGTTTCCACCATGATCTCCCTAATTTTTACCCCATCCACCCTGTGGACCACCCTTACCATTTCTATATCCATCTCTACCTGCTAGAACCATAGCCTTGGTCTGCTTATATACCTAGCTCCATACCTTCCTTAAAGTACATTAACTCTTGAAGTTCCCTGCATCACCATAATAATAACCACCTCACTCAAGAGAGGCTTGTTGGCCGAAGAATAAGAAGCCTCTTGGCCTTTAGCAACTGTAAGCTGTTGAATTATCCCTAATTGACCACCTGTAGAGGTCAGTAATGCTGTCTGAATAAGATGAGCTGAATGGACCTGCTGGCTATAACCCCTCGAATATTAACCACTGAAGTTGCCCGCATTTCAGGACTTCTTGGCTAATGCCTTAGCCTAACCACCCTGCTAAACTCCCTCAAGCTTTTTCACATAATCTAATACATTATTGAAGCCCTTCTCTATAGAAGTTATGTGAAAAGACAAAACCTAAAGATTAGTGTTCAAACCTCAACATATAACCAAATCTTCTCCTTCTCGGTGTCCAACAGTTGGGTAGCATAGTGAGACAGAGCATGGAACTTGGCCTCATAGGCCACAACTAACATACTACCCTGTTCAAGGGCTAAGAACTCATCTTTCTTATGGTCACGAAGGGTGCGAGGCACATACTTCTCAAAAAATAGGGCATGAATCTAGGCCCAATACAATGGAGGCAAAACCGGTGATCAACACTCAACATAGGCTCTCCACCACTGCTTGGCATCCCCTTGTAGTTGGAAAATCACAAACTCAACACCCTGTTGTTGCAAAATCACCAACTTGTGAAGCTTTTCATAGCAATCAATGATAAATTTAAATGCATCCTCGATCTTAGTACCATGAAATGAAGGAGGCTTCATTTTTAAAAAACTTGGTCAGTAACTCATGCTCTGTCTTGGTCATAACAGGGCCTAATACGGGATGGGGAAATGCATCAGTACCTGATGCCTTATCCATTGTGTGATATAAAGTGGCAGTGAGATGAGAACTCAAAACCAGAAAAGTCGATACAATGAGGGTAGCTTCAGTGCCAGCTAACCCACTCAGAAAAGGCAAAACCTGCTGAACAACTTCAGAAAGTAACAGAGGAAGGACTGCGCCACCAACTGATACCACAACCTCTGGTCCCAAACCATCCTCATTCATATCCTTAGCCTCCTCAAAATAATCCTAGGGTGGGGGAGGTAATACTGACCTCTGACAGACCTGGATAGCTATTTCCTGAACTCCAACGCTGGAGAGTGTCACTCTCTCCCTTCCCCTTCCCTTTTCCCTTCCCATTCCCCTTTCCTTACCTCATCCTCGTCCTCGCACAGTGATTTCACAACTAGAGTTGTTGGTGCTAGGGTTGCTGCTCTTGCTCCATTCAACCTAGTGTTCACCATCTGTGGAAAAAGAATAAAGAGGGTTAGATACCAATTTTGATCACCAGACACCAATCGGAATCAAGTCATAACAAAAAATATGAAAGAAAAGATATTTTTCCTAAGGTCCTATAGCCTCTCAAAAAAAAATGCAAATGTCTCTGTATCGTTCCGCAAGACTCTACTAGACCCATTTTGGTATGACGAGATCAACAAACCTAGGAATCTGATGCCAACTTTGTCATGACCTAAACCACAGTGAGCGGAACCCACACTAAACTCCCAGTAGGAGAACCAACCAAAAGAATAAGACAATCAACACTTACCCCAAAAATAGGTAACTAAACCCAATTCTATAGAATAAGAGCAATATCCAATATCATAACGAACAAAATTCTGCAGAAATATAATCCCCTAGAAACTAAAAGTCATCGTACCAAAACACTATCAAATGTCAAAATAAGGGATGCAATCCCAAAATACAAATAAAATGTCTGAGTCTGAAACAAGGAGACCAAAAAATAATAGAAGAACCCATGGTAGCTCGAAAGATGAAGATCACCCTTAAGTTTGAATATGATCTAAGTCACAACTAAGGTCTAAAAAAATTGCTAAAATATGCTCTGCACTCAACAAAAAAAAAAGAGCATGTGTAGTATCAGCACAAAAGAAACAATAGTGTGTTCGTAGGGTCATCAGCCAACCCAATGTCACACCCCGAATCCCAACGAGGCGTGATTGGCACCCGAGGCCGATAAGGCCCGAGAGAACCACTCTTTGCTCATGTCTATCCGAATGCATATCTGTGTATGAATCTTACTATGCCTCAAGCAAGTATGCAGAAACCATGAACATGAAAGCATATGCTATGTATATATATAACACTTGGTCGTTGGGGCCATCAAGTCAACTGACATTTACATTTACCTCTTACATTTACAACCCACACCTGTCTACAAAAGCCTCTAACAGATGCATTTGCCAGACCAACTAAAAGTTGGGAAAAGACCCCGCTTTAAACAATATATACAATATCAAAACGAGAAGCAACTATGAACCAGAAAGCTCCGAACCAAGTGGAGCTCACCAAAACTCTGCAAATGATCCCCCGGTCTACAGAGGAGGTCTACTAATGCCTGCACCTGCACATGTAAGGTAAGTCCCCAAGAGGGGTCAGTACGAAGAATGTACTGAATATGTAAGGTCATAAGAAAACTGTATCAATACACAAGAATTTCAATGGCATTAATTATACGAGAAGCTCTACCTGTAGGATTATGCACAATTCTCCTGTTATTGTCATTTACAATCAATAATACATACTAATAATAACCAGAAAACCATTATAGGAGAAATAGCAACTGTGAATAAACTCTCTTTCTGTATATAGGGAACTATGCATATCGCGTTCTTTACTTCTCTTGCTTTCATATTCATTTATCTTTATTTTTTCTACCCATGCTAGGCTGTTTTATAGCCCCTGGGATGAGATGAACCCATGCTAGGTACTTTGACCCCTGGGATGTCATATGTGAACCCATGCTAGGCTTATCTCCCCTGGGATGTCTGTAGTAACCCATGCTAGGCTTTGTGCCCCTGGGATGTACTGTGATAACCCATGCTAGGCTTACCGCCCCTGGGATGTATCGTGATAACCCATGCTAGGCTTTTGGTGTCGCCCCTGGGATGTATCTGTGGTAACCCATGCTAGGCTTTGCGCCCCTGGGATGTACTGTGATAATGGGATCGAGCCATGCTAGGCTTTTGCGCCCCTGGGATGCCACCCGTAATATTTGGGATCGAGTCGAGCTAGGCTTATGCCCCTAGACTTGCCACCCGTACTTGATCATTGACCATATTTGCATTACTTCATTTCCTTTACTTCCATGTGATTGAGATATTGGTAGTGGAAACATCTTTCTTTAATTACTCTTTCTTTGGTTCTCCAAGTGATACTTTGATGATGGAAACATTCTTGAATCTTGAAACACAACACACATTACATTATTTCTTTACTCTTGCAAACTTGACATCTTTACTTGTGAGGGATAGGAAGGTACATTAGCTTGTACATTACTTTTGAGAGATTGGTACTTTTACTTGTGGGAGATTGATTCATTCACTTATAAGAGGTTGATACTTTTGCTTGTGATAGATTGGTATATTCACTTGTCATAACATTATTTGAACCACCATATCTTTGGAACCATTGGAACAATAGTTAATGAATAAAGGACATGTGTATAGCTCTATTGGAACCTTGGATCAATAATCAATGTGTGAGAGACATATGAAGAAATCGGTAACATAACATTATTGGAAACATAACACTATTGGAACCATTGAACAATAATCCATGAGCAAGGCACGTGAGTACAACTACTATTGAAACCTTATAACTACTAATGAGTATGAGACGTGTATATCTCTACTCTATCGGAACTTGGACTTATGTCATGATTGGAGTAGTGCTATTCAACTAAACAAGTCCTCTTGACCTCATATTCTTATTGAGATAGCTCTCTTGGAATTTACCACATATGACGACTTAAGAACTTCCTTCCATAATTCGTCGAGGGGTAATCACATAGAAATAACAATATGTATCAACCTTGATTGGAATACTATAGAACCCCGTTGGAATAGTACACTTTTGGAACCTTAGGGTAATGATCACTAAATATGATACATGTGGATATCACCAACTAGGATTGCGGTACCTTAGAACCTCATAGCACTTCTAACATACTAGCCAATGATCATAAGGCAACAAATGAACATGAGTCATATGATTCACCATTGACCAATGAGTAAGGAAACATATGAGTAACTCTAGCCAACTATCGGATACGAAATACCTTAGAGCATTTCGGAATCAAATGAGTACTATGAAAATGTGAACACCATATGTTGAAGAAAGATAGAGAAGAAGAACCTTACATACCTTCACTTCCAAGAATGAATATACAAGCCTATGTCTGAACACAATAGCCCAGCTTCGTCCTTACGTCTTACTCTACAATACAAGTCCATACCGGAATGTACATTAGCAACTAGTCACTATAAAGGCGTACAAGACGACAATGAACCATGCAACTACCATACAATGTCATGTCTCCCCTTTACAATACAATCCGATGTATTTCTATATCAACAACATCATAACATTACCCACATTGACCAAAATATCACACATCGATAGCATTTCGCACCATATTTACCCTTTACGCATTTCCCGTTATCATTCCATCGTAATTATGCCTTATAACAACATATAAAAAACCATCCATACTTAACATAATCCAAAACACCTCCATACGACACTTCAAAGTCATTACAATGACATTACAAGTTGATAATTACATCCCAAAAGGGTATCGGGGCTTTCGGGGATCAAAGGAATACTAAAGCAAACGAAACAAAATTCTGGGCTGACCTGTGCTGCCACCTATGCACGCAGGTCACCCATCTACGCACGCAGATGGCCATTGGCAGCAGCCAGTGCCATCTGCGTTGGCATCTGCGCGCGCAGATGCCCTCGTCTGCGTGGGCGGATGCCCGTTTGGTCCGAAATGGCTCCGTTTTGGGTCTTTTAATGCCATGAATGGTCCATGATCATAACCAAACGTATTTTAACATATTTTTGATCATACCTTCTGCCAACAACCAGCCATGATCTCACAACACAAAGAACAACACCAAAACGACACGTTACGGCCAATACGCCACCAAGACTATAACCAATTTCTCAATAGAATTTCCAAACATTACACACAAGTATAAAACAAGTCAAGACTATAAGCACATCTCATATGTCAATATTGAATCCATCAGGTCCATGTCCTTCAAGACCACAAATCCATCTTCAAGTTTACAAGACAAATTATCCTCCGATTTCACGAACATGTAACATGTCATACTTTGTGAACTTCTCCATATTCCACCAACATATCCAACATAATATAAACCATATATCATGCATAAAATATATGAGATCACCATAATAAATACTTACCAAGCCTTGTCCAAGGATGATTTTTGCTCACAAAGGTGACTAGGGTTCTTGGAGACCAAAAGAGAATATTTTTGGTAAAGTTTGTGGAACACATGAGATGTTTTGATAATAAGAAATCTGATTTTCTCTCTATCTTCCTCTATATATATAGTCCCTCAAAGTCTTCCTTATCCCATTTTGTCAGTAATGCATGGTTTGATTGGTCAAATGGACCAATATTGGAAGAATGGGTCAAATTATGATATTGGGCCATGTCTTCTTGTTCATTTTGGGCTTTATACTTGGCCCAATGATGCAAGATTTATTCATGCCCATAAATTAATGCATAATTCACCAATTCTCTCATGTTTTCGTATTTCCACAAATGCACACGTAGCCATATAGGTTCGACAACATGCGAGGTATTACACTTCCTACAAAGTTCTAATCCCATGTACTAGGCCCATTATCACTTATCTCATCACTAACATTATAAAATACATACTTTGTACTCTCGATACTTAGGTAAACATTGTTCAACGTCGTCAAGTGGGGTTTGGTAGGCACGGGGTGTTACATTCTTCCCCCCTTAGGAACATTCGTCCTCGAATGTTGACAATGTCGTCTCATGTGTAACAAATGCATTGCTATACGTATACTCATGTAGATACACATAGAGATATTCACTCTTTTCCACGTTTGCACTTCTGGCAAATTGTACATAGCACATTATATAGGGTCAAACTTTCCTTGTAACCCCGTTAACCCTTTCATTGGTGACGCGTCTAAGCCTATCTATCATCTATCATCTATAATCACAACATCCACTATAGCTATGTTTCTTCTATTCCACTAAATGCACTAACAAGTGGAAACAACCCCAATGTACTAGTAAATTCACGGTAGGCGATCAAGTAACATACGATAGGCGAAAGGTCGAATCAATCACTATATCTACATCATGTGAAAAATGTGATAACATACTTGTACCTGCATTAGGAGGTGCCCCTTCATTCTGCCGATCCACTAGAGCATAGGTGCGATTTTGGACCCCACCGGAACTAGCTGTTCCTCTCATATCTCTACCACGACCAATAGGCTGAACGCCTCTGATCGGGGAAGGAACTAATGCTGATGATACAATTGTGGATCCCGTAGGTTGTGCTATACCACTCGCACCCCTTTGCGGGCATTCTCTCATTAGGTGCCCTACTGTTCCGCACCAAAAACAAGCATTTGTCCCCAACCGACATTCACCTACATGGTATCTTCCACAATGCTGACACGGAGGACGAGAAGATCCTACTGTCTGTGAGCTTCGTACTCCACTACTTTGTCCAGACGGACCACCTCTAGACCCTCGAATTTGAGAGTCAGCACCTGCTGTGGAATAAGAGAATGTAGGTCTAGGCGGTAACATACGAGATCTAGATGCTCCTGGAAAGACCATAGACTGTCCCATAGGTCTCGTTCTTTTTGATGGACCTCCTTCAGATTCCTGTGTTCTTTTTCTTTGCCTTTGGTCCTCCATTTTCTGTGCGAAGGCTTGAATTCTAGCAATATCCATATCTTTATTCAAAGCGGCAATAGTACAATCTCGCACCAAATAAGGCTCCAATCTGTCCACATACCGATGTACTCTATCTTCCATTGTGGCCACCATATTTGGAGCATATCTAGCCAAGGAATTAAACTGCAAACTATATTCTCTAACACTCATATTACCTTGACGCAAATTTAGGAATTGGTCTGCACGTGCCTCCCGAATATCATATGGGAGGTAATGATCAAGGAAGGCCATTTTAAATTCCTCCCAACCTGCTTGAGGTGCATCAATGCCCCTTAATCTCTTCCAGTCTTCATACCACAATATTTCCTCTCCTTTTAATCTGTACGCAGCAAGCTCAACTGTTTCTACCCCTGTCACGTGCATGACTTCCAAGGCCCTCTGAATTTTATCCACGAAGTCCTGCAGATCTGCTTTTGGGTCTGACCCAGTGAATATAGGAGGATCTAATTTTAAGAAGTCCTGTGTACGCCGACTAGCTGCTCTAGCTGCGTCATCCTCATTTGCCATTGGACCAGTTCGTCCCTGTGTCTGTGCAGCCACTAACTGAGTTAACATATGTACTGCATTTCTTAAATCTTGGTTAGTGGTATTCATAGGCGATTCTGTAGGTGCTTCTCTACCTCTTGACTCTCCTGGAGATAGAAAAGTAGAGGAAGATTGAGATAAAATTTCAGCATTTGCCCCACCTTGACTAGCTTGGTCAGGTGGTAATCTACTCATTCCTTCTTCAGCAGGCGCATCTACCTGTTTACCTTTACCTCTTCCTCTTCTAGTGTTCGGCATTACTATATCAAAGAGAAACAATTACCATTGTCAGACACAATTTCAACTTACGACACTGGCTCTATTGCACGATTTAGGAGTGAAGAAAAGAGACAACATCCTAAATGTCCCGTAGCCTCTTACTTATAAATGTGGTGGACAACACATTGATAAGTAAGACTCTACTCAGACACGGCTTTGTAGACACCCTTAGAACGAACTGCTCTGATACCACTTTTGTCACACCCCGAATCCCAACGAGGCATGATTGGCACCCGAGGTCGATAAGGCCCGAGAGAACCACTCTTTGCTCATGTATATCCGAATGCATATCTGTGTATGAATCTTACTATGCCTCAAGCAACTATGCGGAAACCATGAACATGAAAGCATATGCTATGTATATATATAACACTTAGCCGTTGGGGCCATCAAGTCAACTGACATTTACATTTACCTCTTACATTTACAACCCACACCTGTCTACAAAAGCCTCTAACAGATGCATTTACCAGACCAACTAAAAGTCGGGAAAAGTCCCCGCTTTAAACAATATATACAATATCAAAATGAGAAGCAACTATGACCCAGAAAGCTCCGAACCAAGTGGAGCTCACCAAAACTCTGCAAATGATCCCCCGGTCTACAGAGGAGGTCTACTAATGCCTGCACCTGCACATGTAAGGTAAGTCCCCAAGAGGGGTCAGTACGAAGAATGTACTGAATATGTAAGGTCATAAGAAAACTGTATCAATACACAAGAATTTCAATGGCATTAATTATACGAGAAGCTCTACCTATAGGATTATGCACAATTCTCCTGTTATTGTCATTTACAATCAATAATACATACTAATAATAACCAGAAAACCATTATAGGAGAAATAAAAACTGTTAATAAACTCTCTTTCTGTATATGGGGAACCATGCATATCACGTTCTTCACTTCTCTTGCTTTCATATTCATTTATCTTTATTTTTTTTACCCATGCTAGGTTGTTTTATAGCCCCTGTGATGATATGAACCCATGCTAGGTACTTTGACCCCTGGGATGTCATATGTGAACCCATGTTAGGCTTATCGCCCTTGGGATGTCTGTAGTAACCCATGCTAGGCTTTGTGCCCCTGGGATGTACTGTGATAACCGATACTAGGCTTACCGCCCCTGGGATGTATCATGATAACCCATGCTAGGCTTTTGGTGTCGCCCCTGGGATGTATCTGTGGTAACCCATGCTAGGCTTTGCGCCCCTGGGATGTACTGTGATAATGGGATCGACCCATGCTAGGCTTTTGCGCCCCTGGGATGCCACCCATAATATTTGGGATCGAGTCGAGCTAGGCTTATGCCCCTAGACTTGCCACCCGTACTTGATCATTGACCACATTTGCATTACTTCATTTCCTTTACTTCCATGTGATTGAGATATTGGTAGTGGAAACATCTTTCTTTCATTACTCTTTCTTTGGTTCTCCAAGTGATACTTTGATGATGGAAACATTCTTGAATCTTGAAACATAACACACATTACATTACTTCTTTACTCTTGCAAACTTGACATCTTTACTTGTGAGGGATAGGAAGGTACATTAGCTTGTACATTACTTTTGAGAGATTGGTACTTTTACTTGTGGGAGATTGATTCATTCACTTATAAGAGGTTGATACTTTTGCTTGTGATAGATTTGTATATTCACTTGTCATAACATTATTTGATCCACCATATCTTTGGAACCATTGGAACAATAGTTAATGAATAAAGGACATGTGTATAGCTCTATTGGAACCTTGGATCAATAATCAATGTGTGAGAGACATATGCAGAAATCGGTAACACAACATTATTGGAAACATAACACTATTGGAACCATTGAACAATAATCCATGAGCAAGGCACGTGAGTACAACTACTATTGAAACCTTATAACTACTAATGAGTATGAGACGTGTATATCTCTACTCTATCGGAACTTGGACTTATGTCATGATTGGAGTAGTGCTATTCAACTAAACAAGTCCTCTTGACCTCATATTCTTATTGAGATAGCTCTCTTGGAATTTACCACATATGACGACTTAAGAACTTCCTTCCATAATTCGTCGAGGGGTAATCACATAGAAATAACAATATGTATCAACCTTGATTGGAATACTATAGAACCCCGTTGGAATAGTACACTTTTGGAACCTTAGGGTAATGATCACTAAATATGATACATGTGGATATCACCAACTAGGACTGCGGTACCTTAGAACCTCATAGCACTTCTAACATACTAGCCAATGATCATAAGGCAACAAATGAACATGAGTCATATGATTCACCATTGACCAATGAGTAAGGAAACATATGAGTAACTCTAGCCAACTATCGGATACGGAATACCTTATAGCATTTCAGAATCGAATGAGTACTATGAAAATATGAACACCATATGTTGAAGAAAGATAGAGAAGAAGAACCTTACATACCTTCACTTCCAAGTATGAATATACAAGCCTATGTATGAACACAATAGCCCAGCTTCGTCCTTACGTCTTACTCTACAATACAAGTCCATACCGGAATGTACATTAGCAACTAGTCACTATAAAGGCGTACAAGACGACAATGAACCATGCAACTACCATACAACGTCATGTCACCCCTTTCCAATACAATCCGATGTATTTCTATATCAACAACATCATAACATTACCCACATTGACCAAAATATCACACATCGATAGCATTTCGCACCATATTTACCCTTTACGCATTTCCCGTTATCATTCAATCGTAATTATGCCTTATAACAACATATAAACAACCATCCATACTTAACATAATCCAAAACACCTCCATACGACACTTCAAAGTCATTACAATGACATTACAAGTTGATAATTACATCCCAAAAGGGTATCGGGGCTTTCGGGGATCAAAGGAATACGAAAGCAAACGAAACAAAATTCTGGGCTGACCTGTGCTGCCACCTGCGCACGCAGGTCACCCATCTGCGCACGCAGATGGCCATTGGCAGCAGCCAGTGCCATCTGCGCACGCAGATGCCCTCGTCTGCGTGGGCGGATTCCCGTTTGGTCCGAAATGGCTCCGTTTTGGGTCTTTCAATGCCATGAATGGTCCATGATCATAACCAAACGTATTTTAACATATTTTTGATCATAACTTCTGCCAAAAACCAACCATGATCTCACAACACAAAGAACAACACCAAAACGACACGTTACGGCCAATACGCCACCAAGACTATAACCAATTTCTCAATAGAATTTCCAAACATTACACACAAGTATAAAACAAGTCAAGACTATAAGCACATCTCATATGTCAATATTGAATCCATCAGGTCCATGTCCTTCAAGACCACAAATCCATCTTCAAGTTTACAAGACAAATTATCCTCCGATTTCACAAACATGTAACATGTCATATTTTGTGAACTTCTCCATATTCCACCAACATATCCAACATAATATAAACCATATATCATGCATAAAATATATGATATAACCATAATAAATACTTACCAAGCCTTGTCCAAGGATGATTTTTTCTCACAAAGGTGACTAGGGTTCTTGGAGACCAAAAGAGAATATTTTTGGTAAAGTTTGTGGAACACATGAGAAGTTTTGATAATAAAAAATCTGATTTTCTCTCTATCTTCCTCTATTTATATAGTCCCTCAAAGTCTTCCTTATCCCATTTTGTCATTAATGCATGGTTTGATTGGTCAAATGGACCAATATTGGAAGAATGGGTCAAATTATGATATTGGGCCATGTCTTCTTGTTCATTTTGGGCTTTATACTTGGCCCAATGATGCAAGATTTATTCATTCCCACAAATTAATGCATAATTCACCAATTCTCTCATGTTTTCGTATTTCCACAAATGCACACGTAGCCATATAGGTTCGACAACATGCGGGGTATTACACTTCCTACAAAGTTCTAATCCCATGTACTAGGCCCATTATCACTTATCTCATCACTAACATTATAAAATACATACTTTGTACTCTCGATACTTAGGTAAACATTGTTCAACGTCGTCAAGTGGGGTTTGGTAGGCACAGGGTGTTACATTCTTCCCCCCTTAGGAACATTCATCCTCGAATGTTGACAATGTCGTCTCATGTGTAACAAATGCATTGCTATACGTATACTCATGTAGATACACATAGAGATATTCACTCTCTTCCACGTTTGCACTTCCGGCAAATTGTACATAGCACATTATATAGGGTCAAACTTTCCTTGTAACCCCGTTAACCCTTTCATTGGTGATGCGTCTAAGCCTATCTATCATCTATCATCTATAATCACAAACTCCACTATAACTATGTTTCTTCTATTTCACTAAATGCACTAACAAGTGAAAACAACCCCAATGTACTAGTAAATTCACGGTAGGCGATCAAGTAACATACGATAGGCGAAAGGTCAAATCAATCACTATATCTACATCATGTGAAAAATGTGATAACATACTTGTACCTGCATTAGGAGGTGCCCCTTCATTCTGCCGGTCCACTAGAGCATAGGTGCAATTTTGGACCCCACCGGAACTAGCTATTCCTCTCATATCTCTACCACGACCAATAGGCTGAACGCCTCTGATCGGGGAAGGAACTGATGCTGATGATACAACAGTGGATCCCGTAGGTTGTGCTATACCACTCGCACCCCTTTGCGGGCATTCTCTCATTAGGTGCCCTACTGTTCCGCACCAAAAACAAGCATTTGTCCCCAACCGACATTCACCTATATGGTATCTTCCACAATGCTGACACGGAGGACGAGAAGATCCTACTGTCTGTGAGCTTCGTACTCCACTACTTTGTCCAGATGGACCACCTCTAGACCCTCGAATTTGAGAGTCAGCACCTGCTGTGGAATAAGAGAATGTAGGTCTAGGCGGTAACATACAAGATCTAGATTCTCCTGGAAACACCATAGACTGTCCCATAGGTCTCGTTCTTTTTGATGGACCTCCTTCAGATTCCTGTGTTCTTTTTCTTTGCCTTTGGTCCTCCATTTTCTGTGCGAAGGCTTGAATTCTAGCAATATCCATATCTTTATTCAAAGCGGTAATAGTACAATCTCGCACCAAATAAGGCTCCAATCTGTCCACATACCGATGTACTCTATCTTCCATTGTGGCCACCATATTTGGAGCATATCTAGCCAAGGAATTAAATTGCAAACTATATTCTCTAACACTCATATTACCTTGACGCAAATTTAGGAATTGGTCTGCACGTGCCTCCCGGATCTCATATGGGAGGTAATGATCAAGGAAGGCCATTTTAAATTCCTCCCAACCTGCTTGAGGTGCATCAATGCCGCTTAATCTCTTCCAGTCTTCATACCACAATATTGCCTCTCCTTTTAATCTGTACGCAGCAAGCTCAACTGTTTCTACCCCTGTCACGTGCATGACTTCCAAGGCCCTCTGAATTTGATCCACGAAGTCCTGCAGATCTGCTTTTAGGTCTGACCCAGTGAATATAGGAGGATTCAATTTTAAGAAGTCCTGTGTACGCCGACTAGCTGCTCTAGCTGCGTCATCCTCATTTGCCATTGGACCAGTTCGTCCCTGTGTCTGTGAGGCCACTAACTGAGTTAACATATGTACTGCATTTCTTAAATCTTGGTTAGTGTTATTCATAGGCGATTCTGCAGGTGCTTCTCTACCTCTTGACTCTCCTGGAGCTGGAAAAGTAGAGGAAGATTGAGATAAAATTTCAGCATTTGCCCCACCTTGACTAGCTTGGTCAGGTGGTAATATACTCATTCCTTCTTTAGCAGGCGCATCTACCTGTTTACCTTTACCTCTTCCTCTTCTAGTGTTCGGCATTACTATATCAAAGAGAAACAATTACCATTGTCAGACACAATTTTAACTTACGACACTGGCTCTATTGCACGATTTAGGAGTGAAGAAAAGAGACAACATCCTAAATGTCCCGTAGCCTCTTACTTATAAATATGGTGCACAACACATTGATAAGTAAGACTCTACTCAGACACGGCTTTGTAGACACCCTTAGAACGAACTGCTCTGATACCACTTTTGTCACACCCCGAATCCCAACGAGGCATGATTGGCACGCGAGGCCGATAAGGCCCGAGAGAACCACTCTTTGCTCATGTATATCCGAATGCATATCTGTGTATGAATCTTACTATGCCTCAAGCAACGATGCAGAAACCATGAACATGAAAGCATATGCTATGTATATATATAACACTTGGCTGTTGGGGCCATCAAGTCAACTGACATTTACATTTACCTCTTACATTTACAACCCACACCTGTCTACAAAAGCCTCTAACAGATGCATTTACCAGACCAACTAAAAGTCGGGAAAAGTCCCCGCTTTAAACAATATATACAATATCAAAATGAGAAGCAACTATGACCCAGAAAGCTCCGAACCAAGTGGAGCTCACCAAAACTCTGCAAATGATCCCCCGATCTACAGAGGAGGTCTACTAATGCCTGCACCTGCACATGTAAGGTAAGTCCCCAAGAGGGGTCAGTACGAAGAATGTACTGAATATGTAAGGTCATAAGAAAACTGTATCAATACACAAGAATTTCAATGGCATTAATTATACGAGAAGCTCTACCTGTAGGATTATGCACAATTCTCCTGTTATTGTCATTTACAATCAATAATACATACTAATAATAACCAGAAAACCATTATAGGAGAAATAACAACTGTGAATAAACTCTCTTTCTGTATATGGGGAACTATGCATATCGCATTCTTTACTTCTCTTGCTTTCATATTCATTTATCTTTATTTTTTTTACCCATGCTAGGCTGTTTTATAGCCCCTGTGATGAGATGAACCCATGCTAGGTACTTTGACCCCTGGGATGTCATATGTGAACCCATGTTAGGCTTATCGCCCCTGGGATGTCTGTAGTAACCCATGCTAGGCTTTGTGCCCCTGGGATGTACTGTGATAACCCATGCTAGGCTTACCGCCCCTGGGATGTATCATGATAACCCATGCTAGGCTTTTGGTGTCGCCCCTGGGATGTATCTGTGGTAACCCATGCTAGGCTTTGCGCCCCTGGGATGTACTGTGATAATGGGATCGACCCATGCTAGGCTTTTGCGCCCCTGGGATGCCACCCGTAATATTTGGGATCGAGTCGAGCTAGGCTTATGCCCCTAGACTTGCCACCCGTACTTGATCATTGACCACATTTGCATTACTTCATTTCCTTTACTTCCATGTGATTGAGATATTGGTAGTGGAAACATCTTTCTTTCATTACTCTTTCTTTGGTTCTCCAAGTGATACTTTGATGATGGAAACATTCTTGAATCTTGAAACACAACACACATTACATTACTTCTTTACTCTTGCAAACTTGACATCTTTACTTGTGAGGGATAGGAAGGTACATTAGCTTGTACATTACTTTTGAGAGATTGGTACTTTTACTTGTGGGAGATTGATTCATTCACTTATAAGAGGTTGATACTTTTGCTTGTGATAGATTGGTATATTCACTTGTCATAACATTATTTGAACCACCATATCTTTGGAACCATTGGAACAATAGTTAATGAATAAAGGACATGTGTATAGCTCTATTGGAACCTTGGATCAATAATCAATGTGTGAGAGACATATGAAGAAATCGATAACACAACATTATTGGAAACATAACACTATTGGAACCATTGAAAAATAATCCATGAGCAAGGCACGTGAGTACAACTACTATTGAAACCTTATAACTACTAATGAGTATGAGACGTGTATATCTCTACTCTATCGGAACTTGGACTTATGTCATGATTGGAGTAGTGCTATTCAACTAAACAAGTCCTCTTGACCTCATATTTTTATTGAGATAGCTCTCTTGGAATTTACCACATATGACGACTTAAGAACTTCCTTCCATAATTCGTCGAGGGGTAATCACATAGAAATAACAATATGTATCAACCTTGATTGGAATACTATAGAACCCCGTTGGAATAGTACACTTTTGGAACCTTAGGGTAATGATCACTAAATATGATACATGTGGATATCACCAACTAGGACTGCGGTACCTTAGAACCTCATAGCACTTCTAACATACTAGCCAATGATCATAAGGCAACAAATGAACATGAGTCATATGATTCACCATTGACCAATGAGTAAGGAAACATATGAGTAACTCTAGCCAACTATCGGATACGGAATACCTTATAGCATTTCGGAATCGAATGAGTACTATGAAACTGTGAACACCATATGTTGAAGAAAGATAGAGAAGAAGAACCTTACATACCTTCACTTCCAAGTATGAATATACAAGCCTATGTATGAACACAATAGCCCAGCTTCGTCCTTACGTCTTACTCTACAATACAAGTCCATACCGGAATGTACATTAGCAACTAGTCACTATAAAGGCGTACAAGACGACAATGAACCATGCAACTACCATACAACGTCATGTCACCCCTTTCCAATACAATCCGATGTATTTCTATATCAACAACATCATAACATTACCCACATTGACCAAAATATCACACATCGATAGCATTTCACACCATATTTACCCTTTACGCATTTCCCGTTATCATTCCGTCGTAATTATGCCTTATAACAACATATAAACAACCATCCATACTTAACATAATCCAAAACACCTCCATACGACACTTCAAAGTCATTACAATGACATTACAAGTTGATAATTACATCCCAAAAGGGTATCGGGGCTTTCGAGGATCAAAGGAATACGAAAGCAAACGAAACAAAATTCTGGGCTGCCCTGCGCTGCCACCTGCGCACGCAGGTCACCCATATGCGCACGCAGATGGCCATTGGCAGCAGCCAGAGCCATCTGCTTTGGCATCTGCGCGCGCAGATGCCCTCGTCTGCGTGGGCGGATGCCCGTTTGGTCCGAAATGGCTCCGTTTTGGGTCTTTTAATGCCATGAATGGTCCATGATCATAACCAAACGTATTTTAACTTATTTTTTATCATACCTTCTGCCAACAACCAGCCATGATCTCACAACACAAAGAACAACACCAAAACGACACGTTACGGCCTATACGCCACCAAGACTATAACCAATTTCTCAATAAAATTTCCAAACATTACACACAAGTATAAAACAAGTCAAGACTATAAGCAAATCTCATATGTCAATATTGAATCCATCAGGTCCATGTCCTTCAAGACCACAAATCCATCTTCAAGTTTACAAGACAAATTATCCTCCGATTTCACAAACATGTAACATGTCATACTTTGTGAACTTCTCCATATTCCACCAACATATCCAACATAATATAAACCATATATCATGCATAAAATATATGATATCACCATAATAAATACTTACCAAGCCTTGTCCAAGGATGATTTTTGCTCACAAAGGTGACTAGGGTTCTTGGAGACCAAAAGAGAATATTTTTGGTAAAGTTTGTGGAGCACATGAGAAGTTTTGATAATAAAAAATCTGATTTTCTCTCTATCTTCCTCTATATATATAGTCCCTTAAAGTCTTCCTTATCCCATTTTGTCATTAATGCATGGTTTGATTGGTCAAATGGACCAATATTGGAAGAATGGGTCAAATTATGATATTGGGCCATGTCTTCTTGTTCATTTTGGGCTTTATACTTGGACCAATGATGCAAGATTTATTCATGCCCACAAATTAATGCATAATTCACCAATTCTCTTATGTTTTCGTATTTCCACAAATGCACACGTAGCCATATAGGTTCGACAACATGCGGGGTATTACACTTCCTACAAAGTTCTAATCCCATGTACTAGGCCCATTATCACTTATCTCATCACTAACATTATAAAATACATACTTTGTACTCTCGATACTCAGGTAAACATTGTTCAACGTCGTCAAGTGGGGTTTGGTAGGCACGGGGTGTTACACCCAAAATGAGAAATATAGACATATAACTAAAATATAATACAACAAGACAACCATGAACCCTATCATGAGACTATCTTTCAAGTTCATAATACTTAAAATTGTAACAAGTACAACATGACGTTTAGTTAAACATAGTCAACAAGGATAACCCGTCAAGTCAAATCAGGACCAATAACAAGACATCAAGTCAACAACCTTGACACAACTATCATAAGTACCACTTTCCATTTATGTAAGTAATAAACAACATAGAGCCATGTCACAACTTGCAAGTAGCCCAGACCATTCAAGGATCCTTAATAACAACAACAATAGCAATATCATGCATTCTAGTTCACACAATAAACCACCTTAGAAATTAAGCATACAAAATCAGGTTCACTCAACGAACCAGTATAATCCAGAAACATATAATCCTTGGTTCATTCAAGGAACCTTCACACTCACATGTACCTTGTACACACATGCTAAGGGTCTTATGTGTGCACCCACTAGTCATAACCTTCAGGGGACAAATCCATCTCCATGTACCCAAATACCAGACATCAATTTCCTGCCATCCTTATATCACCAATTCCATGGAGATGTCCAAGTGCCGGTGCATCCCACAATAATGAAAGATATCACAACCACAATGATAAAGAACAACAATTGTAAAATTCAACAAGCTTTTATATAAGTTCATTACATGCGACTAACACATATGATATCAAACAGTCATTCACTTTTTTTGAACATGCATTGTACAAGTAATACTAAAAATTAGTTATCATGCACATACATAAAAAATTAGGTTTCAACTATATTAAAACCATCACCTACCTCAATCCAAGCTTGCACCATTCATTAAGCCCGAGCCTTGCCTTTCTGTGCAATTTCCACTTGGTTATGGTCTAAAAACATGAAAACAACAAATAATCAACCAAATGACCTACCATGTCAAGGATTAAAACTTAATACCTAACCCACCAAGGCCAAATTCATGATCATCCCACCTATTCTAGGGTTTTCCCACCATTAATTCACCTTAAAACTACCAATTTCATGGTTATATTAGTGAAATAATAACATGCAAGAGTAAATTAATGATTAACAACTAAAACTAAAGGGTTTTACACCTAATTTACCCACTTTCACTAGAACATCTGCTAATTCAAGCTTAAACCCTCCCCAAAATACATAAACTAGTGATTCTAAGGTTAATTAATTAAAAAACTAGTTAATAGGGATGAAATACTTACCTTTAAGATGAAAATCGATGGAAAACTGATGAAAATCGCTCAAATTGCCTATTCCCTTCCCCAAAAATGAGATTAGAATAACAAACCATTTTTGGGAAATTTTTTGCATTTACAGCGATTTTAACCCGCTATAACAGCCTGATCCCAACGGATATTGACTTTCGCTATAGCGGGAGTCTATAGAGATATGCCACCCACTATAGGGGGAGTGGTGAGGCAAAAACATGGAAAAGCTTCCTAATTTGCCTTTTTCACAACACACGCTCAAACCATGACATCCTGGATTAATCCCTAAGCATCAAGTTCGATATCGGGAGTTCTACTCACTCGAATTTACTTCAGAAAAGTCCTACGGATTCCTTATCGAGTTATCTAACATAAAATCAAGATAAAATTTAGTACATTTATTCAATCTATTCCTGGATTTCCATAGACCATACCTCACTCCAATTTCATACGAAACTAGCCTAGCCTGAAATTTTTAACTTTCATTTCGGGGGAAAAATTAACCCAAAATTTTGCACGACTGACTCACCCGTAACGATGGAGAAGATATATATATCCATAAAAATATTCTCTTTGTAACACAATACTTATTTTTCAAGAAAACATTTTGTCACATCCTTAATCTCCTATAGATTTTATCTTAAACCTACATATGCAATGTAGGTGACAACAACATCGAGCATTCAATTTCTAGGAATAGAAAATAATTCTGTCGAATCATCAATATGATGATTAAATACGGTCAAGACTATTAGTGAAGACTCTCATATAAGGGATCTTTGCAGTGATAAAGTTAATTCCCCGATTGGAAATTGCATCTTTTATGTTTTTAGAGACAATTTTGTTTAGTATGACTTGGATGGTTGGTTGTTTTTTGATTTTTCATTTGAAACTAATGGCCAACAAGATTTTAGGCTTGTGTTAATTTTTTGGCTTAAAATAATTGTTTTATTTATGTCAAACCCAATTACCCTGCCATTATATTGGTTGACTGACTATATATTGTATATGGGATCAATTATTTTTGGGACTAATTATATTACATCACAATTTAGCATAATATTTGTTATATTTTTAACATCTATGAGATATAATTTTTACTATTACACTCAGATTGGATTTCAGATATGCTACATGTGGCTTTTCATCATACTTTTGCTATTCATTTTTTCCTTCATGGTTATCACACAACAAGTTTAAGCGATTTATACTCTCAGTGTTATCAAATTTTACACCGTCAGATCATTTTTACTTGTTATAATAGGTAACATATATTTGGAAGCAGTATATGCTAATTTCCAGCAATACATTCCATGTGAGTGATATTGAATAAAGTAATTAATATGAAGGGAAATTGTGATGTGTATTTGAATTTCAGTGATGTGTATCATCTCTTCAAGAATCTTTGACCACCAAGTTTATCCTGATCATGGCAGTGAATTTGGTGTCACTTATTCTGATAATCTGGTTAATGCATTTATCTAACTTTATTTATTCGATATATGTATTTGATGTTACGGAAGTTGATTTTAAAAAAAATGTTTTACAGAATTTTTTTTAATTAAAAATGGGCAGAGGCCCTTTTATTAGAAATAAAAACAATGTACAACAAGGCCCAAAAGTGGCCTAGCCCAAATAAATTGGGTTCAAGATATTTCTAACAAAAACAAATATAAACAAATTAGGAAAGTCAAAAGGCCGATTCAGTAGAAGCTTCATCTTCCCCAATTCTCTCTCAACTCGCATTCTCGATTCAAAGCATCATTGTGCTTGTTCCCTTGATGTTGCTTCAAGTTTCATATGTGGAGCTTCAAGGTCTCACATAAGCTAAAATGTGAACTTAACCACAACCTTCAAGCTAAGTTGATTTCATCCCTTTTCTTATGCTATCTTGTTCTTTTTTCTCAAATCGATGGAATGAACTTCACAAGAACTTGATACACCATCAGATTTGAAAAATTAGAAGACGAAAACACCAAATTTTAGGACTAAACCCTTAGATCTTGTGAAAAGTTGTTTCCACAACAAAAGAAGAAAAGATAAGCTCGACCAAATTCATACCGGTGTGTGGAAATTTTTATCAATCGCCACCCCAAGCTCTCTCCAGGTAATGATACTCATATCGAATAAAATTTCTTCTCACATTTGTATTTTTAGTTTTTGATTTATCCGCTTCTTTTTTGTGTGTATGCTTTCAACGCGTTAAAGATGTTTTAAGACCCCTTAACTCTGAAATCAATTGTGTTGGATGCTTCTTCTAATATATGGTGTGCCTTATTTATCCAATTCAATAGTACTTATCCATTTAGCGGTTATCTCTACAGTATTATTAAATTGATATTCAAATGCAAAATTAAAAACTAGGTTAGTTAAAAAATCAAGGTAGGTAATACTCTTACTATCATATGCCTTATCAAATCCTTGATGTAGTTGACCTCCATTGTCACACTCCATGGTATAACCCAACTTCCCAGAATGATTTGAAATAAACTCCAAGAGTTAGTCTCCACTATAATTTATTATATAGAATTGTTTCTGCAGTATGTCAAACATTTCCTTATTGATGCTGCTTCAGCCACCAAACTTGTGTTATCTGGAGTTCTTAGCCCTTCAGCAACCGCTAGATTCCCTTCTGCATTCCTAATATAAAAAGCAACTACGCTGGGACATGGGTTTCCCCTTGAATCCCCATCAGTGTTATATTTCAACCAGATATTAGATGGTGGAATCCACCTCACCACTCTTATCAAATAACTAGCTCTATAACCATGTAAAGATTTCACTATGTTAGGCTAGCCTTTCCCAACAACCTCCATTTTGAACTTAAGTTTAGCAAACTTATCAATGGCATCATTTATATCCCGAAAGTGTTTTCTCTTGTGATAAGAGCCACCATGAAATATATTATTCCTTTTCTTTCACAGAAACCATAAGATTTGTATAGGAATCACCTGAAAAACAGCTTTCATTATTAAATTTACCACTTTCCTCCCTCCACAGTCTCACACTATGTTTTAAAGTTAATCTCTGCTAAATTATACCAGCTTCTCCATAGTAATATTGCCAAACTTTCTCTGTTACCTCTCCCTATAAGAATAAATAAGCAATAGTTTCCCTTTTTGGAACATTGTAACATCTACATTCCTGTGAAATATTAGGGTCCCACTTATGCAATACAACATAAATTAGAACCTTACCTAACCAGACCCTCCATGTAAGAAAAAAGTACTTATGTGGAATAGTTTACACCAAATATCCTGCATATCTTCAACAAAATCAGATCTTAGCCTTAAAATCTCCCAAGTACTCTTGATAGTGAATTTCCCATTAATTGTCTTGGTCTACCAAGGTCTATCCCCTATGTTCTCAAATTGCACCAGCTTTATATTTGTTCTAACATGTTCAACCACCTTCTCTGGAACAACATCTTGCATTGTTTCAAAGTTCCATCCTTTATCATTTAAGAAATCCCCAATATCCCTCAAGGGATGACAAGTCTGCACGTTAGAAGGATTTATGAACAAATGACCAATGTTTATCCAATTGTCATACCAAATTGCAGATGTACTACTTTTAGGCTCCTACCATAGGAAATTTTCAATTTCTCCCTATTTTCAAGCATTGCTTTCCACACTTGTGACCCTCGTTTCCATTAAACTAGTGTTGGCATCTGCTTCTTGCAATATTTATTCCATAGAAAATTAGTCCACATGTCTTTTGTGTCTTAAACCTCTACCACAGTTTATCATACATAGCCTTAGAGACATCATCCAGAGATCTAAATTTTATCTCCCCCTTCTTTTTTAGGAAGACACACTTTGTCCCATGCAAACCGATGTTTGCTCCTACCAGATTCTTTTTTATTTCAGAATAATTTTGCAAAAAATCTATGCAACTCTTTAATGACACACCTTAGAGGAACAAATGCAGATAAAACATAAATGGGGATACTCTGTAAAACACTAGTCAGAAGCTTTTTCCCCCTCTATGATAGCATTCTACCATTCCATGCTTGCAATTTACCTCTAACTCTGTTAAGTAAGTTAGCATAATGCTCTTTAGTTTTCTTTTTTTGAGATATGAGACATCCAAGATACTTGAGAGGAAAAAACCCCTTAGTCATCTATGTACTCAATTCCACTTACTGCATCACATTCCTTGTAGTGTTTTGATGCATATAGAAGAAACTTTTATCCTTATTCACCTTTTGCCCTGACTGTTGTTCATACTTCTACAAAATCTGCATAATTTTCTCTATAGAACATTCATTAGATGAGGAAAAAATAATAGTATCATCGACACATGCTAAATGGTTAAAGTTGAGCTCCATTTATACATTCTATATCCAACATAAGATGGATTTCCAAATTAGTGATTAAGAGCCCTTGTCGAAACCTCCGCATATAAAATAAAAAGGGCTGGGGACAAAGGATCCCCTTGTTTTACCTACCTAGTAGAGTGGAAAAATCCCATGGCTTGACCATATAACAATATAGAGTAATAGTTGTTTGATATCAGCCTCTAAACCACATCCACCACCCTATTAGAAAAATTTATTTTTCTCAGAACTTTCATGCAGAAAACCAAGAAACTCTGTCATATGCTTTGGCCCTATCCAATTTCAGTACAACATTTGCAGGTTTCCTTCTTTTTCCAATATATGTGACCAATTCCTGTGTTAATAACATATTTTCAACGATGCTCCTTTCTCTCACAAAGCCTGATTGATTAGGGGAAATCAATCTAGGAAGAGTTTTATCCTGCTTGTCATGAACAATTCCTGACAAAATCTTGTTCACAAAATTACTTAAACTTATAGGCCTCAAATCTGAGAAAGATTTCACATTATCTTTCTTAGGTATTGATGTGTCGTGGTTTCATAGCACTTTCGATGCTTAAAACAAAGAAAATATGCAATAACTTGGGAATGTTTGGTTGGTATGATGTGTTTTCTGTTATATATTGCAGGATAATAGGTTTTTGGAGGCAAAATGGACAAAAAGGAAGGATCATGCTCTAGAACGAAGTATCTGAAGACGAAAGAGCCAAGTCCTGCACCAGAGGAGTGACTCACGATAGGACCCACGTCATGTGAGTCAACCTACATGGCATGGGTCTGTGTCATAGGTTAACTCCTGTAGTTAGTTGGAGCAGCCTAATTTCCATGGTAGGACCTACGTGGCGTGGGTTGATACCGTGGAAAAGTGCCGACTATGTTTTCATGTTTTGTTTAGGATAGGATGGTTGGTCAGTACATAGTTTTGAGAGATATTTTTCATTATTTTTGAGTTCATAAACATATTATTGGTTTTGTAATCTTAGAACATAAATTCTAGTGTTTTATTGATATTGAGATTTCAGAGTTTTCTTCTTATTGTGAGTTTACAATTATATTTTCATCATTGAATTCTTCTTGTGTTCTTGCAATCATGAGTAGATAAACCCATCAACTAAGGTTGTGTGAACTATGAGGAATTAACGAAAAGGGTTAAGTGCAAAACAATGTTGAACTATTGTGAATGCATGTATTATTGTTACCTTCTCTTAACGGTTGCAAACGTTAGAGACTCACCTGTATTCTAGACTTTCTCAAGAGAGAGGTAGAGATTGGGAAAACGGAATAACAATAGAGATTTGAAGCTATCAACCTTTATCTAATAACATGAGCTGTAACAAGGATAGTTATCTGAGATCCAGGACAATGGTTAGTAGTGTGACACTCAGAGACCTAGAAGAGGAGTGAAATTTGATTAACCAAGGCCGAGAGACATTTAGATGAACATATCTTGTTAGATTTTGCATGTAACACATCGGAACATTTTTACTAGCACAAGTAACCGGTGGAGTTAAAGAATTATTGGGGATCATAGTTCTAGTGTATTTCTCATACTGTTTACAAATCTGAAAAATCAACAATCGTTATTGTTACTACTTGCTCACAAACTCCCCCCCCCCCCCCAGATTTACTTACTTGCACATTGCTCAGACTAGCATTTGACAGACTTTCGTCCTATTCGTTGTGGGATCGACCTAAACGTAGTTGGGTTCTATATTTGATATAGCAACCGCATTATACTTTTCTGGAGGTATATTTTGGGCGACATCAAATTTTTGCACTATTATCGGGGAGTACGATTGTAGTTTGCTTGTTGGAGTTGATTGGTTTTTTTTTTCTGTACTTTTTTGAGGGTACACGCTGGTGTATGCCCAACACTAGGAGTTAAGGCAATCCCCATGATTTCACTTGATACTGAGATAGAACGAACACTAAGAGCAAATCGAAGAATGGTGAATATTGATGGAGCTCAGAATCCCACAACCGCGGGAGATATTCATAACCAGCCAATTCAGCCAGTTGGTCATGAAACTGCGAAACAAATCACTACTCGATTGATGGCTAAGAAAAATGAGAGACAAACAACTCTTAGACAAGCAGATAGGGATCATCAAGGAATGCAAGAGGCAACACAACGTCTCTCTTCATTTAAAGAGAGAAAAAGAAGATTGAGGGTGCAACAACCCCCTCAAAGATCATATGTGCTAGTTTATGATGATCCTAAAGAAAAGGATGTGGCTTATTTTGAGCCGATTGAGACTGGAGCTATTATTTCACCAGAGTTACCTCAGGGCACTACGTTTGACATTACAAGTACCATGATCCACCTGCTAAACTTGAAAGGTATGCTCGCCGGTCTTCCTTCAGACGATCCGAACATGCACGTGATGAACTTTGTGGGGGTCTAGACTTTATACAATTTTCCTGGAGTTGACCAAGAGGCTATTCATTTGCGATTGCTTCCATTCTCTCTAACAGGAGAAACAACTTTATGGTTAGCCGAGTTACCACGAGGTTCCATCACTACTTGGCAAGAATTAAGAAATCAATTTCTGGAGAGATTTTTCCCACCCTCCAAGATGCTCCAGTTTAAGGATGAGATTTACAACTTCAGACAACTACATTCTGAAGCACTTTACTAGACATGGCTAAGGTTCAAGAAGAAGCTGCAAAATATGCCAAATCATAGGATGAGTGGAAGGAGTTTACTTGAGATCTTCTACATGGCTTTAAACACCAATACCAAGGCTGTAGTAGATTTTAAATTGTGTCACTAAGACCAACCAAGGATAGTTTACTCGGGAGGCAGATATTCATGTGGGGACGTATGCTATTGAAGCCTCTGCTGCACAACGAGCTTTGGATGAATCTGTTGCTTAAGAGGTCACACAGTTGAGGACATAAATTGGCTTGCTAGCCAAACAGATTACGACTGGAAGTGCTGAAAAGTTGCATGTCGTAGGTGCACAGGGAAAAACACTTAGGCACGATGATTATGAATCTGATGAGGAGGCTAAGTACTTGGATCAAGAGGTAGCGGGTTTCTAAGCCAAGGGCCAAGGGTCTAATAAATACTCTTGGAACTCGAGGCAAGGGAATAAAGGTCGAAACTACTATAGAGACAATTATAAAAAGTTAGGATACAAAGACAGAGACCGATATCATGACGGTGATTGGAGGTGAAAGGATGATTATAAAAAGAAGAGTGGCACATATGTTCCATTGGGAAATCGCGATGCTGACTATGGAAATTCAAGAATGGAAGTCCTTCTCAATAAACTGGTTAAAGGGTCAGAGAGTCAAGAGAACTGCTTGAAGGAGATTAGGTCGGACACTTCAGGAATAAGTCAGAAAGTAGAATCCTATTCGACTACCATTAAACAATTGGAGCAACAGTTCGAGCAATATCAGTGGCATTGAACCAGCATCAGCCAGGTACCCTTCTGAGCAACACCATCTAGAATTTGAAGAATGATAACCATTGTTTGGCCATTACTACTAGAAGCGGGAAGTGCACAACTGACCCATCCATACATGTGGATACTGATAAGAAAGATGAGTCGGTGGTAGTTGATGTAGAAACTAAAATTGAGACAGAGAATTCAAAGGGTGATGTAGTTCAAAAACCCTAGGATGTCGACAAAAAAGCAAAGTCTGATAATGGGAAAGAAAAAGAGGTCCCTCAATTATATAAACAAATTTCTCGACCTCCCCCTCCCTTTTCTCAAAGGTTGAAAAAAAAAGCTGAAGAGCATAAATATCAAAAATTTATCTCAATGTTAAAGGATTTATCGGTAAATATTCCTCTTGATGAGGATTTAGAACAGATGCCAAGTTACACAAAATTCATGAAAGATTTGGTGATAAAGAAGAGAACCGTCAGTTTTGAGCCAGCAGACAATTTACACCATTGTAGTGCAATTGCTTCTCGCTCACTTGTCGAGAAAAATGAAGATCTGAGAGCCTTCATAATTCCTTGTACTATTAGGTCCTATAATTTTACAAAAGCTCTGTGTGACTTGGGGGCTAGCATAAACTTGATGTCGCTAGCCATTTTAAAGCAGTTAGGATTGGGAGCACCAAAATTGACTTCTATGAGTTTCCTAATGGTGGATAGAACTGTGAAAAATCTGGTGGGCATTTTGTATAATGTTTTGGTAAAGGTTGAATCTTTTATCTTCCCGACTGACTTTGTGATTCTAGATTGTGAAGTTGATTTCGAGGTTCCCATCATCTTGGTCTCGCATTGGTTGACATGGAAATAAGGCAGATGAAATTTAGGTTAAATGATGAACATGTAACTTTCAATGTTTGCCGTTCCATTAAGCAACCAAAACATATGCAGGTGATTTTGGTAATAGATACAGTTGATGAGAGTAATATTGTCATGCCTCTTGAAGAAAGGTTGGGGGTAGAAGCTCTTGCGGCCGTGATTATGAATTTTGACAGCGATGGTATTGAGTAATATGATGAGATGGTTGGTTCACTCATTGGTAGGGGATCATACACTTATGCTCCTAAGAAACTGGATCTTAATTTTAAAAATAGGGTGACCCCGCTAGCTCGACCTTCTATTGAAGAGCCTCTAATTTTGGAGCTTAAGGCTCTCCCGTCTCACCTTAGTTATGCATTCTTGGGAGCCAACAACACCTTGACCGTGATTATCTCTGCTAAGTTGGTGGAGTGGCAAGTGAAAGCTCTTGTTTCGGTGTTAAAAAGGTTTACCCGGGTCAATTTTGTCAATTTCACCTGGTATTTGCACTCACAAAATCCATCTTGATCCTCAGTGCATACCAAGCATCGACCACCAATGTCGTCTAAACCCACCTATGTAAGAGGTTGTGAAGAAAGAAATCATCAACTAGTTAGATGCAGGTGTGGTTTACCCCATTGCTGATAGCAAGTGGGTGAGCCCAGTTCAGTATGTGCCAAAGAAGGGAGAAATCACTGTGGTTCCAAACGATAAGAATAAGTTAATCCCAATGAGGTCGGTTACTGGATGGAGAGTTTACATGGACTATCAAAAGCTTAATTCTTGGATCGAAAAAGATCACTTTCCTATGCCCTTCATGGATCAGATGTTAGACCGTCTTGCTGGTAGAGGATGATATTATTTTATTGACGGCTATTCAGGGTATAATCAAACTTTCATTGCTCCTGAGGACAAAGAGAAAACCACTTTCACTTGTCGATATGGGACGTTGGCATTCAAAAGGATGCCCTTCGGTTTATGTAATGCACCGGCCACTTTTTAGCGTTGCATGATGTCTATTTTCTCCGACATGGTGGAAGACACTATTGAGGTTTTTATGGATGATTTCTCTATTGTGGGAGACTCATTTAATGATTGCTTGGCCAACATTGCTAATGTGTTGCAAAGATGCGAGGAGTGAAACTTAGTGATAAAGTGGGGAAAATGTCACTTTATGGTTAATGGGGGTATCGTATTGGGGCATCAAATCTCAAAGAAAGGCATTGAAGTTGACAAAGCCAAGATTGAGATGATTGAAAAGTTGCCTCCACCTGTTTCGGTTAAAGGAATTCAAAGTTTCTTGGGACATGCAAGTTTCTATAGAAGATTCATCAAAGATTTCTCTAAGATTGCACACCCATTATACAAGATTTTAGAGAAGGAGGCGAAGTTTGTATTTGATGAGGCGTGTCTAAAAGCATTTGAGTGTTTGAAAGAGAAGTTGATTTCAGCCCCTATCATTGTTTCACCAGATTGGACGATGTTATTTGAGGTTATGTGTGATGCTAGTGGTTTGGACTTGGGTGCAGTCCTTGGCCAAATACGTGAGAATATTTTACATCCAATTTATTACGCTACCAAAGCGCTTAATCCAGCTCAGAAAAATTACACTGTAATCAAGCAAGAATTATTGGCAGTGGTCTTTGCTTTTGAGAAATTTTGATCGTACTTAATTGGTACAAAAGTGATTGTGTACACAAACCACGCAACACTTAGATATCTTATGTCAAAGAAGGACGCCAAGCCAAGAATGATTTGGTGGGTACTTCTATTGCAAGAATTTGATTTTGAGATCAAGGACCAAAAGGGAACTGAGAATCAGGTTGCAGACCACCTATCACGCCTTGAGAAGGAGGGCATGCATAGATTGAGGGATGATCTTGATATTGATGATACTTTTCCAGACGAATAAGTTTTGGCAGCATCACAAGAATTAATCCCTTGGTTTGCAAATTTTGCCAACTTTTTGGCAAATGACCTAGTTTCAGAAGATATGTCGTATTAGCAGCAAAAGAGATTCATGCATGAAGTGAGAAAATTCTTCTGGGATAAGCCTTATCTATTTGGGGTGTTTGCGGGTGGCATAATTTGAAGGTGTATTCCAAAAGTCGAGATAATGAGTATTTTGGAAGCATGTCATTCATCTCCAGTTGGGGGTCATCATGGAGGTGTGCGGACTGCTCATAAGATCTAACAATACGGGTACTACTGGCCCACTATCTATAAAGATGGTTACAACTATGCTCGATCTTGTGACCAATGTCAAACACAAGGGAACATCTCGCGCAGACACGAACTTCCTATGACAACTATTCTCGTGCTCAAATTGTTTGATGTATGGGGAATTGACTTTATGGGCCCATTTGTGATCTCACATGGGATGAAATACATTCTGGTATCTGTTGACTATGTTTCTAAGTGGGTGGAGACAATATCGCTTCCCAATAATGAAGGAAGAAGTGTCACGACATTCTTGAAAAAGAACATTTTTTCACGATTCGGTACACCCTGAGTTATCATTAGTGATGGAGGATCCCATTTCTATTATCGGTTGTTCAAAGCCCTTCTTGAAAAATATGGTGTCAAACATAAGATGGAAACACCTTACCATCCTCAGAAGAGCGGGCAAGTTGAGGTGTCAAATCATGAGATTAAGTCTATTTTGGCAAAGACAGTGAATGCTAATAGGACTGATTGGGAAAAAAGATTGGATGATGCATTATAGGCATATTGAACTACTTTTAAGACACTAATTGGTGCATCTCCATATCAGCTGGTGTTTGGTAAATCGTGCCATTTGCCTGTCGAACTTGAACATATGGCATTATAGGCACTGAAAAGGTTGAATCTGGAATGGAGTGATGTAGCTAAATTGAGACTAGAACAAATGAATGAGATGGATGAATTTCATCTTCGGGCTTATGAAAGTTTAACGATGTATAAATAAAAGATGAAATTATATCATGATCGGACGATTGAGCGACGAGAGTTTCACCCGAGAGATTTGGTACTACTTTATAACTCCAGGCTTTGCTTGTTTCCTGAAAAGTTAAAGTTCAAATGGTCTGGACCATTCACGGTGGTTAGGGTGTTCGCGCATGGAGAAATCGAGTTGAAAGGAGATGATAATGTTCTATTAAAGGTAAATGGGTAGCGTGTAAAGCATTATGTGGGAATCACGAAATAGACAAGGACATATGAGGATATTAGTCTTGACGAAGTCTGAGTTGTCAAGTAAGTTGGGTCGTGCCGCGATGTTAAATCAGGTGCTTCATGGGAGGCAACCCATGGGCTGGTTGGTGAAGTCAGAGTAACCAACCTAACTACGCTGTGCCGCGACGTTAAATCAAGCACTGCTTAGGAGGCAACCCAAGGATTGTTACCAGTCGTGAGTTGAAAAGAAATAAGTGAACTAAAAAATATGTAGCTTAAACCACGAAAGGGACCCACATGATGTAGGTTACCCCATGTGACATGGGTTGGTCTCATGGGAATAAGAGGAAAATTTTTGGTTGCAGAATCTAACACACGACAGGGACCCACGTGACGTAGGTCAACACACATGGCACGAGTCAGTATCGTGGGAATCAGAGATTATTTATGGCTGCAGAACCCAACCCACATGACGTGGGTCAACCCAAGTGATGTGGCTCAACCCACATGGCATGGGTCGGTATCGTAAGGCTCATACCCACACATAAAAGTCAAGATCTAACCCAACCCAACCCTAATTTCCGCCTACCCTCTATAAAATCTGATACTACCCGGTTAAAAATCCAAAAACCCAATTCTCCAAGCCTCTACATGCTTGATTTATTTCCCCAATTCATCCAAATTAACACTTTCAATAATCACTATAAATACCAAGTACCAACCACTCCAATTTGTACCACCACCACTGCAATTGCAAGAAAATTAGAATCCCATTGCCCCAATAGCCCAAACCCGACCGGACCATACACCACAAAACCCTAACACAAATACCCATACCCGACCAGACCAAACCCCACTATACACCCAACCATGCCACCTAAAGGGAACCCTAAACACAGATATATGGGTTTCTCATCGCGAATCCACACCAGGAACCCAAAAAGCACAACAAGGCTGCAAGATGAGTCTTTAGAATAGAAGAAAAGTGGGTTCGAAGAGATTTATGAGATTGCGAAGGATAGGTATGCTCATGTGCCTCGTGCCACAAGACACCAAACTAGGGCATAGGCTGCAGCCCGGGCCACCACTCAGCCTATAGTGGTGACTCCTATTAAGTCTTCATAATTTTCCCCTAGTCTGAAGAGGGGGTAGATACTTCTGCAACCGGTGATACTGACGAAAAGCTGAGGCACCTGGGACCGATGAGATTATCGAGGGTGCAGATGATTTTGAGTCTGTGGGTAGTGGTGAGGCTTGTGTTTAGGATTCCATGACTTTCTCATAGAGACAGGTGTTTGCACAGTGGGCCGCAACTGCCGTACCAAGGGAAAATAAGAAGTGGTGTGTATAGGGTATGAAGGCCATTTATGATAGGGATGTAGAGCCGATCGAGCGCGGTGTGTGTAGACGGAGTATCACCGAGGAGCACCGATATCGGTTAGATGATTTAAAGGCATTACTCGAGATTAAGGCAGTGTTTAATTGCTATGGATTCAGGTGGATGACGGAGCCTTCTGGTAGCTACAATACAGAGTTGGTCCGTGAGCTTTATGCTTTATATGTTGTGTCTATTGAATTAATCACACCAGTTGAGAAGCAATTTTGGGACCAACCACCATTGACACACACTTTGGTTCGTGAAAACAGAGTAGACATTTCTAAGCAGACTATCCACCGGTTCTTGTTTGGTGCAGAATGTCCACTTCCAGTTAGTACTGCTGAGTTTGATCACTGCATAGAGACAGTGAAGAATAAAAACAAAATGAAGGATATAGATCAGTGTTTAGAGCTACTACAGTGGGTTACACAGTATATCGTGGAGGATGCCGTAGATGTGAAATGGGTAGCTTAGAAGTTGGATATTAAGAATTCCTCGCTTCACTTTATGGGCAGGTTTTGGTGGTCGATTGTATGAAATCGTCTCGATCCTACAGGTGTAGATAATTCTCTTACTCTTGACCTAGTTGTTCTGGTAGAGAGCATCATTATCGGATATGACATCAACATCGCCCGCAACATTATTAGGGAGATTCATGAGCGCGCCTTTAGAGAATATACCAGCATCCCTTTCCCTTGTCTGATTCAGGGCCAATGTCATAATGCTGTTGTAGTTTGGATGCATATAGTAGATCACACCATTGATATATCCCACATCACTAATGCAGGACTGATGCAGCAGCGAGGTGCTATTTTGATTTCCCAGAGGGGGTCTCATCCCTTTATTTCATTAGGCGCAAATATTTTTGAAGGGAAAGTGGATCGTGAGGAACAGATTAGCAGTTCAACACCTGTTAGTGACCCTGAGGCTAGAAGGTTGCCTACCGAGGGCACAAGCCCTGTAACTGATGAGGGGGCAGTTGGCTCCACAACACCATCACCCTCATCTAGCATGGTTGCAGTTTCTCGAGAGTTTCTGCAGCAGTTAGTGGATAGACAGATGTAGGTTATTGAGTAAATGGCTAAGTTGGTATCTCAGCTTAAGCCATGGGTTAGAATATCGATAGAGGCATTTGAGATGAGAGTTGAGGCTAGCATGACTTCTGCTATGAAAAAGTTTATGCATGAATTGCATGGGCGGATTGACAGTTTTGAGCACCAGATGGGTAGCCGGTTGAGAGAGGCCCATGTTTCGGATTTGATGGGGTTGACTAAGGAGGTGGTTTGTATTGACGACAGAGGTTTGAGATTTAGTAGTTAGCCATACTCCTATAAATCCACCCATACCTACACCAATATCCTCAGCACCAGTTTTTGAGGTGGATTTATTTGTTGATAAGGAGCCTCCTGTTACTAGAGGCAAGAGCCTACGAAGTCCTGGGGGTCAGAATGATAGTAGAGACAAGTTTGAGAGTAATCTCTGGAGGACGACCAAGGCCTCCCGGGTAGAGTACCATGTTAATCAGGTTGACCATGAGTAGAGAGCATGGGGAGCTTTTTCTAGTCAGCCACCCCCTCCACCAGACGCACCTAGCATGGAGCCCAGAAAGCATACAGATGATCCTGTTGTGGATGGGACCACATCAGACACCTAGCACACCACATGCATATCTTCACTCCCTTACACTTACCATATTGATAGTTGTGCACTGAGGGTAGTGCACCATTATTTAGTTGGGGGTGGGGGTATACCACCACTTGGGGGTTTTTGTTGCCGTGTTTCTTTTCCCCCTAGTGTGATATCATAGAAGAACCGACATGTTTAGGTTGTTATTTATATTAGTTATGTGTTTTCATGTTTAATTAGGATAAAAATAGGGGAACCCTAATGCAGTCCAATATTTAATGAATTTTGAATGATAATGATACTTTTTGATTACTTAAAGGACACCCCTCCTAAAAAAAAAATTTCTTTGGATTGTGTGTGTAGTATGTTAATTTGTGACAGCTGTTGGATATTGTTATGGCATTAGTATTATAGGCAAAATAACTGTAGCTTAGCAATGCATGAATCGGATAGGTAGTAGTTGATAGTGTAACCCTGTGCTATGTGTGTGTGAGGTCATTACTTAGTCCACTTTGTGTGTGCGATCCAAAACTTGATTGGTTATTCTTGCCTAGGTTATAGGATAATGGTTAGGAAAGGATCATAGGCCGTTCTTGAATGAGTCCACTTTTAGCCTAAATATCTGGCCAAATAAATTAAGTATCCCTTGATCTCGAGTTTGAGCCTTAATTGACTTGTTTCTTTCATTAGCCTATTCATCTTCCCATTCTGACTTACAATGAACCTGTCTTAGCCCTAGTCCCTCCTTGGACATTGTGTACCTCAACTCAAGCAAACCGCCTAAGTTGAGGGTGGCTATTATAGGGGTGCGTAGTTTAACTTGGGTATGAAGAATGGCGTTAGTAAAAGAAAAAGAGAACAGAGTTAGGTGTGAAAAATTAAAAAAATAAAAAAATGAGTGAAATAAATAGAAATTGCAAAAAGAAATAAAAAATGAGAAAAAGAAAAAAAAGTGTGTTTTGAAAGTATGAAGAAAATCACACCAAAATCTAAAAATAAATGAAGGAGAATAAGGGGAAAAAAAGGAGAATGGTTGGAAAGTGGAGCCAAAAATAGTGTAGTGTCAAGGAGGGCTGAGTCACTATATCCATATGTACCACACCCATCCTTAAGCCTACATTACAAGCCGATGAAATTCCTAATGTGATCCTAGTCCAACTGTCTGAAAAACTAAGGTATAGAAAATAAGGGCAAGCCTATGGTATTTCACGGACATTGTTTGAACTTCTTTGTGAGAGGGAGTGTTTTGTCCCAGCCCCTACTTTGCTATTCATTGGTGTACTGTGAGTGTATGAGACTTCTTTGTTGTGAGAGTATATGGGTTGCATTCTTAGCTGCTATTTGTTTGAATAATGTCATTCGCATATATGCTTAGTTGTTTGTTCATAATCTGATGCCATCATTTGATCCCTTTTGTGCCATCATAATATGTTGCACGTATACACACTATGGTTTTTATTTGTAAATATGAGGGGTAGGAAAAGTTTTGGTGCCAAAAGTAGTAAGTCAACTGCCGTAGGTCTCTTAGGTTTCTCTTAGTTAAGCATCGTATGTGTTTGTTTTGTTTTGTTTTCCTGAGGACATGCAAACGTTCTAAGTTGAGGGTGTTGATGTGCCATGGTTTCATGGAACTTTCATTTCTTAAAACAAAGAAAATATGCAATAACTCGGGTATGTTTGGTTGGTATGATGTGTTTTCTATTCTATATTGCAGGAGAATAGGTTTTTGGAGGCAAAATGGACAAAAAGGAAGGATCATGGTTGAGAACGAAGTAATTGAAGACGAAAGAGCCAAGTCCTGCCCCTGAGGATTGACTCACGACAGGAACTACGTCACATGAGTCGACCTACGTGGCATGGATCAGTGCAGTAGGTCAACTTCTGCAGTTAGTTGGAGCAATATGATTTCCATGATAGGACCCACGTGGCATGGGTCAACCCACGTGGTGCGGGTTTGTACTGTGGAAAAGTGCCGAATCTATTTTCCTATTTTGTTTAGGATAGGATTCACCTTGTATCTATAAATACCCCTATATTTTCCTATGTTTAGGGGTTGGTCAGTACATTATTTCAAGAGATATTTTTCATTATTTTTGAGTTCGTAAACACATTATTGGTTTTCTAATCTTGGAACACAAACTCTAGGGTTTTATTGATATTGAGATTTCAGAGTATTCTTCTTATTATGAGTTTACAATTATGTTTTCATTATTGAATTCTTCTTGTGTTCTTGCAATCATGAGTAGCTAAACCCATCAACTAGGGTTGTGTGAACCACGAGGAATTAAAAAAATGGGTTACGTGCAAAGAAATTCTGAATGTTTGTGAATGCATGTATTGTTATTACCTTCATTATAATTGATCTTCTAACGGTTGAAAACTTTAGAAACTCGCATGTATTCTAGACTTGCTCGAGAGAGAGGTATAGATTGGGAAAAGGGAATAACAATAGAGATTTAAAGCTATCAACCTTCATCTAATAACTTGAGCCATAACAGGGATAGTTATCTGAGATCCAGGACAAGGGTTAGTAGTGCGACACTCGGAGACCGAGAGGAGAAGAGTGAAATTCGTCTAACCTAGGTCGATATAAGTTTAGATGAACATATATTGTTAGATTTTGCATGCAACGCAGCAGAACAGTTTTTCCAGCATAAGTAACCGGTGGAGTTAAGGAATCATTGGGGATCACAGTCCTAGTGTGTTTCTCATATTGTTTACAAATTCGAAAAATAAACAATCGTTACTGTTACTACTTTCTCACAAAATACCCCAGTTTTACTACTTGCTAACTACTCAAACTAGAATTCGACAAACTTTCGTCCTATTCCCTATGGGATCAACACCAACCTAGTTGGGTTCAATATTTGATACCCATTATATTTTTCTGGAGGTATATTTTGGGCGACATCAGGGATGAGGACTAAATTAGTATGAGTATTTGGAAGACATAAAAATCCTTCACCATTCTAATAATTTCAGAACATATGATATCCCAACATGATTGGTAAAAAATTCCATATAATCAATTAGGAGAATATGCACTATCACCACTTAAACTAAACACAAACTTCTGTATTTCTTCTTTCTCAGGATTAGCCTCTAAAACTGCATTATCCTCATCTGTGATTAATTCAGGAATATGATTCAGTAGAGAGAAATTATTACCTTCTCTTTCTTGAGTAAATTTTTTATGATAATATTCAACAACCTCATCAACAATCAGATTTTCATCCTCCAACCAACACCCCTGATCATTCAAAATTCTGCAAATCATTGAATTATTCCTTCTCCCCTTTACTAGAATATGAAAAAATCTAGTGTTTTTGTCACTATTTTTAAACCAATCATATCCATCCTTATGTTTTCAGTAACTCTCTTCCAAATAAATATATTTTATATACTCAAACTTGGCCCTTTGCAACACAATCCTATTTTCCTGAGTTGGAAAATCTTCAAACAATTTTTCTTTGATTCTGGATAACTCTTGATGTTGCCCAAATTACACCTCTAAACAATGTATAAGCGGTCATTGATCAAATATAAAGCTCAACTAGGTTGGGGTTGATCCCACAGGGAATAGTTCAAAATCTCAATCAAGATTATGTCAAGGCAATTAATAATAATTTCCAGAAAAAGAGGAGGGTTTTGTAAATAAAGAATTCAGTAGTGACAATTGTTGATTTTTTGGATTTGAAATCAGTTTAAGAGAGGTACTAGGACTGTGTTCCCCAATAACTTCATAACTACGTAGGTTCTTCGTACTTTGTAATCTCTCCCGATATTCGGTATGCAGAATCGATAGGTTATGTATACTTAGAATAGATTTCTACTCTTGTCTAAGAAATATCCTAAAGTAAGTTTTCTCTTCTCCTGAGTTTGCATTGCTAACCCCTATCTTGGATTCCATATTAGCTATCCCAAATTATTGGTTCAAGCTATTAAGTAGAATTTGGTAGCTCTAAGTCTCTATTATTCATTCCTTATTCTCATCTATTACTCATTCATTCATATAGAGTAAAGATAAGGCGAGTTCTAACATTGTACACCGTTAAAAAAGCAATCAAACCTAAGGAACCAACAATATATGCATAAACACCGGTTGAAAATCATTTAGTACTTGAACACTACTTCGTTAATCCGTTAAGGTTCCTACAACCCTAGTTGTGGTGTTTAGCTACTCATAATTGTAAGAGCATAAGATGAATTCTTATAGGAGAGCAAAATTATAAACTCACAATAATAAGATGGAAAATGCCAAGATCTCACTTTGAATTAAAACCCTAAAAATCAATGTTTATGATTCTAAGACCAAGAATGTGCTTTAGAACCTTACAATAATGTAATAGAACATAAACTTAATACAAAAGACCGAATAAGAGTATTTATAGACAAAATAAAACTAATCCTAAACATAATAGGATTTGGTCAGTCGGTTGCTTCGGACGACAGAAAGGTACGATCATGGTTAGATACCACGATCGTCCTTAGTGCTTGTAGGTTGGTACTACACTTTGCAATCTTCAGATCTTCAATGGTATGTTTTTAAGTAGACCTCGTACCTTCCAACTATGATCGTACAATGTAGTCACCTGATCCTCCAGCACTTCAACTCCTATAGACTTCAAATCTAAACCTTCCTCCCATGACACCTTGGTACAATCGTGACTTTGTAGCATGGTCATGTGAGGTACTTGTCTGATCCCTTTTATACTTAGTTTCTGTATCAGTGCTTTCAGGACTTCCTTCCTACGATCAGATTGTATGATCATTACATCAACACACGATCGTAGGTAGATTCCGTCTAATCATTTCCTGAGATTCCATCCTCTGGTTCAATCCACGATGGCATGGTATGACCGTGGTTAGATCCCATGGTCGTGGAATAGTTCTTCTGATGCCCTTAAGTCCAAAATTCAATATTTTCCGTCTTAGCACCTATTTAAGCTGCACATACCCAAAAACACATTATATCTACATAGAAATACCCTCATACTTGGAAATATTCACATTTTTACGCGTCGAAAGTGCCACAAGTTCATGGCACATCAACACCCTCAACTTAGACCATTTGTATGTCCTATGGTAAACAAAATATAACTATACCACCATAATGTTTAACCAAGAGAAAACTAAGAGTACTACGATAGTCAGACTTTCACAAAACCAGTTCAAGCACGCATTATTCAAAAACTTATGCTCAATACCCTCCACTACCATCAAACATCAATAAATGATGTGTGTACACAAACCACTCACCATGACACAGTGGGATCAACAGATGCTATAACATTATCAACAAATAATCCATCACTCAACTAATAACACTACCCGAACAAGCAGTGCAGCCATGGGAAAAGAAATATGGCAATGAAAACCTTCGGCTATGGTACACCCCCACCTCAACTTGGAAATCATGTGATGTCCCTATTGCATAAAACTATAAAAAAATGTAAAAATAAGGGATAAAGACATACTTGTGGTGCAATGGATGCTTGTCATACTCTTATCAGGTGGGGTCACAGATGGGACTCTTCCAAGCTCTTCAACTCTTGTGGCCTCGGCTGTGGCTGAGATACTCTCAGATATATGGGCATCGGTGGTGGCCGGTGCACTCAATGATGTTATGAGGTAAACTTCTGCACCTTCTTTAGTCTAAACCACTACCTCAACATCAGATGGGATATCAACATCCTCTAGAATGCATTCCTCGGAGGTCTAAAACTCTTTTAGAGGGCTAAAACTCACAACCCTTCTCCTCCATGTACCTGTCATCACCTCCAACCACCGAAGCCTGTGTGTAGAAATCTAGTACCAATAAATATACGTCTATAGCAAAGTCTACCAAACAAAGGACCGAAGGAGAGAGAGGAGGCACAACCTGTACTGTCCTCTCGATCAGCTCCTTGACCGCTTACTTCAAGTTGTCTAAATTCTTTGTGACCACAGTCAAGTTTGGAGCCTGAACCTCTACTAGCCTAGACGTCATCTGGCTCTCAAATCTATCCAAATGGGTCTGAACACTCCTTAAAACCACCTTAATTTCATCATTCATGTAGGACTTCACCCCTACCTCTAACTTTTTGATTCGGGCAACATGCATTGCCTAGTTTCTCATAAGCTACTCTAGGAGAGTAGTCGAGATCAGTGTGTATCCTGCGTACACTGACATAATAGTAATCGAGGCTGCTCTAGGCTCTTGAATAGAGGAAGAAGTAGCACCAGCCCTAGAACCCGGTATCTCACTAGCTAAAGCACCTTCCTCCTCATTCTGTACCAACACATCTGGCAATTGACCCCATAATGGAGCCGTTGGATTCCTCAGGTACTTAATCAAAGTAATATCCATGCTTTTTATCTACCAGATAAATCTTCCAACCACTAGAATAGCTAAAAATTATGAATCTTGCATCAACTGTGTATTCAGATAGGGGAATGACAATGTGGTGTTGAACTGTAAGGCTCTATCTTGAATCTCTTCCGCAATGATATGCGAAAAGTTCAACCCCAACTCAAACATAAATTTTTCCACTAGGCCCATATTGGCTGCACCAAGAGTATTATTATTCGTTGTTGATACAATGCGATGCCTCATTATTAACCACCAACCCTTCGCCGTGAACTTCACAGTGTACTTGTAGATTGCCGACTCGTTGACCCAAATTGCTCGATCTCCAACTTCTACAATACGATCCGCCAACCACTTGTAGTTCATCAATTTATCATCGGTGGTCAATTTATTAACCCTTCTCAGATCCATCATCCATAAATCATACTCTGTAGTCTTCCACAGTCTCAAAAGTGTCCTCGAACAAGGCTTTAGAGATAGGAATAACGAAAATATCAATCTCCTTACCCCAGACTAGTATCATGTCCAAACAGGGTTGCTTTCACATGTTCTTGTCTTTGACTGAGGGAGTCATGTTCTTAATCATAGCTGCATAATTTACATAGAACTCCTTTATCATCTCAGAACTATAGTTTCTGACTGATCTCATTATCTACCCAAACTCATATCTATTAAACACCCAATTTAGTTCTTGGTCTTTCTGTAGTAATTCGAGCAAAATTTGGGGCTTCTCCTAAATAATTTGCTTCTTGTTTCCTCTATTGTTTAAGAAAACCCCATCTATGTAGTAGTCTTAGGAGTTTGGAACACTTCACCACCTCGAGTATACACCACTTTGAGGCATATTTGCAGCAGGTCCCTTGGAGGATTTAGGGTTGGACTCTTCCTCCCCCTCCGAGGAGCTCATCTCCTCAACATTATCTCTACGATCACCTCCATCTTAGTTTGTGTTTTGACCTCCCTGTTTAGACTAGGGAAGTCCCACGTCAATAGATGTAGTTTCCTTGGCCTTCTCGAGTTTGTTAGTCTTGGCCCTAGTGGTTCGAGGTGTGTTGATCATCTGACCCACTTTCAGATAATTCTACCTTGCACCCACTTGACTCTTGGGACTCACTCTCCAAGGTTGGAGGTATGTATCTAGGTTCCCGCTTCTTAGAGATATCCTTTTACATCTGCTTAAGTGTCTTAGGTGCCATAGTACCTGTACAAGAAAATATTAATCTAAATTTTAAAGCAGTAATCCAGGCTTAGGAACTTGATCAGATGATCCTTCCTACGATCATGTAATGAATGTATGATTATACCTTCGATAATAGGAAGTCTGACCTAAAAATACTGGGGGGTTGTCATATCAGACGATCACATACCATGATCGTACCAAGATAGAACGATCGAGGAATGTGCTTTTTTGATGAACTCCTAAAAGGTGAAAAATTGGCACTCCACCATGATCCATCCTACGATCGTTGATAGAACCACGATTATAGGTTGTGTCATGGAGTTTGCACAGACACTTACACTCATTTACTCTATAATTTCCAACCATAGAGATAATAGTAAAATCTAAATAGGAAACTTACAATTTGATGCTTGATATTTCAAGTTTTTGGAAAATTGAGGAGTCCGAAAACAAAGGGGAGTAGCGAATCCACACAAAGTTTAGGTATGATTTTGAAAGTTTACCCTTTTGATCGTATAATTGAGTGTGGAGTGGTTTTTGAATGAGATAGAGGTCTCATTAGTTTAGAAATATAGTTAATTAGGCTTTAAACCCCAGTTGTGTCAATTTAAAACGGAGAATTCCCACATATGATTCGACCCAAGATCGTGAAACTAAACCACAATTATGGTATGTGCTCATACTAAGAGAATGAAGAAAACTTACCTGGGAACCTTTCAGTCTTATAGATGATCGTGGTATCTAGCCACGCTCGTTCCTTAAAATCACAGGTTCAATTACCTAGAAGATAGTTTCGGGAGTTGGATCAGAAGATCGATACCACAATCATTACATCAAGGCATGATCATGGTAACTAATCGTAATATAACTCCTAAAATTCAATCTTATGGACTTCATGCAGACGATTGAACCCACTATAGTAGGACCTATTCATGATCATGCAATCTTTTCATGGGTTCAGTACCAGTCCCTGCACAAGTAACACACATTACCCTATAAAAGTTGCCTCCCAAGCAGCGCTTGATTTAACATCACGGTACTATGTGGCTAAGTTGGTTACTCAGACTTTACCAACTAGCCCATGGGTTGCCTCCCATGAAATGCTTGATTTAACATCGCGACATACCTCAGGTGTGCTTGTATTCTCAAGAACACTTTATATTCACTTCATATAGCAATTTCACCTCTTCAATCTCACTGAGGTAGTGTTTCACCCTTTTGCCATTCACCTTAAACTTCTGACCCTCTTTATATTCCAGCTCAATTGCACCATATGGAAACACTCTAATTACTCCATACAGTCCTCTCCATCTTGATTTTAGCTCTCCAGGAAACAACTTCAGCTTAGAATCAATAGCAATACTATATCGCCTGCAGTGAATTCTCTTTTCTCAATCTTGTGATCATGGTATAGTTCATCTTCTCTTTGTACAAAGCTGACCATTCATAGGCACACATATGGAATTCATCCATCTCATTCAAGTGTTCCAGTCTCAATTTAGCCGTATCACTCCATAACATATTAAACCTCTTCAGTTGCCATAATACCTTATGCTCATGTTCGACTGAAAAGTGGCACACTTTACATACATAAGCTGAAATGGGGAAACACCAATAGGGGTCTTGGATGCTATCTAGTAAGCCTATAATGCATCATCTAACTGTGTAGCTGAGTCAGTCCTATTGACATTCACAGTCTTCACCAAAATAGACTTGATCTCACGATTGGATACTTCAACTCGATCGCTTGTCTGAGGATGGTAAGGTGTTGCCACCTTATGTCTCACACCATATTTTTTAAGCAAGGCCTTGAATCGACGATTGAAAAAGTGTGAGCCTCTATCACTAATGATAGCCCTTGGTGTCCTAAACCTGGAGAATATATTCTATTTCAAAAAGACTGTAATGCACTTACCTTTATTGTTTGGAAGCACAACCGCCTCCACCCACTTCAAAACATAGTCGATAGCCACTAAGATATACTTCATACCATGTGAACTCATAAAGGGACTCATGAAGTCGATACCCCATACACCAAATAAATCAAGTTCTAGGATAGTGGTCATTAGAAGCTCTTTCTTTCGCGAGACACAATAATAGGGGCTGAAATCAACTTCTCTTTTAGGCACTCAAATGCCTTCAGGCATGTATCATCAAATGCAAACTTCACCTCTTTCTCCAATAACTTGCACAAAAGATTTGCAATTTTATAGAAATCTTTGATGAATCTTTAATAGAAAACTGTATGCCCCAAAAAGCTATGAATACCCTTCACAGAAATTGGTTCATGTAATTTTTCAATCACCTTAATCTTTGCCCTGTCGACTTCAATCCCCTCTTTTTAAATCTTGTGACAAAGCACTATTCCTTCTTTGACCATGAAATGACACTTCTCCCAGATTAGTACTAAATTGCAATCCTCGCATCTCCTCAAATCACTAGCGAGATGTGCCAAACAATATTTGAATGAATCACCTTTAACCAAGAAGTAGTCCATGAACACCTCACCAGTGTCCTCAACCATGTCAGAAAAGATCGCCATCATGCAACACTGAAAGGTAGCTAGTGTATTACACAGGCCAAAAGGCATCCTCTTGAACGTGAAAGTCCCATATGGACATGTGAAAGTAGTCTTCTCATGATATTCAAGAGCAATAGCAATTTGTTTATAACCTGAATAATCATCAAGAAAATAATACCATCCTCTGCCAGCAAGATGGTCTAACATCTGATCTATAAAAGGCATCGAAAAGTGATCCTTCTCAGTCCATGCATTAAACTTCCTATAGGTCATACAAACACGCCAACCAGTGACCAACATTATAGGAATAAGCTCAGTCTTCTCATTTGGAACCACAGTGATTCCACTCTTCTTTGGTACACATTGGACCGGGCTCACCCACTTGCTGTCTACAATAGGATAAACCACACCCACATCCCACCACTTGATGATTTATTTTTTTACCACCTCTTGCATAGGTGGATTCAATCTCCATTGATGCTCAATACTAGGCACACAATCCATCTCCAGTTGGATCTTGTGCGTGTAAATTCGAGGCAGAATTCCATTGATATCAGCAATGGACCATCCAATGGCCCTCTTGAACTGCCTCAACACAGACACCAAAGCCTCCACTAGCCAATCTACCAAATCAAATACAATAATAACCAAAAAAGTATTGTTGGCTCCTAAATATGAATAACAAAGATGCGATAGAAAAGCCTTGAGCTCCAAGACTAGAGGCAACTCAATAAAAGGCCTAGCTGGTAGGATGACTCTATTCTTCAAATCGAGATTTAACTTCTTTGGTGCATAACTGTATGAACCCCTACCATCAAGTGCCCTTACTATTTCATCATAATTCTCATATCATCACCCTTAAAATTCATAATGGTTGCTGTGAGGGCCTCGATCCCAAGACTTTTGTCAATAGGAGCTATCAATGCATCTTCATCGACTATATCAATCACCAAAATCACTCGCATATCCTTTGGTTTCTTCATGGATTAGTATAGATTGAAGGTGACCTGTTTGTTATTCAATCAAACCTTCATCTTCCCAGTCTTCATATCAACCAATGCACGTCCAGTCGCGAGGAATGGTCTCCCTAAATTAATGGGAACCTCAAAGTCAACCTCACAGTTAAGGATGATGAAATAAACCAAAATATGAAGGATGAAACCCTTACCAAAACATCAGACAATATTCCCACGGGCTTCATCACAGTGCGGTCAGCCATGAGAAGTCTCATCGAAGTCGATTTGGGCGACCCCAACCCCAACTATCTATACATTGCTAGTGGCATCAAAAATTAATGCTAGCACCCAAATCACACAAATCTTCAGTGAAATTGAAAGACCTAATAGTGCATGATATCTTGAATGCTAGACTTCTCTATGACATCATATATAGAGACATGCTACTAAATGATGAATCGTCTGAACCTCCATGTCGTAGGGCTAGATTTAATGATTTTGATGAAATTATGGATGAAGAACTTGATCTTGATTCTGCTAACAATAATAATTTTGATCAATATATTAATCAGGCACGGGAAAATATTAAGGATGAAAATGGAGATCCTCAACTTTTAACTTGGTGGAAGAACCGGACAGAATAATTTCCATATCTTTCAAGGGTTGTTCGAGATGTGCTAGCTATGCAAGCATCTTCAGTAGCTTTGGAGAAAGCTTTTAGCACAGGGAGATTTTTCATTGGAGACCATAGGTATTCGTTAGCAAAAGATAGTTTGGAAATATTAGTGTTGTTCAGAGATCGGATCAATGTCGAACGAAGGAATGCTGGACTACCAAATTTATCGCATCAAGACGAAATAGAAATAGATGAAGCGTTTGGAGAAAATAGTGATGATGGCATGGAAGCTTTGGATGAAGAAAACCAAATACAAATTCCGGATTATGTTTCCAAGGAATTGATAGATAACTTACGAAAAACATACTTTGGAAATTATAGATATTAGTATAATAATCGAGACTTAGTTGAAACAGAACCCTTCCTAGAAGGTGGCTGCGTAGATTAGGTGCTCTTCTAATATTTGTAATACATGTACTTCTTTATTGATTTGAATAAGATTATAGGCTATTCGCCTTCATTTTCTTTTTAAATTTGTCTTTTATTTAAACTTTAAGAATTAAAAAAAATAAAATTAAACTTTAAGTTATAAATTTAAATTTAAACTTTAAAGTTGAAAATTTAAATTTAAACTTGAAAGTTGAAAATTTACATTTTAACTTTAAAAAAAATCAAAGTTTTCAAAGTTGAAAATTTAAACGCAAACTTCAAATTTGACAATTAAAGTTTTCAAAAAGATGTCTTAAAACTTAATAAAATTTGAAAACTAATTTAAATTCAAACAAAAGAAAAATTTTAAAAATTTTTTTAAAAATTTCTTTTGATTTTGAATTTAAATTATAAATTAAAAGTTTTTAAAAAATATAAATTGGGCGGAATCGGAATCCGATCCGGTAATTGGTTCATTCCGCCATGGTCCGATTAATAGCGGATCGGTTTGGACAAACGAATTTTTTCCTGGCTTCCCTGTCCGATAGGCCTGTTTTTGGACCAACTTCGATCACCGTCCACCGGTGACGGTTCGAAAACACGGACCGTCCGTTCCGGCAAGCCCGTTCCGGTTTGTTGCCACTCCTACCTGTAATTTTTTCAAGAGATTCCACTAGAGGGATATTCATTGATAACTCTTTCAGCATAGAAATAAATTTTTGGTGCTTTCTCTCTTCATCTTTCTTTTTCAGTCTTTGCGGAAAAGGAGGAGGAGGTCATGGAATAGGAGTCAACACTTTTAGGAACTCCTTGTCCTTTCTCTTTCTTACCATTGCCTCATGTTCATCAACTTGAGGCTTTTTAAGTGCATTCTCAACTGCCGACACGTCTTCAAATTTGGCAATTTTCTCATCATCGATGATGACCGATCTATCTCATTTTTGTCATAGGTAGATCAGTGGTCATATTACCACTTCTAGTATTAATAGCCAAGCAATGAACATTATTCTTCATATTTTGGATGGTGTTGCTCAAAAGTGTACCCTGTTGACGCTGATTCAATGCAGTAGAAATCTGACCAAACTGTTGCTCAAGATGTTTGAAGGTGGTAGCATGCAATTCAATCTTCTAATTCATTCCCTAAATATCCGCCTTAATCTTCTTAAGAAAGTCTTCTATTTTCTCTATCCTTTTCACAACCATTACAAACATGTCCTCCATCCTCAAACTGCTTGAACCATTATCACGATTCCAAGGAGGAACATAAAGGCCACTTTCATCCTTGTAGTCATCCTTTATCCTCAAATCACCATCTCAGTCCTTACTCCTACCTCTATAATTGGACTTATTGTAATTGTTATCTCCATAGTAGTTCCGGCCTTTATTCCCTTGCCTAGAGTTCTAAGTGTCTTGGTTAGACCCTTGTCCCTTGAAATGGAAACCCGCCACCTCTCTGTTTAGATATTTTTCCTCCTCCTTAGAATCTGAATCTTCATACCTAGGCGCCTTACCTTGTGAACAAACCACATTCACCTTTTTCGCTCTTGCTGCTGCAAATTGCTTAGTAAGCAACCCAATCTTATTTCTCAGCTGCTCTACCTCTTGATCTACCATCTCATCTAATAGTCTCTGCTCTGTGGATTCTCCAATTGCATAAGTACCTGTGGCTCTATCCGCATTTTGAGTATGCTATCCGCGATTGGTTTTCATGATCTAATCTAAGATCTCTGGAGCGTGCTCCCAACATAGACTCATGAATGCCCCACCAGTGATAGTGTCTGCTACAACCTTAGTGTTGGAATTTAAAGCTCTGCAGAAGATCTCATGCAAGTTTTAATCATTCATCCTGTGGTTTTGAACATTCTATAGCTTCTTCTTGAATATTAACCAAGTCTTTTATAATGCCTCAAAGTGTAACTGTCTGAAGTTATAAATCTCATCCTTCAAATGCAACATTCTGGAAGGTGGAAATAATCTATCTAAGAACTGAATCCTCAATTCATTCCAAGTAGTGATCGATCCACGTGGTTGCTCTACAACCATAATGTGGCCTTTCCCTTCAGAGAGAAGGGAAAAAGCCACAATCTAATCACCTTTTGGGTCACTCTAGGCAGATTATAAGATGTGCAAATCCCCACAAAGTTCATTACATGCATTTTTGCATCATCAGAAAGAAGGTCGACCTGAGAACACCCCTTTCAAGTTTAGCAAGTGAATCATGGCACTAGTGATATCAAACTTAGTTCCCGGAGGCAACACCGGTGGAATAATAGCACCAGTTTTAACTAGCTCTAAACAATCAAAATCTTCCCCCGGATCCTCATAATAAGTGAGATACTATTGTAGAGGTTGTTTCCCTTATGCCTTCTCTCTCTCTCCCTCTCATCAAGTGCAACTAGATGGTTTGCTTTATCTTATCTAGACCTTTCTTCCTTAGCTGCCCACCTGACAGCTTCTCGTCTTGCATTCTCCTCAGCCATCATCGACTAGTGATCTATTTTGTAGTTTCCTCACCATCATTCTAATGTACTAGTTGATTGTAGATTTTCATTTTGTCGTGAACGCCCTAAAGAAGGGCTCCTTGATTATGAACTCTTTCGTTAACCATTCTTTTATTAGCTCTCAGAGTACTCTCAAGTTCTATATCAATTGGAATCAGGGGATTACCTTGACACCGTGTATTGGGCATACACTAGTGTGCACCTTAGAAACAATAGAAAAGTAAATCATGAAATAGAAACCAACAACCCAATAAACTCAATCAATCAATTTTGTAACCGTACTCCCTAGAACGACGCTAAAATTGGATGTCGCCCAAATTACACCTCTAAAATAAGTATAAAATAGTCATTGATCAAATATAGAGCCCAACTTGGTTGGGGTAGATCCCACAGGGAATAGGTCAAAATCTTAATCAAGATGTATATTAAGGCAATCCATAACAATTTCCAATAAAAGAGAGGGGTTTTGTAAATAAAGAATCCAATAGTGACAATTGTTAATTTGTTGGATTTGAAATAAGTATGAGAGAAGAACTAGGATTGTGTTCCCCAATAACTTCATAACTACGTAGGTTCTACATACTTTGCAATCTCTTACGATGTTTGGTATGCATAATCCATAGGTTATGTATACTAAGAACATCTTTCCTCTCTTTTCTAAGCAATATCCTTAAGTAAGTTTTCTCTTTTCCAGAGTTTGCATTGCTAACCCATAACTTGGATTCCAGATTAGCTATCCTGGATTGTCAGTTCAATTTACTAAATGGAGGTTGGTGGCTCCAAGTCTCTGTTGTTCATTCCCTTATTCCCATCCGTTACTCGTCCTTTCATCCAGAGTAAAGATAAGGTGAGTTCTAAAATTATACATCATTAAAAAGCAATCAAACCTAAGGAAACAATAATACATGCATGCACACCAATTCAAAATTGTTTAGTACTTCGAACACTACTTCGTTAATCCTTCATGGTTCCTACAACCCTAGTTGTGGTGTTTAGAAACTCATAATTGCAAGAACACAAGACAAATTATGATAGGAAAGCATAATTATGAACTTACAATAATAAGATGGAAAACGCCAAGATCTTACTTTGAATTAAAATCCTAAAAATCGATGTTTATGATTCCAAGAACAAGAATGTGCTTTAGAACCTTACAATAATGTAATAGAATGTAAAATTACTACAAAATAAGAATATTTATAAACAAAATCAAACCTATCCTAAACACAATAGGATTTGTTGAGTCAGTTGCTTTAGATGACAGAGGTACAATCATGGTTAGATACCACGATCGTCCTTGGTGTTTGTAGGTTGGTACTGGAAATTGCAATCTCAGATCTTCAATGGTACGATTCTCAATACGACCTCGTACCTTCCAACTATGACCGTACAATATAGTCGTCTGATCCTCCTACACTTCAACTCCTGCAAACTTCAAATCAGAACTTCCTCCCATGACACCTTGCTATGTTCGTGACTTTGAGGCACGGTCTCATGGGAGATACTCATTTGATCCTTTTTACACTTTGTTTCTGCATCTATACTTTCAGGACTTTCTTTCTATGATCATGACATCTTCACACAATCATGGGAAGCTTCCATCTGATCATCTCCTTAGTGTCTATCCTTTGGTTCAATCCACGATGGCAAGGTAAGACCATGGTTAGATCCCATGGTCGTGGAATAGGTAATTAGATGCCCTTAAGTATAAAATATCAACATTTTCCTTCTCCACACTTGTTTGACTTGCACATACCTAAAAACACATCATATCCACATAGAAATACTCTCGTACTTGCAAGTATTCATATTTTTAAGCGTCGAAAGTGATGCAAGTTCATGGTACATCAACTCCTCGGTAATTAATAGCTACTAAAATATGTCTCCATAAGTCTCCCTGCTCCACAAAGAAGGATCCTTCTTAACATGTTTAATATTTCTTTCAAAGTCATGAAAAGGGTTCTCCGAGAAATTTGTATCCCAATTCATTCTAAACATTTCCTTGAATTTCTCATGCTTTATCTAAAACATCATAAATTTAAAAGGTTTTTTAACACTAGTAACATTGCTCTCACACCTGAAAAATAGTGGAGCATGATCTGACCCATATCTAGGTAGATGTTCCACTTTAGTTTGAGAAAATAACCACTTTAAATCCTCATTAGCCAATACTCTATCCAATCTCTCAAAGATACAATCGTCACCAGCACTACCATTCCACCATGTAAAAGCGCTACCCTTATGTGGAATTTGCATCAATTCATAAGATTCAATACATGTTTGGAAATCTTCTACCTGTGATGCAACTATAGGAACTCCCCCAATCTTCTCTGAACCATTAAGAAAAATATTGAAATCACCTCCTGCAATCCATGGTCTAAAAACACCACTAGATGTAGAATAGATACCATCCTATAAATCCAACCTCTGATTCCTGTCACATTTTGCATAAACAATAGTAGATAAAATGCTAAAGTCTAGACTCTGATTCTTCATTAACATAGTTAATTTCTGCTCTGTATTGCTGACAACTGTGGCATCAAAACCTTGGCTAGAAAAGAACTAGATTTTCCCATTCAAATTATGCACCACTAGAGGCATTTTCAATCTACTTTTGTATCTTTCAATAGTTCTTACATGTTTAAAAGGTTCCACTAAAGCTATGAAATCACACTAATAATAATTATGTAACATCTGCACCCTCTAAAAATCCTTTCGTGACTTATCAAATCTTATGTTCCAAATTACAGCTTTTATCATCACTTAACTTATTGAGACACCAGTTTCCTCTTTAGTTGAACTCTGATAGGCTGTGAGGCTTCTCCATTACCCTATTTTTTGCCTTTTTTTACAGGCCTTACTAACTTCAAAGCTCTAGGTGATAGATTAATATCTCTCTATATATCAACTTCTTGATTTTCACTATATTTCTTTTCATCCCCATCTTCAATCTGTTCACATTTCTGCTCATCTTACTGCACATTATGAGTAAGTATATTATGAAGAACTTCATTAGGAGATTCAACTTGACCACTCCAAATTTGTGTTTCATTAGACATAACATCTATTGGGACATCTACAATTACCATTGCATTTTCCCCATCTAGCTTATTTGCATCTAACTTATTGTCATCTTCCTTGATCCATAACTGTGACTCACTATTTTCTAAATCCTCTTTTGTTGATGTGACTAGTTACTGATTAGATATTGTTAGTTGTACATCTGTAAGTTCAATATTGCTTAAAAGGAATCGTTTGCTGACCAAAGGTTCATTGCTTGAGAGCTCCTCCTCCTTGCCATCTAAAGTACTGCTACCACTCCCATCTCCATCACTTGCCACTACACTTATATCAGTGGATTCTTTTGGATACTTATTCTTATTATCTACTTGTTTTGTAGGGCTTTCCCTCATTTTCTCACTATGGAAAGATTTAGTTATCCATTCTTTAGTTGATACTGGAACTGCCCATCCCCTTTCTCTTATTTTTCAACAGTATTTCTTTCTTTACTCATTGATGTAATTTTATCATTAGTTGTATTACTGTGTTCCTCTTTTATATTTGCCGACGACCCAAAAGAGTTGTCGCATAAACTTTTTTCAGGTGTTACTGCTTTCTCACTCAAATAGCCCTTGTTGATGAATCTCCTTTGAGTTGGATTCCATTGTAGACTATATTAAATATTTACTTATACATCATCCCTTTAATTAGTATTTTCCACCCCTTCCTTTTGACTTATATTCTTATTATCAGACTTTTCTTGTTGGTCCTGCTTGAGTTCTGGATGTAGCACTCTTCATTCAACCTCATTGTGGACTTGTAACATACATTCTTTACAATATTTTTGCAAGAAATCATATTGTATCTTCACCTTCCTAACTTTCGACTCCTTAGTTTTACCATTGACAATCTTTATTTCAACATATTTAGGGAAGTCAGCTAGAAGGTTCACCTGCCCCTTAACCTTTGCACAACTAGATCTTGTCTTGTTCATTGTAACCATGTCCAAATGTATTGGTTTATCCACTGCCGAGGCTAATGTGAATAAGTAATCTTTGACAAAAAAAGTTGGCTTTAAATCTGGAAAAGAGATCCAAGCCATTACTTGGGTTGCTTCTTCATTCACATTAAATTTTGCATCATATATCAAGGGCCTCATCTGATAGGAATACCCATCCTTAGTAGTGATGTAATGGACATTTTTTGACATAATGTTTACGAAGTCTTCAATTTGATGGAATCTTATAAGAATGTGTCGATTCCTTAAGAACCCTATCTCACAATCTCCTTTCAAATTGATAAGTTTGGGAATTAGTATTCTCAATTCTTCCTATTCTATCCATCCATATGAGAATTTTTCAATTACCGTATTTTGTAGGTTCTCAATTGTATTCATACGATCCACCTCTTCTTCAGTCCATATAACTCCTGGAACTCCATCTTCATAAGTAAGCTTCTTAATCAGAATCAGTTCTACTGTTTGACCTGGTATAGTTTTAGGTGAATTAATATTCAACAGTTTCAGCAAATCAACATATTGCCCCTGCTTTGATGTTGATGCATGTGAGGGTGAATTAACGATGGGCAAAGAACTAGAGTCGATAGGGTTAGCGAGTGGTAAAGAAGGGAAGTTGTCTGTAGTCACTACAAGAGGGCACTGGCCATCCATGAGAACAGGCTGACCCATGGCTTGGTTGGCCATTTTTGGTGATTATTTAAGGTTTAGGTGGTGGCGGCTTTGCTAGGAAATTACTTGCTATGTGCAAAAAATGATTTGTGTTTTAAAGAAAATTCCCTTTTCTAAAATAATAATAATTTGTTAGTAAAAGTAATATTCTCTAGTAGGTACTTGTTTGGAGGATGAATGTCACGATCTAAGAGTTAAGGTCATGATGGCACCTATCTAAGCCCAACTGCTGTAGATAATCTCAACACCATCAATTATAAGAAATATGGAAAAGAAATAATGAAACCCAAATACGAGACTTTATAATAAAATTGGGCCATATGTATAAAGATAGAACAAATTCGAACCTGAAGTAAATGCAAATCCAATCCAAAATCTAGTGTCATGAGTAAAGAGTACTACAACTAATAAAGAGTACGGAAATACACAACACTGTCTCAAAAAAATAAAGTAAAGACATGATAGATAAGACTAAGTCTATAATGAAGCCCCAAACAAGGAGTTCACCAGTACTCCGAATCAACCGCTACATTGCACGACCTTAATCTCCATGGGTAGCACTCAAACTGAGGTATGTACCAAAAGGGTACAAAAAGTAGGACTGAGTACGGTCCACTTATATTAAGTAGGTATCATAGGCTGACTGAGCATAGCAAAAAACTAAACAAGTAAAGGATACTATGAGTACGCATCCACCTGCATACAAAAAAGTTCCCAACGGTGGCTCAAATGGTAACTCCTAACAATTTCTACAATAAAATATCAAACTAGAACTACACATGAATATATAATTACATTTAAAAAAAAGGCAAAGTACACAAAATCAAACACATAAAATGGATGCAAGTGATGCAGTGCAATCCAATGTCCATGCGGTAATGTCTCAATATAACTTAGTATACACCTTCCAAACTCAAGCTTCAAGGATAGGATACCATGGGGGGGGGGGGGGAGGGGGGGATTTTCAACTCATATACTCTTATAATCTCAACCTCATATATCATATTAACCTTGCCGGTATGTCCTTTGGACAAGGGGTTTTATATAATGTTTCATTTCTTTAAAGATCAGTATTTCTCTATGGTACCAAATCCATATATAAGGATGAATGAAATAGTATTCATGCTCATCACCAAGACAATATTATGAAATGTATTGAATTCAATGATGGTATTAAATGAATTAAAATCTAATCAATATCTAAATAAATTATGATATAAATCATAACATAGCACCACAGTAATGAATAGTCATATAAGACATCAATAATATTATTTAAAGCCTCTATTCAGGTATAATAACTTTTAAATAAGTCATTTAATTCTCAAACAAGACCAAAACCAATCCCCACTCGGGTATCATCACAATATACACCTCTCAAGTCAAATATAATGTTTACATAAGCCCTTACATGGGCAACACAACAACATATTATAATCACATAGGCCCCCACAGAGGCAACATGAATATCATACTATCTCAAAATATGAATCTCATGCTAACTCCCCAATCCATAGCATACTTTACATGAATGGTTAACTTCCCAGCCCAGCCTGAAGAAAGTTAAGACATAACCTACCTCAAAAAGTCGAAACTTAAGTTTGGACACATCATCAAGGAGCTTTTCCGTTCCATGCATCCTCAAATCAAACCTACTCTAACAAAAACATAATTTATAAGTCAAGAGGAGTTTAACGATATCCATATTGGTCACTTTCAAATTGGGTCCAAAAATAGTTTGAAAATCGGCCCCAAAAGTGTGACGGTTTGAGTAATAAAGTGGCTTATAAATTCCTCTTGACTTATAAATTATGTTTGCAATAGAAAGAGAGAGTTTTAGAAAGTATATCCTTGACGGGTCATCACAAGTGTGATGGTTCATCACTTCGAGCCATCTTACGCTGGCAGACAGACACCCTCTGGTAAATTGAGCATAACTTTTTACTCCGATGACGGATTAACAGACAGTAAAAGGTTTTGGAAAGAAGACTCAAAAGACTTTTATTTGGTGGGACTTGAGGTACAAAACCCTTTAGAATCTAGGAGTTATACTTATCTGAAGTTCACTATAGAAAGATTCTTCACACCAAATCAATCGATAATGAAGATTTTAACTTGGCTATGAGCTAGGAGTTACTTGTGGCCTTAATTCATGTCTAAATCACTTCTAATACTACCAAATCACTAATTTTGGTTCTGTATATGCTTAAAGAATGGTTCTAATCTTAGATTGGATTTTTGGGGTGTAAGAGTATTAAACCAAGTGAACAACCCTGACTCAACCATAATATACTACATCTTGTCTCAATTGTGTCAATTATTCTCCACTTAGCCTGGACCTCTCAAGGATCCATTTCCACAACAACAGTGGTGATAGTTATAAGTTTAGTTAATTCAAGAAACCAATTATTTCAAGTCATCACATAAGCTCGGTTCACTCAAGGAATAAATATAATAAGTTTTCAATAAGCCCGGTTCACTCAAGGAACCAATATAACAAATAAACACATAAACCCTGATTCACTCATCAAACCATCACACTCACATGTACCTTGTATGTACATGCAAAGGGTCTTATGCTTTACCACTAGCCATGACCTACAGGGGACGAGCTCTTGTCCATGTACCAAATCCCAGACATTAAGTGTCTGACAACCTTATATCAACCAATCCTGTGAAGATGTCCAAATACTTGTACATCCCATAATAATAACAGATATCACAACAATCACAACCACAATAATAACAGAACAACACTTGTAGAAACAAACAAGCTTTTCATATAAGTCCGTTGCATGTGATTAATATTTCAAATATAAAATAATCATTCACATTCTTTGAACATGCAGTATAACAAGTTAGAAGGTCATTTGACAATCACCTACCATGTAACCTCACCACATGTTCATAACATTTACCCTTCAATGCACCAAGCCACATGGATGCCAGAAGGTCAGTCGATAATCTATAACTCAGGCCTCATCAAATCACGTTCATTACTTTCAGGAATTCCTTATTAGGTACTTAAATGGTCTGAGGTGTACAACCACCCATCATAACAACAATTTTATTCCTCTAGTTACTACCATAGATTCTTCGAAATCTACCAAGACTAACTATCTTCAACTAGGTAAATGATAGGCGCTAAACCTAATTTTGGGTGCAATACTAGCTTTTAATTATACAAGGATGAACAATAATAAGGCAGACACAATAATTACCTGACAAATTCAATATCATCAAATAACAACAAATTTCCACCAAATTAACTGGGTTTTGATCTATTTTTTCCATCCCAACACCGTTCGCGAAGACCTAAGCATGAAATCTCTCGTCAATCTACGTTTGCCTATGCTTTCTAACTCAGGTCTAAATTACTTAGTTGAAACTATCCTAGATGGATTACAAGCAGCTACTAAAGAGGCATGAATGCGAGTTTCTGACTCCATGCTAGTGATTTTTGATGTGAAATCATTAAGAAAATCATGGATTTTATCCCACTCAATAAAAATCCCTCCTCTCCAATGCTTCAAGGCCATGAGGTAACCGTAGAAGGGTTTTTAAAACAAACCTCATCCTTTTTACAATTGAAAAGGAGAAAAGGAAATATTAAAATCGCACCAAAGTTTCTGATCCTGTCATCCCGATATAAGGGCCTGTTGACCTCTACGGAGATGCCACTATAGCGGGAAAATTTCTACTATAGTGGGATGACGTCAGCCCGACCCAAAATTTTAAATTTCAAAACTTTTAGTCACGTCGTCCCATAGCAGTTCGAGACCGTATTTTCAAAAATCCCCATAAACCATACCCATAATGAGGTGACTTTTAATAATAATGGAATAGGTCATTATAATAGATACTAATTTACCCATCATTTGTCCCTGAATGATCACTATAAGGAGAGAATCGTACGAGTCTAAATTGAACCTTAACGCCCTCTCAATGATAATGCAACTACAGACCTAAGTGAAATACAAAATTTTCATTTTTACCGTTGTACTAAAATTTTAATACTTAATTTATTACTACTCCGCTCCGTCAAGGAATCTTCCTTCCTCATGAATCACACGAGACTAATTGGAACAATGCATTTTCTCGAGTGCCCAAGGTATCCAGGGCTTTGTTAATATATCAGAGCAAAAGGAATTCAAAAACACCATGAATGAAGAATTTTTTGCGCATCTGATACATTGGATCCCGCTATAGCGGGAATATTCCCACGATAGCACTATCTCTATAGCAGGAGAGGGATGTTATAGTGGGGGCCAACAACTTAAAGTGGTGAGAAATCAGTTTCTCGCCCATTTCTCCCTCTTTCACTCAAAAATTTCCCCTCTCCTTCCCGATCACTTCACTCTCACTATCGAAAACAAGGTAGTTATTGATATACTTCACTTTCTTACTCGCACTTTTGCGTGTTTTATGCTTGATTTCATAAAAATAGAATAGGTTTTGGGGTTGATTTTGAAAAATTGAAATTTGGGCTGACTTGGCCAAATTTTGAAGCATAGGTTCTTCCCTTACGTTTACAATGCTTCTATAGCGTTCTGGGTGTAAGAATTATAGATTTCATGGCCAAAATAGGATCGAAATAGTAGGGAATGTGAAGGGTTGCTCTTGGCTTGGTTTTGACAATTAGGGCATGTTTTAGGAGTTGACATTCCCAAAAATTTTCATAAACTAATGTTAGTATACATCATGAACACTGATTTGGGGTTAGAATGCCAAAGATGAGACTTTTCTCCTAGGGGGTCCATTGACACACTCTTTCGAGCTAGGAGATGATGAAGGTCGCTATAGTGGCCTTGTTCCACTATAGCGACCTCGTTATAGTAGAAAAATTACTGCTATAGTGGTATTGCCATAGCTAGGTGCAGCCCGCTATAGTGGGAGGCTGCAGGCAGTAACGTCCCATCTTAAACCTGGACTTGGCCTTTTTTTGAAATTTGAATTTAACGAGTTCTACCTTGATTTCTTATGATGATTTGCAGATCTACTACCTAAATGGCCGAAAACTAAGAAAATTCCCGCGTCTATGAGAAATTCCCTGATACTATTGGGAGAGATATTTGGAGTATCGGAGGATGGTTTTCTATTATGAGAGGGTCTTTGTTATGAGAGCGATAGTGACCAAGGTGCCAAAATTCTACAATTGGTTCCAAGAGTTTAGGTGGGGGCCACTGGTGGATGCTCCTCCTTCTAGGGTCTCGGGCTCGATCAGGGAGTTCTATGCTATATTCCTTATCATTTTTTGGGACGACCCCAATGCCACCATCCTTATTATAAGAGTAGATGTCCCTGAGGACTCTGGTACTATCAATGAGGTTCTCAAGAAGCCGAACATCTCCAATGCCGAGTACATGGCTATGGCCTAGGAGATGTATATGAAGTGGCTGCAGGACACTCTAATTATGGATGAGGAGAGGGACCAGATCTACTGGCCTACCACTGAGGGGATTAGGAGCACTTATTTCACTGCTGATGCTAGGAGGCAATTGAACCTGTTGTCCCAGAGGATTCATTCGTCAGGCAATACTTCTGACATGACCTATCCTCAGACCCTGGTGGTCGCCTATGCCATACGGGGTATATAACTGAATGTGGTGGCTCAAATATTGACGGAGTGGAAGGATGTCTACTAGGGCAGCAAGAATAGCAACTACCTTCCTGGACTTTTCTCTGCACTGTGCAGGCATGTTGGGGTGCCTGAGGTAGATACTGACATAGAGCTGGAGATGCAAACGTCATTCCATCCCCTCTAGGTGAAGGTGGTGAGGCCGAGAGCAGTCGGGCCGTAGATAAGACCGGTGATGATGATGATGATGCCCTTTCCTCCCAGCCCCCAATTTCCAGCAGTCACCGGGAGGCGGACTTGGTTGTGGTCAGGAGATACATGGAGCATGCCCACCTGCCTCTCTAGGGTACAACCCCTTACAATTCTACAACCTCACCTCCAATTGCCTAGGACTTGCAGTGCACTTCAGAGAGCTGGATGAGGACAAGATGAGGAGGTGCTCCCGGGACTGCATGCTCTCATGGATGTGGAAGACCGTGAAGGTCATGTTCAGGTGCACAATCCATGAAGTGGAGCTCCACCAACTAGAGACAGAGGACATGAAACAGTTTTCTTTGCAAAGTGATGTGGAAGGAGAAGGACTAGATCCGGAAGCCCGCAATGATGACAGGGCATCCAACTAGGCCCCCTGATGCATATCACATAAGTTCCCCCCTTTTTATACCTTGTTACTGATTTGGGTTACCCCAGTATGGGACATGTAACAAATAATATTTCTCCCTTCCTCTTCCTTTATTTTATCGCACATGGATGCTAGTTTTAACGATCTTTATATTGAATGCAAGCCTTTACCCTTATATATGCAATTTCTATAATTCTTGCGGTAACTCAAAGCTTATTTTAATGAATAATATAGGCCAGAAATGAAAAATAAAATAGGGAAAAATAGGGCAGAGATTCTGGCTTAGCCATTCCCGATATAACGGGTAGCACACTGCTATGGCGATGCCTCTGTAGAGGGTCAGTGCCACTATAGCGGCCCAACAACAGCAGCCTATAAATTTCATATTTTTTTTGCAAAATCCTTCATTCCCCTTCCCTATTTCCAGCAATAAAGTATGAAATTGCACTATGGCCTTTACTGTAATCCCAAGACCAAACCCAACAATCCATAAAACAACAACTTAGCATCACATTACCTTAATTAAGTTATGAATCACAACAAGAAACTTTTTCTTAAAATAATTTCCCGCTATTATGCAATAATAACCCTTTTCCCATGGTCTTTATTCACATTCCAACTGCTTGAAACAAGAGTTCTCGCAATCATAAACCATCTTTTCCCTTACCTTTTTTACCAATGATAATTCTATGCCTAACACTTAGCATACAAATTTCATTTAAACCTCATAGCAAGTAATTCCCTTAGCTATGAACACATAACAAAGTTATGACCTTTCACATTTCACAATTCCACAATAATTAAACAATATCAATCCACAATATTTCAAGAAATCAAGACTCACATAGACATGTAACTCATAGTTCACTTATGTAACAAGCCTTGTCTTTCTTATTCCTTTTTTCTCCTTGTGGATAACTACTAGTTGGTTCTCCAAAAATTTTACACCACCCTTGTGGCCATTTACCAATTGGAACCTTCCAGTTCCAATTTCCATTGCTTGCGTCAATCCAACAGATTCAAACGACATCTGATTGCCTCGTTGAGATACCAATTGTAATCGAGAGATACCACTTTGACTCAACTCATAAAAGCAAGTACACAACTACACAAAAAGAGAGAACGAAGTGAAATAATTTCCTAGAATGCCTCATAGATCCCTAAAGATTATATGTGGACATCAACATACCAATCCGCAGGACTTTACTCGACATTTTCCCTTGTACTGAGAGACCAGTAACCTAGGCTCTAATACCAACTGTCATGACCCAACTAACTGTATTGTACACACACCTACTCTAAATCCACCAAGATAGGAGAACCCTCACCAACCATTAAAAAATATATGAGGATGTCAATAAGAAACAATGAATTACCTTATTTATTACAATTGAATCCTTTCCTAAGAAACTAGTCTAAACAGGTAGAAGAGCTACTAAGTAAGACACAACTGTACACATGACCCAACTTCCACCGTAGGAGCAAAATAAAAGTTGTTGGAAAATTTTACAGCCTCAAGTATGAAACATATATTGATCCTGCAACCAAACTATACCCCAAAAAATGGTATAGCAATAGTATTATAAGTATAAACAGTACGTACTGGTAAGTATCATCTGTCGACCCGACTTAAATCACATAAATATCACAAAGATGTTTAAAAAGAAGCATGCAACTTAAGAGTGGTTGTTTAGTAAAGGACCTTCCTTCATTAATCCCTTACCTCAAGATTATGAGGCATAACCTTATTTAACAACATCATAGAATTTAACCCTAAGGTACTAAGTTACCATCATATTATCAATGTAGGCCTAAACACCCCTTCAGTTATAAACTCTATTAGGCCTAACTTTAATGGTTCCCAACCTTAACCACCTGCCTAGTCAGAGATTTCGGTAAGGCAAAAGAAAATTAACCAATAAGACAACCAGCATGAACATTTTCAAGTAACCCATGTCCCTTACGGACATTCAGCCCTTATTTACTATGCTACTGAGTTTAATCAAGTACAAGTTAGCAAAGACAGTAGCTCAAATCAAGACTACCACTACCAACCTCATTATATTAAGTCGAGTGTATTTAATGTGGGCATTAAGCCAAGTCAACAACCCTAACTCAACTACAATATACTATATCTTGTCTCAATTACATAATTGCATAAACAATAACAAGGATATATCAATTATTCTCTACTTTGCTCGAAAGTCTCAACGATCCATTTCCATAACAACAATGGTGATAGTTATAAATCTCAGTTCATTTAAGAAACCATTTATGTCAAGTTATCACATAAGCCCGGTTCACGCAAGAAACCAGCATAATAAGTAATCACGTAAATTCGGTTCACTAAAGAGACCAATATAACAAGTAATCACATAATCCCGGCTCACTCAAGGAACCAAATAATAAATAAACACATAAACCCTAGTTCACTTGAGGTACCAATATAACAAATAAACACATAAACCTTGGGTCACTCAAGGAACCATCACACTCACCTGTACCTTGTACATACATGCTAAGGGTGATATGATCGTCCATTAACCGTGACCTACAGAGGACGAGATCTTATCCATGTACCAAATCCCATATATCAAATTTCTGCCAACCTTATTTCAACCAATCCCGTGAAGATGTCCAATTATCGGTACATACCATAATAATAACAGATATCACAACAGTCACAACCACAACGATAATAGAACAACACATGTAGAAAGCAACAAGCTTTTCATATAAGTTCATTGCATGTGATTAACAATTAAGATATCAAATAATCATTCACATTCATTGAGCATGCATTCTAACAAGCAAAACGAAGGAACAATTATCATGCACACATAAAACAAGTTAGGTTTTAACTATATTAAACCATCACCTACCATGTAACCGTACCCCAAGTTCACAACATTTATCATACACCAAGTCACATGTATGTCCAAAGGCTAGTCAACAACCTATTACTCAAGTCTTATTAAATAATGTTCATTACTTTCAGGAATTTCTTTTTGGGGACCTAACCCAGACTTAAATAGTCTAAGGTGTATAACCACCAATCATAACAATAATTCCAAGTCCATGACTGCCATTCCTCTGGTTACTACCCTAGATTCTTTAGAATCCACCAATACTAACTACCTTCAACTAGGTAAATTATAGGCTATAAACCTAATTTTAGGTGCAATAGTAGATTTTAATCATACAAGGATGAACAATAATAAGGCAGACACAATAATTACCTGAAAATTCAATATAACCAAATAACATCGAATTCCCACCCAATTAACTGGGTTTTGATCTGTTTTATCCATCCTAACACTGTGCCTGAAGGCCTAAGTATGAAATCTTTCGTCAATCTATGTTATGCCTATACTTTCTAACCCAGGTCTACACTACTCAGTTAAACCAAGCCTACCTAGATGCCAAGAAACTGCTACAGGGGCATGAATGCGAGTTTCTGACTCCATGCTAGTGATTTTCAGTGAGAAATCCATGTGAAAACTATGGATTTTATCCCATTCAAGCAAAATCGCTCCTCTTCATTGCTCTATAGCCCTGAGGTAACCCTAGGAGAGTATTTTAGATTAAACCTCATCTTTTTTACAACTGAAGAAGAGAAAAAAGAATATTAAAATAGAACAAATGTTTCTGGTCTTGTCATCCCGGTGTAGCGGGATGACGTCAGCTTGGCCCAAAATTTCAAATTTTGAAATTTTTAGTCATGTCATCCCATACCAGTTTGAGACTATATTTTCTAAAATCCACATAACTTGTATCCATAACGAGGTGACTTTTAATAACGACAAAACATATCATTACATCTACCCAAGTCTCACACCCAAAATAGGTCACAACACATGATTGGTACACCCAATCCACCACTAACGAATCACCTACGATGGTAGATACACAAATAGGAATTGCAAGGGACTCACACATAGCATCAAAATAGTAGAAAAATATACAGACAAATAGGAAAACATATACCCAGGATCAAACAGTACTGTAGCGGAATGATGGCAAATTGTGATGAACTCTGTAATCAATGCATTAGAGACCTCTGCCTTAGGTCTCCCAGGAAAACAATAACACTAACTACATCTTCCACAAGACTAAGTGACTCCTTATCTACCACCACGATCTCCCTGAGCCCCACATCATCTACTTCTAGAATCGCCTCTACTGCCATGTGTACCACCTCTAACTGCTTAAACCAGAGTTGGATAAAGCTGAAGCTGAGATCCCTGATGGGAGGAACTAAATACACGTCGGGTACAACCCCTCGCTAAGTGACCAAACTCATCACACATATAACATCCTTTGCTAGATGAATTGCGCTGAGAGGGCCCAAAAGAAACAAAACACCCTCCATGATCCGATGAACTAGAATAAGATCCTCTGTCTATATGAACTAATCTCTGACTACTTGAAGCCTTAAAACACACAGCCCTACCATCTGAACCCTGTAAAGCTACCTAAATCGGTCTCTTATGGTAACCATAAGAACCACTATTGGAAAAAATCCATACCTTGAGATGGATGACTACTGAAATTGTCATGTCATCACACCTTCTTAACACTACCACCCTACATACCTTGAAGAATAGACTCAATCAAATTATCATGGTCCACTATACTTTAAAAAGAACAACCAGAAACCACTAACTGAGTTGTCGCTAACTAATAATAACTGGTCAAACCTTAATAAACTTCCTAATTCTCTCAGGCTTTGTGGAGATTCTAGTAATCAAATATCTAGACAAGGTATGAAAGCGAGCCTCATACTCAGCTAGAGTCATAGAGCCCTGCTCTAAATAATCAAACTCATCACTCTTCTGATACCTCATGCTAAAAGGCACAAATAACTCCAAAAAAGCCTAAAAAAATATAGTCCATGTCAACTTATGGGAACTCACTAGTCTACAACTAAAAACATATCTCTACTACTGCCTAGCCATATCAGTCAAATGGTAGGTAGTATAAGCAACACCATGAGACTCAAGCGAACCGAGGTTATGTAACCTCTCCTGACAATTAATCAGAAACTCATTAGCATTCTTGCCAATGGCACCGCTGAACTTGGGAGGAGATAATTTGATGAACCTTTTAAATCTCTCTTACTCGTCGAGAGACAAAACAGTACCTAGAGCTATAGGAAAACTACTTAAACCTCTAGGAAAAGTCTCAACATGTGGGGCCATCACAGTATCTGGTTGTGCTCCTAGAGTCTGAAATCCATGAGTAACAAACTGTCCCGGTGGCTGTAAACCTCCTGTAGTTTGAGATCATTTAGTGTATCTGGAAAAATGCTTGTCTAGGGAATGTCATCCAAATGGCTCAAGAGACGAATCAACAAATACTGCAATACTGGGGTAACCATGAAACCCTGAGGAACTTGAGCTAGTCCCACATCCTCTAACAGGTAAATTACCTCCGCATGCTCAATCTCAGGCTCGAGAGAGGCCGATCTAGCTTGTCCTCTAGCTGAAGTTTCTCCTCAAGCCTGAACTCTACCTCTGTCTCATCCACGACCCCTGTCTCACCCCTTGCTTGGGGCTCAAACAGTAGGTATTGGTTCAGTATCCTCAACATCTCAGGATCTAGTCCTCACCATTTACCTAGAAAGAATAGAATACAAGTTTAGAATATTAGACATGAACAATACATAAAATAAGAAATCAAATAATAAATCTCTTCCAAAGAATATCGCATAGCCTCCCAAAGATAGATAAGGACGGCAACGTATCGATCCACGAGACTCTATTAGATACATTGCTCTTTTACTCATGAGACCGGTGAACCTAGCACTCTGATACTAATTCGTCACGACCTAAAAGTTAAGGTCATGATGGCACCTACCCCAGCCCAACCACAGTAGATAAGCCCAACACCATCAAATATAAAGAAATATGGAAAAGAAATAATGAAACCCATAGACGATACTATATAATAAAGTTAGGCCATATGTATAAAGATAGAACCAATCCGAAAATAAAATAAATACAACTCCAACCCAAATCTAGTGTCATGAGTAAAGAACACTCTAACTAAGTACGGAAATACACAACTCTATCTTAGAAATAAAGAAAAGACATGATAGATACGATGAAGTCTAGAATCAAGCCTAGAACGAGGAGCTCACCAGTACTCTGAATCAACCGCTATACTGCACAATCTCATTATCCGTGGATCACACTCGAATTGGGATTTGAACTAAAGGGTTATAAAAAGTAGGAGTGAGTATGGTCCACTTATACTTAGTAGGTATCATAGGCCGACTGAGCAAAGTAGAAAACTAAACAAGTAAAGGATACTATGAGCACGCTTCCACCTGTATACCAAAAAGTTCCCAACGGTGGCTCAAAACATATTTCCTAACAATTCATACAATATCATATCAAGCTAGAACTACACACGAATATATATATATATATATATACATAAAAGAAGGCTAAGTACACGAAATCAAACACATAAAATGGATGCAAATGATGTAATGCAAGGTTATGGCTATATGGTAATGTCTCAATATCACTTAGTATACACCTTCCGAGCTTAAGTTTCAAGTATAGGACACCTTTAGGGTGTTCACAACCTATATACTCTCATAATATCAACTTTATATCTCATCTAAACCTTGCTGGTATGTCCTTTGGCCAAGGGGTTTTATAAAATATTTCATTACTTTCTACATCAATATATCTTTGTGGTACAAAATCCATATGAAAGGATGAATGAAATGAGAATTCATGTTCATAACAAAGACAATATCATGTGATGTATTCAATTTAGCTGAAATCGAGCTTGAAATAAGTTGAAATAGGTTGAAATAGTCATATTAAATGCAATATGCTTGAAATCATCGAAAAACAAGTTGAGATCAAAAAATAAGTTGAAATTGATTATTTCAACTTATTAAATTTAATATGCTTGAAATAAGTTGAAATCAAGCTTGAAATCAAACATTACAAAGAAAACCCATTTTTATTCTTTACCCGGTGAAACCCCAAAAATCCAAGTTTGAAGATAAATTCGATGAAATATTTAATGAATATAGATATAAATCATGTTTAAAGACTTACCCAAGTCCAGTTTGATGAAAAATCATCTTTGAAATCTTCTAAACCGAGACCCTAAAGCTTGAGAATGAAAAAAGAAGAAAAGAGAGAAAATGGGATTTTATACCAGAGACATCGCCAACGTAGTAAAATGGTCACCAAAGCAACATTTTCTGAGCGGCCAGACTACTGCTAAGAGGGTAGTCACTTTCCACACAGGTGAACACTTAGGCGACTCTTTGCCTACTAAGCGGAGCCATTAAGGCGATACACCTATCGCTAAGGCGATGGTGCTGAGGGACTGGACTTCTGTTAAGGCGGTCATTAGTCCACCTAGGAGACATTGCTAAGGCGGCCTACAGACCACTAGAGCAGTTGCACCAGATCCAGCAAAGCTGAGATTTTAGCCAGGTAAAAATGACTCTGAATGGACCCTTTAGATTTGTTTGGGATACTAAAAAAATAACATAATAATGCTACTAGGCTAATTTCAATGTTCTGCATACAATGGAACCATTGAATTCATCAAAAGAGGTTATTATCAACACGTTAACCCCGGGACCCCTCTTAAGCTAGTTTAACTAGTTTCTTGTCTAATAGGTCAAAACTAAATATAAAGGCTCAGAACCCAAACTAAATACGCTACTAACCCAAAATCGACATTGTAGATTTAATGGAACTACGAAAATCACCATCCGATGATCGGATCATGACATATTGACCAAAGTCAAACTAATCACTTATAATGCCACTCAAAAGTTCAAACCCACTCAAATCACTCCTGAATAGATTGGGAACTGTACTAACCATTCTCACAACTCATAAATTACATATAACAACTATAGAAAAGGGGAAATAGTCAAAATACATATAAAGCTAAAATTCACAATAAGGGTTATTACAACGAAAAATGATAATGGGGAAGTAGATATTTGTCACAACCCAAATGGTTGAGAGTTGCAACCACATTAACCCTTTAGTGGGAGAACTATGTATTTCCATCAAACTTAAGCTTTAACCATTTTTTTTAATAAAATAAGAAGAAGAATAATATGTTTCTAAAACTTAACTAAATAAAATGCGAAAGTCTAAATATTACATCCCAAAGATCCAAAAGTCATCATACAAAGGATGCTAACAAAAATTGTCTAAGAATAGTCCAAAAAGACTAACAAAAAACACTCTCCAAATAAAAGACAATTTTAACTTTAAAGATCTGTGGTATCTTGAATGGGAGTAGCTCACCCTCGAATTGGTCGACTAAAAGGTGTTAGACGTGAGGTCTCACCAAAGTATCTAGAACACAGTATGCACTAAAAAAAGTACAGGAGTAGTATCAATACAAACACTATGTACTGGTAAGATCATAGGCCGACTCAGAATAGTAGCAAGTATACAGGTACATCAATATATAATCTAGTAGTTACATAAACCAAGTAAATCACCCAATTTTAAGAAACAACAATACCAAAAAACTAAAGGACATATAAGTCACTTGGCCAGAGGTTTAGATCTGATGTCGCCCAAATTATGCCTTCTAAGAAGTATAAAGCGGTCGCTGTCAAATATAGAACCCAACTAGGTTGGGGTCGATCCCACAGGGAATAGGTCGTAGTTTATGTAGAATGCTAGATTGAGTAACTGGTAAGTAAATAAAAACTGGGGGGGGGGGGTTTGTAAGTAAGCAATAACGGTAACGATTTCTGATTATAGAGTTTGTAGTCAATATGAGAAATACACTAGGACTGTGATCCCCAATAATTCCTAACTCCACCGGTTACTTGTGCTGACAAAACTGTCCCGCTATGTTGCATGAAAAATATGACAAGATATGTTCATCTAAACGTCTCTCGACCTTGGTTAGACGAACTTCACTCTTCTCCTCGCGATCTCCGAGTGTCGTATTAATAACCCTTGTCCTGGATCTTAGATAACTATTCCCGCTAAGGCTCAAGTTATTAGATGAAGGTTGATAGCTTCAAATCTCTGTTGTTAGTCCCTTTTCCCAATCTCTACCTCTCTCTCGAGTAATTTTAGAATACAAACGAGTTTCTAACGTTTGCAACCGTTAGAAAATCAATCACAACGAAGGGAATAACAATGCATGCATTTACAGCAGGTCAAAATTGCTTTACACTTAACCCATTTCGTTAATTCCTCATGGTTCACACAACCCTAGTTAATGAGTTTAGCTACTCATGTTCGCAAGAGCACAAGAAGAATTCGAAGATGAAAACATAATTGTAAACTCACAATAATGAGGAAAAACTGAAATCTCAATATAAATAAAACCCTAGAATTAATATTCCAAAATTACAAAACTAACAATGTGTTTTTAAGCTCAAAATACTGAAAAAACTATCTCAAAACAATGTAATGACTAACTCTTGAACATAGGAAAATACAAGGGTATTTATAGATACAAGGCTAATCCTATCCTAATCACAACAGGAGAACAGAGTCGGCAAACTTCCATGGTGTCGTGACTTGGTGTTTTGGGACCATGCCAATTCATGTGGGTCCCTATCGTGAGAATCAGGCAGCACCATACAATCTCTGAAGTCTATTCACGGCACCCACTCACGTCACGTGAGTTGAGTCACACCACGTGGATACTTATCGTGGAAATCAGACAGCATCTCATCATCTCTGAAGTTGACTTACGGCAGCCACTCACGTCATGTGAGTGGACTCACGGCACGTGAGTGGACTCATGGCACATGAGTGCTGTCGTGAGTCACCTATCTGGTTCAGATATCATCTTTCATCTTCAGACACTCCATTTTTGGGCGTGATCCTTCCTTTTTGATCATTTTTCCTTCAAAACCTGTATTCCTGCAAATAGGACAGAAAACACATCATACCAACCAAATACACCCAAGTTATTGCATATTTCCATCGTTTTAAGCATCGAAAAGGTCATGTAACCATGACGCATCAACACCCTCAACTTAGAACATTTGCATATCCTCAGGCGAACAAAACAAAAACTAACATATACGATGCTTAATTAAGAGAAACCTAAGAGACCTATGGTAGTCGACTCATTGCCTTGAGCGCAAAAAGCTTTTCTAAACCTTATTTCTTGCAAATCAAAAGCCACAGTGTGTATCCTTGCAACATATTATCATGACACAGAAGGGATCAAGTGATGGCATCAGGTTATGAACAAACAAGTGAGCATATATGCAAATGACATTATCCGAACAAATAGCAGCTAACAATGCAACCCATGTACTCTCACAATCGAAGAAGTCCCATATACCCACAGTATACTAATGAATCTCAAACTAGGGACTCGGTCAAAATACTCTCTCTCACAAAGAAGTTCAAACAATGTACATGAAATACCATAGGCTTGCCCTTATTTTCTATTCCTTAGTTTTCCATACAGTTGGACTAGGATCAATATAGGACTTTAATCGGCTTGTAATGTAGGCTTGGGGACGGGTATGGTACATATGGATATGGTGACTCAACCCTCCTTGACACTACACTATTTTTTGCTCCACTTTTCAACCATGCTTATTTATTCTCCTTCATTTATTTTCAGATTTTCCAGGTGTGATTTTCTTCACTTTCAGAACAAAAAATTTCTCTTTTCTTTTTTTTTTCTTCTTTTTTTTTCACTTTTATTATTTTTTTTCTTCACACCCAAATCTATTTTTTTCTCTTTTACTACCCCTTCTTCATACCCAAATCAATCTACGCACCCCTATAATAGCCACCCTCAACTCAGGCGATTTGCCTGAATTGAGGTACTCAATGTCCAAGGAGGGACCAGGGCCAAGACAGGTTCATTATAAATCAAAAAGGGGAGGTGAACAGGCTAATGAAAGAAATAGGTGAATTATGGCGCAAAATCGGGATCAAGGGATACTTAATTCATTTGGTCAGGCATTTAGGGTAATTGTGGACTTATTCAAAAATGGCCTACAATCCTTTCCCAACCACTATCCTCTAACCTAGGCAAGACTAACCGGGCAAGTTCTAGATCGCACACACAAAGTGAACTAAGTAATGACCTCACACACACAGCACAGGGTTACATTATCAACTACTACCTATCTGGGTTCATACAATGCTAGCTACAGTTATTATGCCTATAACACTAATGTCATAACAAGATCCAACAGCTGTCACAAACTAACATTCTACACACATAATTAAAAACAACAATTTTCAGAAGGGGTATCCTTTTAGACAATCACAAAGCATCCTTAATATTCAAAATACGTTCAAAATTGGACTGCACTAAGGTTCCCCTATTTTTCTCCTAATTAAATACAAAAACACATAATAATATAAATAACAACCTAAACATGTCGGTTCTACTATGATAGCACACTCGGGGGAAAGAAACACGACAATAAAAACCCCCAAGTGGTGGTACACCCCCACCCCCAACTAACAATGGTGCACTGCCCTCAGTGCACAACTATCACTAGAATAAATGCAAGGGAGTGAAGACATACCTTTAGTTCCCTAAGCACCAGAAGTGGGTCCTCCCATAGCAAGATCATCAGTCTGCCCTCTGGTTTCTCTACTAGGTGCATCCTGTGGAGTGGGTGCCTCACGAGAGGATGCACCTCGTGCCCTATGCTCCTCCAATATCTGGCTCGTATGGTACTCCATCCTAGAGGCTTTAACCACTCTCCGGAGATCACCCTCAAACTCATCACCACAATCCACCTTCTCCTTCGGAATGAGTGGTCTTTTGCCTCTATCGATGAGAGGCTCCTCATTGGTAAACAAATCCACCTCAAAGGTCAGCCTCATCGGGGCCTGAACGGCCATAGGTGGAATGACAGGAGTGCTGCTCGATGCTAGGGAATGAACCTCTTCTCTCAATGCTTCCACCTTCTATGTCATTTCGATCATATCAGGACCCGGTGCAGAACTCATCTGGGTGGCCATCCGTGCCTCAAAGCTATCAATCCTCCCATGCAGCCCCATCATAAATTGATCCATAGTCACAGTCATCCGGGCCTCTACCCTATCCTCTGCAGCCTCTATCATAGTCCTAAACCATGGCTTAAGCTGGGATACCAACTTAGCCATCTGGGCCTCAGTGTGAGCCTGCCGCTCAAACATCTCCGTCTGTCGATCAACCAACTGCTGCAGAAAGTCCCAAAAAACTGAAACCATACCAGAGGAAGGCGGTGGTGCTGTAGATTCAGGTACCTCATCATCAATCGGGCCTGTACCCTCAGCAAGTACATGAACAGTCTCTGGTACCCAAATCGGTACAGGAATAGGCATAGGCATACTAACCGACTCATCTCTATCTCTAGGCCCTTCAAAAAGGGCTATTCCTGACGACCCAGAAGGCTGAGACCTCCATGGAACACTAGGTATAGATCCCCTCTGCTGTATCAAACTAATATCTGCTATGCGTGTTACCTCGATAAAGTGATCGATGGTAGGTAGCACAACCACACCAGCACTATCACACAGGCCCTGAATCAAGCAGGGGAAAAGGATAATGGTATAGTCACAAAAATCACGCTCATGGATCTCTCTAACAATGTACCTCATAATATGAATGTCATAACCGGTAATGATGCTAGCACCCACAACAGCTTAGTCTAAGGTGAGTGAATTATCCGCATTAGAAGGCCCTAACCGATGCCTAACAATCGACCACTAGAATCTGCTAGCAAAATGGAGTGTGGACTTCTTTATATCCAACTTCTCGATCACCCAACTAGCAGCAACTCCATCCTCCGCTATATAACCAGCGATCCACCGCAGCAACCCCAACTTCTGCTCAACATTCCGCATTTTAATTTGATTTTTGATAGTCTCCATGTGGTGATGAAACTCAGCAATCATGGCAGGCACTGGACGGTCTGCACCAAATAAGAATCGGTGGATGGTCTGCTTAGATATGTCAACTCGGTTTCCTCAAACCAAAATGTGAGTCAAAAGTGGCTGGTCCCAGAACAGCTGCCCAATAGGTGTACTCAAATCAACAGATGCAGCGTATGACGCATAAAATTCTTGAACCAGTTCAGAGCTATAGCGACCTGAAGGCTCGGCCATCCATCTAAACCCATACTGCTCAAACACATGCCAAATATCAGGCAATGCCTTGAACTCCTCCAGCCGATATTGGGGTTCCTCCATAATACTTCTTCGACACACACCCTGCTCAGTTAGCTCAACATCCCTGTCATAAAAATATCGCATGCCTTGAACACACCAATACTGGATATCCCTTCTCTATAAGGGAGTCGAGGCACTCTGTTCACCAGTGCCTGAAATAGATGTTGTAGCCTCAGCCGCTGAAGTACCTTGTCCTGTAGCATTGTCCGCAGAGCCTGAAACTGAATCATCTTCCTCCTCTTCATACTGAAAGGCGGACTCGAAAGACTGATTCAGAACAACCGGTGCTACAGGCGGTGGAATGGGCTGAAGTGCAGCCCGGAAAGCAGCTTAGGCCCGAGTCTGTAACCTCCTAGCATGAGGTACTAATGTAGTATCATCATGTCCAATCTCAAACTCCTCCACGAACCTACTCAGATCCGACCGGGATGTTTTATCACGCAATTTCGATGGAAATTCAGGATTTTTAATTCTAATTCATGACAAAGAAGCAAGATGGTCACTTTTGGGGTTTGATTTGGGAGGCATGGTATCAGGTTGGGTCGGATTTTGGGTATTTGGGTCGGGATAGGGTCGTATTTTAATTGATGAGATTTGGAGAATTTCAAAAATTAGGGAGGGAGAAGATGATGATTTAGGAATTTGGTCTTTGGGAATGTAGTGGGGATTTGGGTTTAAGGTTGTTAATGCAGAGAAAGTTGGGAAATTAGGGTTTATGATCGGATATGAAGGGAAAGGGAATTATATGAAAAAGTTGGATTGGATCGGGTCGGGGCTTTGGATGTCTGCAGATTCCAGTTTCCACGGAACCACCCATGTGACGTGGGTTTAACTCACATCACGTGGGTCCCTGGCATAGCTCAACTCATGTATTTGTCAATGTCCTCTGATTTTCACGATACCACCTACGTGACGTGGGTATACCTATGTCACGTGGGTACCTTGTCGTAGGTAAGATTCAGAAAGTGAAATATTTTCTCTGATTTTCACGGCACAACTCAAGTGATATGGGTAATCTTAAGCCATGTGAATACCCCTATCGTGGGTCGAATTCTGCTGGTGGTATCTGTTGAATTTCAGCTAAGGTGTCTGCCAATGCTCAGATCATAAACTAGTTAGATCTTGGGTTGCCTCCCAAGTAGCGCCTGATTTAATGTAGCGGCACGACACGGCTAACTTGGATACTCAGACTTCACCAACTAGCCCATAGGTTGCCTCCCATGAAGCGCCTGATTTAATGTAGCGGCACGATGCGGGTGTCTTGATTACTCAGACTTCATCAAGATATCCCTTGGTTTTGCCTCCAGGGTCATCTAAAATATTTATTTCCAAAACCACCCTCATGTCCTTTGGCTGCTTCATAGTTCTGCAAACATTGAATGTAACTTCCTTATTAATTAACCTGAATTTCAGCTCCCCCTACTTCATATCTACCAATGCTCTGCCGATGGCTAAAAATGGTCTCCCTAAAATTATGGGCATCTCAAAATCAACCTCACAGTCCAAGACAACAAAGTCAGCAGGAAAGATGAATTGTTCAACCTTGACCAAAACATCAAATAATAGGCCTACAGGCTTCTTGATCGTACGATCCGCCATCAATAACCGCATCTTTGTTGGCTCGAGGGCTCCCAAGCCTAATTTCTTGAATACTGCCAGCGACATCAAGTTAATGCTTGCACCTAGGTCACACAAAGTTCTGGCAAAGTGAACTGACCCAATTGTGCATGAAATTATGAAGGCACCAGGATCGTCTTTCTTTTTGCACAAGAGAACGGGATGCAATTGCACTACAATGGTGCAAATCACCAATAGACTCATAACTAAGAGTTCTCTTCTTTGTGACCAAGTCTTTCATGAATTTTGCGTAACCTGGCATCTGTTCCAATGCCTCAACAAAAGGGATGTTTATAGAAAGTTGCTTCAATATAGACAAAAACTTATGAAATTTTCCATCCTCCTTCTTCTTCTTCAAGCGCTGAGGGAATGGAGGTGGTGGCTTAGGAATGGGGTTTAGCATTTGTGGGGCTTCCTTTTCTTTCTCATTTTAGTATTCACCTTGTTTTCATCAGTCTTTGGCTCGTCAGCTTCTTTCATGATCTCCCCACTAACAATTTCATTTTCATCCACCTTTTTCTTGAGACGTTGAGGGAAAGGTGGAGGAAGTTTTGGGAATGGATCATACTTCTTTACAGCTTCCTTTACCTTTTTCATGGCATTCGTTTGCTTTTCATGAACACCCTCAACTTTCTTGGGTGGATCAATGAGAGTCATTCCACTTCATGTTGTAATAAACATACAATGAGCATCATTTTTTGGGTTCGGAATGGTGTTTCTCGAAAGTGTACCTAGTTGGCCCTGGTTCAATGCCACCGATAACTGCCCGAACTGTTGCTCCAACTATTTTATGGCAATTGAGTGAGACTCAACCTTTTGACTTATTCCCAAAATATCTGTCTTGATTTCTTTCAGCCAGTTTTCTTGGATTTCTGACCTCGTAACCAGTTTATTCAGAAGGTCTTCAATCCTTGAATTTCCAGACTCAGCATCGCGGCTACCTAGTGGTATGTAAAGACCATCCTTCTCTCTATAATCATGCTTTCGCCTTCAATCACCGTCACGATCTCGTTCTCTATCTCTATATCCTAATTTATTGTAATTGTCTCCATAGTGGTTCCGACCTTTATTCCCTTGGCTTGAGTTCCAAGAGTCTTGATTAGACCCTTGGCCCTTGGCTCAGAAACCCGCCACTTCGCGATCCAGGTATTTAGCCTCCTCATCAGATTCACTATCATCATGTCTAGGCATTTTACCTTGTGCACCTACAGCAGGCATCTTTTCAACATCTCTAGCCGCAATCTGTTTAGCCAGAAGACCAATTTCTTTCCTCAGCTGAGAGAACTCTTGAGCTACAGATTCGTCCAAACCCCGTTGTGTTGCTGGGGCTCCAATAGCATATTTGCCAGCAGGCATTTCTGCCTCCTGAGTATGCCAGCCTCGGTTGGTCTTAGTGATATGATCTAATATCTCTGAAGCTCGTTCCCATCTCAGACTCATGAATGCTCCACCAATGATAGTATCTGCTACCACCTTCGTGTTGGCATTTAAAGCTCTGTAGAAGATTTCAAGTAAGTTCCTACCACTCATCCTATGATTCGGCACATTATGTAGCTTCTTCTTGAACCTTAGCCATGTCTCGTACAGTACTTCAGAATGTAGTTGTCTGAAATTATAAATTTCATCCTTCAACTATAGCATCTTGGAAGGTGGAAAGAATCTTTACAAAAATTGATTTCTCAATTCTTGCCAAGTAGTAATGGAACCTCGTGGCAACTCGGCCAACCACAAAGTAGCTTCTCCTGTTAAAGTGAACGAAAACAATCACAACCGAATAGCCTCTTGGTCAACTCCAGGCAAATTATATAAAGTACAGACCCCCACAAAATTCATCACGTGCATGTTTGGATCATCAGTAGGAAGACCGGCAAACACACCCTTCAAGTTTAGCAGGTGAATCATGGCACTGGAAATGTCAAACTTAGTGCCCGGAGGTAACTCTGGTGGAATAATGGCACCAGTTTCTATTGGATCAAAGTAGGCAACGTCTTCTTTCTCAGGATCATCATAAACTGGCACATGCGGTCTTTGAAATGGTTGTTGAGCTCTCAATCTTCTTTGTCTCTCTTCAGCCTCAGCCAGTCGCTAAGCTGCCTTTTCCATAACTCGATTATCTCTCTCTACTTATCTAAGAGCAGCTTGTCTAGCATGCTTTTCTTGTGTCAATCGAGTAGTAGTTTGATCCGCTGTTTTATGACCCACCAGCTGAATTGGTTAATTATGAACGTCTCTCATGGGGCAGGATTCTAAACTTCATCGGTATTCACTATTCTTCGATTAGCTCTCAGAGTCCTTTCTATTTCAAGATCAAGTGGAATCAGGGGATTGCCTCGACTCCTAGTATTGGGCATACACCGACGTGTGCCCTTAAAAGTATGAAAAAACAAAACCAATCAACTCCAAGCAGTACTAATCAACTCCGTAACCTTATTCCCTGGCAACGGCGCCATAATTTGATATCGCCCAAAATATACATCCTGGGAAGAATAAAGTGGTCGATGTCAAATATAGAACCCAACTAGGTTGAGGTAGATCCCACAAGGAATAGGTCGAAGTTTATGTAGAATGCTAGATTGAGTAACTGGTAAGTAAATAAAAACTAGGGATTTTTTGTAAGTAATCAATAACGGTAATAATTTTTGATTATAGAGTTTGTAGTCAATATGAGAAATACACTAGGACTGTGATCCCCAATGATTCCTTAACTCCACCGGTTACTTATGCTAATAAAATTGTCCCGCTATGTTGCATGAAAAATATGACAAGATATGTTCATCTAAACGTCTCTCGACCTTGGTTAGATGAACGTCACTCTACTCTTCTCGGTCTCCGAGTGTCGCATTACTAACCCTTGTCCTGGATCTCAGATAACTATTCCTGCTAATGCTCAAGTTATTAGATGAAGGTTGATAGCTTCAAATCTCTGTTGCTATTCCCTTTTCCCAATCTCTACCTCTCTCTCGAGCAAGTCTAGAATACATGCGAGTTTCTAACATTTGCAACCGTTAGAAGATCAATCACAATGAAGGGAATAACAATACATGCATTTACAGCGGGTCAGAATTGCTTTACACTTAACCCTTTTCGTTAATTCCTCATGGTTCACACAACCCTAGTTAATGAGTTTAGCTACTCATGTTCGCAAGAGCACAAGAAGAATTCAAAGATGAAAACATAATTGTAAACTCACAATAATGAGGAAAAACTGAAATCTCAATATGAATAAAACCCTAGAATTAATATTCCAAGATTACAAAACCAACAATGTGTTTTTAAGCTCAAAATACTAAAAAACTATCTCAAAACAATGTAATGGCTAACTCTTGAACATAGGACAATACAGGGGTATTTATAGATACAAGGCTAATCCTATCCTAATCACAATAGGAGAACAGAGTCGGCAAACTTCCACGGTGTCGTGACTTGGTATTGTGGGACCAAGACACGTCACATGGGTCCTTATCGTGAGAATCAGGCAGCACCACACAATCTCTGAAGTCTATTCACGACACCCACTCATGTCACTTGAGTTGAGTCACGCCACATGGATGCCTGTCGTGGAAATCAGACAGCATCTCATCATCTCTGAAGTTGACTCACGGCAGCCACTCACAGTTCATGAGTGCTGTCGTGAGTCACCTATCTGGTGCAGATCTCATCTCTCATCTTTAGACACTCTATTTTTGAGCGCAATTCTTCCTTTTTGATCATTTTTCCTTCAAAACATGTATTCCTGCAATGTAGGACAGAAAACACATCATACCAACCAAATACACCCAAGTTATTGCATATTTCCATCGTTTTAAGCATCAAAAGGGCCATGTAACCATGGCGCATCAAGATCCTATGTGGGATGGTTTAATTCATTCGAGGTTAATCCTTGGTGTACTAATTTGTTGAGAGACTTGATGGATTGAGTGAGATTGATTCAGCAGAGGCTTATGGCTGCCCAGAGTTGGCAAAAGAGCTATTTAGATCGATGAGTTTATGATGTAGCATTCGTGCTTAGTAAATGGGTTTTGCTGAAGGTATTACTCATGGACAGTGTGATGAGATTTAGAAAGAAAGGGAAGCTTAGTCTGAGATGCCTTGTGCCTTTTGATATTCTTGAGAAGTTTACAGATATGGTATATAGGATAGCGTTACCTCTAAATCTATTAGCTGTTTATCTGGTCTTTTGTGTCTCTATTTTGAGGCAATACCATCCTGATGATTCTTTTGTGATCTGGTGGGATTCAGTTACATTAGATCATGATGTGTCCTTTGAGGATGAGCCCAATGCTATCCTAGATAGACAAACTAGGAGTTTGAGGTCCAAGAATATTGATTCTGTGAAAGTTCAGTGGAGACATCGCCCGATTTAGGAGGCTACATGGAGGGTCAAGTCTGATATACAGAGTAGATACACCCTAGATTTTTACCAATTCAGGCACTTTATTTGCTTTTTATTCGAGGATGAACACGTGTTGTAGTGATGGATAATGTAACATCCCTTATTGTGATTTTTAGATTTTTCTATATTTTGATATTTTGCCCTTCCCTGTAGTTGCTATATATCAGTTTTGAGTTGTGTAGATGGATGGCATGGTCCCTGAAGTATTTGGGAGTGATTTGAGTGAGTTTGAGGTTTTGAGTAGCCTTTAAAGTGATTAGATTGACTTTGGTCAACATTTTGTGATCCAAGCATCGGATGTTGATACTTTCTATTCTGTTAGATTCGAAATATTGATTTTGAGTTAGTAGCGTAGTTAGTTTGGGTTCCGAGCCATTTTTTGAGTTTTGATCCTTTAGACGAGAATCTAGTTAAATTCGCCTAAAAGGGGTCTTGGGGTTTAATTGTGAAAATGACCTCTTTTGATAAATCTTATGGTTCCATTGAGTTTGGAGCATTGAAATTAGCCTAGTAGCATTAATAGTTTATTTCTATGGGGTCCAGAATAAATCCCAAGGGTCCATTCGGAGGATTTGGACTGTTTCCCTTCAACTATTTTACTTTTTTCTAGTGCAGCATTAGGCCCTTCATCGAGATCCCGTGGCCACGTGTCGTGATTGCGGCCTTGATCATTTTACTCATCGCGATTGTGAGGTGGGTCACTGCAATTGTGAAGAGTCAGCTAGTGGATCGGGTCATGTTACTCATCGCAATCGCAAGGCTTGTCTCCAGCGATTGCAATGACTAATTTAATGCCACTAAAACTTTGAACCTCATGATCGTAAGGTGGGAGACGCGATTGTGAAGCACTATTCACCTGAAAAGTATAAATAGTTCATTCTCGCAATTTTTTTCCCATTTTCAATATTTTTCAACTTTGAGACCTCGAAAAGATTATTTTAAAGAGGGGTTTTCATCAAAAGTGTTTGTGTAAGCTTCTAAACATGATTTCAATCATTATTCATTGATTTTATATCAAAAACATATTCAAAACTTTGATTTCAAACTTGTATTTTTGGATTTTTACCCGGTATTGGGAAAAATGGTTTTTCTTCCATTTCAAGCTCGATTTCAACTTATTTTTCAATGGATTTTCATACTTAGAACCCTTAAAGTATGTGAAACTTGTTTTTTTCAATAGCATTCAGGTTTTACCCTTTTTCCCTTTGGAGTTGATTTTGAACTTTTTTAGACCCGAAATGAAAGTAGATAATATAGGTATCATTACACTCCTTTTGACATGCAAATTACTTTTTTAATAGATTGGGTTCATTTCAAGACCACACAAAAAGGAAAGTTGAAGCGTCCAGGCTCATGTTTCGACTTTTTGAGGTAGGTTATGGCTTAACTTTCTTTAGACTGTATAGTGTAGTTAACCAATAATGTAAAGTATGTTATGGATTTGGGAGTTAGCATGAGATTCTTCTTCTTCTGAGATTAATATTTTTTTGTGTTGCCCTAGTAGGTGCTTATATGGGTATTATTATGTATTTGAGATATTATTGTTGTTGTGATACCCGAGTGGGGGTTGGTATTGGTCTTTTTTGAGCATTATGTGCCTTCATTATCATTGTGATGTCTAAGTGGGGGCTTAATTTGATATTATTCATGTCTTACATGACTCTTTGTTATTGTGATACTCGAGTGGGAGCTTGATTTGATATATTTGATGTCTCACATGAACTCTTTATTACTGTGGTGCCATGCGATGGCTTATATCATGATTTATTTAGAATTGAGGAGATTTGAGATCATTTAATACCATCATTGAGTTGATTTATTACATGATATTATTTTAGTTATGAGCATGCAATGTTCACCTCACAAGCCAACACTTTATCACAAATCATCCTCAACTTCTCATCATCAAATCGGGGAGCTCGAATTTGATCTATCAATGAAGACCTAGCCTCAACATAGTCCAAAACATGCCAAGGTGTCGAAATATCAAGTTGAACCAACTGGTTAGCTAAGGACTGAACATCTACGACTAAAAGCCGCTCTCCTACCAAAAGATAAGCCAAACTCCCCATACTCGCCGCCTTCCGACTTAAGGCATCCGCTACCATATCAACCTAGCCTGGATGATAAAGAATAGTGAGATCATAATCCTTAAGAAACTCTAACTATATACGCTTCCTAATATTAAGATCTTGATGAGTGAAAAAGTACTAAGGATACGATGATCGGAAAAAATCTCACAATGGACTCCATACAAGTAATGTTTCCACAATTTCAACACAAATACAACCCCGGCTAACTCTAAATCATGAGTAGGATAGTTTTTCTCATGAGGCTTCAACTGTAGAGAAGCATAGGCAATCCCCTTACCCTTCTGCATCAACACACAACCCAAGCTAACTATAGAAGCATCACAAAACACGGTGAAACCCACGCCCTCCTCAGACAAAGTGAAGATAGGAGGCGAAGTCAACAACTCCTTGAGTTTTTAAAAGTTCTCCTCACAAGCATCCAACCACTGAAAGGTAATTTTCTTCTGAGTCAATTTGGTCAAAGGAGTCACGATAGAAGAGGGACCCTGCATAAAACATAGATAATAGCCTGCTAACCAAACAAAACCCTGAATACAGATAGGAGAAGTAGGTCTAGCCTAATAAAGAGTCGCCGCTACCTTGGCCAGATCGACCATAATACCATCCTTGGTCACTACATGATCCAAGAAAGAAACAGAATCCAACCAAAATACGCACTTGGAGAACTTGGCATACAACTTCTCCTCTCTCAATCTTTGAAGAACCATTCTCAAATGTCTCACATAGTTAGCCTTATTCTTGGAATAAACCAAGATATTGTCGATGAACACAATCACAAACGAATAAAGAAAAGGCCAAAATGCTTTATTCATCAACTCCATAAATGATGTTGGGGGCATTATTCAGCCTTAAAAACATAACCAAGAACTCATAATAGCCATATCACGTCCGAAAAGTAGTCTTCAAAACATCAAAAGCTCTAATGGTAACCATATCTCCAATTGATCTTAGAAAACACTGAAGCACCTTGAAGATGATCAAATAAATCATCAGTATGAAAAAAAAAGATACTTGTTCTTGATAGTCACCCTATTCAATTGCCAATAATCAATACACATGCATATGGATCCATCTTTCTTATTCACACACAGGAGAGGAGCACCCCAAAAAGATTCACTCATTCTAATGAATACCTTATCCAACAAGCCTTATAAATGCTTCTTCAATTCCTTCAATTCTGTCGGGGCCATCCTATAGTAGAAATGTTAATGGGCTTGGTGCCCTGCTCAACATCAAAAGAAAAATTGATATCCCAGTCTGGAGGCATACTAGGCCATAGAAAGACATTTATGAACTCTCTAATAACTCGCATAGAATCCAAGGGAGATGGTGAACCAACACTAGTATTACAAATATAGCCCGAATAGGAATGACATATCTTTCTTAGCATGCAGCAAGCATGAATGAAAGATATAATACCCTTCAGACACAATCTAGAGGTACCCTTCTATTCTATCCTTGAAATACCAAGACTAGTTATGGTCACTGTCTTGGAAAAATAATCCAAAATCGTATGATAAAGGGCTAACCTATCCATACCCAAGATAACATCAAAATCAACCATATCAAGGATAAGAAAATCTACTTAAGTCTCACACCCAAAAAAGGTCACAACACAAGATCGATAAACCTGATCCACTACTAATGAATCACCTACGGTGGTAGATGCACGAATAGGCATAGCAAGGGACTCATATATAGCATCAATACAGAAGTAAAATATGTAGACACATAAGAGAATGTAGACCCAGGATCAAACAGTACTATAGAACAATGATGGCAAACTAGGATGATACATGTAATCACCGCATCAGAGACCTCTGTCTTAGGTCTCATCGGAAAAGTATAACACTAACCAGGTCTACCACCATACTGAATTACTCCTCATCCACCAGTACAAGATCCCTAAGCCCTACCTCTGGCATCTCTAGAACTATCTCTACTACCCTGTGTACCAACTCTAACTACTAAAACTGAAGTTTGATAAAGCTAAAGTCGAGATCTCTACTGGGAGGAACTAAACACATGTCGGGGACAATCCCTTGCTATGTTACCAAACTCATCACACACTGACATCCTCTACTAAATGAATCACGCTGAGAGGGCCCAGAAGAACCAGAACGCCCTTCATAACCCAATAAACCAGAACAAGACCCTCTACTTGCATGACCCAATCTCTAACTACCCGAAGCCTCAGAACTCACAGATGTACCATCTTAACGCTACAAAGCTACCTATACCGGTCTACCTTGGTAACCATGAGAACCTCTACCCTAGAAATCCCTACCTTTAGATGGATGACCACTAAAATTGCCATGTCGGTACACTCTCTTAGCACTACCACCATATATACCATGGAGAATAGACTAAATCAACTTACCATGGTCCACTACACTTTTAAATGAACAACTAAAAAACACATAATGAGTCGTCGCCAACTAATAATAACTTACCAAACCCTTAACTAATTTCCTGATCCTCTCATGCTCTGTGGAGATTCTAGCAATGGCATATCTAGATAAGGCATAAAAGCTAGCCTCATACTCAACAGCAGTCATGGACCCCTTCTCCAAATGATCAAACTCATCCCTCTTCTTATAGCTACAGCTAAAAGGCATAAATCGCTCCAAAAAAGCCTCAGAAAAATAGAGTCCATGTCAACTGAGGGGAACCCATTGGTATATAACTTACAAGAGATCTCTACCACTACCTAGACACATCAGTCAATTGGTTGATCGTGTAAGCAATACCATGTGACTCAAGTAAATTGAGGTTATTCAACCTCTCCTGATAATCAATTAGAAACATATAAGCATCCTTGCCAATGGCACAACTAAACTTGGAAGGATACAATCTAATGAAATTCTCAAATCTCTCCTGCTCCTCGGCAGCTAAAACAGTACCCAAAACTATAGGTAGAATACCCAAACTAGTAGGCAAAGTCTCAACATGTAAGGCCACCACAGCAGCTTCTCGTGCCCCTAGAGTCTGAAATTCACGAGTAGCAATCTGTCCCGATGGTTGTACACCTCCTATAGTCTTAGATCTATACCCCCTAGAGTCTTAAATCCATGAGTAGCATCCTGTCCCGATGGTTGTACACCTTCTATAGTCTTAGATCTATACTTTGTACCCAGTAAAATACATGTCTAGGGAATGCCATCAAAACGGCTTAATAGAAGAATTAACTAATCCTGCAATACTGGGGTAACCATGAAACCCTGAGAAACCTGAGTTGGTCCCATATCCTTGCTGATAAGCTACCTCCTCACGCTCAATCTCTAGCTCAGGAGAGGCTGCTCTAGCTTGTTCTCTAGCTTGAGTCGCTCCCCGAGTCCGACCTCTACCTCCGTATTGACCATGACCCCTACCTCGCCCTTTGCCTGGGGCTCCAACAGTAGGTGTTGGCTTAATATCCTAAAAAACTCGGGATCTAGTCCTCACCATCTGTACAAAAAGAATCAAATAGAAGTTTAAAATATTAAACATGAATAATACGCACGATAAGGAATAAGATTAGAGAAGGTTTCCTAAGAATATTATATAGCCTCCTGAAGATAGCTACAGTTGTCAATGTATCGATCTACGAGACTCTATTAGATGCCTTGCTCTTTCACTCATACCAATGAAACTAGCGCTCTTATATTAATTTGTCACAACCCAAAAGTTAAGGTCATGATGACACCTACCATAGCCCAACCACGGTAGATAAGCCCACAACTTCAATGATAAATGAATGTGGAAAATGCATAATTAAACCCAAATACAAGACTATATTAAAGTCGTACCATGTGTATAATGATAGAACAAATCCGAAACTAAAATAAATACCACTCCAACCCAAAATATATTGTCATGAGTAAAGAGAACTACAACTGATAAAGAGTAAGAATCAATATTTGAACGAGAAGCTCATCAATACTCTGAATCAACCGCTACACTACACGATCTCAATCTTCATGGGTCACACTCAAACTGGGACCTTTACCATAAGGGTACATAAAATAGGAGTGAGCATGGTCCACTTGTACTCAGTAGGTATCATAGGCCGACTAAGAAAAAAGAAAACTAAATAAGTAAAGGATCCTATGAGCATGCTTCCACATGTATATAGAAAAATTCCCAACGGTGGCTCAAACTATATCACCTATCAATTTTTACAATATAATATCAAGCTAGAACTATACACCAATATATATATGTACATAAAAGAAGGCTAAGTACATGGAATCAAACACTTAAAATGGATGCAAGTGATGCAATACAATTCAATGGTCCTATGGTAATGTCTCAATATTACGTAGTATACACCTTCCGAGCTTAAGCTTCAAGGATAGGGCACCATAGGGGGGTTCACAACCCTTATACTCTCATAATCTCAACCTTATATCTCATATCAACCTTGTCGGTATGTCCTTCGGCCAAGGGGTTTTATAAAATGTTTCATTTCTTTCAAATTTAGTATTTCTCTGTGGTACCAAATCCATATATAAGGATGAATGAAATGAGGATTCATACTCATTACCAAGATAATATCGTATAATGTATTCAACCCAATGATGGTATTAAATAAGCTCAAATCTCCTCAATATCACATTAATACATGATAAAAATCATAGCATATCACTACACTAATGAATACTCATACAAGTCATCAATAATATTATTTAAAGCCTCAATTTAGGCATCACAATGTTTAAATAAATCATCTAATGCTCAAAAAAGACCAAAACCAACCACCACTCTGGTATCATCACAATATACACCTCTCAAGTCAAAAATAATATTCACATAAGCCCCCACACGGGAAATACAACAATAAATAATAATCACGTAAGCTCCCACATGGGCAACACAAATATCATACTATCTCATAATATGAATCTCATGATAACTCCCCAATCAATAACATACTTTATATGAATGGTTAACTACCCAACCCAGTCTGAAGAAAGTTAAGCCATAACCTACCAAGCCCAGTTGAAAAGCCAAAACTTAAGCCTGGACCCATCAATAAAGAGCTTTTCCCTTCTGTGCAGCCTCAGATCAAACCCACTCTATCAAAAATATAATCTAGAAGTCAAGAGGGGTCTAACGATACCATATCAGCCACTTCCAAATTGAGTCCAAAAATAGTTTGAAAATCGATCCTGAAAGAAAAAGGGTAGAATCAGAAATTTAAGACCCCAAAAATCCCAAAGCTTGAGAAGAAAAAAATGAAAGTAGGATTTTAGACCAGCGACATCACCTAGGCGGTAAAATGGTCGCCTAAGAGACATCTCCTTAGCAGCCAGACTACCACTAAGATGGTATTCACTTGCCACACAGGTGACCACTTAGGCGGCTCTTTTCCCACTAAGGAGAAGCCGCTAAGGCAATGCACCTATCGCTAAGTGATGGTGCTGAGGGAGTGGACTTCCGCTAAGGCGGTCTTTGGTATGCCTAGGGGACACGGCTAAAGTGACCAATTGACAGCTAGAGTTGTTGCACCAGAACCAACAAAGCTGAGATTTTAGCCAAGTAAAAATGACTCCTAATGGACCCTCGAGATTCGTTTGGGACCATAAAAAAATAATTTAATAATGCTAATAGTCTAATTTCGGCGTTCCTGATGTAATAAAATCATCGGATTTATCAAAAGAGGTCTTTATCAATAAGTTAACCCCTCATATTATTTTAAAGCTATTTTAACTAGTTTCTTATCCAATATGTCAAAACTAAATATGAAGGCTTGAAAACCAAACTAACTATGCTACATATCCAAATCGACATTTCATATCTAATGGAACTGACAGAATCACCATCCGAGGCTTGGATCACAAAATATTGACCAAAGTCAAACTAATCACTTATAATGCCACTAAAGAGCTCAAACTCACTCAAATCACTTCTGAACACTCCAGAGAACCATTTGCACAAATCATAAATGATATATAGCAACTACGGGGAAGGGAAAAATTGTTAAAAAATATAAAAATCTAAAAATCACGACAAGGGTTCTTACAACGAAAAATGATAACAGGGAAACAGATATTTGTCACGACCCAAATGGTCGTAATTGGCACCCACATTAACCCTTTGATGGGAGAACCGTGTATTACCATCTAACCCAAGCCTTAACTAATTTATTTAATAAAATAAAAAGAATAGTTATATGTTTTAAAAACTTAAATAAATAAAATGTGAAAGTCTAACTATTACATCCCAAAGATCCAAAAATCATCATACAAAAGATGCTAACAAACAGTATCTAAGAGTAGTCCAAAAATACTAATAAATAAAATTTGTGTGTAGATCTAGCTTGATATTATATTTTAGTTATTGTTAGGAGATACCGTTTGAGCCACCATTGGAAACTTTTCTATATGCAGATGGAAGCATGCTTATAGTATTTCTTTACTTGTTTAGTTTTCTACTTTGTTCAGTCGGCCTATGATACCTACTGAGCACAAGTGAGTCATACTCACTCTTACTTTTATGCCTTATTGGTGCAGATACCAGTATGAGTGCAACCTGCGACAGCTGATTTGGAGTTTCTAGAGTCATACCAAGACTTGCTAGTCAACTGTTAATCATTCTAAACTTTATTACGGAGGTTTTTAAGAGTTCTAGTATCTTATGTGAAAGGATTAGACTTCATGAAAGTTATTGAAGATCATCCAAAACAGTTGTTAAAACCTTTATTAATGAGACAGTAGTAAAGTAGTCAATTCCCCAAAAAAATCATCCTTTAAAATCATATTCATCTCAAATGGGTTATGGATTTGCCACACAAAAAAGGTAATTTTGCCAAAACCCTTGACTTGACAAAATCATCATATTTTCCCAATCAAAAATAAGAGTTTAAAGAACAATTGTAGCAGCTCAACAAGCAATCCAAAGTAACAAGTGAATAATTTCTTTTAGGAAGGAAAAATAAAAAATTCATCTTTTACCCTTTTCAAGAACACATCTTTAAATTCCCAAATCCTTACTTGAAGCATAAATAAATCAAATAAAAGAACTATGTTTTAAGATGCCTTGAAGAAGAAGAGCTAGGAAGACCCTCGCTAGAAATTCCTAGAATTATTGAGGTTTTTTCCCTTTGAAGTATTGGAGGAGAAGAAGAGGATATTTGAATCGTAACTTATGAAATCTGACCAAATTATGCTTTAGGGGAAGTTAACAGTAGTGGGTTGGGCTTTTTAGGATGAGAAAGGGATTAAAACACCCCTCCATGAAAGAAAAAGGAAAAGAATAATCAGAATTTTTCGTCCGGGTAGGGGCCTGTGGCGTCGCGCGTTGTATAGCGCCAAGCTGCCCGTTCTGAAGTTCTGGGTTTGGCGCCCTACGCCACCCAACGCCCCACTTTGCAGGTTCTGACGTTTTGAGGCTAGTGTACCTCGCCAGCCAATGCACCAACTCGATGGTTTGGATGGAAATTAGTCTTAAGTTCCGAAACTTGCCTCATTTATTTTCTAAGCATTTCTTGGTCCAAATAACTTGATTCTAGGCTTTGATGTACTTACGAGATGACATTTAACGACATGAAACGTAGGAATGTTACAAAGTTGTCTTCAATCGCTCCTAGATCAATTTGACTTTTGGTATAGCTTGGTGGACTAGATCTAAAGCGAGAAACTCTACTTTACCAACCCAAACCACTCAATTGGAAACCTACACCGTCACTCATATGAGGTATCAAAACAGTGCATTTCATCTTAATACTGGCATTATATCAATCTTCTTATTGTTCTTAATTATTGGTTGGTGATTGCAAACATTAACTTGTGCCATAATATTCTAGTTTTGCTTGGAAAAAGGGATTAAAATCTGAAAGAGGAAGAATTGCATTAATGCAAGGTTGTTAACCCTTGTTTAGTAGATTCACTTAGGGATAACTTGAATCTACATGGTATAATCAGTTGTTCTTATTTAAATAACTTATATAGTAGTGGAACATCATATTGAGATAAATCATTCAACTCATGAAAAATATTGAGTGATATTACTGGGACTCAGTACATATCTAGAACCCAAAGTTTATGTATTAGCATGAAAACCAGTGAACTGAGCATCCCATCTCAATACTTTAATCTAATAAGTTTAACTCTGTTAAGTATTACTGCAACATTAGTTTTAGGTATACATCCCTTCCACCGGCACTGTTTCAAAACATTCCACAACACTCTAATCACGACAGAAAGACAAAAAAAAGCAACTATGTTCTATCTATTGTACTTACGTAAGAGGTATATACGAAAATAAAGAACATTATATTTTAATGTGAAAAACCCTTCATTAAAATAATTGATAAATCTGTCAACGAAAATCACATGCCTTGCATTTCTTGATTTGGTATAAAATCTTTAGTGTTTTGAGATCTAATATAATTTAGCTTTGCTACTTAATTTAGATACTATTTGTGGGGATTAAGAAAATTTATACAGAACAAAAACGTTTCTTTGAATATTTAAACATACCATACCAAAATATAAAATTTACCTACGATGTGAATCACTTAATAAATGTTTATAAAAGAACAAGATCTTTTTTTAAATAAAAATTGTACCAACTTGGGACCCAATATAATCACACTTTTTCTTAAAAATCTAGTTATATTTAAATACATTAAATTTATACACTATGCAACTGATCGAAGAAAAAATTCATAAAGACAAAATGAACGTTTTCTTTAAATTGGTCGTCAATAATTAATGGGGAAAAATAGAGTGAAGCTGACACCATAGAGGCCAAGTTTGGTAGGTGAAATAGTTCATATTTAAGCAAGCTGTATGGCCTAAAGTAGAAAATAATTTATTAAAGAATATTTCTTATTACATCGGCTGGCACCGACATGGGAAGGAAAAATGGGAGAGGAACTACAAGATGGAAATCGAACTTTCATCAATAAGATAAAAGTTCAGGTAGCAAATCAACTAGGCTGCTATGATTTCCAACCTCGAGTCGTAAATAATTGAGGATGTGTTTGGTATGAAAGAAAATATTTTCCATGAGTTTTCCTAGAATGTTTTCTTGGAAAATAAGTCATTTTCTTACTTATTTTTTAGTTTCTGGTAAATAAGTAAAGAAAATGTTATCTCAAGAACAATTATACATTAATCTAACTAAATACTATAGAGGTGAGAGGAGGTGGGGTGTGTGTTGAAGATAATGATCACAATATAGTAGATAACAATCAAAAGTGTAATCAGTATACAGTTAACTCTAGATAATGATCGAGTAGATGATTTATAGTGAGTTAGAGTCCTTGTGTAAGTCCACAATATGTGTAGTACTACAAGTGTATAGAACCTAGGACTCTAACTCAATAAGTCTACTACTATGTATAAATACACAGATCAATAAAATCATTCAAAAGTTTTCTCCATTTCTCTCTACTTCTATACTGTGTATTTCTAAATGGTATCAGAGCAATCTTAACCTTATGCTGCAAATATTTTGTTCAGATCACTTGTCCAAAAACAATGGCACCAAATACTGCTTCACCCTCAATTCCCCTGTTACTTTCAGCAGCCTCTTTACACCACCTCATTGTTGCTTGTCCTATCAAACTTAATCCCACGAATTATCTCGTATGGAGGACACATGTTATGCAACTTATGCAAGTCATGAAAGCGACTATATTTGTCAAGGATGACTGACTTAACAAAGGAGCAACATCTTCTGCAGAGAAGAGTGAAACTTCTGCATCTAAGGAAGTTGACAGACCAAGTGAGGAGGATAATTGGGAAGAAAAGGATGCCTTGTTGAGCACTTTTATCTTAGGAACTATGGCTGAAGAAAGCATGAATCCATAGCAAAGGAAATATGGGAATGTTTGGAAGAAACATACCTGTAGGAAACAAAAGACAAAGAGTTCCAACTTAAGCAACAATTGCAAAACATTAAGTTAGGAAATAAGAAACTTGATGAGTATAAGAAAGAGTTTAAGGGAATCTGTGATGGTTTTGCAGCAATACACAAACCTGTTATTGAAGACAACAAGGTGATCAACTTTGCTAGAGGATTAGGTCATAAATACAGGACCTTTAGAATTGTAATGCTGGGAAAAGCACCTTATCCTTCCCTGAATCAATTTGTCAATTATCTCAGAGAATATGACATGAGGAAGGAAGAGGAAGACTCTACTCAACACAACCATGAAATGGCCTTTACTGCATAGAGAGCCAGAGGTCAAGGGAATTTCAATCAAAAGAGAGGAGGTTTCAACTCCAGGGGAAGAGGTTTTAGACCTGCTGGACAAGGAAACAACCGTCAGGGAGTGAATGTTGGAAAACCAGCAGTGCAAAATGGGAAAGACTCAAGAAGTGTCTGTCAAATACGTGGTAGGAACAACCATACAGCTATGAAATGCTTCTATAGGTGGGACTACTCTTATCAGGCTGCAGAAGATCTCTCATAGGCCTTAGCAGCTACGAACTTACAAGGTAACAATGTTGTAGATGAGAGAATGTATGTAGACTCAGGTGTAACTACTCATCTGACCGATTTAACAGGTAACTTATCAAATATTAAACCCTATAATAGAATAGATAGAGTAATTATTGTGAATGGATCACACCTTAAAATCACACATGTTAGGAATACAACAAAGTTAGGTTTGAAAATTAAAGAGATACTTGTAGTTCCTGATATCAATAAGAAATTGTTATCTGTTAGCAAACTAGCAAAGGATAATGCTTGTACTCTTGATTTTGAAGAAGCTGATTTGGTTGTTAAGGAAAAAATGTAAGGGAGACCATTGGCCAAGGGCACTAAGATGGAAGGACTCTATGCACTAGAAGATAACAATCTCTATGCCTTGACTGCAACACAGAATTAGAGAAAATCAGATAGCATTTGGCATAACAGATTAGTACATGCTAATTTGAAATCTTTAAAGTTTTTGAGTAGCAATAAATATATTGATGTTAGGGTTTGGAATAATTTGCCTCCTATCTGTACTAGTTTTCAGTTAGGAAAAAGTTGTAAACTTCTTATTGCTTTGACAAATAAAATAGAGAATGAGCTTCTGTACAAAATTCATTGTGATCTTTAGGTACCAACACCTGTTGAGTCATCTCAACACATGAATTACTATGTGGTGTTTGTAGATGACAGTACAAGATACACTTGGCTTTATACCCGAAGGAAAAATAAGAATTCTATGATGTTCTTATCAAGTTCCAAAAGATGGTAGAAAGACAGATTTCCAAAGTAAAAAAAGTTTTCCAGTGTGATGGTGGTGGTGAGTTTGCTAAAACTAAACTCATTATACTTGGAAAGTTGTGGTATCATTAGACATGTCTCATGTTGTAACAATCATAGTTGTGAATTTTACCTTTTTATATCTTTTGACCATTTTGACCCTTCCTCGTAGTTGCTTTATGCTATGTGTGAGTTGTGGGGTTGGTTGGCACGGTGCTTAATGCTTTCGGGAGTGATTTGGGTGAATTTGGGACTTTTAGAGGCTTTTAAAAGCCATAGTTTGACTTTGGTCAACATTTCATATTTCGAGCATCAGATGGTGATTTGGACAATTTCTTTAAATCCAAAATGTCAATTTGGGTTAGTAGTATGGTTAGTTTGGGCTAGGATCCTTTATTTTACATTTTGACCCTTTTGATGAAAACTAGCCAGAATAATCATAAAGGGGTCCCAGGGGCTAAATTGTTGTAAACGACGTCTTTTCGTAAATCTGATTGTTCGATTGAGTCCCAAACTTTGCAAATAGCATAGTAGCATATTTAGTATATTTCTGCGTCCCAAACGAATCTCAAGGTTTCAATTCGGACTAGATTTCCAAAATCTCAACTTCTGGTTTGTAGTTTCTGGTGCAACATTAGGGGTCTCATCTTGATCATGTGGACATGTGGCACGATAGCGGCCCTTGATCAAGCTACTCAATACGATAGCTAGGTAAGGTATTGTGATAGCGAAAAGGTATATGGTGGACCGAGTCGGGTTGACACATTTCGATCGCGAGGCCTGTTGCGACCCAGCTATACACGCAAGTGTACGTGATCGTTCAAGTAATAAAGTGGCTCCTTTGAAAGAGTCGGATATCGAACCCAAGGGACTTTCGTCAACAGAACTCAATTCTAGACGTCAAACAATAATTAAAACTAGTGTTGCGAAAAGGAAAAGGGATTTGGTGCTAAAAATTAAATGATTGCGGATTATGAACTCCTATCTTCGCTACCGCAACTTTAGTTTTCGCAAATATGCTTGAAAAATCAATAAAAAGTGAATTCCCAGGGCTAAGGCACTCCGAACGTCGTCTCTTGAGCACAATCGTTATTGGTTTAAGCAATTTGAGTTTTTTATCTTGGTTATTGATCCTGAGGTTAATTTTACAATTATATTCGTCTCCAAAATATAATCTTCTACTAGAAAGTGGAAACCTAACTACATCAGTGAGCGGTGATAAGCTTAACCAATTCTAGTGCATTTAAGCTTTCTTCTCGTACTTGACCAAGTGTGGTGGATTAGGTACCTCTCGGTCCTAACCACATGTCAATCCCTTAGAATTCCTTCCCCGAGAAAAACCACACCTCGTATATTCAACGTTCTATCTCTTAGTTTCTCTCTCGAGCTCACTTCAAGACAAGGAATGTATTTCAATGGTGATCAAGCATCAAAATAATGAAATTAAGAATATATGAACAACCAATTTATGATAAACTTCAGCAAAAACCACTAAAATTGACCCAAGAGATTCATGTTCTGGGCCTTAACCCCAAGAATGAGGGATTTTACCCACTCATAATGTTAATTAACATCCAAAAATAATAAAATACCATAAAAAGAAAATAAAAACTGAAAAGATGAAGAATTAAACCTAATTACAATGCCCAAAAACGCCCAAGGTATCCTTGTCAAGATGGAATGTGATACAATAACTCAAAAGCCCTATTTATAGAGTGAATTTCGAGACAAAAATTAGCCGAAAAATGGCCCGGCACGCCCTTGGGCGCGCCTGGCACTTAGGCGAATTTTGCCTCTGTAAAGGTGTGACCCAGGCGGCCTGGCACTCCCTGAATCGCGCCCCAGTGCTGCCTGGCTGAACAAAATTTTCCCCAAAAGCAGCCTGGCACGCCCCTTGGCCCGCCAGGCCCTAAATTTTTGATTTTCCTCCTTCGTCGACTTTTCTTTGCGAATTTGGCACGATTCTTCATGTTCAACTCTTTGGCTTGCCTCTTATCATCAATATCCTTTGCTCGTAGCTTCTCCAAGCCTCGCTTTCCACGCCAAAAATGCTCCAAATAGTCGCAAATCTCAAGTACAAGGGTCTAATCACATTGGTTAGCACAACATCACATAATCCATCAAAACCATACAAAATACATACGTATTGTTCTCAAAACTACGGTAAACATGGGTTAAAGTCGATACTAAGGCATATAAATACGCCTTAGATCACCACCCCACACTTGATCCTTTGTTTGTCCTCGAACAATGACTACACTCAAACCCGGGCGACTTAAGACAACCGACACACAATAGGTATTTTTGCATAGCTACACAACCACATTCATCAACTTATGCACCAACATGCTAGTATCACCCAAAAAAAAAATTGCATAGCAAACTGAAACAGCCTATCCTCACAAAACAACTTTACTAGTTGCGAATTAATGCATGACACGTTACAAATAGATCGCCACACTTCGCTAAACATGCTCCCTCACCACAAGAGAATTACCCAATATTTCACACAAAGTAATTATTAAATGGGTGCATTAATAAAAGTTCACTCACTCTAAAAAAGAATTCACATGCAACACAAGATGAACCATAAGCTTGCCCTTAGTGTAATACTCCACTAATGTCAAAATGTTAAAGCTCAAGATCAAGTAGGACTTTAAGGGTTGTAATGTAAGCTAAGGGACGGGTAGGAACTATTTGGTCAAGAATAGTGACTATCTTCCCTAAGCGCTTTAATACACTACAAATTACATTCAAATCACCTCCAACCACCCTATTTTCCACCACTTTTATTTTCCCAACTCTCTTTTGTTTTGCCCCCATAAGCTAGCTTAAGTATATTAGGTAGGGAGTAACTGCTATCAACCATTGATTCGAAAACTATATATTTCTCTTTTTTTTTTCATTACCATACTCCCTACCAACACACCCATCTCTTTTTCACACCCCCAAAGTATATATACTTGGGGCTTTACTTAACTCTTCCTTCTTCAATTCTTTTACACTCCTTCACCTCTTAATTTCTTAATTAAAGCGCTTAGGAGTTTTTTTTTTTCCTGGATCAAATTGTGGTTCATTGAAAGAAAAGGACCAAGCTACATGTAAAGCTACCAAAGAAAAGGCTAAAGGCTCAACGGGGCTAACTAAGATCATGCAAAAAGGGTAGATAAAGTAGGCATAAAACGTGGCTATCAAAGAAATGCCTATATCATCTCCTAAACTCAACATCTTGTATTTCACTTTGCAAACACACTGGGCAAGTTCTAGACATCATTATGCACATGGAATATCACAAAAACCTTACTCACACATAGAACATGTTCATCTCAGCAGGCTCACCATAACATCATGCATAATTTCAGCATTAAGCAACTTAGCCAGTCAACTAAGTGAGAATTAGGCGTCTCAACACTTTGCTATTGTATATCCTAGCATGTTCCACACGTGAATGCACAATTGTATAGCAAGAAAGAACACCCAACACTACATGACTAATTCTCTCTTAAGACGGTCGTCATCCATCCATCATAGAGCAAATCCCTTAACCCTATGACTAAAAGCGACTCAAGAAAATAATAAACACCAAAAACAACCTAAAAATTAAAATCTTTTTGTGGTTTTCTACGGTTCAAAGGGACTCTCCTTAGTAAAAGAACCGAAAACAAAGGCTAAGGAACCCAAAATAAAAGCATACAGAATCACACATATACATACATACAAAGGAATCCCATCACACCCCACCCCACACTTAAAAGATTAGCACTGTCCCCAATGCTACAAAAATAAACAATGCAAGAGTAGGGTGTAAGGAGTTCCCTAGTCAGTCAAGGAAGTCGTTGTCCTCCGGCCCACGGACCTCTAGCGGAGTATCATCTGCCTACACCTCCTCATCATTAGAATCGGTTTGGCGGTCATTTTCATCTGTGGGGACATTATCATCCACAGGCTCAACAAAATCAGGACCAATTCTCAATAGTGTCATGGCGTACTCGTTAAGAGGATAATCCCTCTTAACCTGGCTTAGTTCTTCCACCGTAGAAGGCCTACCCCCAGTCCTATGGCGGAGCATCTCCAACCCATACATACGGGCTAAAATCCCATCGTCTCGAGCATGACGCTCTGCTAAGGTGAGAGTGGAGCCGAGTGCATCCGGTGCCCTGGTTTGGGTAGCATCTACAGGGGTCTGCACCATACGAGGATGATAATCAAATGCCTTCTTGGGCACCTCGAATGCTCGCATCAATTTAGTCAATAACCCACCAAAAGTATAACAAAGACCTTCATGCAAACAAGCTCGCCGCACAGCCGACAGCACTACAGACCCTACATTAATCTCCACATCAGTCATGAGAGCATAAACTAGACAGCCACGATCCCGTGTGACCTCCGTCATGTGGCTACCCGAAATCAAGTAACAACACACAATCTTCAACTAGATTCGCGCCTCTTTATTCAAATGAGCATAGGGTAGAATCAAGTGGTACCCTCTTTTATGATGGCGCAACTATCTCACTGTCGAACGCTGGCCGCAAAGAGTGTGTCGAATATCAGCATAAGGGGGCTTAGCATTTAGCCTGAGGAGGTCGTGGGGACTAGCTCGAGTGTGTACTCCCAATAATTTCGTAATGCCCAAGGAATCAAGTATAACATCAGTCCCTCCTACAACCACCGAGCTGGTAGGTGCATCCGGGTTCTAATTTGCATATAATTCCCTCACCAGATGGAGGTTACAATCCGTAGGTCTGTCGAAGATGAACTTCATTCCCAATTGTACAATCTGAGCCAATATCCTAGGGTATGTCCAAGCAAGACTGTCCCTATCAATACATTCATCTGCAAAGTATTTAGCTTCAGTGTGGCTTTTGTACCAACTCTTGCCAGCACTAGATACAACATGAATCCCATACTTGTGTTTCTGGCCTTTCAGGACTGGGGAAGCCGCGGGGACCTTACTTCTTGACCGACGTCTCTTGTGAGAGCTAGAACCAGCCACATTAGCATCCGACATGGTACCTGTAGCAAAGATTCACAAGCAAGTCAACTTCCCACGTGAACATAGTTAAACAACTGAATGAGCATTGGCTTTAAGGGCCACCCCACACCTAGTTTCTTAGCACCATTCAAAATATATGGGTATAGGGTACTCAGACTTCCCCTTATCACTTAAAGCCCAATCACCATGTCCAAACCATAGACAAATTGCACACACCCAACACAAGTTCAATAATCTCATACATATCAGTAGAAGGACTTACTTGTTTTACTCAAGAATTCAAACAAGAGTCATACATGTTCCACAACATAGAAGTTGTATCAAGTGATTTCAACTACCAACATGCTCAATTAACACCAATAAAGATAAACCAACTTTCAATTTTTTCAACTAAAACAAGATTATTCAACACAATTTCACATGCCTTCCAAGTTCATTATAATGACACCCCATAAACTCCAACCATATCATAAGAAGCAAGTCAACATACCAAGAACATATTGGGAATCACAAACAAAATCCAAGAATACCCCAAATTTGCATCATCCTCATAGCAATCTAGAGAGAGAAAGCTAAGGAAACATATATTGATATCTTTAATGGAGTCTTGTAAACACAATCCCAAAAGGAGTAGGCACGAAATCGAGCAACGTGAGGGCAAGAGTAGAGAAAAGGAAAAGATAATTTTTGATGCTTTGGGAGTAAAATCGTGTATTTGGTTGTGGAGTTTGGGAATATTTGTGAAGAATAAGGAAATTTAGGGATTTAAAAGAGAAGGGGTGGGGTTGGGTCGGGCATGGAGCAAAAGACTTTAAAAAAAAAATTGTACCCAAGACTTAAGGGGGTAGCGGCCTAGCACGCTACCCAACTGCCAAGCGATTAAAAAAAATGGACACAGGCGGCCTGGCACGCCTTTTGTCGCGCCTGGTCAATGCCAGGCGATAAAAAATTTTAGGGGCAGGCGGCCTAGCACGCCCTTGGGCACGCCTGCCCACTGCCAAGGGAGAAATTGTTTTGAGCAAGTGCACCCTGGCACGCCAGATAGCGTGCCCAACACTTAACCTCATACCTGAGCGATTTTCCACATTTTTCCCATAATCTTGGGGCTTTCACAAGTCCCAAGACTCAAAACTTTGCTCCAAAACATGTCCTACCTGCCTGGCACCTTCAAATAATCATCTATCCACCAATTTTACCTTTTTCTTGTGGATTTCCATGTCAAAATGCTCCGTGCCTCTGCATAAACACAAGATCTTAGAATTAAGTTAGAAAAGAAATTTTTTAAAAGAGATGGGTTGCCTCCCATCAAGCGCCTTAGTTTTGGTCGGGGCACGACTTCTCTTTTTGTATTTTTACTTTATAAATCCTAATTATTACAACACATTCATGGGTTACCTCCCATGTAGCGCCTAGTTTAATGTCGCGGCTCGACCATACTTAGCTCAATTATTATCAAGGTGCAACAGTTCCTTCTTCTGCTTCTCTGCTTCACCAAAATAATGCTTCAATCTCTGGCCATTTACCATAAATCTCGTACCATCCTCTTTGTTCAAAATTTCCACCGTACCATGAGGCGTCCTGCAACTTACTTCAAAGGGCCCACTCCACTTAGATCTTAGCTTGCCCAGAAACAACCTAAGTCTTGAGTTTAACAAAAGTACCAACTGGCCTGGCTCAAAAGTGCGGGGGAGAATATGCTTGTCATGCCATCGTTTCATTTTCTCCTTGTAGATCTTTGCATTTTCATAAGCATGGAAATGAAATTCTTCCAACTTATGGAGTTGCAACAACCTCCTGTTACCAGACAACCCCGGATCTAGATTCAACTTCTTTACCACCCAATATGCTCAGTGCTCAAGCTCAACAGGGAGGTGACATGCTTTCCCAAAGACCAAATGATAGGGAGAAGTCCCTATAGGAGTCTGATACGCCGTTCGATAATCCCAAAGAGCATCATCCAGCTTGAGTGACCAATATTTCCTCTGAGTATTCACAATCGTTTGCAAGATTTATTTTATCTCGCGATTAGACACTTCCACTTGGCCACTTGTTTGGGGATGATATGCTGTTGAGACCTTGTGTCTCACACCATACTTTGCTAACACACTCTTCACCCAATAGTTAATGAAGTGTGAACCTCCATCACTAATAATAGCTCTTGGAGTTCCGAATCTTGTGAAGATGTATTTTTGAAGGAACTTTACCACAACCTTGGAGTCATTCGTAGGGAGAGCTGCAGCCTCTACCCATTTAGACACATAATCCACTACTACAAGTATGTATAGATTTCCATTCGACTTTGGGAAAGGGCCCATAAAATCTATCCCCCATACATCAAAGACTTCAACTTCTAGGAAATTGTTTAGAGGCATCTCATGTCGCTTTGCAATTGTCCCCATACGTTGAAATTGATCATAACTCTTCACAAACGCATGAGCATATTTAAATATAGAAGTCCAGAAGAAACCTGATTGTAATATTTTTTGGGTTGTGCGTTCACCACCATGATGACCACCATAAGGTGATGCATGGCATCTCTCTAACACTTGTTTCACTTCCGAATCCGAAATACATCTTTTTACTATTTGATCAGGCCCTTGCTTGAATAAATAAGGCTCATCCCATATATAAGAGCTTGCCTCATATGCCAGCTTCTTCTTCTATTGAGGACTCGAATCAGGAGGAAATAGCCCACTTACCAATAGATTCATAATATCTGCATACCATGGCAACTCATCAACATCCAAAACTAACAATTTCTCATCTGGAAATTCCTCACAAATACGCCCATCATCCACTACATGTGTCGAGCTTTCAAGTCTAGAAAGATGGTCAACAATTTGATTTTCTGTCCCTTTTCTATCTTTAATCTCTAAATCAAACTCTTGTAACAGTAAGATCCATCTAATCAACCGCGGCTTAGAATCCTTTTTATTGAACAAATACCGTATTGCAGCATGATTTGTGTATTCAATGACACTTATGCCCACCAAATATGATCTAAATTTATCAAATGCGTACACCTACACTAGCATCTCTTTTTTAGTCACCGTGTAATTTACTTGGGCTACATCGAGGGTCTTACTCACATAATAAATAGAGTAAAATACCTTATTCCTCCGCTGACCAAGAACTGCACCCACTGCAACATCACTTGCGTCACACATGAGCTCAAATGGTAAAGCCCAGTCAGGAGCAATAAGTATAGGTGCCTCTACCAACTTCTTCTTCAAAACTTCAAATGGCTTCACACATGATTCACAGAATACAAATTTCACATCTTTTTCCATGAGCGTGCACATGGGACGTGCAATTTTGGAAAAATCTTGAATAAACCTTTTGTAAAACCCAGCATGTCCCAAGAAACTACGCACCCCTTTCACCGATACAGATGGAGGTAATTTTTCAATAACTTCAATGTTTGCCCTATCAACTTCGAGCCCCTTGTCACGCCCCGAATCCTATCGGGACGGGTTGGCACTCGTAGCTGACAAGGCCTGAGAGAACCAAGCTCTGCTTACATTCATTCATACACATGCCATAAGAAACACCACCATCACGTAAGAGCATAATAGGCTAACATCGGAAATCATGGAACATGTAAGATATATATATAGACATATGAGAAACTTGGCCAAAATATCCATCAAGTCAAACGGCACACATCTCTTCTCCTCACATTACTTCACATACCCACGTACGTCTACAAAAGCCTCTAATAGAAGTACATACATGACCAAACTAAATTCGGGACAAGCCCCCTTTACATAACATTTACAATACCAAAATACATGTACAAATGCGATGCGGAAAGCCCCGAATCGACTGGAGCTCACCAAAAGTCAGTAGAAGTCCTGGAGCTCACTGGGGAGGTCTACTAGTGCCTACGCCTACAGCAAGTAAGGTAAATTTCCCAAGAGGGGTCAGTACGAAGAATGTACTGAGTATGTAAGGCTGCATGAAACTGTATGGTACATAAAGACTTCAATGAAATCAAATATAAATGGGTACTCAATAAGGATATGTCACCAATCTTTATATAAAGAGATATGCACATTATGAATTACTTTCTTTACTTCTATACTCGATCGATCATTCACTCATTCCTTTATCCATCACTCATTCATCCATTCATATAATGCCTGGGCCCCAAGCTAATCAGTGGGTAATCAATAGTAATCGGGATCGACCCATGCTAGGCTTTTCCTTGCCCCTGGGATACCACCTGTAGTGGAATCGACCCATGCTAGGTGTTCTTCTCACCCCTGGGATACCATCCGTAAATATTGGGATCGACCCATGCTAGGTTATTTAACCCCTGGGATACCACCCATGAAACATCTCTCCTTTTTACAACATCACTTCTTAAATCTTTGAATTAGCTTAATCAATGGTTACTTCATTTTGGGAACTTGAGAATATAACATTATTTGAACTTGGAGCCATGTTCATGATTATGGGACACTTGAATGATAATAGACCAAGAATGAGATATATGTGATTAACAATAAATGATAACTCGAAATGAAATACCTTAGGACAATTCAAAAATGAGTAAGTACCCTAACAAGGTATACACTATATGCTGCAGAATAATACGAAAAGAGGGACCTTACTGTAGCACCCCGTACTTTTTGAAGTCAAGCTAACAACCATAACATTGATGGACATATGACGACATGAGAGAATTGATGAATTAAGTATTGAATTATGGGCATTTAAAAGTCTTATATGATTGGGCCCTAAATGAGGCCCACTTTTATTGAGAAAGACATGGCCCAAAATGGGTTATTTTGACCCATTCTTGCAAAACTTGGTCCAATTGACTAATCCACAGAGCAATAAATGCTAAGAAAAAGGATAAGGGAGACATGAGGTCCTATATAAGGAAAAAAAATCAGATTTTTTATTCACTTTAACTCTCATCACATCTCTAGAAATTTTCAACAATTCTCTTTTGCTCTCAAGAATCCCAAGTCACTCTTTTGGCCAAAATCTTCCATTGGTAAGTCTTGGTAAGTGTTTATTATGATGTATTAATATATATTATGCAAGGTATATGGTGTATATTGTGTTGGTTATGTTGGTGGAATATTGAGAAGTTCACAAAAAGTGAAGTGTGCATGTTTGCTAAATTGAAGGGTGGTTTATCTTGTAAACTTGATTTTGGACTTGTGGTTTTGAAGAGAGTGAACTTGGTGGAGTAAATATTGACATTACATATTTTATTATGGTCTTACCTTTTTGGATTCTTGTGTATAACATGTGTAATGGTTATTGGCAAATCGATTGTGGTTTTGGTGTCGTATTGGCCGTGGAATTTGGTTTTGAGTGTCGTTATGTGTGTTGTGAGGCCATGGCTCATTGTTGATGTTTAATATGATCAAGAATATGTTCAAATATGTTTGATTGTGATCATGGATCACTCATGGCCTTAAAAGACCCAAAAAAAGTCATTTTGGACCAAAACGGGCATCCGCCCCCGCAGACGAGGCATCTACGCGCAGAAGGCCCTGGAATTTTCCAGGAGCCATCTGCGTGCACATTTAACCACCTACGTGCACAGGTGGCAGCGCATGTCACCTCCAGAATTCATTTTGTGTGTTTCCGTCACTAGTTGTCCCCGAAAGCCCCGATACCCTTTTGGGATGTAATTATCAACTTGTATTGTCATTTTAATGACTTTAAAGTGTCGTATGGAGGTGTGTTGGACTATGTTAAGTATGGATGGTTTTTTATATGTTGTTATGAAGGAATAATTATGACGGAATGCTAAAGGGAAAGACGTAAAGGGTAAGTATGGTGTGAAATGCTTTCGGTGTATGATCTTTTGGTCAATGTGAGTGATGTTATGGTGTTGTTGATATGTAAATGCATTGGAATGTATGGTGAGGGGGTGACATGACATTATATGGTAGCCATAAAATTCATTGTCGTCTTGTACGCCTATATATTGGCTAGTTGCTAATGTAAGTTTCGTTATGAACTTGTATTGTAGAGTAAGACGTAAGTAAGAAGCGGGACTATTGTGTTCATACATAGGCTTGCGTATTCATACTTGGAAGTAAAGGTATGTAAGGTTACTTTGACCGTATCTTTTTGCGGCAAATAATGTTCACATTGACATGTCATTAGTCCTACCCCGAAACGTGCTAAGGTATTCCATACCCGGTTAGCAATGGTCATTGTTATAAATTTCCTACTCTTTGATCATTTGTGAATCTTATGTCTCATATTCATGGTTAATGTTCCCAAAAGGTCAATAAAGGTTATGTTCCAATATTCCAATAGTGACTATACTTGTGTCGCTTGTTCAAAGATTATTGTCCCATATTATTGCCCAATGGTTCCAATGGTGTCATGGTGCTGGCAATATTATATTTCTCATGATGTTTATTCTCATATCCCTCACCCATTGGTTAATGATTCAAAGTTTCCAACAATGTTATGTTCCAAAGTTCAAGTGATGATATGACTATCAAAGTATCAATTTCAAAGTAGCAATCTCAAAGTATCAATCTCAAAGTAAAGATCAAAGTAAGTCATATGTGGTCAATGATTGATTTATGGGTGGCAAGTCTAGGGGCGTAAGCCTAGCTCGACTCGATCCCAAGGCATTGATTTATAGGTGGAAAGTCTAGGGGCATAAGCCTAGCTCGACTCGATCCCAATATGATGAGATGATATGTAAAGACCCACTGATCAGTAGGGGCCTGGGTACATTGTTATCATTGAGCATTGAGATAAAGAAAGCAAAGAAAGAAATGAAAGCAATCCACATGATTTCCCAAAATGCAAAATGGTGACTTATTCACTTTGATTATTCATATGTTTGAGTTCATTGAAATATTCATGTATTGTACAGTTTCATCTGAGCCTTGCATACTCAGTACTTATTTCGTACTGACCCACCTCTTGGGGAATTTACCTTACTTGCTGCAGGCGCAGGTACCAGTAGGCCTCCTCAGTAGGTTGCCAGTCATTGCAGATCATTGGTGAGCTCCAGTCAATTCGGGGCTTCTCCGAGTCAGAGTATATATGTTTTGGTGGTGTACATATTGTGTACAGCGGGGACTTGTCCCGACTTATGGTTCATTTTGGTCAATGCTCTTGTTAGAGGCTTTTGTAGATGAATATGGGTGTATCAGTGTTAAAGGCATATGTTGTGTTGACTGGATGGCCTCAACGGCCAAGTTTCATAGATATATATCTATGTCCCATGTTTTTTGTTAATCATCTCTCAAGTTATTACGTAATGGTGGTGATGCTTATGTTATGCTTATGGTTGAACATAGACAAAGGTTGGTTCTCTCGGGCCTTATCGGCTATGGGTGCCAATCATGCCTCGTTGGGATTCAGGGTGTGACACTTACATACCTTAATTCCTCAATATGGATACACAATCTTACTTGCAAATGCAACACTTCAGCTTTCCCTTTGTGTCTATTCTACACACAAGTATATAACGAAGCTTGCATTAACCACTTACTTCATTTCAAGTGTATAACATGGCAATAAGTTACATAGTTGTCACACGATGCCATTTCACCTTCGTACAATATCATGTACAGCTTTACCATTACCAAAACAAGTCACATATCACCCATGGTGTCATACATTACTAACCTTCCACACCATAATCATGCTTTACACCTCCTTTTCAATACTACGTTATATTTACGTCCTTATGTCGCCCAAACGTCTTTCACAACAACACATTAAAGTCAATCCATACTTAAGATAATCCAACATGTCCCCATACGACACTTTAAAGTCATTACAACGACATCTCAAGTTGATAATTACATCCATGAAGGGTATAGGGGTTTCGGGGGGCAAAGGGATGCAAAAACAAGCAATTCGGAGTTCTGGGCCGATACGCTAAGCCATCTTCACCCGAAGGTGGATGACCTGCATCCGTAGGTGACCTTTGGCAGTAGCCAGAGGAACCTGCGTTGGCACCTGCGCCCGCAGGTGCTTCGTCTGCGAGGGTGGGTGCCCGTTTCGGCCAAAAAGGGTCTCTTTTGGGTCTTTTTATGCAATGAATGGTCCATGATCATAACTAAACTTATTTTAACATATTTTTGATCATCCTATATTCCAACAATCAGCCATGGTCTCACAACACCCATAACATCACCAAAATTACACTTTACGGCCAATACGCCACCAAAACCATCACAAATTTCACAATAGAAATTCCAAACATTATACACCATGAAAAAACAAGGAAAGACTATAATCACATCCCACATGTCAATAATAACTCCATAAAGTTCATTTCCTTCAATATCACAAGTCCATGTTCAAGTTTACAGGACCAAACCATTCTCCGATTGCAAAAATAGACAATTTTTATACATAGCACACTGTCCAAGACTTTGCCAACACCATCAACATAATTTATAGACTATCTTAAACATATCATATACATAACCATGAGAAGAATACTTACCACAAGGTGATCTTGTTCCAAAAGAGATGAGAACTTAGGGGTCTTAAGAGCCAACAAGATAATGTTGTGAATATTCTAGAAAAGGTATGGGTGTCACAATGAATAAAAATCTGATTTTTGAGCCCTTTTATATTCCCTCTATAATGATCCTTATCCACATATTTAATGGTTTACTTGGTCAATGGAAAAGTATTGGAAGAATGGGTCAAATTGCCTTTTGGGCCATGTCTTCCTCATGATTGTTGGGCCTCATTTGGCCCAAATGACACAAGACTCATTAATGCACAACTATTTAATGTATAATTCATCCATTCTCTCATGTTTAAATTTTTCCATGAATGTTACGATAGTCCACTAGACTCAGAAACGTACGGGGTGTTACATTCTTCCCCCCTTAGAAACATTCGTCCTCGAATGTTAATGTTATTGCTTGAAGTAAACAATTACAAGTATAAGAACATTCTTCATGTCATCATATAGCTATACACTCAAAGCTTGTAAATACTTACTTGTCATCCTTCCCTTTGGAACAAATGAGGGTACTTGGATCTCATCATCTCCTCAGCTTCCCATGTGACCTCTTCTTTTTATTGATTTCTTCGAAGTACCTTTACTGAAACTACGTCCTTATTTCTCAGCCTCTTCACTTGTCTATCCAGGATGGCAATAGGTATCTCCTCATAGGCAAGATCCTCTGTAACCTGTACATCGTCAACAAGAGTAAAATGAGATGGATCCCCTATGCACTTTCGAAGCATCGAAACATGAAATACTGGATGAACTGTGGAGAGTTCCTGGGGTAGTGCCAACTCATATGCAACCTGCCCAAATCTTCTAATAATCTCATATGGGCCTATATAACGTGGGCTCAATTTTCCTTTCTTTTCGAACCGCATTACCCCTTTCATCGACGACACCTTCAGGAATACCCAATCACCTATGGTGAATTCAAGTCCTCTTCTTCTAACATCAGCATAGGATTTGTGTCGACTCTGGGCCATTTGTAGTCATTGTTGAATCACTTTAACTTTTTCCATAGCCTGATAAACAAGATCTGGCCCAAGTAAAGCAGTTTCACCAGCTTCAAACCATCCAATTGGTGATCTACATTTCCTTCCGTACAAGGCTTCATAAGGTGCCATTTTAATACTTGAATGCTAGCTATTGTTGTAAGCAAATTCAATAAGAGGAAAATGGTCATCCCAACTGCCTTGAAAATCTAATGCACATGCTCGCAGCATATCTTCAAGTGTCTGAATAGTACGTTCTGCTTGTCCATCAGTCTGAGGATGGAAAGTCGTACTCAAATTCACCTGTGTTCCCAAACTCTGCTGAAAAGATATCCAGAAATGCACAGTAAATTGTGCTCCTCTGTCTGATATAATGGAAAGTGGACTACCATGCAATCGTACTATCTCTTTCACATACAACTTTGCATAGTCCTCAGCTGTATAGGTGGTCTTGACTGGTAGAAAATGCGCTGACTTGGTAAGCCTGTCAACTATAACCTATATAGAATCAAATTTCCGCAGTGTACGAGGCAAACCTGTAATGAAATCCATATTAATAATATCCCATTTCCAGACTGGAAGATTTATACATTGCATGTAACCTCCTGGTTTCTGATGCTCTACTTTCATTTGTTGACAATTCGGGCATTGAGCAACAAATTCTGCAATGTTCTTCTTCATATTTCCCCACCAATACACTTCCTTCAAATAATGATACATTTTAGTAGCACTCGGATGAATAGAATAGCGCGAGTGATGCGCCTCTGCCATAATTCGCTTCCTCAATTCATCTACATCCGATACACATAGCCTTCCTTGACACTGGAGCACCCCTTCTTGTGTAAGATCAAATGCCTTGGTCAATTTCTGGTTTACATTTTCCTTTAGCTGCAATAACATAGGATCTGCAAACTGCTTTTCTTTCACTTCAGCTATCAACAAGGATTCAACTGCATTTTGTACGATAACTCCTTCCTTTGAGGATTCAAGTAGACGACCTCCCAAGCTGGCTAACTGATATAAGTCTTTGATTATCTCCTTCTTTTCTGTCGATTGACTACTAGTAACTCCTGTTGCCTTACGGCTCAATGCATCTGCTACTACATTTGCCTTCCCTGGATGGTATAGAATATCAACATCATAGTCTTTCAAGAGCTCTAAACATCTCCGTTGCCTTAGGTTGAGTTCCTTTTGCTTAAAGATATATTGTAAACTTTTGTGATCTGTATAAATATCAACATGAACTCCATATAGATAATGACGCCATATCTTCAAGGCAAAAACCACCGCTGCTAATTCAAGATCATGCGTGGGATAATTTTTCTCATGTTGTCGCAACTGTCGTGAGGCATATGCTATAACCTTACCATGTTGCATCAACACACATCCGAGACCAGTCTCGAAAGCATTACAATACACTGCATAGCCCTCTGTGCCTTCAGGAAGTACTAACACTGGTGTGGAAGTCAATTTATCCTTCAGTTTTTGGAACCCTTTTTCACATGCATCATTCCATTGAAACTTAATTGCCTTGTGAGTTAACTTTGTTAATGGTGCAGTAATAGAAGAAAATCCTTCCATAAATCGCCTGTAATAACCTGCTAATCCAAGAAAACTATGAATCTCTGTAGGTGTCGTAGGTCTTGGCAAATTTTTCACGGCTTCAATTTTCTGTGTATCAACTTGTATCCCTTCATCTGATACAATGTGACCCAAGAATACAACTGATTTTAACCAAAACTCACATTTGGAGAACTTTGCATACAACTTACGCTCGCGGAGAATCTACAACACCTGCTGTAAGTGATTAGCATGGTCCTCTGGTGGTCTTGAATAAACCAGGATGTCATCTATAAATACCGTCACGAACACGTCTAGGAATGGCTTAAACACCCTATTCATCAAATCCATGAACACAGCTGGTGCATTTGTTAGTCCAAACGACATAACTAAAAATTCATAATGGCCATACCGTGTTTGAAACGCTGTCTTGGGTACATCTTCTTCTCTAACCCTGACTTGGTGATACCCCGACCTCAAGTCAATCTTTGAAAAACACTTGGTACCCTGTAACTGATCAAACAAATCATCAATTCGAGGGAAAGGATATTTATTCTTGATTGTTACCTTATTCAACTGCCGATAATCAATGCACATTCTCAATGTGCCATCTTTCTTTCGTACAAATAGTACCGGTGTACCCCACGGGGACATACTAGGCCTGATAAAGCCTTTATCCATAAAATCTTTCAACTGCTCCTTCAATTCACGCAATTCTACTGGAGCCATTCGATAGGGAGGAATAGAGATAGGCTGAGTGCCTGGAATCACATCAATGCCAAAATCTACTTCCCGTTCTGGGGGTAAGCCTGGAAGATCCTCTGGAAATACATCCAGAAATTCATTAACTACTGGAACCGACTGTGGCGTTGGTGGTTCCACATTATTATCTTTCACTCGAACTAGGTGGCATATGTACCCCTTAGCAATCATTTTCCTTGCTTTCAGATAGGAAATAAATCTTCCTCGTGGTGCCCCTACATCCCCCTTCCACTCAAGAACATATATTTGTGGGAAATGAAAGTGTACCTTCTTGGCCCGGTAATCTACCGTGGCATAACAAGAAGCCAACCAATCCATCCCCATTATCACGTCAAAATCCACCATATTTAGTTCAATAAGGTCGGCCAGCGTCTCATGACCACACACAGTTACCATAATTCCGATACACTCTCTTTGCAACAATATATTCACCCACCGGTGTAGACAATTCAATGGACTTAGTTAATAATTCTGGTGCTTTTGCAAATTTTGCAGCAACTAAGGGAGTAACGTAGGACAATGTAGAACCCGGGTCAATCAATGCATATACATTAAATGAAAATATGGATAATGTACCTGTGACGACATCAGGAGAAGCCTCTGAATTTTACCGGTCCACCAAAGCATAAGTGCGATTCTGGACCCCACTCATACTGGCTGCTCCTCTGGCACCTCTACCACGATCGACAGACTGCATACCTCGGCCTAAAGAAGGAACCGATGATGATGACGCAATAGTCGATCCTATCGGTCGTGCCACATTACCCAAGCCTCTTCGTGGGCAATCTCTCATCATATGTCCCGTCATACCGCACCAGAAACAAGCATTTGACCCAATTCGGGATTCACCTACATGAAATCATCCACATTGCTGGCATGGCGGATGAGAAAATCCAGCGGTCTGCGAACCTCGAATCCCACTACTTTGCCCAACATTGCTACCCCTGAACCCTCGAAATTGAGATTGTGCGCCTGCTGTGGAGTGTGAAAATGAAGGTCTAGGCGATCTACTAAAACTCCAAGGCCTGAACTCTATTTGGGACACCATAAACTGTCCCATGGGTCTAGCTCTTTTGGATTGTCCTCTATCAGATTCATGTAGCCTCCTTCTCTGTCTTTGATCCTCCATTTTCTGAGCGAAGGCCTGAATTTAAGCTATATCCATATCTTTGTTTAAGGCGGCAATGGTGCAATCTCTCACCAAATACGGCTCCAACCTATCCACATATCAATGTACCCTATCTGTCATTGTGGCCACTACGTTCAGAGCATATCGGGCCAAGGAATTAAACTGCAAGCTATACTCCCTCACACTCAGATTCCCTTGGCGGAGATTCAAGAATTGATCCGCGTGAGCCTCTCGGATCTCATAAGGAAGGTAGTGGTCGAGGAAGGCCGTTTTAAATTCTTCCCAACTAGGTGGGTTTGCACCAATATCACGAGACTTTTTCCATTCTTCATACCATAATATCACCTCCCCTTTTAATCTATATGCAGCAAGTTCGACTGTGTCAACCCTCGTCACGTGCATAACTTCCAGAGCCCTCTGAATTTGATCTACAAAGTCTTGTGGATCTTCATTCAAATCTGATCCAGTGAATGTAGGAGGATCTAGTTTCAGAAAATCCTGCGTTCGTCAACTGGCTGCCCTAGCTGTACTATCATCATTTATAACTGGACCACCCTGTCCCTGAACTTGTGCGGCAAAAATTCGAGTCAACATTCGCACTGCATCCTTTAAGTCCTGATCAGTAGTATTCACTGGTGGTTCTGCAGGTATTTCCCTTCCTCTTGACTCTTTTGAAAATGGAAGAGTAGAAGAGGCTTGTGATGCCATTTCTGGTTCAGCGCCTCCCTAATTAACTGGTTCAGGCGGGGCTCTACTAGTTCCTTCTCCCGCAATTCTGTCTATCCTCTTACTTTTACCGCGTCCTCTTCTTGCCATCGGTATTTTTCTATCATCTACAAGAACAACAGTACTTATGGTCAGGAACGATTTCACTTATAGCTTCAGCTCTACTGCACGATCTAGAATTGAAGAAAAAGAAACAACATCCTAAATGTCCCGTAGCCTCCTACTTATAAATGTGGTGCACAACGCATTGATAAGTAAGACTCTACTCAGACAAGGCTTTGTAGACACCCATAGACCGACCTACTATGATACAACTTTTGTCACGCCCCGAATCCTATCAGGACGGGTTGGCACTCGTAGCCGACAAGGCCCCAGAGAACCAAGCTCTGCTTACATTCATTCATACGCATGCCATAAGAAACACCACCATCACATAAGAGCATAATAGGCTAACATCGTAAATCATGGAACACGTAAGATATATATATAGACATATGAGAAACTTGGCCGACATAGCCATCAAGTCAAACGGCACACATCTCTTCTCCTCACATTACTTCACATACCCACGTACGTCTACAAAAGCCTCTAATAGAAGTACATACATGAACAACCTAAATTCGGGACAAGCCCCGCTTTACATAACATTTACAATACCAAAATACATGTACAACTGTGATGCGGAAAGCCCCGAATCGACTGGAGCTCACCAAAAGTCAGTAGAAGTCCTTCAGCTCACTGGGGAGGTCTACTAGTGCCTGAGCCTGAAGCAAGTAAGGTAAATTCCCCAAGAGGGGTCAGAACGAAGAATGTACTGAGTATGTAAGGCTGCATGAAACTATATGGTACATAAAGACTTCAATGAAATCAAATATAAATGGGTACTCAATAAGGATAAGTCACCAATCTGTATATAAAGAGATATGCACATTATGAATTACTTTCTTTACTTCTATACTCGATCGATCATTCACTCATTCCTTTATCCATCACTCATTCATCCATTCATATAATGCCCGGGCCCCAAGCTGATCAGTGGGTAATCAATAGTAATCGGGATCTACCCATGCTAGGCTTTTCCTTTTGCCCCTGGGATACCACCCGTAGCGGAATCAACCCATGCTAGGTGTTCTTCTCACCCCTGGGAAACCATCCATAAATATTGGGATCGACCCATGCTAGGTTATTTAACCCCTGGGATACCACCCATGAAACATCTCTCCTTTTTACAACATCACTTCTTAAATCTTTGAATTAGCTTAATCAATGGTTACTTCATTTTGGGAACTTTAGAATATAACATTATTGGAACTTGGAGCCATGTTCATGATTATGGGACACTTGAATGATAATAGACCAAGAATGAGATATATGTGATTAACAATAAATGATAACTCGAAATGAAATACCTTAGGACAATTCGGAAATGAGTAAGTACCCTAACAAGGTATACACTATATGCTGCAGAATAATACGGAAAGAGGGACCTTACATACCTTAATTCCTCAATATGGATACACAATCTTACTTGCGAATACAACACTTCAGCTTTCCCTTTGTGTCTACTCTACACACAAGTATATAACGAAGCTTGCATTAACCACTTACTTCATTTCAAGTGTCTAACATGGTAATAAGTTACATAGTTGTCACACGATGCCATTTCACCTTCGTACAATATCATGTACAGCTTTACCATTACCAAAACAAGTCACATATCACCCATGGTGTCATACATTACTAACCTTCCACACCAAAATCATGCTTTACACCTCCTTTTCAATACTATGTTACATTTACGTCCTTACGTCGCCCAAACGTCTTTCACAACAACACATTAAAGTCAATCCATACGTAACATAATCCAACATGTCCCCATATGACACTTTAAAGTCATTACAACGACATCTCAAGTTGATAATTACATCCATGAAGGGTATAGGGGTTTCGGGGGGCCAAAGGGATGCAAAAACAAGCAATTCGGAGTTCTGGGCCGATCCGCTAAGCCACCTTCACCCACAGGTGGATGAACTGCGTCTACAGGTGACCTTTGGCAGTAGCAAGAGGCACCTGCGTTGGCACCTGCGCTCGCAGGTGCTTCGTCTGCGAGGGCGGATGCCCGTTTCGGCCAAAAAGGGTCTCTTTTGGGTCTTTTTATGCAATGAATGGTCCATGGTCATAACTAAACTTATTTTAACATATTTTTGATCATATTATATGCCAAAAATCAGCCATGGTCTCACAACACCCATAACATCACCAAAATTACACTTTACGGCCAATACGCCACCAAAACCATCACAAATTTCACAATAGAAATTCCAAACATTATACACCATGAAAAAATAAGGAAAGACTATAATCACATCTCACATGTCAATAATAACTCCATAAAGTTCATTTCCTTCAAGATCACAAGTCCATGTTCAAGTTTACAAGACCAAACCATTCTCCGATTGCAAAAATAGACCGTTTTTATACATAGCACACTGTCCAAGACTTTGCCAACACCATCAACATAATTTATAGACCATCTTAAACATATAATATACATAACCATGAGAAGAATACTTACCACAAGGTGATCTTGTTCCAAAAGAGATGAGAACTTAGGGGTCTTAAGAGCCAACAAGATAATGTTGTGAATATTCTAGAAAAGGTATGGGTGTCACAATGAATAAAAATATGATCTTTGAGCCCTTTTATAGTCCCTCTCTAATGATCCTTATCCACATATTTAATGGTTTACTTGGTCAATGGAAAAGTATTGGAAGAATGGGTCAAATTGCCTTTTGGGCCATGTCTTCCTCATGATTGTTGGGCCTCATTTGGCCCAAATGACACAAGACTCATTAATGCCCAACTATTTAATGTATAATTCATCCATTCTCTCATGTTTAAATTTTTCCATTAATGTTACGATAGTCCACTAGACTCAGAAACGTACGGGGTGTTACACCCCTGCTTTGACACTTTATGCCCAAGAACTATACCTTCCGTCACAAGGAAATGACACTTCTCCTAATTGAGAACAAGATTAGTTTCTTCACACCGAGCAAGGACTCTATCAAGATTTTGCAAGCATACCTCAAAAGAGTTACCAAAGACTGAAAAATCATGCATAAAAATCTCTACGAACTCCTCCACCATGTCATAGAAAATAGCCATCATGCACCGCTGAAAGGTAGCCGGTGCATTACACAATCCAAAAAGCATATGCTTGAAAGCGTATGTTCCGTAAGGACATGTTAATGTAGTCTTCTCCTGATCTTGAGGATCTATAGCAATTTGATTGTATCCGGAGTACCCATCAAGAAAGCAATAATACTCTTGCCCGGCTAAACGATCCAACATCTGATCAATAAAAGGGATTGGCTAATGGTCTTTCCTCGTAGCATCATTGAGTTTTCGATAATCCATGCAAATACGCCACCCATTCATAGTTCTTGTAGGAATCAATTCATTATTATCATTCGTGATCACCGTCATACCACCCTTTTTTGGAACACATTGTACTGGGCTCACCCACGTACTATCAGAGATAGGGTAAACAATGCCCAAATCTAACCACTTAATTACCTCTTTCCTTACTACTTCTTTCATCACCGGATTCAAGCGTCGTTTGTGTTGCACACTTGGCTTATGCCCTTCCTCCATGTAAATTTTATACATGCATAAATCGGGATTAATACCATGGATGTCAGACATCTGCCAACCAATAGCCTTCTTTCTTCGTTTGAGTATCAACAATGCCGCATCAACTTGTTCTTTTGGAAAATTTGCTGCAAGAATAATAGGATGGGTCTCATTATCACATAAGAAAGCATATTGAAGGTGAGATGGAAGTTCTTTCAATTCAAGCGTCGGTGCCTCCTCAATTGATGGCTTGGTTGGAGGACCAAGTGGACGATTTAAAGGTTCCCATCTACCCTTATTAGCATAGATACCCATAAGATCAAGAACCTGCACCATTTCACTAGCTTCCGCATCACCAAAAACATCTTGCCCCATCAAAACTTTTTTCAACGGATCTGTAGACAAAGTGTGGATGCTTTCAACCGCCAAATCTATAGTTGTAATAGCTGATAAGTTCTCATAAATTTTTGGGAGCTTCAAAGCCCTATATACATCAAATACCTCAACCTTATCATGAGCTCGCAGAGTTAGTTTCCCGGCTGCTACATCAATGATCGCACCTCCAGTGGCCAGAAACGGACGCCCCAAAATAAATGGGACTTCCGGGTCAGGCTCAAAATTTAGCACCACAAAATCAACCAAAAAGATCAACGAACCCCCTTGAACCAGAACATCCTCAATAATACCATCACGTATAGTCACGGATCGGTCTGCCAGTTGCAAAATAATAGTAGTTGGCTTAGTACGACCCAAACCCAACTCCTTGAAAACTGAAGTGGGCATCAGATTTATACTCGCCCCCAAATCACACAATCCACGAGCGCAGACACGATCTCACAGAGTAATTTTCACAGTGAAGCTTCCGGGATCCTTCAGCTTGGTAGGTAACCGATTTTGAATGCGAGAACTACACTCCTCAGTCAATGCTACTGTGGCATACTCTGTCAGTTTACTCTTGTTTGCCACAATATCTTTCACAAACTTGGCATACTTTGGAATACCCTGCAAGATATCCATAAGAGGTAAATTAATGTGCACTTGTTTAAGTAGTTCAATGAACTTACCAAAGCATTCATCTTCCTTCTTCTTCTTGAACTTCTGAGGGAAAAGAGGAGGCAACTTTACACTATGTATCACTTTATCATCTTTGGAGCCTTTGGTCGACTCCACTTGTTCGTCTTCAATAACCACTACTTTCAGCTCCAATTCTTTCGCTGGTGCAATCGCATCCTCTAACTGCTTACCACTACAAGTAACAATAGTATTCATCTGCTTTGGATTAGGCTCGGTATCACTTGGAAGACCTTCTTGGGGCCTTGTATTCTGTGTGTTAGCTAACTGACCAATTTGCTTCTCCAAAATTTTGAGTAGCCAACTGATTGTTCCTCACATCTGCTGCCAGCTTAGCTTGCTCTGCCATAATCTGTTTTAACATATCTTCCAAGCTCTTATCTTCAGACTTAGCACCCACTTGATTTCCTTGACCTTGTTGTTGATTGTATTATGGTGCATAACCTTGAGGCCTATATTGATTCTGATTACCTCCCCAAGATAAGTTCGGGTGATTTTTCCACCCAGCATTATAAGTATTTCCGTAATTCTGGGCTCCAACTCCTCTTTGGGCATTACCAACAAAATTTATGAAATCCGAATTTGCACTGCACAACTCGCTAGTATGATCCCCGTTCCCACATACACTACACATTGCAGAGACCTGTTGCTGTACTGCATTTACAGGAGCTGGTTGCTGCCCCAAATTCAAACTACTGAAGTTATTATTCATCATGTTTTGCATAGCTAAAATTTGGGCAGATAATGTCGTGACTGCATCCACATCTAGTTTCCCATCAACCTTCTTTGTAGAATTCCTCGAATGATCACTATGCCAGTCTGGATTTCCCTGTGAAATATGATTCAACAAAGCATATAATTCATCATAATTCTTCTCTAAAGCTTGTCCACCTGCAGCTGAATCAAGTAGAATTTTAGTGTTGGGGTCGAGAGCCTCAAGGAAAGTATGCACCAACTTCATTATCTTGGTGGTGATGAGGACAATCCTTCAACATGGATTTGAATCGATTCCAAGCTTGGTACAAATTCTCATCATCTCTCTGTCTGAAACTCAATATCTCACTCCTCAACTTTGCTGTCTTTCCAGATGGAAAGAACCTTATTAAGAATTTCTGAGCAAGATCATCCCAAGTAGTGATAGAATTAGCCAGCTCTGCATCTAACCACCTCCTTGCTTCCCCCAACAGAGAAAAGGGGAACAAAGTAAGTCTCACATAATCCGAAGACACACCCACAGGAATATATGTGTCACTGATCTCCAGAAAATTATGGATATGCCTCTGCGGGTCCTCATGAGCAAAACCTGTAAACTGTCCACTTGAGTGAAAGAGTTGCACCATATTCTGTTTAAGCTCAAATCTACCTCCAGCTGCCGGTTTGAGAATACTGGAGGTCACATTAGTGGTGAGTGGGATTTCCACATCCGAACTGTTCTAGCTTCCATTACTTTCGGCTCATGTCTCTCTGCAACTGGTTCTTCAATTCTTACGGGATTACCCCGTATGCCTTCGCCAGCTAGTTCGACTTGCGGGATTAGGTAATCTGCAGCCTGTCTCCTCAATCTATGGAAATATCTTTTAGGTTTAGACTGCGGGGTTACCAAATCTCTGTTCCTTGTCAGTGTTCAGATGAATTAAGCCTGCAAAATAGAACTGCTAAGATCAAGTTGTCAACACTTAGCTGAAAATTAAAGTAAAAACATCAATAATTGAAATCTATCTATTTGAAAGTCCCCGGCAACGGCGCCAAAAACTTGTTACGACCCAGCTATACACGCAAGTGTACGTGATCGTTCAAGTAATAAAGTGGCTCCTTTGAAAGAGCCGGATATCGAACCCAAGGTACTTTCGTCAACAGAACTCAATTCTAGACGTTAAACAATAATTAAAACTAGTGTTACAAAAAGGAAAAGGGATTTGGTGCTAAAAATTAAATGATTCCGGATTATGAACTCCTATCTTCGCTACCGTAACTTTATTTTTCACAAATATGCTTGAAAAATCAATAAAAAGTGAATTCCCAGGGCTAAGGAACTCCGAACGTCGTCTCTTGAGCACAATCGTCTCCAAAATATAATCTTCTACTAGAAAGTGGAAACCTAACTACATCAGTGAGCGGTGATAAGCTTAACCAATTCTAGTGCATTTAAGCTTTCTTCTCGTACTTGACCAAGTGTGGTGGATTAGGTACCTCTCGGTCCTAACCACATGTCAATCCCTTAGAATTCCTTCCCCGAGAAAAACCACACCTCGTATATTCCACGTTCTATCTCTTAGTTTCTCTCTCGAGCTCACTTCAAGACAAAGAATGTATTTCAATGGTGATCAAGCATCAAAATAATGAAATTAAGAATATAAGAATAACCAATTTATGATAAACTTCAGCAAAAACCACTAAAATTGACCCAAGAGATTCATGTTCTTGGCCTTAACCCCAAGAATGAGGGATTTTAGCTACTCATAACGTTAATTAACATCCAAAAATAATAAAATACCATAAAAAGAAAATAAAAACTGAATATATGAAGAATTAAACCTAATTACAATGCCCAAAAACGCCCAAAGTATCCTTGTCAAGATGGAATGTGATACAATAACTCAAAAGCCCTATTTATAGAGTGAATTTAGAGCCAAAAAGTGGCCCGGCACGCCCTTGGACGCGCCTGGCACTTAGGCGAATTTTGCCTCTGTGAAGGTGCGACCCAGGCAGCCTGGCACTCCCTGAATCGCGCCCCAGTGCTGCCTGGCTGAACAAAATTTTCCCCAAAAGCGGCATGGCGCGACCATTTTTGATTTTCCTTCTTTGTCGACTTTTCTTTGCGAATTTGGCATGATTCTTCAAGTTCAACTCTTTGGCTTGCCTCTTATCATCAATATCCTTTGCTCGTAGCTTCTCCAAGCCTTGCTTTCCACGCCAAAAATGCTCCAAATAGTCGCAAATTCCACCTACAAGAGTCTAATCACATTGGTTAGCACAACAACATATAATCCATAAAAACCATACAAAATACATACGTATTATTCTCAAAACTACGGTAAACATGGGTTAAAGTCGATACTAAGGCATATAAATACGCCTTAGATCAAGGCCCAACTGCACCATTGCAATGACCAACTTAATTGCCGATCGATATTGACCCTCACTATCGAAAGGTAGGGACAAAAATCATGAGGTACTGTTCACCTGAACAGTATATAAGCTCATTTTCATGTTTTTTCACCATTTTGGCCTTGGGAGCTTAGGAAAAGACGATTTCAAAGGGGTTTCTTCATCATTCGTGCTTGGTAATCTCTAAACTCCTATTTTCATCAATTCCTATTGATTCTATATACTATTTAGCTTTAAAAAAATGATTTCAAAATGGATTTTTGGGGTGTTTACCCAGTTAAAAACATGATTTCAAAATGGATTTTTGGTGTGTTTACCCAGTAAGATTAAAAGTAGTTTTCTTTGAGTTGAAATTTGATTTCACCATGTTTTACTTGGACTTTCTGATTTAAACTCCTCTTGGTAGCAGGAACACTTTTTAAAAATAAAATTCCAGATTTATCCTTTTTAATTTTGAACCTGTTTTTTAAGAGATTTTTGGAGTCGATATAAATATAACTGATATGAGTATCATTAGTTCCCTTTTTACATGTATATTACATCCTTGATAGATTTAGTTTGATCCAAGACTACTCATGATGGAAACTTCTGTGTTGAAGGGTCTAGGAGTAGATTTTTTGGCTCTTCGAGAAAGGTTATCGTTTAACTTTCTTCAGACTGGGCTGGGTAGTTAACCATTCTTGTAAAGAATTCTATGGATTGGAGAATTAGACATGAGAATTATATTTTGATGTTGTTATTATTATCGTGTTGCCCGTGTAGGGGCTAATATGCATATTGTTATTGACTTGAGAGGATATATTTAGTGTAATGCTCTGTGGGGGCTTTATTTGACATTGTAGGCCTTATTTGTGAATTAAATGTCATCATTGTTATTGTGATGCTTGTACGGGGGATTGAGTAAATATTATAGGCCTAGTTGAGCATTATTCGCCTTTATCATGGTAGTAATGCCCGATTAAGTGGTTTTCAAATTATATCATTAATGTCTTACATGACTATATATTCTAGTGGGGCTGAGTGAGGGCTTATATCATGAGTTATTGACATGTTGAGTTGATTCTAAGCTCATTTATACCTGTATTGAATTTATTATCAGCTTCATACTGATTGGTTGTGAGTATTACATCCTTATTTCATACATACATAGTCATGAGATACTGGTACCAGTGAGGAACACTGATTTTTGAAAGAAAATGAGATACTTTATAAACCCTTGGTCATGAACAATAGCCGATAAGATTTATTGAGATATGATATTGATATTTGAGAAAGTATATGGATTGCAAACCCCCCATAGATTTTGTCTTGAAGCACAGAGACTCGAAAGGTGTATACGAAAAGTCATGTGATGGCTTACATTCATCATGATCCACCATCATTACACTGCATTGCATCATTTGAATGTCCTCTATGTTTTTGTTCTAACGTACTTAGTTTCTATATATATATTTTGTGTGTAGTTTTTCTTTTGCCTTTATATTGTAGAATTGTTAGTGAAGACGGTGTGAGCTACCATTTCAGAAATTTTCTGTTTGCAGGTAGAACGTGCTCATTGTATCTTTTACTTATTTAGTTTTATACTTTTCTCAATCGGCCTATCATACCTACTGAGTGCAAGTGGACCATATTCACTCCTATTTTTGTTCCTTTTCGATACAGATACTAGTACGAGTAAGATCCATGGTGGCTAATCTTGTGTGGTGAGAGGTTGATATTTGAGGTATGATTAAGCTCCAGAGTTTGGGGCAGATTTTTTGGCCTCCTCTTATTCTATCATGTCTTTATTTATTTCCAGAGACGGATTTATGTATTTCAGACTTCGGTTGTGTGCTAGATGCTCTTTACACTTATGACACTTTGTTTTGGAGATTGATGTGTTTCTTTGGATACTTATGTTATTTTCATATTATGGCATGTCTTTTAGAAATCTTGTATTTACTTGTTTTTCTTCCTATGTCAACTTTCTTTCTTTTCGGGTTTCAGCTTACCTACAAAGGCTGGGTCGAGGTAGGTGCCATCATGACCTTAGCTTTTGGGTTGTGAAAAATTAGTATCAGAGTGCTAGGTTCACCTTTTTTATAACTGTAAGAGCAGGATGTTTATGTAGAGTCTTGTGGATCGATACATTGAGGTCTGTATCTATCTCTGAGAAGCTATAAGACATCTTTAAGAAAAACTTCTCTAAATTGGTTTCTTCTTATGCGGGTTGTTCATACCCAATATTTTAAACTTGTATTCTATTCTTTTCTCCGGAGATGGTGAGGACTAGATCCAGAGATGTTGAGGATGCTGAGCTAGCACCCTCTCTTGGAGCTCCATGATATGCCGGCATTTGATGACACATTTTACGCTTTTAACCAAGAATAATCATGAATTTTTAAGCAACCATTGTTTGATTTGATGTATTTTTATGTCTAAATGCGGGGAATTAATCCAAGGACAAAAAGGAATGAATATGTACTAAAAGTGCTATGTGACAGATCCTTTGGCGGACCGTCACGCGATCTGTCCTGCCAAAATAGAACCACCCAAGTGACAAACTCAGTGTGACGGCTGGCCTGGCAAATCGTCAAAGGTGTAGCAAGCCATCACATTGAGTCGTCAGTGCTAAATAAAATTGATGTCAAATTTAAGTGAAGTGACGGTTTGAGGTGATGAACCATCACTGATCTAGGGGACATCCAAGCATTCAATCATAGCGAAGGTGACCAGATCCAATTTTAAGTTGGATTCAAATTTCCCTGGAGCCTATAAATACCTAGTCAAGGATTTAGAATATCCATCTTTCATTACTTAGAATATTTTTACGTTATTTTATCTGGGATTCAACCTTTTTGATTTGAAACTACTACTACGGTTTGTCAAAGATTCAAGGCTTGAGTTTCATCTTTGTAAGAATTCATCTATTGATTATGAAATCTATTTCTTTCTTCTTCTAAATAACCATATGTGGCTAAAACCTTGCAACTAGGGTTGTGGGATCCATGGCTAAAAAGTGATTCTATGGTTAATTTTGATATGGATTCGAATTATGCTGGTGAATGTATTGTTATTCCTTTCATTTTAACAAATTTCTAATGGTTTCAAGCATTAGAACAAGCCATAGGTTTAATTTGCTTGAACTAAGAGGTTAAAATCAACAAAAGGCTTTAACAACAAGGATTCAGAGTTTCTAACCTCCATCTAATGAGTAATGCTCTGGAGAGATTATTCAACTTGAGGAAAAAATTGAGCTTACTATTTTCATCACTTTAAGTTCGAAAGAATTAAAAGTAAAATCATCTAATTAGGTTGAGAAACGTTTATGCACATATTTGAATTCAATAACCTGACATTACTTGTATTAAAACGAATTCATTATAGATGTTAACTCAAAAGTGACAAAGAGGCATGGTGGATGCAATCCTAGTTCATTTTATCTACCGAGTCATATCTCTAAAATTTAATGCTTATTACTTAAAACAAGTTAGACATTGAGTCGAAATCACTTACTACAACCCCTCCCCTATTTCATGGAAACTTTAGACTAATAGTCACTTAAATCGCAAATGACTTAGTGTTCACTATATTTCCTGAAAGATTCGACCCCAACCTTTGTTGGGTTATATATTTTACAATGACTGCTTATACTTCTTAAGGGAGGTGTAATTTTGGCATATCAAATTTTGACACAGTTGCTGGGGAGTACAGTTGTCCATTAGGTTTGTTGTGTTTACTTCACTCTTAGTCATATTTCCTAATTTTACTTTTGTTTGTTGTTTTTGTAATTGCAGGGTACTTACTTGTGCATGCCAAGTATCTGAAGCTTGGGTTAACCATTGATACCTTACAATACCGAGCTTACAAAGACTTTGAGGTGATATATTGATGCACAACAACGGGAAGCAATAAGTCTTCAACAGCTCACAACAAATCAACGTTGAATCTCAAAGGTTTATTCTGAGGGATGGTGAGTGATGATCAAACTATGCACTTGATGAACTTCATAGAGATATGCAAGTCCTTTAAATTCCAAGGAATTAGTCAGAACACCATCCAACTGTGGTTTTTCCCATTGTCTTTGTCTGGGGAGGCAACATTGTAGTTGGCTGAGCCACCACCCGATTATATTACAAACTGGAAGAAGCTGAAAGGAGCTTTTCGAGAAAGGCTTTTTCTGCCTTCTTGGATGATACAGTTGAGGGATGAAATCAGTAACTTCAAGCAGCAACCAGGTGAAGCACTATATTAAACTTGGTTGAGGTTTAAGAAAAATTAACCCAATGCCCCAATAATAAGTTGACAGATGAGCACTTGATGGAAACTTTCTACAGGTCCCTAAACGCAATTACCAAACCTAAGATTGATAATGCAGCTAGAAGAGCATTCATGGTATTGACTTTCATAGATTCCACAGTGATGATGGATATGTTGACTAAAACAAAAAGAGCTTGGGATAGATGGGATTCTGAGATAGCAAGAAGTACTTATGCTATGGGTATGTCGGCTGAACAGCGCCGAAAGAAAGAAAAGTGTGACCAGTACATAGCTCACATGAAGACACAAATGGGCTTGCTCATAAAACATTTGTTGGCAGGTGGCATTAAAAAGGTAAAAGTTGTTGGTTTGTAGGGTAAAGCAGTTGAGTCTTACTCTAATAAAGAGAGGAACTATCTGAATAACTAGATGGGGGGTTTTCGGGCCAATGGCAAAGGAAACCAAGGTCGGAACAATCAGAGGGACAACTATTATTATAAGGCTGGCTATAAGGATCATGATCAAGGGAATTAGAAAATCAAGAAAGACAGAGGTGGTTTGTATGTACCACCAGGAAATTGTGATAGAGCTAGCAATGATTTATGGAAGTCCCTTATGGAAGAGATGATGGCAAAGGTGTTGAAAAGTGTGGAATATACGTATGCAGGAGTGAAAGAAATGAAGAATGATTTATCTTCAATGAGTTAGCTTGTAGATTCTCATTTCACTTCTATAAAGTGATTCGAGTACCAAATGGGTTAGTTATCTGCAGCTTTTAATCAGGGGAAGAGTGGCACTCTACCTAGCAATACTATTGAAAATCCTATGAATGATGGGAGTTGCATGGCTAGCACCATAAGGACCATTAAGGTTTTACCTAAAACATATCCGATGGTATAGACATAGGTGGGAGACGTAGCCTCTGATTATGAAATGGTGGCTGACGATGTTTGTGTTAAAATCTGGTCGAGTTTGAGAAGCCAAAAAATATTGATGACAAAAATGTAGATACCAAAAAGTCTACCAGTGTAAAGGATGATGTTGTTGTGAGCAAGAAGAAAGGAAAAGGGGTTAAGAGCTTTTAACTCAAATCCCTAATTCTCTTCCTCCGTTCCCACAAAGAGTGAACAAGAAAATAGTGGATGGTAAAAATCACAAGTTTCTCTCTATGTTAAAGTAGTTGTCGATGAATATTCCATTAGTGAAAGCATTGAGTAAATGTTGGGATATGCTAAGTTCATGAAGGACTTAGTTACAAAGAAGAGGCTGGTGAGTTTTGAGATAGAGGGTAATATTCATCATTATAGTACGATTGGTTCACAATTATTTGTTCAAAAGAAGGCAGATCCAGGTGTTTTTACTATTCTATGCACAATTGGTGCAATCATCTTTGCAAAGGCCCTATGTGATCTGGGTGTTAGCATCAATTTGATACCTCTAGTTATTTATTATCTATTGGGCTTGGGAGCCCCCAAACCAATAACTATACGGCTATTGATGACTGATCATTCAGTAAAAAGTCCAGAGAGGATACTATATGACGTGTTAATGAAAGTTAAGAACTTTATATTTCCGCCGGACTTTATGATGCTTGATTGAGAAATAGATTTTAAAGTCCCCATAATCCTGGGTAGATAATTCTTAGCCATCATAAGAGTGTTAGTCGACTTGGAGTGCAATGAGTTAAAATTTAGGTTGAATAATAACGAGGTGAAGTTCAATATATTCCATTTGATAAAGAAACCAAGAGACATGAGTGTTGTCTCAGTTATTGATATTGTAGATAAAGTTGATATTAAGGTGCTGATTAAAGAATTTTTTTTTATGGAAACCCTAGTTGTTGTGATGATGAATTTCAATGGGGAAGACATCAAAGTTTATGATGAGATGGCTAGTGCTTTGGCTAGAATGGGTTCGTATTCATATGCCCCAAAGAAGTTGGACTTAGATCTGCAAAATAGTCCAACTCCTCCAGAAAAACCATCAATCGAAGAACTATCCATGTTGGAGCTTAAGGATTTCCTGGGAATCTTCATTAAGCAATTCTGTGTGAGAAAAAAACATTGCCCGTGATTATAGCAACTGATTTGATAGAATGGAAGGTGGAGGCCCTTGTTTTTGTGTTGTAAAAGTACAAAAGGGCAATTGGTTGGACGATTGCAGATATTATCAGAATTCCATTTGGAATTTGTACGCACAAGACTCATTTGGAATAAGAGTGTACTCCTACCATTGAACACCAACAAAGACTTAAACCCACCAATGCAAGAGGTAGTAAAGAAACAAATAATCAAATGGCTTGATACGGGTGTTGTGTACCCAATCTCAGCTAGTAAATGGTTAAGAATTGTGCAGTGTGTCCTAAAGAATGGAGGTATGATGGTGGTAGCTAATGAGAAAACTAAGTTAATTCCTTTAAGATCAGTCACTAGTTGGTGATTTTGCATGGATTACAGGAAGCTCAATTCGTGGACTCTTACGGATCACTTCCCAATGTCATTCATAGACCCAATGCTTGATAGATTGGCAGGGATAGATTGGTATTTCTTTTTGGATGGTTGTTATGGTTATAACCAAATATTAATTGCACCTGAAGATCAGGAGAAGACTACATTTACATGCCCCTATGGGACATTCTCCTTCAAGTTTATGCCTTTTCGATTATGTAATGCTCCTGCAATATAACAAAGGTGTATGATGTCAATTTTTTAAAAAAACTAGAAGACATTTTGGAAGAGTAATGGATGACTTCTCTATGTTAGGTGATGCTTTCAAAGACTGCTTGGTAAATCTTAGTAATGTATTTCAAAGATGTGAAGAATTCAATCTTGAGCTCAACTGGGAAAAATGCCACTTTATGGTTAAGGAGGGAATCATTTTGGGGCACAAGATTTCAGCGAAGAGTATTGAAGTGGACCAAGCTAAGATAGAGGTGATCGAAAAACTACCTCCATTAATCTCGGTGAAGGGAGTTAGATGTTTTCTAGGCCACGCAGGTTTTTACCAGAGGTTCATTAAGGACTTCACCAAAATTGCTAATCCATTATGCAAATTATTAAAGAAGAAAGCTAAGTTTGGGTTTGATGGTGACTGTTATAAGGCATTTGAGAGCCTAAAGGAAAACTTGGTAGCTACCATCATTATTGTTGTTCCTAATTGGTCTCAACTTTTCAAAGTGATTTGTGATGTGAGTGGGGTAGCACTGGGAGCGGTTCTTGTGCAGAAGCGAGAGAAGTTTTTTCATCCTATTTATTATTCTAGAAAAGCATTAAATGGGGAACAAAAGAATTATATTGTTACAGAATAAGAATTACTTGCAGTTGTCCCTGCCTTTGAGAAGTTTTGGGCATACTTACTTGGAACTAGAGTTATTGTGCACACTGATCATGTTGCCTTAAGATATCTCATGGCAAATAAAGAGGTCAAACCTCGGTTGATTAGATGGGTATTTCTACTATAGGAGTTTGACTTTGAATTCAAAGATTGCAAGGGTTGTGAAAACTAGGTCACAGACTATCTCCCTTGACTGGAGAAAGAAGGAAAGGCAAAATATGAGTTGGAGATTAATGACTCATTTCAGGATGAACAAGTATTAGTTGCATCTCTTGATCTTGTGCCTTGGTATGCTAATTTGCTAATTATCTTGTCACTGATATGATGCTGGAAGAACTGACCTTTTATCAGAGAAAAAAATTTCTCCATGATGTAAGAAACTACTTTTGGGATGATCCATACCTATTCTGTTTATGTGCTGACAACACCATTAGAAGATATGTACCAAAAGTAGAGATGTTGAGCATTATAAAAGCGTGTCATTCTTCCCCAGCGGGGGGACATCATTTCGGTGATTGTACAGCTCAAAAGATACCACAGTGTGGGTATTACTATCCCACTATCCATAAATACTCTCAAGACTTTGTCAAGGCATGTGATCAATGCCAACGACAAGGATTTATTTCTTGGAGGCAAGAATTGCCTATGTCGACAGTTTTGGAAATTGAGTTGTTTGATGTATGGGGCATCGATTTTATGGGCCTATTTATGAGTGCTTATAGCCACAAGTACATCTTGGTGGCGGTGTATTATGTTTCAAAATGGATGGAAGTCATGTCCTATGCAGATAATGAAGGTAAGAGTGTGTTTATGTTCTTGAAAAAGAACATTTTCTCTCAATTTGGGACTCCACGAATGATCATAAGTGATCGGGGTTCACACTTTTACAACAAGGTGTTTCGTACTAGTCTGGCCAAGTACGGAGTGAAACAACACAAGGTAGCTACTCCCTATCACCCACAAACTAGTGGGCAAGTAGAGGAATCAAATCAAGAAATCAAGATTATATTGGGAAAGTCGGTGAATGCTAACAGTAGTGACTGGTCTCAGAAACTTAATGATGCACTATGGGCTTATCTCATGGCTTTTAAAATGTTGATAGGTATGTCTCCTTAAAACCTTGTCTTTAGTAAAGCTTGCCACTTGCCTATGGAGCTTGAGAAAAAAGCCTTTGGGTACTCAAAAAGCTAAATCTTTATTGGAGTGATGTTGCGGACTTGAGGTTGGAACAACTGAATGAGATGGATGAATTTCGACTACGAGCTTATAAGAGGGTTTCCCTCTATAAGAAAAAAATTAAATTGTACAATGATAATAGAATTGAGAAGTAAGAGTTCAAGGTGGAAGACCTGGTATTGTTGTTCAATTCAAGGTTCAAGCTGTTTCCAGGAAGGCTCAAAACTAAATGGCCTGGACCATCCAAGGTTCAAGCTATTTCCTTGAATTGGAAAACAAGGATAGAGAGCATTTCAATGTAAACGGTCAACGAGTGAACTAGTAAATTGGAGTCCTAGAAGAGGTAAAGGTATTACTATTAGTATACCTTGATGAAGTCTGAGTAGTCAAGATACCCTAGTAGTGTCGCGATGTTAAATCGGGTACTAATGGGAGGCAACCCATATGTTGTTGTGGTAAAATGATTTCAGTGTAGGTTTTTATTCTTGGGCATGGTTGATGTGGATGTTTGAGTGTGCAGTAAAAGAAAGTATAGGTAAAGGCATAGAGGATGACATTCTATTTGAGGTCGACGATTTGCCTAGTGAAATTTTAGAGCTCTAATGAACTGTCACCTTGAGGCGTCATAAGAAGCAAGGGGAAGAGTCTTTCTAGTTAAAGGCTGATGGCTCATGTGATGAATCGTCACATCTCTGATGATCCATCACCCTGAACAATCATAAGTCATAAAGAAAAGTGAAAATCTGGTAAATTCTAATGGTTAGGCTGATGGACCATCGCAAGTATGACAAATTGTCACACTTAAATATCAAACTTGAATCACTCGAGGTACAATCTGCTTATGTATGATGGTTTACATGGAGAACCGTCACACTCTTGATGACCTATCATGAGTTGGCATCACAAGTAAGTACAATTTATTTAATTTGCTTATTTAATCCAATCCAACCCATGATTTACCAAACCCTACGCCTAAACTCGACCCTAATCAAACCCATATCAAATCAAACCCCAAAGCTATTTAAGGGAACCGATTCAAGTCGATCAGTTTCCTCTCGAATCATTTCCCTCTTCAACTCCCATTACCTATTAATCAAGTGTTTACTTCCTCACCATATATAATACCCACGTTCTTCAACCGTTACCTCCATTACCCAAACTCTATTACTACTTAAATTCCCTTTGTCCAAGTTCACCTCAAACATAGTGCGTATGTCTGAGAGTTTTTGCACGAGTCAAGCACTACAAGTTTCTCTTTCTCTTCATCATCGAAATCAAAGTATTCTCATACTCAACTAACATTGCTATTTATTTTTGTGTTGATTGGTAAGTTCAATGCTTGGATTAGGAGACAACACAACCATTGAATCAAAAAAATTAAATTCCAAATGGTTGGTGTTTCTCTCTAATTCAAATTATGAACAAGTTATTTTGTGGGTGAAGTTTAAGTAACCTCAGTATAGCTTGGACATATTTTCAACATCTAAATCACTACGAGACTTATGTCTTATTTGTGTGTGTCCTATTCGTGTAATTTCAAAGAAAATGAATGGATTAATAAATCAGTACCAAAGGTGTTCGATGAAATGCCTCAGTGAAGAAAAGTTAATTGGTCTTCCATGACGACTCACATGACGAACCACCAAGGCAAGTCGTCATAGGCTCAAGAACGTCTCATGTTTTTTCCTAAGCTTGATGGTTCATTTGAAGATCCTTCAAAGCTATGATGAACCGTAAAGGCAAGCCATCACATATATTGTCTTTACTGGAAATCTCTGATGGTTGGTGTTGACGAGCCGACACAAGTGTGACAAGCTATCACCCAAACTATCAAGTGACAACAACTTTTGTACTTTGATCATTTTGCCTGATTGTTCATATACATTGATTAATTTGTTTCTTCTATAGGTACTATGTCTCAAAAACTTCAAGTCCCACATGGTGGAGCACAAAAAAGGAAATACAGCCCTATGAATAAGGAAATACAGGACTATTTCAACCTTGAAACTATGAGATGAACTGAAAAATGAGGTCAAGAAAACTAATGCACCAGCTACTACACAGGCAAAGTGAAAAGAAAAAGCCCATGCCTCCCAGTCTGATGCGAAGAATGAGTTATCTAGTGGAGACTATTGCAGTGATGGGAAGACAAGTGATAGTTCAATCTCGTACCCCAATGAGGAAGGTGGTACTGAGGCTACTAAAAGTCCAAAAAAGGAACTTGAGCAGGAGCGAGGTAGAATATTGAGGGTGCATATAAACATTACCAAGATGTTCTCTTCCCAACCAAAATAAGGATCCTGATGAGACCTTTTACTGATTTGGCTCATATCAAGATGAGAGAATTGCCCGAGTATTCGGATATCGAAACATAGTTCACACGCTATGAGTTGGGTTGGATAAGTACACCACCTGGGAGTTACTATCCCACCATGGTTCATAAATTTTATGTGAACTACATAGCCTCTTATTGAAAAAATATGCAAAAAGAGACAAAAACTATATGATACTCGAGTGTTGGATAGACTTCTAGTTTATGGGGCCTCGATTGATATTTCTGAATGAATAATCAATAGATTCTTGTTTGTCCAAGAATATGCACCTCCAACAAGCATCCCAGAGTTTAAACACTGAATATTATCAGCATCACGACAGAGGTCATGGCTAGCGTAAATGTCGACTGATGGGGAACCTTCTTGATTGTCAAACACAAAAGAGAGGATAGCCAAGTCATCACTTAATTTTGTGGCTAAATTTTGGTGGGTTGTAGTATGGTTCTGATTGATGCCCCACAGGTGAAGATTCAAACTTGGATAAGACCAGGGTCATGATGGTTGCTAGTTTGATAAGAGGGTTCAAAGTGAACTTTGAATAGATGATTCCAAATGAAATGCATGCTAGGACCACGAAGCCAACAACATTATAGCTATTCTCATGCCTAGTGATCGAGCTGTGTAGACTAGCTAAAGTTTCTATCTTGAGTGGGGTAGATGATACAATAGTGGTTTCAACAAAGCAGAATATCAAAAAAACTTAGGATGACTCAAAGTTTGAGTTGAGGATGTACAAACCTCCATCATTTGAACCTCAATCTCAAATCACTCCAGAAGTGTCCGACATTCCTTTAGGTATGCCCCTAGCTATTATTACTATTGACCCACATGGTGTATCTGCTGTATTTAAAGCTGCTAGTAATGCCCCAACTGCCAAGACTGCTGACAAAGGTTTCATGCCATAGGCATATTTGCAGTTTCGGTTGACTCCACAAAATTTTGTAAAAATGGTCAAAAGGCAAAATAAGTTTGAGAAGTAGCTGCAAGCATGGGCAAAATAATTCAAACCCTTCATGGATGAGATGATAAAAGAAGCAATAAAGTTGCATGCAGGTTTGCATGACCACATTAATAAAATGGAGACAACAAAGAATGATAGGCTAAAAGAGATGACAGTGTCGGACTCGGAAAAATTTACTGCTGAATTGAAAAAGGTTCAGGCCAATATTGTCGCATTAAACATGGATCTAATATAGAATTCCCAGATCCTGAGAAGGAGGAGTTGGAGGAGGATGACTCCATACTTTATTTGATGGAGAAATCACTCACATCAAAGGGTAAAAATCCAATCGAAGGCGGTGGGGAGAATAAGTCAAGAAAACACAAACACCACAAAAGATCTCAAGAAGAATATGATATGAAAAAGGCAAAGAAGGAGTCAATAAATGATAAGGCTTTAAGATAAGAGCGTGAGAGATCCCAGTTAGTTGGGGCTTCATCTAGTTCAACACAAGGATTTGGGCCCACTTCACAGGCTTTGCCTACTCCTACTCCAGAGACCGAGATGGTTGTTGATGACTTGAGCACTCCAGTCCACACCGGTGTCATCTTTCTGATTCTAAGGCTGCTACGGCCTCAAAAAGTATTCCAGACTCTGAGGCCTAAGGGTTTCATAGGTATTCCTTCCTCTTAACATTTATTTGTTATATCTATGCATTAAGGATAATGCATGTTGCTTTTAATGGTGGTGGGGGTACCTGTGAGTCTGTCACTGTCACGCCCCAAATCCAATTGAGGCGTGATTGGCACCCGTAGCCGATAAGTCCCGAGAGAACCAAGCTTTACTTCTATTCATTCTTATGCATGCTCTAGAAACACCACTACCACGTAAGAACATAAGAGGCCAATAACAAAAATCATGGAACATGTTATATATATACATATGTGAAACTTGGCCGTTGAGGCCATCAAGTCAAAAGCGTCATATACCACCTTACGTTCATAAAGCCACACATGTCTACAAAAGCCTCTAACATGGACGTTTACCAACAAACTGAAAGTCGGGATGAGTCCCCGCTTTATACAACATATACAAAACCAAAACATATGTACAACTGTGACTCGGAGAAGCCCCGAACTAAGTGCAGCTCACCAATGATCCGCAGCAACTGGCAACCTACTTTAGAGGCCTACTAGTACCTGCGCCTGTAGCAAGTAAGGTAAATCCCCCAAGAGGGGTCAGTACGAAGAATGTACTGAGTATGTAAGGCTGAATGAGACTGTGTAATACATAAATACTTCAATGGAATCAATTATAAGTAAAGAACCAATATGGATAAGTCATCACTCTATATGTATGGAAATATGTACATTAGATGGATTACTTCTTTTATTCTTACGCTCACTCGTTCCCGTCATTACTCACTTCTTCATCTACTACTCATCCTTCCATTCTCACAAAGCTCGGGCCCCAAGCTGATCAGTGAGAAAATAATATCGTCATGAAGGTGTTCATTTCACCCCATGGATACACCCATAATGATGGGATGGTCATCATGAAGGTGTTTCCTTTCACCCCATGGATATCATCATGAAGGTGTCTATTTCACCCAATGGATACACTCATAATATGGTAATCGTCATCATGAAGGTGTGTTCTTTCACCCATGGATACACTCATAACACCTTACTTCATTTTTTAACTTTTACAAGATTAGTACCTTTACTTGTGAGAGATTGATACACTCACTCATGAGAGATTAATACATTCAATTATGAGAGATTAATACTTTTGTTTGTGGGAGAGATTGATATATATATTGTTGGAAGCTTTGGAACACAACATTATTGGAACTTGGAATCATACCTATAAGTATGTTATACATGAATGACAATAGACCAAGAATAAGATATATATGATCAACACTAGATGATAACATGAAATGAGATGCCTTAGGACATTTCGGGAATGAGTAGGTACCATAACAAGGTGTACACTATATGCTACAGAAGGATACGGAAAGAGTAACCTTACATACCTCGTATTCTCAATACGACTATACAATCTTAGATGTGCATACAATGTCCCGTTCCTTTCTTATATTTCACTCTACAACACAAATACATAACAGAATTTACATTAACCACCAACTACCTTTCAAATGCACATAACATCAATGAGTTACATGTTTGCCTTTAAAATGTCATTTCCCCCTTAACAATACCATTGATAAAAGCATCATATCAAGAATCCCACAATATTCCCAACATTGACCAAAATAGCATAAACCATTAGCTTGTCACACCAAGTTCATACTTTCCACTCTTCATCACCACAACATCACAATTATTCCATCAAATTACTTCAATACTCCTCACAACAACAAATCGGCCAAAATACCATAATTTACACTTATATGAAAATAAAAAGTTTAATAACATAATCACACCATACATGTTGTTATTTCATCCATACCATGCTCTTTCATCAAACGCACAAGTCATATTTCGAGTTACAATTCCATGGATTTCACATCTTTCACAAAAACACAAAGTGCCATATCCAACACTTCCAAGCATAACCAATATGATTTACATACTCTCCCATGCATGTAATATGTTATTCCATAAGAATAATCACGTACCTAAGCTTTAGAAAGGATGATCTTGCTCCAAAAGTTGGCTTTGAACTCTTAGGGTTTGAGAGAAAATAAGTTGAGAAATATCTAGAAAGCATGAGAGTTTCCAAGTGAATAAAATCAGATTTTTTCCCCTTTTTATAGGCCTTTAATTCCATCCTTATCCACTTTTGTGGCATTTAATGTTGTGTCTAGAAGGTCAAGGCAAGAATGCGTCATTTGACCCATTTTGGCCCATGTCTTCTTTTCATTTTTGGGCCTTTTCTTGAGCCCAATTTACTTAACCCAACAAAATAAATAATATCTCATGTTTAAATCATGTCATATGTTTTACGACAATATTCCCACTCACGTAATTCATACTCGTAGCCTCAATTCCAAAAACAAGCAATTCTAGCCACGTATGGCCTATTTTGACCAAAAGGGTAAAATCGTCGTTTTGATGTCAAATTCATTCTCGAGTAATTTTATCATACCAATATAATATTTCATTCATTCCATGTATATACTCATGGTTGTATAAGGAACGTGGCAAAAATCGGCTCGGTACGTCCCCGGGCACCCTTGGGACTTAAGAAAATTTCCAAATTTGAAAAGTGGCCGAAACCAGCCTGGCACGCCCTTGGGTGCGCCATCTTTCTTCCTGTGGGCTAAAAATTTTAGCCCAGGGCGGCGTGGCACACCCTCTAGCGCGCCCCACACTTAGTTTTTCAAAAAATTCTGTTTTTCGACTTTTCTTTGCGGATTTGGTTAGATACTTCAAGTACTATTCTTTAACTTACTTCTTACCCTTAATATACTTTGTTTGGAGTTCCTCTTAGACTCATTTTTAACCCCACAAATTCTCCATGAAAATCGCAAAACACCTCCTACGTAAGGTTAATCACATGTACAAGGCCAAATTTCAATTTTCTCATCACTAACATTACAAATTACATACTCATGGCACCTCGACACCTAAGTAACCATTGTTCATCGTCTTCACATTGAGTTGGGAAGGTACGGGGTGTTACATTCTCCCCCCCTTAGAATCATTCGTCCTCGAATATTAACGATATCGCTTCAATTATAACGAATGCATCTCTCAATTCCTTCACTTATCGATCTAGAACCACAATAGGTAACAATAGGTACCTTTTCATGTGTGAGATCCTACGTAACTTGTATATCTTCACTAGGACCAATACGGGATAGTCTCCTATACATTTTCAAAGCATCGAATAGGAAATACGGAATGAACTGTGAAGAGTCCTTGGACTAGTGCTGCTAGATACGCAAATTGCCCAAGTCTTGGACAATTTCCCTTTATTTCCAAATCTCATTATCCTTTCTTCTCTCTGTCTTTTTTTTTGTTCATTGGTGACACTGTCACAAATACCTGAGCACCTATGGCACATTTTACTTCCCTCTTTCTAACATCGGCATATGATTTGTATCGGCTCTGGGTCACTTGTAAATACTATTATATAGTGCCTTCACCTTCTCTATACCTTGATGAACAAAATCTGAACTGAGCAAAGCAAATTTCATCAGCTGTAACCCATCCAATAAGTGATCCATATTTCCTTTCATATAAAGTTTCATAAGGAGCTTTTTGATACTTTTATTGTAAGCAATTTCAATAAACCATAGATGTTCATCCCAATCACCTTTAAAGTCCAATGTACAAACTCGTGGCATATCTTCAAGTGTTTGGATAGTACGTTCTGCTTGTCCATCAGTCTGAAGATGGAAAGTCGTACTTAGATTCACCTGTGTACCCAAACTTTGCTGAAAAAACTTTCAACACTGTGCAATAAGTGAACTCTCCTGATTAATATAAGGGTGAGTGGGATCTCATGTAATCTTACTATCTTTGTATTGCATAATGTTCAATTGTATCGGTGGTCCTAACTAGTAGGACATACGTAGACTTGGTAAGCCTGTCAACTCTTACCTATATGGAATCAATTTTTGCAGTGTACGAAGCAACCCTGTGATTAAATCCATGTTATTCATGTTCCACCTCCAAACTGGTAGGGTGATACATTGCATAAACATATAGATTTCTGATTCCATACCGTTAATCACTGACCGCTTAGACATTGAGCTACACATTCTACAATGGGATTTTCATGTAACCTTACTAAGGCATCTCTGCTAAACCATGGTACATTTTGGTTACTTCTGAACAATACCTTGAACGGGGTGTCTTTGGCATTATTCCTTTACTTAACTCGTCTATACTCGGTACGCACAATCTACATTGGCGTTAAAGTACTCCCTTTTTACATAAGATCAGATGTTTTTATCAGGCCCTGTTATACCTTTTTTTCGATTGTGATAACATAGAGCCCGCATACTACCTTTCTTTCACTTTAGCTACAAATGAAGGCTCTGTCGCAATGTACCCTATAATTCTTTCATTTCAAGAAAACAAACTCCCAAATTGGCTAATTGATGTACTTCCTTGACTATTGGTTTTGTTTTCTGTCAACTGGCTACTAGTGCGTCCGATTGTGTTGTGACTTCACGCATCAACTATGACACCTGCTTTTCCCAGATGGGACATCAATATCATAGGCTGTGAATAGGTTCCACCATTTCTGTTATCTCAAATTTAGGTCTTGTTGATTAGGGATATAAATATATCACAAACTCTGATGATCAGTATAGATGTCAATATGAACCCTACATAAATAATGGCGTCATACACTTTTGAAAATAACCATCATGACTACTAGCTCAAAATCATATGTTAGTTAATGGTATTCGTATGGACACAACTGTCGTGAGGCATATGCTATCGCTTTTAACCAAAATTCATGCTTGGAGAACTTTGTGTCCCTCTTACGATGCGAAGAATTTGTAACACCTATCGTATGTGATTAGCAGGGTTCGCTTGTGATTCTGAAGAAACTCATATATCATCTATAACCACCATCATTAATACATTTATGACTGTCTTGAACGTTCTGCTCATCCAATCTCGTAAGTCTACTGGTACATTTAGCCCATTTGACATAACTAGGAGAACATAATAACCATCCCGTGTTTGGTAACCTACCTTGGGTATACTTTTTTTTTTCTTTAACCCCTACTTAATATTAACTCGCTCTCAAATCAGTCTTTGAAAAATCTTTGGCACCCTGTAATTGGTCTATTTACTCTTAATTGTCACCCCTTCAGTTGTCGATAATCCATACACGTTCTCAATGTGCCGTTTTTGTCTTTTGTACTATTAATACTGATGCACCCCAAAGGAATACACTAGGCCTTGTGAACCCCTTGTCCAACAAGTCCATTAATTGTTCCTTCATCTCCCGCAATTCTGTTGGGGCCATTCTATGCAGAGGAATAGAGATAGGCAGAATGCCTGGAATCACATCACTATCAAGCTTTACTTTCCATTTCAGAAGATACATCCAGGAATTCATTTTCTACTGGAATCGATCGAAGTGTTGGTACCCTCACATCGGTATCCCGTACTCTTACTAGATGACAAAGATACCCCTTAGATATCATTTTCTTTACCTTTCTAGAGGAAATGAATTTTTCCTTCGGTGCTCCCACATTATCCTTCTATGCAAGAACATTCTTTTATGGAAACATGAAAATGTAACTCCTTAGCTCGGTAATTCATCATGGCAAAACAAGAAGCCAACCAACCCATACCCATAATGACCTCAAAGTTTACCATTTCTAGTTCAGTAGGCTTAACCAGTGTGTCATAACCACAACCGATTACTATACAATTATGATATACTCTTTTTGGCTGTCATAAGTTCACAACTAGTGTAGATACTTCAGACGGCTTACCTAGTATTTCTCATGTTCCTTACAAAAACACATATGGAAGAATGTATGACAATGTAGAACCTGGGTCAATCAATGCAAATATATTATATGAAAAAAAGACAGATAATGTACCTGTCACTATATCAGGAAAAGCCTCCGAGCCCTGCTAACCCGCTACGGTGTAGGTACGGTCCTGAGTTCCACTCAAACTAGCTACCCCTCTAATATATCTATCACGGTCAGCAGGTTGTGCACCTCTACCTAGAGGAGGCACCAATGATATCGGTGCAACGGTTGGTCTTGTAGGTCGTGCCATGCCACCCGTGTTCTTTCGTGGACACCCTTTTACCTTGTGCCCTGGCACTCCGCAATGATAGCAAACATTCATTCCAACCCGGCATTCACCTGCATAAAATTTCGTGCAGCGCTGGCACAGCTGACGAAAATACCCTAGTTGGTTCACATCTCTGTGTTCTTGATATCCCACTGTCTGGAAATCCTGAGTCTCGCTTTTTTGCCCAATCTGGTTACTTTTGAACCCTTGGAGTAGAGGGGGAGCAATTGTTGTAGAATAGGTAAATGATGGCTTAGACAGTCTGTGAGAACTCTGAGGCCCAAATCCTCCTTGGGACGCCATGAACTGTCCCGTGGGTTTCATTTTCTTTAACAATCCTCCTTCTAATTCTTGCATCCTTTTCTTCTGTCTCTGTTCCTCCATCTGCTGCACAAGAGCTTGTCTTCGAGCTTGTGCAGTAGCTACACGGGTCAATATCTGCACTGCACTCATCAAATCTTGCTCAATAGTATTAACGGGCAGTTCCAAAGATAGTTCTCTCCTACTTGGCTCTTCTGGAGCTAGAAAAGTAGAGGAGGCCCGTGATGCAATTTCAGCATTTACTCCACCTTGTCTGACTTGATCAGGTGGTAATCTACTCATTCCTTCTCCAGCAGGCATATCTACCTGCTTACCTTTACCTCTACCTCTTCTTGTGATTGGCATTTTACTATACTAAAGAAAAACAATTACCCTGGTCAGGCACAATTCAACTTACAGACAATACTGGCTCTATTGCATGATCTAGAAGTGAAGAAAAGAAACAACATCCTAAATGTCCCGTAGCCTCCTACTTATAAATGTGGTGCACAACACATCGATAAGTAAGACTCTACTCAGACACAGCTTTATCGACACCCTTAGACCGACCTGGCTCTGATACCACTTTTTGTCACGCCCCAAATCCCATTGAGGCGTGATTGGCACCCGTAGCCGATAAGGCCTGGGAGAACCAAGCTTTACTTCTATTCATTCTTATGCATATTCTAGAAACACCACTACCACGTAAGAACATAAGAGGCCAATAACAAAAATCATGGAACATGTTATATATATATACATATGTGAAACTTGGTCATCGAGGCCATCAAGTCAAAAATGTCATATACCACCTTACGTTCATAAACCCACACATGTCTACAAAAGCCTCTAACATGGACGTTTACCAACCAACTGAAAGTCGGGACGAGTCCTCGCTTTATACAACATATACAAAACCAAAACATATGTACAACTGTGACTCGGAGAAGCCCCAAACTAACTGGAGCTCACCAATGATCCGCAGTAACTAGCAACCTACTTTGGAGGCCTACTAGTACCTGCGCCTGCAGCAAGTAAGGTAAGTCCCCCAAGAGGGGTCAGTACGAAGAATGTACTGAGTATGTAAGGCTGAATGAGACTGTGTAATACATAAATACTTCAATGGAATCAATTATAAGTAAAGAACCAATATGGACAAGTCATCACTCTATATGTATGGAAATATGTACATTAGATGGATTACTTCTTATATTCTTACGCTCACTCGTTCCCATCATCACTCACTTCTTCATCTACTACTCATCCTTCCATTATCACAAAGCCCGGGCCCCAAGCTGATCAGTGGGAAAATAATATCATCATTAAGGTGTTCATTTCACCCCATAGATACACCCATAATGATGGGATGTCCATCATGAAGGTGTTTTCTTTCACCCCATAGATATCATCATAAAGGTGTCTATTTCACCCCATGGATACACTGATAATATGGTAATCATCATCATGAAGGTGTGTTCTTTCATCCCATGGATACACTCATAACACCTTACTTCATTCTTTAACTTTTACAAGATTAGTACCTTTACTTGTGAGAGATTGATACACTCACTCATGAGAGATTAATACATTCACTTATGAGAGATTAATACTTTTGTTTGTGAGAGAGATTGATATATATATTGTTGGAAGCTTTGGAACACAACATTATTGGAACTTGGAATCATGTCTATAAGTATGTTATACATGAATGACAATAGACCAAGAATAAGATATATATGATTAACACTAGATGATAACATGAAATGAGATTCCTTAGGACATTTCGGAAATGAGTAGGTACCATAACAAGGTGTACACTATATGCTGCAGAAGGATACGGAAAGAGTAACCTTACATACCTTGTATTCTCAATACGACTATACAATCTTAGATGTGCATAAAATTTCCCGCTTCGTCCTTATATTTCACTCTACAACACAAATACATAAGAAAATTTACATTAACCACCAACTACCTTTCAAATGCACATAACATCAATGAGTTACATGTTTGCCTTTAAAATGTCATTTCCCCCTTGACAATACCATTGATAAAAGCATCATATCAAGAATCCCCCAATATTCCCAACATTGACCAAAATAGCATAAACCATTAGCATGTCACACCAAGTTCATACTTTCCACTCTTCATCACCACAACATCACAATTATTCCATCAAATTACTTCAATACACCTCACAAAAACAAATCGGCCAAAATCCCATGATTTACACTTATATGAAAATATCAAGTTTAATAACATAATCACACCATACATGTTGTTATTTCATCCATACCATGCTCTTTCATCAAACTCACAAGTCATATTTCAAGTTACAATTCCATGGATTTCACATCTTTCACAAAAACACAAAGTGCCATATCCAACACTTCCAAGAATAACCAATATGATTTACATACTATCCCATGCATATAATATGTTATTCCATAAGAATAATCACTTAACTAAGCTTGAGAAAGGATGATCTTGGTCCAAAAGTTGGCTTTGAACTCTTAGGGTTTGAGAGAAAATAAGTTGAGAAATATCTAGAAAGCATGAGAGTTTCCAAGTGAATAAAATCAGATTTTTGCCCCTTTTTATAGGCCTTTAATTCCATCCTTACCAACTCTTGTGGCATTTAATGTTGTGTCTAGAAGGTCAAGGCAAGAATGGGTCATGTGACCCATTTTGGCCCATGTCTTCTTTTCATTTTTGGGCCTTTTCTTGAGACCAATTCACTTAGCCCAATAAAATCAATAATTTCTCATGTTTAAATCATTTCATACGTGTTACGACAATTGTCCCACCTCAATTCCAAAAACAAGCAATTCTAGCCACGTATGGCCTATTTTGACCAAAAGGGTAAAATCGTCATTTTAATGTCAAATTCATTCTCGAGCAATTTTATCATACCAATATAATGTTTCATTCATTCCATGTATATACTCGTGGTTGTAGAAGGAACGTGGCAAAAATCAGCTCGGTACGTCCCCGGGCACCCTTGGGACTTAAGAAAATTTCCAACTTTGAAAAGTGGCCGAAATCAGCCTGGCACGCCCTTGGACGCGCTAGCTTGCTTCCTGTGGGCTAATAATTTTAGCCCAGAGCGGCGTGGCACTCCCTCTAGCGCGCCCCACACTTAGTTTTTCAAAAAATTCCATTTTTTGACTATTCTTCGCGTATTTGGTTAGATACTTCAAGTCCTATTCTTTAATTAATTCTTACCCTTAATATCCTTTGTTTGGAGTTCCTCTTAGCCTCATTTTGAACCCCACAAATGCTCCATGAAAATTGGAAAACACCTCCTACGCAAGGTTAATCACATGTACAAGGCCAAATTTCAATTTTCTCATCACTAACATTACAAATTACATACTCATGGCACCTCGACACCTAAGTAACCATTGTTCATCGTCGTCACATTGTGTTGGGAAGGTACGGGGTGTTACAGTCACCACCCGAGATTTCTTGTTGTCGTCTTTTTTTTTCTCTCAAGTATGCTATCTAGTAGAGCCGACATATTTAGGTTTACTACTTTTGTATTTTTTAGGTTAAACTGTTAGCAATCAGTGGTTTTGTGGTATTTGGAAAATGTACACCCCTCCAATAAAAAATTAATTTGTTTAGCACTTGTGGTATGATTTTATATTGTTGACCTTTTTGGATCTCTGAATGTCATTAGTTTATATAGATGGGATAATGTTGCTTAAGTTGAATTGCTATTGTGATAGTGGGTATTAAAAAGTGTTATTTTGTTCCAAGTGTATGTAAGCTTATTTTGCATATTTCTTACTTTGTGCATGTATCTAGAACCTGCCTGGTCTATTCTATAAAAGTTGTAAGTTGGTTGATTAGGAAAGGATCACAGGACCTTTTTGAATTTAGTCCACTTAGACTAAATAAACTATCCAAATAATGTGAATAACTCCCTTGATCCTTGTTTTGAGGTGTTCAAACCTCCTTTATTCAATAACTATTCACCTTTCCTCATTTATCTTTGAACCTGGTCCCTCTTGGACATTGTGCACCTCATCTCAGGCAAATTACCTAAGTTGAGGGTGGCTACTGTAGAATTATATGATAAGTGAAATAGGGTATGAAAATATTAGGTATTGATAAAGAAGAACCAGTAGGCGTGAGCAATAGAAAAAAAAAGAATGAAAAAGGTAGAAAAAGAAAGAAAAGAGAAATTCGATCCCAAAAAAAAGTTGCTACCCTCGAGAATGGTAATAATTAGTAGAAAAGGGTGAATAAGGGTGGAACATTCAGTCCTACCTGCACCCAAGCCTTCATTACAAGTCTAGAAAAGTCCTATAGTGATCCTGGCCAACTTTCTGAAAAACTGACATAGGATGCTAAGGACAAGCCTATGGCATCTTATGTGAATCGTTTGAAATTATTTATAAGTGTGAGTGCTCTGTTTCTAGTCCCTAATTAAATTTTCTATGTGTGCTTGGGACTTCTTTGTAGTGAGGGCACCAAAAAGACACAGTTGATTACTGACTATTAGAATAGTGATTGTGGTGTATGCAAATTATTTGTTAATATTTTAATGACATGCTTAGATCTATATTTGTTGACATATCGAATGATTGCTATGTGCTTAGTTGAAAATAATGAAAAAGGGGTGAATTTTTGGAAGAACTAGAAAGTGTAAATTGATTGCTACAGTTTAGCTTAATTTCTTGTGTTTCAAGCGTCAGTCTAGTTTAAGGTTGTTTTGTTGCTTGAGGACAAGTGAACATTCTAAGTTGAGGACGTTGATGTGTCGGCATTTAACGACACATTTTACGCTTTTAACCAAGAATACTCATGAGTTTTTAAGAAACCGTTGTTAGATTTGATGTCTTTATATGTCTAAATGCAGGAAATTAATCCAAGGACAAAAGGAATAAATTTGTCCTAAAAGTGCCATGTGACAACTCCTTTGGCAAACCATCAAAAATATGGCGAACCATCATGCGATCCATCGCACCAAAATGGAACCACCCAAGTGAGAGACTCAGTGTGACGACTGGCCTGGTGGACCATCAAAAGTGTACCGGACCATCACATTAAACCATCAGTGCCAAATTGAGGTAAAGTGACGGTTCAAGGTGGTAAACCATCACTGGTCTGGTGGACCATCAAGCATTCAGTCACATCCAATTTTAAGTTGGATTCAAATTTTCCTGCAGCCTATAAATACCTAGTCTATGGTTTAGAATATACATCTTTCATTACTTAGAATATTTTTACGTTATTTTCTCTAGTATTGAATGTTTTTGAGGTTTTGAAACTGCTACTACGATTTTTGTCAAGGATTCAAGGCTTGAGTTTCATCTTTATAAGAATTCATCTTTTGATTAAGAAATCTATTGCTTTCTTCTTCTCAATAACCATTTGTGTCTAAAAACTTATAACTAGGGTTGTGGGATCAATGGCTAAAAAGATTCTAGGTTAATTTTGTTATGGATTCAAATTATACTTATGAATGTATTGTTATTCCTTTCATTTTTTATAGATTTCTAATAGTTGCAAACATTAGAACAAGCCATAGGTTTAATTTACTTGAACTAAGAGGCCAAAATTAGAATAAGCCATAGTTTGTAACCTCCATCTAATGAGTAATACTCCAGCGAGATTATTCAACTTGAGGTTAAAATTAGTTTACTATTTTCATCACTTTAAATTTGAAGGAATAATTGCCTAATTAGGTTGATAAAAGTTTAGGCGTACATTTGAATTCAATTGCCTGACATTACTTGTATTAAAATGATTTCATTATAGATATTTAGCCTAAAGTGACAAAGAACCATAGTGTATGCAATCCTAGTTTATTTCTTTTATTGAGTCATATCTTTGAAATTTAATGCTTATTACTTGAAACAAGTTAGATGTTGAGTCAAAATTACTTATTATAACCCCCCATCCATTTCATGGAAATTGTAGACTAATAGTTACTTATATCGTAAATAACTTAGTCACTTATATATTTGACAACGACTGCTTATATTTCTTTAGGGAGGTATAATTTGGGCTTATCACCCCAGTCAGGGGGCGAGAAAGGGGCGAGGCCCAGCTAGAGGTAGAGGTCGGTCATGAGAAGATGCTCCAGCCAGAGGGTGGGCTAGGACGGTCTCTCCCAAGCTCGAGAGTTATTATGATGATTAGGACCACTAGACAGAGGATATGGGGCTAGCTCAAGTTCCTCAGAGTTCAGTTGCTACCCTAATATTATAGGATTGGTTAATTCATCTATTGGATCATTTGGATGGCGTTCCCCAGATGGGTGTTCCATTTGGTATGTTGGGTATTTCACAGACTTCAGGAGTTTTTCGCTGTCAGGGCATACTCATGCTTATGGTTTACTGACTCCAGAGGTACAACCATCTACTATCGTACCCCCTTATGTTGATTCACTGCCTACTAGGCTCATTGTTCCTCTAGTTTCTTTGGGTCCTATGATGTCTTTTGATGATCAGAAGAGATTTGAGAGATTCATTCACTTAGCTCCTCCCAAGATTAGTTGTGCCATTGGAGAGGATGCCTGTGAGTTTTTGCTTGACTGTCAGGAAAGGTTGCATTACATCACATGGTGTTTCCTATATGACTTATCAGTTGACTGAATTGGCCAGACAGTGGTAGAGGTCTCTTACTAGTTGAAGACCATTAGGTTTGCCTGCTATGACATGGACCTAGTGTTCTGAGGCTTTTTTGGAGAGTTTTGTGCCGCACAGTTTGAGGGATCAAATAAGATATGATTTTAATCACATGGAGTAGAGCACCATGACTATTGCAGAGTATGAGGCATGTTTTCATGCCTTATCCAAATATGCCACTGTCAGTATCTCCACCTAGCCCGAGAGGATTATGAAGTTTGTTAAGGGTTTGATAGGTGATTATCAGTTGGCGATGGCTCAGCTTGTGTTTTTAGATAGTTCCTTCCAGAGCATCGTGGATCATTCTAAGATGATTGAGTCAATTCATCAAAGTACCCATGTTGGTAGTGCTAAGAAAATATGTCGATACGGTGACTTTAGTAGACACATATTTTGAGGTAAGGGTTTTTCTAGGAAAGGAGCTCAAAGTTATCATGGTAGACCAGTTAAGGCAGCCTTACAGGGTTCATATAGTAGCTCTATGGTTTTCTAGGCTTCAAGAAACCAGAGGTTAGGTCATGTAGGTAGAGGCTCCAATCTAAGTTCATCGAGTCAGGAAGGACATTCTGGTTCTTCTGGGCCCTCTCAACATGAGTCAGATAGCTGATAGTGTTATGTATGTAAGAATCTTTGTCATTATGTGAGGGACTATCCGCGGCATGCTTTGGGTCCTGCCAAGTAGATTTCTTAGCTTTAGCTTTGCCCTACTCCTATATATGTAGCTAGAGGTGCTTCACAGAATGACATTAGTGGTACTAGAGCTGCTTGTGGTGGAGCTCGATGAGCTTATGGTAGTGGATGTGAGGTTGCACAGTCTCAAACCAAGTTTGGTCAGTGCTATGTTATACCTAGGAGACCTGAGACAGAGGCCTCTAATTCAGTTATCACAGGTATCGTCCCAGTTTCCCATTGTTCTGCTTCTATGTTATTTGACCTAGGTCTACATTCTCCTATGTGTCTACATACTTTGCTACTAGTTTTGATGCTATATATGAGTCTCTTTTTGTGCCAATTTGTGTTTGTACTCTAGTAGGAGATTCTTTAGTGGTGGATCGAGTGTACCTATCATGTGTAGTAACCTTTGTGGGGCATGAGACCTAGGTAGACTTGATTATCCTATATATGGTTGATTTTGATATTATCTTGGGTATGGATTGGTTAGCTCCTTATCATACAATTTTGGATTATTTTGCCAAGACCGTGACTTTAGCTACTCTGAGTGTCCCTAGGTTAGCGTGGAAGGTTAGACCTAGTTTGGGTTTAAAGGGAGTTGTATTTTTTCTACGTGTTTATCATATGGTAGAGAAAGGGTGTCTTTCTTATTTGGGCTATATTTGTCGTACTAGTGTTGCTTCACCTCCACTTTTGGATTATGTTTGAGTTGTTAGAGAGTTTCAGGATGTGTTTCGTATGGACTTATCGGGTATGCCTCCTGATTAGGATATTGATTATGCTATTGATATTGAGTCAGGCACCAAGCCCACTTCATTTCCTACTTATAGGATGGCCCTGGCTGAGTTGAAGAATTGAAGGAGCAGTTGCAAGATTTGTTGGGTAAGGCTTTCACTAGACCTAGTATATCTCATTGGGGTACTCCTGTCTTATTTATGAAGGAAAGGGATGGACTTACGTGCATGTGTATTGACTATCAATAATTTAACCAGGTGACAGTCAAGAACAAGTATCCTCTTCCTCACATTGATAATTTATTCAACCAGCTTCCGAGTTCCTCGATGTTTCTAAGATTGACTTGAGATTCGGTTATCACCAGTTAAGTATTAGAGCTTTGGATTTTTTGAAGATGGCTTTTCATACTCGGTATGGTCATTATGAGTTCTTGGTCATGTATTTTTGATTGACCAATGCCCCAACAGCGTTCATGGTGTTGATGAACCGAGTATTCCAACCTTATTTTGATTCCTTCGTAATAGTATTCATTGATGATATCTTGGTTTATTCCAAGAATGAGGTTGACCATGTGAGACACTTAAGGACTGTACTTCAGAGATTGTGAGATAAGAATTTATATGCTATGTTCTCTAAGTGCAAGTTTTGGTTGGATTCTATTTCTTTCTTGGGTCATGTGGTAACCAAGGATGGTATTATGATTGATTTGGCCAAGATAGCTGCAGTTCGTGATTAGGATAGGCCCACTTGTTCTACTGAGATTCAGAGTTTTATTGGGTTAGCGGGCTATTATCCACATTTGGTGTAGAGTTTCTCTTCTATTACGACTCCTTTAACCAAGTTGACTCAAAAAATCATTGTACTTCAGTGGTCGAATACGTGTGCGGAGAGCTTTCAAAAGCTCAAGGAGTTGTTGACTTTGACTCCTATCTTGACCATGCCCAAGGAGGATGTGGGTTTTATCGTATTTAGTTATGTTTTCGGAGTTTCCTTGGGAGATGTGTTGATGTAGGAGGGTAAGGTAATTTCCTGTGTTTCTCGACATTTAAAGCCTCATGAGAAGAATTACCCTACCCATGATTTAGAGTTGGCCATGGTTATTTTTGTGTAGAAGTTGTGGTGCCACTACTTGTATAGAGTCCATTGTGAGCTTTTCTCCGATCATCATAGCCTTCAGTACTTTTTCACCCAGTGAGATCTTAATATGAGACAGCGTTAATGGGTTGATTTGCTCAAGGATTATGATCTCATTATTCTTTATCATTCGATCAAGGCTAATATGGTAGCAGACACCTTGAACTGAAAGGCGGTGAGTATGGGAAGTTTAGCTCATCTCTTGACCCGAGTGTGACCTTTGGCCTTAAAGGTTCAGTCTTTGGCTCAATATTTGTTAGGCTTGATATTTCATCACCCGAGCATATTTTGGCCTTTGTGGAGGCTAGGTCTTTCTTGATGGAGTAGATTCGAGCTCATTAGTTTGATGATGATAGATTGAGGGTCATTCATGATATCGTGGTAAATGGTAAGGCAAAGACGACATCTCTAGATTCTGATAAGGTTTTGAGGATTAGTGGCCGAGTTTGTTTGTTGAGTTTTGGTGGAGGGATTAGATTGATCTTGGAGGAGGCTCATTGTTCTAGATATTCCTTTCACCCAAGAGACGCTAAGATGTATCATGACCTAAAATAGCATTATTGGTGGGGTGGTATGAAGAAGGATATTATAGAGTTCGTGGCTAAGTGTTTGAATTTCCAGCAGGTGAAGTATAAGCATCACCACTCGGGTGGTATAATGTAGAGTATGCCTATTCCCGAGTGGTAGTGGGAGCAGATCAACATGGACTTTATTCTTGGCCTACCCCCTACCTTGGGGAAGTTTGACTCTATTTGGGTGATTGTGGATAGGTTGACAAAATCAGCGTATTTTGTGCTAGTGAGAGCAAATTATAATATGGAGAAGTTGAACAAGATCTACATTAGAGAGATTGTTCGATTGCATAGTGTCCCTATGTCCATTATTTCTGATAAAGGTACTCAGTTTACCACTACAAGAAATATGCTTTTTTGCGACGACTTTTAGTGGCGACATATATAGGTGCCACAAATGTAAGAGATTTAGTGGCGACATCAGATGTTTGCCGCAAAAGGTGATAGTTATAGCGGCGACCTAAGGAGTCGCCACTTAATGTTACATTTTTAGTGGCGAGAATAAATAAGTCGCCGCAACTATGAATTAATTTTTCAAATAAAATATGAATAAAAAAGGTATTTGTGACGACCTATAAGAAGTCGCCACAAAAATGTATTTGAAGAGACATTGTCGCTGCTAAAGATGGAGCTATTGTGGCATCCTCTAATGTCGCCACAAAATCTTTCATTTAATAAAAATAAGTTTATAATCCAAAATTTCTTAATACATGTAAATAAGTGCTTATATTACTTTCTTAAGTTAACCTATGTTTGTTCCGTTATATAAGATCTAAATAAGTGCTTGTAGTAATTTCATACATCTAAACATATATATTTAATAGGGTGAAAATCATTTATACCTTTAAATATAAATAGATAATATTTTAGAAATTTCTTATAAAATATTTTTTATTTTTTTATTTCCTTCCTTGAAATATATTTTAAAAATTATGATTACGTATCATTTTATATGGATAAATAGAAATTAGAGTTATGATTATTATTAAAATAATTTCGTTTATTCTACTCTTCTATTTCATTATAGAACGTGGTTAACTTATATATTCAATTAGTATTTATCACTTTTCTTTTTTTTGTTGGAAAAGTATTATTATTTATTTTTCTAGAAAATTTGTTACATAGATTAAACAAAATAAAAAATATATTGTTTAAATGGGGAGAATGCCTGTTGTTTAAATTGAGTGAGAAATTTGATTTTTAAATCAAAGTTTAGAAGGGGAAAGGAGGTTGTAAATGTTTTTCACCCATTTTTAATACAAATACTCTTATATTAAATTTTTTTAATAGTTTAAAATTATTTAAATAAGTATTTGGAGTAATTTCATAATTTAAATAAGTACTCAAATATTGAAACTCTTTGCATACTACAAAAATAATTAGTTTTAGATATATTTATTTTATTTTTATTGCTTTTAAGTTATACGAATATCATTTTTTATCTCTTAGTTTAAATAATTCAAAATATAAAGTAAATAGACAACAAAGCAAAAGAAACCCAAAATGATTAAATATCTCTAGAAGCCCTAAATGCTTTTCCCCTTTTCATATACAAGAACCCAAAACGGCTCAAGTTTCCATTTTTCTCAAATCCCATTTTCCCCAAGCCTCCGCCCCAATTTCAGTACTCTATAGATTGAAATTTTCGATTGTTAGGGTTATGCTTTGTAGTTCAACCTTATGTGGGTAAAATTTATTTGTCTTTGCTTTTAATTTTAGATCTTTTCTAATGGATTTGACTTTTTTCGTTAGATATTAAAAGCGTAATTCCATTATAATGTTCGTGATATATGCTAATCTTAGTATTAAGCTCATAAATTTTATAATTCATTGTTTATTTGACATTTTCTATTGCTCATATCTGAAATGTCAGTGGGTATTTTAAAGTTTTTGGGCAATTGAGCAATTATATGACTAGTTGGTACTGTGTGAAATACTCGGCAATCTATGCTCGTGGGCATATCAGGATAGAAGAAGTAAGTCTTTTGTTGTCAAGTTGTGTTATCCTTCTTATTGTACACTTGCTTATTTTGATAGTTTTAAACAGTAAGTGAACAATTCTTGGTGCTAACAAACAAGATATCAAGGAGTAATTTTTATTCTCTTGGGGATATTGAATATATTGAGACGAGAAGGCTAGTTTTGCTGCAACAAGTGTTTGTTCTTCATTTTTTATCTTTTTCTTTTGGTTCTTTTGAACGTTTAACTTATTTGCATAAAGTTAATACAGTAGAAGTATTTTCTTAGAAGTGTAAATTGATGAGCAGAGACGTATGTCGCGGTTAAAGTCCCTTAGAGTGCAGTGCATGCACTTTCCTCTGTGTGTTCTTTTATTTATGTATTTTTTTAGTTGTACACATTGATGAGTTTTGTTGTATCATGATTATCAGTTTTAGAGCCACATAATGGTGTCTTCTTATGTTTTCTTTGCAATTTCTTTCTTTTCATGGCTACTTGTGATGATTATAAGAAGATTTTGCTCGTTTTTGGGCTAAACTTTGAGGAAAAACTAGTAAGCTGATAGTTTTTGTTATCGTTTGAGATGAAAATTCTATTCCTTAGTTAGTTATTACATGGCACTAAATGATAAATTGAAATGGGCTTGAGAATGTTGAACATGCTTCATTTGATTGTGTTGTTTATTTGTAAACTTTATCAGTTGTTACATTTTTGAAGAGTCCGAGCAACATAGATTTTAAGCATATCGAAAGCTGCTTTGTCGGTGTCTCTATGATGTTGAAATGAACATGTATGTGTATATGTGTGTGCATCTTATACCCTACTCCTACATTATAATTTTTGTTCAATTAGTTAAATTTAATTTGTAGTATTGCATATGTTTTCAGTTTATAGATTTTCCCTTTTTTTTGGGTGTTAGTGTTGTTGGTGTATTGTCATATTACTATATCATTACCGGCATCTCTAAATCTCTATGGTTAGTATAATTACAATAGTAACGACTAGTACTATCATTAGTTTGTGCATTATTTGATTTGTTCTAAAAGATAGTTGTTACAATAATGACTGAGTGAAGGTACTATGACGATGTTGCTTGTGTGTTGAGGAATATGTTCCTAGATACAAAAGCTCCACATTTTTCATCGACTATCCCATTAATTTTACCATGTGAATTGAACCAATTCAGTCTTTTGAAGGGTTAACACGTCAAGGAAGTGGGCTGATAGTGGGGTCTGGGGAGGGTAGAATGTGCGGGGTTTGTTTGACAATAAGACACACTGCTTATGCTTCTTAGTCTTGCTGGTTGGATCCATTAATCTCCTTTCCTTAACCATTCTCAACTGGAACAGTGGTGATAGAACTCCAAAATAGAAAGTGAAGTTGAAGATTACTGGGGAAAAACTCTTAAATTTGATGTTAAAGTACAGTGGCGGGAAACCTAGATCAGAGATGCTTCTTTGCTTTCATGGTACAATTGTTTTTTCTATCTTCTTTTTGATGTCTTAGATGATTAATATTGTTCTTCTGCTTTTAAACTTGCACAGACAAAGCTTAAAAGTGTGGTGCAATAGCAAGATCTTTTGGATGCCATCAGAGCCTAAGTGCCATGTTCTAGGTTAGTGAGATTCTGATTCTTAGAGAGCATACATAATTACATTGATCTCTTCAGCTCATATTTTATCGTTGTAGCTTCCACCCCCCGTTTCCCTCCAAATATATAGTAACATAGATTGAACCATCTTGAATATGAAGTTTGCAATGATAAGCACCATTTTGATATCATAATTTTTAATATTTTGTATTCTAGTTAATCTACTAATATGTAAAGAAACACAGTTAGTGAAATTGGCTAGATCTTGTTAGCAGACAAAATGTTGATTAACATTTATGCCTCATCTCTAATGGGAATTATATTATGTGGCCTTAGTCTTCTATTGTGGTTCAGTTTATTTTCTTCTGTGGCTTTAAATAAGAATTTGTATTAGCATGTTGGTTTGAGAGGTTTGAACTGAGGTCTTATATCATTCAAGGTTAGTGTAAGTTTAGGTTTCATACAAATTTAAAGTTCAGTGGCATTTTTTTTAGAATTGTTTCACCATTTGCTTTGTCCAGTTTCCTCAAATAATTTATGAAATAGAGAGACACAATATTTATGCCAACTGAACCAATTTTTTCGTATGCAAGATCTAGCAAAATATCCACATAACGCCACTACAGAGATACTGATTCATTGGAATTGCTAAGATGTTTTACCAACCGTACTTAATATATCATACAAATAAAAGTTTACCAATGTTCTATTGCTTAACTTATCTGAGATTAGTTTAGTATGTGCTACTTCTACTACTTGGAAAGATTAGCATGAAAGCCTACGATGGAATACAAGGTCCAGTACGTGTTGGCACATGATGTACCTTAATAAGGTAGGATTATATATTTTGATGCAATCTTCCTAAACATGTATTTTTTGCTAAGGTATTCTAATACTAGAAAATGACCTATAGATGTTTTATATTTAGCTGAATTGCTATATATTTAGATCGCTGTCTGTTCTAATATTTTTGTTTCCCAAAACAATTTTCTAGATATGTCAAGTAAAAAACATTCTTTGTCTAAACGGTTAAAATCTTGGTACATGTTGTTTAGAATAAAATTAATTGTTCAATCAGGTGCATACTTGTCTCGGTTGGTACACCTAGATGAAGTCTCATTTCAATCAGGTGCATACTAATATTGCCATATGCTGCACTTATATGAAACTGTAGTCAATGTCTTTTTTATATTGTGTTCTAAAATTTTTGAGTTCATTGTTCTTTTCATCACCTTTGTAGTTGAATAACTCTATTATTTCAAATGATAGACTTTTTTTAAATTTATATTTGTTCATGCTATGCCTAATGGAGTCGTTTTTTAAAATTTATTTTTTATCATTTGTAATCCGCTTATGTTAGGAAGAGCTTATTTTTTTTGTTCAGAAGTCCATTCTTGCTTAATTTCAAACTATTCAAATGAACCTTTACTTGTTTTTTTTTAATTACAGGAACAAGATTCTTCAATGGTGAGGAGGAGTTTGAAGATTATATGATTTTTTTCTCTTGTTGAGAAATTTTTGGTATTGTCTATGTATTATTAATGAACAATTATGATATTGTTTGGTAATTAAGAGTAAAATAAAATTTATATAATTTTTTTTAATAAAAATATTCGTATTTGTGGCGACTAAGAGTTTCCACTTAAAGTGTATTTTTTCCAAAACAAGTATATCTGTTGTGGCAGGTAAAGTCGCCTCTAGATGTTTTCAGCGGCGACCTTTGTCGTTGCTAAAACATTTCAATCAGTGGCGACTGAGGTACATTGGTCGTTATTTTTTGCAGCAATATAAATAATCTTTAGTGGCGACTAAAATCGTTACAATAAATACTTTTTGTAGCTACTTCTTTATGTCGCCACAAATAACTTTTAGCTATGGAAGTAACGCCAACAACCCTTCAGTCGCCACAATAGACTTTTAGTGGCGACTTTTGGGGTATTTGTGGCGACTTTAGTTGCCATTGAAAGTCCAGTTTCTTGTAGTGTACCTCTAGTTTTTAGAGTACTATGCAGAGTGAGTTGGGTATGCAGCTTGATTTGAGCATAACTTCTCACCCTCAGACTAATTATCAGTCTGAAAGGGCTATTCAGGTGCTAGAAGACATGCTTCAAGCGTGTGTTATGGATTTAGGTGGTCATTGGGACCAGTTCTTTTCTTTAGCGGACTTTGACTACAACAACAGTTATTATTCCAGTATTCAAATGGCTCCTTTTGAGGATTTGTATGGGCGGAGATGTAGATCACCTGTGGGATGGTTTGACTCTTTTGAGTTGAGGCCTTGGGGCATTGATTTTTTGAGAGACTCGATGGATAGAGTGAGCATGATTCAGTAGAGGCTTGTGGCTTCCCAGAGTATGTAGAAGAGTAATGCCGATCGTCTAGTCCACGATGTTGCCTTCATGATTGGTGATTGAGTTCTATTGAAGGTTTCACCTATAAAGCTTAGTCCGAGGTTCATTGGCCCTTTCGAGATCCTTGAGAAGTATGAAGAAGTGGCGTATATGCTAGCGTTGCCTCCACATCTGTCAGCTATTCATCTCATATTCCACGTTCCATGTTGAAGAAATACCATCCAAATGATGCACAAGTGATTTGGTGGGATTCTGTTGCATGAGACCATGATTTATCCATCAAAGAGGAGCCCATTGTTATCCTAGATAAGCAGACCAAGAAATTAAGGCTAAGCATATTAATTCAGCTAAGGTCAAGTGGAGACATTGCCCTATTAAGGCGGCTACTTAGGAGGTTGAGTCTAATATGCGACTTAGATACCCCCAGCTTTTTACCGCTTCAGGTACCTTATTTGTTTTATAGTTTGAGGATGAACTTGTGTTTTAGTAGTGGATAATGTAATAACCACAGTTGTGAATTTCATCTTTTTATGTGTTTTGACCACTTTGGCCGTTTCCCTAGTTTCTTTATGCTATGTTTGAGTTGTGGGGTTTGTTGGCATGGTCCCCAATATATTCAGGAGTGATTTGGGTGAATTTGAAACTTTTAAAGGCTTTTAAAAACCATGAGTTTGATTTTGTTCAACTTTTTATGTTTTGAGCGTCGGATGGTGATTTAGACAGTTCTATTAGATTCGAAATGTCAATTTTGGATTAGTAGCGTGGTTAGTTTCAGCTTGGAGCCTTCATTTTTTCTTTTGACCCTTTTAAGGGAAACTAGCCAAAATAAGCATAAAGGTGCCACGGGGGCTAAATTACTGTAAATAGACTCTTTTCGCAAATTCAATGGTTCCATTGAGTCTGGAACATCAAAAATAACTAAGTAGAATATTTGGTTTATTTCTGCAAGGTCCCAAACGAATCCCGAGGGCTTGACCTGGACTAGTTTTCTAAAATCTCAACTTTTGGTTTGTAGTTTCTGGTGCAGCATCAGGGGTCTCATCACGATCGCGTAGCTATGTGTCGCAATCGTGGACTTTTATCAAGCTACTCAATGCGATTGCAAGGTTGGACACCACGATTGTGAAGAGGTATATGATGGACTAGGTGGGGTTGACTTATCGCGATTGCGAGACCCAAATGGGTAATCGCAATGACCGACTTAATTGTCGGTCAATGTTTTTTGCGATCATGAGGTGGGGACTGCAATCGCGAGGTAATGTTCACCTAAACAATTTATATAGCTCAGTTTCAGGATTTTTCACCATTTTTGGACTTGGGAGCTTCGGGAAAGACGATTTCAAAGGGATTTCTTCTTCATTCGTGCTTGGTCAATCTATAAATTCCTACTTTCATCAATTCCTATTGATTCTATCTACTAAATAGCTCTATAAACTTGATTTCAAAATGAATTTTTGAGGATTTTATCCTGTAAGCTTAAAATTAGTTTTCTTCGAGTTGAAGGCTGATTTCACCTCATTTTTACTTGGGCTTTTAGATTTAAACTCCTCTTGGTATGAGGACTATTTTTCTAAAATTAAATTCCAGATTTACCCTTTTCAAATTTGAACCTATTTTTCAAACAATTTTTGGACTCGATCTAAATATAGCTGATATGGGTATCATTAGTTCCCTTTTGATGCATAAATTACATCCTTGATAGATTTAGTTTGATCTGAGATTGCTCGTGAAGAAAAGGCTCCACGTTGAAGGGTCTAGGCTTAGATTTTTCAGCTTTTTGTGTTAGGTTATGGCTTAAGTTTCTTCAGACTGGGCTGGGTAGTTAACCATTCTTGTAAAGCATGTTATGGGTTGGGGAATTAGATGTGGGAATTGTATTTCGAGGTTATTATTATTATTGTATTGCTCGTGTGGGGGCTTATATGCATATTATTATTGACTTGAGAGGATATAATTAGTGTGTTGTCGTGTGGGGTTTTATTTGATATTGTAGGCCTTATTTATGCATTAAATGTCATTATTGTTGTTGTGATGCTCGTACAGATGCTTGAGTAGATATTATAGGTCTATTTTTGCATTATTTGCCTCAATCATGGTAGTAATGCCTGAGTGAGAGGTTTCGAAATAATATCATTGATGTCTTACATGACTATTTATTCTAGTGATGCCGAGTTAGGGATTATATCATGAATTATTAAGATGTTGAGTTGATTTTGAGATCATTTATACTTGTATTAAATTGATTGTCATCTTTATACTGATTGGTTATAAGAATTACATCATCTTTGCATACATACGTATTCATGAGATACTGGTACCACTGAGAAACACTGATTTTTTTTAAAAAAAATGAGACATGTTATAAAATTCTTGGTCGTGAACACTAGCTGGCAAGGTTGATTGAACTATGAGATTCAGATTCGATAAAGCATACAGGTTGTGAACACCTCATGGGTCCTGTCTTAAAGTATTGAGGGTCGAAAGGTGTATACAAAAAGTCATGTGATGGCTTACATTCATCATGATCCACCATCATTACATTGCATTGCATTGCATCATTTGAATGTCCTCTATGTGTTTGTTTTTGTGTACTTAGTTTCTATATATATTTCGTGTGTATCCTTTTACCTTTATATTATTGAATTGTTAGTGGAGACGGTGTGAGCAACCATTTGGGAACTTTTTTGTTTGTTGGTAAAACGTGCTCATAGTATCTTTTACTTGTTTGGTTTTCTATTTTGCTCAGTCGACCTATGATAACTACTGAGTACAAGTGGACCGTACTCACTCCTAGTTTTGTACCCTTTCGATATATATCCTAGTACGAGTGGGTGTTCAAAACCAAACTGAAGTCTAATGGAACTATGGATAGACACAAGGATAGATTAGTGGCTAAGGGATACTCTCAACTTGAATGAGTGGACTTTGAAGAAACTTTCAGCCCTATGGTTAAAGCAACTACCATAAGATTGGTGTTGTCAGTAGGAGTAAGCCTACATGGTCTATGAGACGATTAGCTATTAAAAATGCTTTCTTGCATGGACATCTCCAAGAGGAAGTCGATATGAGCCAGCCACCAGTTTTTACAGATCTTAATTTCCCAAATCATGTTTGTTCTCTAAAGAAAGCACTCTATGGATTGAAACAAGAACTAAGGGCATGAATTAATAGATTTAGTCTACACTTTCTTCATATTAGTTTCAAGCGTAGTACAACAGATCCATCATTGTTTACACTTCAATGTAAGAGAGGTATTGTCTTGCTACTCCTATATGTAGATGATATTATAATTACAAGGAATTCGCATTAGTTCAATATGAAGATCATCACAAATCTTGGAAAAGAGTTTGCAATGAAAGATCTTGGACCATTACATTTCTTCTTAGGAGTTGAGGTAAAGTATTTCACTGGAGGTATTCATCTGATTCAAAGTAAATATGTTGCTGAGTTACTTAACAAAATTGATATGGCACTTGCCAAGGCAGTAACCACACTACTAGCTCAGAAGCATGGATTGCCAGAAGTAGTAGGAACTTAAATTGCTGCCTCAGAGTACAGAATTATTATAGGCAGTATCCAGTACCTCACCTTGACTAGCCCTGACCACTCTTATGAAGTTAATCTGGCATGCCGGTTCATGCAAGCTTCAAACAGTGAGCATCTCAATGCGGTGAAAAGAATTCTGAGATATGTAAATGGAAAAATCAACAATGGACTGAGGCTACTTTCAAGATCACCTTTAAGATTATATGGCTTCTCTGATGCAGATTGGGGTGGTTGTACTCAGACTAGAAGGTCAACTACAGGGTACACGATCTACTTAGGAGCAAAGTGCATATCTTGGTCCTCAAAGAAATGACACACAGTTGCAAGATCCAGTGTTGAAGCTAAATACAGGGCCCTTGCATCAACTACAGCTAAGCTTACTTTGATAACATATCTTCTGAAAAATATTGGTGTGTATTTAAAGTCAGCTCCTACACTATTCTGTGACAATATTAGTGCACTATATATGACAGTCAATCCAGTCCTACATGCTAGAACTAAACATGTAGAGATGGACTATCATTTTGTTAGAGAAAAGGTGGATAGCGGACAGTTTGTTACACAGTTTGTCAAATCAAAGGATCAGCTAGCTAACATCCACACCAAGGCATTGACTAAGTAGCATTTTGCAGGATTCAGGAGCAAGCTAGAAGTGGATATATCACCTCACACTAGCTTGAGGGGAAGTGTTGAAGATAATGATCACAATGTAGTAGATATGATCAAAAGTCTAATCAGTAGATAGTTAACTCTAGATAATAATTGAGTAGAAGAGTTATAGTGAGTTAGAGTCCTTGTGTAAGTCTACAACATGTGTAGTACTACTAGTGTATAGAACCAAGGACTCTAACTCAATCAGTCTACTACTATGTATAAATACATGTATCACAAATCAATAAAATCATTCAAAATTGTTCTCCATTTCTCTCGACTTTTGTATAGTGTATTTCAACAGTGTGGGCCCTCGGGAGTGCAGGTGGTGGGATGGTCAAGGGATAGGAGTGGGTATTGGGGTGATTGAGAGGATATAATAAACATATATAGAAAACCACTTATAAAACTTGTTTTTCATACATCCATTAAGAAAGTCATTTTCCTTATTTTTAAAGAACTTATTTTCTTAGAAAAATATTTTTCAAAAATTTTGTTCGATCAAACATAAAAGATTAAGAAAATATTTTCCTCCGTACCAAACACACTTGAAGCCTAGCTTGCTGTAGAAATTGTAACAAAGATGTGGGAGAATTAATTGGTGTGTTATTCCATAAAGTGGTAAGAATATATACACATACATAGAAACCTAACTATGGAAAGAATCAACAAAAGAAATCCTATGGATCTGATCCTATCCCTATGATTCTGATACAATCCCTATAATTATGCTAATTATATATTACAAGGAATAAGTTAATAGTATTCTTCAACACTCCCCCTCAAGTTGGAGCATAGATATTGATCATGCCCAACTTGTTGCAAAGGTAATCCACTCGAGTTCCATTCAGCGCTTTCGTAAATAAATCAGCTAGTTGCTCTCCTGTCTTCACATATCCAGTAAAAATCAAGTTTTCTTGAATCTTCTCACGAATGAAATGACAATCAACTTCTATGTGTTTCATTCTTTCATGATATACTGGATTTGAGGCCATATGAAGTGCAGCTTGATTATCACACCAAAGATTTACTGGTGTAGTGTGCTTCAGTCCAACTTCTTCAAGAAGGTGATGTACCCACATAATTTCACACGTAGTCTGTGCCATAGCCCTGTACTCAGATTCTGTACTGGACCGTGATACAATATTTTGTTTCTTACTTCTCTATGATATCAGGTTTCCACCCACAAAGACACAATAGCCTGTAGTAGACTTTCTATCTATCTTTGATCCAGCCCAATCTGCATCTGCAAAACACTCAATATGAGAATGCGCATGGTTGTTGTACAATATGCCAAGTCTAGGCGCTCCTTTTAAGTAACATAAAATATGTTCCAGGGCTGTCCAATGTTTGACCGTAGGAGCAGACATGAACTGACTAACAACACTTACAAAAAAAGCAACATCCGGACGAGTTACAGTGAGATAATTTAATTTACCAACTAATCTCCTGTATTTCTCCAGATCATCAAAGGGATCACCATCATCTTTCATAAGATGTACATTAGGAATCATTGGACTACTACATGGCTTGGCTGCCAACTTTCCCATTTCTGCAAGCAAATCAAGAATATACTTTCTTTGGGACAGAAAAATACCTTTCCTGCTTCTGCTCACTTCTACTCCCAAAAAGTATTTCAAAGACCCCAAATCCTTCGTGTGAAATCTGCTATGCAGAAAGGACTTAAGAGAGGAAATTCTTATATAGTCACTTCCTGTGATAACAATATCATCAACATATACAACCAAGAGGATAATGCCAGTTGTTGATTGCTTATAAAATACTGAGTGATCACATTTACTCTTTTTCAGCCCAAACTCCTGAACTACCTCACTAAACTTGCCGAACCAAGCTCGCGGACTCTGCTTCAAGCCATATAAGGATTTTTTCAAATGACAAACTTTCCCATACTCCCCCTGAGCAACAAAACCAGGTGATTGCTCCATGTACACTTCTTCAGATAGATCACCATGAAGGAATGCATTTTTTATATCCAATTGATGCAACGGCCAACACTTTGAAGCAGCGAGAGAAATAAATAAGCGGATAGAAGTGAGCTTAGCAACCAGAGAGAAGGTGTTCGAATAATCCACCCCCTACGTCTGAGCATATCCTTTAGCCACAAGCCTGGCCTTAAGTCTTGCCACAGAACCATCTGGATTAATTTTAACTGTGAAGACCCATTTGCATCCCACTGATTTCTTTTCTTTGGGTAAATCCACAAGATCCCAAGTGTGATTTTCATCTAAAGCACGTATCTCCTCAAGCATTGCTTCATACCAACCAGGATGATTCAAGGCCTCTTGCACTATTTTAGGGATAGAGATAAAGTCTAGAGATGCAATCAAAGAACTAGATAAAGGAGATAAGTGGTCATAAGAAACAAAATTAGCAATGGAATATGTAGATTTGCATTGACATGTACCTTTACGAAGGGCGATAGGGAGGTCAAGATTTTCTGGAGGATCAAGCAGAAGAGGATCTGATGACGAAGCAATTGGTGCAGGACATGTATCAGTTGTCTCTTGTCTCCTAGAGTAAACTTGGACAATTGGCGGTCTTGTTGGTTCAATATGAGCAGTTTCAGAAGGCACAATTAATGGTTGATGCTCTATAGAAGAACAAGGAGATGGAGAGGTAGCAATTGATTGTTCTGTTAAAGTGTTGGTGACCTGATGGACTAACCACTCATCTTCCTCCTCTTGACTTGTAGAAATGGGAGGTGCATAAAAAAATGGTTTAGTCTCCCAGAATGACACATCAGTTGACACAAGGTACTTTCCAAGATTAGTAGAGTAGCAACGGTACCCCTTTTAAAGTCGAGAATAGCCCAACAAAACACACTTCAAGGCCTTGGGGTCCAACTTGGTGACAGATGGTCGAACATCTCGTACATAACATAAACTTCCAAATACCTTAGGTTCCATTAAAAATAGTGGCTTATCCGGGAAGAGAACACTATAAGGCACAACACCAGTAAGCACGGTAGATGGCATACGATTAATCAAGAAACAAGCTGTGGAGACTGCATCTGCCCAAAACTGTTTAGGGACTTTCATCTGGAACAAAAGTGCACGTGCTGTCTCTAATAGATATCTATTCTTCCTCTCAGCAACACCATTTTGAGAAGGTGTATCAACACAAGATGACTGGTGAAGCATCCCATGTTGTCTCATATAAGATTAAAATGATTCTGACATATACACTTTTGCATTATCACTCCTTAGTATGCGTACAGTAGTATGAAATTGGGTTTTAATTTCAGCACAAAAGGAACAAAAGTGAGAAAATACTTCAGATCGATTTTTGATGAAATATCCAAGATATTCTAGAAAAATCATCCACAAAAGTAACAAAATATTTAAACCCAAATTTCGATACAACTGGACACGGTCCCCACACATCTGAATGAACTAATTCAAAAGCAGACGTTGTTCGTTTATTAACCCTAGGACTTAACGAGCTATGATAATGTTTTGCAAACTAACATGACTCACACTCCAACGAAGAAACACTCTGGAACTGAGGACAGAGCTTCTTCAAAGTAGATAGAGAAGGATGCCCCAACCGACAATGTGCTTCAAATGGAGACACAAAACTGGTGCAAGCAATAGACTGAGGTACTTGTTCATCAAGGATGTAGAGATCACCCGATACATGTCCTTTACCAATAATCTGCTTCGTCATAAGATCCTGAAACAAACAAAAATCGGGAAAGAATGAGATAGAACACTTCAGATCTTTGGTAAGTCTACTCACAGAAAGTAAATTAAAGGCAAAATTGGGTAGACTTAATACAGAGGACAGGGTAATGGAGGGGGTTGGTTTAACTGTCCCATATCCCGTAGAGTTGTAGGCTTACCCATCAGCGATCGTCACAAAAGAGGGTGATTTGTGGGAATGAAAGCTGGCAAAAGTGCTCGGGTTACCTGTCATGTGATTTGTGGCACCAGAATTAATCACCCATTTGTTTGAGGAAGATACAAGACATGCTTAACCTGACTCGGCACCAGCAACTGAAGTGGATTCCTGAAATTGAGAAAATTTAGCATACTCCTCAGCTGAAACAAGTATTGTTTTATCAGAAGATGGGCTAGGAGCAGCAGCAATATTAGCCTTTCCTCGAGGGCCATATTGATTGCGACTCTGCAATTTCTTACAATTCCACTTCCAGTGGCCTGGCTCATGACAGTAATGATAAACGTCTTTGCTGGATTCCAAAGTCTTGTTTCTTCCTCCTTTGTAATCAGTCTTTCTCCCCCAATCATTTCCTCCACCTTTAGCAACAAGGACATTCTGTCGAACAGATGCCATATTCTCTAGAGAATCATTTCCTCCACCTTTAGAAACAAGGACATTCTGTCGAACAGATGCCATATTCTCTGTACGTAGTACCCTGCTGAAGACATCCTTAAGAGATGTAATTTTAGAGCTAGAAAGAATTTGAGATTTAGCCGTCTCAAATTCTGACGGGAGAGCGGCTAAGAAACTCTTTATAGCCATCTGTTCTCTTTGAGTCTGTTGCACCTCAATATCAGTACTGAATGGCAAAAGCATATTCAATTCCTCATAAGTATTCTTAAAATCCATGAAAAAAGCTGTGAGAGATTTATCCCCCTTCTCAACACGATAGAAATTCTTGCACACATCATAAATTCGAGACATATTCCCTTTGCCAGAATACAAAAACTCCAAATAGTCCATTAATTCTTTGAAAAACTCATAATGAGTAGTCAAACCAACAACTTCACTATCAATAGAATTTCTAATTTGCAAGAATAGTCGTGCGTCATCTCTCATCCATGTTTTCTTTGTATCATCAGTGGGAGGATCTTGAATTAAATGGTCATCTTTTTCAACACTACGCAAATATACCCTAATAGTCTTACTCCATTCCAAATAATTAGAACCATTCAATTTATGCTCAGTAATCCTAGACATGGATGGAATTATTTCAGTCACTGAATTCTTGTTATTAGACATTTTCAGCAAAATATATACCAAGCAGACCCCAACAACAAATGAACAAGTTCCAAAATTGAACTAACAACAACAAAATCAAGTGTCCAGCCAAACAAACAGATCCGACCAGCCTTGATTCTAACTGGAGCAGAAGAAGAAAGCAAAACAAATAAACAGACAGGATGGAACGTACACACCTGAAACTCAAGAACAGCCTCCAAACAAGGTTTGAGGGACAGACGAACACCAGACAGTCACTATACCCAAATAACAAAAAAAAAAAAAAAAATAAATTGGAGCCCTATGGCTCTGATACCATGTAACAGAGATGTGGGAGAATTAATTGGTGTGTTATTCCATAAAGTGGTAAGAATATATACACATACATAGAAACCTAACTATGGAAAGAATCAATAAAAGAAATCCTATGGATCTGATCCTATCCCTATGATTCTGATACAATCCCTATAATTATGCTAATTATATATTACAAGGAATAAGTTAATATTATTCTTCAACATCAAGCTTTTGGTACCCCTCCTAATCTGTCACCTACCATGATGATTTGCTATCCACAAAATATTGAATTATTTGTGCTTTTTTCCAACTGCGCGAAGAGTAACGAGAAAGTGCCTTCTTGAGTTTTTACTTATTAAACAAAAAAAATGAAAATATCTAGTCACTACTCACTATTATACCACAAGGAAAAACTTGGGAAAATATGTTTTTGTAATTCATATACAAATTTATACTGACTAAATTTAAAAAGAAAGATATATGTCCGTTCAGAGTTTGCACTGAAATTTTAATACGGAAATTCTTTTTATAGATCCCCTTAAATCTAATAGCATCATAAAACTAACCATTCATATTTTTATATCACACTCATCTCAGTTGATTTCATTTGTCATATAGTAACTTATAAAATTAAGGAAAAGAGCCTAATATACCCCTCAACTTTGCGATTTAGAGTTGATATACCTCTCATTTAAAAAATGGCTCACATATACCCATATTGTAACAACCCGCATACTCATTTTGTTATTTTGAATCCATTTCCCCAATTTGAATCTTTTCATAGCTATATTATGTTGTTTATGACTAGCAAGAGTTGATCGGATGCGTTTAGAGGAAAACTTTTATTTTTCAAAGTTGAGAAATTGGAACGTTTGACCAAAATAAACATTTGGGGTTAACGAAGTTAATTCAAATTTGGCGATTCCACCAAGTCCGTAATGTGACTTATGACCTTGTTAGAGGTTTAGCTCAAGTCCTGAGACATCCGGAGATATTTTAGACCATTGGATAGAGTTCTAGTTTTCTTAAAGCTTAGGATTGATCATAGTCAATAATCGGTCCAGGCAACATTGGATGGGTGATTTGATGATTCCAACAGGTCCAAAACGTGTTTTATGGTTGATTTATGCTATTTGTTTGCAGTTCGGGAAGTCTCAGATGAGTTTTAATGGTTGTTTTTTAATATTGGCATTTTACGACGTTAAGCTTTAATAGTACCAACTAAATCAAATGAGATCCAAATTATGTATTGATTGAACCATTACATCTATATCATAATTTTGGAACCATAACAAAAGAATCATCATATTTTGAGTTCGTAGGAGAAAGTTATGACACTTTTAGTGAAAGAGTTGTTGGTGTATCTAGACTCGCGAATGCCAGGCTTCTGTCAGGGACATGAAGGAGTTGCCACTGAAAGTGTCGTGAACGCGAGCCATTAGCCGCGAATGCGAAAAAACCGCCAAAAAATGTCTTAGTGAGATTATAAAAAGGCAGGTTTCTAGAATTTCGTATTTTTCATATTTTGGGAGCTAGATGATTCTCAATGCGTTTTTTCATAAAAAGTACGTTCTAATTTTATTTTATTCATTTTCCAACAATAACCATTGTATTTTCACACTTTAATTCACAGAGTTAAGATTGAGCCGCAAGGATCGATTTATGATGGATTTTCATTGATTTTTGGAACTTAAGATCCTTATGTTATAGATAAACTGATTTTGGTACTGATTTACTGAGTTTTGATTATTTCATCATTAATTTTAAACTGTATCTGAACATGAAAATTAGAGATTTTGAACCTAAAGTTAAGAACCATATTTTTATATTTGAGGGTCGATTTGAACTCCATTTTGAATGAAATTTCATATTTAGGTTCCTTACTTATGGGTAAAATGATTTCAAAATAAAATTATTGTTTTGTGCTTGAGGGCTTAGGGTTGACTTTTTGGGCATATGAATATTGATAGACTCGGATTCCCTTGTAGATCATGATTTTGATAGATTGAGAGTATTTTGATGTTGTTTGGAAGGGAAGGGCTCATTGTAAATGAGTAGCACATTTTCTCGACGTTCAATCTAAGTTATAGCTTACTTTTCTCAAAATTAGCTTGAGTGATTTCTTATCGTGTGAAGCATGCTATATATTAGGAAAACTGATGGCTTCAGATATATTGAATAAATTGAATTAATGTTGTGAAGACCCGAGTTGAGGCATTTAACTGGTAAATGACTTATGACTTGTACGTAGTTTGTACTATAAGAGGTCGTTTGGTTGGGAAGAACTTATCCCGGGATAAATTATTCCGGGATAAGTTATCCCACCATGTAGGTGGGATAACTTATCCCATCACTAAGGAATAAAAGGTGGGATAAATAATCCCAAGGCAACCTAATACCCCCAACAAAACATGGGATAAAATTATCAAGTATTTTATCCTGGGATTATTTATCCCAATCCCTCACACCAAACGACCCCTAATTGTCGAAGCCGAGATTGGGCTTTAGCTAATAAATGACTTATAACTTGAAATTACTTCCATGTTGAGTCTTACTTAGTTTCGAACATTTATCATATATGAGGAATTATTTGCCAAGATATGGACATCGTATTGAAAGCAATCTGCTTAAAGTGATGACTTGTGACCTAAGTTGGAGAGTGAATTTTTCATTTTTGAGGCTTATAGCCTATGGAATTGTAATGATGAGGGAATTTTTACACGTTGCATTTGAAATTTCATCATTCATTGCAATCATGCATACTCATTCATTGTCAACGATCATAAAAATGAAACTATGAAAACAATATTTGTTCAGAAGAAAATACTGATTTTAGTCTCTATTCGTGTCCGGAAATATGATGCATTAATGGAAGTTCCCGTTCGAGTCTGGGAAAATTATATTGATTTAGTCCCGATTAGAGTCTGGGCAGATGATATATTTATGGAAGTCCCAGTTGACATGACATCTTGGTTCATTTCCAGATAGGATATATGAACCTCGCGAGTCTCCCATGGATTCCACCTCACAACATACCACCATGGAAGGGGTGTATACTGGTAGGATCATCAGTCATTGCATTGCATCACATAATATTTTATTGTATTTCATTGTACACTTTATTTCATATTACGTCTTGTACCGTTCCTTATTGGTTGTTATTATCGAATTGTTGGGATATATTCTGAGTACAAGGCTTTATAAAACTCTTTATAAGGTATGGTTACTTGCTCTTGCTTGGTCAGTCTATGATGTCTACTGAGTACGCGGGATTTGTTAGTTATACTACCCCTGTTGCATCTTTTTTATGCAGATTCTAGCATTAACGGGCCTAGTTGATTATCGATCTCAGGTGATACCTCTCTAGAAGCTTGGGTGAGCTACTTCACATTTAGACCAATGTCTGGCTTCCTCCATCTTTTATGTTTCCTATCTTTTCCTATTTTAGACAGTTTTGTAACTTTGAAGCGGATGTACGACATTTTTACATGGTCTTGTATTGGTGATACTAGATCTTCAGTGTATTTTGTTGTTCTCGTACTTCTATTCTATTTATGAAGGTTTGAATTTCAAAGCGTTTTTCCACTATTCTTAGATTGCTCTCCAATTTTGACTTAATTTTTTATAGGGGTGAAGATCGATTTGGCTCACCCCTCGGTATGTTCGTGTAGGTTTCATCATGACCTTGAATTTCGGGTCATGACAATTTTGTATTAGAGCGTCTAAGTTTATCAATATCACAAGTACAAGAGCACTGTCTAGTAGAATCTTACGGATCAGTACGGGGGGTCTGTTACTTATCATCGAGAGGCTACATGATACTTAGAAAATTTCATTCTTTGATTCTTATCGTACTTTCTTGGTCCAATTTAACACTTAAAATCTCATTATTGCATTCCCTCACTGATGGTGAGAACACATGTTCTCAAATTCACATGTCATCAGCGTAAGTTAGGTGAGTGATGGTAAGACAAGCTCTATTCATGGTGTAGTACCAGTGAATGGAATTTTCATTGTTAAGCTGGTTCATGAGAAGTGATTGAAAAAATAACTTTAAAATAACAGTAACACTTAAAAATTAGCAAGAAAAAAAATTATACATTAAATTCATAAAACAAGTTTTTCCTTATTTGTTCTTTCTTCTTGGCATATCTAAACTACTTCTTCTTCTTCTCCTCCTCCTTCTTCTTCTAAATTCAATAAATATTTTTATAACAATAAATTCCGCTAAAATCTCATATTTCTAAAATAAAAAATAATCAATAACAACAAATATAGTTACAAATTAGAGCAAAATTTTATCTTTTCTCAAAAAATAATCAATAATACTAACAAATATAGTTACAAATTAGAGAAAAATTTAATCTCCTCCTTCTCCTTCTTCTAAATTCAATAAATATTTTTATAACAGTAAATTCAGATAAAATCTCAAATTTCTAAAATAAAAAATAATCAATAACAACAAATATAGTGACTAATCAGAGCAAAATTTAATCAAATAATGATAAACCCAATTGAAAATTTTAAAAAGTAAAATATACTTAAAACAAATATTGTGCGTGTCATGAATTATGTCTTTTTAATTATCAGATAAAAAAAAAATTCTAAAAAATGAATGTAAAATGTCGCTCTTTTTTTACCTATTTTATAGCCATCACATATTAGAAAGAGAATGAGACCACTCAAAAAAGAAAAATGAGACCACTCCATACAACTTACCACTTTGGAGATAATTAGATAGAAAATGTTATAGTTTAGAGCGAGATAACAATAATATTCATAAAGTAAGTATAAGTTTACGGGGATTTTGAGATATTAATCCTATTTTATGAATACATACTTCTCCTAAAGTCTCTAATGCAGTTGCATGTATCTTCTGACGGGTAAAATAATAGCGTTGAAATATATATAATAATAATAATAATAGTTTTCTTAGTAATGAGAACCACTAAACCAAAAATGATAAAACAGTGGGGGAGCTGCTTTTTAGTCCAAAAAGAATACAGTATTTGGAAAACATTACATGTTCTTCATGTGTTTAAAAGGGACAATCAACACCATAAAGCAAGCAAATTTCTATAAATACTATCATCAAACTAGCTCATTAGCATATAACCATATCCACCGTAAAAAATGAAACTCTCTCTGATTTTTAGCTTTTCCCTCCTCTCTCTCTATGCCCCTTCCATCTCTCTCTGAACGATGCAACCCAAATGACAAAAAGGTCCTCCTAGAAATCAAGAAAGGTCTAGGCAATCCCTATGACTTGATCACCTGGGATTCCTAAACTGATTGGTGTACTGATTGGGCTGAAGGCTCACTTAAATGTGATGACAAGAGCAATCGTGTTACTGTCCTAAACCTCTTCAAAATCGATAACGCCGGCCACCTCTCCCCTGCTGTTGGAGACCTTTCGCACCTTAAAAGCTTAGACATCACCAGCGTATGAAATCTCTCTGGTCCAATTCCACCCACAATTGCTAAACTCTCGAAGCTCACATTCTTGAGAATTAGTCAAACAAACATTTCAGGACCCGTCCCTGAATTTCTTAGTAAGTTGAAAAAACGTAACGTACATCAACTTGTCGTACAATAATCTCGTTGGATCAATTCCCCCCTCTCTTTCTCAACTGCCGAACTTGGAGTTCCTACGTTTAGATAGGAACAAACTTACTGGACCAATCCCGGAATCTTTTGGCAAGTTAGCTCCAAAACATACCTATCTTTACCTTGGACACAACCATCTAACAGAAGTTGTGCCAACTTCTTTTACTGGTTAGAGCTTTGACACAATTGACTTGTCAAGGAACATGCTTGAAGAGGATATTTCATTTTTGTTTGGCAAAGATAAGACAACATTTGAAATGCTTTTGGATCACAATAAGTTCGAGTTCTACTTCTCAAAGCTAGCATTTGGGAAAAGATTATGGAGGTTGGATTTGAACAATAACAAGATTTACGGTTGCCTTCCAACATCCTTGACGAAGCAACCGTGGCAGCTCTTCAATGTGAGTTATAACAGACTTTGTGGGAAGATCCACAGGGTGGGTCTATGCAGAGATTTGATCAGTATTCATATTTCCACAACAAATGATTGTGTGACTCTCCGTTGCCGCCATGCAAATTAATGATTCTGGTGGCGGAAGCAAATTTGTAGGCTCTGCATGCCGTTTGTTATTGCTATGAAACGTTGTCTTTGATTAAAACAATAAATAACATGGATAATGCTCCAATGTATTGTTAAGAAGGATATCTATTTCTCTATGTAATTTTCAACAATTTCTCTTTGAATGTCAATAAGACAGCAAATTTAAGATAAGACGGCATAAAACTTGCATGGATCTGCCTCGGCTCCGGTGCTTAATCTCTCCATTTTCTCAAATATAGCCTTATAATTTTGACACATATCCTATTAATATTCTAATGGGTCAAATCTATTTAATTAATTAATTAAATGAGGTTAACCATGATAAACTCCTCTTTCATCCCATAATTTCTCTCAACCTGAGAAAATCCTTTTTTATTTTCTCTCAATTCTTTCGAGAAAGTAAACCAAATCTCGGTTTCCCATTCAAGTCATAGAAGAAATAAAACAAATCTCACTTTGAAATCAAATCGCAGAAGAGGGAAAAACTCTCAGCATGGCCTAAAGAAAATCCATTCGAATCAATTTCAGAGCCCAAAATCTCTCTCTCTTACATGAACAGTGTCATTGCTTTGCATCAATGAATTTATGGGATCCCTATGAATATGATTGATTCTTGTGAATTCATCACTTCTAGGTTAGTTCAATTTGCTGAGGTTTAAATATGTAGGCTTGTATAAGACCACCAACGTCAAGGGACCATGTCCTTGACACAGAAAAATAACAATAAAGTAACACAAATTAAATAAGACCGGATAAAGAAAAGAACACACGATATTACGTGAAAACTTCCTTGCTCTAGGAAGGAAAAACCATGATTTACCTCTTAGGATTTATCAACAAATCCACTAAGCTCAAGAAAACTTCAGAATTACAAATTCTTGCAATCCTAGGATTAAACTCTTAATCCTCAACCATCACAACACCTCTGTTGCGAGTCCATTACAATAACTCTATTGGCATACGTCTAACAACTAACTCTAGTTGTCTAGACACAAAATGATAACTTGAGATCAAAACACCAAAGACCTACACAAGACTCGTAGAATAGAAGAGTAGGTTTACATATAAAGAGAAGACACAAGAAAACATCCATTGGCACAGGTCCTTGTGGGTGAGGCAGTGATGAAGAGCGGTGGCTTTTGCTGTGAGAAAACCAATTTTGTCTTGTTTTATTCTTATTATAAAGAAGACAAGACAAAACCTAAACCACCTTCTATTGGCTAAAGCTGGAAAGAACTGTAGTTGTACTACTGTGCGACTGTCAAATAGTACAAGTTATAGTTGTACAGTTGACTGGAACATTGGAGCACGTTAAGCACATTTGAGGTATCAGGTCCCTAGATGAGGTTTGTCAAATCATCAAAATTGGTATTGTAACATTCTCCCCCCTCCTCCTCTTTTGATGATGACAAACCCAAATCCTCAATACAACCACTATTGCACATATCAATCCTCATGTCACAATCCATCAAGCATTGTTGTGCAACTCCCTAACATACATGTTCCCAATATCAGTTCCACTGTGACCCCTCACATATTCATTACCATACACTTTTTCCCCCTCATATATGGCTTCCCCCTCATACCTAGCAAATACTTTACTCCCTCACACTATGTACCATGTACCATGTATCATGTGTCTATTCCCCCTCACAACTTGGCAATTTTCCCCCTTTTGGTATAATTAAAAAGATTAATAGTAAACCAAGTGAGAGTAAATTGAAGCAGGTTAAATCATGGTCAATGGGGGAACAACAACATGAATAGAAAGTTAAAAGTAAAAGATCAAAGAGTAGGCAACAACTAAGCAAAACATCATTCATTAATCAGATAGTCAAACAGGCATTACAAGAGACATTATAGAATATAGCCAAGCACATGCACTGCTAGGTATCAAAAAGGACTAGTATAGAAAGAGAGGATAGGAATTCAAACATAAAAGGGGCTTAAGAGGAGGGATTAGAGAAAGATTTGAGGAGGAGAGTGAATTGTTCATCTGTATAAGCATGAGCTTTGAGAAGCTTCTCAGCCAAGTCTGCCACCTTTCTAGTGAGCTGAGTATTTTTAACCTTCAAAGTGTCGAGGACACCAGGTTCCTCAATTTGTCCCGAAAGCTTGCTATAAGGCTGACTTCAATTGTGTGACTTCTACATTCCTCTAGGAAATCAAAGCAGTCACATGATCCACCTCTATAGTTTCTTGTTCCTGAGCAGAGTTGAGATCTGACACCACAGAGTAATTGTTCACACCACCTTTCTTTATGACAATTTCACATTTCTCTAAGGTAGTAAGGGTGAATATATGCTTTCTGGTCCCTACGACCCCATTTTTAAGCGACACTTGAAAAATTCAAACACTTTATTGAGTAGAAATCCATAAAGCAATCCATGCTTGCCCCTCTTTATATTTATGACTTTATCCATGTGCCTCAACATCAGTGCAGGAAGATTAATATGCTTGAAAGAGGATAGAGTCTCCATAATATAGATATGTAACACCCTGTACATTTCTCACCTTATTTGGTAACTTGAGGTCATGTTTACTTGATGATTAAGGTCACTAAGTATGTATTTTGTAGTGTTTTGATGGGGCATTGGACGATATACTAGTATTAGACGGAGTAGGAAAATTTTCAGCAAGGTGGCCAGACTTGCGCCACTCCCTGTTTCAGGGTGTGTGGCACAAGACTTCAGGTTCAGAGGGCAAGGAAATCTCGCGCCACTGCCTTGTTTTGCAGCAGTGGCGCAAGGCACAACAAGTTGGCCTTTCCGTGCTTGTTTTGCGACGCATTACTACGTCGATTCTTCTATGGTATCTTTTGGTTCTTTGGAGTTCTTTGAGCATTGTTAAACCTTTAAATACTTCAATACACTCCTACATACTCCTACATGATCAAGTCATGAAACACAAGTAGTTAACGAATTAAGTTCAAGTAAGCCATGGGTGGCTAGAATTCCTATTTTTGCGATTGAGGCGACGAATATGACTCTTGTAAGTGATTATTGTTGCGACATTATGGAATTATATAAACATGAGATATATGATGAATTACATGTTAAATTGGTGGGCTAAGCTAACATGTGCAATTGGGCCCAAAATGAGCTAAAAATAAAAGGCCCAAAAGGGAAATAACCCATTCTTCCAATATTGACCACTTGTACATGGCATTTAATGCCAAGGAGACTTGAGGGACTATAAATAAGTGGAAAAATCAGATTTTATTCAAAGGAGTACACTTCACATTTCTAGAAATTTCCCAAAATTTCTCTCAACTCTCAAGAACCCTAAGCCAACTTCTTGGAGCAAAATCATCAATTTTCAAGCTTAGGTAAGTAATTATTCTTATGGAATAATATATTATATGCATGGGAGAGTATGTAAATCATGTTGGTTATGCTTGGAAGTGTTGGATATGGCACTTTGTGTTTTTGTGAAAGATGTGAAATCCATGGAATTGTAACTTGAAATATGACTTGTGAAAAGAGCATGGTATGGATAAAATATGAACATGTATGGTGTGATTTTGTTATTAAACTTGTTATTTTTCTATAAGTGTAAATTATGGGATTTTGGCCGATATGTGCTATGAAGAGTATTAAGGTGAATTGATGGATTATTTGTGATATGGTGTGGATGAGAAAGTGTAAAGGAGAAGTGTTGTGGTGAAATGTATTGATTATCATGTATTGGTCAATGTATGGAATATTGGGGGATTTTTGAAATAATAATTTCATCAATGGTTTTGTCAAGGGGAAGTGGCATGTTTAAAGGCAAACATGTAACTCATTGACGTTATATGCATTTGTAAGGTAGTTGGTGGTTAATGTGAATTCCGTTATATATTTGTGTTGTAGAGTGACACATAAAGAAGGAGTCGGGCTATTGTATGCACATCTAGGATTGTATATTCGTATTGAGAATACAAGGTATGTAAGGTTACTCTGTCTGTATCCTTCTGCAGCTCATATTGATTACATTGGCAATGTCCTTGTATTATTCCGAAATGTCCAAAAGTAGTTCAACTCAAGTAGTTATCTTGTTACTCACATGCTCCTCATATGTTGATCACTTATTATTCATGTGTTACATAGATGTTCCAATATTATTCCAAATATTCCAATATTGTTCCAAATGTTCCAATAATGCAATAGTAACCAATGTATCGATTTCTCAAAAGTAAAGAAGTAATGCATATTTGTTCAATTGGGGAGTGCAATCTAAGGGACATAAGTCCGGCTGGAACGCTCCCACTATTATTATTCATGCATCGCACTCTAAGCGGCATAAGCCTGGCTGGAACGATCCTATTGATATATCATTTATGGGTGGCACTCTAAGGGGCATAAGCCTGGCTGGAACGATCCTAATGATATGTTATAACTCATTGATCAGTTGTGGCCCGGGTATCACGTGATAATGGTTAATGACAAATGAATGCAAATGCAAAGAAAACAAGATACATGTTTCCAAATGTATATAGAATCATGGTTTATTTTACATTAATCATTCACTTGTACTTGAACTCCTGAAAGTTCTTATAGCTTGCACAGTTACTATTTGTCTTACATACTCAGTACATTCTTTGTACTGACCCCTTTTGGGGAATTTACCTCACTTGCTGCAGGCGCAGGTACTAGTAGACCTCCACAGTAGGGTGCTGATCTTTTACTGAGTATTGGTGAGCTCCAGTTGCTTCGGGACTTCTCCAAGTCACATGTGTACATGGGTTTTTGTGTTGTTATGTAAATATTGCATAAGCATGGTTATGTATATATTAGAGTCTTTGTAGACATATGTGGGAAAATGAATGGAAGAGATGTATTGTAAGAGATGTATATCCATTTTGACTTGGTGGCCCTAACGGCCAAGTTCCTTATATGTATAAATTGCATGTTTCCATAACTTCCGCAATTGACATCTTATATCTCTACGTGATGGTTCTGCTTATTGAGTGACATGCATATGAGTGGACATGAGCAAAGATTGGTTCTCTCAGGCCATATCAGCTTCGGGTGCCAATCACACCTCGTTGGAACTCGGAGTGTGACAAAAGTGGTATCAGAGCGGGTCGTCCTAGGGTATCTACAAAGTTGTGTCTGAGTAGAGTCTTACTTATCAATGTGTTGTGCACCACATTTATAAGTAGGAGGCTACGGGACATTTAGGAGTTGTTTCATTCCTTCATTTCTAGATCGTGCATTAGAGCCGAAGTTATAGGTATACTTGTTTCTGACCATAAACATTGTTGTTCTTGTATATTATAGAAAATGCCGATGACAAGAAGAGGTCGAGGTAAAAGTAAGAGACTAGACAGAATTGCTGGAGAAGGAACTAGTAGAGCCCCGCCTGAACCAATTAATCAAGGCGGCGCTGAACCAGAGATGGCATCACAGGCTTCTTCTACTCTTCCAGTTTTAGAAGAGTCAAGAGGAAGAGACGTACCGGTAGAGCCACCAGTGAAACTACTGACCAGGACCTAAAGAATGCAGTACAGATGTTGACCAGAATAGTTGTTGCACAGGTTCAGGGACAAGGTGTTCCGATGACAGTTGATGATAGTGCAGCGAGAGCAGCTAGTCGACGGACCCAGGATTTCTTGAAATTGGATCCTCCTACATTCACTGGATCAGATCTGAATAAAGATCCATAAGACTTTATAGATCAGATTCAAAAGGCCTTAGATGTTATGCATATAACCGGGGTAGAAACAGTTGAACTTGCTGCATACAGATTGAAAGGAGAGGTGATATTGTGGTATGAAGATTGGAAGAAATCTCGGGGTGTCGGTACAAATCCACCTAATTGGGAAGAATTTAAAGTGGCTTTCCTTGATCACTACCTTTCTTATGAGATCCGTGAGGCTCGTGCGGATCAATTCCTGAATCTGCATCAAGGGAATCTTAGTGTCAGAGAATACAGTCTGCAATTTAATTCTTTGGCCTGATATACTCCAAATGTAGTGACCACGATGACAGATAGAGTCCATCGATATGTGGACAGGTTAGAGCCATATTTGGTACGAGACTGCACCATTGTTGCGTTGAACCGAGATATGGACATAGCTCGAATCTAGGCTTTTGCATAGAAATGGAAGACCAGAGGCAGAGAATAAGGGTACACGAATTTGAGAGAGGGCCTTCAAAGAGGGCTAGACCTATGGGATAGTCTATGGTGTCCCAAGGATATTCTAGGCCCCGGATGTATCCTAGACCGCCTAGACCTTCATTCTCTTATTCCCCGACGGGCGCTCAACCTCAATTTTGAGGGTTCAGGGGCAGTTATAGTGGGCAGAGCAGTGGTATGCCAGGATCACAGACATCGGGATCTTCTCGTCATCCATGTCAGCGTTACGGAAAGTATCATGTAGGTACATGTCGTATTGGGATGAATGTCTGCTTCTGGTGCGGGTTGTCAGGGCATATAGTGAGAGACTGCCCACAAAGGGGCACATGTGGTGTAGCACGGACTACAGGATCAGCTATTGCATCCTCATCATAGGTTCCCTCTCTAGGAAGGGGTGTACAGCCTGCTGGTCATGGTAGAGGTGCTAGAGGAGTAGCTAGTTCCAGTGGAGATCATAATCGTACTTATGCTCTGGTAGACAGGCAGAATTCAGAGGCGTCTCCTGATGTAGTCACAGGTACATTATCCATATTTTCGTATAATGTCTATGCATTGATTGACTCGGGTTCTACATTGTCCTATGTTACTACATTAGTTGCTGCAAAATTTACTAAGGCACCAGAATTATTAATTAAATCAATTGAAGTGTCTACACCGGTTGGTGAATGTATTGTTGCAAAAAGAGTATATCGTAATTGCGTGGTAACTGTGTGTGGTCATGATACACTGGCCGACTTCATCGAATTAGACATGGTGGATTTTGATGTGATTATGAGAATGGATTGGTTAGCCTCTTGTTAGGCCAGGGTGGATTGTCGAGCCAAGAAGGTACATTTTTGTTTTCCCCAAGACAATGTTCTCGAATGGAGGGTAATGTAGGAGCACCAAGAGGAAAATTTATTTCCTATTTAAAGGCAAGAAAAATGATTGCCAAGGGGTACATATGTCACTTGGTACGAGTGAAGGATAATGATGTGGCACCATTAACTCCGCAGTCGGTTCCAGTAGTCAATTAATTTCTCGACGTATTTCCAGAGGATCTTCCAGGCTTACCCCCAGAACGGGAAGTAGAATTTGGCATTGATGTGATTTCAGGCACGCACCCTATTTCTATTCCTCCATATAGAATGGCTCCAGCAGAATTGCATGAATTGAAGGAGCAGTTGAAAGATTTGCTAGACAAGGGTTTTATTAGGCCTAGTATGTCCCCATGGGGTGCACCGGTATTATTTGTACGGAAGAAAGATGGCACGCTGAGAATGTACATCGACTATCGGCAATTGAATAAGGTAAAGATCAAGAACAAATATCCCCTCCCTCGAATTGATGATTTGTTTGATCAGTTACAGGGTGCCAAGTGTTTTTCAAAGATTGACTTGAGGTCAGGTTACCATCAAGTTAGAGTTAGAGAAGAAGATGTACCCAAGACAGCTTTCCGAACACGGTATGACCATTATGAATTTTTAGTTATGTCATTTAGACTAACAAATGCACCAGCTGTGTTCATGGATTTGATGAATAGGGTGTTTAAGCCATTTCTAGACATATTCGTCACGGTATTTATAGATGACATCCTGGTTTATTCAAGATCGCCAGAGGACCATGCTAATCACTTATGGCAAGTGTTGTAGATTCTCCGTGAACGTAAGTTGTATGCCAAGTCCTCTAAGTATGAGTTCTGGTTAAAGTCAGTTGCATTCTTGGGTCATATTGTGTCATATCAAGGGATACAGGTTGATACACAGAAGATTGAAGCAATGAAAAACTGGCCAAGACCTACGACACCTATAAAAATTTGTAGTTTTCTTGGACTGGCGAGTTATTACAGAAGATTTGTGGAAGGTTTTTCCTCCATTGTTGCACCGTTAACAAAGCTTACACATAAGGCAGTTAAATTTCAGTAGAATGATGCATGTGAGAAAAGCTTCCAAAAGTTGAAAGATAAATTAACCTCTACACCAGTTTTAGTGCTTCTCGAAGGTACCGAAGGTTATGCAGTGTATTGTGATCCTTTCGGGGTTGGCCTCGGATGTGTATTGATGCAACACGGTAATGTCATAGCATATGCCTCACGACAGTTGCGGCCACATGAGAAAACTTATCCCACACATGATCTTGAATTAGCAGCGGTGGTTTTTGCTTTAAAGATATGGCGTCACTATTTGTATGGCGTTCATGTTTATATCTATACTGATCACAAAAGTTTGCAATATATCTTTAAGCAGAAAGAACTCAATTTGAGGCAACGAAGGTGGTTAGAGCTCTTAAAAGACTATGATATTGATATTCTTTATCATCCAGGCAAAGCAAATGTAGTAGCTGATGCATTGAGCCGCAAGGCAGTAGAAAGTACTAGTGGCCAAAAAGCAAGAGATAATCAAAGATCTACATCAACTAGCCAGCTTGGGAGTTCGTCTTATTGAATCTCCAGATGAAGGGGTTATTGTGCAACATGCAGCAGAATCTTCCTTAATAGCTGAAGTAAAAGAGAAGCAGTTTGCGGATTCTATGTTATTACAGCTAAAAAAGAGTGTGGAACAGGGTCTAACTGCGGCCTTTGATCTTACACAAGAAGGGGTACTTTAATGTCAAGGAAGATTATGTGTACCAGATGTAGATGAGCTGAGGAAACGAATTATGACAGAGGCGCATCACTCGCGCTATTCTATTCAGCTGGGTGCTACTAAAATGTACCATGACTTGAAAGAAGTGTATTGGTGGGGAAATATGAAAAAGAACATTGCAGAATTGGTCGCTCAATGCCCAAACTGTCAACAAGTAAAAGTAGAGAATCAGAAACCGGGAGGTTACATGCAATGTATCAATCTTCCAGTCTGGAAATGGGATATGATTAATATGGACTTCATTACAGGTTTGCCTCGTACGTTACAAAAATTTGATTCTATATGGGTTATAGTGGACAGGCTTACCAAGTCAGCGCATTTCCTACCAGTCAAGACCACCTATACAACTGAGGATTATGCAAGATTGTATGTTAAAGAAATAGTGTGGTTACATGGTATTCCACTTTCCATTATATCAGACAGAGGAGCACAGTTTACAGCGCACTTTTGGAAATCTTTTCAGAAGAGCTTGGGTACACAGGTGCATCTGAGTACGACTTTCCATCCTCAAACAGATGGACAAGAGGAGCATACCATCCAAACACTTGAAGATATACTACGAGCTTGCACGTTAGATTTTCAAGGCAGTTGGGATGACTATTTGCCTCTTATTGAATTTGCTTACAACAATAGCTATCATTCAAGTATTAAAATGGCACCTTATGAAGCTTTGTACGGAAGGAAATACAGATCACCAATTGGATTGTTCGAAGCAGGTGAAACTTCTTTACTTGGGCCAGATATTGTTCATCAGGCTATGGAGAAAGTTAAAGTGATCCAACAACGGTTAGAAACGGCCCAAAGTCGCCATAAATCATATGCTGATGTTAGAAGAAGAGGGCTTGAATTTACCATAGGTGATTGGGTATTTTTAAAGGTGTCACCGATGAAAGGGGTAATGCGGTTTGGAAAGAAAGGAAAATTGAGTCCACGTTACATAGGCCCATATGAAATTATCAGAAGATTTGGGCAAGTTGCGTATGAGTTGGTACTACCTCAGGAACTTTCCTCCATCCATCCGGTATTTCATGTTTCGATGCTTCGAAAGTGTATAGGGGATCCATCTCGTGTTGTTCCCATTGAAGATGTCCAAGTTACAGAGGATCTTACTTATGAAGAGGTACCCATTGCTATTCTATATCGACAAGTAAAAAGATTGAGGAATAAAGACATAGCTTCCGTAAAAGTCCTTTGGCAAAATCAACAAGTAAAGGAAATCACATGGGAAGCGGAAGAAATGATGAAATCCAAGTATCCCCATCTATTTCAAATGGACCAAGAAGTTCACAATGCGGAGGTAGAGCACTAACAAGTAAGTATCTAAGAGCATTACGTGTAAATGTATATGTATGTTAAATTAGAGATGCCTTTGTTGTACATGAGACGATGTTGTTAACATTCGAGGACGAATGTTTCTAAGGGGAGAAGAATGTAACACCCCGTACATTTCTAACCTTATTTGGTAACTTGAGGTCATGTTTACTTGATGATTAAGGTCACTAAGTATGTATTTTGTAGTGTTTTGATGGGGCATTGGACTATATACTAGTATTAGACGGAGTAGGAAAAATTTCAGCAAGGTGGCCAGACTTGCGCCACTCCCTGTTTCAGGGTGTGTGGCACAAGAATTCAGGTTCAGAGGGCAAGGAAATCTCGCGCCACTGCCTTGTTTTGCAGCAGTGGCGCAAGGCATAACAAGTTGGCCTTTCCGTGCTTGTTTTCCTACATGATCAAGTCATGAAACACAAGTAGTTATCGAATTAAGTTCAAGTAAGCCATGGGTGGCTAGAATTCCTATTTTTGCGATTGAGGCGATGAACATGACTCTTGTAAGTGAATATTGTTGTGACATTATGGAATTATATAAACATGAGCTATATGATGAATTACATGTTAAATTGGTGGGCTAAGCTAACATGTGCAATTGGGCCCAAATTAAGGCCCAAAATGAGCCAAAAATAAAAGGCCCAAAAGGGAAATAACTCATTCTTCCAATATTGACCACTTGTACATGGCATTTAATGCCAAGGAGACCAGAGGGACTATAAATAAGTGGAAAAATCAGATTTTATTCAAAGGAGTACACTTCACATTTCTAGAAATTTCCCAAAATTTCTCTCAACTCTCAAGAACACTAAGCCAACTTCTTGGAGCAAAATCATCAATTTTCAAGCTTAGGTAAGTAATTATTCTTATGGAATAATATATTATATGCATGGGAGAGTATTTAAATCATGTTGGTTATGCTTGGAAGTATTGGATATGGCACTTTGTGTTTTTGTTAAAGATGTAAAATCCATGGAATTGTAACTTGAAATGTGACTTGTGACTTTGATGAAAGAGCATGGTATGGATAAAATATGAACATGTATGGTGTGATTTTGTTATTAAACTTGTTATTTTTCTATAAGAGTAAATTATGGGATTTTGGCCGATATGTGCTATGAAGTGTATTAAGGTGAATTGATGGATTATTTGTGATATGGTGTGGATGAGAAAGTTTAAAGGAGAAGTGTTGTGGTGAAATATATTGATTATCATGTATTGGTCAATGTATGGAATATTGGGGGATTTTTGGAATAATAATTTCATCAATGGTTTTGTCAAGGGGAAGTGGCATGTTTAAAGGCAAACATGTAACTCATTGACGTTATATGCATTTGTAAGGTAGTTGGTGGTTAATGTGAATTCCGTTATATATTTGTGTTGTAGAGTGACACATAAAGAAGGAGCGGGGCTATTGTATGCACATCTAGGATTGTATATTCGTATTGAGAATACAAGGTATGTAAGGTTACTCTGTCCGTATCCTTCTGCAGCTCATATTGATTACATTGGCAATGTCCTTGTATTATTCCGAAATGTCCAAAAGTAGTTCAACTCAAGTAGTTATCTTGTTACTCACATGTTCCTCATATGTTGATCACTTATTATTCATGTGTTACATAGATGTTCCAATATTATTCCAAATATTCCAATATTGTTCCAAATGTTCCAATAATGCAATAGTAACCAATGTATCGATTTCTCAAAAGTAAAGAAGTAATGCATAATTATTCAGTTGGGGAGTGCAATCTAAGGGACATAAGTCCGGCTGGAACGCTCCCACTATTATTATTCATGGATCGCACTCTAAGGGGCATAAGCCTGGCTGGAACGATCGTATTGATATATATCATTTATGGGTGGCACTCTAAGGGGCATAAGCCTGGCTGGAACGATCCTAATGATATGTTATAACCCATTGATCAGTTGGGGCCCGGGTATCACGTGATAATGGTTAATGACAAATGAATGCAAATGCAAAGAAAGCAAGATACATGTTTCCAAATGTACCTAGAATCATGGTTTATTTTACATTAATCATTCACTTGTACTTGAACTCCTGAAAGTTCTTATAGCTTGCACAGTTGCTATTTGCCTTACATACTCAGTACATTCTTCGTACTGACCCCTTTTGGGGAATTTACCTTGCTTGCTGCAGGCGCAGGTACTAGTAGACCTCCACAGTAGGGTGCTGATCTTTTACTGAGTATTGGTGAGCTCCAGTTGCTTCGGGGCTTCTCCAAGTCACATGTGTACATGGGTTTTTGTGTTGTTATGTAAATATTGCATAAGCATGGTTATGTATCTATTAGAGTCTTTGTAGACATATGTGGGAAAATGAATGGAAGAGATGTATTGTAAGAGATGTATATCCATTTTGACTTGGTGGCCCTAACGGCCAAGTTCCTTATATGTATAAATTGCATGTTTCCATAACTTTCGCAATTGACATCTTATATCTCTACGTGATGGTTCTGCTTATTGAGTGACATGCATATGAGTGGACATGAGCAAAGATTGATTCTCTCGGGCCATATCGGCTTTGGGTGCCAATCACGCCTCATTGGAACACAGGGTGTGACAACATATCTTTCTTGGAAGCTCCTTTTCTCATTTTTGATGAGGGAGCATAACCTTATTCTCAAATTAAAACACCAGTTGATAGGTACACTTTAACTGCTTTTTAAGAAGATTCTCAGACTTGTCATCTTCCAACTTGTTTGCAATGACAATGAATTTCTTAGAAGTGTCATCTTTTCTAGGGACCTGATACCATCAATAGGTACCTTCAATATCTAACCAAGCAACTTCTCATCCAAGTGAATTTTCACTTCTTTCACATGGGTGACCAGGCTACTATTTTCAGAGCAAAAATCCATTTTAGCATAGAACTCCACAACTTCTTTAGCATGCAAGTCAAGGAGAGATTGATCAAACAGATGAAGCCACTTTTGAAATTTTACCATTGACACCAAGTCTCTCATACCAGGCATTTCAGTGATGTCTGAATCAGACATTTATCCATGAAGAATAGTTTATTGACTCAAAACCTCCTAAACGTCTTCACTAGTTAATTGTTTTTACTTATGTCTTCGACTTTTGACCTTTTGCCTTAGTACCAGGTTTCTCGTTGTCTAACTCATTGTTTTGTTTCCTCTTCTTTGAATGAAAGGATATCTTAGATGGACCTGGTGCTTCACCACCTCTTCTTCGATTAGTACTTGTTGCAGTCTTATTCTCAATTGGCTTAGACACCACTCTTTCATTTTTTTTGGCCACATAGGAAGCCACATCATCATCCACTTCCATATTTTCCTCTTGCTCATTAATATTTACCACAGTTAATTGTAAGAAATCATCTTCCACTATAGTCCTTCTTTTTAATCTCCTATTCTTCACATCCTAAGCCTGATTTGCCTTCAAGGAGTCCTTCATGAATTCTTCACACTGCCTCTAGTAGTATGAGTCGTGCTTGGAATATGTGACTTAACAACTATTGCTTTGGTGCCTTGTAACCTTTTCATTTTAAAACTTAGAGGCCTTTCATCACTTTCAGTCACAGAGTTCATCCCTAAGAGCTTAAGCAATATGAGACACAGGGGTCCTTTCCCATTTGGGAGGAGGAACAACATCATGAGATTTAGGCACTGGAGAGACAGAGTGTGATTCATGCACATACTTTAATGCATCTCTAGCAGAATCACCTATGTCCATCATGGAAACAAGTTGTTCACTGGAAGAAAAATGTTAGACAAAGATCCTCTCTCTTCAAGCAACCCTCATTCACATAGCTTTTCCACATATTCCTCAAACACCCGACCATCCTCTGTACAAATGCTTATTTTAGAACTTTGACCTTGGATAATTCCAACACCAGGTACCTGATTTAGGTCCTCCATTAGAGGGGGGATTTACTTCTCCGCAATGACAGATATACTTTCATGTTCGTTCACAGAAATAGTTTCAAAAGATGGCTTGTTAGATATCTTTGCTATAGTTTCCACATCTACTACTTCAATAGTATTACCAAAAAGATTCTGGGAATCTATTTAAGTAGGGAGTTGATTGGGCAAAGAAGTTTCTTTTGGGCTTGAATGATATGGGGAATCAAAGGAAGTAGCTGATATTGGGTGACCATCAAAGGGTTTTACAGCTCCTCAGTTAAAGGGGTTGTTTCTATTCATACAGTAGCGGCTAGAGTATGTTCTTCTATTAGAAGATTTGAGGGGCTTGAAGGAGAATTAGTTTGAGACATTTCTTAAGAGTGGGAAATTATCTTGGTAAGATGTGAGAACAGTTTATTGATAAATTTTGAAAAAGATGAGAAGTTTGAAAAAGATTAGAGGGGTTTGGAAAAGATATCTGAAAGAACTACGAGGCTTTAAAAGGAAGGAAATGGTTGTGATTCGAGGATAAAAGAAGAATGAAGTGGCGTGTTGAGTGGAGAAGAGAGATGATGATTGGGCTTCTTCTGACAAGCCAACATTACAAAGAGGCGGGGAAAAAGATGGCTTACCTGGCAGTGCAAGTCACATATTAAAAGTTCACTTGTAATGTAAGTTAGACTAACTTTTAGAAGGAACCAGGTCCCTCTATGACATCTCTATTTCTATTGTGTATTTCTCTTATCCTCCTTTTTTCTTTATGATGTTCCTTTTATACCATGCGTGTATACCTGTAAGGGTATAAGACTGAGTCAAACCTGATCAAGCATACACTTACCTGGATACCTACAATCAATTTTCTAACCAAATTAGGAGATATCCAAGTGAAAAGAAGGTTTAGCTTGCCTTCATCAGTCCAAGCTTTAAGTGATTCGTTTGAACTAGTCCCTACTTAATGGATTAGTGAAAATGTCAGAAATTTGATCTTCTGTGTTGTAGAACTTCATGCATATTAATCATTTCTCCTTATTGTCTCTAAGGAAGTGATGTTTGATGTCAATATTCTTGGTCCTCTTATGTTGCACTTGATTCTTAGCCATGTTGAGAGTACTTGATTCTTAGCCATGTTGAGAGTACTAGTGTTATCACACATGAGTAGTACATAGTCATTCATCACCCCCAAATCTTCAAGTTACTTAATCAACAACAGTTGAGCATAACAGGATGTAATAACTACATATTTTGCTTCTGCTATAAAAAGAGCCATTGATTTTTGCTTTCTAGTTCCCCAGGAGATTAGTGAGGATTTAAGGAAATAAGTCATTCCAGAAGTGTTTTTCCTGTCAACTAGGTACCCTAGATAATCAGTATAAGCATATCCCACCAATTCAAAATTGTCACTTGATGGATAAAAGAGGACCAAGTCTAGAGTTCCCTTGAGATATCTGAGGATTCTCTATACTATCTTGAGGTGAGACTCCTTTGTACATGATTGGAACCTTGCAAACATACCAACACTAAAACAATATTAGGTCTGCTAGCAGTGAGATAAAGCATAGAACCAATGATTTCTCTATACATTATTTCATTCACAGAGGGACCGGGCTCATTATTATCCAACTTCGACGAGGTCCCGATAGGGGTGTCAATAGGACTTGCATCCTCTATGTTGTACTTCTTCAATAAATACCTTATATACTTCTATTGACTTATCATGATTCCATTTGATACTTGTTTCACTTGTGGATAGAGAAAGAAATTTAGCTCTCCCATCATACTCATTTAAAACTCACTACTCATAAGCTTAGCAAATTCATCATACAGTGAGTCATGAGTAGATCCAAATATAATTTCATCCACATAGACTTGAACTATGAGAAGTTTTTTTCATCTAGTATTTTGAAAGAGAGTGTTATCATTTTTTCATCTCTTGAACCCATTTTCTAGCAAGAAGTTTGAAAGCTTTTCACTCTAGGTCCTTGGAGCTTGCTTCAGACCATACAGGGCTTTGTCCAATTTGAACACGTTGGAAAGGATGATCAGCATCTTTGAGTCCTAGAGGTTGCTTAATGTACACTTTCTCATTCAGGTAACCATTGAGAAAGGCACTTTTTACATATATTTGAAAGAGTTTGATCTTCATATAAGCTGCATAGGCAATGACAATTTTGATAGCTTCTAGTGTTTCCACGGGAGCAAAAGTTTCACCATAGTCAATTCCTTCTTCTTAATTATATCCTTTAACAATCAATCTTATCTTTTTATTTTGGTAGTAATCTCATCTTAATCTCGCTTGTTTTTGAACACCCACCTGGTATCTATGATAGTTCTGTCAGTTGGTCTAGGAACCAGGTGTCATACCTTATTTGTCTCAAAGTGATACAGTTCATCTTGCATAGCATTAATCCAGTCTACATTTTTAAGTGCTTCCTTGATACCTTTAGGTTCAATTTGGGAGATAAATGCAGAGAATGCAAGAGAATTTCAAGACATGGATCTGGTATGCATACCTGAATTAAGTGGAGAGATAAGATTATCTAGAGAATGGGAGCTTTTATGCTTCCAATTTGATCTTCTTACTGATGATTCTTCCCAACTAGGATTTAGGTCCTCATTTTTTTCATTCACCATCTTGAGTCGTCTCTTGAGGGGGAGGATCTGCAACTTCTTTTGGGGACACGGAGGAGGGTGGTTCTTTTGTGGTCTCATGAGCTTGAGGGTTTGATTCATCATCATCACCAGTAATCAATTTCACCTAATCACCATTTTTCTTCTTATTTATAGCCATCTTTCTAAATCTATAATAACTCTTCTATTTCATCTTTATTTAGAGACTCGTTATTTCCTAGATTACGAGACTCATCGAAGATCACATGGACACTTTCTTCAACACATTGAGTTATCTTATTGAAGACTTTGTAGGCCTTACCGATAGAGGAATAACAAAGGAATATTCTTTCATCACTTTTTAGGTCAAATTTGCCCAGAACATCCTTGCCATTGTTAAGAACAAAACACTTGCAGCCAAAATCACGCTAGTAGCTGAGATTGGGTTTCTTTTGAAAGAGTAGCTCATAAGGTGTTTTCTCAAACAGGGAACTTATCAAGCATCCGTTCTGCAGATAATAGGCAATGTTCATAGCCTCTGTCCAGAAGCTTTGAGGAACATTACCATCCAAGATCACATTTCTTACACAGTCTATTAGGGTTCTATTCTTTCTCTCAACTACCCTATTTTACTGAGGAGTGCAAGGATCTGAAAAGTTGTGACTAATACCATTTTGCATGCACAATTCATCAAACGTGAAATTTTTAAATTTTGTACCATGATTTGACCTAATTTCTATAATAGTTCCCTGAAACTTGACTTAAATCTGCTTACCAAAAGTGATGAAAACTTGAAAGGTCTCATCCTTGGACTTGAGAAACATTTTCCAGGTGAACCTAGAATAGTCATCTATAATCACTAGAGTGAACTTCTTGCCTCCTCTACTAGGAATATAAACTGTTCCACATAGATCCATATGGAGAAGCTCTAGAGGCATTGATGAGCTGACTTTTTTCTTAGGCTTGGAGGAAGATCTAACCTATTTACCTCTTGCAATACGCCACATATCTTGCCATATAAGAATTTTACTTTAGGCAAACCGCAAACCATTTTCTTTGAAATTAGCTTGTTGAGCAAAAAGGATTTGACATGTCCCAAACTTCTGGGTTAAAATTTTTGCTTCATCTTCTTGGAGCAGATAAGATTTGTTCCTAAAATTAAATCTAAGTCAGCAATGTAGATGTTCTTGCTCCTTCTAGCTGCTAATATCACTTCACCAGTTTTGAGACTTGTCACAATGCAGCATTCTGAAATGAACATGACTTTATTTCCCTTGTCAAAAATTTGTGACACACTGAGCAGGTTGTATTTCAGTCCATTAACATAATACACATTCTCTATAGCATGAGAAAGTGACTTTCTAATCTTGCCTAACCCGAGTATATATCCCTTCTTGCCATCTCCAAAGGAAACACTTCCCTCTTGGATTACTTTGAGTGAGAGGAAATCATATGTTTTTTGCATCCATTGTCCATGAACCATCCTTTACTATTCCCTCTCACTCCTTCCTGCAATAAATATTATTTGTTAGATTTGAGAACTCATTTAACTTGAGTTCCCAGTATGAAGATAAATGAAGAAACAAACTTCTGTTTGTCCAGTTAGGCAGCTTTGTTTTAGATTTAGGACCAGGTGCTCCTTTCTGTTCCTTCTTCTCAAAGTAATTTGAAAACTTCCTTTTAGTAGATATTTTTGTTGGACAACAACTTTTGACATGTCCATTTATGCCAAATGAGTACATAACAGATGGTTGGCAACAAACATATACTTGCTAAGGGGATTCAATATCTGATAATCAAGACCATGACCATTACCTAACCTCTGACTAGTTAGACTGGCTAGTACTTGTGAGAATGTCATCCACCAAAGGGACTTTTTAAGTTCACTTTTCACTCGAACCAGGTCTTTTTTGAGTTCCATGTTTCTCTCAAGAGAAGCAGTAAGATCAAGATGAGACTTGTTCAGCTTTTCTTCAAGCTCAAACTGAAGGTTACTACCCTTACCTTTCCCTTTTTTTCCATGGTGAGACGTCTCTTTTAACTTCTCATGCAGAGCTAGATTTTCAATCAACAACACACCATATTTTTCTTGTATCTCAACAATTTTAACCCACAGAATAATTTTTTCAATATCAAATTCATCAATGTTTTTCTTTAGAACCTATTTTTATTTTGTGAGATCACAGAAAGTATTTATCAAGACATTTGCTAGAGACTTCAGTTCCTTTAATGAATAATCCTGAAGATTTTCTTTAATATCTAACTAAGTTACCTCTTCATCATCTGATCTTTCCATTAGAGGAAAGAGTGAGTTGAACACTGAATCTTCATCTTCAATTACCATTATTGAGGCATCTTCAAGATGTTTAGAGAAATTAGACTAACTGGAGAATTCTCCCTATGAAGTCAGGGCTTGCTTGACAACCTAATCTATAATTGCTCATCTCTTGAACTTATCCGGGACCTAGTCTGAATTTTTTCCTTTATCAGTACTATTTATAGCATAATCGGTGTACTCAACTTTGTGTTAAGAACTCTCTTTGATGAAGTGGCCTAGTTGTCCACACTTGTGACACAGAATATTAGCACCTGTGATCTACTGGTATTCCCCCTTCTGTAGAAACCTCTATTTCTTCTAAATGCCTTCTGGAATCTTCTAGTGAGACAAGCCATATCCTCATCTTCTTTACTGGAATCGCCTTTTGTAGCTTTAAGAGCTAGTGACTTCTCCTTCTTGATTTCTTTTCTGCTTTGATCTTGCTATTTCTTAAGCTCATGACTCTTCAAATTTCTAATCACCTCATCTATGGTGAGTGCCTTAAGGTCATGGGCCTTAGTAATTGCATCAACTTTGCTCTCCTATGACTTGGGCAAAACACTGAGAACTTTTTCAAACCTGCTTACTTGGTCTTATCACTTTACCTAGACATTAGAGTTCATTGGTAATAGTTGTGAATCTTGTATGCATTTCATGAATAGACTCTCCTTCCTTCATAATGAAGATTTCATATTACATGGTAAACATATCGACTTTGGATTCCTTCACTTGACTGGTGCCCTCGTGTACAGTCTACATGCGCTCTCATATCTCCTTGGTTGATTCACAGGCAGAGATCTTGTTGTACTCATCTAGACCTATGCCACATACCAGCAAGTTCTTAGCACGGTAAATTTTCTCAATCTTCTTTATATCATCTTCATCATACTTTTTCCTATTTTAAGAAACAAAAGTAGTGACTTCTCCCACTTTGACTGATTTCATAGGCATATGAGGTCCATCAAGGATGACATCCCGGAGTTCACTATAATCAGCCATTATAAAATATGCATTCGAGTTTTCCACCATCCATAGCATTGACCATTAAAATGAGATGGCTTTGTTGTTGATTTACCTTCTTCAAGGTTTGGTGGAGTTGTCATTTGAGTAATATCCTTCCTACGTGCTAACCTTTTAGAAAGTACTTGCTCTGATACTAATTGAAGGCTTGTATGAGTCCACCACTATTAAGGGACCAGGTCCATGACATATAAAAAATAACAATAAAGTAACACAAACTAAATAAGATAGGATAAAAAAAGAACACGCAATGTTACATGGAAATTTCCTTGTTCAAGAGAGAAAAAACCATGACCTACCTCGTAGAATTTATCAACCAATCCACTAAACTCAAGAAAACTTTAGAATTACAAACTCTTGCAATCCTAGGATTAAACACTTAATCCTCAACCATCACAACACCTCTGTTATGCATCCATTACAATAATTCTATTGTAATACGTTTAACAACTAACTCTAGCTATCTAGACACAAAATTACAACTTGAGATCAAAACACCAAAGACCTACACAAGACTCCTAGAACAGAAGAGTACATTTACATATAAAGAGCAATACATTGACTTAATAACAAAAGACACAACAAAACATTCATTAGAACAGGTCCTTGTGGTTGAAGTAGTGATGAAAAGCAGTAGTTTTTGCTGAGAGAATACCAATTTTGATTTGCAAAAACTAGGTTTTGTCTTGTGTCATTCTTTTTATATAGAAGACAAGACAAAACCTAAATGACCTGCTATTGGCAGAAGTTGGAAAGGACTGTAGTTGTCCTATTGTGTGACTATCAAATTCTTTTTGTACAATTGACTGAACATTAGAGCACGTCTAGCACATTCGGCATAACAGGTCCCCAGATGAGGTTTGTCAAATTATTAAAATCAGCATTATAACAAAATGCATCCTTGTATTCATGAGCCTCATTTTTATCTCATTTTTGTTAGAATTCTCAAGATGTGTAAATCTAATTCCTCTCTTAATCTTCATTTTAAAACTAAGTTATGGAGATCAACACAAAGAACTGAGAAATATGACAGAAAAGGTGAAAATGGTTGCTTATTACACGACTCACTAACTCTACCTGGAGTGTGGGTATCTATTAGTTGTCAGATAATTTTCCATGTATTTCCAGACAATAAAAAGGAGCAAAAAGGTGTTTCTATAGCATATGAAGAATGAGAGATATAGTGATGCAGAATTCTAAGAATGAAATAAAGGCTTATTTAAAGAAAAGGATATTTTTTTGTTGAAGCTAAATACTTGTACCGGAGGGAGATTGGTGATTTATCTTGAAAGCTATGACTAAACAGAAAGAATTTATTTCATGTAATCTGAGGTGCCATCACTAGATTAGAAAGGTGTTGACCACACATAGGATCCGAATCCTCTCTATTTAGCATTATCTCCATTTTATTAAGTTTTACTTGGATTGAAGACACGTGGCATAGTTTAAATTAATAACTGAAATCTAATTAATTAATGGAAAATGGAGGGAAAGTAAAATGTGAGTTCACATTATAAAGGAGTGTTTCTCCTACATTGGTGGGAGAAAAAAAAATCTTGTGCTTAAGTAAATAAGGACTCCTTTATGTGGATAGTGAGGCAAGAAGAAGTCAAGCTTCGCGCTGCCGTCGTCGTCATTCTCTCGCCTAGGCTTTGACTTCGGCTTCATATTTGGATTTAGATTTGCTAAATGATCGATCGGGAGACTATCTTTTTGGATAAAATTCATTTAAAACTTGAGAGTTAATGATCCAAAAATTGAATCTCAAATTTCTCCATTTGCGGACGCACACGAGCATGTGCGGACGTATGTCACAACGAACCTCGAAAGGATACGACCATTCAAGGAACTATTTAAAAATAAAATTGGGACGTGCGAGAGCACTTGTACATCTGCGGATGTAGATGCCAGTTCATGTCGCATTGCAGGTCGGACAAAACATTCTATTTTGTGAAAAGCCCGACATGCAGCCGCATATGGCCCATGTGCGGACGCATGTTGGTCCACATGTGAGCCGATGGTCCAAAACAGTATGTTTTTTTATGAACCATTGCTTGTTTTCTAAAGTACCACCTTTTGGCTATAAATATCTGATTTTTTCCACAGGTATATGTACAAAAAATTAAACTGAAAAACTCTTATTCTTCCTAAAAACTCAAGTGTGATTTATAAATCGTTGAGTGAGTTTGACGTTCGCTAAAATTTGAGGTACCGCTATTCTGTTGATGTAATTCATTTTATCCTGGGAGGATATATTCTATAACCTTGGCTACTTGAAGGCAATAATTTTCTTAAGGATACACCGTGAATTCAGTGGACTTGAATCTTTCTATTTTCATCTCTTTCAAAATATTTGGTTTTTCTATTTTCCATAAAATAGTTTGAACTTCTTGTGGTTGTTCATAAGTTGTTTAAACTTGTGGTTAAAGTTCTTGTTGGAAAAATAGAGATTTTTATTTAGTGTACCCGAAAAACAACAATCTTAAGGAAATTATTATATATCTGTATTTGGTTTCTGGATATTAAAGCGTTTTGGTTTTCTACTCTATTTGAACTATAAACTGAATTAAAGATATAAAACTTCATCTGGATTCAAAGTTCATTCAATTGATGATTAGAAGAATATAAAAACTTCATCGTTAAACTAAAAAAACATTTAAAATTTAAGACTTTATTGTTGGTATTTGTGATACTAAATTGGTTGTCTAATTGTGGCAGAAATGGGAGAACCAACTAATATTGTTATAGATTCTGCTTCTGCAGCAATGAATGTTGTTTCGTCAAGCTGTACTACATCTGTAATGACTATGATAGAAAAGCCAAGAAAGTTTTTTGGTATTGATTTTAAGAGGTGGAAACAAAAGATATTTTTCTATCTGACCACTCTTAGTTTGCATAGGTGTATCACTGAGAACATTTCAACCTTGCCGGATGACACTTCTGAGAAAGAGCACTTTTTGGTAACTGAGGCATAGAATCATTTTGATTTTCTTTGCAAGAATTATATTTTGAATGGGTTGGAAGATGGTTTGTATAATGTTTATAGTGTTTTCAAAACTTCAAAAGAATTATGGGATGCTTTGGACAAGAAATACAAGAACAAAGATGTTGGACTAAAGAAATTTATGGCTGGAAAATTCCTAGAATTTAAGATGGTGGACAACAAGTCTGATATATCTCAAGTACAGGAATTACATGTTATTTTTCATGATTTACTTGTTGAAGGTATGATTATTAATGAAGTATTTCAAGTGGCAGCCTTTATCGAAAAGTTGCCTCATTTGTGGAGGGGCTTTAAGAACTACTTGAAACACAAAAGAAAGAAAATGACCTTGAAGGATCTGATTGTTTATCTGCGGATTAAAGAAGATAATAAAGCTGCAGAAAAGAAAGCTACTGCAAAGTTAGCAGTACTTGGTGCAAACAATGTTGATACTCGTCCAAAGAAAAAGAAAAGAAAGAAGTTTGATGAAGATAAGAAGGCACCAAAGAAGAAAAATTTTAAAGAAAAATGCTACAACTGTGGCAAGTTTGGCCACATGTCTTCGGATTATCGTGCTCCAAAGTAACATAAGAAGAAGGAGCAAGCAAACGTGAATGAAGACATAGACAACTTGTGTACAATGATAATTGAATGTAATTTGGTAGGAAATCCCAAATAATGATGGATTGATTCGGGTGAAACCCACCATGTTTGTTCTAATAAAGAACTGTTTTCTTCTTATACTTCATTAGGACCCGGCGAGACCATTTTTATGGAAAATTCTACAATGGCAACGATAAAAGAAACTTGCAAGATGGGCTTGAAGATGACTTCGGGCAAGATGGTGACTCTTAACTATGTCATTCATGTTCCTGAAATGCAAAAGAATTTGGTCTCGACATCACTTCTAGTCAAGAATGGTTTTAAATGTATATTTGTATTTGATAAAGTTGTAGTCAACAAGAATGATATGTATGTAGAAAAAGGTTACCTCACTGGGGGCCTTTTCAAATAAAATGTAATTACAGTTGATATGAATAAAAGTTCTTCTTCTTCTTCTTACTTGCTTGAGTCAAATGAATTATGGCACGAATGTTTAGGATATGTAAATTACAAAACCTTACGATAACTGATTAGTTTGGAAGTTTTGCCTAATTTTGAGTGCAATAAATCAAAGTGTCAAACATGTGTTGAATCAAAGTATGCTAAGCATCCGAATATGTTCGTTGAAAAGAATTCTAATCTCTTGAACTTAATCCACACAGACATTTGTGATATGAAGTCAACACCATCTCGTGGTGGGAAAAAGTATATTATCACTTTTATTGACAATTGCACTAGATATTTTTATGTTTATTTGATGAATAGTAAGGATGAAGCAATAGAAACATTTAGGCAATTTAAAACTGAAGTTGAAAATCAGTTGGATAAAAAGATTAAAATGATAAAAAGTGATAGGGGTGGAGAGTATGAATTTCCTTTTGTAGAGATATGTTTAGAAAATGGAATTGTCCATCAAACTACTGCCCCGTATTCACCTCAATCGAATGGAATTATGAAAAGGAAAAACTGAATGCTGACGGAAATGATAAATGCCTTACTTATAAGTTTAGGTTTACAACAATATTTTTGGGGGGAAGCTATCCTTACAACAAATTGAATACTCAATAGAGTGCCCCATAGCAAGACACAATCTATTCCATATGAGAAACAGAAAGGAAGGAAACCCAACTTGAAATATTTCAAAGTGTGGGGGTGTCTAGCCAAAGTCCAAGTTCCTATACCTAAAAGGATGAAAATAGAACCAAAGACTGTGGAGTGTATTTTTATTGGATATGCTACAAATAGTAAAGAATGTCACTTTTTGGTTCACAAATCAGAACATCTGAATATTCATGATAATATGATAATTGAATTAGATAACACTGAGTTCTTTGAACACATTTATCCATATAAAACTAGATATGAATGGTCTATTGAATGGTCTAAATGACCTCAGGAAGAACCAAAGTAGAATGTACTTAATGAAGAGAATCCAAAGTGTAGTAAATGTCAAAGGAAATCTACTTCCTTCAGATCATATTTTGTAACATTTCTTCTTAAAAATGAGCCTCAAACATTCAAAGAAGCCATGTCTTCTTCAGACTCATCCTTTTGGAAAGAGGCTGTCAATAGTGAGATTAATTCAATATTGAACAACCATACTTGGGAGTTGGTTGATCTTCCTCCAGGAAATAAACTTTTATGTTCAAAATGGATCTTCAAAAGGAAAATAAAAGTTGATGGAACTATAGACAAATACAAGGAAAGACTTATTGTTAAAGGCTTTAGAAAAAAAAGAAAGCCTTGATTATTTCGACACATACTAGCCAGTAACAAGGATTACATCCATTCAGATGTTGATTACATTAGTGGTGGTATATGGTCTTGAAATTCATCAAATGGATGTGAAAACAGCTTTCTTAAATAGAGAATTGGAGGAAGAAATTTAATGGAACAACCTGAGGGTTTTGTGAATCCTGGTAAGGAAAGAAAAGTGTGCAAACTTGTTATGTCACTCTATGGACTAAAGCAAGCACCCAAACAGTGGCATGCAAAATTTGACCAAACCATGATGGCAAATGGATTTAAGATTAATGAGTGTAACAATTTTGTTACATAATAGACACTAAATCACAAATTCATTGTTTCTTTGTATGTGGATGACATATTGATCATCAGTAGAGACATTTCTGACAAAAATGCTATGAGGCAAATGCTAGAAAGAAAATTTGATATGAAACACCTTGGAGTTGTTGATGTGATCTTAGGAATAAGAATTCGTAGAACTCCACAAGGCTTAATATTATCGCAGTCTCATTAAATTGAAATGATATTCGACAAGTTCAAGTATTTGGATTTTAATATTGTCAAGACTCCATTAGACGTGAGCTTTGCACTTCAAAAGAATGAAGGTGAAAGTGACTCACAATTGGATTATGCAAGAGTGTTAGGAAGTTTGATATATATCATGAATTGTACGCAACCAGATATAGCTTGTGCTATTAGTAAATTGAGTCGGTACACAAGTAATCTCAATCAAACTCATTGGATGGCAATGAAAAGAGTTTTGGGGTATCTAAAACATACTCAAGACTATGCTTTGTATTATAACAAATATCCAGTTGTAATTAAAGGATGTAGTGATGCAAATTGGATCACCGGGTCAATGCAGTAAAATCCACAAGTGGATATGTATTTACTCTTGGTGGAGGATAATTCTCTTGGAAATCATCCAAACAGACATGTATTGCTTACTCTACAATAGAATCTGAGTTTATCGTTGTAGATAAGGTCGGTGAAGAAGCTGAATAGCTCTGTGATAGTTAAGCTGCAATAGGTAGGGTAGTAAGCATGATGTATAACGGTAACTCTCATCATATAAGATAGAGACATAATACCAATAGAGAACTACTCTCTAGTAGAATTACCACGATTGACTATGTGAAGTCAAAAGATAATGTGTCGGATCCACTAACAAAAGGCCTAACTAGAGAAGGAGTTGAGAGATCATCGAAGAGAATGGATTTACGACCTAGGACAAGTCATTACGGTGGTAACTCTACCTAGAAAACTTGAGATCCCAAGAGCTAGGTTCAAGGAGATCAAACAAAGTTGTGACTAACGGTTCAACATTATCAATTAACTCAACCCATTCTCATGATGAAAACAATATTCAGGAAACAAGGATAAGGCTTATAAATTGAAGCTTTTAATAGTTTCTAAGTTTGGCAAGTATGACCAAATAGCTTGATCTATAGGATTAAAAGTTTAGGAATCTCCTATGTGAGTGTGAAGTGGAAGCCACTTCAAGGAGAATGATAGTAAAGGCCTATTCTCTAAGCTCTCATGAAACCAAGTAGTGTTCATGGCTGAAACGAACAAAATCATGAGAACCATAAATGGAAAAAGACTGGTTGTGTGACTTGTGTTGTTTAGGTGTACACAAAAGTTTGATGATTGAAATACATTACATCTACCGATTAATTGAGTTCATCCAGTACAAGTTCACTACAAAAAATTCAAAGGAAAACCTACTTATCCATATATAATTAGTCTTTACTTGTAGATCACAAAATTGTCCATATATTTTTTTATGAAATAGTCATTCCCCATTCATGTGGGGGACTGTGGGATTCTAATGAAATGTGAATGGAAAATATAAGGAAGAAAATAGAGGGAAAGTGAAAGTGTGAGTTCACTTTATAAAGGAGTGTTTCTCCCACATTGGTGGGAGAAAGGAAAATCCTTGTGCTCAAGTATAGAAGAACTCCTTCATGTGGATAGTGAGGTAATAAGAAGTGAAGCATCATGCTATTGTCGTTCGCTCGCTCTCTTGGCTCAGCTTTGGCTTCGGCTTTGGCTTTGGATTTAGATTTCGATTTGAATTTGGATTTGTCAAAGAATCGATGAGAGACTATCTTTTTGGATAAAATTCATTTAGAACTTGAGAGTTAATGATCCAAAAATCTAATCTAAAATTTCTCCACTTGTGGATGCATACGAGCATTTGCAAACGCATGTCACAATGCATCTCGAAGGGACGTGACCCTTTGAGGGATTGTTTAAAAACAAATTGGAACGTGCGGGAGCACTTAGCCATCTGCGAATGCAGAAGCCAGTACATACCGCATCGCAGGTAGGACAAAACATTCTGTTTTGTTTACAGCTCAACATGCGGCTATATGTGGCCTATGTGCGGACGTATGTGCGTTCGTATATGATTCGACAATCCAAAACAGTGTGATTTTTCATGAACCATTGCTTCTTTTCTGAAGCACCACCTTTTGGCGATAAATAAGTGATTTTTCCTCAGGTATATGCACGAAAATTTGAATTGAACAACTCTTCTTCTTCCTAAAATCTCAAGTGTGATTTACAAATTGTTGAGTGAGTTCAAAGTTCGACAAAATTTGAGATACCTCTATTATGTTGATGTGATTCATTTTATCCTGGGAGGATATATTCCATAACCTCGTGTACTTGAGAGGAATAATTTTCTTAAGGACATATCATGAATTCGGTGGACTTGAATCTTTCTATTTTCATCTCTTTCTAAACGTTTTATTTTTCTATTTTTCAAAAAATAGTTTGAACTTCTTATGGTTGTTCATAAGTTGTTTGAAATTTTTGTTGAAGTTCTTGTTGGAAAAATATAGATTTTGTTTAGCGTACCCGGAAAACAACATATTCCATATTTACTTCCAATTTCAAGAAGTTCTAACAATCCTACAATTTTAGCAACACATTATCTTTCCTCTCTTTTCCTACCTTTTCCCCCTGCATCATTCTTCATCTTTGTATTCAATCATGATCTCATCTTCTAACTTTTTGAGTTAATCTTATGATGGTAGTTTTTATCTTTGGCAATTCCTAGGTAATTTTTTTGGTAAACAAATTTCCATTTATTACCAAGTAACAGTCATTAACAAAAAAAGTTGATTCTTGGACAAAGTCCAAAGATATCAAGCAAGCATCATGCTATAGCTAAATCAGACCGCTACTGGGGATATTAATTCAAGTGACACAACCTCGCAGCCAGTTGAGGATTCATCATACATCTACATATTGATTCCTCAATTATCATTCTAATTAGTACCTCTGAGGTCCTCCGTACTTGTTGAAAGACTCTTTGATTACGCTCTTACCATATAAAATATACAGTTCTAGCCAATATACTTTGATGCATCACGTCCCTCACACCTTTTCCATTAGCTGAGCAGTAAACCATGCTTATTCCTTAGACCATGTTAATGGTTACCTGTTCAGACCCTGCAACACTAGTAATTTTCTCGATACCTCTGCTAAAAAAACACATTGAGAAAACAAGTGATCAACTGTTTCATTGGCTACTCCACATAATGGGCATATCATGTGGTCAATTATTCCCCAAGCAAATAATCTATTTTTTGTGTAGATTCTACCCTGTAACATAACATAGAGAATGAATAACCATTGTGGGGTACCCTGAGTGTCACATATAGTCCTCCTCCAGCATACTTTTTACAAATTACTCCTCATCTTGGGATATGCATCATGTATGGAGAATCATACCATGTTGAGTAATTGCTCATAGGTTATTCCAACCATGTTTATGGTATTCCTAGCTTTGAAGATCCTTCTCATTACCCATGAAGAATGCTGTGGCATAATTACCCATATGTGCATGTTCTTGACATAATAAATATGGACCCATTTCACCCAAAGTGCATCCTTCTTAGTGTATAGATTCCATAGTAGTTTACACACAGCCGCCCTATTCCAGATTTCCAACGTCGTGATATTTAAACCTCCAGCTAACTTAGGGAGACAGAGTGTATCTCATGCTACCATTTCTTTCCTTGAATCTTCATGTGAACCTGTCCAAATGAAGCGTCTGCAAATTCCTTCTATCTGTTGAAGTATTTTCTTAGGCAAGGTGAAAACTTGAGACCAATACTGTTAAATAGAATAAAGGACTGACTGGATCAGCTGTAATCTACCTATGTATGCAAGAAACTTGGTGGTCTATAGAGTGATCCTATTTACTATATTGTCTATAAGAGGCTGGCACTGAATGAAGGAGAGTCATTTAGTACTTAGGGTACTCCAAGATATCTAAAAGAAAGATTACCCTTGGAAAATCCCAGCAATTGAAGAATATCCTGCTGCACATTATCTTTGACACCTCTAAAATATATCGTGCTTTTTCCTATGTTTGCTATCAAGCCAAAGACTTTTGAAAAACATTGAAAGCTTTCATACAGCTTCTTCGCAAAGTTAAAATCACCCCTGTAAAACAATAAAAGATAGTCAGGAAACCCCAATTGAATGAGGTTTAGTTAGCACATTTCAGATGAAATTGGAACTCCAAATCTCTCCCCAATTTCTTCAGCATTCAACTAAAATACTCTATAGTCAAAACAAAGAGATAAAGGGATATCGGATCCCCTTGTCTCAACCCTTTTTTGCCGGGAAATCCCTTTTTAGTTCACTATTGATGGAGATGGAATAAGATAAAGATGTCAAATTTTCCATGATCTAATCAATTAAAATATCAGGAAAATTTAAACCTAGTAGAACTTGCTTCATGAAACACCATTCAATCGAATCATACGCCTTATGCATATCCACTTTAAGCATACATTGAGGCGATATATTCTTCCTGCTATAGCCCTTAATTAGCCTATGACTCAGGATGATGTTATCTGTAATTAATCTCTTCGGGACAAATGCAGATTGACTTCCATCCATAAGTAGAGGCATAATTCCCTGTAATTTAGAAGTAATGATCTTAGATATTATCTTATACAGTGTTGTGCAACACAATATAGGTCTGAATTCTTTGAAACTAGTAGGATTCTGGACTTTTGGTATTAATGTTTCACAAGCACAGTTCACTGGTGTATATAACTTCTTAGTATTGAAGAATTCCATGATAGCTTCCTCAACTTCTGTACCAATTACCGGCCATGCTCTTTTGTAGAATAGAGCATTAAATCCATCATGGACAGGAACCTTCATATCATCAATGCCTTTAAGGGCTAATCTCACTTAATCTTCAGTGACAGATTCAATAAGTTTCAATTGTTGGCCTCTGGTTAATACTACTCCTTCCTTCGACACATCTACTGGGAGGGAAGGTATACTTTCAGCAGTTGTACAAAGTAGCCCTTTGTAGAAACCTAGAATTTCATCCTCAATCTACTTTCCATAAGTTAGTATAACTCAAACAACATTAGTCAAGGATTTGATTTTGTTGTGCACTTCTCGATTCTTCAAACTTGCATGGAAGTACGCAGTAGTATGTTGGGTTCGAAATCGAGAGGGCGTCATGCGGAAGCTTAAAGTTGCAAACCATAGATGCGATAAATCAGATGATAAAGAAAATTAAACTAAAACATATTATTGAATATGATTTGGCCAATTGGCCTACATATGAAAACCTACTATTGAAAAAGCATAAAAATCTATTGGGAGAAATCTCCCCCTAAACAAGAATCTTTAGAGACTACATTGTGGATGTTATTGTGTTATGGTATGAGAAGAGGGGTCTTCTATTTATAGAATTTCAAAACCTTTCCTACAATAAAGAGGTTAACCAAATATGGAACAGTTTATATTTTCCTTTTAGGAAAAGTAAAAGTAATTATGGTATTACTTTTATTTTCCTTCAATAGAAAATTAATACTCAATTTTGGTAAGAAAATCAGGGCAAAAACCCTAACAAATCTCCCCTTTTTGGCTTGATTTTCTTGACAAAATTTGATCCGCTTTCTTCACTCGCATATATGATCTTTGTTCTTCACATAATCTTCATCACTGCTGCTTGTCATGGTTAAAAATAAGGTTTAAAATATCATGGTTAAAAATGGGTTAAAAATTAATATTTTGTTTTTATTTTTAGAAATGCAGCAGCAGGTATGTTGAAAATATGGTTGAAACTTCTTCTCCACATGTAGTTTGACAAAAATCTTCATTATCATCAAATTGGTTGCAGCTTGATTTGAAACCGCTTTGAACCTGTTTTTAATCTCGTTTCATCAAACCACTGGACCTTTGAACCGTAGACTCTGATACCACTTGTTGGGTTCGAAATCGAGAGGGCGTCATGCGGAAGCATATAATTGCAAACCATCAATGTGACAAATCAGATGACACATAAAACAATACTAAAAACTTAATATTATTATATGATTTGGTCAAACGACCTACATATAAAAACCTAATATTAAAAAGCATAAAAACTATTGAGGGAAAATCTCCCCCTAAACAAGACTCTTTAGTGACTACATTGTGGATGTTATTGTGTTATGGTATGAGAAGAGGGGTCTTCTATTTATAGAATTTCAAAACCTTTCCTACAATAAAGAGGTTAACCAAATATGGAACAGTTTATATTTTCCTTTTAGGAAAAGTAAAAGTAATTATGGTATTACTTTTATTTTCCTTCAATAGAAAATTAATACTCAATTTTGGTAAGAAAATCAGAACAAAAACCCTAACATAGTAGAGTCCCCCACCTTAAGCCAGTGAACTCTAGACTTTTGTTTCATAGAACTTTCTTCAAATTTCGCCCACTTCTCTAATTGACCCCTAAGAGCTTTCTCAGTATCCAGAAGATGCGAGTTTTGTCCATCATATAATTTTTGTTATTTTTCTTTGAGTTGTTGTCTAATCACCTGCAGTCTATTATTAATCCCAATAAACTCAGTTTGGCTTAGCTTTTTTAGTTTGCACTTCACCTGTTTGAGTTTCTCCCATACCTGATACATCTTAGTCCCATGAATTTTGCATGTCCAACCCTCACTTACCACTTTAAGGAAGTCTTGATGATCAGCCAACCAATTGAAAAATTTGAAGGGTCTAGCCACAGTTGTTGGATGCCCATACAACTCAAGACACAATAGTGAGTGATCAGAAAGTAACGGTTCTAGAGCATTGACAGTAAGTAATGGTATTCTCAACATCCAGTCATGGTTAACAAGCACCCTATCTATTTTCGTGAAGCAGATCCATTACTCCACGTGTATTTTCTTCCTCCAGTAGCCAACTCAGTATCACCCATATCAAACATGAAATTACTAAAGGCTCTTACTTCAAAGTCTTGCACATTGGTAACAAATATTCTTTCATCCACATGTACAATTGCATTAAAGTCACCCATCAAGATCTAAGGCCCATGCTGACCATTTGCAATGACTCTCAGTTGGCTCCACATTCTTCTTCTATCCTCCACTATTTGAAGTTCATAAATGGCTGTAAAATAGAACTCCACCTGCATGTCTTTGATATATAAGCTCCCATGAATCAATTGTAGATGTGTGACCTCAACTCTGTATGAAACAAATGAAGGGTCCCATAGTATCCAGATTCTACCCCTGCCAGTTGCCTCAAAATTAGAACACCATTTCCAGTTTCTAGCTAATCTCTTAAAAATATTATTAGCATGATGATACTTAACTCTATGTTCTACTATTGCCACTACTACTACTTTATTATCTCTAATGAACTTTACTAACTCTTTTTGTTTATAGGCTTGATTCAATCAATTGTAGATGTGTGACCTCAACTCTGTATGAAATAAATGAAGGGTCCGATAAAATGCAAATTCTACCCCTGCCAGTTTCCTCATAATTAGAATACCATTCCCAGTTTCTAGCTAATCTCTTACCAATATTATTAGCATGATGATACTTAACTCTATGTTCTACTATTGCCACTACTACTATTTTATTATCTCTAATGAACTTTATGAACTCCTTTTGTTTATAGGCTAGATTCAAGCCTCTCACGTTCCATGTAGTTATAATCATAAGGGAGGAAGATGTGTTACCAGTTGCCCTGTCCCATCTTTACTACTCTGACCTTTATCTATGTGTGAAAAATTATCAGAAAGTAATGGCCATGCACTTTGGTCTGCTAGTGGGCTGAACTCGTTTGTTGCGGAAACTCCAATTCTTTAGTTGAGTTGTATCCCCTTTGCAGCATTGTTTTTCCTAACAGCACTCCATTTTTCCCCATTTTCAGTCTCTTTAGCATACGCCACTTGGTATTACTATCCCATAATAGTATTCACAGATTCATTTATGACTACTCTTTTATACTTTCATTCTGTCCTCATTACTTTTGACTTTTGATGCTGGTCGATTGGCTTTTTCTCCACCTATTTTTGTTCTTTTTTCACCTGATCCTCATTTACCATTTTAGGTTTATGCTTGTTCCTATTACAGTCATGCCCCAATTGTAGGCAAGAGCTACAATAAATTGGTTTCCAGTCATACGTTACTTGTTGTTCAAAGTAGCGTCCATTGGGGTCAAGTAATTTGACTGATTCCAGCAGCTTCCTAGTAATATCCATTTCAATCAATATTCAGGCATATGAAATCCTCTCCACCTTGGTGGTACATTCATCGGCGTATAGTGGGTTGCCCAGACTACTACTAATCTGACTCAAAGTGTCCATTCCCCAATAATTTAAGGGAAGATTAGGTAGCTTCACCCATAACGGAATAGTTTGCAACACCTCCTACGTGATGTCAAACTCCAGAGTCCACACCTTGACAATCACTGGCCGATTATTAAACATGTGAGGACCCAAATACAAAACCTCATTACGATCATCAATACTACCTAGTTTAATTAGAAACAACCCATCATTGTGATAATAGATTTTAGGCTTGGCAATTGTGTTCCATTGACTTGCAATGAATCGTTCTAAGGCACCAATTGTAGGAGAGTTACCCACCACATAGAGAATGATTGATTGTTGCCATTGCTCACTTTTCTTCTCAATTTCTTGCTTCTGAAGTTTAAAATCCTCTCTCTATTCTGGATGTTAGGCGCTATATATCTTAGATTCATACCCCGTGCAGCATATTAATTTACTGAGAATAGTGTTTCCCATGGTTTCTCCTTAGTTTGCTCCTCTGTCTTCTGTGGGAATGGGGATTCATCCTTCGTTGGGGTTGATTCTTTTGGCTCATCTTGCAGTGGATTCGTCGCCACTGAGGTCTGCATCGTCACCCCATTATTAGATCCCTTTGTTTCAATCAAAGGGCTTATCCCACAGCACCTATACCCATTATGACAACGCCCTTTTGTGGAGTAACGGTTCCAGTAGGTGAAGGGTTTGCTGGCCTTACATCCCTAGATGCCTTAACTATTGTTTTCTAATTTTCCATCCCTTTCCCCATGTTCTTGTTTATTGCTTCCCCTATTACTGGCTTCGTCCTTGGCCTTCCCCTCGCCATCCGGTGAGTAGCACAAGTTAGTTCACCCTAACGTGCGCTGGGCTTCAATCGGTGTTATCGTGCTCCGAGAGAGAAAAAGAAAGTTTGTTATTCAGAAAAAGTTAAAGTTATCATGCTGTTTTCAACTTACCTACTTGAGTTTCTCCATGGAGCTTCCTAGGTAATTTTATGACAGATTCATATTAATCATGCTAATTGATAGTTTTATATCAACATCAATAATGTTTGATTACGCCATTATAATAATCCTTTAGAATTGCAAAAAATTATAATTTCTTGTTCACAAAACTTTTATTAAATAAAATTATATCTATATTTAATACAATATGCATTGTTTTACAATCCTTGTACTGACCGCATACCTATTCTGTGGTATATTTTCATTGATGTAGCTACGGGCGATCGTTCTCTGGCTAGTAGCTAGATAGTAGCAGTTCATACTTTAGTAGTTGGTGAGTCCTCATTCGGGGGCATAGTTTAGTTGTTCTTTTTCCTTATTTCAGACTTGGTTTTATAAGTAGTTGGGGCCTTATCCCGGCATATTATTTACTCAGTTTTAGAGGTTTTTAGACATTAGTATTCAGTTGTAATAGACTTGTCTTTGAAATCTATTTCAGTTATGGTTTTAATTTACAGCTTCTGCTTCTTTTCTCATATTATGCTTAGATATGTTATCTTAAGGGTTCGCTTGGGGTTATTAGTGGTTTTAAGTACCTTGTTGCATTCAGGTCGGGACACTTAACCTTCCATAATGCATTTGAATAATTTCAATCCAGTCTAATTGATAATCTTCGAGAGTCTATGAGTCCGTGGATATCCATGTTGTTATACTTCTAGTACGAGCCCAAAAAGTCAATCTTGGACCTTCAATGTCAAAATAGTAATTTTCTGTCAAAATTAGATTACCTATATACTAAGGACCTTATCGTCGAAGATCATTGAAAACTGACAACGAATCGACCCTTGAATCAAACAAATATTAAATTCACAATTTAAGGAAAAAACTCCTAGTTTCCAAGCACAAACAAAAAATTAAAATGCAAATTAAATGACGAAATCATGGAGAATAATCATAAATATGTTTCGAAATCTACCCCTCATAAAAATGAGAAAAAATAGTGGAAATCTATAAATAAGGCTAATGCAAACATAACAGGTAATTCTTTCTCTACAATCCTAAATAGATTGAAATGAATTATGGATACGAGGGTTGTTAATTATATGACTGATGATGAGAATTTTGTTTCAAATTAGAGGACCAGTAGAATAGACCAAAGAGTACAACTGTCTTATGGAGATTCAGCAACTATTTTATAGAAGAAAGTTGCAAAATTGACAGAAGGTAAAATGAAACATGAAGTACTATGTGTTTCAAATTTTAAGTTTAATTTAATATTTGTCTCTACGATAAAAAAAAATGGAAAGGTTGTTTGAGTTTTTTTTTCCTAATATTTTTGTCCCACCTGATCTCTTCACTCCGAAAGTGATGACGATTGGTATGGAAGATAATGGTGTATATGTTGAGGTCACAACAAAATGGGAATAAAGTTGAAATTGTGAAGTCCATGATAGTGTTGAAGGATATACCAACATCAAAAGTTTGCCATCAAAGAATGAATCATGTATCGATTTCAGTACTTAAAAACATGAATAAATTTAATAGTAAAAAATTTGCACAATCATTTTGATATCAATTCATTTGCTAGGAAGACTAGAGTTCTTTTCATTTTAGTAGTAATAAGGCAACTAAGCTTTTTCATGTGATACAAATGAACATATGGGGTTCAAATAAAATGCCCACCTGCAACGTTATGAGATTTTTATTTGCCCTAGTCGTGACTATTCCAGATAGACATGGATTTTTTTATTGCATCTTAAATCTCATGTTGTTTCTATACTTAGAGATTTCTTCTGATCGTTAAGGATCAATTTGACAATAAAGTAAAACGTTTGATATCTAACAATGACTCAGAGCTGTTCAATCATAATTGTAATGATTTATTCACAAATTATGAAAATATTCATAAAATTTCTTGCCTATATATTTCACAACAAAATGTGATAGTAGAGAGAAAGAACATACACATTCTTGAATAGATACAGCAATAACATTTTAAGAAATTTTGCTAATCAGATTCTGGGGTGATTGCATAAAGGGAGTTATTCATGTGGTCAATAGAACACCATCAATGATTGTGAAAAAGAAGTCATCATACTAGATGCTCTATGACAAGAAATTTAATTTTTCATGTCTTTGTTATTGCAACAGCAGTCAAAGCAGTGTTACGAGGATATGCAGTCAAGAAAAAAATACAAATTGTATGATCTAGTAGATAGAAGACCCTTTGTGAGCAGGAATGTTATACTCCATGAAGACATTTCATTATCAGGAATAAGCATGTGTTCATCCTATTTCTAAGGTATCAGATAATTTTTAAATGCATGCCTGATACGACAACTGATATTTGTGAGAAATATAAGAGAAGAAATATTATTGAATTATTGTATCTATATTATTACATTGAAACCCTACTATACTATAATCCTTTTCCACCTGGAAGACTAAACTAAATCCTTTTCCAAGTAGGATTCGATATACTATTTCTTCTCCTACTCATATTATAACACTCCCCCTCAAGCTGGTGCATACGAGTCATATGTATCAAACTTGTTACAGATGTAATTAATATGAGGACCAGTGAGGGACTTGATGAAGATATCTGCAAGAAAACTGGGTTTCGACGTCTAGCGACCTCAGTTGAAAAGGAACAAACTGAAAAATTGGTTGAAAAAGTAGTAAACGTCGCTAGAAAGTTGATCTATCGCTAAAAAATTATCAAAAGCTGGTATAAATATATGGGTCATCTCAAAATCAAGAGATGAGTAGATATTGAACAAGAAAGTCACCAAAAAACTGGCCGGAACATACTCATGCACCGGATTTTTAGATTTGACGGCTGATGTCACCCAAAATATACCTTCAGCTAGGGATAATGCGGTCGTTGTATCAAATATAGAATCCAACTAGGTTGGGGTCGATCCCACATGGAACAGGAGGAAATTATGTAAAATGCTAGTCGGAGTAGTTGGTAAGTAAGTAAAACTGGGGGGGGGGGGAGGGGGGTGTCTTGCGAATAAGTGGTGACAGTAACGATTGCTGATGATAGGATTTATGAGAAATACACTAGGACTGTGATCCCCAATAATTCCTTAACTCCACTGGTTACTTGTGCTGGCAAGACTGCCCCACTACGTTCCTGCAAAATCTAACAAGTTAAGTTCATCTAATCGTCTCTCGACCTTGGTTAGACAAATTTCACTTTTCTCCTCTCGGTCTCCGAGTGTTGCACTACTAACCCTTGTTCTTGATCTCAGATTAACTATCCCTATTACGGTTCAAGGTATTAGATGAAGGTTGATAGCTTCAAATTTCTGTTGTTATTCCCTTTTCCCAATCTCTACCTCTCTCTCAAGCAAGTCTAGAATACAGGAAAGTTTCTAACGTTTGCAACCTTTAGAGGATCAATCACAATGAAGGAAATAACAATACATGCACTCACACCGGTTCAGAGTTTGTGTCACGACCCGAAATCCCATTTGGGTCGGACTGGCACCTAAAGCCGATATGTCTTGAGAGAACCAATCTTTGCTCATGAACATTCGTATGCATATCTTCATATGAACCTTATTAAACCTTATGCAACTATGCAGAAAACATGAACATGGAAATATATGCTATATACATATTTAGGAAACTTGGTCGTTGGGGCCATCACGTCAAATGAACATTTATCTTTCACATTCATACCCCACACATGTCTACAAAAGCCTCTAACAGATGCATTTACAAGATCAACTAACAGTCGGGACAAGTCCCTGCTTTATACAACATTTACAACATCAACACAACTGTACACCTATGACTCGGAAAGTCCCGAAGCAACTGGGGCTCACCAAAGATCCCCAATGTCAACCTACAATGGAGGTTTACTAGTGCCTGCACCTGCAACATGTAAGGTAATTCCCCCGAGGGGGTCAGTACGAAGAATGTACTGAGTATGTAAGGCTCATAAGAAATTCATCATACATAATAACCACAATAATGGAATCAATATAAAGAATAGAAATGTGAATAAACTCTCTTTCTGCATGTGGGGAACCATGTATATTACGTTCTTTACTCCTCTTGTCTTCATCTTTTATTCATCTTTATTGTTCTACCCATGCTAGGCTATTTTGTCGCCCTTGGGATGAGATTAACTCATGCTAGGTACTTTGACCCCTGGGATGTTATGTGAACCCATGCTAGGCTTTCGTGTCGCCCCTGGGATATCATTAACCCATGCTAGGTGCTGTGACCCCTGGGATGTTATCATAACCCATGCTAGGCTTTCGTGTCGCCCCTGGGATGTACCGTCATAACCCATGCTAGGCTTTTATATCGCCCCTGGGATGTATCGGGATCGACCCATGCTAGGCTTTCTGTCGCCCCTGGGATACCACCCGTGTTATTGGGATCGACCCATGCTAGGTATTTTAACCTCTGGGATACCACCAATGATTACTTATTAATTACACATCTCTTATTTCTCTTGTTATTCTTACTTCCATTCTTAAGAGTGATTGAGGCATTGAGGATCATGACATAATTGGAATCACACATATATATTACTTCACTCTTTTACTTCATGAGATTGACATCTTCACTTATGAGGAAATAGATATATTAACTTACACATCACCTCTCTTATTACTCTTATAGGATCTTATGAGATTGGTACTTTTACTTATGAAAGATTGGTACAAGTATAATCATCATATTATAGGACTTTGGAACAAGACATGATTGGAAAATGCCATCTAAGATTAAAGAGATTCTCTTATGTTATTACTCTCTTGAAATAGTTCTTCTCGAAATTTCAACGTTATGACATCTTCGGAACTCCAATCAATGAACAAGAGATAAGTGTATCATAAGTCATCTAAGAATAGGACACATATGCATAATAATATACGTCAACCTGATTTGCTATACTTCAAGCCTCTCGGAATTGAAACAAGTCCAATGTCAATAGGAACAATATGTTGTAGAAGGATACGGAAAGAGTAACCTTACATACCTTGTATTCTCAATACGATTTTACAATCTTAAGTGTTCATACAATAGTCCCGCTCCGTCCTTGTGTTTCTCTCTACAACACAAGTTCATAACGAAACCAACATTAACCACCAATTACCTTACAATGGCATACAATAACAATAAGTCACATGTTTAGCTTTAACATGTCATTTCCCCCTTACAATACCATTTATGAAATCATCATACCAATAATCCCACAATATTCCATACATTGACCAACACATGATAACCAATAGCATGTCACACCAAGTTCATAATTTACACTTCCCCATCACCACCACATCACAATTATTCCATCAATTTACTTCAATACACCTCACAACAACAAATCGGCCAAACTCCCATAATTTACACTTATAGAAAAATAACAAGTTTAGAACCATAATAACACCATACATGTTGTTATTTTATCCATACCATGCTTTTTCATCAAGACCACAAGTCATAATTCAAGTTACAATCCCATGGATAACACATCTTTTTAACAAAAACCAAAAGTGCCATGTCCAACACTTCCAAGCATAACCAACATGATATGCATAATATATCATGCTTATAATATGTTAAATTACAAGAATAATCACTTACCCAAGCTTGGAAGATGGTGATCTTGTCCAAAAATGCCTTAGGGTTTTGGGAGCCAAAGAAGCTTTCTTGAGAATTCTCTAGAAAAAGATAGAAAAAGCATGTGTATTTCTCTTCAATAAAATCAGCATTTTGCCCCTTTATATAGGCCCTTAATTTTCATCCTTAGCCACTCTTGGAATTTAATGCAATGTGTTGCATTAGTCAATGGAAGAATGGGTCATTTGACCTATTCTTGGCCCGTGTTTTCTTTCTCATTTTGGGCCCTTTTGAGCCCAATTCACTTAACCCAATAAAATCAATAATTTCTCATGTTTAATTCATTTCATACACGTTACGAAAATATTCCCACTCATGCAATTCATACTCATGGCCTCAATTCCAAAAACAAGCAATTCTAGCCACGTATGGCCTATTTTGACCAAAAGGGTAAAATCGTCATTTTGATGCCAAATTCATTCTCGAGTAATTTTATCATCCCAATATAATAATGTAATCATTTCATGTATATTCTCATGGTTGTAGAATAAACGTGACAAAAATCGGCTCAATACGTCCCCGGGCACCCTTGGGACTTAAGAAAAATTCCAACTTTGAAAAAGTGGAAAAACCAGTGTGGCACGCCCTTGGGCGCGCCAGCTTGCTGCCTCTAGACTAAAAATTTTAGCCCAGAGCGGCGTGGCATTCCCCCTAGCGTGACCTAGACTTAGTTTTTTTGAAAATTTCATTTTTCGACTTTTCTTCGCGGGTTTGGTTAGATACTTCAAATCCTATTCTTTAACTTACTTCTTACCCTTAATATCCTTTGTTTAGAAGTCCTCTTAGCCACGTTTTGAACCCCACAAATGCTCCATGAGAATCGCAAAACACCTCCTACGCAAGTTCAATCACATGTACAAGGCCAAATTTCAATTTTTTCATCACTAACATTACAAATTACATACTCATGGCATCTCGACACCTAAGTAACCATTGTTCATCGTCGTCACATTGGGTTGGGAAGGTACGGGGCGTTACAGTTTGCTTTGTACTTAACCCATTTCGTTAATTCCTCATGGTTCACACAACCCTAGTTGATGAGTTTAGCTACTCATGTATGCAAGAGCACAATAAGAATTCGAGGATGAAAACATACTTGTACACTCACAATAAAGAAGAAACTCTGAAATCCCAATTTTGAATAAAACCCTAGAACCGATGTTCCAAGATTACAAAATCCAATAATGTGTTTTTGAGCTCAAAATAATAAAAACTATCTCAAAAATAATGTACTGGCTAACTCCTGAACATAGGACAACAAAGGGATATTTATAGATACAAAACGAATCCTATCCTAATCAAAACAGGAAAACAGAGTCGGGAACTTTCCACGATATCATGACTTGGTGTCATGGAACCAAGTCACACCACGTATATCAGTTTCGTGGGAAGTAGGTAACATTGGGCATCCTCTGAAGTTGACTCACGATACCCACTCACGTCACGTGAGTGGATTCATGCCACGTGGCTCCTTTCGTGGAAATCAGGCTACTCCAACCATACTGCAGGAGTTGACCTATGGCACAGACTCACGCCACGTAGGTTGACTCACATGACGTGATTCATGCTGTGAGACTCCTCTGGTGCAAGACCTGGTCCTTTCATCTTCAGATGCTCCATTTTCGAACATGATTCTTCCTTGTTGATATTTTTGCCTCCAAAAACCTGTTCTCCTGCAATATAGAACAGAAAACACATCATACCCACTGAACATACCCAAGTTATTGCATATTTTCCTTATTTTAAGCATTGAAAGTCCATGAGATCATGACACATCAATACCCTCAATTTAGAACGTTTGCATGTCCTCAGGCAAACAAAACAAAACAAACACAATGATGTTTAACTAAGAGAAACCTAAGGGACCCACGACAGTCGACTCAATGCTTTTGAAAATCATATTGAGTATACATGCAGCATATTATCATGACACAGAAGGGATCAAGTGATTGCATCAGATTAGGAACAAACAACTAAGCATATGTGCAAATGACATTACCCGAATAAATAGCAGTTAATAATGCAACCCATGTACTCTCAGAAAAAAGAAGTCCCAAACACTCACAGTATACTAATGACTATCAACATAGGGACTAGGTCAAAACACTCTCTCTCACAAAGATGTTCAAATAATGTGCGTGAAACACCATAGGCTTGCCCTTTTTTTCTATGCCTTAGTTTTTCGGACAGTTGGACTAGGATCACTATAGGACTTTTATCGGCTTGTAATGTAGGCTTGGGGACGGGTATGGTACATATGGATATGGTGACTCAACCCTCCTTGAAACTACACTATTTTTTGCTCCACTTTCCAACCATTCTCATTTTATTCTCCCTTATTCTCCTTCATTTATTTTCAAATTTTGGATGTGATTTTCTTCAAACTTCCAAAACACACCCTTTTTTTTTCAATTTCTATTTATTTCATCATTTTTTTATTTTTATTTTTTTCACACCCCTTCTTCATACCCAAGTTAAACTACGCACCCCTATAATGGCCACCCTCAACTTAGGTAATTTGCCTGAGTTGAGGTACATAATGTCCAAGGAGGGACCAGGGCCAAGACAGGTTCATTGTAACTCAAAATGGAAAGGTAAATACGCTAATGAAAGAAATAAGACAATTAAGGCTCAAAACTCGGGATCAAGGGATATTTATTTCATTTGGTCGGGCATTTAGGCTAAAAGTGGACTTATTCAAAGACGGCCTATGATACTTTCCTAACCACTATCCTATAACCTAGGCAAGACTAACCGGGCAAGTTCTGGATCGCACACACAAAGTGAACTAGGTAATGACCTCACACACACATAGCACAGGGTTACACTATCAACTACTACCTATTTGGTTCATGCATTGCTAGCTACAGTCATGTTGCCTATAATACTAATGCCATAAAAAGATCCAACATTTGTCATAAACTATTATGCCACACACATATTTCAAAACAAAATTCTCAGGAGGGGTGTCCTTTACACAATCAAAAAACATCCTTATCATTCAAAATAAGTTCAAAATTGGACCAGGTTCCCCTATTTTTCTCCTAATTAATCATGAAAACACAATAACAACCTAAACATGTTGGTTCTACTATGATAGCACACTCGGGGGGAAAAGACTCATGACAACAAAAACCCCCAAGTGGTGATACACTTCCACCCCCAACTAAACAATGGTGCACTGCCCTCAGAACACAGCTATCAATATGGTAAGTGGAAGGGAGTGAAGACATACCTGAGGAGCCCTAGGCACCGGATATGAGATAGCCCAATGCGTGATCATCAGCATGCTCTCTAGGCTCACTGCTAGGTGCGTCCGGTGGAAGGGGTATCTGACTAGAGGATGCACCCCATGCCCTCTCCTCCTGAGCAATCTGTTGGGAATGGTACTCTACCCTAGAGGCCTTAACCGCTCTCCAAAAATCATCCTCGAACTCATCACCACTATCACCCTGATCCATCGAACTACGTGCTCTCTTTCCTCTATCAATAGAAGGCTCCTCATCGACAAACAAATCCACCTCGAACACCAGCCTCATCGGGGTCAAAACGGGCATCGGTGGAATAACAGGAGTGCTGCTTGGTGCCAAAGGTCTAACCTCTTCTCTCAATACAGCCACCTCCCGTGACAATTCAGCCATGTCAGGTATCTGTGCTGAACTCATTCATGTGGCCATCTGGGCCTCAAAACTATCAATCCTCCCATGCAGCCCTCTCATCAACTGATCCATAGCTGCAGTCACACAGGCCTCCACTCTAGCCTCTGCAGCCTCTATCATTGTCCTAACCCATGGCTTAAGCTGGGATACCAACTTAGCCATCTGGGTCTCAGTGTGGGCCTATCTCTCGAACATCTACGTCTGTCTATCAATCAACTACTGCAGGAAATCCCTCAAAATAGAAACCATACTAGAGGGGGGCGGTGGTGCAGTAGCGCCTACTACATTATCGTCAATAACTGGGCATGTTCCCTCAGCAGGTATACGAACAGTATCAGGGAAAGACTGGGTGAGCTCCCCGCTGCTGCATCAACCCTATATCAGTAATGCGGGTGACCTCAATATTATGGTCTACCGCAGGCGTCGTGAATGTACCAGCACTAACACATAAGCCATGAATTAAACAGGAGAAAAGGATGCTGGTGTAATCTCTAAAGGCTCGCTCATGTATTTCCCGAATGATATAGCGGGTGATATTGATGTCATAGACGGCAATAATGCTAGCTACCAGAATAGCTCGATCAAGAGTAATTGAATTATCAGTATTTGTGGGACCCAGGTAGTCCCTCACAACAGACCACCAAAATCGACCCACAAAGAGGAGCGTGGACTTCTTGATGTCCAGTTTCCCAGTAGCCCAACTAGAATCTGCACCGTCCTCTGCTATATACCACGCAATCCAATGTAGTAAATCCAACCGTTGATCGGCATCCCTTATTTTAGTCCTATTTCTGATAGTATCCAAACAGTGATCAAATTCTGCAGTGCTAGTAGGAAATGGACGTTCAGCACCAAATAAAAACCTGTGGATAGTCCGCTCAGAAATGTCCACTCTAATCTCCCAAACCAAAGTGTGATTCAATGGTGGTTGGTCCCTACCTCACTGCTCATTGGGTGTGAGCAATGCAATAAAAGTAGCATAAGAAGCATAAAACTGACGGTCCAATTTTGCGCTATAGTGCCCAGGAGGCTCCATCATCCACCCGAACCCATAATGGTTAAATACATCCTTAATCTCAGGCAGTGCTTGCAATTTATCATGCTGATATTCGGGCTCTTCAGTAATACTCCTTTTACACATGCCCCGCTCCGTAAGTTCGACATCCCTGTCATAAATGGTGCTCATACCCTGAACATACCATCTTTTATTTTCCCTTCAAAATAAAACTGCAGCCCGCTGTGCAGTCACCTATCACTGTGAGGAAGTCGTGGAGTTTGGACCACCAGTGCTAGAAATAGATGCAGCCGCATCAACCATAGAATCATTCGATCCGTCAGCATTTTCCCCTGACCAGGATACATCAACGTCGGCATCATCCGAATCCTGAGCATTTTCCCCTGACCCGAATACATCAACGTCGGCATCATCTGAATCCTCAGCATTCTCATCCAATCCAGATAGATCAATCTCCCATTCTTCATCGGTTGCAGCATCTTTCGCCCCCTCCTTAGACTGGGGGGCATAATCAGAAGGCTGATTAAGGGCAACCGGTTGCGGGGGATGCGAAGTACGCGATTGGGTAGCTCGGGTAGCAGCTCATTCCCATGTTTGTAGCCTCTTTGTATGAGTCACCAGCGCAGTATCATCAGTAGCAATCTCTTATGCCTCTTTAGACCCACTTTAATCGGACATTGAAGGTTCATCACGCAATCTAGTTTTAAATTCAGGATTTTTGGTATGGATTTGTTAGGAAGAACCCATATCCCCATGTTTAGGGATTGATTTGGGTGGCATGTTGTCGGGTTTTAGGTCTTGTAGGTCGGTTTTGGGTCGGGTGGTGTCAATTTCGGGTCTGGATGGGTCAAATTTTTGGGTTGGGGTTAATTTTAGGTCTGGATGGGTCGGATTTTCGGGTTGGGGTTTGATAAATATGGGGTTTAGGTAGTTAAGTTTTGGTGAAATTCGAAATTGGTATGGGGGAAGTGGCGGATTTAGGGTTTATGACAGGATTTTGGATAGTAGGGTTTATGAGAGGATTTGGATTTGAGTAAGTGGAGTGCAGATTCAAAATTGGGTCGGTTTTGAGGAGTATACTGATACTTATAAAAATTTAGGGCAGCGTCGGATCTGATCTCGAGTGATTGGAGTTTTTGAGTCTCACGGTACCACCCACGTGACGTGGGTATACCTACGTCATGTGGGTCCCCTGTCGTAGGTAGGATTCAGAAAGTAGAATTTTTTTCTCTGATTTTCACGGTACCACCCATGAGACGTGGGTTGACCTATGTCACGTAGGTCCTTATCGTGGATCGAATTTTGTAGGTGGAAAATATTTTCTGATTGCTACGATACCAATCCACGTTACATGGATGAACTTACATCACGTGGATAGATGTCGTAGGTAGTACTGAACATCTTCAGTTCAATATTTTGAATTTCCTCTAACGTATCCTCCAATGCTCAGACTTCACCAGATCACACATAATAAGACCATGGGTTGCCTCCCATGAAGCGCCTAATTTAACATTGCGGCACGACTTGGCTAGGTTGATTAATTAGATTGTACCATCCAGCCCATGGGTTGCCTCCCATGAAGTTCCTGATTTAATATCGCGGCACGACTTGGCTAGCTTGACTACTCGGACTTCATCAAGACTAAGCTCCTCACAAGTGCTTAACTTTTCCTTGATTCCCATTTAGTGCTTTACACGTTGACCATTGAGTTTGAATATAACATTATCTTCACATTTCAGCTCAATTGCTCCATGCGAGAATACCCTAACAACGGTGAATGGTCTACACCATTTAGACCATAGTTTTCCAGGAAAGAGGCAAAGTCTGGAGTTATAGAGTAGCACTAAATCTCTCGACTGAAACTCCCGTCGTTCGATCTTTCGGTCATAATACAGTTTCATCTTTTCTTTATAAAGTGTTGAACTTTAATAAGCCCAGAGAAAAAATTCATCCATCTCATTCATTTGGTCTAGCCTCAATTTAGCCGCTTCCCTCCATTCTAGATTCAACCTTTTCAATGCCTATAATGCCTTGTATTCAAGTTCGACCGGCAAGTGGCACGATTTACCAAAAACTAGCTGATATGGAGATGCGCCAATAGGTGTCTTGAAAGCAGTTCGATATGCCCATAATGCATCATCCAATCTTCGAGTCCAATCCGTCCTATAGGCATTCAGCGTCTTTGCCAAAAAAGACTTTATCTCACTATTTAACACGTCAACTTGCCCGCTCGTCTGAGGATGGTAAGGTGTTGCCACCTTATGTTTGACACCAAACTTTTCAAGCAGGGATTTAAATAGCCGATTACAGAAGTGGGATCCTCCATCACTGATGATTACTCGTGGTGTCCCAAATCGTGAAAATATGTTCTTTTTCAAGAATACTATGACACTTCTTCCTTCACTGTTGGGAAGTGCAATTGCCTCCACCCATTTAGAAACATAGTAAACATCTACCAAAATGTATTTCATCCCATGTGAGCTCACAAAGGGGCCCATAAAATCAATTCCCCATACATCAAATAATTCAAGCTCAAGGATAGTTGTCATGGAAGTTCATGTTTGCGTGAGATATTCCCTTGTCTTTGACACTGGTCACAGGCCCGAGCATAGTCATGAGCATCTTTATAGATGGTAGGCCAATAATAGCCGCATTGTAAGATCTTGTGCACAGTCCGCGTACCACCATGATGACCCCCAACTGGGGATGAATGACATGCTTCCAAGATACTCATCATTTCAGCCTCTGGGATACACTTTCGAATCATACCATCTGCACATTCTCTAAATAAATACCGCTTATCCCAGAAGAATTTTCTCACCTCATGCATGAATCTCTTTTTTTGTTGATAAGACATATCTTCCAGGACTATATCACTTGCCAAAAAATTGGCAAAATCTGCAAACCATGGGATTAAGTCTTGTGATGCTGCTAACACTTCCTCGTATGGAAAAATATCATCAATCTCAAGCTCATCCCTTAATTTAAGCATGGTTTCCTCCTCAAGGCGTGATAGGTGGTTTGCAACCTGATTCTCAGTCCCCTTTCGATCCTTGACCTCAAAATCAAATTATTGTAGTAGAAGTACCCACCAAATCAACCTTGGCTTAGCATCCTTCTTTGACATAAGATACCAAAGTGCTGCATAGTCTGTATGCACAATCACCTTCGTACCAATCATGTAAGATCTGAATTTCTTAAAAGCAAAGACCACTGCCAACAATTCATGTTCATTCAGAGTGTAATTCTTTTGAGCTGGATTAAGTACTTTGCTAGCATAGTAAATCAGATGTAAAATCTTCTCATGTCTTTGGCCAAAGACTGCACCCAAAACCACTCCGCTAGTATCGCACATAACCTCAAAAGGCATCGTCCAATCTGGTGAAATAATGATAGGGTCTAAAATCAGCTTTTCTTTCAGATACCCAAATGCTTTTAGACATGCCTCATCAAACACGAACTTCACCTTCTTCTCTAAAAGTTTGCATAACGGATGTGAAATCTTAGAGAAATCCTTGATGAATCTTCTATAAAATTTGGCATGCCCCAAGAAACTTTGAATTCCTTTCACAGATATAGGTGGAGATAACTTTTCAATCACCTCAATCTTTGACTTATCAAGTTCAATACCTTTCTTCGAGATCTAATGCCCTAAAACGATACCCTCGTTAACCATAAAGTGGCATTTTTCCCAATTTAGCACTAAGTTGCACTCCTCGCATCTTTGCAACATATTAGCAAGGTGTGCCAAGCAATCAACAAATGAGCCTCCCACAATAGAAAAATCATCCATAAAATCCTCAATAGTGTCTTCCACCATGTCGGAGAAAATAGACATCATGCAACGCTGGAAAGTGGCTGGTGCATTACATAAATAGAAGGGCATCCTTTTGAACGCGAACATCCCTTATGGACAAGTGAAAGTGGTTTCTCTTGGTCTTCGGGAGCAATGAAAATCTGATTATACCCTGAATAGCCATCAAGAAAACAATACCATCCTCTGCCAGCAAGACGGTCTAACATCTGATCCATGAAAGGCATAAGAAAATGATCTTGTTCTGTCCAAGAATTCAGCTTTCGATAATCCATGCAAACTCTCCATCTAGTAATTGGCCTCATTGGGATTAACTCATTCTTGTCGTTTGAAACCACAGTGATTCCTCCTTTCTTTAGTACATATTGAACTGGGCTCACCCACTTGCTATCAACAATGGGGTAAACCCCTCCTGCATCTAACCACTTGATGATTTCTTTCTTCACAACCTCTTGCATAGGTGGCTTTAGATGATGTTGGTGCTCAATGCTCGGTATGGACTCAGGATCAAGTTGAATTTTGTGAGTGCAAATACCGGGTGGAATCTTTATAATATTAGCAATGGACCAACCAATGGCCCTCTTAAATTTTCTCAATACTAAAACCAGAGTCTCTACTTGCCACTCCACTAATTTAGCAGAAATAATCACAGGCAAGGTGTTTTTGGCTCCCAAAAATATGTAGCGAAGGTGAGGTGGAAGAGCCTTAAGCTTCAAAACTGGAGGCTCCTCAATAGAAGGACGGGCCGGTTGGGTCACCTTATTCTTCAAATCGAGATCAAGTTTCTTTGGAGCATAAGTGTATGATACCTTACCAGTAAGTGCACCAACTATCTCATCATATTCCTCAATACCATCGCTAATGAAATTCATAATCACGGCCGTAAGAGCTTCTACCCCCAACCTTTCTTCAAGAGGCACGACAATATCACTCTCCTTAACCGCATCTATTACCGAAATCACCCGCATATCTTTTGGTTGCTTCATGGAATGACAAACATTGAAAGTGACATGTTCATTATTTAACCTGAATGTCATCTGCCGTGTTTCCATGTCGACCAATTCATGATGGGAACCTCGAAATCAACTACACAATCTAGAATCACAAAGTCAGCCGAAAATATGAAAGATGCATCTTTTACCAAAACATCATACAAAATGCCCACTGGCTTTTTCACAGTCCTATCCGCCATGAGAAGTCTCATAGAGGTTGGTTTTGGTGCTTCCAACCCCAACTGCTTGAAAACGACTAGCGACATTAAGTTAATGCTAGCACCCAAATCACAAAGTGCTTTAGCAAAGTTGTAAGAACCGATAGTACAAGGAATTGTGAAAGCTCCTGGATCCTCCTTCTTTTCAACTAGGGAACGCGAAGCAACTACACTACAATGATGTAAGTTATTTGCCGGCTCAAAACTAACAGTTCTCTTCTTCATCACCAAGTCTTTCATGAACTTCGCATAACCTGGCATCTGCTCTAATGCCTCAACAAGAGGGATGTTTAACGATAATTCTTTCAATATTGTAATAAACTTCTGATATTTCCCTTCCTCAGCCTTCTTTTTTATTCTTTGAGGAAAGGGAGGAGGAGGTTGTGGGATAGTTTTCAACATTTATGGGACCTCTTTTTCTTGCCTCTTTTTAGATTTTGCCTTTTTGCCAGTATCATGAGGATTTCAAACTATTTCGACCTTCGAATTATCTGGCTCTAACTCAGTTTTTTCATCAACTATCATCAGCTCATTTGTCTTACTACTATCCTCAGGTATAGATGCACCAGATGTGCATTTTCCACTTCTAGTAGTAATGGCCAGGCAATGACGATCATTCTTCGGATTCTGGACAGTGGTGCTTGGAAGGGTACCTGGCTGACGTTGGTTCAATGCCACCAATATCTGCCCGAACTGTTGCTCCAACTATTTAATAGCAGTCGAATGGGATTCTACTTTATGACTTATTCCCGAGATGCCTGACCTAATCTCCTTCAAATAATGTTCTTGACTCTCTGACCCTTTAACCAGTTTATTGACAAGGGCTTCCATTCTTGAATTTCCAGAGTCAGCATCGCTGTTTCCTGGTGGAACACATACGCCACTCTTCTCTTTATAATCATCCTTCCACCTCCAATCACCATCACGATCTCATTCTCTATCTCTATATCCTGTCTTGTCGTAATTGTCTCCATAATAGTTCCGACCTTGATTCCCTTGCCTCGAGTTCCAAGAGTCTTGGTTAGACCCTTGGCCCTTGGCTCAGAAACCCACCACTTCTTGATCCAGGTACTTAGCTTCTTCATCAGATTCACTATCATCATGCCTAGGTGTCTTTCCTTGTCCACCTACAACATGCACCTTCTCAGAATCTCTGGCCGCAATCTATTTAGCTAACAAACCAATTTTTGTCCTCAATTGTGCGACCTCTTGAGCTACAGATTCGTCTAAAGCCCATTGTACTTTTGAGGCTCCAATATCATACGTGCCAGCAGGCGTTTTTGCCTCCTGAGTATGTCATCCTCGGTTGGTCTTGGTGATACGATCTAATATCTCTGAAGCTTGTTCCCATCTTAGACTCATGAATGCTCCACCAGTGATAGTATCTTCTACAGCCTTCGTATTGGCATTTAAAGCCCTATAGAAGATTTCAAGTAAATTCCTACCACTCATCCTATGATTTGGCACATTCTGGAGCTTCTTCTTGAACCTTAGCCATGTCTCGTAAAGTCCTTCAGATTGTAATTGTCTGAAGTTGTAAATCTCATCCTTCAACTGTAGCATCTTAGAGGGTGGAAAAAATCTTTCCAGAAATTGGTTTCTTAACTCTTGCCAAGTAGTGATGGAACCTCGTGGTAACTCTGTCAACCACAAAGTCGCTTCTCCAGTTAGAGAGAATGGAAACAATCTCAATCGAATAGCCTTTTGGTTAACTCTAGCCAAATGATATGAAGTGCAGACCCCCACAAAATTCATCACGTGCATGTTTGGATCATCAGTAGGAAGGCCCGCGAACACACTCTTCAAGTTTAGCAGGTGAATTATGGCACTTGTAATGTCAAACTTAGTACCCTGCGGTAACTCTGGTGGAACAATGGCACCAGTCTCTATCGGCTCAAAATAAGCCACATTATTTTACTCAGGATCATCATAAACTGGAACATGCGGTCTTTGAGGTGGTTGATGAGCTCTCAGTCTTATTTTTCTCTATTCAGCTTCAGCCAGTCGCTGGGCTGCTTCTTACATAGCTCGATTATCTCTCTCTGCTTGCCTAAGAGCAGCTTGTCTAGCTTGCTCTTCCCCGTGTCAATCGAGCAGTATTTTGGTCTGCTGTTTCATGACCACCCGGCTGGATTGGTTGGTTATGAATGTCTTCCAAGGCGGAAGGATCCTGAACTCCATCGGTATTCACCATTCTTCGATTATCTCTCAGAGTTCTTTCTAGTTCAAGATCAAGTGGAATCAGGGGATTGCCCTGACTCCTAGTATTGGGCATACACCGGTGTGTGCCCTTTAAAAATATAAGAAAAATAAAACCAATCAACTCAAACAAGCAAAATACTAAACTCTGTAACCATAATTCCCCGGCAATGGTGCAAAAATTTGATGTCGCCCAAAATATACCTTTAGCTAGGGATAATGCGGTCGCTATATCAAATATAGAACCCAACTAGGTTGGGGTCGATCCCACAGGGAACAGGACAAAATTATGTAAAATGCTAGTCTGAGTAGTTGGAAGTAAGTAAAACTGGGGGGGGTGTTTTGCGAATAAGCGGTGACAGTAACGATTGTTGATTATAGGATTTATCGACAATATGAGAAATACACTAGGACTGTGATCCACAATGATTCCTTAACTCCACCGGTTACTTGTACAGGCAAGACTGTCCCACTGCATTGCATGTAAAATCTAACAAGTTAAGTTCATCTAAACGTCTCCCGACCTTGGTTAGACAAATTTCACTCTTCTCCTCTCGGTCTCCGAGTGTTGTACTACTAACCCTTAATCTTGATCTCAGATTAACTATCCCTATTATGGCTCAAGTTATTAGATGAAGGTTGATAGCTTCAAATGTCTGTTGTTATTCCCTTTTCCCAATCTCTACTTCTCTCTTGAGTAAGTCTAGAATATAGACGAGTTTCTAACATTTGCAACCGTTAGAGGATCAATCATAACTAAGGAAATAACAATACATGCATTCACACCGGTTCAGAATTTGCTTTGCACTTAACCCATTTAGTTAATTTCTCATTGTTCACACAACCCTAATTGATGAGTTTATCTACTCATATATGCAAGAGTACAATAAGAATTCAAGGATGAAAACATACTTGTACACTCACAATAAGGAAGAAACTCTGAAATCTCAATTATGAATTAAAACCCTAGAACCGATGTTCCAAGATTACAAAATCCAATAATGTGTTTTTGAACTCAAAATAATAAAAACTATCTCAAAAATAATGTACTGACTAACTCCTGAACATAGGACAACAATGGGATATTTATAGATACAAAACGAATCTTATCCTAATCAAAACAGGAAAACAGAGTCGGCAACTTTACAAGATATCGTGACTTGGTGTCGTGGAACCAAGTCACGCCACATAGATCAGTTCCATGGGAAGCAAGCAACATTGGGCATCCTCTGAAGTTGACTCACGACACGTGAGTGGACTCACACCACGTGGCTCCTTTCGTGGAAATCAGGCTACTCCAACCATATTGCAGGAGTTGACCTACGGCACAAACTCACGCCACGTAGGTATACTCACGTGACATGATTCATGTCGTGAGTCACTCCTCTGGTGCAATACCTGGTCCTTTCATCTTCATATGCTTCATTTTCGAACATGATTCTTCCATTTTGATCTTTTTACCTCCAAAAACCTATTCTCCTACAATATAGAACAGAAAACACATCATACCCACTAAACATACCCAAGTTATTGCATATTTTCCTTATTTTAAGCATTGAAAGTGCCATGAGATCATGACACATCAACGGCCGAAGAACGGCCAAAATTTGAGAAAAATTATATGGGTAGGATTGGAATGATGACACGACCCTACTGAAAATAGAAATTATATGCATAGGGTTGGAATGATGGCACGACCCTACTGAATAAGAGAAATTATATGGGTAGGTTCGGAATAATGGAACGATCCTATGAAAATCAAATATGAGGAATCACCAAAAAGACACACGAAACTAAGCAAATCAAATCTAAGGAATCACCAAAAAGACACACAGTGCTATGCAAAGGTGCTACGCAAATCACATATGAGAAAGTAGTCACCGAAAAGATGCACGGTTAGTATACACGTGTCTAAAAAACAAGTGAAAATAAATGGAGGGGGGGGGGCTGAAGTAACTATCTATTACTGAATCACAATGAGTTGATCTTATCATTATCATCAATTCATCATCATCACCCAATTCCTGTTGGAGTTTCCAAAATTGCTATATATATATTCCCTACCTCTCACATCACATATACCTAGGCAAACCGCCTATAATCACTCTTCTATATACTTCCACACAGGTAGCCCAGTTTAATAAGACGTGTGAATGTGATATTACTTATGTGTGCTCGGTTTCACCCCTTAATGTACATACAAAAAAATGAATTAAAAAGCGACCTACTTTGGTAAATAAATAAGGAATTCCACCGGCACAAGGCTTAACTCTTTGCATGAAAGTGTTCTACACTCTTCCCTTTTATAGAACGTATTAGGATAGCCCTTCAATTTCCTCAACATCCATCACTACTGCCTGCTTTCACCCAAAAATAAAATATGCTATACTAATTAGATAGGGAATCAAATTTGGATAAGCCATTTCTGAAAATGGATTAGGAATGTTTGACCAACAAGTTTAGGTTGAGTTTTAACATCAAGTTATAGACTTAAACACCAATTCTTTGACTGGTCCACTAAAGATTGTACAGGCCCCTAAGACTCTCGAGCCCAAGCATGCATACATCTTATATTATAATCATGTCAATGCAATCCACAAGCCAAATTTTATTTATTTGTTCTATTAAGCACTTCTTTCACGTCATTTGCTTTGAAAAATTGTATTTCCCTTTATCAGTTCACCCCAAAACCAACCAATATTATACTATTTACAGATATTGTTCCCAACTTCAATTGTAAATATGAATCTTCTAAATTAACGCTTCCAACACCTGGAAACTCATTTTTTTTCTCATGATCCAAAGAAATTTGATTGATTCCTTTTTCTACATCTCCTAGGAGAACTTACTTTTGAAAGCATTGCATATTGCTTCTAGAGGGCAAAGGAATTATCTTATGATGAATAATAACAACACCCTGGGTTACTGCAGAGTCGTTCGACTTTTCGATGACCGAATAAGAGAGGTTTTTACAACTTTATCTTCTCTCCAGCACTCTCGGACTGATTATCTTGTTGCAACAAAGCAAGTGTAGGAATGAATCTAATGGAAATTTAGGTCTCTGTCCGCTTGGAAGAATATTCTTTCCTCTTCAGCGAAAAAGGGTAAAAAAGGTGTGTGGGAGAAAGAATTCTAAAAGGAAAGAATATTTCATCCACCAAGTAGGACAGAGTGCGACCCCTAAGAAATTGAGTTTTCTCTCTCATCTCTTGGGGGTTCATCTCATCTGAAAACTTTTCCTCTTTCATTAGCATAGCTAAATTTGAATAGGATGAATCAACATCAGGAAAAGTAAGCCCATTATCTTTGATTGAATTTGGCTTCGGTGCGTCCTGAATCAATCAAAATACTTATTGATTTGATTCATCCTATTTTATTTATTTGGGCGAGAGTGAGGTTGTCAGTCACCTGGGCTATGGATTTTTCCATTGGTTTATTCTCGAAATTGAAAAAACAAATTGGGTCCAGACCCTCAAATGAATAGAAAGCAAGGCGAGGGTCCTTCATTAAAAGGGGGAAAATAAGTTTGGGGCTTTGTTCTGGGGGGCGCCTTATGCACCTTTAGAAAGGAGAGAATGACTTTTTGAAATTCTCTCTAACTTTTTCTATCTATCTTTAGAAGTAGGGCGAGAGAAAGTCAATATGATATTTGCGTTGGTTTTTCCAATGGAACATCACACTTTTCTTCTTTCTCATTCGGAAGGCTCAGTCCCACACCCTGACTTCAATGATGGGAACAACCTCCGCACTCCGGTGCTCCACTGAACAACAGTTCTCTGCCTTACTATATTTAGGATTATGGTTGATCCTTCGGGAGTTACATTCATAACTTAATCTAATGTTATGTTCACACGGTGATATTCTATCTTTTTAAGAGTACTACCCTGTACGTATTCTATATCTGGGGAGAATACTTGACAGGAGATAGATACAGGTGATAGAGGGGTCCCCCACGAAGGAAATCAAATATGAGAAAGTAGTCACTGAAAAAATGCACGGTGCTACACAAATTAAATATGAGAAAGTAGTCACCGGAAGATGCACGGTAATATGAAAATCATATATGAGAAAGTAGTCACCAGAAAGATGCATAGTGCTACACAAATTAGATATGAGAATCCACCGGAAAGAAGTTCGGTGATCCAAATTTTTCTATCATGATCATTGGCCAGACAGGCGGCATATATGGATAATAGCCACCCGCCGGTAGCGGAAGCTCTTTGATTCTCTACCAAGATCGTATAGGCTCTGATACCATGTGAGAAATATAAGAGAAAAAATATTATTAAATTGTTGTATCTATATTATTACATTGAGACCCTACTATACTATAATCCTTTTCCACCTAGGAGACTACACTAAATCCTTTTTCAAGTAGGACTCAATATACTATTCCTTCTCCTACTCATATTCTAATCATATGGATATGAGAATTAATACTAACTCACACATGTAGATAGATAGAACAAATATAGATATTGAGAATGATGTCGAGATTCCTGCATATTATAATTAGCATCATCAGAAATATTGCACTGTGAAGATGTAGAAATGATAATATGAGCTAGCTAATCCAGTATTGACTTAAGATCATCATGAGAATCATTCTAAGGTATCTCACTCAGCAGCAGTTCCTACAAAAATATTAGGCAGATCAAATAAATCACATATTTGACTTAAAGACTTTGTTTAACCATCCAAAAAGAAAAGTGTAAAAAATTCATATTTATATCCCATCCCAACAATGGTAGTCTATAATACTTCACTGGAAAGTATAAGACATAACTCAGTAAATTCACTACATAAATAAAATCTACTAGCTACAGTTAGGCAGCAAAAATTATTGGTGGGTGGCAGTCATGGCTGAAATATAAGCTTTGGAAGAAAAACACACTTAGGAGGTTGTTCCACTGCCTAAAGGGAAGAAGGCCATAAAGTATAAGTGATTCTATAAAATTTAATATAAATATATTGGTCATATTAAAAGGTTCAAAGAAACTCTAATGAAAGAGGGCTAGAATCAAAAAGTACATTTGGACTATCAAGAAACCTTTTTTCTTATTGCAAAGTTGGTTACTATTAAAGCAATACTATCTATAATTGTAGCACAAAATTAAATTATACAATAAATAAATTTATTTAATATATGTTTACAGGGACATCTTGACAAAAGAAGTGCACATGATGGTACCACATTAGTTTAATAATACTGCAGGTCCAGCACATGCTTTGGCATGTTTATCACATGCTTGTATACTACTTAAGATCCTTTTGGAATTCAATCAGGCATCTAGACAATTGATCAAGAAGTTGACCAAAACATTAATCAATTCTTGATTTGTTCAGAGTCATCTTGATTACTCTTTATTTACTCAGAATTTATCAGTTGAAATGATGGTAATTTCAATATATGTAGATGACTGGCCTTCTTATTACTAGGGTCAGTCTTGTACTAGTTCAAGACACAAAATTCATTCTTCGAAAGGCTTTCAAGATTAAGGATGTTGGTGAACTTACGTTTTTTCTTGGAATTGAGTTTTCTAAGAATGCTACTGATATTGTTATGCATCAAAAAAGTATGCTTTGGATATCATTTTAGACATGAAACTTTTTGGTTCATAACCAGTTGGTGTACCAGTTGAACTGATTCAGAAAATGATAAGTATAGAGTTTGATCATCATTTAGGGTCCTCTAATAACGCTCCATTAGATAATCATATAGTTGATATCAATGGATCATTAGAAGATTCCTTTATTTAACAGTCACCCAACCTGGTGTGTCCTTTTTAATACAGATCTAGAGTCTTAATCAATTTATGCATAGTCCCAAGACTTTCCACATGTCTGCAATAATTAGTCCAAGTTTGGGCATTTTCTTGTAAGTTGCTAGCTAGTGCTCTAATTCTTGTAGTATTTCGTGATGCATATTGAGCTTCTTGTCTCTATATAAGGAGATCTGTTAAATTTAAATGATCAAATTTGGTGATTAATACTCTTATATATTTAAAGTCCAAGAAGCAATCCACCATTTTAAGGAGTTCAACTGAGACTGAGTATCATAGATTATCCTTCATTATTGTTGAAGTTGTTTGATTGATTGTCTTATTCACTGAGTTGGTTATCTTAATTTCTCTCCCTTATGATGGCAATTATGCTCTTCATATTGCTGAAAATTCAGTATTTCATGAGTGCAAAAAATATATTGATATTGATTGTCACTTCATTCAAAAAATAAATCCATTTTTAATTTGAAAGAAAATCATTATTTGGATATTTTTCAACAACAAATTGATATCCTTATGAAAGGCTTCCGCCTCCTGGTGTTCGTCCACCATCGCCATATGAATTTCAAAATAGGTATGAATAACATCTTGATAACCCCAAGCAAGAGGGAAGTTCAATGGAATTAACAGCTTGTACATTTGACCCTTGTTTGTGTGCATCAAGAGTTATACATAGTTAGTTGAGCTATTAGGAGATTAGTTAGCTGACATTAATTTAAGGGAAAAGGGTCAAATTTACCCCTCTACTTTGAACACTTGGCTAAATATACCTTTTGTCATACTTTGGGGTAAAATTTACCCTTGATGTCATACTTTGGGGCCAAATTTACCCTCACTGTTAAAAATCTTTTCACTTGAACCCTTTCTTTAATTAAAAGGCCAAATCAACGTTAAATACCCCTTCTTATAAGAATAAAACACACCCTAATCTAATCCAACCTAGAGAAAAGACACAGACAAACATACCCCTCCCTCAGTTCTGTTAATCAAATTTTCTGTTGTTCGATGGGAAAATTCGATCAACAAAACTGAGGGAGGGGTATATTTGTTTGTGTATTTTTTGTGGGGTCGGGTCTAGTCGGGCGGGTTAGATTAGGGTGAGTTTTATTTATTAAAAATGGGGTAAGTTAACATTAACTTGGGCTTTTCTGTTAAAGAAAGAGTACATGTGAAAAGTTTCTTAACAGCGAGGGTAAATTTGGCCCCAAAGTATGACAAAGGATATATTTAGCCAATTTTTCAAAGTATAGGGGTAAATTTGGCCCTTTTCCCTTAATTTAATTAACCCATGCAAATAGTTGTTAAGGGAGGTTAGTTAGATTTGCCTTGATATATACTTCTTCTCACTTGTGTTAGTCTAATTTTTTCATTTTCATCAATATTGGAATATACATAAAAGCTTCTAGAAATCTATCAAACACTCTCTCTCTCTCTGAAGTTGTTCACTATGCTGTAATGTTGTTCAGCACCAAAGTGAATTATTCACTCATTCCATACTAGAAATATACGTAGGAAATCTGTTGATTTTGTTAGGATCTCATATAGATCTTTATTGCCCTACTTGTAAATGTCCCTTTATGGGCTTCTATAATATCTTTTACCTTCGTCACCTTCAGCATTTGGTATACTCTCAATAATTTCAATAGTTCACCAAAGATGTAATATATTACAAGTCCTTCAAAAAGAAAAACATAATATAATAAGTACTTAACATTAACAAACCAAGAAAGAAAGAGTTGGTTAAGAACTATTAGCTGTAAAACTAGCAGTTACAATCACTCAATGGTAATGTTTGTCTTTGTTTGAAATGAAGACATATGAACAGGCACTTGAGCTTGAATTGATGAAGTCCAAAGATAATATGGAAGAAATCAATTTACCGCAGACAAGATATGACCGCGACTTAAGAAAAAAGCATCCTAAAGGAACATGGGAATGACTATCTATAACAACATGTTAATACGAGCCGGCTAGAAGAAGCAACGCTTAGATTACCAGATACTCAACACAATCTTTCTTGAGATGAAGAGCCACTTCGTTGTAAACAAAGGGACCATTGGTTCACTTTCCTGGCCTTTTTGCACCTATACTTCTTGCTTGCTTATGTATAGGTGTTACAATCCGATTTCTTAGGTCATGATGACACCTACTTTACCCCACCAGTATGTAAGCCAAGTCATCGCTCGGAATGGTAAGTAATAGGCTAACCGACGGAAGATAACAAAAAAATTGAGAATAACGACAATAATCATAAGTAATAAGTGGAAGAAAGGAGATATACATACATAAATATATTGTACAAGAGAGGGAAGAGGACAAAATATACATAAAGAATCTCTCCCAAGACCTGGTAAGGTTAGTACAAAGAGCCACTGTAACAAAAAGGGAGTACTAGACAGAATCCAAAAATATATATACACATAGTAGTCTCAGAATATAAATAAGACTATCACTGAAGTAGAAGGAGGAGGATTAGCACAAGAATCTAAAAACACTCACCCTGTCTCTGAATCAGCAACACAACCTTAGGATATCATCAGCAGCGATGGCTCGTATTCGAATCTGCATAAGGGAAAAGATGTAGAAGTGTAGTATGAGTACTAAAACTACAGATACTCAGTAGGAATCATCAATCGACTGAGCTCAAATACAGTAAAAGTATAAATAAGATGAGAGAATGTAAGCTAAAGTCACTAGTAAGGGCAGAACTAGAAATAATAGGCTATACTAGGCAAATGCGATAAATAAGAGACAAGTAACTCGATTGAAAAAATAAAAGTCTAGTTATAACCTAATTAGGCCTCCATAAGCCCAGAAGGAATGCACACAACCAAACATAAATCCAACCGAATCCCCCATAAGCACTGTGGGTACAAACAAGAGTAAACCTAAAGTAAGAACCAGAAACAACATTAATAAGTGTAAGATGAACCAAGATGGACGATATGCGTACTGTATGCTCTTTTCTCAGCTATAATCATAAACCATATTGGTTTCCAATAAATTTTCAGCACCAGATCCATAATGATAAACATGTACCGAACTCAAATTGAAACTAGTGGGTAATAACAAGAGGCCAGATGTCGAACTCAAATCGAAACTTATAATAGTGAATACTAACCATAAACAGATGTCAGACTCAAACAAAAACTCAAAATAGTGTGTAATAACCATAAACATATGCCAGAATCAAACCGAAACACATTATAATAAGCAATATAGCATATGTCGAACTCGAACTTGTGGTGATAATAGTAATAATATATAAATCGTTGAACTCAAACCAAAACTCAATAAATATGAAATAACTAGCAATATCCTAGGGTTTTAACCTATCTCCAATCCACTCATTCATAATATCCAATCTTAGGCGGTCAAATCCATTAAGGCCAAGGGGTTCCAATTAATAAGTCAGAAAAGTCATGGTTTTTAAGGCCAGTTACTGCCCTACCCAAGGTAATAAAGCTAAATAAGTTTGAAATCATGTCTAAGTCAACCCAGACCCAGGTAATAGCCTAAGAAAGCAGTCATAAGTCCATTTGAGTCTAAAGGAACGTCATTTGAAGTATTCTATCTAAAAAGGGTAGTGAGGCCCACTATCGGTCCCGAAAACCCGACCTAAGGCAAGCACCTATTCGAACCTAGGCTAAGTTTTGTCAATCACATACAAAGGCATTAAAAGAGTTAATTCTAATCCTAAAGGATAATTTTATACTAACATAAGGGGAAATGGGCCTGAATTCTACCGAAAAGTGCTCTCAACCGGCTAAATAAGGCAATAAGTGCTAAAATAACAATCAAGCCATAAATACCCACCTATAGCTAGCACAATATCACACTAATACCATAATAAAGTAGTATAGAAGAAAGGTAAGCCTAGCCTACCTGGACGCCGTCGAAAGCTCAAAAAATCCTCTACACCGGAGCTTTTCCACTCCGAGAAGCCTATGACCGCTACTACGATCTCAAAATAATGTTATACGCATCAAGATGAGAATATCGATACCCATATTGCGTATTAACGCTTTGGGTTTGAAATTAAACTAAGAATCCTATGTGGGGCCTGCTTATGAAATCACAAAATTAAAATCGTCACAGTATACTTCTCAGCTCAAGGATCATTTGCCCCTAAAGATGAGTGTAAACCGAGCCTCGATCAACCCCAAAATAGTCCCACAAAGCTCAGAGAAGCAAGAATTGTAACTACTATTTTAAACAGAAATCAAATTGGATACTTACGAGATAACGACGAGGAGTGATCACAAAGATGCCCCCGACACAATCTCAGCTTAAATTTGATTATTCCTACACTAATGTCGAGCTCCCACACTCATAAATGGAGTTTTACACTTACTTAAACAAGCTGAAAATGGACAAGGACATATATATACAACTACTAGCGGTGGCCGATTTAGCGGCTAAATGACTGCTAAAGCGGTCACCTCTAAATTAGTGAGGTGGGCGGTAAATATGGGTCCCACACCCAAGGTTTCCATTTTTACCAAAATCCACATAATAGTCCAAAACAATCTGTAAGCCTCGGGATCTAAACTAAAGGTCTCCCTAACCTAAAATCGACATTCCAGAGCTAATGGAATGGTCAAATTTGGAATCTAAGGCAGTTTAGCTGAAGTTTTTGCCCGAGACCATTTTCTCAACTTCAAAAGCTCCAAAATAGGAAATTAGCTACAAAAACAAAATGAACTGCCTGGTAACCAAACTGTCAGTCCCAGCAAGTCATAAATGATTTAGGCAGTTATGGGAAGCTTCTAAATGCATAAAAAGTATGAAAACATTGAGAATCGCCTGGAGGGTCATTACAATAGGTCTCTTTTCTAAGTGACTCTTCCTTTTTTTAGATGTCTTTTTCAATTGTTAAAGCACTATAATTTTCATATGCATATATGTTGGATCCACCCCAATTCGATCAATACTGTAATTCTAGACTAGAGAAAGATTTTGTGGCATGAGTTGATTCAGTAAAGCTTTCGGATCAAATTCTAATGTTCAACAAGTCCCAAAATATCAAACAAATCTCTGAAAGTCCCGAAACATGGAATGAGGTGCTAAAACAGAAAATAAAAATGGAGTATATACAATCAAGCCTCTCTGTAGAGGCAGTGTTTGTTCGAAAATTGCATGGCTGCTATAGAGAGGTGATGTTATATATATATATATATATATATATTGGCATTGGACATTCAGATCTCATTTAGCTATTATAAACAAAACTATGCAAAATTAGAAAGAGCATGAATAAAAAAAGGTAAATATTAGTAGCCTTTTCCTCGTGAAGTTGTGAAATAACTGATGTGTACCATTTAAATATAATTTTTTTCTTTTAAACTAGATATTTGTACTTGAAATTTAACGTATACATGACATTAATGATGATTACCATAAATTTTTTGATATTTTTTTGTACATTGTATATTTCTTACAAAATATTATTACATGGATCCACCAAATCCCACACGAACTCAGCTGCCGCGTCCTATGCTCGTACATGGATCTACATCGAAAGGACAAAGTAGGGGTGAGTACTGTAGATTTGTACTCAGTAGGTATCATAGGCTGACCGAGCAAAGCAGAAAATAATACAAGTAAATAAATACTATGAGCACGTCACCTACAAACAGAAAAGGTCCCAAACGGTAGCTCACACCGTCTCCACTAAGAGTTCTAATATACATATAGATGAGGAACTACTAATGACAGATACATTCAAAAAAGTACAAAAAACTAAAACACACGCCAAGTATATGAAAATGACACAAAAATGTACATGTAATGCAATGCAATGAGGATGTGATCGTGATGAATGATTTGAAAGTCATTGCATGACTTTATATATACACCTACCGAGCCTCAACGCTCCCAAGATAGAACCCATAGGGGGTTCGCAACCCGTATACTACCACCAATCTCAACTTCTCTCTCCAGCTAGTGTTCACAGATCAAGGGTTTTATAAAATATGCTAATCACCTCCCTGGCTATTGTTCAAGGAGCAAGGGTTTTTATAAAAGTGTCACATTTCTTTTTCACATCAATGTATTTCAATGGTACTAATATCTCAAGAATGTGAATGTATGAATGAGGATATAATGGTCACCACCAAATATGTATGAACATTATAATCCATCCAATACATGTATGTGTGAGCTCAGAATCAACTTAATATATCAATAATCAAGATATCAACATCTCATTCGACACCATCGGAAGATTAGTCATGTAGGACATCATTAACGTCATATCAAACCCCTAATTCGGGTATTTCTATCATGATAAAGGCAAACAATGCTCATTAAGGCCTATAATATCTATTCAATCCCTCGTATGGCATCACATTAAGAAATTAGGCATTAAAATGCACAAATAAGGCCAATGATGTTAAATAAAGCCCCCACTCGGGCAACACGTAATATATAATATCACTAGTCAACAACAAGAAGAATATAAGCCCCTACACGGGCATCACGCAATATATTTATAGCTCGAGAACTATTCCCATATTTATTTTTTCCAACCCATAGCATGCTTTACTCATTTGTTAACTACCCGTCAAGTCTGAAGAAAGTTAAGCCATAACCTACGTCGAAGTGTTGAAATCCAAGCCTAAAGTCCTTCAACACAGAGATTTCCCCTTTCGAACGGCCTCAAAATCAACTAGAATATACAAATACAATATCTACGCATTAAAACAAATCTAATGATACCCATATTGATCATATTCAAGTCGGGTCCAAAACGGGTTTGAAAAACAAGTTCGACAACGAAAGGGGTGAAATTAGAATTTTATTTTAGAAACACATTCTCCAAGTTTATAGGAGTCTATAGTTGAAAACCCATGCAAAAAAGAGTTTAAAACAAGGTCCAAATTGAAAAAAAACCATTTTTAAGCTTTTACCGATAAAATCGTAAAAACCCATTTCAAAATTGATGTTAAAAGGTATTTTCGATGACATAATCAATAGAAAATAATAAAGAGAAGTGTTTCAAGGTTACCAACATGAAAATGGTGAAGAAACCTTAGAGAAATCGTCTTTCCCAAAGTTTGGAGGTCCAAAATTAGAGAAAAATTATGAAATTGAGGTAAACAGAACAGTACCTCACGATCGTGGACCCCACCTCCCGATTGTGAGGGTCAATATTGACCGACTATTAAGTTGGTCATCGTGGTCACATAGCTGGGTCCCATAATTACGATGAGCCAACCTGACCCGATCCACTGCATAACCCAATGCGATCGCGGTACCACCACCATGCGATCGCGATAAAGACCATCATCGAGGCCCATGATCGCGACATATGTCTGCATGATTGTGATGAAGGGCCTGATGCACCAGATATCAACTATTGCACTAGCTGAAATTATACTTGTAAGTCTCCCAAAGGACCCTTGGGATTCGTTTGGGAACCCACAAAACTAAACCATATACGTTACTAGGCTATTTTCGATGTTCTGGACTCAATGGTAATGTCGAATTTTTGAAAAAGGATTATTTTCAACAAATTAGCCTTCGGGACCCTTTTAAGGCAAATTTCACGAGTTTTCAAATTAAGGGTCGAAATGCAAAATAAAGGTTCCAAACTCAAACAAACCTTGCTACTTACCAAAAATCGACATTTCAGATCTAATAGAACTGTCCAAATTGCCATCCAACACTCGAAACATTAAATTTTGACCGAAGTCAACTATAGAGTTTTCAACACCTCTAAAAACCTCAAACTCTCTCAAATGCCTCCCAAAGGCATTGGTAACCTTGCTAATCATCCCCACACCCCAAAATCAACATGTAGCAACTACGGCGGAGGAAAAAATGGTCAAATCACATAAAAAGCAAAAATTTTGTGAATCAGGTCATTACAGTATCCACCACTAAGACTCTAGTTTGTCCTCGAAATAAAAGGAGAAAGAAATACCTGAATCAATAAAGAGTTGGGGGTAACTACCACGCATATCGGAAGTGACCCCCCAAGTAGCCTCTTCGAAGGAACGGTGTCTCCACTGAACCTTAACCACAAGAATCTCTCTAGAGCATAACTTTCTAACATCCCTGGCTAATATAGAAACTGGCTCCTCAACAAAAGTCAATCCCTCATCCAACTAAATTGAGTCCTAACGTAGAACGTAAGACTCATCTGGGATATAGCACTAGAGCATAGATACATGAAAAGATGAATGAACCGCTGAAAAGTCTGGAGGTAAGGCCAACTCATAAGAAACCTCCCCAACTGTCCGAAGTATCTCAAAAGGTACGATGTACCTCGAGCTAAGCTTGGCCCTCTTTTCGAACCTCATCACGCCCTTCATGGGCAACACATGAAGGAAAACCCGATCACCAATCCCAAACTTTAAGGTACGAAGCCTGAAATCAGCATAACTTTTTTGCCTACTCTGGGCTACCTGAAACCTATCCTGAATCACCCGAACTCTATCCAAAGACTAGCGGAGTAAGTCAGTACCACGGGGTCTAACCTCAGAAGTCTCAAACCAACCAATCGGAGATCGACAATGCCTACCATACTATGCCTCAAAAGGTTCCATCTCAATACCAGAATGATAGCTATTATTATAAGCAAACTCCGCTAAGGCTAAATGCTGCTCCCACTAACCTCCGAAGTCCATAACACACGTGTAGATCATATCCTCCAAAACATGAATAGTTCGCTCTGGCTGCCCATTAAACTGGGGGTAGAAAGTTGTGCTAAGGTCATCCTGAGTACCCAACTCCTCCTGAAACATCCTGCAGAAGTTAGAAATTAATACTGAGCCTTTGTCTGAAATAATAGACACGATTACTCCATGAAAACGAACTATCTCTTGAATATAGATACGAGTCAACCTCTCGGCACTGAAGAATACCTGAATAGGGATAAAATGAGCCGATTTGGTAAATTGATCCACGATGACCCAAATGGTGTCAGAACCATGAGAAGTACGAGGCAACCCACTCACAAAATCCATAGTGATCCGCTCCCACTTCCACTCAAGAATGGGCAATCTCTGAAGCAACCCACCCAGTCTCAAATGTTCGCCCTTCTCCTGCTGACAACACAAACAACGAACTATAAAATTTGTTGCATCCTTCTTCATTCCACCCCACTAGTAATGTTTCTTTAAATCATGGTACATCATGGTCAACACTAGATTAATAGAATATCTGGAACAATGCGCCTCCTTTAAAATCAATCTTACCTATCCACCAACTCTCGACACATAATCTCGGCCACCAATCCTCAAAACACCATAAGAGTCAAGAGATGTTGCATTAGCTTTGCCACTCAAAACCTTATCTCGAATCACCCTCAAGCTATCATCATCAAACTGGTGAGATCTAATCTACTCCATCAAAGAAGATCTAGCACCAACAAAGGCTAACACACGTCTGGGTGTCGAAATATCAAGCCTAACCATCTGGTTAGCTAATGACTAAACCTTTAAGGTTAAAGGCCGCTCCTGAGTCAAGAGATGAGCTAAACTTCCCATACTAGTCATCTTCCGGCTCAAGGCATCTGCAACTACATTAGCCTTACCCGAATAATAAAAAATAGTGAGATCATAATCCTTAAACAACTCAAGCCAACGTAGCTATCTCATATTGTGGTCTCGCTGGGTGAAGAAGTACTGAAGGCTACGATGATTCGAGAAAATCTCACAATGAAATCCATACAAGTAATGTCTCCACAACTTCAACACAAACACAACCACGGCCAACTCCAAATCATGGGTAGGGTAATTCTTCTCATGAGGCTTCAACTGGCGAGAAGCCTAAGCGATCACCTTACCCTCCTGCATCAACACTACACCTAAAACCACACCAAAAGCATCACAAAACACGATAAAAACCATGCCCTCCTTGGGCAAAGTCAAGATAGGAGCCAAAGTCAACCACTCCTTGAGCTTTTGAAAGCTCACCTCATAAGCATCCGACCACTGAAAATTAATCTTCTTCTGAGTCAACTTAGTCAAAGGAGCCACATTAGGTGAGAAACCTTTTAGAAAACACCGATAGTAACCCACCAAACCAATAAAAATCTAAATCTCGGTAGGAGAAATAGGCCTAGCCCAATCACGAATCACCGTTATTCTGGCCAGATCAACCATAATACCATTCTTGGTCACCACATGACCCAAGAAAGAGATAGAATCCAACCAAAACTCACACTTGGAGAACTTGGCATATAACTTCTCATCACGTAATCTCTGGAGTACAGTCCTCAAGTATCTCACATGATCAGTCTCACTCTTGGACTAAACTAAGATATCATCTATAAATACAATCACAAAGAAGTCAAGATACGGTCGAAATACCTGATTCATCAACTCCATGAACGTTGTTGGGGCATTGGTCAACCCAAAGAACATGACCAAGAACTCATAATGACTGTATTGAGTCAGAAAAGTTATCTTTGGGACATTCAAAGCTCTAATATTTAACTGGTGATACCCGGATCTCAAATCAATCTTAGAAAACACGGACACCCTTAAGCTGGTCAAACAAATCATCAATGCAAGAAAGAGGAAACTTGTTCTTAACCATCACTTTGTTCAATTATCAATAGTCAATACACATATGCATAGAACCATCCATCTTCTAAACAAATAGGATGAGAGCACCCCAAGGAGATACACTAGGTCTAATGAACCACTTAGCTAGTAAATCCTACAACTGCTCCTTCAATTCCTTCAACTAGGCTGGGGCCATCCTATAAGGAGGAATGGAGATGGGCTTAGTGCCCGACTCCAAATTAATGGCAAAATCAATGTCATGATCCAGAGGCATACCAGGCAAATCAGTAGAAAACACATCTATGAACTAGCGAACAACCCAAATAGAATCTATAGGAGGCGTTGAGGCAACACTAGTATCACAAACATAAGCCAAATAAGAGAAACACCCTCTCTCTATCATGCGGCGGGCACGTAGAAAAGATATAACCCCCTTCTGGCCCGAATTAAGCGTACCCTTCCAAGCTAACCTTGGCACACCCAACGTAGCTAAGGTCACGGTCTTGGCATAACAATCCAAAATAGCATGATATGGAACTAACCAATCCATATCCAAGATAATATCAAAATTAACCATATCTAAGATAATCAAATCTACCCAAGTCTCATGCCCCGCAAAGGTAACTACACAAGATTGGTACACCTGATCCACCACTAAGGAATCTTCTATGAGGGTATAAACATGAAGAGGCATAGCAAGGGGCTCGTAAGAAGCATCAAAACCAGAAGCAAAGTATGTAGACACATAGGACAAAGTAGACCTAGGGTCAAATAACACGGAAGCAGGTCTATAAAAAACTAGGATGATACGTATAATAACTACATCAGTAGCCTCTGCCTCAGGTCTCTTGAGTATAGCATAACACTATCCACATCTTCTCTCGGACTGAGCGACCCCACGACCACTACTACGAGCTTTCCTACCTCTACCTCGAGCACCTCTAGCTCCACCCTTACCACTATGTGATCCACCTCTCACTGGAGATATAGGGATAGGGTAAAGCTAAAGTTGAGAACCCTACTGGGTAGGACCAAACACATACCGAGGATAATACTTGGCCAAATGGCCAACCACATCACAAATAAAGGATCTCTTACGACCTGACTCAATTTGAGGGGGCACAAGTGGACTAGAACGACCGCCCTGGCCCGAAGAAATGAAGTTAGAACCTCTACTAGCATAACCTGATGCCTGGCTAGCTAAAATCACAGAACCTGAAGGTACACTACCTAATCCCTATAAAGCGGCCTAAACCGGCCTATCATGATAACTACGAAAACCTCTACTTGAGAAATCTCTACCTCGAGAGATGCAACCATTATATTCGCCCTGTCGGTGCAGCTTCTTGGTGCCTCCCTAAGTAGCCTGGGTAATAGACTCGGTTAACTTGGCATGCTCAATAATTCTCTGAAAAGAAGCCCCTGAAATAGCCATCAGGGTAGTAGCCAACTGATAGGAATTATCTAACCCCTTAACAAACTTCTGAATCCTCTCTGGCTCTGTGGATAAATAGGTGCTTGAATACCTAGATAAGGGCATGGAAGTGTGCCTCATACTCAGCAATAGACATGGAGCTCTGCTCCAAGTGATCAAACTTATCCTGCATCCAATCTCTTAAACTATACAGCAGAAACCTCTCCAAAAAAGCCTCAGAAAATTGGGCCCAATTCATAGTAGGCGAACCCAAAGGTCTACAACTGGATAGTGACCTCCATCAATCCCTGGCCACATCCATAAACTGATAGGTAGTATAAGAAACTCCATGAGACTCAAGAGATCCAAGATTATATAACTTCTTCTGGTAGTCAATCAAAAACTCATAAGTGTCCTCGTCAATCGCCCCACTGAACTTATGTGGAGCCAAGTGAATAAACCTCTCAAACCTCTTTTGGTCATCAGAAGACATCACTGTACTCAAAACAGCTGGAGGAATAGTATGTTAGACAATCAATGAATCCACACGTAGGGTTACTATAGATGATAGTTGCGCCCCTAAAGTAGGAATACCATAAGCAAATGCCGAAATAGTTGGCAGAACACCACTCGAAGTCTGAGGAATACCCAGCACACTAAAAGGAACACTATTTAAGTGACTCAAAAGGCAATCCAATAAATCCTGAAGCACTGGGGTGTCAATTGAACTCTGTGGAACCTAAGTTGGCCCCGCACCCCCTGTCTAATAGTCATCTCTAGCATACACAACCTCAGGCTCGGGAGAGAACTTCCTAGCACATCCTTTGGCTGGTGAAGCTCCTCGTGCCCGTCCTCTAGCTTTGGTCCGACCATAACCCCTGCCTCATCCTCAGAATGAGGCTCCCATATCAGGTGTTGTCTTAGCATCCCGAGCATCTCTATACCTAGTCCTCACCATCTGCACAGAAAATAATGGTATGCAAGTTCAGAACATTGGGTATGAACAACATGCAAGGTAAGGAATCAAATTAGAGAAGTTTTTTTCCTAAAGACATCTTATAGCCTCTTGAAGATAGATACTTAAGTCTACGTACCGATCCACTTGACTCTACTAGATATTCTGCTCTTACACTTATGAGACCGGTGAACCTAGCACTCTGATACCAATTTATCACGATCCAAAATTTGAGGTCATGATGGCATCTACCTGACCCGACCTCGGTAGATATGCCAACCACCTAAGAGGAGAAAAAATCAAATAACAGAAAAAAAAAATGAGACTTCTAGAATGAAGTTAGGTCAACATATGCACAAAATATAAAGGAAGTCTGAAATAAAACCATAACATCCCCAAGAAATAGTTTCATAAGTGTAGAACATCTAAGTACAACATCCAAAACTAAATACAAATGACTATCTCTAAAAAGTAACTAAAGACAACAAGATAGGAAGAGATCTAGAGTCCTCTTTGGACATCATGAAGCATACCAGTACCTCGAAGATCCATCAAATCCTGCACGAACTCAATTGTCGCATCCTATGCTCATACTTAGATCTGTACCAAAAGGGCACAGTAGGGGTGAGTACGGTTCACTTGTACACAGTAGGTATCATACGCCGACTCAGCAAAGCAGAAAATAATACAAGTAAAGAAATACTATAAGCACGTCACCTGCAAACAGAAAAGTTCCCGAATGATAGCTCACACCGTCTCCACTAACAGTTCTAATGTACATATAGATAAGGAACGAGTAGTGACAGATACATTCAAATAAGTATAGAAAACTAAAACACACACCAAGTATATAAAAAAACACAAAAATATATATGTAATGCAATGCAATGAGGATGGAATCATGATGAATGATTTGAAAGTCATCGCATGACTTTATGTATACACTTACCGAGCCTCAGCGCTTCTAAGATAGGACCTATGAGGGGTTCGCAACCCGTATACTACCACGAATCTCAAATTCCCTCTATGGCTAGTGTTCATGGCGCAAGGGTTTTGTAAAATGTGTCAATCACCTCTCCGGCTATTGTTCACGGATTAAGGGTTTTTATAAAAGTGTCACATATCTCTTTCACATCAACGTATTTTAATGGTACCAATATCTCATTAATGTGTATCTATGAATGAGGATGTAATGGTCAGCACCAAATCAGTATGAAGATTATAATCTATCCAATACATATATACGTGAGCTCAGAATCAACTCAATATATCAATCATCAGGATATCAATTTCTCATTTGAGACCATCGAAAGATTAGTAATGTAGGACATCATTAACATCATATCAAACTCCTAATTTGGGTATATCTATCATGATAAATACAAAAAATGCTGAATAAGGCCTATAATATCTTTTTTTAAGCCCCCGCATGGCATCACATTAAGAAATGAGGCATTTAAATGCAGAAATAAGGTCAATAATGTCAAATAAAGCCCCTTCTCGGGAAACACACAATATATAATATCACCAGTCAACAACAATAAGAATATAAGCCCCCAAACGGGCATCACGCAATATATATATAGCTCGAGAACAATTCCCATAGTTACTTTCCCTAATCCATAGCATGCTTTACTCATTTATTAACTACCCAACCCAGTCTGAAGAAAGTTAAGCCATAACCTACCTCGAAGCGTCAAAATTCAAACCTAAATTCCTTCAACACAGAGATTTCCCCTTTCCAACGGCCTCAAAATCAAATAAAACAAACAAATACAACATCTACGCATTAAAAAAAAGCTAATGATACCCATATTGACCATATTCAAGTCGGGTCCAAAACGGGTTTGAAAAACAAGTTCGACAGAAATTAGAATTTTATTTTACAAATACATTCTCCAAGTTTATATGAGTCTATAGTTGAAAACCCACCCGAAAATGAGTTAAAAATAAGGTCCAAATCGAAGAAGAACCATTTTTAAGCTTTTACCGACAAAATCCCAAAAACCCATTTCAAAATTGATGTTAAAAGGTGTTTTGGAAGACATAATCAATAGGATATAATAAAGAGAAGAGTTTAGAGGCTACCCACACGAAAATGGTGAAGAAACCCTAGAGAAATCGTGACATATCTTCAAATGTTCGTATAATGTGTTCTGTTTGTCCATCCATCTGAGGATGACAATCCACACTTACATCTACCTGTGTACCCATGCTTTACTGAAAGGACTTGCACAGTAAGCTCTCCTATTTGATATAGTAGTGAGTGGAATCCCATGTAATCGTGCTATCTCCGTAACATACAACGTTGCATAATGTTCAGCTGTATCGGTGGTCTTCACTGGTAGGAAATACACTGACTCGATAAGTCTGTTAACTATCACTGATATGGAATCAACCTTCGCAGTGTATGAGACAACCCTGTGATTAAATCCATATTATTCATGTTCCACTTTCAAACTGGAAGGATAATATAGTGCATAAACCATACAGACTTCTGATGCTATACTGTCAATTAGTGACCGCGTGGACCTTAAGCTACAAGTTCTACAATGTGCTTCTCAAGTATCCTTCCCAAGACCTCTCTGCTACACCATGGTACATTTTGGTTGCTTCCGAGTGAATGAAATACTGTGAACGATGTTCTTTTGTCGTAATTCATTTTCTTAACTCATCTATACCCAGTGCGCACAATCTACATTGGCGTTAAAGTACTCCCTCTTATGTTTGCTCAAATACTCTCGTCGACTTTGCTGTACATATTTTTTTCAATTGAACTAAAAATGGAATTTACATATTGCTTTTCCCTTTATCTCCAATATCAATGAAAATCCTACCACATTTGACACTATAATTCTTTCATCTGGAGTTTCAAGAAACAAGACCCCATATTGCCTCATTAATATAGATTTCCTGACTATATCTTTCTTTTCTGTGAGCTGGCCATTCATACTCTCTACTGCCTTGCAGCTTAATGTATCAACTACCCCATCTACTTTTCCCGAATGATACAAGATAGCAATATCCTAATCTTTTAATAGTTCAGACCACCTTCGCTACCTCGGACTTAAGTCCGTTGGTTCAGAAATATTTTCCATTTTCTTATGACCAGTATATGTCAACACGAATCCCTTACAAATAGTGACACCATAACTTTAAGCAAATATCGCAGCCGCTAGTTTAGGGTCATGTGTTTGGTAATAATTTGTGTTCTCATGTGGCCGCCATTGTCCTGACACATATGCTATTACTTTACCATGCTACATCAATATACATCCGAGGCCAACCCCGGAAGCATACCATACATTGCATAACATTCTTATGCCTTCGGAAGGCACTGACAATTGGTGTGAAAGTTACTTTATCTTTCTACTCTTGGACACTTTTCTCACATGCATCATTTTACTGGAACTTGATTGCCTTGTGTATAAGCTTTGTTAAGGGTGTAGGGATAGAAGAATATCCTTCTACAATTCTCATATAATGATCAACCAACCCAAGAAATTGATGGATCTCTGTAAGCATCGTAGGCCTTAGCCAATTGTTCACCATTTCTATCTTTTGTGTGACAACTTTCATCTCTTCATCCTATACAATGCATAGTCCTCTTGTGGTTTTTTTTTTTTTTTTTTTTTTTTGAATACCATCACCGAATATGGTCACACACATATTGAAAAGTGTCTTGAACACCCTATTCATTAAACCCATAACAACTACAGGTGCATTCGCTAACCCAATTGACATACTAGGAATTCATAATAACCATACCATGTTTGTAATGTTGTCTGGGGTGTATCATCATCAGTTTTATTTTATCGTCATTCGTTTCATCATTTCATCATTCATTTCACCATTTTTTTCTAACCCCATAACTATCCAAACAAATCATCCCCTCTGGGGAGGGAATATTTATTCGTAATTGTCATCTTATTTAGTTGTCGATAATCGACACACATTCTCAGTGTACTGTCTTTCTTTTGTACAATTATCACTGGTGCACCCCAAAGGAACATACTAGGTTTTATGAATCCCTCGTTCACCACGTCTTTCAACGTTTTCTAACTTTATCGGGGCCATACTATATGAAGAATTAAAACATAGGCTAAGTACCTGACATCGCAGTAATACCAGCTCATACATCGAGGAATTCGTTTACCACCAGAACTGATTGAAGAGTTGGTGGCTTCACATCAGTATCTTTCACTCTTACCAAGTGACATATGTATCCCTTAGCGTACCCTTTTACTTACTTTACTATGGGGAACAACTTTTTTCCTCTTAGTGCCCCCACATTTCTTCTTTTGGGGAAAACAACAATATAACTTCTTAGTTCGGCAATCTACTATGGCACAATCCCGTTATAACATTACAATCCACTATTTCCAGCTCAATAAGATCAACCGGTGTCTCATGACCACAAACAATTACTATGCACTTATGATTTAACTTCAATAGATTCTCTGACTAAGGTATAGACCTCATATGACATATCTAGTAATTCTGGTGCCCGTTTGAATTTTTAACAATTAATGAAATAACATATGCAATTGTCGAATATGGTTCAATCAATACATATACGGTACCTGCAGCTTCATCAGGATAAGCCTAATTTTATGGCCCGACATATCACACCAATAACAACATTTGGTCCCAACCAACATTTCACTTAGATGATAACTTCCGCAGCACTAACATGGCTGACAAAGAGACTTCGGTTGGTTCATACTTTCTACGTGCTTGTCCTTAATGAATTCTGAATCTCACTTCTTTGCCAATTCGATTGTATCTAAACCCTTGGAATCGAGGTAACACATTTACTATCGACTAAGGGAATAATGATCTAGGCGGTCTGTTAAACACTCGAGACCTAACTTCTCCCTGGGACGCCGTAAACTGTCCCATAGGTCTAGCCCTCTTTGGTGACCCTTCTTCAAATAGTTTTGTCCTTTTCTGTTGCCTCTACTTTCATTATCTGTGCAAAATGTCTATATTCGGACTATATCCATATCTCTTTTCAAGGTCACAATAGTGCAATCCATTTGTCTATATACCGATGCATTCTATCGGTCATAATGGTTATCACTTTTGGGGCATACCTAGCCAAAGACTTAAATCGAAGACTGTACTTTCTGATACTCATAATCCGTTAGCAAAGATTTATCAATTGGTCCGCATAAGCTTTTCGGACCCCATATGGAAGACACTAGTCAAAGATTATCATTTAAAGTTCCTCCCAACTAGCTGAAAGTACATCACTGCACGTGTCACATGCATAACATCTCTTTTAGTGTGATCTATAAGGTCTTGTGGGTCTTCATTCATATCCGACTCGGTGGACATGGGAGGGGAGTTTAATTTTTCAGAAAATCTTATGTGCGGCGACTAGCTGCCCTAGCCGCTCCATCATCACTCGTTATTGGGCCAGCTTGCCCATGACATTATACAACAACTATCTGAGTCAACATATCCACTATATTTCTTACATCCTGTTCAGTGGCATTTATAGATGGTTCTGCGGATACTTCTCTATCTTTTGGATAAAGAGACCCGTATAACAAATTTCATGTCAGCTCCACCTTGACTAACTTGGTCACGTGGTGATTTACTCATTTCTACTTTGGCAGGCATATCAACCTGCTCACCTTTGTCTTTATCTTGTCTGATACTCCGCATTTGACTATACAAAATAAAACCAATGTCAATACGTACATATGTGCCCACCTACAACTTTGGCTCTAATGCACGATCTAGAGGTGAAGGAAAGAAACAACTCCTAAATGTCTCGTAGCCTCCTGCTTATCGATGTGGCGCGCAACACATCCATAAGCAAGACTCTACTCAGACACGGCTTTGTAGACACCCTTAGAACGACCCGCTCTGATACCACTTTTTGTCACGCCCTGAACTCCTACGAGGCGTGATTGGCACCCGAAGCCGACAAGGCCCGAGAGAACCAATCTTTGCTTCTATTCATATACATGTCATAGGAAACACTACTATCACATAGAAACATGAGAGGCTAGAATCAGAAAGCATAGAACATGTGACGTATATACATATGAGAAACTTGGCCGTTGAGGCCATTAAGTCAAGACTTCATCTATCATATTATACACATACACCCACATACGTCTACAAAAGCCTCTAACAGATGCATTGACCAAAACCAACTGAAAGTCGGGACAAGTCCCCGCTTTATATACAATGTACAATATCAAAGCATATGAACCATTGTGACTCGGAGAAGCCCCGAACTAACTGGAGCTCACCAATGAACCGCAAACAGCTGGCAACCTACTGTGGCGGCCTACTAGTACCTGCGCCTACAGCAAGTAAGGTAAATTCACCGAGAGGGGTCAGTACGAAATAAGTACTGAGTATGCAAGGCTGAGATGAAACTGTATGATACATGAATAATTCAATGAACTCAAATACAAATGACTAATCACTGTGAGTAAGTCACCATGTTGCATTGTGGAAACCATGTGGATTGCTTTCATTATTTTCATTACTTTCTTTATCTCAATGCTCACATGTCATTACATATCACAATGTACCCGGGCCCCGACTGATCAGTGGGTATTTCATATCATATCATTGTGTTGGGATCGAGTCGAGCTAGGCTTACGCCCCTAGACTTTCCACCCATACATCAATGCATCGGGATCGAGTCGAGCTAGGCTTACGCCCCTAGACTTTCCACCCATAAATCCAAACCTCGGGATCGAGTCGAGCTAGGCTTATGCCCCTAGACTTGCCACCCGTACTTGATCATTGACCACATTTGCATTACTTTGTTCATTACTTTGAGATTGATACTTTGATAGTCATAACATCACTTTGGAACTTTGGAACATAACATTGTTGGAAACTTTGAATCATTGACCAATGAGTGAAGGACATGTGCATAAATATCAATGAGACATATAGCATTACTAGCACCATGATACCATTGGAACCATTGGACAATAATCCATGAACAAGAGACACAAGTATCGGCACTATTGAAACATTGGAACATAACTTTATTTGAGCTTTTGGACCATTAACCATGAATATGAGAAATGGGATTCACAATTGTTCAATGAGTAGGAAATATATGAAAATGACCATGGATAAGTGCATATGGGATACCTTAGTGCATTTCGGAATGAAACTAGTGAAATGTCAATGTGAACACTATTGGCCGTAGAAAGATACGGACAAAGTAACCTTACATACCTTGTATTCTCAATATGATTCTACAATCTTAAGTGCATAAAATAGTCCCGCTCCGTTCTTATGTTTCACTCTACAACACAAGTACATACGGAACCAACATTAACCACCAATTACCTTACAATAGCATATAATAACAATGAATTACATGTTTGCCTTTAAACATGCCATTTCCCCTTGACAAAGCCATTGATAAAATTATTATTCCAAAAATTCCATAATATTCCCAAAATTGACCAATACATGATAATTGACACATTTCACCACAACACTTCTCCTTTACACTTTCTTATCCATACCACATCACAAATAATCCATCAACTTACCTTAATACAACTCATAACACATATCGGCCAAAATCCCACAATTTCCACTTATAGACAATAACAAGTTTAACACCAAAAATAACACCATACATGTTCATATTTTGTCCATACCATGCTCTTTCATCAAAGGCACAAATCCTAATTCAAGTTCAAATCACCAAGATGTCACATCTTTCAAAAAAACACAAAGTACCATATTCAACACTTCCAAGCATAACCAACATGATTTACATACTCTCCCATGTACTTAATATATTAAATCACAATAATAAACACTTACCCAAGCTTTCAAAGTGATGATCTTGTCTCCAAGAAATGGTTGCCTTAGGGTTTGTGAGTTGAGAGAAAAAGCCCTTTTGTAGAAAAAATCTAAAAATGTCATGTGTGGTTCCTTGAATAAAAATCTGATTTGGGTGCCTTTATATAGGCCTTGTGGTCATATTTAGCCACACTTTGGCATTAAATGCCATATTGGCTTGGTCAAAGTAGAAGAATGGATCATTTTTCCCCTTGGGCCTAAGCATTTTGGCTTTGTTTTGGGCCTCCAATTGGGCCCAATAACATATATCCACTTAACCCACTAAATCCAATGTATAATCCACCATATATCTCATGTGTAATTAATTTCATAATGTCTCGATGATATTCACTTACGAGATTCTCATTCGTCGTCTCCATCGCAAAAAATAGAAATTCTAGTCGTCCATGGCTTCATTGAACATTTTTGATAAATTCTTGTGTTTCATGATTTGATCATGTAGGAGTATGTAGGAGTGTATTGATGTATTTTAAACCTTAACAATGCTTAAATAACTCCAAAGAACCAAAAGAAACCATATACGAATCGCCGTAGCATTGCGTTGCGAAACAAGCCCGGAAGGGCACATTTATGGTGCCTTGCGCCACTAGCTGCAAAGCAAGCTTGTGGCGCAGGAAATGACACCCCTCTGAATCAGAGGCTTGCGCCACACCCCCTAAAATAGGGAGTGGCGCAAGTCTTGGTACTTTGCTGAATTTTTCGGCCACTTTTTCCAACACTTGCATATCGTCCAATACCTTATCAAAACACTACAAAATACTTACTTAGTGATCTTAATAATCAAGTAACCATGACTCCAAGTCACCAATTGAGGTTGCAATGTGTACGGGTTATTACACAAATGCTCCACAAAATCACAAAACACCTCCTACGAAGGTGTAATCGCATGTATGTGGCCAAATTTCAATTTCCTCATCATTAGCATTACCAAATACATACTTATATCTCTTGACCCCTAAGCAAACATTATTCAACGTCATCAAGTAGGGTTGGGAAGGTACGGGGTGTTACACGTGCCAACCATCCCCACACTCCAAAATTAACATGTAGCAAATACGGGGAAGGAAAAAATGGTCAAGTCACATAAATAGCAAAAATTTCGCGAATCAAGTCATTACAAAACAACATTGATATTATAGGTAGAATGTCATTATGGAGAAGTAAAATATAACATGAAAAATTGATTTCGATGAAAATCAGGCCGCTATAGTGAAATATCATTATAATGAGGTGGCGTTATAGAGAGGTCTGATTGTATTAGAAAATTCTTATACAATAATCACTCCATTTTGGTATTATCTTTCTTACTGACTATTTAATTTTATTTTTATTCAACTATATCTGCCTACTAGTGCTTTTAATTAATGTACTCGTTGACCTTTTACAAAATATTACTATTATTTGAAATAAATGACAGGTCCGATTTCCATAAATAAAATAGAATCAAAATTTTTGAAGATCGACATATCAATAGTTTCAGGGCGGTTTACTACCAGGCCATTGAAGCAAGGGATAATTATGCAAAATGTCCTTTGAGGTAAATTTATTACACAAAAAATAGCCCATTTATCTATTTTTACCTAAAATAGCCTTTCGGCCAAGGTTATTGCTTAAAATAGCCTTTCGGCCAATTTATTACAAGTAATATGACCATTCGGCCATTTTTGGTCTTCCGCCTCTTGTTGTTGTTCATCTTCTTCTTTCTTCTTCTTTCCTCCTCCTCCTCCTCCTTCTCCTTCTTCTTCTTCTTCTTCATTTTCCATATTCAATCATTAAAGCTTCTTCAAAAGCTTATTTTTAAAATACGACGTACCGCAAACATGAATTGTTTCGAGTGAATTATATATCAAAAGAATCGAAATATCGAGAGGAGCTCATAGCTAAAATTTGAGACTGTTTAGAGGAGATTTTGAGTTGGTCGGAATTGAAAGAACTTGCAAACCAACTTCTTTAATGGTCATACATACATGTATATGTTGCTTTTTGAGCTCTACATGATGACAGGTTTGAATGAAAATTCTGGAGATAAAATCTTCATTATCTGTAAGATCCTCAAGCGTAATAAAATGACCGTGTAGAAACCATGTGTGCATCAATTTGTTTTTCAAGTTGTGCCACCATATACACTTACTAACTGATCATTGTGAATATCCAACATCTCCTTTCTTTCTGGATGGATATACAGTTTATAGGTGTAGTTGTTAGTTGCTTATACATCATTTATGTAATATCGATACACCATATATACATTACATAACTATTTATATAATATTTATACAATATGATACACGTTCATACACCATTACGCTATCTCGATACATTATATATACATTTATACACTATTGATACATTACATATATACATTAAATATACATTACATAACTATTTATACAATATCTATACATTACATATACATTATATATACATTACATACCATAAACTAATTTAAAGTGGAAGGTAAAATAATGATGCATACCAGCAGTGCATGATGTTGGAGGATCCTTTTCTTTGATCTATGGTAATTATATGTGATTAGGAAGAATATACGTTAGTGGAATTGAGTTGATAGCACCCGCAGTTCCGAATAGCAATTGCACTTCCTTTTAACTTTTGGCTATTTTTTATGTAAATAAAAACATTGCTATATTTATTGTAAACTAATTATTTTATTGTATATATTTGAAATTATTCCTTAAAGCAATTGCTTGGGGGGCCAACTTTTGGGGTCCTCCACTTTTTTCTAATAATGTACTCCTTCCATTCACTTTTACTTATCTTATTTGGACTTGGCACACTCATTAAAACAATAATTATTAACATGACTATTTTACCATAATACCTCTATTAATTGATGGTTACTATTGTGTTCTGATATTAGTTTAGAGAATAAATAATTAATATTATGGGTAAAATAGAAATTTTTTTTATTTTTTCTTGATATGTCAAAAATGACAAGTAAAAGTGGCAATTCAATTAGAAAATTAGTGACAGATGATTCTGAACATAGGAAGTATTTTATAGGAAATTAGACAAAATGTCACATGAGTAAATTTCATTCATAAAAAGTAGGAAAAATTACATCATACCACAACATAACTTAGATAACTATTTAAAATCTCAACCCTTTTAAATAATTACATAAATCCCTGATTTTACTTAAAAGCTCGGATACATCATTGAAGAATGTGATGTATCCCTGTAAAATTAATTGTTGTATCCGTGTAAAATTAAGTGGTGTATTCAAAAGAACGTGATGTATCCGTGTAAAATTAAGTAATCTATCCGGAAGAATGTGATGCATCCGTATAAAATTAAGTGATATATCTAGAAGAATGTGATGTATTCATGTGGACTAAATCAGGAATTTTTAGTAATTCTAAAAAAAAAATGGAATAGAGAGTAATTAGCTCCAAAATGATTGGGATTTATGTAACTTTTACTAAAAAGTAGTCAATTTTAAAAAAGAATATCCACTTTTTACTAAAAATGGTCGTTCGGCCTTCTTTATTACCGAAGATGTGAATTCTAGTGAGTTTCATGTTGTATTTCCACGGGAGGAATATCACTATTCAGAGATGGTACTTTCGCTTGAATCATAGCTGCAAAAGTCGTTTTCGATATTATTGGTTGCTTATTTCTCTTATTCCCCTAATTCTCGATATTTTTGTGAACCATGGTTATTGATTTTTCATTTGCCAAGTTATTTTGGGATACATTGATGTTCATCGGGTTCTCATAGATGCCGCTCTTTCTAGGTTGAACTTGCATGTGATTATTAGCCTCTTTCCTTTGATTTTGATTGGTGTTCACTTTGGTTTGGGATCTGTCAAAGTTGGACGAAATTTTTAGTGAGGGGGATGATATTTTGTTTATTATTGGGTTTATGAAAGGAAAAATTGTTGAAGGAGGGTTGATTATCTTCATTCTAGGCTTTTCCGGTAGCCTGAAATGTGGCTGCAACAACTAAATTAGTCGTTACAAGAGAGGAGAATGCATCAGAGACGGTGTTGGAGGGTTTGGTAGGTTGATGGGTCATGTTTTTACTATTTGGGTCATGTGGGTCTGGAGGATGTGTTGCTTTCGGCTCGTCAGAAGACATTAAGAGAGAAAGAGAAGAAAAATCTATCAACATGGAAATAAATTTTGGTTTATTTTTATGGCCTTTAGATTAATTTAATGTTGTGTAGACGAAGAATTATTGTTGTTTACTGTGATTAGAGTTATTGTCGCTTATATTTGGTTGTTAGATACTGGGAATCTGTATTTTACTAAGTTCCATGAAATCAAATAAATAATGCTTTACGAAAAAAAATCGAACGACGATGGTGAAGCTCTGGTTTGTTGTAGCTCGTCGGAGCAGGAATATATATATAAAAAAATGTGATATATAAAAGTTAATTTAACAATCTAGTGTATAAATATTGTATAATCATTGTATATAAATGTATATACATCTCTGATACATAGTTATACATCATGTATATGTATTTATGCATCATTTATACAATATTTATACATTATATATACATTGCATAACTATTTATACATCATATATATATGTTCATACACCATTTATACAATATCAAAACATGTCTATACACCATTTATTCAATATCGATACATTACTTATACACTACATAACTATTTATACAATATCGATACATTACATATGCATTATTTATACATTACAAGTTTTGAAAGGAATTTCCCTTGGTGATTATAAAAGTATTAGTTACCAAAAAAAATCGGTCATTTAGCCACGGTTTTTCTAACATTTAGTCACGGTCCACGTGTCGCTAAAATGTGAGTTATTTTTTACTTTAGATCTATTTTTTAAAATAAAAAATATGGCTATATTTGTTGTAAGCTAATTACTTTATTGTATATATTTTAAATTATTCCTTTTTATATGTATTATTTTAAAAAAAAAAAAAAAATCTATGCACAATTAAATTTGAAGTGAAAGTAAAATTACTTTCTAGGAGCACCTTTTAATAGGGGTTCATTGCAATAATTGAAAAATGAAATATTTTTTTGGTAATTGTAAATATGGGTACTTTTTTGTTGCCTGATTCTTATATTTACATTTTTCATCCTCCCTTTCACTATTCTTATTCTCTTATTATTAAATATTTTGAAGTTTAACCGAACTTTTTGCATTTTGCAAAACATCGTTTGTTGTCTACTTACAAAAAGATCAAAAAAAAATAAATTGTCTTCTTCAAAATTTCAAGCATTGCAACAACCAATCATTATATAGAAGCAATACAACACTATTTCGATATTATTATATTAACTTACCGAAATTTTTAGCTAGATTTTATTATTCTAATTTTATATTATATTTTTCATTAAAATTTTGTCTTTGTTGATATTCTTACTTCATAAGTATATATTCTTGTTTTAGTTATTACTAGTAGAATTAAATCAATTTAAATATGTCAACTAAAAGATATGACTTCACATCTAAAAAACTAGAAAATTTCAAATTTAAAATTTTTTAGGGCCTCTTTTTAAAGTTTGACTTTAGACTACTAATGTTGTTGAGCCGGCCTTGAATAGTTTGGTCATAGAGCGGTACCGTTGAAGCTGAATGATATACTAGAAAGATATAACATCTCCTATTCTTTTTTCTCTTGTATTTTTCAGACGACAAAAAACATCACCACTTTTTTTTAAAAAAAAAAGAAGAGAGAGATTTGTCATGCAAAATAGTCAATTTGGTGTAACTTTTAGAAATGTTATCTTTTTCCATGCAGAAACACTTTTAGGGCGACGAAAACATGAAACGTCACTTTCTTTCAAGACTTGGCTTAGGATGGAAAATTGAGGTGTGAGGTTGAAAGAGAGTTTTGGAAAATGTTTTCCTTACTTATTGAAGGGAAGTCATTTTCCATCAATTTGAGGAAAATAAGTTGATTTGGTAAACATTTTCCAAAATATTTAAGTCAACCAAACATGAGAAAATTAGAAAACATTTTCCAGAAAATGTTTTCCTTCATACCAAACACACTCCTAGCTAATGCATAGACGTAGATCTTCAATTTGTATCATAAGCATTTCTATCTAGAATAGTATCCTGATATGCCATATTGCAAGAGGTGGTTGAAACATAATTGCATAGTACCAATGCTAGAAGTGCATGAAAAATGAATTTCATGTCCCCTTTCATCACAGATATTGCTATATGATTTTTTTTTTTTTAAAAAACACAACTAGTAAGGGACATGATTAGGATGTTCTACCAGTTTTGATTTAAAAAAGAAATAAAAAGAACTCACCCTTTCCATTTCTAGTCTATATATTGTTGGTTAATCATTGTAAAGGATCAACACTTCTCTACAATAATTTCCTAAAGTCACTACAACTTTTTCTTTTCAAGTCTTTAGTAATATGGGTCTAAAGTCTCTGTTGTGTGCCAAGATAGAAGTGAAAGCTAATAAAGATGTGTTCCATGATGTTTTTACGCATAAACCACACCATCTCTCTACCATGTGCCCTTTGCATATACAGGGTTGTGAGCTTCTTGATGGTGTCTTTGGAACTGTTGGATCCAAACTTTTTTGGACGTATAACCTTGGTAAGCCAAAAATATTTAAAAATTTCCGAACAAAAATATTTTTCGTCAAAAAAGGGGAAATTACTTTCCGTTTATGAAATCACCTTCCTTAAACTATCTTAGCATCACATTACTTGCTCCAACTAACAATTAGATATTATTATTATTATTATTATTATTAAGAAAAAAGCTCTCCGAGTAGCTAATATTATTATCAACCTTCATATATGATAATAGGGCAAAGGGGAAAACATATCCCTCAACTTTGCGATTTAGAGCAAATATATCCTTTGTTAAAAAAGGGAACAAATATACTCATATCGTCTATGAAATTACATAGATATATTGTTTTTACTAATGGATCTGTATTTTTTAAATTAAATAATATTTATTTTATTTTTTTAAATTAGAGAAAAGACAAATGAATTTTAATTAGTCCATTTATTTTTTAACTGATCTGACCATCCAATCCATACAATAACAATAATCCACAGATTTTCAACTTAGGAAACTCGTATTCTTGACTATGCTGTACTTACATAACCATCTGTACTTTTTCTATGAAAATGTATTTTGAATTAGTTAGATGAAACTGTATCTATAGCACCATTTTACATTTTAAAAAGAAATTGTATTTTCTAATCGGTTGGGTTTGTTCTATTGTCCTTTTTTCTTTTTGTCTCTAGCTCACGTATTTGTAGTTTTGCAAGAAGAGAGGTGTTATTTTTGTTTGGGTCGGGCAGGTCGGGTCAATTAAAAATTAAATGGATTAGTTAAAAATAAATTTATTTGTCTTTTTTTTAAAAAAATTAAAAATAAGATAAACATTATTTAATTGAAAAAATATAGATCTGTTAGTAAAAAAAAGTATATTTGCACCATTTCATAGATGACAGGGGTATATTTGCTCCACTATTTTAATGAAGGGTATATATGCGCTCTAAATCACAAAAATTGAGGGGTATATTTACCACCTTTCCCATGGTAATATATGTATGTCTTTTGGAATTTGCTAACTAACACCAAAAAACATACTCCCTTCGTTTAAAAAAGAATGACATATTTTGACTTTGCACTGAGGTTAAGAAAATAAAGAAGACTTTTGAATCTTGTAGCCTTAAATTAAAGTTATGTCAAATGTACCAAAATGTCCTTTAATCTTGTGGTCTTAAATATGTCACGTGAAACGTTGAAATCAAAGTGTTGCCAAAATAGAAAAGAGTCATTTTTTCTTAAACTAGATAAAAAAAAGTATGTTATTCTTTTTTAAATCAAGGGAATATATCTTTTCCACGATATGCAAGTTGTGATATCTAAGGAAAGATGCTGCTTCTAATGAATGAATATATTTATTATTGATTTGATATGTCCAAGCAAGATTGCGATGGAACAATTGATGTGCTTGATAGGGAGGAAACGAAATATTTCTAGATTTCTCATGTTTGGAATTGGTAAAAATATTTTCTCAAGAAAAATAAATTCTTTAAAATGAGGAATAACTTAGCTAATAAAAATACGAAAAACAAGTTCGTGACAATTCAAGTTCATTATCTATCTCCCTACCCACTCAATGGCCCCAACCCCGCATCCCTTGACCATCCCCCCCCCCCCCCCCCCACACACAAAAACCCTGAGCCCCCACTCTCCACCCCTTCCGTCCCATTATATTTTGTTAAATTATATATACTTGCTCTTTAAATAATATACTTTTGCTTACATATCAAATATTAGAAAATAAATAAGAGATCCCGATATTTTCTTCCTTCGTACCAAACACGCCCTAAATAACAACTCTATTTGTTTTCTCTTTTAAAAGCTTAGACTATAGATATTTTCCCATTTTTTCATGTTTGAGTTATTAAACATTTTAGAAAATATTTCTTTAGGAAAATAAACTCTTTGAAAATAAGGAAAATGACTTCTTTAATAAAAGTAGAGAAAGCAAGTGAAATTGTCTCCTCAAGACCCCTTGAGCTCCCACTCCTACCCCACCCCCACCAACCTCTCGCCCTCTGCATCCTTTTTCTACCCCCTCCACTTAGCCCCTCCCTCACCCACCTATCGCCCACCAAAACACCCAACCCTACCCCTACGTATCCTAGCTCATACTTTTGTGTTAGATATGTAAAATGCTTTTAGAATAATATTTTTAATTGCATACCAAACGCAAAAAAATAAATAAGAAATCACTTATTTTTCTCAAAAATATTTTCTTGAAAAATATTTTGCATGAAAAACATTTTCCTCCACAAGGAACACACCCTCCATCTTTTCCAACTTCTTCTTTTGTTAAGGACTCTTATTGAATTTGGAAATAACTCATTATTTTTGTAAAGCAGATGGGAAAAAGAAGATTTCCAAGCAGATAATTGAAGCTATAGATGAGGAAAAAAAGGTAATCACATTCAAAGAATTTGAAGGGGATTTGGTGGATAAATATGATAACTGGAAGGCAACTCTTCACATTGAAGCAAAAGGCGAAGTCGATTTGGTAAGCTGGACAATGGAGTATGAAAGGCCAAATGAGAATGTCCCTGAACTAATAAATTTGCTGGACTTTATTGTTGGTATGACCAAAGCTATTGATGATCACCATGTCAAGATGAATTAATGGGATATGTCATGAGTATGCTAGGTGTGTGCTTGAAATACCTCATGTTGTGTTTGTTGTTTCAGCAGATGGTAAGAAATAAGCCATGTTGGTTGTGTAAGTTGTGTTTGGTTTTTACTTTGGTGATTGATGTTCGTTGTTTCTTTCCATGTAAACGATACGTTATCAGCTATGTTAATCTTTGTGGTGTGTTATAATAAGACATGGGTATGAAGTTTATATGTTGATCCTTGCCTCTCCTAATTTATACGTGATACTTTCAAAAATAAAAAAGTACAATTTTCTAATTCACAAAAATAAGTCACAACTCACATTGCAAATCTTTGGCCCAAAATTAATAGATCCATCTCTAATAAGAAAATGATTTTGCCGTCGGCAACTAATAATGAGTTCAATGTTACCTTGTCTTGAAAATTTGGTTTTTTTTTTTGACATTTTCTAATCTATTAGGGACTATTTTTGTCATTTGGTAGTAGATCTTGCCATTTTGAAGCATTTTGGGCATTTTCTGGCGACCTCTGCATGCTTTTATTTAGGCTTTGTCTTGCTGTAAATGCTAATGATTGTGTACTATCTTAACTTTTTGGGCGACTTGCATTTGTATAAATAGTTTTTAACACACATAAATGTATAATAATGTATATCGAAAAAACTAATAAAAAGAAGAAGAAGAGAAAAAATAATATGCATAATAGTGTTTACACATCCACTATACAATATTGCACACTTATTATAGTTGTGTATAATATTGTATAATGACCTATAATATTGTATATGGAAACTAGATTTCATCTTCAGTTTTTTTCCAACGGCTATGATTACCAAGACTAATATTTATCAAACTCAATCAACCCAATATTTTAGATTAAAGTTAGTACAAGCTTTTTCAACGACTCACAAACTCATCATTCTTGGTATTACCGTTCGTAGTTAAAAGAGTCCCAAACCCATGCTCAAAAATATAGTCTTGGAAATGGAAATTTCAACTACCTTGCAAGGAAGATTTTGATGATGATATGATCATTCTTACAAATAGTACCAGAGTGGTGCTCTTCGTCTATTATCATTTTGACTTTTTTCTGGTTTGCTCATTTTGGTTCAGGTTCGACTAGGGGAGAGGAATAAAGAGGAGAAGGATCCAATATTTAGCTGTAAAAGTAGATTTTTAATGTTGGGATAAGGAATGAAAAAAAAAATTAAGTTATATATAAAGTGGGCCAAATTAGGTAAAAAGGCAAAATTAGGTAAAAAGGCAAAATATGAGCCAATTCAGAAGCATTTTTGTCCTACTAATAAAGAGTGTAATTATCTCAATTTAAAATGAGGTATTTTATTTTTTTGAAAAAAGGTCCAATATACCCATATATTATTAGAAATAGTTAAATATACCCCTCATTTGAGTTTCAATTCAAATATACCCCTCTATTATAATTTGGCATTTAAATTTACCCTTAATTTAGACGGAGGAACAAGTGCCGAGATTATAATTGAATGACCCAACCTCAATTTTAAAAAATCAAATTCCTTATAAACCTATTTGTTTATCCCGGTCCAATCCATTTTATTTTCTTTTATACCATTGTTGAGTTGATTATTGTGCATTGTTGATTTTGCCATGATTATGCATACATTTATCTTCATGGAAACAGTACTAATGTGGAACTTGGATGCTTTGTGAAAGAAAATGAATAATTTTATAAAACGACTTGATCGAGGGAAGTGCCGGCAAGATCAATATTGAAATTGCGATTAGTATATGGATTACGAAGCCCCCATGGTTCTTCTTCTGGAGCTTAGGCTCGGAAGGTGTATACAATGAGACAGGCTTGCATCATACTCATCTGATGCATCATCATTATCATACTCATCTGATGCATCATCACATCATACTCATCCAATGCATCATCATTATCATACTCATCTGATGCATCATCATTATGATACTCATCTGTTTGGTTGCATGGTATGCATTTTTCTTATGTCATTCTTGATGACTGATTGATATAGTGAGCGGATATAATTCTGTGTTGGTGAAGATCTTTCCCGATAAGTGTGAGGCTACTTTTGTTGATCATAAACCTGTGTATGTATGACTTACTTGAACTGATTTGGTTACCTTGTTAATTGTTGTTATATGCTAGATAGGCTGGGACTTTTCTAAGTGCAGGTTTATTTGGTTGGTTTGGATGGTTAGTGTGATGGTCCTCTCCATCACTTTAGATTAGGGTCGGTTGTCGGTGATACTTGTTGAGTACACATATTTTGCACTCACTTTGTTTTTCTTTTCTGCATCTATGTACAGGTACTGATCGGGTTGTCTGAGCATTGATTGTGATCCCCAGTGTTTGCTTCCCCGAGATTGATGTTGCAATTGTTGGATCTCTAAACTTACCCAGATCTCTCTTTCTTTTATCTCATACATCATCGCATTTGAGATATTGTAACACCCCAAAAGTTCCTAAGGTACCACTTCATACTTAGTACAGAAAATCAGCAGAAAAATATAGAGGACGACCCTGACCATGAGTTGTGCTAAGGTCTGATGAGCCGTCACCAACACTTGTTTTAGTCTAGTCCCCAAAATCATGAGGAATGAAATTCATCCAAGTGGCAATAACTTATGACGATGGGTCATTGTCAGTCACGAAGAGCTATCATGTGACCCATCATGAGCATCAATTCAAAAATCCCATAGAGTAATATTTTCCTCCCAGTGACAATGACTAGATGGGATGAGTCGTTGTTATCGCAGACCACTCATCAAGTTACTAATTCTGAAAGGGAACTGAGAATTGACATTTTAGGCCCAGAAGCAACTAGTCCACACAATGACTTGTCATCAGTGACAATGAGTCATTGTGTCCCAGTCATTCTCGGATCCAGAAATTTTGCCCACTCATAAAGAGTCCAATGATGAGTCATGGTGAGACAAGGCGACTCATCTTGTTGACCCATAACGACTGGATACAACAGATTTGTTACATTTTATTTGGCGTATTTTCATCTTTTTCACTTTCCTAACTCCTTATGATACATTGTTTAGGGTATTGCAGATAGGGATTAAGAAGGAATAGTCGACACTTTACCCTCATTCTATCCTAAACACTTAAAAAAATAACAGAAGAGCGATTCAACCCACTCAAGTCCCAAGAAGCTAGGGTTTCTTCTCAAGATTAGAATCTATCAAGTTCTTAGCAAGAACTCTCCTTCTAGGTATGTGGAATTTTATCAATGGGTACTCTTTCACCCATTCAGTCCCAAATAACTCAATATTTCTCAGTTTCCTCATAGATTAAAGTTAGGTTTTCATTCAATTTATGATTTTCCTATTATTTAGTTCTCTCATGATTCTGATAACATAATTTTATATTTTTCATGATTTTGGTACCTTGCAAAACCTAATATTTTATAAATAGGTACTTAGCTTGATTTTCACTGTACTTTCAGAAGAATTAATTTTTCCGTCATAGAGCTTGACGTGTTATGAATACATGATAGAGCTTGACATGTTATGAATACATGATCCTAATAGTCAACGATTTTAGAATGAACAAGCTTAGTTAGTTTCAGTCTACAAACTTACAACATATTTTTTAATCATACAGACCGTCAGGATACTTTCAGATAAAGTAAATTCTAATTCATTTTTTCAGTTTATCAGTTTTATGAGCTATTAATATAAACAGTATGGTAGTATTACTTAGCACCGAGTTGGACTGGGTTTCAGTGCATCCAAGTCCTTGAACTATGCGCCACCATAAGTTGTTTAGCCCTCTCAGTGAGGCATCAGTTTAATGATCACGCCAGCCATGCCTTTATACCCTGGTAAGTTATATTGGGCCCTTTTGAGATGGGGTGTATACATCAGACTCTATGTTTGCCTCACATGCATTTATAATAGGGTAATAGCACTTCAGTTCAGCTTATGCATTCAGTCTTACATTTTGGTTCAATATATCAGTATTTTCTAGCATGATTAGTTTAATTTTTACAGTTGCATAACACATATGCTCTGTACATTTAAAGTAATGATCCCATACATTCTCTTGCGCAGTATTATCTTATGATATAGGTTTCGATACTCAGCATCAGGCTCGCAGTTAGTACGATCTAATACCCTCTTTCAGCAACAGATAGTAGTGAGGTCTCATCATCTAAGAATAAGACTTTAGTTTTCTCTGATTTTAGTTCATCATTTCAGTTTTATACAGTTTGGAGTTAGTTGGGGACTTGTCCCAGCAACTCATCATTTTGTAGAGGCTTTCAAATAGACAGTAGACATTTCAGCATTGTATTCTGTTTCAGATATAGTTTTTATTTCAGCTTATTTTAGATATTTGTTGTCAAATCCAGTTAGCTTCCGCACCAGTTAAGTTGTTATTTTCAGTGTAGAGTGTTATGCCAGGCCATGGGTTAGCTTAGGGTTACTTATGGTGTTAAGCACCATGTTACGTTCAGTGTGTAGACTCGGGTCATGACAGATACCTTGAACTATTTCATGTAAGAATCCTTTTTTTTTGAATTAAATCAAACATATAGTCCTTTAATTGAATTTCATGTAAGAATCCTCTATGTGATTTTTAGAGTTTTTGGTATTTGACCATTTTGACCTTCTCTATTGTTGCTTTATATCATTTATGAGTTGTGAGAATGGTTTGCATGGTTCCCGAAGCGTTCGGGAGTGATTTATATGAGTTTATGATTTTGAATACCCTTTAAAGTGATAAAGTGGACTTTGGTCAATATTTTGTGATCCAAGCGACGGATGGTGATTATGTCAGTTCCATTAGATCTGGAACATCCATTTTGGATTAGTAGCATAGTTGGTTCACGTCACGACCCAAACTGCCAAATCGTGAGGGTACCTACTCTAATCCACCTAGATAGGAGACACCCCTTACCATCCCTTTATGAAATCAAGCAGAAGACTTTAACTAAGTAAAGAAACCAATAATATTACAAGAAATTTTTTCAACAGTATAAATACAACTACCCTAGGATATAGTCTAAACAGGTACAAGAGCTGCTAAAGGAAGAGTAAAACTGGACACAGCTTCCATCATAAGTGAGAGATATGGGAGCTGCTGAAGAATCACTACCGCTATAATCAAGAAACCAACACTGATTCCTGCAAAAGACTATACCTCAAAAAGGGTATAACAAGAGTAGCATCAGTACAAACCATACGTACTGGTAATCCTCATCAGTTGAATCGAATTGGATTACACAAATATAACATAAATATTCAAAGAAATGTGCCTACTTTCAGACTCATTACCCAACCCCAAATATTCCCTTCCACCCTCTTACTAACCTCCGATTACGAATTCTGAGACACCACTCTTTCACTTACGACCCAACCAACCCGGACCACTAGGTCTGGCCTTACCCGAAGGTCAATATAATTTCTAAAAGCCAACTACATCAGGGGAAAGCCCTAAACCTAAGTCAAGAACCTAATAAGTCACCTAGCATACCTAGAGAAGACCCATTCGGATATGTAACCTGTCCACCAGGCCCCCTGAATATTAGATCGAACCCATAACTTACACCCAACCTTCTCCCTATTCCGCTGACATAGACCTACTCACTCAACCCTAACCTCCTTGACCATTTCACCACCCGAGGCAATATAACGAGTCAGACAATAAAAAAAATTAATGACTACGTTGTAAACAGACCACACTTAGATAAAATATAATGCCATAAGTTAATCCATACTCAAAAATAACAGACACCTAGCACATCAAGGATTAAATAAACAGTTTAGGGTATTCAATCAACAATCAACATATTATTACTAAGTCAAGCTCAGTCAATCTAAATCAGGATAAGTCACGAGACATCAAGTCTAGTCAAACCTTGACCCAGTCAAAAATCCTGACTCTAACAATATCCAAGTCAACAAACCATGACTTCAATAACAAGAATCCTTAAATACATGACAAAAATCTGGACCACACAAGAATCCCAAATATATCAAGCATATAAAGATGTTCCCGAGTTCACTCATGGAACCGTCAAACTCACTTGACCGTTATACATACACGCTATGGGTGATGCATCCTCCCTCTAATCATGACCTGCAAGGGACAATTTCCATCTATGTACTAAAACCCTAGACACAAGTTTTTGCCAACCTTGTTTCACCAATAACCCGTGAGACGTCCCAATTACAGAAACATTCCATATTTAGAAATAAGAAAGGTCAAAATCATACACCAATGTAAAATCCTTAGCATGGACCGCACCAAACAACATGCACTAACAAGCCACACTATAAAGTAGTTAACATGCACATATAGCACAAATTAGATTAAACTACAATACCATCACTGACACTAACGTTTAGGGCCTTAATCAGACCACCTACCCCAATGCTTCATCCCGAACGATAATAAGGATTACCATGCTATATTATTAGGAAGCTCACCCACACCCTACTTGGTAGTATCACTTTTCCCCTAAGGTTTAACTAATAACCATAGTGAACCATCAATTTATAGCATAAGCATAACATAACATGATAATGTATACAAACAACCCATACTCATACGCTACCCAAACTTTAACCGATTTTAGCCATTCAAACTCCATGCCCAAAGGCCTAGACATGAAATCTCCCGGCTATCTATGCCACATTCATGCTCTCTAACCTGGGTCTATGCTACACAATTTAACCTTAGCTTACCAGGATGTCAATCAGCTGTAGGGAGAACGAACAAATACGAAATCCAAACTTGCCAAGATTGAAGACACGTTAATCCTTAAAAATCCATGGGTTTGCACCCATCTGCACCCTTTTCTCCTCTTCTCCATGGTTCCAAGACATCGTAGGCAACCCAAAGGGTTTTTGGAGCCTTCCACATCGCTTATATAAACCCAAATAGAAAAAAAATAAAACCTGCTTAAGTGGGTGTTCTGGTCTGCGTCATATTGCTATAGCAGCATGCGCACCGCTATAGCGGCACCACTATAGTGGGTTGACGTCAGCCCGACCTAACTTTTTTTAATTCTAAAATTTTAACACACGTGACCCCACATAAATTTACTAATAAAATCCTGATTATATCCGTACTCCGCACTAATATTGAGGCATTTCCTAGTAACGATGGATTTGGTCATTACAATAGATACCAATTTACCCATCGTTCATCCCCAAACTATCAAAAAAAAGGATCGGTCTGAGTCTAGATTTTTGAACTTTACACCCTCTCTGTAAGATCATAAATAAACAATTATCTATACCTGAATTCTAATCCAAAATTAAAATACCCATTGAATTTACCGAAACACAAATACCTTAACCCCAATTCACCAAACTGCTAGCATCGAAACACTATCACTAGTTTAACTAGAATAGGTCCTTTGTGCTCTTACAAGCATGCTGCAAAGACAAGGGACCCATTCTACAAATGCTCGAAATACTCAAAAACTCATCGAACTACGAACATTGGATAGGTTATTTTAAAATTTTAAAAATAAAAAAATTTGCGAAACCCAAGGCGGGACCCCGCTATAGTGGCATCGCTAGCAAATAGCGGCACCCCCACAATAGTATCCCAAAGCAGTTTAAAGAGAGGAGAAATAGGTTCATTGCCCATTTCTCTTCTTTTACTCTAAAAACACTCTCCCCCTCTCTCGATCACTTTGTTCTCACTGCCAAAACAAGGTAACTGTAATACCCCGTACATTTTAGACCCTATTTGAAACCTTGGATTCATGTTTACTTAGTGTTGAGAGCAATAAGTAAGTATTTGGAAGTGCTTTGATGGGCTATTGGAAGGTATGCTAGTATTTGCAAAAAGAAAAAAAAATCCAGCAAGGTGCTAAAACTTGCGCCGCTCCCTGTTTCAGGGGGTGTGGCGCAAGCCACCTGATTCAGAGGGAATCCATTTCTTTCACCACAGCTTGCTTTGCAGCTAGTGGCGCAAGGCACAAAAAGTGTACCCTTCCGTGCTCGTTTTGCAATGCAATGCAACGTCGATTCTTCCATGGTTTCTTTTGGTTCCTTGGAGTTCTTTTAGCGTTGTTAAAGCTTCAAATACTTCAATACACTCTTACATACTCCTACGCAAGCAAATCATGAAACACAAGTATTTATCAAATTAAGTTCAAGTAAGCCATGGGTGACTAGAATTCCTATTTTTGCGATTGAGGCTACGAACATGTATCTCGTAAGTGAATATTGTCGAGACATTATGGAATTAATTACACATGAGATATATGGTGAATTATACATTAAAGTTGGTGGGCTAAGTTGAGATGTGTAATTGGGCCCAATAAAAGGCCCAAAATAGAATAAAAGACATGGCCCAAATGGGTCAAATGACCCATTCTTCCACTTGACCAAGGGACCATAGCATTTAATGCCAAGAAGTGTCTAAGTATGCCTTGTGGGGCTATAAAAGGTGGCCAAAAATCAGATTTTTATCACACAAAAGTCTCATGCCAAATCTAGAAATTTCCCAAAGCTTTTTCTCTCAACTTCAAAACCTAAGAACCCTAAGCCAACTTTTGGAGCAAGATCATCATATTTCAAGCTTGGGTAAGTGATTATTCTTATGGATTAATAAATTATATGCATGGGAGAGTATGTATATCATGTTGGTTATGCTTGGAAGTGTTGAACATGGCACTTTGTATTTTTGTAAAAGATGTGTTATCCATGGGATTTAAACTTGAAATATGACTTGTGGTTTTGATGAAAGAGCATGGTATGGATGAAATATCAACATGTATGGTGTGATTATATTATTAAACTTGTCATTTTTCTATAAGTGTAAATTATGGGATTTTGGCCGATTTGTTGTTGTGAGGTGTATTGAAGTGAATTGGTGGAATCATTGTGATGTTGTGGATGAGAAAGTGTAAAGGAGAAGTTTTGTGGTGAAATGTTATTGATTATCATGTATTGGTCAATGTATGGAATATTGGGGGATTATTGGTATGATAATTTCATCAATGGTTTTGTCAAGGAGGAAATGGCTTGTTTAAAGGCAAACATGAAACTCATTATCGTTAAATGCATTTGTAAGGTAGTTGGTGATTGATGTAAACTCTGTTATGTATTTGTGTTGTAGAGTGACACATAATGAAGGAGCAGGACTATTGTATGACCATCTAAGATTGTATATTCGTATTGAGAGTACAAGGTATGTAAGGTTACTCTGTCCGTATCTTTCTACAGCAAATAGTATTCACATTGACATTACGCTTGTTCCATCCCGAAATGTGCTAAGGTATCCTATATCCGGTTACCAATGGTCATTATCATATGTCTCATATTTATTGATCAATTGTGAATCTCATGTCTCATATTCATGAATATTGTTCCAAAAGCCTAATAAGGTTACGTCCCAAAGTTCCAATAGTGGTTATATTCATGTATCTTGTTCATTGATTATTGACCAATGGTATTATGGTTCTAATAATGTTATGTTTCTCACAATGTTTATTTACATGTCTCTCACTCATTGGTTAATGATCCAAAGCTTCAAGTAAAGTTGTGACTATCATTGTATCAATCTCAAAGTAATGAATAAAGTAATGCATATATGTGGTCAATGATCAAGTATGGGTGGTAGCTTTGGGGGAGAAATGCCTAGCTCAATCTGATCCCGAGATTATTGGATCAGGGGGCAGTCCTAGGGGCATAAGCCTAGCTCGGACCGATCCTGACAGGAGGCAGATCTAGGGGAAATAACCTAGCTCGAGCCAAACCTGATATATTGGTTTATGGGTGGCAGCTCTAGAGGTAATAACCTAGCTCGAGCCGAACCCAATGCTTTGATTCTTAGGGTGGCAGCTCTAGGGGCATAAGCCTAGCTCGAGCCGATCCCAACATAACGATATGTTATGTAAACCCACTGTTCAGTCGGGGCCCGGGTATCACAGGTCACCGGCAAAGATGAATAATCATAGAAGCAAAGAAAATAATGAAAGCAAAATACATGGTTTCCAAAGTACAAAATAGTGACTTATCCACATTGATTATTCATTTGTAATTGAGTTCATTGACGTATTTATGATTCATACAGTTTCATTTGAGCCTTACATATTCAGTACATTCCTCGTACTGACCCCTTTGGGGGAATTTACCTTACTTGCTGCAGGCGCAGGTTCTAGTAGACCTCCACAGTAGGTTGCAGGACATTCACAGCTTTTGGTGAGCTCCAGTTAGTTCGGGAATTCTCTGAGTCACAGTTGTACATATGTTTTGGTGTTGTCCATGTTGTATAAAGTGGAGACTTGTCCCGACTTTTAGTTTATTTTGGTCAATGCATCTGTTAGAGGCTTTTGTAGACATTTGTGGGTGTATGGATGTAAGATGATACATGATGTCTTTGACTTGATGGCCTCAACGGCCAAGTTTCGCATATGTATATATATCACATGTTCCATAAATTTCATTGTTAGTATTGTTAAGCTCTTATGTGATCATGGGTTTCTTATGGCATGCATATGATTGAATAGAAACAAAGCTTGGTTCTCTCGGGCCTTGTCGGCTACGAGTGCCAATCCGTCTCGATGGGATTTGGGGCGTGACAAAAGTGGTATCAGAGCAGGTCGTTCTAAGGGTGTCTACAAAGTCTTGTCTGATTAGAGTCTTACTTATCGATGTGTTGTGCACCACATTTATAAGTAGGAGGCTACGGGACATTTAGGAGTTGTTTCTATTCTTCACTTCTAGATCGTACAATAGAGCCAGTGTTGTAAGCTAAACTGTATCTGATCATGTTAATTATTTTTCTTTAGAATAGTCAAAATGCCAATCACGAGAAGAGGTAGAGGTAAGGGAAGCAGGTAGATATGACTCCTGAAGAAGGAATGAGTAGACTACCACCTGACCAAGCTAGACAAGGTGGAGCAAATGCTGAAATTTCATCGTGGTCTTCGTCTACTTTTCCAGCTCCGAAAGAGCCAGCCGGTAGAGAAGTACCCGCAGAACCACCAAGGAATGCCACAGATCAGGATCTTAGAAATGCAGTACATATGTTGACATAGTTAGTGGTTGCACAAACACAGGGATGAACTGGTCCAATGGTAAATAAAGATGATGCGGCTAGAGTGGCGAGTCGCAGAACACAGGATTTTCTGAAACTGGACCCTCCTATATTCATTGGGTCAGACCCGAAAGCAGATCCACAGGACTTCGTGGATCAAATTCAGAGGGCTCTAGAAGTTATGCACGTGACTGGGGTTGAAACAGTTGAACTTGCTGCGTATAGATTGAAAGGAGAGGCGATATTGTGGTATGAGGATTGGAAGAAATCTCGTGATATTGGTGCAAATCCACCTAATTAGAAAGAATTTAAAGTGGCTTTCCTTGATCATTACCTTCCTTATGAGATTCGTGAAGCACGTGCAGATCAGTTTCTAAATCTCCATCAAGGAAATCTGAGCGTTAGAGAATACAGTTTGCAATTTAATTTCTTGGCTCGATATGCTCCAAATGTGGTAGCTACAATGACAGACAAAGTCCACCGATACGTGGACAGATTAGAACCATATTTGGTAAGGGATTGTACCATTGCTGCCTTGAACAAATACATGGACATAGCTAGAATACAAGCCTTCGCCCAGAAAATAGAAGATCAAAGACAGAGAAGAAGGGTACATGAGTTTGACAGAGGACAGTCCAAAAGGGCTAGACCTATGGGGCCATCTGCGATGTCCCAAGGAGGATCTAGGCCTCGTATGTTTCCTAGACCACCTAGACCAGCTAGACCATTGTTCTCATATTCTACAGCAGGTGCTCACTCTCAGTTCCGAGGGTTTAGAGGTGGTCCATCTGGGCAGAGTAGTGGAGTTCACGAATCACAGGGGGCAGGTTTTCCTCGTCAGCAGTGTCAGCACTGCGGGCGTATTCATGCAGGTACATGATGAGTGGGGACAAATGCTTGTTTCTAGTGCGGCATGACGGGACACATGATGAAAGAGTGTCCCTAGAGGAGCATGGGTGGTATAGCACAATCGGCAGGATTGGACGTTGCGTCATCAATATCGGTTCCTTCATTGGGCCGAGGTGTACAGTTTGTTGGCCGTGGTAGGGGTGCCAGAGGAGCAGCCAGTACTAGTGGGGTTCAGAATTGCACTTATGCTTTAGTAGACCGACAGAATTCAAAGGCTTCTCCGGATATCGTCACAGGTACATTATCCATATTCTCATATAATGTATATTCACTTATTGAACTAGGTTCTACATTTTCCTATGTTACTCCATTGGTTGCTGCAAAATTTGCAAAGTCACCAGAATTATTAATTAAGTCAATTGAAGTGTCTACACCAATTGGTGAATATATTGTTGCAAAAAGAGTATATCATAATTGTGTGGTAACTGTGTGTGGTTATGATACATTGGCCGATCTCATTGAACTAGACATGGTGGATTTTTATGTGATAATGGGAATGGATTGGTTGACCTCTTGTTATGCCACTGTAGATTGTCGGGCCAAGAAGGTACGTTTTTATTTTCCACAAATGAATGTTCTTGAATGGAAGGGTGTTGTAGGGGTACCACGAGGAAGATTTATTTCCTACCTGGAAGCCAAGAAAATGATTGCCAAGGGGTACATATGTCATTTAGTACAAGTGAAAGATAATGATGTGGAACCACTAACTCCGCAGTCGGTTCCAGTGGTCAATGAATTTCTTGATGTGTTTCTAGAGGATCTTCCAGGTTTACCCCCAGAACGGGAAGTAGAGTTTGGCATTGATGTAATTCCAGGCACTCAGCCTATTTCTATTCCTCCATATAGAATGGCTCCAGCAGAATTATGTGAATTGAAGGAGCAATTAAAAGATTTATTAAACAAGGGATTCATACGACCCAGTATGTCCCCATGGGGTGCACCGATATTATTTGTACGGAAGAAAGATGGCACGTTGAGAATGTACATCAACTATCGGCAATTGAATAAGGTAACGATTAAGAACAAATATCCCCTCCCTCGAATTAATGATTTGTTTGATCAATTACAGGGTGCAAAGTGTTTTTCAAAGATTGACTTGAGGTCGGGTTACCATCATGTCAAAGTTAGAGAAGAAGATGTACCCAAGACAGCTTTCCAAACACGGTATGACCATTATGAATTTTTAGTTATGTCATTTGGACTAACAAATGCACCAGCTGTGTTCATGGATTTGATGAATAGGGTGTTTAAGCCATTTTTGGACGTGTTCTTCACGGTGTTTATAGATGACATCCTAGTTTATTCAAGATCACCGGAGGACCATGCTAATCACTTACGGAAGGTGTTGCGGATTCTCCGTGAGCGTAAGTTATATGCAAAGTTCTCCAAATGTGAGTTTTGGTTAAAATCAGTCGCATTCTTGGGTCACATTGTGTCAGATGAAGGGATACAGGTTGATACCCAGAAGATTGAAGCGGTGAAAAATTGGCCAAGACCTACGACACCTACAGAGATTCATAGTTTTCTTGGACTGGCAGGTTATTACCGATGATTTGTGGAAGGTTTTTCCTCCATTGCTGCATCGTTAACAAAGCTTACACATAAGGCAGTTAAATTTCAGTGGAATGATGTGTGTGAGAAAAGCTTCCAAAAGTTGAAAGATAAATTAACCTCCACACCAGTTTTAGTACTTCTCGAAGGCACCGAAGGTTATGTTGTGTATTGTGATGCTTTTGGGGTTGGCCTCAGATGTGTATTGATGCAGCACGGTAATGTCATAGCATATGCCTCACGACAGTTGCGGCCACATGAGAAAAACTATCCCACTTATGATCTTGAATTAGCCGCGGTGGTTTTTGCTTTAAAGATATGGCGTCATTATTTATATGGGGTTCATGTTGATATTTATATGGATCACAAAAGTTTGCAATATATCTTTAAGCAGAAGGAACTCAATTTGAGGCAACGAAGGTGGTTGGAGCTCTTAAAAGACTAGGATATCGACATCTTATACCACACAGGGAAGGCAAATGTGGTAGCTGACGCACTAAGCCGCAAAGCAATAGTAAGCGCCAGTGATCAGTTGAGGGAAAAGCAAGGCATAATTAAGGATCTACATCAACTATCCATCTTGGGGGTTCGTCTTCTTGAATTCTCGGATGAAGGGGTTATTGTAGAAAATGCGACAGAATCTTCCTTAATAACTGAGGCAAAGGAGAAACAGTATGCAGATCCTATTCTATTGCAGCTGAGAGAGAATGTGCAGCAACAGTTGACTAAAGCATTTGACCTTACACAAGAAGGAGTACTTCTATGCCAGGGAGATTATGTGTACCGGATGTAGAGGAGCTGAGGAAACGAATTATGACAGAGGTGGATCACTCGCGCTATTCTATTCATCCGGGTGCTACTAAAATGTATCATGATTTAAAAGAAGTATATTGGTGGGGAAATATGAAAAAGAACATTGCAGAATTTGTAGCTCAATGCCCAAACTGTTAACAAGTGAAAGTAGAACATCAGAAATCGGGAGGTTACATGCAATGTATCAATCTTCCAGTTTGGAAATAGGATATGATTAATATGGATTTCATTACAGGTTTGCCTCGTACATTGTGGAAATTTGATTCTATATGGGTCATAGTTGACAGGCTTACCAGGTCAGCGCATTTCCTACCAGTCAGGACCACTTATACAGCTGAGGATTATGCAAAGTTATATGTTAAAGAGATAGTGAGATTACATGGAATTCTGGTCTCCATTATATTAGACAGAGGAGCTCAATTTACTGTGCATTTTTGGAAATCTTTCCAGAGGAGCTTAGGCACACAGGTGAATTTGAGTACGACTTTCCATCCCCAGACAGATGGACAAGCAGAACATACTATTCAAATACTTGAAGATATGCTACGGGCTTGCACATTAGATTTTAAAGGTAGTTGGGATGAACATCTACCTCTTATTGAATTTGCTTATAACAATAGCTACCATTCAAGTGTTAAAATGGCACCTTATGAAGCTTTATATGGAAGAAGATGTTGATCACCAATTGGATGGTTTGAAGTGGGTGAAACTGCGTTACTTCGGCCAGATCTTGTTCACCAAGCCATGGAGAAAGTTAAAGTAATCCAGCAGCGGCTACAAACGACCCAAAGTCGACACAAGTCATATGCCGATGTTAGAAGAAGAGGGCTTGAATTTGCCATTGGTGATTGGGTATTCTTGAAGGTGTCGCCAATAAAAGGGGTGATGAGATTTGGAAAGAAAAGGAAATTGAGTCCAGGCTATATAGGCCCATATGAAATTATTAGAAGATTTGGGCAAGTTGCATATGAATTGAAATTACCCCAAGAACTCTCCTCAGTCCATCCAGTATTCCATGTGTCGATGCTTCAAAAATGCATAGGAGATCCATCTTGTATTGCTCCCATTGACGATGTTCAAGTTACAGAGGATCTCACTTATGAAGAAATACCTGTTGCTATTCTGGACAGACAAGTGAAGAGGTTGAGAAACAAAGACGTGGCGTCGGTAAAAGTCCTTTGGAGGAATCAACATGTGGAGGAGGTTACATGGGAAGCTGAAGAAATGAGGAAGTCCAAATACCCCCACTTATTTCAAATGGAAGAAAAAGCTCACAGTACAAAGGTGGAGCAATAACAAGTAAGTATCTAAGAGCATTATGTGTATATGTATATGTATGTTAATATAGAGATACATTTGTTGTACATGAGACGATGTTGTTAAGATTCGAGGATGAATGTTTCTAAGGAGGAAGAATGTAATACCCCGTACATTTTAGACCCTATTTGACACCTTGGATTCATGTTTACTTAGTGTTGAGAGCAATAAGTAAGTATTTGGAAGTGCTTTGATAGGCTATTGGAAGGTATGCTAGTATTTGCAAAAAGGAAAAAAAATTCAGCAAGGTGCTAAAACTTGCGCCACTCCCTGTTTCAGGGGGTGTGGCGCAAGCCACCTGATTCATAGGGCATCCATTTCTTTCTCCACAGCTTGCTTTGCAGCTAGTGGCGCAAGGCACAAAAAGTGTGCCCTTCCGTGTTCATTTTGCAACGCAATGCAACGTCGATTCTTCCATGGTTTCTTTTGGTTCCTTGGAGTTCTTTTAGCATTGTTAAAGCTTCAAATAATTCAATAGACTCTTACATACTCCTACGCAAGCAAATCATGAAACACAAGTATTTATCAAATTAAGTTCAAGTAAGCCATGGGTGGCTAGAATTCCTATTTTTGCGATTGAGGCTACGAACATATATCTCGTAAGTGAATACTGTCGAGACATTATGGAATTAATTACACATGAGATATATGGTGAATTATACATTAAAGTTGGTGGGCTAAGTTGAGATGTGTAATTGGGCCCAATAAAAGGCCCAAAATAGAATAAATGACATGGCCCAAAATGGGTCAAATGACCCATTCTTCCACTTGACCAAGGGACCATAGCATTTAATGCCAAGAACTGGCTAAGTATGCCTTGTGGGGATATAAAAGGTGGCCAAAAATCATATTTTTATCACACAAAAGTCTCATGCCAAATTTAGAAATTTCCCAAAGCTTTTTCTCTCAACATCAAAACCTAAGAACCCTAAGCCAACTTTTGGAGCAAGATCATCATATTTCAAGCTTGGGTAAGTGATTATTCTTATGGATTAATCTATTATATGCATGGGAGAGTATGTAGATCATGTTGGTTATGCTTGGAAGTGTTGAACATAGCACTTTGTATTTTTGTAAAAGATGTGTTATCCATGGGATTTAAACTTGAAATATGACTTGTGGTTTTAATGAAAGAGCATGGTATGGATGAAATATCAACATGTATGGTGTGATTATGTTATTAAACTTGTCATTTTACTATAAGTGTAAATTATGGTATTTTGGCCGATTTGTTGTTGTGAGGTGTATTGAAGTGAATTGGTGGAATCATTGTGATACTGTGGATGAGAAAGTGTAAAGGAGAAGTTTTGTGGTGAAATGTTATTGATTATCATGTATTGGTAAATGTATGGAATATTGGGGGATTATTGGTATGATAATTTCATCAATGGTTTTGTCAAGGAGGAAATGGCATGTTTAAAGGCAAACATGAAACTCATTATCGTTATATGTATTTGTAAGGTAGTTGGTGATTAATGTAAACTCCGTTATGTATTTGTGTTGTAGAGTGACACATAATGAAGGAGCAGGACTATTGTATGCCCATCTAAGATTGTATATTCGTATTGAGAGTACAAGGTAAGTAAGGTTACTCTGTCCGTATCTTTCTGCGGCAAATAGTATTTACATTGACATTATGCTTGTTCCATCCCAAAATGTGCTAAGGTATCCTATATCCGGTTACCAATGGTCATTATCATATGTCTCCTATTCATTTATCAATTGTGAATCTCATGTCTCATATTCATGAATATTGTTCCAAAATCCCAATAAGGTTACGTCCCAAAGTTCCAATAGTGGTTATATTCATGTATCTTGTTCATTGATTATTGACCAATGGTATTATGGTTCTAATAATGTTATTTTCTCACAATGTTTATTTACATGTCTCTCACTCATTAGTTAATGATCCAAAGCTTCAAGTAAAGTTGTGACTATCATTGTATCAATCTCAAAGTAATGAATAAAGTAATGCATATATGTGGTCAATGATCAAGTATGGGTAGTAGCTTTGGGGGCGAAATGCCTAGCTCAAGCCAATCCCGATATTATTGGATCAGGGGGCAGTCCTAGGGGCATAAGCCTAGCTTGGACCGATACTGACAGGGGGCAGCTCTAGGGGTAATAACATAGCTCGAGCCGAACCTGATATGTTGGTTTATGGGTGGCAGCTCTAGAGGTAATAACCTAGCTCGAGCCGAACCCAATGCTTTGATTCTTAGGGTGGCAGCTCTAGGGGCATAAGCCTAGCTCGAACCGATCCCAACATAGCGATATGTTATGTAAACCCACTATTCAGTCTGGACCCAGGTATCACCGGTCACAGGCAAAGATGAATAATCATAGAAGCAAAGAAAATAATAAAAGCAAAATACATGGTTTCCAAATTACAGAATAGTGACTTATCCACATTGATTATTCATTTGTAATTGAGTGCATTGACGTATTTATGATTCATACAGTTTCATTTGAGCCTTACATACTCATTACATTCCTCGTACTGACCCCTTTGGGGGAATTTACCTTACTTGCTGCAGGCGCAGGTTCTAGTAGACCTCCACAGTAGGTTGCAGGACATTCACAGCTTTTGGTGAGCTCCAGTTAGTTCGGGGCTTCTTCGATTCACAGTTGTACATATGTTTTGGTGTTGTACATGTTGTATAAAGCGGGGACTTGTCCCGACTTTTAGTTCGTTTTGGTCAATGCATCTGTTAGAGGCTTTTGTAGACGTTTGTGGGTGTATAGATGTAAGATGATACATGATGTTTTTGACTTGATGGCCTCAACGGCCAAGTTTCGCATATGTATATATATCACATGTTCCATAAATTTCATTGTTAATATTGTTAAGCTCTTATGTGATCATGGGTTTCTTATGGCATGCATATGATTGAATAGAAGGAAAGCTTGGTTCTCTCGGGCCTTGTCGGCTAGGAGTGCCAATTCGTCTCGATGGGATTCAGGGCGTGGCAGTAACATTCGATTCCTTACCCTGTATTACTTCATTACACGTGGAATTACATGCATTAGGCTAGAATTACGTTAAATAGAATGGGTTTTGGGTTGGGGTTCCAAATTTCTATTTTTGGGACTTGGCGGAGTCAAAATTTTGAAGAATGATTACCTCTCTTACGTTCACAACGCTTCTATTATGTTCTGAGCATAAGAAACTCAAAGTTTACGGGCTAAAAGAGCCCGAAATGGAAAAGAATACGAAGGGATATTTTTTGGGTTTGAAATGATGATTTGGACATGATTTGAGAGTTACCATGCCCAAATTTTAAGGAAAATAGTTCTAAGGCACTTTTGGAACACTAATCTGAGTTCAAAACTAAAAAGGGGGTGGTTTTGAGTCAAGGGGCACCATTTTTGCACCACCTGACTGCTGGTTATGATCAAGGTTGCCATAGAGGCATCATCGCTATAATGGCATCGCTATAGCAGAGAAATTTTTGCTATAGAGACATGCACACCGCTATAGTGGGAGGCTGCAGGCAGTAACCTCTCAGCAAAAAGCTGAAAATTTTTAAACTTTTTAGTTCAATCCTTTCTGGAAGCCTGATAATTTCTAACAATTTCCCTTGTTGAATTTTGCAGGTTAAACATCTACAATAGCTAGAAACTAAGATAATGCCCCTTCCTACAATAGATTTCCCGACAAAGTTAGTCCAGAACGATATCGTGAATATCGATGAATGGGGTTTTGCGATGAGTGGGGCTTCAACATGAGAAGGGTGGAGATTTCCCAACAAAGTTAGTACGGAATGATACTGTGAATATCGACGGATAGGGTTTTGCTATGAGTGGCGCTTCAACATGAGAAGGGTGGAGGAGAAGGCGTCAAAATTCTACAATCGACTGCAGAAGTTCGGTTAGGGCCCACTAGTGGTAGCTCCCCCGGACGAAGTCTCAGATTGGGTAAGGGAGTTCCATGCTATACTCCCTACCATGCTTTGGGATTCCCCCAACCCCACCATCCGTATTCGGGGAGCGAATGTCCCTATTGACGCCTGCATAGTCAATGAGGTATTTGAGGTGCCCCACGTCTCCAATGCCAACTACATGCCCAAGGCCCCGGATATGATCATGACATGGCTGCGGGACACTCTAGTTCTGGAGGAGTTAAGGGAGCAGGTCTATTGGACTTCCACCAAAGGTGTTACCAGTGTTTACTTTTCAGCCAATACTAGGAGGTGGCAGAACTTGGTGATCCAGAGGATTCGTCCGTCGAACAATACTACCGATGTGACCTACCCTCAGGCTCTTGTGGTGGCCTGCCTTATTCAGGGCATTCGACTGAATGTAGGGGCCCAGATAGTGATGGAGTGGAAGGACTTCTACAGGAGCACACAGAAGGGTCCCTTCCTTCTCAAGTTGGTATTGGAGTTGTGCAGGCGGGCTGGAGTACGCGAGGAGCCAGATGATATGGTGGTAGAGATGGACATTCCCTTTCACCCTATCTTTATGAGAGCACCTTCGGCCCAGAAGAGAAAAAAGAGGAAGGCAGGTGGGACGGAGAGTAGAAGAGCAGTGGAGGACGCCTTTGAGGCATATGAGGATTACAATGATGCCCCTCCCACCCTGTACCAGCCCCTGATCCCTAGCAGCCAGTTGGAGGCAGATTTGCCCGCTGTTAGGAGGTACATGGAGTAAAGCCCCTCTAGTTGTATAGCCCTTTCCACTGCCTAGGACATTGCAACACTCCACTGTGACCTCGATGAGGAGAGGAGAAAGAGGCACTCTCGGGATTGTTTGCTTGCCAGAATGTGGAAGACCATGAAGGCCATGTTCGGGAGTGTGGCACCCAGCTAAGAGCTTCCCCAGTTAGAGATGGAAGAGTTGAGGGAATTTCCTTTCCTGAGTGATTCGAAGGAGACGACCCCGCCCCAGCAGCCCGCAACTGACAGGGCACCTAGATAGGTTCCTCCCCCCCCTTTATTTGATGATTGATTGGGTTACCCCCGTCTGGGATATGTACTAGACATTTCACTTTTCTTTCTTTTATTTTCCACACATGGATGCTAATTTTTCCCTTTCCGCATTAATAATATAACATGCTTTTATGGAATTTATGTGATTTTTATACTCATGCAATGCTTCGTACTCAAAATGTTGATATAAACAGGCCAAATATGAGGGTAAAAAAAAGAGAAAAACATGGTACTGCCTCTGCCTCGCTCGTGCCGCTATAGCGACATGTCGCTATAGCGACCCTCACACCGCTATGGCGGCGCAAATAGTAGCTGCCCATATTATGCCATTTTCAATACTTTTCCTTTCTGAACCCCCATTAATACCAGCAATGCAATTGCAGACACGTTTTTGCGTAGTTAATTTCTCGAAAACAAGTTCAGCCGCTTTATAACGGACCAATAACACCACTTTATACATATAAAGTTTCAAGAAAACACAATTATAGAAGAAATTCCTTTTTAAACTACCCCCGCTATTGCAGACTCAAGCCTTGTTTTCCTGACATGTAATTAGACTTGTCAGCAACAACCACACAAATTCTAAGTATTTGACTAGGCTTAGCACAGATTCCCAATTTTTCAGCACAACAACAAGTAAGAATCCATATAATTGTACCTTTTCACAATTATTCAAGCAGGTATGATTTCACACAACCACACAACTCCCTTAGCCTTAAGCACTGATTTAAACCTTTATATTACCATCAACTAACAGTTTAATCACAGTCAAAATTTTACTTAACACTGCACAACATATGTCAACTTACAACATTTGCATAGCATAAGTTGAAGCAATCAAGCCACCATAATCACAACATATAAAAATCAGGGAAAGTCACAGTCCAAGTTTTGCTTAACACCACACAACATATGGAAACTTACAACATTTTCGTAGCATAAGTTCAAGCAAATAAAGCTACTGCAATCACAACGTATAAAGCTCAGGAAAAGTCAAAATCAGTTATTCTTGGTTCTTGTCTCATTAAGAACTTCTAGTTGTGCTCGTAATAACCCTGAGTGGGTCATCTAGTATGCCTTACGTAGCCTTTATGGCTAGATACCAATTGGAACCTTCCCGATTTCAAATTTACATTTGTGTGTATCCTTCCAAATGGAGTCAAGTGACATCCACTTTTCTGGTCGAGATACCAATTGGAATAAAGAGATACTAACTGGACTCAACCTATACATCAACCGCACGAGAAGAAGGAAAGAAGTGGAACAATTTCCTAAAATGTCTCATAGCCCCCCAAAGATTAGATGTGGATGTCAACACACCAATCCACATCACTCTACTCGACACTTACTCTTGTACTGGGAGACCGGTAACCTAGGATCTGATATCAAATTGTCATGACCCAAACTGCAAGATCGTGAGGGCACCTACTCTAATCCACCTAGATAAGAGGAACCCCTTATCATCCCTTTATGAAGTCAAGCGAAAGACTTTAATTAAGTAAAGAAACCAACTTTATTACAGGAAAATCTTTCAATAGTATAAAATACAACTACTGTAAGATCTAGTCTAAATAGGTACAAGAGCTGCTAAAGGAAGAGCAAAACTGGGCACAACTTCAACCATGAGCGAGAGATGTGGGAGATGCTGAAGAATCACTACCGCAACAATCAAGAAACCAACACTGATTCCTGCAAAAGACTATACCCTGAAAAGGGTATAGCAAGAGTAGCATAACTACAAACCACACGTACTGGTAAGCCTTATCGGTTGACATGAATTGGATTACACAAATATAACATAAATATTCAAAGAAACGTGCCTACTTTAAGACTAATTACCCAACCCTATATGTTCCTTTCCACCCTCTTACTAACCTCCAATTATGAATTTTGAGACACCATTCTTTCTCTTACGACACTACCATCCTGGACCACTAGGTTTGGCCTTACCTGAAGGTCAACATAATTTCTAAAAGCCAACTACTTTAGGGGAAAGCCTTAAACCTAATTCAAGAATCTAATAAGTCACCTAGTATACCTGGAGAAGACCCATTCGGACATATAACTTGTCCACCAGGCTCCCTAAACATTATATTGGATTTAAGCCATAACTTACACCCGACCTTCTCTCTATTCTGCTGATATAGAACTACTTACTTAACCCTAACCTTCTTGGACATTCCGCTACTTGAGGCAATATAACGAGTCAGACCACAATAAGAATTAATGACTACGTTATAAGCAGACCACACTTAGCTAAAATTTAGTGCCATAATTTAATCCATACTCAAAACTAATATACACCTAGCACATCAAGGATCAAATAAATTATTTAGGGTATTCAATCAACAATCAACATATTACTACTAAGTCAAGCTCAGCCAAACTAAATCACGACAAGTCACGAGACAACAAGTCTAGTCAAACCTTGACCTAGTCAACAACCCTGACTCTAATAATATCCAAGTCAACAAACCATGACTTCAATAACAAGAATCCTAAAATACATGACAAGAATTTGGACCACACAAGAATCCCAAATATATCAAGCATATAAATATGTTCCCTGGTTCACTCATGGAACCGTCAAAATCACTTGACCCTCGTACATACACTCTATGGATGATGTATCCACCCTCTACTCATGACCTACAGGGGATAGATTCCATCCATGTACTAAAACCCCAGAAACAAGGTTTTGCCAACCTTGTTTCACTAATAACTCGTGAGAATGTCCCATATATCAAAATATTCCATATTTAGAAATAAGGTAGGTCAAAATCATACACCAATGTAAAATACTTTGCATGGACCGCACCAAACAACATGCACGAACAAGCCACACTACAAAGTAGTTAACATGCACATATAGCAAAAATTGGATTAAACTACAATACCATCACCAACACTACTATTTAGGGCCTTAATCGTGCCATCTACCCTAATATTTCACCTTGAACGATAATATGGATTACCACGCTAGATTATTAGGAAGCTCACCCACACCCTACCTGGTAGTATCACTTTTTCCCTAAGTTTTAATTAATAACCGATAATTTATCCTCTCTACTACCCTAAGTACAGGTCTACTACCGTGAACCATCAATTTATAGCATAAGCATAACATAACATGACAAGGTATACAAACAACCCATACTCAAATGCTACCTGAACTTTAACTGATTTTATCCATCCAAACTCCGTGCCCGGAGGCCTAGACATGCAATCTCTAATCCATCTATGCTATATTCATGCTCTCTAACCCAAGTCTATGCTACTCAACTTAATCTTAGCTTACCTGGATGTCAACGAGCTGTAGGAAGAACAAACGAATATGAAATTCAAACTTGCCAGGATCGAAGACACGTTAATCCTTGAATATTCATGGGTTTGCACCCATCCTAACCCTTTTATCCTCTTATCCATGGTTCTAATACATGGGAGGCAACCCTAAGGGTTCTTGAAGCCACCTACATTATTTATTTTAACCCAAATAGAGAAAGAAATAAAACCTGCTTAAGTGGGTGTTCTTGTCTATGTCATGTCGCTATAGCGGCATGCGCACCACTATAGTATCACCGCTACAGCAGAATAAATCCCGCTATAGCAGGCTGACGTCAGCCCAACCCCATTTTTTTTAATTCTAAAATTTTAACATACATGGCCCCACATAAGTTTGCTAATGAAATCCGAATATATCCGTACTCTGCATTAATATCAATGCATTTCTTAGTAATGATGGATTTGGTCATTATAGTTCAGGTCACGAAGCCCTTTTGTGATATTTGAGCCTTGGTCGAAATACTAGTTTATTGGCCTACATGTGGTTTCATGTGTATATTTGTTGATAAAGACCTCCATTGGAAAATTTGATGATTCTATTTGGTCCAGAAAGTATTTTACGATCAATTTAGATCATTGGTTCATGTTTATAGGATTTTGGATGAGATCTGAGTGTCAAAACCAAGTTTTGGAAATTGCTATCAGTTGGTGGCTTTACCACATTCGCGAGGGCACCACCATATAAGCACCAAAAGTTCATGATTTAAAGGTCAATTTGGAATGAATTTTCATTGATTTTTGATATTTAAGGTCCTTGTATCATGGGTAAACTGATTTTTACAAAAGTTTTCCAAAATTTCTTATTTTAAACCACGTTTGATAATGAAATTTTGGGATTAACCTAATAAAATTGAAAACCCTTTTGTTTTTGGGGTTGATTTTCAAATTAATTTTGGACCCGAAACTAAAGTATGTCAATATGGGTATTGTTGGTCTTGTATTTATATGTATATGTCATATTTGATTATATTGGATGTGTTTGGTGATGATTCGAGGGAGTAGAGCTTCCGTTTGATGCTTCAGACCGTGATTTGACTTTGCGGATCTTCTTCAAGGCAAGCTGAGATGTACCTTAACTCTTTTCTGAGGTGTTTAAGTGTTATATGCCTAATTGATTGTATCTTGTAAATCATTAAGGTTTGGGAGGGTCCCACTTAGATGAGATAACGAGTATCTGTGGGGGTACTAGAGTCTACTGATAGGTGGAATTAATTAAATGGATATTTTTGCTTGTTTTTTCTACTTGTATGTACTTTTCTGGTAGAGTATAGATAGATAACTTATAGATCTTAAGTAAATTGATACTGGGTATCTATTTAAGAGCTTAGATCTTGTTTAGTTTATTTAGATGAAATAATTGGTGTTTAGTGAACACTTGGGGTGTAAATAGATTTTTAATAGTTGATGTAACTATTGGTGTTTAGTAATCATTTAGGGTATATCCGATGATAGTATAGCTAAGTAGTTAAGAAAAGGAATCTTGACTTAGTTATTAGGTAAGAGAATGAAGGTGAACCTTACGACATGTTGTTAACTAGTATCACTCGTTTTTTAGTAATTTAGTGTAATATGTGTTATGATTGAGGAAGATGGAGCTTAACATCTGAAAGGAATTAGGTCTTGGGTTAATTCTCTATGTTTGATCATTTGTATTGTTATCATTATTGTGATGTCCGAGTGGGGGCTGAATTGATATTATTGGCCTTATCGAGCATTATTTGCCTTATAATTATTGTGATGCCTGAGTTGGGGCTTGAAATGATATTATTAGCCTTATTGAGCATTATTTGCCTTATTATTATCATGATGCCCGATTGAGGGCTTGAATTGATATTATTGGCCTTATTGAGCATTATTTGATTTATCATTATCATGGTGCCTGAGTGTGGACTTGAATAGATGTTATTGGCCTTAATTATGCATTATTTTCCTTTATCATTATCGTGACGCCCGAGAGAGGGGCATGGATTAATATTATTGATGTCTCACATGACTCTTTACTACAGTGGTGCCATACGATGGCTTATATCATGATCTATTGATATTTAAGGAGATTTGAGCTCATTTATACCATTGTTGAGTTAATTCATTACATGTTATTGATTTGGTTATGAGCATGCATTATTATTTTATTTATTCATATTCATGGAATTGATATCACTGAGAAACACTAATTTTTAAAAGAAAATAAAATACTTTATAAAACCCTTGATCGAGGATTTTGTCGGCAAGGTTGATTGAGATTTGAGATTGAGATTGTGAAATAATATGGATTCTGAACCCCCCATAGGTCCTATCCTGGAAGCTTATGCTCGAAAGATATATACGAGGGCCATGCGATAGTTTCCATGTGATGCCTTACATCATTATCACTCCATTGCATTGTATCTCTTGCATTGCATTACATTTCTTTGTATGTTTGTTATTGCGTCTAATTATTTCCTTTCGTATTGTATTATTGTGATTGATTCTTACTTGTGATATTGTATATTTTGCATCTTATATTACTAAATTAAATTGCATTGTACCTTCTCTTGGGTGGTTTGGTGGTTGAGATATTATGATACATGGAATATTGTTATGTCTTGATACCTTGAGACTCTTGTGTCACATCTAGTATTGTAGGATACGCACCTTCTATAACTTAGCCAGGATTGTTGGTTTGAGATGGTGAGTTGATATTATATACTATGTTATGAGATTCTCTATTGAGGTGACTTATCTCTATCTCCATTGATGTAGAATCTGTACATGTCTACCTAAACGCACTGATTTGATTATCTTGATAAACGTGCTATCTACAAGGATAGGCTGGGACTTTTCAGAGTGTAGGCTAATTTGGAGTAAATTTGAAGGTTGGTGTGGTGCTCTTTGCTATCACTTTGGATTGGGGTTAGTTATCGATGATGCTTGCTGAGTACACATTTTTTGTACTCACCCTTGCTTTTTCTTTACTTTTTCTGCACCCTATGTAGGTATTGATCCAAGTAGCTTAGTGTAGATTGTGTTCTCTTAGTGTTGACATTGCAGAGATCGAGGTTGAAGCTGATGGGTCTTAGAGCTAGCTCGGATCTCTCCTTATCTTATTTTATGCATTATCCGCATTTAAGATACTTTAGATTATTTTTATTATATTCTATATTAGAGGCTTGTACTATTGACAACCAGACCTGGGATATATCATCGAGATTACACTTCTTTTATATCATTTGGGATTATTTATATTCTTGCTTCTTTCGCTTTATTTTTTCCTTGATTATTATGTCTGGGTTGGAATTGGCTTGCCTGTACTAGAGGGTGTGACAGATGCCATATCAGACTCTAATTATAACAACCCACAATGTCGTTACACTAAATTAGGAGGTAAGATCTTTGCCTAGTTTCTCCTTAGACCAAAAATTTGAAAATTCAAGAATGGCCTAGTTTTAGACGTATTTTGAGTGTGTGGTGGTATAAGGAAATTTGGTAGCAATTAGAGTGTTCATTGGTATTTTTGATTGGATTTTATGTTAGAGGACAAGTTTAGGAAGTCGTAGAAACTTATGGTGCGTAGAACGGGTTAGTAGAACTCTGGTTATAGAAAAAATCAGGGGAACAAGCCACGAGAGGACGTGACGATCATAAGAGGAAAGGATGAGCTCTTCCAGAGCATCTTTCCATCAACATCTGCAAGTGTACAAAAGTTAGTCTTCCAAATAACAAGAACAAAGGACGATCGTGGTATCTACCCACGGTCATCCCTTCCTTCATCTGAGGCGCTGACTCAGAAAATATAAGTGTGTTTAGGATAGCTTTTATTTATGTCTATAAATACTTCTATTAGGTTTATTTTTTTAGTTTACTATTGATACTTTTGAGGCATATTGTTGTTCTTTGAAGTATAAACATCGATTTCTAGGGTTTTAATTCAAAGTGAGATTTGTGGCTTTTATCTTCTACTTCTTAAGTTCATAGTTATGACTTTCATTAAGAATTATTATTTTGTGCTTGCAATTATGAGTATGTAAACACCACAACTAGGATTGTGGGAACCATGACAGATTAACAAGTAGTGCTCAAAGTACGACGTGGTTCTCAATGGTTGTTTTTGTATGTATTGTGATTTTCTTAGGATTGATTATTTTTTATGGTGGCAACCTTTAGAACTCGCCTTATCCTTACTCGCAACAAAATAAGGTGTAACGGATGGGAAAAGAGAATTAACAATGATACTTTGAGCTATCAACCTCCATTTAATTATCTTGAGCCGATAAATGGGATAGCTAATATGGGATCAATGATAAGGGATAGTAATGTAAAATTCATGAGACGTTAATTCGTGATTGGGGATAGTCGTCTAATAGGGGCGAAAAGTCATTTAGATGAACATAACCTATTGATTCTGCATGCTAAGCATCGGGAGAGATCACTAGTATGACGAACCTAAGGAGTTATGAAGTTATGGAGAATACAGCCCTAGTGCCTCGCCCATATTGATTACAAGTCTAACAAAATCAACAACTTGTTACTATTTGTCGTTCTCAAATCCCCCATTGCTGGAAATTATTTACTAATTATTTAGACAGACATATTGATAAATATACCAACCTATTCCTCATGGGATCGACCCCAACCTAGTTGGGTTCTATACTTTATAGTGACCGTTTTATACTTCATTGTGAGGTGTAATTTGAGCGACATCAAATTTTGGCACCATTGCTGGGGAATACGGTTACAAAGTTGATTAATGATGTTTCTCTGGTTGTTGGTTTCTATTTCCTAATTTTACTTTTCTAATATTTATAGGGTGCATGCCCAACGCTCGGAGTAAAGGCAATCCCTTGATTCCACTAGATTCAAAATTTGAAAGAACTCTGAGAGCTAGAAGAAGAATGGTTAATGAAAGAGTTCATGTTGAAGGTGTTCTGAACTAATGGTTGTAGAACCCAAGGCTTTGGGAGACTGCAGACCAAACCACCTCCCATTTGGTTGTTGAATAAAATGTAAGACAAGAGGCTGCCAGATAGTAAACACTAGAAGAAACGGCTAGACAACCAGAAGTGGGCCGTCTAGCTGCGCTTGGGGAGCAGAATAGGCAAAGGAGAAATAGGGGGCAACAACCTCCATAATATTATGTTCCTCAGTTTGATGATGTAGTGGATGAGCTATATTTTATTGAAGCGATAGAAACGGGCGCTATTGTTCTACCATCGTTGCCACCAGGAACTAAGTTTGACATCACCAACACTATGATACAGTTGCTAAACTTGAAGGAGGTGTTCACGGGCCTTCCTATTGCTGATGCGAATCTTCATCTAATGAATTTTGTAGGGATTTGCACTTCCTACAACCTACCTGGTGTGAGTTAGGATGCTATTAAATAGTAGTTATTTCCCTTCTTTCTCATGGGAGAAGCTACTCTATGGTTGATCGAGCTGCCGCACGGGTCAATACTAATTGGCAAGAGCTGAAGACACAGTTTTTAGAGTGGTTTTTCCCACCTTCCAGAATATTGTAGATGAAAGATTAGATTAATAATTTCAGGCAATTACATTCGGAAGCATTGTATGAAACTTGGTTGAAGTTTAAGAAAAAGCTGCAGAATATCCCAAATCATAGAATACTGGGTAGTACTTTACTTGTGATCTTCTACGGAGGTTTGAATGTGAATAATAAGGCCATAATAGACATTGTGAATGGAGGAGCGATTATGAGTTTGAAATGGGAGCAGGCTTTTGAGATTCTAGATAGGATCACTAAAACCAATCGGGGTTGGCACACTTGAGAGGCAGACACAACCGCAGGTACTTATATGATAGAAGCATCCACATAATAGTAGATGGTTGATGATTCTGTAGCATAAGAGTTAGCATAATTAAGGACTGAACTCAGTGTGTTCACAAAATAGTTTACAGCTGCGGGGTTAGAAAAGGTGAATGCGGTTGGTTCACAAGGTAAGGCACCTAGACATAATGACTCAGATTCTTAGAAGGAGGCTAAGTATCTAGATGATTATGTGCAGGTTTTCAAGCCAAAGGCCTAGGGTCTAATCAAGACGATTGACACTTTGATCAAGAAAACCAAGGTCGAAACTACTATAAAGACAATAGCTACAACAGGTCTGGGTATAGAGATAGAAATAGAGGCAGAGATGGTGATTGGAAGAGGAAAGAAGATTACAAAGAAAGAAATGGGCTCTATGTTCTATCGGGGAATCGTGATACCGATTTGAGTAATTCTTAAATAGAAAAAATGATTGCTAAAGTGGTGAATGGGGTAGAGAAGATTGAAGACTGTCTCAAGGACCTTAGAGCAGATATTTTGAGGATGAATTAGAAATTTGGGTCACATGCTACTTCCATTAAGCCGCTTGAGCAGCAATTTGGTCAGATTTCAGTTGCAATGAATTAGCGTCAACAAGGTACACTTCCAAGAAACATCATCCAAAATCCAAAAATGATGGTCATTACAAGGTGATTACTACTAGGAGTGGTAACATGACTGCTGATCCACCAATTCCCATGGTTATTATGAATGATGTGGAGCCAGTAATTATTGCTAATGAGAAAGTAGCTGAGTTTGAAAATCTAGTTGATGATATGATTTCTTTTGAAAAGACTCCAATTGTTAAAAATGAGGCTCGAGCTACAAAGGGGAAGAAAAAAGAGGCCCCGCAAGTATTGACTCTCATTCCACAACCTCCTCCTTCTTGTCCACAAAGATTAAAGAGGTAAAGTATCACAAGTTCATCTCTATGTTGAAAGAATTATCGGTGAGCATCCCTCTAGTTGAGGCACTTGAACAAATTCTATGTTATGCAAAGTTCATGAAGGATTTGGTGATGAAGAAGAGGACCATAAGTTTTAAGCCCGTTGATAATATGCACCATTATAGTGCAATAGCTTTTCGATCTCTAGTTGAAAAGAAGGAATATCGTGGAGCTTTTATGATTTAATGTACCATTGGGTCTTTTAATTTTACTAAAGCTTTGTGTTATTTGGGTTCTAGCATTAATCTGATGCGGCTAGCAGTTTATAGAAAGTTGGGGTTGGGGTTGGGATCGCCTAAATAAGGCTAAAGAATGGCAGATTGCACCGTGAAGAAGCCTGTAGAAATTTTATGTGATGTTTTAGTGAGGGTTGTATTCTTCATTTTTTCAGCTGATTTCGCCATCCTTGGTTGTGAGGTTGACTTTGAGGTTCCTATTAACTTGGGAAGGCCATTCCTTATTACTGGGAGAGCATTGGTTGATATGGATACTGGGTAAATAAAGTTTTAATAAAATCATGAGGAAGTAACATTTAATGTATGCCCATCAATAAACCAGCCAAAGAATATCAGTGTGATCTCTGTGATTGATACAGTCGATGAGGATGCATTGGTAGCTCCTATTGAGGAGTGTCTTGGAGTCGAAGCGCTTGCAGTAGTTATCATAAACTTTAAGGGTGATGATATTGATGGTTATGATGAGATGGGGAGCACACTTGTTGGTTTGGGTTCTTACAATTTTTATCCAAAGAAATTGGATCTTGATTTGAAGAATAGAGTGACCCCACCGGCTAGGCCTTATATTGAGGAGCCTCCTATTTTAGAGCTCAAAGCTCTTACTTACCATTTTCGTTATGCATTCTTGGGAGCCAACAATACTTTGCCAGTTATTATTGCAGTTGATTTGGTAGTTTGGCAGGTTAAGGCTCTAGTCTCTTCTTTACATAAATTCAAAGGGTCATTGGTTGGTCCATTACTGATATCATTAGAATTCCACCTGAAATTTCCATACACAAAATCCAACTTCAGCCAGATCGTGTTCCTAGTATTGAGAATCAACAAAGACTTAATCTGCCTATGTAAGAGGTAGTTATGAAGGAGATTATCAAGTGGTTGGATATTGGTATGGTTTGCCCTATTACCGACAGTAAATGAGTAAGCCCGGTTCAATGTGTGCCAAAAAAGAGTGGAATCACTGTGGTTCCAAATGAGAAGAATGAGCTTATACCTATGAGGTCGATCACTGGTTGAAGAGTATGCATGGACTATAGGAAGCTAAATGCATAGACTAAAAATGATCATTTTTTGATGCCTTTCATGGATCAAATGTTAGAACATCTTATTGGTAGAGGATGGTATTGTTTTTTATGGTTATTTGGGTTACAATTAGATTTTTATTGCTCATAAATACAAAGAGAAGACCATTTTCACTTGTCAATATAGGGCGTTTGTGTTTAAGAGAATGCCTTTTGGTTTGTGTAATGCGCCGAAGACCTTTCAGTGTTGCATGATGTCTGTCTTTTTTGATATGGTTGAGGAAACTATTGAGGTATTTATGGATGACTTCTCAATCATAAGTGATTCGTTTGAAGATTGCTTGGCTCATTTAGTTAGTTTGTTAAGGAGATGTGAAGATTGCAACTTAGTGCTAAATTGGGAGAAATGCCACTTTATGGTAAAAGAAAGAATAGTGCTTGGTCACAAGATTTCAAAGAAAGGGATTGAGGTCAACAAGGCAAAGATTGAGGTGATTGAAAAATTGCCTCCACCAATTTTTGTGAAAGGTATATGGAACTTTTTAGGCCATGTTGGGTTTTATCGCAGATTCATCAAGGATTTCTCTAAAAATGCACATCCTTTGTGCAAGTTGTTAGAGAAGGAGGAGAAGTTCATTTTTTATGATGAGTGCCTTAAATTATTTGAGTGTCTAAAAGAGAATTTGATTTTAGCCCCTATTATTGTATCACCTGATTATTCTATATCGTATGAGGTTATGTGTGATGCTAGTGGTGTGGTGCTAGGAACAGTCCTAAGCCAAAGGTGAGAAAAGATTCTAAATTTGATCTATTGTGCTAGCAAAGAACTTAATCCTGCTCAGAATAACTATATTGTGACTGAACAAGAGTTGTTTGTTGTGGTTGTTGCTTTTGAGAAATTTTAATCATATTTGCTTGGCGCAAAAGTAATTGTGCATACTAACCACGCAGCTCTTAGGTACCTTATGGCGAAAAAGGATGTGAAATCAAGGTTGATTCATTTGTTACTTCTGCTACGGGAATTTGACTTTGAGGTCAAGAATTGAAAAGGGACTGAAAATCAAGCGGCTAACCACTTATCACAACTTGAAGAAGAGGCAATTTTGAAATGGAAGGATGAGCTTGAGATAGATGACACTTTTCCATATGAGCAGGTATTGGCAACATTCCAAGACTTAATTCCATAGTTTACTAATTTTGCCAATTATTTCGTAAGCAACGTGGTGCCCGAAGATCTATCATTTCAGCAGCGAAAGAAATTTATGCATGATTTGTGGAAATTCTTCTGGGATGAGCCATACTTGTTCTAGATTTGTGTAGATGGACTGATTCGTAGATATGTTCCTAAGGTAGAGATGATGAGCATTCTATAGGCATGTAATTCATCACCGATCGGGGGTCATCATTGTAGTGCATGGAATACACATAAGATCTTACAATGTGGGTACTACTGGCCCACCATTCATATAGACGCATATAATTATGCAAGGGATTATTACCAATGCCAAAGACAAGAAAATATCTCGCGAAGGCAAGAGCTTCTAATGACCAAAATACTAGAGCTTGAGCTATTTGATGTATGGGGCATTGATTTCATGGGCCCTTTTGTGAGGTCATATGGTATGAAGTATATTCTGGTTGTGGTTGATTATGTTTCAAAGTAGGTGGAAGTAGTTGCACTTCCAAACAATGAAGGGAAGAGTGTGACCACATTTTTCAGGAAGAACATATTCTCCAGATTTGGGACTCCAAGGGCAATCATTAGTGATGGAGGCTCACATTTTTGCAATCATCTATTCAAAGTCTTGCTTGAAAAATATGGCGTGAAAACATATGGTGGCAACACCCTACCATCATCAAACAAGCAAGCAAGTTGAGGTCTCCAATCGCGAGATCAAGTCTATTTTGGCAAAAACAGTGAGTGCAAATAGAACAGAAAGGGCTAGAAAGTTGGATGATGTATTATGGGCCTATTGGACAGTGTTCAATACCCCGATTAGAGTTTCCTCATATCAGCTTGTGTATGGAAAGGCTTTCCACTTGCCTATTGAAATTGAACATAAGGCATTCTGGGTGTTGAAGAGATTAAATCTGGAATGGAGTGATACAACTAAATTGAGACTTCAGCAGCTGAACGAAATAGATGAATTTTGTGTTAGAGCATATGAAAGTTCAGTTTTGAATAAGGAAAAGATGAAGTCATACCATGACCGAAAAATAGAAAGGAGTTCACCACTGATGATATGGTTTTGTTGTTAGAATCCAAGCTTCGCTTGCTTCAAGAAAAGTTGAAGTCAAAATGGAGGGGGTCATATCGAGTGGTGACAGCATTTCCATATGGTGCAATCGAGCTTGAAAATAGAGAGGGCCAGAAGTTTAAAGTAAATGGCCAAAGGGTGAAGCACTATATTAGTGATATTGAAGAGGTCAACGTGGTGTGAGATGTGGATCTTGATAGTGCCTGAGTAATTAGGCAAACCCAAGTTATGTCACGATGTTAAAAAAAGCGTTTTATGGGAGGCAATCCCATGGGGTAGTTTGGTGAAGTATGAGTACCCAAACTAACCATGTCGTGCCGCGATGTTAAATCAAGCACTTCTTAGGAGGTAACCCAAGGATTTTGTACTTATTCTAGTTATAAGGTAAATATGCAGGGACAATGCGGAAAAGAACTTGGGAGCTGGAACAAAAACAGAACCCACAAAAGCATTTGATGTGGGTTCTGTCATTTGCAAGAAGTCTAGAGAATTAATTTCTAGGAGTTGGTCCCATGATTGAGCATCAACTATCATACCACGATAGCATGATTGTTGAATCCATCTTCTGACTAAACTCCTGCAAATCTACTTCTATGTGTTGGACCAACGAATTTAAGGAACGATTATTGATAAATAGAACAATCATCCTTAAGCTTCGTTAGTTCCCAGGTAAGTTTTCTTTACCCTCTTGGAATGAGGACATACAATAACCGTTGTATGATCCCACGATTATTGGTACGAGTGGTCATTTAGGTCCTCTTATAACATTTAAATTTCATCTGACCTAACCCAACTCATTTTAAATCACCAAATACTTGTACCATATAACCCAATAGACACTCTTTCACATTCAAGCACAAAAGCATACTAAAATTGCATGATCAAAGAGCAACAAACTTGATTATACCCTGGATTCCTATGTGATTTCTACTGCTACTAAGTATATACTCCTTAAAATTCTCAGACTCCTTAAATTCAAGGCATTCCCACTCTCTGAGAAGTAAGTTAACTGCTCATGTGTTAAATATTTATGATCCTGCCTAAAATTAAAAAGAATAGGGGTCATACGTACCTCATTGAGTGCGAAGTGAATGCCATATTAAGCTCAGAGGGAGTAAAGTAGATAGAATCAATCATAAGAATGCCATAATATTCACTATACACAATTTGAATAATGGGTGTAAAGGGGTGAAGTCTGAGTAACCCCTTTGAGTCAAATTAGGGTCAAATTTCTTGTAATTTAAACTGGTCTGAAGTTAGTGAAAACTCAATGATGCAACCAACGATCATTATTTCTATGTACGATCATTGGTTGGATTGTTGTGGGTGCCTGATTTAAAGGTTGCAGGAGTTCATCAGATGACCACTTCCAACTAACATTGTAACTTAGTACTATCATTGGTAGTAGTCATCTGATGTGACAACCCTCAGGAAATTTTTGAAAGGGACTTCCTACGATCAGAAGGACGATCATACTTTCTTACAATGATCATTCAATCTATTTTTTGTATGAAATACTGTGTACCTATTTCTATTTTAATCTGTGACTAATGAATTTTCCTACAGGTACTATGGCACCCAAAGTTAAGAAGAAACAGTAAGATGAGGTAGCCCGCAAAGAGATAGCCAAGAAGCGGGCACTCAAGGAACAACCTACTGACTCAGAATTCAATCTGAAGAGTCTAGTGATTCAGAGGTTGAGTACTCCAAAAATAATGGTGATGAACAATAAGTGCCTCGGACCACTAGATCAAAATCTTCTAAACCCACGGCTACGACATCCACAGCATTGGTGCCCACAGCCACTCCTATTGAGCCTCCTAAGTCTGAAGAGGGAGGGATAGCTGCAAACCCAACTGGGGGTGAGCTAGAGACTACGCAAGCTAATGATGGTATGAGTTCGTTAGAGGAGGAGGAGGAGTCGATAGTACTATCCCAGAATCCTCTGATGGTGTTGCTACTGAAAACTCTTAAAAAGGGGTGGACTCGAGGTGATGGGGAGTCCCAAAATCTTGAGACTACTACAATGATGGGGTATCCCTAAACAAAAAAGGGAACCAAAAGTGAAGTATTCAAGAAGATCCCTGCATGCTACCCGGCGCACTACAAAGAGTTACAAAATTGAACCAGGTTTTTGAAAAAGATAAGCTTGGTTGGATAACCAAACAAGTGGGCAACTATGGGACTTAGTTGGTGAGAGAGCTTTATGCCAAAAATACGGCGATGATTTAAAACATGACTCCTTTTGAGAAGGATAAAGATATGAGGAAGTAACCCCGATTAGACAAGGTAATAGTACGGGGTGTAGAAATTGATATCTCAGAGAAGGCTATTTCTAGAGCCTTATTTGGTGATGGTTTTAAACCGGAAGCTGAAACTCTGGAGTATGACTATCGAATGATGGAGTTGAAAAAAGTGAAGCAACTGAGTACTTATGATAAGTTGATGCATTATAAGTGGTTGGCCGGACACATCGCAAAAGCTAAGGAAGAGGGCAAATGGGTAAATGGTGCAACAATCTATAAGCACACACAAAGCTTCACTACCAAGGTTGATGGTATGTTATCAGGCACCATATAGCACCAACCAAAAATAACAACACACTTAGTGTTGATAAGGCAGGGATGGTAGCAGCCTTTAAAGTAGAGTTGGAGCTGAATATTCTGCGGATCATTGCGGATGAGATTTGTTAGAGGGCACTTTTTTTTCACACTAATCTACCCTTCCCAAGCTTGGTAACCTGTTGTGTTAGAAGTAAAATGTACCTTCTATTCAACCTGTTGATAGATTTACCCAGATGACCAAGACTGCAGGCATAGTGTTGATTAAGGATTGCATGAACTCAGTGGCTAGAGCATGAGGTCATTTACCAAATTTGCCATCACAGGCAACAGAGGGGACTGTCCCTACTATAGGGATTCCATTTTTTGAAGTCGATGCTACTTCTTCTTTAACACAGCAGTCTAACACACCCTTAGGTGCACTTTAGTCTATGCCTATGGGCTATACATTGGTGGTCATAACCTTTCTATAAAAGATGATAAGAAATAAGGATGTTCTTGATACGAGGATCAAGAAATTAGAGGAAGGGGTAAAACCCTACGTGGATGATGAGATTAAGGCCACAGTGTAGGGTATAAAGACCCATTTTAATAGATTCAAGAGCTGAATAATAGATAAGTTAAAGAGAGTCCAGTCTCCTAATTTAAGAACCATCACTGAGTTGGCTGCATTGAAAGTAGCAGTTACGGATCTTCCTGAGAGACATTTCCTGGTCATGCAGCCTCTACCAGACCTATTATTTTTGATTTTGATGTTGATGTTTTAGACTTCTATACGCAGGCCTCAGCAAATGAGGAAAAGGTAAGGAGTTTAATGAGGCGGTAGATGAGACGGGTGATGATGTGTAGCCCTGTAAGAAGAGAAAGGGAAAGGATAATGATGGGAAGAAGAGGAAAGAGAAGAAGAGAGAGAGGACCTCTCAGGTACATATATCAAAGTGGAGTGAGGTCCCCATTGATGGTGATGTTGTTACTATAAAGAGTGAAGGAGGCATGGAGATGACCCCATAATTTTATTTTTAAGTACACTGGCCACTACCGGTGCCAATGAGAGTGAGAGTGCCATGGCCTCTACCGAGGCTACTAAAGTTAGAGACCATAGAGGGGTCGTATCTATGACCCCGATGGATCAGTACAAGATAGGTGTCTAGTATGCCACAGGTATGTCTCTACCCTAGTTTTTTATTTTTACTATTTTTGTGCATTGGGGACATTCGACAATTTCTGAGTTGGGGTGGGGGTATACTGACATCCAAGGGTTTTTGTTGTCATATTTCTTTTCCCTCGAATGTGCTATCTAGTTAGAATCGACATGTTTACATGTTTATTGTTATTTTTTTGTGTTATTTTTGTGTTGTTTTTATAACCAAGAGAGAAATAGGAAAACTTGATGTAGTCAGAATAAATAAGAGCATGCAACTATTTTGATTGACATTTTGTGTTTAAATGATATCCCTCCATAAAATCTTTGATATGTTTGTTATGTTGTGTGCCTGCTGTGAACTGTGACCAATGTGGATCTTGCCATGGCATTAGGATTGTGAGCGTGATAATTGTAGCCTAACTATGCATGAATCAAATAGGTAGTAACTGTGTGTAGCCCTGAGCCATGTTTGTTGTAAGGTAATTATTAAGTTTGGCGTATGTGTATAACCCAGAACTTGGCCGGTCAGTCTCGCTAAGGTTGTAGAGTAGTGGGTTAGGAAAAGATCATAGGTCATTCCTAAAAAGTCTGTTATAAGCCTAAAAGGCCTACCAAATTAAAAATAATATCCCTAGGTCTTGAACATTAAGCCTAAATAGACCTTTTCCCTAAACTAGCCCATTCACCTTTCCAATTCATTTACAATGAACCTGTGTTCGCTCTGGTCCCTCCTTGGACACTGTGCACCTCAACTTAAGCAAATCGCCTAAGTTGAGGGTGGTTATCATAGGGGTGCATGATAGAATTGGGGAATGTAGAAGAAGTTAGTAAATGAAAAATGAGATTCGAGGTGAGGTCTTGTGCGAAAAAAGGAAAAAAAAAGAGAAAAAAAAAATATGTAAAAAAATAGAAAAAGAAAATCGCACCTGAGGTCTGTAAAGTTAAAAAACAAAAGGGAGAAAAATAAAAAGAATAGGAGAGTGGAGCCAAAAGTAGTGTAATTCCAAGGAGGAATAAGTCACTTGATTCATATGTACCATACCCATCCCCAAGCTTACATTACAAGACAATTAAAGTTTTATAGTGATCCTAATCCAACTGTCTAAAAAAACTAAGGCGTAGAAAATAAGGGCAAGCCTATGGTATTTCATGCACACTGTCTAAACTTATTAGTAAGAGTGAGTGCTTTTATTTAGTCTTGGTCCTAATATCCATGTTGTATTTTGAGTGTGAGGGACTTTTTTTATGTGAGGGCATAGGGGTTGCATCGTAGTTACTGCTTGTTCGGGTAATGTCATTAGTTTGCGTGCTAGGGACTCTATTGATTATGTAAAGCCATTACTTGATCCCTTTGTGTCATAGTGATTGGTTTGTGTACACGTAGCGGACTTCGGTTTTGATGATGTTGGGGGAAGAGGGTGAACTTGTGTTTTGATTCATGCATGCTTAAGTTGATTTTTAAAATATGACTGTTGTAGTACTCTTAGATTTCTCTTGGTTAAGAGTCGTTTAGGTTGTGTGTCAATTTTAGTCGTGTTTTGTTCTCCTGAGGACATGTAAATGTTCTATGTTGAGGGTGTTGATGTGTCGTAGACTTACGACACTTTTGATGCTAAAACAAAGGAAATTGCTAGTTTAAAGGCATGTTTTTATCGGTATGATGCATTTTTATGATATTTGTAGGTGAAACAGGTCCGGAGAAGTGAAGTGAAGGATTTCTGGACTTAAAAAGCATCAGACAAGCAAACCAATGACCGTTGAATCTAACAACGGTCATACCTTGCCATTATGGAAAGAACCTGAGATTGTGAAATATGAAGGAAAATAGACAAGAGATCCTATGATCGTGCTATGATACAACAGACTCATCCTGAAGATCGTGGGAGGATTATTCTACAAAGTGAAAATTAGTTAAAGAAGTAACGAGAGGAATTGAAGATTGTAGAAGAAAAGGACGAGCTTGTCCAGAGCATCATTCCATCAATATCTATAAGTGTGCAAAAGTCAGTCTTCCAAATAACATGGTATCTACCCACGATCATCCCTTCCTTCGAGCACCAACTCAATAAATCCAAGTGTGCTTAGGATAGGTTTTATTTATGTCTATAAATACTCCTATTAGGTTTATTTTTTAGTTTACATTCTATTGATACTTTTGAGGCATATTGTTGTTCTTTGAAGTATAAACATCAATTTTTAGGGTTTTAATTCGAAGTGAGATTTTTGGTTTTCATTATGATTTCTATTCAGAATTATTATTGTGTGCTTTCAATTATGAGTATCTGAACACCACAACTAGGGTTGTGGTAACCATGACGGATTAATGAAGTAGTGCTCAAAGTATGACGTAATTCTCAAAGGGTGTTTATATATGTATTGTGATTCTCTTCAGATTGATTATTTTCTGACGGTGGCCAACTTTAGAACTCGCCTTATCCTTACTCACAATGAAAGAAGGAGTAACAGATGGGAAAAGGGAATTAACAACGAGTCTTGGAGCTACAACCTCCATTTAATTAGCTTGAGCTTATAAATGGGATAGCTAATATGGAATCAATGATAAGGATTAGTAATGCAAAATTTATGAGACGTTAATTTGTGGTTGGGGATAGCCGTCTAATAGGGGAGTAAAGTCATTTATATGAACATAACCTATTAATTCTGCATGCAAAGCATCGGGAGAGATCACCAGTGCGACGAACCTATAGAGTTGTGAAGCTATGGGGAAGACAGTCCTAGTTCCTTTTCCATATTAATTACAAATCCAACAAAACCAACAACTTATTACTATTTGACATTCTCAAATCCCCCATTACTGGAAATTAATTACTAATTGTTTAGACAGACAGATTGATAACTATTCTGACGTATTTCTTGTGAGCTCGTCCCCAACCTAGTTGGGTTTTATAATTGATAGAGACTGATTTATACTTCATTGTGAGGAGTAATTTAGGCGACACAGAGGGTTTTAAGGATTAGAGATACTTCACACTCTCTTTTGTTTTTATATATTAAATAAGTTCGTAATGTTTTGGTATTGTCTAATATTGTGCTTAGTGAGTTAAATAGTATTAATTTGAGAAAGACAATGGGTAAAGGTCCGAGATAGTCAGTTAATAGTTGAATTATATTGTTCTCCCACTATAGAGTTAGGGTGGGTGCCAATCATGATTGATTGGGTCATTACAAAAATGGTATCAGTGCACTGGATTTGTCGATATGGTGGTACAAGTAAAGGTCTAATAGGGTCTTGCAAAATGGTATAGAGACGTCTATACTTTTCTTCAGGAGGCTACAGAGCTTTAGGAAACAATTTTCACCACTTTCCTCCTTTAGTGCTAGTACTTGATTCCAATTGGTATCTTGTGATCCAAATTGGTATCTAACCTTCTTCACTCTTGTTTTTGCAAATAGTGAACATCCATTTAACCAGAGTGACAGCAGCCACAACAGCAACACTAGTATCGGCTACTGAGGTTGTAGTTTGGGGCAGGCCTCGAGTTAGGGGCAGAGCAAGAAGGGGAGAATAAAGGTAGCACTTTTTAAGGGTAGGTCCGGAGTAGCCAGAGGACCGGATAGGCAGAGAACACCATCTCTTCCCCTACAATAGGATGATTTATATTTGGGTTAAAATATGGAGGTAATGGTTAAATAGGAGGAACTGGTAGTTCCAGAGAATGTGGTACCCATATCGAATGGTGCAGCTCAGGTGCCTATGTCCGCAGAGTTGATTCAGCAGGTGTTGGGGTTTTTGAGTAGTTTGGATGGCACCAATACCACTCCAATAGTTCCTATATTTCCATCTCTAGCCTTGCAGTATTCCACTACTATAGCTCCCCAGATGGATGAGGGATCTAAGATGGGAGTGTTTTACCGATAGGTATTGGGATCGATTATGACTGATGATGAGCATGGACTGCTCTGTAACTTTATGAAGATGAAACCTCTAGTGTTTTAGGATACTGAGTCATAGGATGCATTTGAGTTCTTGATTAACTGTCATGAGTGTCTGTACAAGATGGGCATTATGGAGAGGTATGGTGCGGAGTTTGTCACATTTCAATTGCAGAAAGAAGCCAAGCAATGGTGGAGGATTTTGTTGAATGTAGGGAAGGTTTACTTCAACTTACTTGGTACCTATTTCAGAATGTATTCCTTGAGAAGTATGTTCCTCATACCTATCAAGATATAAAGAAGGATGAGTTCTTGAAACTTAAGCTGGGTGATATGTCTATGATGGCCTTTGAGGCCAAATTTTATGCCTTATCCCGTTATACCTTCTATCTGATTACTTCGGAGGAGGAGAGGATCAGGTATTTTGTGAATAGTTTGAACTCAGATCTTCAGGTGGCTGCACTGTACGTGGATACACCTGAAAAGACTTTTCATGAAATTGTTGAGTTTGTGAAGAATATGGAAGGGATAAAGAAGGAAAGAGAGGTAAAGGAAAAGGAAAAGAAGGCCTAGAAATTGGGTCATTTTAATGGTACTTATTAGAGGGGTCGTGGTTTGCAAGATTACTCTTCTCGACCATTCTATTCAGTTATGCCTGTGTTTGTTGAGGGCTCGTGAGGGGCCAATTACCAGCCCTCTTAGTTAGATAGTTATACACCTTCAACATCTTCAATCCAGCATCCTGCCTTAGACATTAGATGTCATGAGTGTGGGGGATTAGGTCATATTTAGAGGCTTTGTCCTAGCTACTTATTTACAGGACAGATGACTCAACAACTAGCTTCTAGTACCTTAGCTTCAGCAGGTTGTGGAGGTTGAGGATATGGTAGGGGTCATCCACATAGTGGGCATGATAGTCCTAATACAAGGAGGGGTGGCTACCAAGCCAACCGTAATGGAGGACAGGTTGGTCAAGGTGGTGCACAGGCTGATAGATGTAATGGTTAGGGTGGTGATAAGGCTCATCTTTATGTTGTTTTGGCCCGTCTTGAAGTTGAAGCTTTGATGCTATAATCACTGATACTATTCTTGTCTGTGATCATATGGCTTCTGTGTTATTTGATCTAGGATCCACTTTCTCTTATGTGTTTGTGAAATTTGCGTTAGGTTGGGACTTAAATTGTGAATTTCTTGATGCACCTATGTATATATCTACACTAGTTGGGGTTTTTTTTATGTGTTAATCAGGTTTATCAAGCGTGTCATGTGATGTTTATGGGGAACAAAACTTTAGTTGACTTACTGATCTTAGACATGGAGGAGTTTGATATGATTTTGGGGATAAGATGGTTGTCTCTTTATCATGTTATTGTTGATTACAATGCTAAGATTATCATTGTAACCATACCCAAGATGGAAAGTTTAGAGTGGGTAGGTACTCTTAAGCCTTCTACTTTGAGAATTGTGTCAGCTATTCATGCCCAAAAGTTAGTTAATGGGGGTGTAAGACATTCCTAGCTCACCTTTGGGATGATAATTTGACAGTCCCTCCTATTGCTTTAGTTTCAGTAGTGTGCGAATTCTTAGAGGTGTTTCCTGATGATCTTCCTAGTATGCCACCTAGCCATGATTTTGACTTTTGTATAGACTTAGTGTTGGGAACCCGACCTATATCTATCCCTTCTTATAGAATGGCACCAGCAGAGTTAAGAGAATTAAAATACCAATTGCAAGAGTTGTTGGGGAAGGGTTTTATTCGCCTATGTGTGTTTCCTTAGGGTTTTCCTGTGCTCTTTGTGAAAATGAAGGATGGTAGTATGTGGATGTCCATAGACTATCGACAGTTGAGTAAGGTGACTATTTGTAACAAGTATCCTTTGCCTAAGATTGATGGCTTATTTGACCAGTTGAAGGGAGCAGCGGTGTTCTCAAAGATTGATTTGAGGTCAGGTTACTATCATTTTAAGATTCGGGTTGAGGACATCCCAAAGACTGCCTTTTAGACTCATTATGGACATTATGAGTTCTTGGTTATGTCCTTTGATTTGACCAATGCCCCCAACCACTTTTATGAGCTTGATGAATGGAGTATTTAAGCTTTTGTTGGATTCATTTATTATTGTTTACATTGATGATATTCTGGTTTACTCAAAGAATAAGGAGTAGCATGAAGCTCACTTGTGTACAATGTTGGGGTTGCTTAAAGAGAAGTAATTTTATGCTAAGTATTCAAATTGTGAATTCTAGTTGTCTTCAGTGACCTTTTTGGGACATATGGTATGGTAGACCCGCAGAAGGTGGAAGCTGTTAAGAACTGGGCTAGACTAAGCAATGTTACATAGGTTAGTAGTTTTATGGGGTTGGCCAGTTACTATTATCGGTTTATTAGGGGGTTCACCTCCATTGCTTCTCATATGACTTGCCTGACTCAGAAAGAGGTATCTTTTGTGTGGGATGATAAGTGTGAGGAGAGATTTCAAAAGATCAAGACATTGCTAACTCCAGCTCATATTCTTACCTTGCCTATTGAAGGTACAGATTTCATTATGTATTGTGATATTTCACGGTTTGGCTTAGGTGTTGTTTTGATGCATGGTCAGAATGTAATTACTTATGCTTCAAGGTAACTGGAGCCATATGAGAAGAACTATCTCTACCATGATTTGGAATTGGCAGCAGCGGTTGTTGCTTTGAAAATTTGGAGACAATACCTCATGGGGTGAAATGTAAGGTGCACACAGACCACCATCATTTACAACATGTGTTTGCAATATGTTTTTACTCAGTGATATCTGAATTTAAGGTAGAGATGGTAGATGGAGTTGATCAAAGATTATGGCATCTCAATTGTGTATCATCCGAGCAAGGCTAATGTGGTGGCAGACACATTGAGTCAGAAGCCGGCAAGCACGAGGAGTTTGACAAGGCTTCTTTTGAAGCTTTATATAGAAGAAGATATAGATCATCAATTTGATACTTTTAAGGTGAGATCTCGTGGCACTGATATGTTAAAGAAGTCGACGGAGAAAGTGAGGTTCATCTAGGAGAAGTTGGTAGCAGCTTAGAGTCAACAGAAAGATTATGCAGACGATAAGGTAAGGGCTATGCAATTCAAGAAAGGTAGAAAATTTTACTAAAAGTTTCACCCATGAAGGGTGTAATATGGTTTGGAAAGAAGAGCAAATTTAGTCTAAGGTACATCTGACCCTTTGAGGTTTTGAATGGAGTAGGGTCAGTGGCATATAGGTTGGATCTACATCCCAGCTTGTTAGGATTTCATCCTATGTTTCATATGTCAATGCTCAAAAAGTACCACGGAATCATTCATTCAAATTCAGAAATGTTTGAGAAGGAGCTCTTTTATGAAGAGGAGACTATTGCTATCTTGGATAGGGATGTGAGAAAGCTAAGGACTAAAGTCATTTCGTCTTCAAAGGTTTAGTTGAGAAACCATTCGGTTGAAGAAGCTACATAGGAGATGGAGGTGGATATGTGTAAGTGTTATCCACACTTATTCATCGATTTGGGTAATCCTTCTACTTATTTGTTGCGTCATTTTTGTTAGTTGTCATTTAGGGATGAATGAGGGATAAATTGGTATATAATATAACGATTTAAGACGTTGTTATACTGAATTAAGAAGTAAAATATTTGCCTAGTTTCCCCTTAGACTAAAAATTTTAAAAAATTAGGGTTGGTCTAGTTTTAAGCGTAATTTGAGAGTGTAGTGGTCTAGAAAAAATTGGTAGTTATTACAGTGTTGATTGGTATTTTGGATTTGAATTTTTGTTAGAGGAAAAGTTTAGGAAGTTGTATAAACTTCCGATGTGTAGAACAAGTTAGTAGAACTCCAGTTATAGTGATTACTTCGAAGGGGTCAGTTTGTAGTGTCGAAACTCGAGAAGTGTGTTGTGAAATGGACAGAGCTGGGACCGAGTCTTGAGCTACTGGTTTGGGAATTATTGAAGTGGCAGAAGTGTCGCCACAATGACATTCCCTTTTGGCTTAGGTGATGCTGCAGCTGCACCGCTGTAGCAACAAAAGTGTTGTTGTTGCGGTGAAGACACTGAATTCCAATTTTAAAATTAGAAAACCCATTTTTCATTTCCACTTTTCTAAAATAATTTCAATGGCTAAGAAAGGGTGATTCTTCACAACTTTTGATGTTTTCCATCTTTGAGGTAAGGTTCCTTTACACTTTAAACTTGAATTACTCCTCTTAGATTCATAGGATTTTAAGAATCACAACCATGGTAGACTTTGGAATTTAGCCCTAAGTTTATGAACTAGTGGGAATTGTTGGGGAATAATGTTATTATCAATTCTTATTGATCCTAGGATGTTATAAAATACTTCCTAAGGTATAATTTATGATTATAAGTTAAATTATGAAGAATTCAAAGAGTTTAAAGGGTAGAAAATCCTAAGATGATGAATTAGGTTAAGTTCATGAGTGAATTTGATAAATGTGAGTTCCTAATGCTTAGAAAGGGTGAATTATTGTATTAAAGTCTGTGAAATTGTTGTTTATAGACCAAGAATGGGCAGAAATCAAAAGAAAAGGCAAGGCCATGGCTATATAGTGTTTTTGGGCTAGAAATCGAGATAGGTTATGGCTTAATAGTAGTAAAGACTTGTTTGAATCTGTGCATATATTTGAGTTGGGTGTTTGTGATTAGCTTTCAGGCATTATTTGTGATTATTGACTGTATCATGCATTGAACATTGAATTTTGAGATGATATTGAGATGTTATATGGATCGGGTGTCACACTGACATTGTTATATGGATCGGGTATCACGCCAACAATGTTATGTGGATTAAGTGTCATGCCGACACTGTTATTGGGATGGGTGTTGTACTAACACTGGTACATGGACTGAGCTTGTCCCCTGCATGTCATAGTTGAGAGTCCCTGCCGACTCTAGTATAAGTGTACATATTGCATACATGCAATCATCATCTCATTTGTACTTATATTTGTGATGATTATTATTGAAGGAATCTGCCTAACTGTAATTGATATACTTGTATACCTATATTCTAATGAAATGAAATGTTATGACTGTAATTGTTTGTCAACTAATTATGAGTTGTGTTTTGATTGTTGTTACTTGCATTTCACTTGCCTATTTGTATGGTGTTGAGTTGATTCAGCCAATGATACCTACCAGTACTTAGTTGTTGTACTGATACTACCCATACTTTTCTTTTTATTGAGTATATAGTGTGGTCCAGCCTCTGAGATGAGACCTCAACTCTGATCTATAACTTCAGCATCGATTCAAGAGTGAGCACCATGTCTGGGCAGCCATTGGATCATCTCTACTTTGTTTATGTCCTTTGTTTCAGGACTAAGACACTTGTTTACTTAGTATATTGGATAATATTTTAGACTTGGTTTTGGATACTGTTTAGAATTTCTTGTACAATGACTTTTGGGTCCTGGGGATTGTAGTAATTAGAGATACTTCTGTACTTTTTTTTTGATATTAAATAAGGTCTAAAATTGTGTTTAGTAAGTTGAATAGTAATTATTTGAGAAAGGAGACTGGTGAAGGTTTGAGATAGTTGGTTAAGGATTGAATTAGATGGTTCTCCCACTATAAAGTTAGGGTGGGTGCCAATCATGACAAGTTGGGTCGTGACACTAATTTAGATCATGAAAAATTGGTATTAGAGCCCTAGATTCATTAGTCTCGTTAGTACAAACCAGTCTAGTAGAGTCTTATTGATCAGTGTAGAGACTCTGTTATCTATCTTCAAGAGACTATATGACTTTAGGAGAAATCCATTTCTTCATTCTATGTCATGTGCTCCTAGCCTTATGTAACTCAAAAACCTCTTATTCACTCTCTCGCAGATGGTGAAAATGCATTTTTCTTTGGTTAAAGGTTCAGAGCTTGTGTCTTTGATATGTGATAGGGGCAGAGGTCGAGGGAGAGGTCAAATTGAAACATCTGGACCAGCAAGAGGTCTGGTTGGGATTGCCTCCTCAGGTTCTGGAGTTACTTATAATGATGGATGTATGGAGATTGAGGGGTTGAGTATAGTGCAGACACCACCTGTGATCATGTCCATATCTATGCTTGAGGATTGTTTGGTACGATATTGGATTTCATCATGAGGATGACTCCTACTTTCATTTGGCATGCTACTTCAAGGCTTTAGACTCTTGGTACACATTTGGCTACTACTAATTCTCCTAGTGTTGACAGGATATTGTCGGGGATTTCTCCACATCCAGTGACCTTACCCTTTATGTCTATAAAGAGATAGAGTAGGTTTGTAGAGTTCATGAGGACAGATCCTTCTCAGTTTAACGGAGATCCTAATGATGATGCTTACACATTCTCGATTGGTTGTTGCATGAGGTTGCATAGGTTGGGTCTGGTAGACTCTAATGGAGTAGATTTTAATGTTTTTCAGTTATTTGGACCAGCCAGGTAGTAGTGGAGGACTTTTGTTGAGAGTAGACTAGATGGGTCGCCTTCTCTCTTAGGGAATCAATTTTCTCGAGAGTTTCTAGAGGAGTTTGTATGGAAACATGGGAGGCATGCGGGCAAGAGACCCTATAGACTTGACGGCGGTAGCGACATGTATGGTAAAGGCCAGAGTCCTCATGGTCATTTTGAAAAGTGTTAGGTCATGGTGTCCATTCAAGTTCTTCAGGTCCAATTCAGCGGACTTCTACTCCTTCGAGTTGCTTTATATATAGAGATCTCGGGCACCATAGGAGAGATTGCCCACAATATAGACAGTTGGGGAGGTAGCATATGTGTTGGCTTTACTTCCATCCTTTTCAGCTATTCACCCCCAGTATTTCATGTTTTTATGCTGCGGTAGTATATTCAGGATGAGTCGCATGTGCTTTAGTGGGACTTAGTTCAGTTAGATGATAAGTTAACATTTGTGGAAGAGCCTGTGTCTATTTTGGCCAGAGACGTCAGACGGTTGCGCTCCCGGGACATTCCAGTGGTTAAGATTCAGTTACGTCACCATCCGATAGAGAAGGTTACCTGGGAGCTTGAGTGTGATATGCTAGTCTAGTATCCCTACTTGTTCACGTCTTCAGGTATGCACTTACTTTTGACTTTCGCGGATGAAAGTCCTTTTAGTAGTGGATGTTGTAATGACCCTCCCGGTCATTTTCCACGTTTTCGTACATTCTCGGCGTTTAGAGCTTTTTTATAACTTCTCCAAGTTATTTATGACTTGAAGGGACTAACAGTTTGATTTCCTGGTAGTTCGCTTGAGAATATTATATATACCAAGCACATTATGAAATATTTAAATTAAATTAGAATTTAGTAAAAGGATATAGTTAATTACCTTTCAAAAATGTTTGTGATATTTATAAAATTCTTTAGTTATGATATATCTACACTACTTTATAATAGTTTCATAACCTATTAATATTTTAAGCGGAGATAGAAAATTTAGATATGTTAAAATAATATTATTATTTCATAGAGGTTTTATTCAAAATATTTTTTTATTAATTATAGTATATTCAAATTATTGTATTTATTTTAACACGAACCTACGCAATATCCAAGAATATATGTTATGGGATAAAAATTACATGAATGTGACACCTCCACCACCATGTGGATGGCGAGGAGATGCACACCATGGTGACCTTTGTTAAGTGGTGGCTGCCACTTGGCATGTGGCAAGCTAGGTAGTGGAATGTTGGTATTATGTATATATATTGTGGATAAATGTATAATGTTACATTTTCCCCACTTTTTTCCGCCTTATTTCTCACCATTATTGATCATTTAAGATCAATATTGAGCTGGTCCATTGAGGTTTGAGCTTAGGGGTTTATATATTTGAGTCGATGGACTCGTTCTTATTTTTACGGTAGTTTTCATCTATGGTGGTATTGTTGTTGATGTTTAAGCTATATTTTGAGCTCAAATTGAGTGGTGCTAGTAGTGACTATTGGTCATAGGGTAATTTGGGACGTCGTGATGATTATGATTTTGCAATTCTACAAGTGGCCCCACGTGGACTGCTCTGACGTTTTTCAAACTATTACAACATGGATATCATTAGTCATGTTTTGACTTGTAGTTTAATATTTTGATAGCGTGCCAGTAGTCGAAGGCCTCTCGAAAGGGGAAGACTCCTGTTTAGCGGATTCTTTGGCAGGCTTTCGGCAGCGTCCAGGTAGGCTAGGTTTACTTAACACTTAGATTGGGCTTATATATGGTGTATGCATATTATTGTGCTAGCAATTGGGCTGGTAGTATAGACATATTATTGGCTTGCTGTGTTATACCTTTTAGGCTGGATAGGGCCACTCGGACATGTTCCAGGACCGTTATCCTTGTGGTACTCCACAGATGACCCACTCGGGATTGGTTAGTATTGTTATTGTTTTTGGTTGTGGATTTGTAGACTTTAGCCTAAATTTATACAGGTATAGCCAGACTTGATTTCGAGACCCAATAATGGGCCCCGCTACCTTTCACAGTCAAAACATTTATCCTTCGACCTGGTTGGGGTTATTTAAGCCTTAGGATGATCGGTTAGGCATATAGTTGGGTTGATTTACCCCAGTTATGCCTCTTTTGGCCTGTTTGTCCCTATTAGTCCCTGGTAGCTTAGTACTTGATTGGGATGGCTAGCCGTGACTTAAAATTAGGACCCGCCTTGCCATGCCCTACCTTAGATACCCGAGTTGACATATATATCGCCTGATAGTAGGTTGAAGACCTTGGAGGACCCGGGGATTGCCTTGTAGCATATTGTAGGTTAGTTCCTTTATCTATATTTCAACCTCAGCCCGGGACTAGCATGTCCCCCTTTATCTATTGTTGTGTGATATTTGGCTCTTTTCAGACTACTGGCTATTATGAGTTTCGATTAGAGTCCGGTTACTGATTCAGGTATGATTATGGCATGTTATGAGTTCTGGTACTGGGTACCGTGGTTATAATGCTATTATACTTTGAGTTTCGATTCGAGTCTAGTAGATATCATATATATGTGGCCTACCCACTGTGACCGATTCGAGCCCTGCGTCTGGCCTCTTATTATTATCCATTGGTACCGGTTCAAGCCTGGTGCACCCCTGTTGGGTACACTGATTACTGGATACTTGTACAGCTATGAGACACTAGTGGTTATGCATTTACTTTTTTTGTGTATCCCGCCGGTTTATGGGGGCCAGGCTAGGTTACTATTTTCTATCGTGTGTCTAACGGGCTTATGGGGGCCAAATTAGGTTATGTTTGACTTGTGTGTTTATTTATGCATTTATTTACTCAATATTTGGTATCGCTTTTATTTACCTCCTGGTCATATTTATATAGCTCAGCAATCATTTATCTATTTATTTATCATTTATACCCAGGACTTAGCATGCACCCTCTCATTTTGGCCTACTTATAGTACATTGAGCTCAGTCTGTCGATGATGCCTACTGAGTACCGGTTGCCAAATACTCATACTGTATTTTTGCATCTTTTTCCCTGATGCAGATTCGGGTACTAGCTGACAGTTTTGATGTGACTCTTTTCTCAGCACTGATTTTGGAGCAGGGTGAGTTTACTGAAGTCTGAGGCAGATCCTACTCCATCTCCTACTGTATGGTCTTTTGCTTTCAAGACTGTGTATATGTTGTATATATTTGTTCCTGTCTTGTACTCTAGATATGTCTAGTAGTGGCTCTTGTATCGACCTTATCAGGTCTTGGAAGGGGTTCTTAGCTATACACACTGTCCTCTTCCCTTTTTGGTCTCGGTATGTATGTACATTATGCTATCTTTTACATTAGATCATGTTCACTATTCTGGTTTCCTCTGCTTCATCATCTTTCTTTTGGGTTTTCGCCTGGTAGTCCATCGCTTGCCGCTCTGGGCTAGGGCTTGGCTTGCCTATTGGTGGGTTACAGTAGGTGTCATCATGACTCAAAAATTGGGTCGTGACAGCTTGGTATCAGAGCCTAGGTTGTACTGGTATTATTGGTACATGAGTTGATGTTTAGTGGAGTCCTGCAGATCAATACGGAGATGCTTATATCCTATCTTCGGGAGGCTACAGAGCACTTTTAGGGAAAATCTCATTTCTTTGATTCACTTCCATGCGTCGGTGTCTATGTTGATTTTTTATCTCTATTTGGTTCACTCTTTATGCAGATGGCTAGGACGCATGGTGCGAGAGCTGGGGGTTGAGACCCCGAGCCCTTAGGAAGAGCTCTAGTTAGGGGACGAGGTCGACCTAGAGGTCGGGGGAAGGATAGAGCAGCAGCCCCAGGCAGAGACCAGGCTAGGGATCCATTACCTGATCCCGTTATAGCCCCTAAGCCAGATAGAGCTCCAGTTATTCCACCACCAGAGCAACAGTTGGGCCAGGGAGCAGCCCAAGCCCCACCTGACTTTATAGCTACATCAGTGCTCCGAGATACTTTGGTGCAGTTGTTGGGATTAGTTGAAGGTCCACCAACTGAGGAAACTCAGCCAGTAGTACAAGGAGTTGGTGTTAGGGCGCAGCCTGCAGCAGCGTCACCTAGAGTAGAGGTTCCGCCTGTACCGGTAGTTCCACTGTCGGTAGCAGCCCAGCCAGTTATGTCTGTCGAGGAGCAAAAGATGTTGGGCCTTTTTCTGAGATTGAATCCACCCAGGTTTGTGGGTACCAGGTTTGTGGGTACTTCAGGGGAGGATCCTTACGAGTTTTTATCCAGCTGTGAGGAGAAGTTGAGAAATTTAGGGTTAGTTGAGACTCGCGGTGTAGACTTTGATGTATATCAACTTGACACAGTAGTGAGGCGATGGTAGAGGGGTTATCTTAATTCCAGGCCAGCTGGATCTCCATCGATTACTTGGGCTTAGTTCTTCGAGGCATTCTTGGGGAAGTATATGCCCCGCAGTATGGCTCCAAGATGAGTTTTTTGGGTTGAGACAGGGTTCGATGTCAGTAGTCGAGTATGAGGCGAGATTCCATAATTTGTCCAGACATGCTACTACGATCTTGCCTGATAAGTATGAGAGGATCAGATGTTTTGTCAAAGGTTTGAGGTTATAACTCTGCACGGCTACACAGAGTTTAATGACCTCAGGGAAATTATTTACTCAGATAACTGAGCATGTATACTCGATCGAGGAGATAGATAGCGAGGCCCAAGCGGGCAACAATAAGAGACCTCATTTCCAAAGAAATTATAATGGGAACCACAACGGCTCACAGTTCAGAGGTAGTAAGTTTCAGGGTAGCTACCCCCAACAGCTTCAGCAGTAGTCTTATCAGCATCAGGGTCAACCCAGTAGACCTATTCAGTCACCATTATAGATATCATATGGGGGTCAGCTCGCTTATAGTAGTTCTGGTGGTCAGGCTAGTAGCCAGCCTCAGAGGTATAGTCAGTCCGGTTCCTCGAGAAAAGGTGATCGTACCAGATTAGCCAAACCTTCAAGGAAGAGTTGAGTGCCAGGAAAATGTTATGAGTATGGGGTTGTAGGTCACTTTGCTCATGAATATCCCCAATGAGGGATGATTGAGCCTTCTGTTTAGATTACACAGCCTATCAAAGAAGTACCACCTCAAGCTAGGGGTGGTACACAGAGTTATCGGGGTGGTCTCCAGGGTTTCAGAGGTGGTGCGCAAAGAGGTAGGATTGATGGTCGAGTCGATGCTCAGCCTAGTAGTGGACAACGTAAGTTGTATGTCGTACCTTCTAGGCCAGAGGCTGAGACTTCGGATGCTGTGATTACAGGTATGATTTTCGTATATCGTCAGCCAGCTTCTGTATTATTTGATCCTTGGTATACATTTTCTTATATGTCTATTTATTATGCATCATGGTTGGGTTTATGTTTGGAGTCTTTATCTGTGCCTTTGCGTGTAGCTACCACATGGGTGATTCTTTAGTAGTGGATCGGGTATATAGATTGTGTCTAGTGACCATTCAGGATTTTGATACTTGGGTTGATCTTATTGTGTTTGACATGGTAGATTTTGATTTAATTCTGGGCATGGACTGGTTGTCCCCTTATTATGAGGTCTTGGATTATTTTACCAAGACCATTACCTTATCCATGCCTTGTGTACCCTCGGTAGTGTGGGGGGGTTCTATTAGCCATATACCGATAGGGATTATTTCTTATGTTTGGGCTCATAGACTGATGTCGAGGGGATTTGATTCATTCCTTGCTTATGTTTGGAATGCTAGTGTTGAGAGTCCATCACTTGACTTCGTCCCTGTTGTTTGTGAGTTTCCTGATGTATTCCAGACTGACCTACCTGGCCTTCCTCCTAAATGTGATATAGAGTTCATTATTAACCTAGAGCCGGCACCTGACCTATTTCTATGGCTCCATATCGTATGACTCTTGCTGAGTTGAGAGAGTTAAGTAGTCAGCTCTAGGACCATCTGAGAAAGGGTTTTATTAGGCTGAGTGTGTCGTCGTGGGGTGCACCAGTTCTGTTTGTGGAGAAGAAAGATGGGTCTATGCGTATGTGTATCGATTACATGCAGCTGAATAGGGTGACAGTGAAGAATAAGTATCCTATGCCTCGTATCGATGATTTATTTGAGCATCTTCAGGGCGCAGCGGTGTTCTCTAAAATAGATCTGAGATCTGGTTACCATCAATTAAGAGATAGGGTTGTAGACATCCCTAAGACAACTTTTAGGACTCATTACGGCCACTATGAGTTCCTGTTGATGTCTTTTGGGTTGACTAATGCCCCAGCAGCCTTCATGTATTTGATGAATCGTGTATTCAGGTCGTATTTGGACTCCTTCGTGATTGTTTTCATTAATGACATATTGGTTTACTCAAGGAGTAGCGAGGAGCACGAGCAACATTTGAGGATTGTGCTCCACACTTTGATAGATCATCGGCTATATGCCAAGTTCTTGAAGTGTGAGCTCTGGCTTGAGTCTGTAGCTTTCTTGGGGCATATTGTGTCCAGACATGGTATTATGGTGGACCCAGTGAAGGCAGAGGCTATTCGAGATTGGGCTAGGCCCACGTCGCCTACTGAGATTGGCAGTTTTGTTGGGTTGGCAGGTTACTACAGAAGGTTCGTTGAGGATTTCTTATCTATTGTAGCTCCGATAACTAAATTGACCAGGAAAGAGGTTTCATTTTAGTGATGTACTGTGAGGCGATCTTTCTGAAACTCAAGGATCAACTTACTTTCGCCCTTGTGTTGACTCTTCCAGTTGAGGCCGAGGGTTTCACTGTCTACTGTGATGCTTCTAGTGTTGGTTTAGGGTGTGTTCTGATGCAGCGGGGTCGTGTTATTGTATATGCATCAAGACAGCTGAAGGTGCACGAATGTAATTACCCTACTCATGATTAGGAGTTAGCAGCGGTAGTATTTACGATGAGGATTTAGAGGCATTAGCTATATGGGGTTCATTGTGAGATTTATACGGATCACCTCAGTCTTCAGCATATTATGACTCATAGGGATCTTAATGTGAGGCAGCGCCGATGGATTGAATTGCTGAAGGACTATGATATCTATATTCTCTATCATCCGGGCACGGCAAATGTGGTAGCGGATGCCTTGAGCCAAAAGGCAATGAGTTTGGGAAGCTTGGCATTCATTACAATCTCTCAGGGGCTGTTGGCTTTGTACATTCAGTCCTTAGCTTACTCGATGGTGCGGTTGGATATTTCAAAACCCAAAAGGATTATTGTTTGTGTTGGGGCGAGGTTTACTTTATTAGAGCAGATTCAGAGTCGCCGATTTGAGGATAGTAGTCTTCATAACAGTTGAGATCAGGTAAGTAAAGGTGAATCCAGGAGGGCTACCTTGGATTTGGATGGTATTCTGAGGTTTGACGGCCATATTTGTGTTTTGAGGGTTGGGGATTTGATTCAGTTGATTCTGCGCAAGGCGTACAGGTCCATGTATTCTATTCACCCTGAGACAGCTAAGATGTATAGGTATCTGAGACAACACTATTGGTGGGGTGGTATGCAAAGAGATATAGCAGGGTTTGTAGCTCGATGCCTTTGTCGTCAGCAGGTAAAGGTCGAGCACCAAAGACTTGGTGGATTGGTTCAACAGTTGCCTATTCCAGAGTGGAAATGGGAGCGAGTCACTATAGATTTAGTTGGTGGATTGCCTCGCACCTCTCATGGTTTTGATAGTATTTGGGTCATCGTGGATCGATTGACTAAGTCCGCATATTTTATCCTTGTTTGAGTTTCTTACAGTGCCGAGTCGTTGGCCCTTGTATATATTTAAGAGGTGATTTGACTACATGGGTTATCAGTGCCTATTATTTTAGATCGAGGGTCTCAGTTCACCTCTAGTTTCTGGCAGACTTTCCAGGAAGAGTTGGGTACTCAGGTGGACCATTGCACTGTGTTTCATCCCCAGACCAATGGGCAGTCAGAGCGAACTATTCAGGTATTGGTTATGTATTGGACATTGGGGGTCAGTGGGACCAGTTCTTGACATTAGCAGAGTTCTCATATAATAATAGCTTCCACTCCAACATTTAGAAGGCCCCGTTCGAGGCTTTGTATGGTAGATGATGTTGGTCTTTTGTTGGTTGGTTTGAGACTTTGGAGGTTAGTCCTCGTAGCACAGATTTTCTCTGAGATTCTTTGGACCGAGTTAGGGTGATTCAGGATAGGCTACAGACATCTCAGAGTAGACAGAGGAGTTATGCTGACCGAAGACGTCACCCTTGAGATTCAGAGTTGGTGATAGGGTCTTCTTACAAGTATCGTCCATGAAGGTGTGATGCGATTTGGGAGGTAGCCCCAGGTATATTGGACCCTTCAAGGTTCTGCGGACAGTTAGGGAGGTAGCTTATGTGTTGGCTTTACCTCCAACCTTTTCAGCTATTCACCCAGTATTTCATATTTTTATGTTGCGATAGTACATTCCAGATGAGTCGCATGTGCTTTAATGGGACTCGGTTCAGTTAAAAAAGAAGTTACAGTTTGTGGAAGAGCGTGTGTCTATTTTGTCCTGAGACGTCAGACGGTTGCGCTCTTGGGACATTCTTGTGGTTCAGGTTCAGTGGCATCACTGTCCGATCGAGGAGGATACCTGGGAGCTTGAGCGTAATATGCGAGTCTAGTTTCCCTACTTGTTCACGTCTTCAGGTATTCACTTACACTTGACTTTCCCTGTAACACCCCGTACATTTCTGAACTCACGCGACTACCCTAATGTTCATGGAATTAATTAAGTTATGATAGATGGTATATTATTCATGGAAGTTATTGGGCTGAATTCACGTGTGCCATTGGGCTCAATTGAGGCCCAAAATGATGCAAAAGACATGGCCCAAAGATGGCAAATGACCCATTCTTCATGTTGACCAAGTAAAACACATTTAATGTTTGGCTAAGGATGACTTGAGGGCCTATATAAAGTAACAAAAATCAGATTTTATTCATTAGAGACACACATGCAATTTCTAGATTTTTTCACAACATTCTCTCATCTCACAAACCCTAAGCAACTATCTCTTTGGACAAGATCACTCTTTTGCAAGCTTTGGTAAGTGTTTACTCTCATGGTTTATTATATTATATGCATAAGATGGTGTGTAAATCATGTTGGTTATGTTGACAAAGTGATGAGCAGTCCACTATATGTGAAACAGTCTATGTTTGCTTAATCGGTAAAGGGTTTTGCCTAATAAACTTGAAAATGGACTTGTGGTCTTTAAGGAAGTGAATTTGATGGATTAAATATCAACATGTAAGATGTGGTTATGTCCTTAACTTGATTTCTCTTGGTGTTTGACATTTGGAATTATTGTTGCGAAATTGTGCATGGAACCGGTGGCGTATTGAAGGGAAAAATATAGGTTTGTGATGTTTATGTGCGTTGTGAGACCATGGTTGTTTGTTGGCATCCAATTTAATATAAAATAATAAAATATAAGATTACTTATGGCCATGTACCATTTATTACAAAAAAGGACCCAAAAGAGACCCATTTTGGCCGAACCGGGCATCCGCCTTCGCGGATGGGGCACCTGCAGGCGCAGATGCCAACGCAGGTGGCCCTAGACCAAGCCAATGGTCACCTGCGGACACACCTCATCCACCTACGGGTGCAGTTGGCTTCGGAGGTCAGTCCAGGACTCCATTTCGACTGTTTTTACATCTCTTTGACCCCCCAAAGCCCCTATACCCTTCTTGGATGCAATTATCAACTTATGGTACCTTTTGAATGACTTTAAAGGAGTAGTCTAGAGGTATTTTGAATGGTATCAATTATGGATTGTTGTTAATATGTTATTGTGAAAGGTATTCAAGTGACTTGATGGAGTAAAAGTAACGTAGTGTTGAAAGGGAAGTGTAAAGTATAACTTTGGTGTAAAATGCTATCGCGTTATGATATCTTGGTTAACGTGTAGTATTTTGTGCTGTTGCTGGTATGGTAATGCAGTGAATTGTATTATGAAGGGTGAAATGATGTTATTTGGCAATCACATAATTCATTATTGTCTTATGCACTTGTAAGATAGTTAGATGATAACGTTAGCTCCGTTATGTACTTGTGTTGTAGAGTAAAATGTAAGGAAGGAGCTGGGTTATTTTATTCACATATAGGACTGTGTATTCATATTGGGAAGATAAGGTATGTAAGGTTACTCTTTCCGTATCCTTTGGCAGTATCTCTTGTTCTCATTGTTCCCGACTTGTTTCCATTTCAAAATGTTCTAAAGTATCTCATTCAGGTTTGACATATATTGTTAATCACATGTCTCTTATTCATTGACTATTGTTCCAAAGTTCCAATAATGTTATGACCACCAAGTTATCAATCTCACAAAAGTAAAGGAAAGAAGTAATACATATATAACCACTTTATGGTTACTTTATGGCTACTTTATGGTTACTTTATGTATTTCTTAGAGGTCGGGTGGTAGCTCAAAGAGACGATCCCGATGATTGTTGATATCATAGGTTATATTTATGTTATGGCCCACCGATAAGGTGGATGATTGTACTATGGCCCGCTGATCAGCTGGATGAATGATAATAAGGATGAGCGTAAAAGCAAAGAAAGTAAAAATTGTAATGTACATGGTTCCACACATATAGAACGGTGGTTTATCCATATTGACTATTCTCATGTATTCGATTTCATTGAAGATCTTATGTTTCATACAGTTTCATAAAGCCTTACATACTCAGTACATTCTTCGTACTGACGTCCCTTGGGGGTTTTACCTTACTTGTTGCAGGCACAGGTGCTAGTAGACCTCCACCGTAGGCTGCGGGTCATTTGCGAATCATTGGTGAGCTCCAGTTGGTTCGGGGCTTTCTGAGTCACATGTGTCCATATTGGTTTTGGTACTATGTAAACGTTGTATAAAGTGGGAACTTGTCCCGACTTTAGGTTGGTTATGTATATGTATCTGTTAGAGGCTTTGTAAACGTACGTGGTGAGATGAATGAAAGAATGCATGTCCATTTTGACTTGATGGCCCTATCGGACAAGTTTCATATTTATCATATGTTCTCCATGACTTCTGTCATTAGCATCTTATATCTATAAGTGACAGAGTGTTTTTCATTTAGTGACATGTATATAAGTATACATGAATGAAGACTGGTTCTCTCGGGCCTTAACGGCTTCGGGTGCTAGTCCGCCCCGTTGGAATTTGAGGCGTAACAAAAGTGGTATCAGAGCAGGTCGTCCTAAGGGTGTCTACAAAGCCGTGTCTAAGAAGAGTCTTGCTTATGGATCTGTTGCGCGCCACATTTATAAGTAGGAGGCTACGGGACATTTAGGAGTTGTTTCTTTTCTTCATTTCCTAGATCGTGCATTAGAGCCAATGATGTAGGTGGAATCATATCTGACTGTTGAAATTGATTTTCTTTGTGTAGTAATATGCCTATTACAAGATGAGGTAGGGACAAAGGTAAGGAGGTAGACATGCTTACCGGAAAAGGAACTAGTAAATCACCACCTGACCAAGCTAGTCAAGGTGGGGTTGAAACTGAGTTTGCAATGCAGGCTTCCTCCACTTTTCCAGCTCCAGAAGAACTGAGAGGGAGAGAAGAACCTGTCGAAACACCTGTTAATGATACTGAGCAGAATCTAAGAAATGCGGTGCAAATGTTGACTAGTATAGTTTCTTGTATAGTTGTTGTACTGAATCAAGGACAAGTAGGTCCAATAACAAGTAATGATGGTGCGGATAGGGCAGCTAGTCGGCGGACACAAGATTTTTTGAAATTAGACCCTCCCACGTTCACCGGGTCAGATCTACATGAAGACCCATAGGACTTCATGGACCAAATCAAAAGGGCTCTAGATGTTATGCATGTGACTGGTATAGAAACAGTGGAGCTTGCAGCATATAGACTAAAAGGCGAGGCTATATTATGGTACGAAGATTGGAAATGATCTAGGGGTATGGGTGCACTTTCAGCTAGTTGGGAGGAATTCAAAACGGTATTCCTTGATCATTATCTCCCATATGATATCCAAGAGGCTCGTGCGGATTAGTTTTTAAATATTCGTCATGGGAACATGAGTGTCAGAGAGTACAGTATTCGGTTTAACTCTTTGGCCAGGTACGCTCCAAATGTAGTAGCCACTATGAATGACAGAGTCCATCGATAAGTGGACAGACTGAACCCATACTTGGTGAGGGATTGTACTATTGCTGCTCTGAACAGAGATATGGATATAGCCAGGATACAGGCTTTTGCACAGAAAATGGAGGATCAGAGACAAAGGAGAAGGGTGTAAGAATTTAAAAGAGGTTCGTTAAAGAGGGCTAGACCTATGGGACAGTTCATGGCATCCCAAGGAGAATTTAGGCCTCGGGTTTTTCCTAGACCGCCTAGACCATCATTTTATTACCCTACAGTAGGTACTCCATCTCAATTTTGAGGGTTTAGAGGCAGTCAAGCTGGGCAAAGTAGCGGGACTCGGGGTTCACAGACAGTGGGGTATTGAGAACAAGGAAGTATGAGCCAATCGAGGTCTTTTCGTCAGCTGTGCCAGCGCTGTGGGAAGTTTCATTCAGGTGAATGTTGGTTTGGAACGAATGTTTGCTTTTGGTGTAGTAGGTCAGGGATCATGATGAGAGAGTGCCCACAGAGGGTCACGGGTAGTATGACACGACCTACGGGATCAGCCGTTGCATTATCATTGTCAGGTGTACAACCTACTGGTCGTGGCAGAGGTGCTAGAGGAGCAGCTATTTCTAGTAGAATTCAGAACCGTACCTATGCCTTAGCGGATCGACAGAATTCGGAGGATTCTCCTAATGTAGATACAGGTACAGTATTCATATTTCTACATAAGGAATATGCATTGATTGACCCGTATTCTACATTATCATATGTTACTCCATTGATTTTAAACAAAATTTTGAAAGAAAACCAGAATTATTAGTTAAGCCATTTGAGGTATCTACACCAAAAGGTGAATCTATTATAGCTAAAAGAGTATATCGTAATTGTATAGTAATTGTTTGTGGTCATGACACACTGGTTGATCTTATTGATTTGGAAATGGTGGATTTTGATGTTATAAATGGATTGTGCCACAGTAGATTGCCAAGCTAAGAAGTTACATTTTCATTGTCCACAAAAAAAGAAACGTTCTTGAATGGAAGGGTAATGTGGGAGCACCGAGAGGTAAAGTTATTTCTCATCTTAAGGCAAAGAAAATGATACCCAAAGGGGTACATATGTCACTTAGTAAAAGTGAAAGATACTGATGTGAAGCCACCAACTCTTCAATCGGTTCCAGTGGTAAATGAATTCCTTGATGTATTTCCTGAAGATTTTCCAGACTTACCTCTAGGACGGGAAGTAGTTTTGGTATTGAGGTAATGCCAGGTACTCAGTCTATCTCTATTCCTCCATATAAAATGGTCCCAGCAGAATTACGGGAAGTAACGGAGCAATTAAAAGATTTGCTGGAAAGGGATTCATAAGGCCCAGTATATCCCTTTGGGGTGCACCAGAATTATTTGTAGGAAGGATAGATGGCACATTGAGAATGTGTATTGACTATCGGCAACAAAATAAGGTGACAATTAAGAACAAATATCCCCTCCCTAGAATTGATGATTTAATTGACCAATTACAGGGTGCCAAATATTTTTCAAGGATTGACTTGAGATCGGGATATCACCAGGTAAGGGTTAGAAAAAAAAAATATTTACCCAAGACAGCTTTTCGAACATGATATGGTCACTATGAATTTCTAGTTATGTCATTTGGACTAACAAATGCACCCGCAGTTTTTATGGATTTGATGAATAGGGTGTTCAAGCCATTTTTTAGATGTGTTCGTGACCGTGGTTAAAGATGATGTTCTGGGTTATTTAAGATCACTAGAGGACCATGATAATCACTTACGACAGGTGTTACGGATTCTTCGCGACCGTAAGATATATGTAAAGTTCTCTAAATGTGAATTTTGGTTAAAATCTGTAGCATTCTTGGGTCACATGGTATCAGATGAAGGAATAAGGGTTGATACACAAAATATAGGAGTCGTGAAGAATTGGCCAAAACCTACGACGCCTACAGAGATTTGTAGTTTTCCTGGGTTGGCGGGCTATTACAGAAGGTTTTTTGCAGAGTTTTTCTTCCATTTCAGCACCCTTGACAAAGTTAACACACAAGGCGACCAAGTTTCAGTGGAATGATGCATGTGAAAAGAGTTTCCAAGAGCTGAAAGATAAATTGACTTCTACACCTGTATTCGTACTTCCGAACGGTACAGAAGGGCATGCAGTATATTGTGATGCCTCAGGAGTCGGCTTAGGATGTGTATTGATGCAGCACGACAAAGTGATAGCTTATGCCTTAAGACACTCTCGTTCACATGAGAGAAATTATCTAACACATGATCTTGAGTTAGCAGTCGTGATATTTGCTTTTAAAAAAAAATCTATGGCGCTACTACTTGTATGGGGTTCACATTGATATATATACCGATCATAAAAGTTTGTACTATATTTTTAAGCAGAAGGATCTAAATTTGAGGCATTGAGGGTGGCTGGAACTATTAAAGATCATGATATTGATATTCCATCAGGGAAAGCAAGTGTGGTGGCCGATGCGTTAAGTCGCAAAGCAATAGGAAGCACTAATGGTCAGTTGACGGAAAAGCAATGTATAGTCAAAGATCTACATCAATTAGCTAGCTTGGGAGTTCGTCTTTTTGGAACTCCAAATGAAAGAATTATAGCGCAAAAGGCGGCAGAGTCTTCATTTGTAGCTGAGGTGAAGGAAAAGCAATATGTGAATCCTATTATATTTCAGCTGAAATAGAATGTACAAAAAGGTTGACAAAGGCATTTAATCTTACGCAAGAGGGAGTACTTGAGTACTTCAATGCCAAGGTAGATTTTGGGTACCAGATATAGATGAGCTAACGAAATGAATTATGATAGAAGCACATCATTCACGGTATTCTATTCATTCGGGAGCAACCAAAATGTAGAGCATCAGAAACCAGGAGGTTATATGCAATGTAGGAATCTTCCAGTTTGGAAGAGGGATATGATTAACATGGGTTTCATCACAAGTTTGCCTCGTACATTTCGGAAATTTGATTCCATATGGGTGATAGTTGACAGGCTTACCAAGTAGCACACTTTTTACCTGTCAAGACCACTTGTACAGCTGGAGATTATGCAAAGTTGTATGTTAAGGAGATAGTACGATTACATGGGATTCCAATTTCTATTAGAGCAAACAGGGGAGCTCAATTTACTGCATATTTTTGAAAGAAAAAAAATTCAGAAGAGTTTGAGAACCCAAGTGAATTTAAGTATAGCTTTTTATCCTCAGACAGATGGGCAAGCAGAACATACTATTCAAGCACTTGAAGATATGCTACGAGCTTATACAGGTGACTGGGTATTTGTGAAAGTTTCACCAATGAAAGGGGTAATGAGATTTGGAAAGAAACGAAAGTCGGCCCTATATAGCGAGCCACATAAGATTGTTTGAAGATTTGGTCAAGTCATGTATGAATTTGAAATACCCCAAGAAATCTCCACAATTCATCCAGTGTTTTATGTTTCAATGCTTCAAAAGTTCATAGGAGATCTATTGCTCCCAGTGACGATGTACAAGCTACGGAGGATCTCACCTATGAAGAGATACCTATTGCTATTCTGTATCAACAAGTGATAAGGTTAGGGAATAAAGAAGTAGCTTCCATAAAAGTACTTTGGAGAACTCAGCAAGTAGAAGAAATCATATGGGAAGCCGAAGAAATGATGAAGTCTAAGTACCCGTATTTGTTTCAAACCGAAGTGAAAATCCAAGACATTGAATTGGAGAAACAACAAATAAGTATATGTGAGCATTATAGGTACGTGATACTATGAAGAATGCAATTATACTTGAACATGTTTGGACTGGGTAATATTATTAAAATTCGAGGACGAATGTTCCTAAGGGGGGAAGGATGTAACACCCCGTACATTTCTAAACTCACGCAACTACCCTAATGTTCATGGAATTAATTAAGTTGTGATAGATGGTATATTATTCATGGAAGTTATTAGGCTGAATTCACATGTTCCATTGGGCTCAATTGAGGCCCAAAATGATGCAAAAGACATGGCCCAAAGATGGCAAATGACCCATTCTTCATGTTGACCAAGTAAAACACATTTAATGTTTGGTTAAGGATGACTTTAGGGCCTATATAAAGTCACAAAAATCAGATTTTATTCATTAGAGACACCCATGCAATTTCTAGATTTTTTCACAACATTCTCTCATCTCACAAACCCTAAGCAACTATCTCTTTGGACAAGATCACTCTTTTGCAAGCTTTGGTAAGTGTTTAATCTCATGGTTTAGTATATTATATGCATAATATGGTGTGTAAATCATGTTGGTTATGTTGACAAAGTGATGAACAGTCCACTATGTGTGAAATAGTCTATGTTTGCTTAATCGGTAAAGGGTTTTGCCTTATAAACTTGAAAGTGGATTTGTGGTCTTGAATAAAGTGAATTTGATGGATTAAATATCAACATTTAAGATGTTTTTATGTCCTTAACTTTGTTTCTCTTGGTGTTTGACATTTGGAATTGTTGTTGCGAAATTATGCATGGAACCAGTGGGGTATTGAAGGGAAAAATGTAGTTTTGTGATGTTTATGTGTGTTGTGAGACCAGGGTTGTTTGTTGGAATACAATTTAACATAAAATATGAAAAGATAAGATTAATTATGGTCATGTACCATTTAATACAAAAAAGGACCCAAAAGAGACCCATTTTGGTCGAACCGGGCATCCGCCTTCGCGGATGGGGCACCTGTGGGCGCAGATGCCAACGCAGGTGGCCCTGGACCAGGACAATGATCACCTGCGGATGAACCTCATCCACCTGCAGGCGCAGGTGGCTTCATAGGTCAGCCCCTTCTTGGATGCAATTATCAACTTATGGTACCTTTTGCATGACTTCAAAGGAGTAGTACGGAGGTATTTTGAATGGTATCAATTATGTATTGTTGTTAATATGTTATTGTGAAAGTTATTCAAGTGAATTGATGGATTAAAGGTAACGTAGTGTTGAAAGGGAAGTGTAAAGTATAACTTTGGTGTAAAATGCTATCGCGTTATGATATCTTGGTTAATGTGTAGTATGTTGTGCTGCTGTTGGTATGGTAATGCAGTGAATTGTATTATGAAGGGTGAAATGACGTTATATGGCAGTCACGTAATTCATTGTCGTCTTATGCACTTGTAAGATACTTAGATGATAAAGTGAGCTCCGTTATGTACTTGTATTGTAGAGTAAAACGTAAGGAAGGAGATGGGTTATTGTATTCACATATAGGACTGTGTATTCATATTGGGAAGATAAGGTATGTAAGGTTACTCTTTCCATATCCTTTGGCAGCATCTCTTGTTCTCATTGTTCCCTACTTGTTTCCATTTCAAAATGTTCTAAAGTATCTCATTCAGGTTTGACATATATTGTTAATCACATGTCTCTTATTCATTGACTATTGTTCCAAAGTTCCAATAATGTTATGACCACCAAGGTATCAATCTCACAAAAGTAAAGGAAAGAAGTAATGCAAAGAAGTAATACATATATGGTTACTTTATGGCTACTTTATGGTTACTTTATGTATTTCTTAGAGGCCGGGTGGTAGCTCAAAGAGACGATCCCGATGATTGTTGATATCATAGGTTATATTTATGTCATGGCCCACCGATAAGGTGGATGATTGTACTATGGCCCGCTGATCAGCTGGATGAATGATAATAAAGATGAGCGTAAAAGCAAAGAAAGTAAAAATTGTAATGTACATGGTTCCACACATATAGAACGGTAGTTTATCCATATTGACTATTCTCGTGTATTCGATTTCATTGAAGATCTTATGTTTCATACAATTTCGTAAAGCCTTACATACTCAGTACATTCTTCGTACTGACGTCCCTTGGGGGACTTACCTTACTTGTTGCAGGCATAGGTGCTAGTAGACCTCCACAGTAGGCTGCGGGTCATTTGCGAATCATTAGTGAGCTCCAGTTGGTTCGGGGCTTTCTGAGTCACATGTGTCCATAGTGGTTTTGGTACTATGTAAACGTTGTATAAAGCGGGGACTTGTCCCGACTTTAGGTTGGTTATGTATATGTATCTGTTAGAGGCTTTGTAGACGTACGTGGTGAGATGAATGAAAGAACGCATGTCCATTTTGACTTGATGGCCCTATCGGCCAAGTTTCATATATATCATATGTTCTCCATGACTTCCGCCATTGATATCTTATATCTATAAGTGACAGAGTGTTGTTCATTTAGTGACATGGACATGAGTATACATGGGTGAAGATTGGTTCTCTCGAGCCTTAACGGCTTCGGGTGCTAGTCCGCCCCGTTGCAATTCGAGGCGTGACATTCGCAGACGAAAGTCCTTTTAGTAGTGGATGTTGTAATGACCCTCCCGGTCATTTTCCTCGTTTTCGTGCATTCTCGGCGTTTAGATCTTTTCTATAACTTCCCCATGTTATTTATGACTTGCAGGGACTGACAATTCGATTTTTGGGCAGTTCGCTTGAGAATATTATTTATACCGAGCACGTTGTGAAATATTTAAATTAAATAAAAAATTAGTAAAAGGATATAGTTAATAACCTTTCGAAAATATTTGTGATATTTATAAAATTCTTTAGTTATGATATATCTACACTGCTTTATAATACTTTCATAACCTATTAGTATTTTAAGAGGAGATAGTTAATTTAGATATGTTAAAATAATATTATTATTTTATAGAGGATTCATTTGAAATAATTTTTCATTAATTATAGTATATTCAAAATATTGTATTTATTTTAGCACAAACCTACGCAATACCCGAATATATATATAGTGGGATAAATATTACATGAATGTGCCATCTCCACCACCACATGAATGGTGAGGAGGTGCACACCATGGTGACCTTTGTTAAGTGGTGGCTTCCACTTGGCATTTGGGAAGCTACATAGTGGAATGTTGGCATTATGTATATACTAGATATTGAAGCCCATGCCAGCGGACCCAATAGATGTTACTTTCTTGGTTTCAATTTATGTGATACGGATGAAATTTGAAGAATTAACCACATTTTTTATATGTTTTGTTTAAATATTTAGTTGTTAATTATTGTGATTTATCGTATTTTTCACATCATTTTCAAATAATATATGTAACTTTCTCTACTTCAATTTATGTGACAGATTAATTTTGATGAGTCAAGCAAATTTCTCATATAATTTTTAAATACTATAAGTTACTGTTAATTATAGTGAATAGTTTTTTTACTTAATTTTTTAATAATATATGTTACTTTTTCTATCCCAATTTATTAAAATTTAAGGTGTCGTTTTTATCAGGAGAAAATAAGAAAAATCAAACACCATATTTTTTGGTTTCTCAGAAGCAATACATGCTGCAATGCAAGTTTTTAAAAGTGATGTTAATTAAATGATTTTTAATGCTATGATCTGCAATAAGTTATATTTTTATATACATATATTTGTGTATTTATAAATTATTTCATTAAACATAAAATATTGTTGATAAATATTATTAACATTGGTAAAATATTACTATTAAGAACAACAACAATATTAGTTGCTTCTAGGCTGCAAAAAAAGACACCAGGCCTGTACTTACTAACATAACCTCAGCAGCCTATTCATGCTTTTTCGAAGATTTATAAAATGGTCAAAGTAGATTCATTATTTACACAAATGCCAACAGCTCTAATGTAGTAATAAAGCTACATTATAAGGGTACAAATTTAAAATAAAAGGATAAAATTAAATGGGTCCCATAATTTCAAAAAGTTATACTTTTGTTTTAACATATTTTATTAGGTAAATAAATGTAGGTGACCTGGTTTTTTGATCCAAACAGAGGACACGTACAACTATGATAGCAAAAAGTCCTAAAGCATAACCAAATTAAAAGACAAAAATGACCCTAGCTAAGCTGGCAGGACAACCTTGAGCAGCTTGTTACCACTCTTCTATATAGTAGAATATTATGGATAAATGTATAATGTTACATTTTCCCCAATTTTTCCATCTTATTTCTCACCGTTATTGATCATTTAAGATCAATATTGAGCCGGTCCATTGAGGTTTGAGCTTAGAGGTTTATATATTTGAGTCCATGGACTCGTTCTCGTCGTTTCTACGGTACGTTTTCTTATTTTTACGGTAGCTTTCCTTTACGGTGGTATTGTTGGTATTTTTTTGATGTTTAAGCTATGTTTTGAGCTCAAATTGAATGGTGCTAGTTGTGAATATTGGTCACGGGGTGATTTGGGACGTCGTGATGGTTTTGATTTTGCAATTTTGTAAGCGGGCTGTAAGTGGATTGTTCGGACGTTTTCTGAACAATTGCAATATGGATATCATTAGTCATGTTTTGTCTTGTAGTTTACTATTTTGATAGCATGGCAGTAGTCGGAGGCCTCTCGAAAGAGGAAGGCTCCTGTTTAGCCAATTCTTTGGCAGGCTTTCGGTGGCGTCCAGGTAGGCTAGGTTTACTTTACACTTAGATTGGGCCTATATGTGGTGTATGCATGTTATTGTGCTAGTGATTGGGCTGGTAGTATAGACATGTTGTTGGCTTGCTGTGTTTAGGCCTTTTAGGCCAGATAAGGCCACTCGGACACGTTCCAAGTCCATTATCCTCATGGTACCCCATTGATGACCCACTTGGGATCGGTTAGTATAGTTATTGTTGTTGGTTGGGTATTTGGATCCTTTAGCCCAGACTTAGACAGGTATAGCCAGACTTGGTTTTGAGACCCCATAGTGGGCCCCGCTACCTTTCACAGTCGACACATTTATCCTTCGACCCAGTTGGGGTTAGTTAAGTCGTGGGATGATCGTTTAGGCATATAGTTGGGTTGATTTACCCTAGTTATGCCCCTTTTTGTCCTGTTTGGCCCTATTAGTCCTTGGTAGCCTAGTACTTGACCGGGGTGGCTAGCCGTGACTTAGAATTGGGACCTGTCTTGACATGCCCTACCCTAAATACCCGAGTTGATATACATATCGCCTGATAGTAGGTTGTTGACCTTGGAGGACTCGGGGATTTCCTTGTAGCATATTGTGGGTTAGATATTTTATCTATATTTTGGCTTTGGACCGAAACTAGTAGGTCCCCCTTTATTTGTTGTTGTGTGATATTTGGATCTATTTTGTCTACTGGATATTGTGAGTTCTAGTTCAAGTTCGACTACTGATTCAAGTATGATTATTCTGTTTATTGACTATTGGGTGTTTTGGTTCGAGTTCGACCCCGAATAATGGCATGTTATGAGTTTTGATTTTGGGTACCGTGGTTATGATGCTATTATGTTTTGAGTTTCGATTCAATTTCGGTGGATATCATATATATGTGGCCTCTTGTTATTACCCACTATGACCGGTTCGAGCCCGGCGTCTGGCCTCTTGTTATTATCCATTGGTGCTAGTTCAAGCCCGGTGCACCCAAGTTGGGTACAGTGATTACTGGATACTAGTACAGCTATGAGAAAGTGGTGGTTATACATTTACTTTTCCTGTGTGTCCCACCGATTTATGGAGGCCAGGCTGGGTTACTGTTTTCTTCAGTGTGCCTAACGGGCTTATGGGGGCCTAGTTAGGTTATGTTTGACTTGTTATTTATGCATTTATTTACTCAATATCTGGTATCGCCTTTATTTACCTCCTGGTCATATTTATACAGCTCGACAGTCATTTATCTATTTATTTATCATTTATACCCCTGACTTAGCATGCACCCTCGCATTTTATCCTGCTTATATTACATTGAGCTCAGTCGGCCGATGATGCCTACTGAGTACCCATTTCCCGGTACTCATAGTGCACTTCTGTATCTTTTTCCCTGATACAGATCTAGGCACTAGCCGACAGCTTTGATGTGACTCTCTTCTCAGCACTGATTCCGGAGCAGGGTGAGCTTACTGAAGTCCGAGGCAGATCCTACTCCATATCCTACTGTATAGTATTTTGCTTTCAAGACTGTGTATATATTGTATATATTTGGTTCTTGTATTGTACTCCGGATATGTCTAGTAGTGGATTTTGTACCAACCTTATCAGGTCTTGGGAGCGGTTCTTGTCTATACACACTGTCCTCTTCCTTTTTGGGTCTCGGTATGTATGTACTTTATGCTATCTTTTACATTTGATCATGTTTAATATTTTGGTTGCTTCTGCTTCATCTCCCTTCTTTTGGGTTTCTGCCTGGTAGCCCGTCTCTTGTCTTTCTGGCCTAGGGCTTGGCTTGCCTATTGGTGGGTTATGGTAGGCGCCATCATGACTCAAAATCGGGTCATGACATGTAGAGAGTTTCTATGTGGTTCCATAGGTCCCTTGGTATTTTGTTAGTACATGAATGATAATAGTTTTATGGTGTAGTCAGTGATTTACAGTGTCTTCAACAGATTCAAGTTAACTTGGTATATTCAGAACTTCTATTGTGATCGACTCAGTTTCTAGGTTTAGAGGAAGTTCAGAAATAAAGGATCTCGGCTTCATTGAGAAATTTAGCTCCAGATGCTAGAGATGTGACCTTGTGAGTCATTGTGTGAAGATTTTCTGATTACTACAGTGAGACCGCTAGTTTTATCGATATGACTTTGCTTAAGAGTGCTTGCATGAGGTTAACGAAGGTATTTTCGGTCCCTTGTCTATTTTGGCACTTTTCCTACCTTTACGTTTGAGGGCGAAAATGAGTCTTAGTGGTGAATAATGTAATAACCCTCGTTGTGATTTTTAGAGTTTTCTGTGTTTTGACCATTTTCCCTTCCCCATTGTTGCTTTATATCATTTATGAGTTATGGTAATGATTTGCAAGGTTCTCGAAGCATTCAGGAGTAATTTATATGAGTTTGTGCTTTTGAATAGCCTTTAAAGTGATATAGTGTACTTTGGTCAATATTTTATGATCCGAGCATTGGATAATGATTCTGTCAGTTCCACTAGATCTGAAACGTCTATGTTGGGTTGGTAGCTTAGTTGGTTCGGGTCCTGAGGCCCTTTTATAATTTTTGAGTGTTGGTCGGAATACTAGTTTATTGGTCTAAATATGGTTTCAGAGATAAATTTATTGATAACAACCTCTTTTGGGATAACAGATGATTCCATTGGGTCCGAAATGTGTTTTATGATCAATTTGAACTATTAGTTCATGTTTATAGGGTTCTGGATGAGTTCTGAGGGTCAAAACCAAGTTTTGGAAATTGTCATCAGCTGGTGCCTTCTCGGCACGTGCAGGAGCATCACCGCATGCACAACCCTATGATGCGTGTGCATGGGCACGTACGTAGCCCTATGGGAGTGTGCACATGACCTGGACACCATGTAAGCCCCATTTTAGTCCAAAACCTTATTTTATCATTTTAGGAGCTAGGAAGCTCCGTTTGAGGTGATTCTCGATGTTTTTTCTCGTATAATCATTGGGTATGTGATTCTGCCTTGCTTTTATTCAGTTGCCAAGATTATCCATCTTCTTTTTCACTATTTTGATCTATAAAGTTGAGTTTTGAAATTCAAAGTTTTGAAATCAAAAGTTCATGATTTGAAGGCAGATTTGGAATAAGTTTTCATTGATTTTTGGGATTTAAGGTCATTGTATCATGGGTAAACTGATTTTGACAAAAGTTTTCCAAAATTTCTCATTTTAAATCGTGTTTGATAATGGAATTTTGGGATTTACCTAGTAAGTGAAAAATAAGTATTTTGATGATTTCAAATCCGATTTCTACTCGGAATTTTAGATTTAGAACTCTTTAATTATGGGTAAAGTGATTCTATTCAAAAATTTCAGTTTTATTCTTTTATTTTTGAGTTCGATTTTCAAAGTGATTTTGGACCCGAAATCAAAGTATGTCAATATGAGTATCGTTGGTCTTGTATTTACATGTAGATGCCATATTTTAATAGATTGGACGTGTTTGGTGATGATTCAAGGAGTGGAGCTTCCGTTTGATACTTCAGACTATGTTTGACTTTGTGGATCTTCTTTAAGGCAAGTTGAGATGTATCAGACTATGTTTGACTTTGCGGATCTTCTTTAAGGCAAGTTGAGATGTATCTTGACTCTTTTCTGATGTGTTTATATGTTATGTGCTTAATTGCTTATATTTTGTGAATTATTAAGAGTTTGGGGTTCCGCTTTGATGAGATGGTGAGCACCTCCGCAGGTACCAGAGTCTAGTGATGGGTGAAATTAATTAAATGGATATTTTGGATGGTTTTCTCTACTTGTATGTATTTTTATGGTATATTATAGGTAGATGACTTATAGATCTTGAGTAAATTGATAGTGGGTATCTATTTAAGAGCTTAAATCTTATTTAGTAGATTTAGATGAAATAATTGGGATTTAGTGAATACTTGGGGTATAAATAGATTTGTAATAATTGATGTAACTATTGGGGTTTAGTAATCTTTTAGGGTATATCGGATGATAGTACAGCGAAGTAGTTAAGAAAGGGAATCGTGGCTTAGTTATTAGGTAAGCAAATGAAGGTGAACCTTAGGGCATATTGTTAACTAGTATCACTCTTATTTTAGTAATTTAGTGTAATATGTGTTATGATTGGGGAAGATGGAGCTTTTCATTTGAAATGAGTTAGGTTTTGGGTTAATTCTCTATGTTACATCATTTAGATTGTTATCATTAAAGAAAAAGTCACTCAGTGAATCGGTGGACCACACACTTGGAGACAGGGACAGGGGCATTACCGTGATATCTGAGTGGGGGCTTGAATTGATATTATTGGCCTTATTATTGAGTATTATTTGCCTTATTATTATCGTGATACCCGAGTGGGGGCCTGAATTGATATTATTGGCCTTATAGAGCATTATTTGTCTTATTATTATTGTGATGCCCAAGTGGGGACTTGAATTGATATTATTGACCTTATTGAACATTATTTGCCTTATTATCGTGAAGCCTGAGTATGGTCTTGAATTAATATTATTGGCCTTATTGAGTATTATTTGCCTTATCATTATCTTGATGCTTGAGTGAAGGCTTGAATTGATATTATTGACCTTATTTGTGTATTATTTGCCTTTATCATTATCTTGACGCCCGAGAGAGGGGCTTGGATTAATATCATTGATGTCTCACATGAATCTTTACTATAGTGGTGCCATGTGATGGCTTATATCATGATCTATTGACATTTAAGGAGATTTGAGATCATTTATACCATTGTTGAGGTAATTTATTTTATGATATTGATTTGGTTATGCGCATGCATCCTCATTTCATTCATTCATATTCATGGAATTGGTACCACTGAGAAATATTGATTTTTGAAAGAAAATAAAACACTTTATAAAATCATTGACCTAGGATTCTGTCGGCAAGGTTGATTGAGATATGAGATTGAGATTGTGAAAGTATATGGGTTGCGAACCTCTCATGGGTCCTGTCCTGGATGCTTATGCTCTAAAGGTGTATACGATGGCCATGTGATGGCTTAAATCAGTATCACTCCATTGCATTGCATCACTTGCATTGTATTGCATTTCTTTGTATGTTTGATATAGCATCTGATTATTTCCTTTCGTATTGTATTATAGTGATTGAATCTTGTTTGTGATATTGTGTATTCTGTATCTCATATTACTATATTACATTGCATTGTACCTTTTCTTGGGTGGTTTGGTGGTTGAGATATTATGAGATGTGGGGTATTGTTATGGCTTGATCCCTTGAGATTATTGTGTCACATCTAGTATTGTGGGATACCCACCTCCTCTACCTTAACCGGGATTGTTGGTTTGAGATGGTGAGTTGATATTATATATTGTGTTGTGAAATTCTCTTTTTAGGTGACTTATCTCTATCTCCATTGATCTTAAATCTGTACATGCCTACCTTAATGCACTGATTTTATTATCTTGATAAACATGCTATCTGCAAGGATAGGCTGGGAATTTTCTGAATGCAGGCTGATTTGGGGTAAATTGGATGGTTGGTGTGGTGGTCCTCGTTATCACTTTTGGATTAGGATCGGTTATCTACGATGCTTGTTGAGTACACGTGTTTCGTACTCACCCTTGTTTTTTCTTTCCTTTTTCTACACCATGTGCAGGTATTGATCCAAGTAGCTGAGCGTAGATTGTGTTATCTCAATGTTGGCATTATGGAGATTGAGGTACGAGTTGATGGGTCTCAGAGCTTACCCGGATCTCTTCTTATCTTATCTTATGCATTATCTGCATTTAACATATTTTAGATTATTTTGATTATATTCTGTATTTAAGGCTTGTACTAGTGACAACCAGACCTGGGATGTATCATTGAGATTATACTTGCTTTATTTTATTTGGAATTATTTCTATTCTTGTTTCTTCCACTTCGTTTTTGCCTTTATTATTTAGTTTGGTTGGGATAGGCTTACCTGTACCAGAGGATGTGACAGGTGTCATCACGGACTCTAATTTGGATTGGGACATTTTATTGTATTTGGTATTAGAGGATTGTACCAGTGCCAATCAGATCTGGGATATTGTACCTCTTTCTTATGTCATTTGGGAATTATTTCTATTTCTTACTTCTTACACTTCTGTTTCTATTTACTTCTATAATTATACTTTCGATTGGAATAGGCTTACCTATACCAGAGGGTGTGACCGGTGTCATCACAATTCTCAATGTGGGTCGTGAGAGAATCAGGGCAATATTATCCTGTAATGGCCCAACTTCGATTCTACTGTACCAATAAATCACAAGTCCTTCAGAAAAAAGACATAATATAATAATAAATTAATTAATAAACATTAATAATTCAAAAATAAAGGGTTGGTTAAGAACTATTAATTATATTACGTCGCAGTTAAAATCACACAATGAGACGCTAGCCTTTTTTTGAAATGAAGACGGAGGAACAGGCATGCGAGCTTGGAACTAATGAAATTCGGGGAAAATATTTAAGCGGTCACTATATTGGGGGGAAGACATGACCACGACTTTAAAAAAAAGTATCCTAAAGTAACAGGTGAACGACTATGTCTTATAATGCACATGCTCATACGAGCCTACTAGAGAAGAAAGGCTTAAACTACGAGATCACGGACACAGTCTTTCTGAAGATGGAGAGCCACTTCCCTATAAAGAAAGGAACCGTTGGTAGGAATGGCAAATGGGGTGGGGCGTTGTGGGAAAAACTCGTGTAAACCTGCAAAGATCCCAACCTGCCCTGCCCCGCTCCGCATAGCAAAAGAATTTATTTTCAACTCATCTTATCCCCTCCCACATAGACTCTCTCCGGGTGACTTTTGTTTTCATATTTCCGAGTTTGGTACTAAAAATGAAATTCTTTAAAAAAAAATAATTTTTCCTCTAAATAACATTAAATTGACATCAATATTTTTTCTTTCATAAATTTCTTTTTCTCCTGAAATAATTAACTATTAACTAGAGGAGGATCCGATTGTCATGTGCTATATAAAGCAGTCAACACCTTTTCTCCTGAAATATACTAATTGACTTTTTGAAAACTCTCAATTATATTGATTTATTTACCAAGAGAAATTGCACTGGTTGACGTAGAAAATTTTGGTGGTTTCATTATCTATTGGATTGCAATTGGAAATTCTCATGTCTTTTTGTTGCATATAGTGTTTGCAATATAGATGATAGTACTCTATGTACTTGTATCTACTTGATTGTTATTTCTGACTTCTTCATCAATTGAATAGAAAGATAGAGGTATAAATTGAAATTTGAGATTATTTGGCCAAAATTTTCCCATATTTTTCTTCCTAAAAATAAGGTATTTTAAGGTTCAGTCTCATCAGTAGACTCAATCAATTTTTCTTCCAAAATCTCGGTTTCAAAGTTTGAAGAGAGGGAACCTGCAACACGCCTCGCACCCTTACTAAATTCTTTTTAAAAAAATTTAACTCGCTCTGTCTCGCCCCGCCCTTGCATAAATCCAAACTCACACCCCACCCTGCGTAAAGGCAAAACCCGCTCCATCCTGCCCACCCCGTTCCATTGCCATTCCTAACCCTTGTGCCATTTGCCTGACCATTAATTATTAATTACTGATAATTAAATTGGCAGCCAGCTCTTTCCTCTACTTATTCATAATCTGTTTCGGCCTATATATTTATATATCTTCTTGCACCTTTCCTTTTGGAGTTTCATGTAAGTTTTTTTTTTTTTTCCTTCTCTTTTCTTCTTTTTATTTTATTGTTGATCCTTGATTTTTAATATGTATATGTTACGTACCATCATCTTATGACAGGCTAAAATATGGAGGTTTTTGATAAGAGCAACAAAAATAAAAGAGCATGTTAAGTACTGACTATTTAACGACAAATTAGTTATGAATTTCATTGCTAATTCTCTTTTATAATGGTAAAATACACACATAAGTATAATTGAAGACATGTCTATATATGTAATAATCTTTTCTAAGTCATAGCTAAAAGAACCAAAAAAAAAAAGTGATGGACTGATCAGAGTTACCAACAGTCGCCTTAAGGAGCATGGTGAAGAAGATAGCAAATTTAAGTAAAGCATGTAATTTCACAGCCATATTTTGCCAATTATATCATGATTTATCAACGTGTCTGAGTGCACTAGCTATTGGTGATAGTTTAAATAGAAAACTCCCAATAAATAAGGTATGAAACTCAAAAAATTGGGATAATTAGATGTGTTTTGACCCTTTCAACTTTATTAGTGAGGAATACAAATCAAATCAGTTGTATATATGAGATGTCATATATTAACCATATCATGATTTATCAACGTTAATCACAAATTACAAAAGAAAGGTTGATGGCTAAGATGCCAAAAAGAAAAAAGAAGAAAGGTTATGTTTTCTATGGAAAAGAAAGAAGCTGGTGGAAATTAATGAAAGGTATAAACACTTTTATGTGCATATGTAATTCCTTCTTTTTTTTCATTTCATTTGCAATTGTATGGGTCCATCAACTGCATTATTTCTTCCTTATGATATATCTTATGGGCATTCAACATTTGTAATTATGTCTATCGTGTTTTGATAAATAACAATAGTGGAGTAAGGATTTGAAGTTTATGAGTTCGACATTTTAACTTTTAAGATAAATATAGAATTTGGATCAAAGTTACTGGATTCAGTCAAACACGTAATCGAAACTCTAACTTCGCCCCTAAATACACATAACAGAGTTATATTTTTTTTAGTATTTACTTGCTCATTTTATTAAACTTTTCATTTATCTATTGTATCGACATAGTGCATAGTAATAAATTATATATACATATAAAGCTGGGCAAAAAGCCTAAAAAATAAATATAGCAATTAAACTCACATTACAAAAACAAAGGATGATGGTTATGGCCTCTCTTTATTCTATTATATGTGCTAAGTGAAAAAATGAAAAATTCCTTCTTTAACTTTTTTTTACAATGCTGAAAAAATTAAGAACAACTCATTTATCTTCCATTAGAAAGTCCAAAAGACAGTAGTCAACCTACTATTTATGTTTTCTTTTAACCTGCTAAAGGAATTCAATGTATAATGAATATGGTATACACTCCATAACAAATGTAATAGTCATTTATAAAGTAAGTGATCCAGAATTTAATTAGACATCAACTACTATATATGATATTTAGTGAGGATTAAACCAATCCAACAAATTCCTCTACAAAGAAATATGACCTATATTGATGGTGTGAGGAAGGGGAGGAGAGAAGGGATGAAAGAGAACACAAAAAGGAAGAAGGGGGGATACCAATAATAATATTCGAGATATATTAAGCTCTTTCCATATGAAAAATTAAAGTTTAAGCTCTTTGATCAGAATGAAAAGAATTAAACAGGTGAATAATACAAATATATTTTTAGAATTGGTATAACGTGAAAATGGAATTAAGTGAATTGTGTCATTTAGCTTATATTAGTGGTGCTAAAAGGATTTATTGGAAATGTTAAATAATCTCTCTCTCTCTCTCCATTTTTCTCCTCTTCGTTTTTTGGCATTTTCGCTTTATTGCATTTTTTTATTCATACTAACCTACGGACTAATAGAATTATCATTTTATAAGCAAAGTGAAATCCTCCCTACAGGGTTATTATCCATAGGAATATTAATACAATTTACGGGGTGCCAAATAGGTGAGTCAGATTAAATCTGGACATTACAAAGTTGAATGAGTCAATAAATAGGTAGGTCGTTAATTTGCCTAAAAATTACCTAGATTGAGATAGTTTAGGTCAACATTGGCTAAATAATGAATCATAGCCCGACTTGATCAACTCTAATCAGATTTTCATTTTTTTATCTGCTTTCTTATAATTGTGTTAAATACCAAATTAAGGGTCAATTTGGACTATATATTTAAACCTGATCAATAATCTTTTGTACTTACTTTTTTCCCCATTATTTTTTAATTAGTTTATCATAAATTCTCTCTCAATAATATTAATGTTTGTTATGAACAATATTTAATTAATTAATAATAAAACTTTAAGAGGATTTACGTAAGATGAAAACTCTATGAATGTGATAGAAAAATGTAAATATTATGAAAATATGAGAAGCCATATGTTATTAATAATAGTTATGGTGGGATAGATCATTTACTAAAGTATATATGGTGTGAGTCTAAATTAATTATAATTCAAACCAATTAAAAGGAAAAAAGAAAGCATGGGACAACTTATGTTGTCATGTTAATTTTTCTTTCCCGGTTGACAAGGCAATTTTGCAGATCTTTAGCTCTATAAACTTAGAAAAAGTCGTGTAACGTTTTTATTTCCATTGGACTCTCTATCGTATTTTTTATATGTATTTCCTTATATAATTGATTTATAAATATTTTTTTTCATTTGCATTCCTATTGTATATCTTTGTTTTTTTGTTTGATAGTATAAATTTTATCTTTTCTATATAACTAAATTTTTAAAAAGATATGCATGATCGCGTGAAGTGCGATTAAATTAACTAGTTGAATGAGTTGCTAAAGCTCAAAATGAAAAGGGTAACTACTTGAATGAGGTGCTAAAGCTCAAAATGAAAAGGGGGTATACATTCAAAAATTCTTATACATTTATTAATCCATTATTTTGATATTATCTTTTTGAGTGACTATTTAATTTTAGTTTTTATTCTACCATAAATGCCTACTAATGCTTTTAATGTACTCTTTGACCTTTTACAAAATATTATTATTTAAAATAAATGACAAGTTAGATTTCCATAAATTAAATAAAATCAACATTTTCAAAGATCGACATAACAATATTTTGGTGAGCTGTTGAAGTTGAATGACACACTAGAAACACTAGAAAAATATAACATTTTTCCTATTCTTTTTTCTCCTGTATTTTTCAGACCACAAGAAATATCACTACTTTAAAAATAAAAAAATTCTCTTGCAAAACAATGAGTCTCATATAACTTTTCTAAATTTTATCTTTTTCCTTGTAGAAACTCGTTTTGGGCAATGAAAACATGAAACATCACTTTCTTTCAAGTGAAACTTTTATCTTCATTTTACATTAGTTTAAGAGATAAGGCACAAGTAATCCCTCTAAACTATACCCGAAGTTGCTATGACACACTTAAATTTTGTGATGGTTTTATTACCTTTCTAAACTCATTTTTTCTATATTTTTGTGTTCCTTTTTGCTGACATGGCTGCCAAGTATCTAAATATTTTTGTGCTCCTTTTGTGCTAACTTAGCAGTCATGTCAGCACAAAAGGAACACAAAAATATACTAGTAAAAATGAGTTTTTTTTTGTTTTTTTTTTTGGGGGGGGGGAGGTAATAGAACCTCCTTAAAGTTTAGGTGTGTCATAGCAACTTCGGGCATAGGTTGAGGATATAAAAAGGGACACTCTCAAAACTTAATTTGAAGGGTAGACACTTGTTTTTATTTTGATTTATTTTTTAAGATTTTGGAAGAGAAAATAGAAAAGGTACGCGGTCAAGGGTCGTTTTTAATATTTTAAAAAGTTTGTGCCACTCTTTAATATTTTTAAAATACTTTTCACCCTCACCCCCACTCTTTTCCTAAAATACCTTCAAATCCATTTCTCTCTCTTCACTTTCTTCCATTGTTTTTCTTCAAACTCTAAATATTTCCATTGGATTTATCTCCTCCTCCGACCTCGAAACTCTTCATTCGTTATTATCAAATATATTATCTTCCAATTTCAAGCATTTTGAGCTCCAAATTGACTAAAAAATATTAATTTTTTTATTCTTTTATTTTTTGGGCAAGATGAAAATCAATTATTACTTTTCCCTTAAAAGGCTTCCATTTTTTCCAATTCTGGTAAAATTTCTGGCCTTTTTTCCGACCAATTTTTTTGGTTCTCATAAAAAATCACTTCATAACTGATAGGATCCTCATCACTTTAGTCATTGTTATCCATAAGCTTTCAAATTTTTCCCATTATTCTTAAAGCTTCCACTTTTTCGGCATAGATTCTAGTTTCATTAGTTACAATATTGATGATTTTACCATCCATAACTTTGAGCATACACAAGATCACCGTTATCACCCTCAATCTTAGCTCCATTCCATTAGTTCAGGTTGTTATTTGTAAGAGATCTAGTCCACTGGTCCATCTTGAAAAAACTGTTAATTACAGAAACATGATACCAAAAATTTAGACTAGTAAAAGCAAACCTATAACAACCTTAATTGTGAAATTTTCTTTTATATGTGTTTTGACCATTTTTTCCTTCCCCATAGTTGTTGCATGCTATTTATGAGGTGTGGGATGGTTGGCACGGTCTCCGATGCATTCAAAAATAATTTGGGAGAGTCTGAGACTCTTAGAGGCTTTAAAAGTCATTAGTTTGAATTCTGTCAACATTTTGTGTTTCGAGCACTGGATGGCGATTTGGACAATTTCATTAGATCCAGAACATCAATTTTGGGTTAGTATCGTGGGTAGTTTGGGCCCAGAGCCTTTATTTTATATTTTGATCCTTTGGAGGAAAACTAGTAAAAATGCCTAAATGGGGTCTCGGGGACTAAATTATTGTAAATGATCTCTTTTAAAAAATTCAACATTGTCATTAAGTCGAGAACGTCAAAAATAGCCTCGTAGCATATATGGTTTGTTTCTTTGGGGTTCCAAACGAATTCTGAGGGTCCGTTCAGAGATATTTCAACATGCGAAATTTGTTGATGTTGTTGTTTCCAGTGCATGATTGATTCCTTCTTCGCGAATGTGGAGAACAATATTATCCTTCATCACGATCACTAAGGGGGTAGTCGCGATCGCGATGAGTAATCGGGACCGAGTCGGGTCTCTTCCTGCATCACGAACGCGATGGGTTCGGATTGTCAACCTTCTTGAACACGAAGGCCTGACCTCAAACGCGATGGCAATTAAATTCCCAGTCAATGTTGATCCTTGCGATCATGAGGCTTGGGCCGCGATTGTGAGGTATTGTTCACAGAACAGTATAAATAGCCCATTTTCACTATTTTCTTTCACTTTTGGACCTTGGACCTTCGAAAAAAGGCGATTCTTAGGGTTTTCTCCACCATTCTTGCTTGGGTAAGCTCTAATTTCATCTTCCCATTATTTCCTAGTGATTATATCATCAAAAATACCTTTTAATCTTGTTTACAAAACTAGAATTTGGGGATTTTCCCGTGAACTCTTAAAATAGTTTTTAATCGATTTGAGCCTCGTTTTCAACTCATTTTCACATGGATTTTTGGCTGTAGATTCCTATTATTATGGAGAACATGTTTTTAAAATAAAATTTTGATTTTACCCCTTTCATTTTCGAACCCATTTTTCGAATTCGTTTTGGACCCATCTTAAATATGGTCGATATGAGTATCATTAGCTTCCTTTTGACGCATAGATTATGTATTTGATAAATTTCGTTTATTCTGAGACCGTTTGAAAGAGAAAGGCTTCGTGTTAAATGGTATAGGCTTGGATTTCGGCTCTACGAGGTAGGTTATGACTTAACTTTCTTCAGACTGGCTAGGTAGTTAACATATATGTAAAGCATGCTATGGGTTGGGGAATTAGCCATGAGGAGTTATATTTCGAGATTATTATTATTATTGTGTGCCCGAGTGGGGGCTTATATGCATATTGTTGTTGACTTGAGAGATTATATATTACATGTTTTCCATGTGGGGGCTTTATTTGACATCATAGGCCTTATATGTGCATTAAATTTCATAATTGTTGTTGTGATGTCCGTACGGGGGCTTAAATAGACATTATAGGCCTTGTTTGAGCATTATTTGCCTCTATCATGATTAATACACCCGAATGAAGGATTTGAGATGATATTATTGATGTTTTACATGACAATTCTTTCTAGTGGTGCCGAGTGAGGGTTGATATCATGAATTGTTGACATATTGAGTTGATTCTGAGCTCATTTATACCTGTATTGAAGTGATTATTATCTTCATATTGTTTGGTTTTGAGCATTACATCCTCATTTCATTTATAAATATTCATGAGATTGGTACCACTGAGAAACACCTATTTTGACAGAAAATGAGACATTATATAAAACACCTATATCGAGGGAAATATTGATTTTTGTAAGAAAACGAGACACTTTATGAAACATCTATACCAAGGGATGTGCCGGTAAAATTGATTGATCGAGACACGAAATTAAAATTATAACAGTATACGGGTTGTGAACCCCCATAGAAGAATTAGAAGTATATGTTGCTCAATCTAAATATAAGTAGTAGCATCATTTTCTGTAGCATGAGACCTTTGGAATGCAGATAATAATAATAATATTCAAAGTGGGAGGATATGCCAAAACCTGAAAACATAAATGCATGAAGACACAAAGAAAATATTTTGTATCAGTTTCTACTATACACACAAAAGCTCGTGCATAATCTCTCAACCTCTATTTGTTTCAATTTCCAACATTATATCATCATTCTTTTTCCATTCAATTAAAGCTGAAACATCTAGCATAAATCATATGTCAATAATCGACCACATGATATATATAAACTAGATTACTACATGAAGTGTATCATAAATCTCTCAACTACACCATTTGTCAATAATCGACCAGACACTTGGTATATATTATAAACTAGACTACTATTTAGTTAAAAAAAAATAATAATTAATTAACTAATTAATCAAAATAAAATAAAGGAGTCAACACTATTTGAACATGATAATAATATTTTATTATATCATATGAGAGTCTTCATCAATTGTTGGCATGATGCAATAAGTTTGAGAACAAGTAATAATTGTACAAAGTTTTCCCTCAGAAAAAAATTGTGAATAAATTAAATGGATTGTAATTAAATAAATTAAATGGACAAGTTTTTCCTTCACTTTATACGGCTTAAAAGGAAAACAATTAAATAAATTAAATAGGATAAGTTCAAACTCCGAATTGATAAATATATTCTAAATCGGCCCATATATGATAGACCAAACCCTCATCTATCATCCACCTTATAAGCAGTATACAATCGACCAACAAGCAATATTATGACTAGAAAGGGGAAATTAAATTAAATTAAATTAAATTAGAGAAATTAACATCATTCAAACATTATAAAACTATTTGGTTACATCATTTGTGCGTCATATCAATTTTAGACATGATCAAATGAGTATTAGGACATGTAATGCTCCTAAATCACTAAAATATGACTAAGAAGGGAAAATTAGGGAAATTAACACCATTCAAGCATTGTAAAACAACTTAATCACATTATATGGGAGTCCACAACAATTGAACACATGATCAAATGAGTATTAGGAAGAGTTATACTGGTGAGTGGTCTCAAGACAAGTAATGTTTGAAAACAAGTATTGTTTCTCAAAGCATAGGTTTGTGTTGAGTAAGTGGTTCTTACTAACATTGCTCTTCCTTATACTCGTTACTTGTGCTAAGATCACTCACAACCATCACTCTTCCTAATACTCATTTGGTCAAGTGTCCAATTATTGTGGACTCCCATATGATGTGATTAAGTTGTTTTACAATGCTTGAATGATGTTAATTTTTCTAATTTAACATAATTTAATTTTTTCCCCTTTTTAGTCATTTTTTGTGATTTAGGACTATTACATGTCCTAATACTCATTTGATCATGTCTTAAATTGATATGAACCCACAAATGATGTAACCAAATAATTTTACAATGTTTGAATGATGTTAATTTCTCTAATTTAACTTAATTTTTCCTTTTTAGTCATAATATTGCTTGTCAATATATTCAACTGGTCAATTGTAGACTTTTGCAACATTCATGTATAGATGAATAGTCTAATCTATTATAGATGTTACAGTTTATTACTGATATATGAATTTTGCAACTTCTTTGTTAAATTTTCAATTATGAACTTGTCAATTCAATTTTCGCTCCTTTTAGGCATAACCATATCCATTGCATGATCACCCATGCCCTCGTATTCCATTGAATGATGGATATATTTTTTCCCTCTCATTCATCAAGTAACTAATGACCAAGTCTCTTGGATCGCAACTTAAGTCCTTGCTCTCCATTACATTTGTGATCATGTTGTTATATGAACCATTGCGACGAAGGTAAATGGACATTATCTCCTTAGTCACGGGTTTTTTATTCCAACATTTAGGAGTCTCCTCCTATTCACTCATGAATTCACCACCAACAACTACATATTCTACAATAGACATGATAGACCTAGATGATAATCTCAACTAGACTAAAGTAGTGGTCTATACATGGTCGACGTCTAGACTATTTAGACTATAGTTATCGATTACTGCGAGATCTCTATACATAAATTGAAAAAATCAGCCTGATCGCTTTTCCGACGACTACCAAAATAATAAAATGGATTATAGCTTTAGAAGAACACTTAGAGTGATGGAATGTATTTGATGAAGCTAGAATATCTTCTGAAAAAGTGGGGGTGATTTTAAAGCTTTATGGTCATTAATGGAGGGATAAAAACAGTGGGGAGGTGCCTGAAAATGACTGAAAACAGTGGGTGGTGGTGTGAGTTTCTGATGGAAGCAGGAAAAATTGCTGAAAATCACCTGAAAATCGCGAAATAGGAGGGGAAAATGAGCTTTTATTTTGAAAGATTTGTGATATTTTTATATTTTTAGTTAAATATTAGCTATTTATATTTTTAGACATGGACTAAAGTGTATTTTTCAAAACTTAGTGGCTGAAGTTGAGGTAGGACTAAACTGTATGTTTTTAAACTTGTGTGCTAGGATTGTTGTTTTTTAAAGTTAATGGGATGATGTCATTAAAAGTGTCCATTTTTACAATTGTTTGAGACTCGTGTATTTTTGTCAAATTGAGTTTTCAAAGTGTCTTTCATATCAACTCCCCCTAGTATCTTGTCTAGAAGAAAAATTTTATCTTCATTTTGCATTACCTAGAACCTAGCTAATTCATGAACCTAGTCTCATGTAACTACTAGAAGTGGTTGAAACATAATTGCATAGTATCACTGCAAGAAGTGGTTGAATCATAATTTCATATTACAACTGCTTTGGCATGAAAAATGAATTTCATGTCCCCTTTCTAAACAAATATTGCTATATATATTTTCTTTAGAAAAATCAACTAGTAAGGGACATGATTAGGATGTTCTATCAGTTTTGATTAAAAAAATGGAAAAAAAGAAACTCACCCTTCCCACTTCTAGTCTATATATATTGTTGAATAATCATTGTGAAGGATCAACACTTCTCCTCTACAATTTTCCTAGAGTCACAACAATTTTTTCTTTTCAAGTCTTTAGTAATATGGGTCTAAAGTCTGTGTTGTGCGCCCAGATAGAAATGAAAGCTAATAAGGATGTGTTTCATGATGTTTTTACACATAAACCACACCATCTATCTACCATGTGCCCTCTCCATATACAGAGTTTTGAACTTCTTCATGGTGACATTGGAACTGTTGGCTCCAAACTTTTTTGGACGTATAACCTTGGTAAGTCAAAAATATTTAAAAATTTCTGAACAAAAATATTTTTCATCAAAAAAGAGGGAAATTACTTTCCGTTTATGAAATCACCTTTCTTAAACTATCTTAGCATCTAGAGCTGTTAATACGGGCCGGCCCAACCCACATGGGCTTTGGAGTTTGACAAGTCAGGCCGGGCTGGCCCATCAAGAAATATCAAGCCTACACCTTCACTCTGTGGACTGCGGGCTTCACGGGCCAATCCACTTTTTAAAAAATATTATTTTTATAATTTAATTTTAGAATGTTAATAAACATAAATTTTTACAGGACAATATTACATATTGTTACTACTTGCTAATTAAGCCTCCAATACACTAAAAAAACTAATCCTAATAGCGAAACTAAATAACTTTTGACATGATACCCTTCGAACCAAATAAAAATATTAATAAGCAATTTAAATAGTTAATGAGTAATAATATAACTGATATTTTAATGTTTAATTGTTTAAACCTAGTACTACTTAATTTTGTATTGTGGTTATTTACATATTTTATAATATAATTAAATTTAAATATTTATAATAATTTAAATAGATTTTGAGTGTGGACTTTGGAGTTTGGAGTCTTTTATTATTTTTAGTACTCTATTTTATTTTTAAATTATTTTTTATTTTACTCACGGGCCGACCCAACCCACATTGTTCAAGCCCCATGGGCCACATGCTTATTCGGGCTGGGCTAAAAACCTTGTTCTTAAATAGGCTACAAAAATTGAAGCCCAACCCTATCAAATTACAGATTGGGTCGGGCCAGCCCAACGGGCCTGGCCCATATTGACGGCTCTATTAGCATCACACAACTTGCTCCAACTAACAGTTAGATATTATTATTATTATTATTATTATTATTATTATTATTATTATTATTATTATTATTATTATTATTAATTTTTAATATTCAAAAATATCATAATAAGAAAAAGCTCTCGGTTAGTTAATATTATTATCAACCTTCATATATATATATGATAATATATGGTATTTCTTCTGGAATTTGCTAGCGAACACCAAAAACCATACTCTCTCCGTTTCAAAAAGAATGACTTACTTTTCTTTTTAATCCGTTTCAAAAAGAATGACCTCTTTCCTTTTTTGGCAATACTTTAATTTCAACTTTCCACGTGGCATGTTTAAAACCACAAGATTCAAGGACATTTTGGTACATTTGCCATAACTTTAATTTAGGACCACAAAATTCAAAATTTTTCTTTATTTTCTTAAACTCCATGTCAAATGAAACTAGGTCATTCTTTTTGAAACGGAGGAAGTACTATATCTTCCATGATATGCAAGCTAGATTGCGATATCTAAGGAAAGATGCTGCTTCTAATGATTGATTACATTTATTATTGATTTAATATGTCCAAGCTAGATCGCGATGGAACAATTTGATGTGTTTGATACGAAGGAAACAAAATGTTTCTAGTTTTCTCATATTTGGAATTGGAAAAAAAAATTGAAAAATATTTTTTCAAGAAAAATAAATTTCTTAAAATGAGAAAAATGACTTACTCAATAAAAATACAAAAAATAAGTATTTGACAATGCAAATTCATTATCTATCACCCCACCAACTCAATGGCCCCAACTCCCATCCCTTGATCATTCCACCTCCCAAAACCCCTGAGCCACCACTGTGCACCCCTTCCATTCCATGATTTTTTGCTAAATTATATATACTCTTTAAATAATATGGTTTTGCTTACTTATCAAACATTAGAAAATACGTAAGAGATCCAAAGTTGAGACTGTAAATATTCGTACCAAACACATCCTAAGTAACAACTCTATTTGTTTTCTTTTTTAAAAATTGAGACTGTAAATATTTTCTTATTTTCTCATGTTTGATTGGTTAAAAATTTTAGAAAATATTTTCTTTAGGAAAATAAACTCTTTGAAAATAAGGAAAATGACTTCCTTAAAGAAAGTAGTGAAAACAAGTCAAATTATCTCCTCAAAACCACACTCCTACCCCGCCCCCTACATCCCCTACCCTACCCAGAGGCGGAGCCAGGATTTCAACAAAGGGGGTTCAATATTTGAAGAAAAACTAGTCGAAGGGGGTTCAACACCTACTATATATAAATAAAAAATAATTTTAATCATGTATAAATAGTATATTTTTCCGTCGATGAACCCCCTTGCCAAAGGCTGGCTCCGCCCCTGACCCTACCCCCTCTACCCCTCCCTCACCCACCTACCCCCCACCACAACACCCATCACCCTAATCCCACCCATCCTCATAGTTTTGTGTTAGATATATAAAATATTTTTTGAATAATATTTTTAACTTGCATACCTAACGCCATAAAATAAATAAGAAATCACTTATTTTTCTAGAAAAAGTTTTCTTGAAAAATATTTTCCGTAAAAAACATTTTCCTCCATAAAGAACACACCCTCCATCTTTTCCAACTTCTTTTGTTAAGCACTCTTATTGAAATTCTGGAATAACTCATTATTTTTACAAAGCAGATGGGAAAAAGAAGATTTCCAAGCATATAATTGAAGCTATAGATGAGGAGATAAAGCTGATTACATTCAAAGAATTTGAAGGTGATTTAGTGGATATATATCATAATTGGAAGGCAACTCTTCATATTGAAACAAAAGGCGAAACCGATTTGGTATGCTGGACAATGGAGTATGAAAGACCAAATGAGAATGTCCCTGAACTAATAAATTTGCTCAACTTTATTGTTGGTATGACCAAAGCTGTTGATGATCACCATGTCAAGGTTAATTGATATATAAATAATTTAATACTAGGTGTGTGCTTGAAATACCTCGTGCTTTGTTTCTTCTTTGGACGGGTGGTAAGAAAAAATAATCCATGTTGGTTGTGTTACTTGTGTACATTCTATTTGGTTTTATCATTGATGATTGATGTTCCTTGTGTTATGTATCCTGCCCATGGAAACGATACGTTATCATCTATGTTAACCTTTGTGTAATAAGACATGGGTATGAACTTTATATATTGCTCCTTGCCTCCTCCTAATTTATATAGCGGTATTTTATTTTTATTTTTTTGGAAAAGGGTCTAATATATATATGTGTGTGTGTGGTGCATGTGAATTTGTAGCTTTTTGGTAAAACTAGATATTTCATGTAAATAGTTTTTTGACATTAGTATAATATTATATGTTGACATTAATGCTACAAAAAGGCTAAATGATGTACTTGGTTGAATGTTGAGTTATTATCTAGAAGAACTCCCACTTATTATATTTTCGCATCTACCCTCCCATTATAATTTGGCATTTAAATTTGGCCTTAATTTAGATGGAGGGACAAGTGTCAAGCTTAGAATCAAATGACTCAACCTCAATTTTAAATACTCAACTAGTTAACTTGTCCGTACTTCGCGCAGTTAGAACATTTTTTTTTATAAATTTCCTTGATATAAAGGGATAAGAAAATGTAAATGAAATTTTAAAAATTAGACACACAACCAAAGGTGTATACATAAAAAATATTAAAAGATCAAGTTCAATGTATAAGAATATATTAAAGCAGCCATGAGCCAAGCATGTGAGCAATTTTTCCCATTTGCGTTTTTAGTTCATCCAAAGACTTTTCGCATTTATGATTTTAAACATCCGAATGACAATAAATTTAAAATATGTTACATTAGTAATCTATGTCCAAAAAGTCAAACCAAGAAAAATTATTGGAAAAATTACACAACATAGATAAATTTAGACAATAATTACCTCACATGGTTAATGTTTAAAATAATTACTTTCTATAGTTAAAGATAGTTGGAAAAGTAGTTAATTATGTGGGCCCTCATATACAAATGAAGCAATGTATATATCTTTTAAATTTAAATTAGAAAAAGGTAATAGAGAGTAATTAATTATGGAGCTCACCTAATTGACTATTTTTTTGGCTGATTTTCAATTGAAAGGAATAGATAAGCTTAAGAAGATTTCAGAAATATTTTTCCCTAGTCATCCGAGATTATGATCCCTAAACATCCGCACAAGATTTCCTTTGGAATAATCCATCAATTGTTGTGTATGTTTGATTTTCTTTGTTTAATTTTTTATCTTCTTCTTCATCTAATCACATTATTTTCCTTCCATTTCCCCCATTTTTACAATTTTAATTAGGATTTTCCCATTAAACAATTTGCTTTATTCGAATGGCTGATAAGATTCCATTTGGGAGATTGACGAGAGGTATTGAAATCTATTTATACAATCTTTAGAAATCTATGAAATCTATTTATACATATATGTATAATTGAATATTTTGTACAATATATAATAGATATACATATGAATATTTGAATAATTTACTTTTGTTGCCATCATGTTATACTTATTGTATCATATCTATTTATACAATCTTTATATAGGAGTACTTTAGTTTTATGTATTTTACAAGAGTATACATATCTATTTAGATATACATATGAATATTTGAATAATTGAATATACGTATATGTTCATATGTATTAGTTGAATATTTTGTACAATATATAATAGATATACATATGAATATTTGAATAATTTACTTTTGTTTCCATCCTATTATACTTATTGTATCAAATCTATTTATACAATTTTTATATACTTTCGTTTTATATTTTTTTATAAGAGTAAACATACCTTGAATGTATACTTTGGTACATATATATATATTAACATATCTTTCATGTATACTTTGGTATATATATATATATGTACACACACACACAATACTTGTTATGAATTTTTGATGTTGTTTTCTCCCCTTTTCTTATTTTTTTTAAACATTTAAAAGGATAATATATGGAAGGAGAATATTGTGGGAGGTTGGAGATAATTAAGAGTCTTAATTACACTCTCTTACCTTTTAAATGGATGGATTATTCTTTTTGTAACCGATTCTTGAGAATAAAAATTACTAATAGATTTGTATAAATGAGTCTTTATACATTTCTTCACTAACTGCTGTCTATAAATTGTAATTAGTAAAACTTAGACTAAAAGTTAGTTAGAAGGGTTCTAAGTTATCTATATGTGAAATTTTGCCAAAATTATTTCGTTTTTTTCCCTTGACAATCCATATAAAAAATCAATATTTGCACTAAACAACATATCAAAAAATTATATCATTGTTGATACAATTAATCAGTACAGAGCTAACCGGCTTATTTTGGATGTTTGATGGCAGGACATTCTTTTGATCGACACTTTAGTCTAGCTTTGTATAATGTGTCATGTAATACTCTTCTCAATCTTTGTATTATGTAACCTTCTGCCTCATTTGGAGGCTATGTTGCACTAAGAATAATATTTTGGTTGTTCAATGCTTCATATGTCTCGAGAGCCTCTTACTCTTTCACAATTTTTGTTTCTACAATTTGTCTTCTGCTCTTGACAGGGTGATGTTGGGGTGACCGTGCTTGAGCTACTGCCTTGGGCTATAGAGCCTTTGTTCTTTCAGAAAAAGGGGGAGCCTTTTGTCGGGTATTCTCATCCCGGGAAATCTGGCCATTGTTATACCCTTTTTTTAACACGGATCAAACCAAGGTACAATATATTGGAAATCTTTAAGTTAATTAAGGAAGTCGTCACCTAATTAGTTCTACGGTGAATTAGGACACCCATTGTAAACTAAGTGATTAAAACAAATAAAGACTTCATTTTATGGTCTACTTAAGATAAGTGATTTTAGGTAAGAGTTCTAAATATCCTGAAGGGAAGAGATTAAGCACCCTAAAGGGATCTGCTAACTACAATTAACCGGCCAAATTTAGGTTAATTAATCTTAAAAAAGAATATCGCATTTGGAGCGAAAGAGTGAAGACATATTATAAGAGAAGTACTTTATAAGAAAATAATTTAGACTTCAAAATTTCAGTAAATAACATGTATAATAACGTAGATTAATGAAGGCAGTAACTTAATTGTTTGAGTGCAAAATGTTTTTCACAATTTTTAACTTGTAAAATACGACGTGTTATTGGTCAAAATCTCCTCTTAACACTTGATACAATTAATTAACCCATTTTTACCAAAAATTCCTAAGAAAGGGACTTAAAGTTTATGCAAGTTGAAGCAAGTTTAGAATGTCCGAAAAGAGATTTTGATTTCAAAAAAGTTATTCATCAAATATCTTAAAATCAAACTACTACGACAAAGGATATTTCATAGTTAATTAGTATGAAAACAAAAAATACCTCAAAATCAATTATTTGATGTTGTAAAACTACTTTCTCGTTCGACTTTAACAATTACCATAACAAAAAAAAAATGAAGTGAAATAAAAATCTTTAAAATTCTTTATTCAGCTGCTGCCATAATTTACCCAAAATAAATTTGACTATACTTAAAAATAATATGTTGATATAAATATAGTAGTAAATGACAAGTAAATCATTAAAGTCTTTTCTCAAGGTTAAAAGAAAGAGAAAAAAATTCTATTTCGGTTATGATTATGAATCTAAAAATTTTAGCTAAACAAGGTATCTTATGATTAACTAGCAATTCTTTCTACGTTAATCACGAGTATCAACATATGAACCCAAATTCGGAAATAAACCTCAACAAACAATAAATCAAAGGTCATAAAGAACTAAACATAAAGGAAAGAAAGGAAGGGAAAAGGAATATCATAGGCACCCTCAAGCCTGTCGCTTGTTTTTCTTGCTATTGAATTTAACTTAAGAATATAGCATGTTGACTCCTTGCTCCAATGAAAGGTAATGTCGAGTCTCGCCTTGAGACTCTAGTTTGGCGGGAGTCTCGAATTAGACTCTATTTGTTTCGAGGTGTACATGTAAAGAAAGAGAGAAATAAAGAATTAGGTGCAACCCGTTTTTAATGGTGAATGAAATGAAACACAAAATAAAGCAAATTAGAATCTTGTTCATGTCATAAAGTAAAGGAACTTAAACACAACCTATTATGCCGATTTGAACAAACTAACAATATATTACTATAATACATACAGATTATGCTATATCAAAAGAGATTACTCTAAATGAAACAATGACCATTCATAAATTCAGATCTGGTATAATCAAGAGGAAAAAAGGAAGAAAAAAAAAAGGAGGAAAGATCAGTAACAAAATTTTGTTACTTGTACTATATAAATAGCGGATAAGCCAAGATTTTCCTACAACCAAGTAAGAAAAATATGCAGGACATGAATATCGTAATAACTAAACTACTTTGAACCTAAACAATACGAAAAAATAAACAATGGGGGACGCAAAAATGCAAAACCTATTTTGCAAAATTTCAGCCTTCACCTTAGTACTCAAATGTGAGGACAAACATATAACAAAATTTGTATCAACTGCATCTTAATCCTAAATTCACAACTTTTGGCATTTTAGGAAGTAATTGTCACGACCCAATTTTCCAGGTCATGATGGCACCTACTATAACCCACCAGTAGGTTAGCCAACCCGTAGTCCGAAACGGCTAGTAACGGACTACCAAAAGAAATAAAGGAAACAACAGAATAAATATAATAATAAAGCTAATATAAACCCAAAACCTGGTGGAGCCAGTACAAGAGCTTCTAATACATCAGGAGTACAAGTGAAATACATGAAAATATATGTATACAAGCCATCTCTGACACAACATAGAGAACAATCTAACAATAAGAGGGAGAGTAGGGATACTCCAAATCTTCGGGAGTTCACCCCAAATCTCCAATCCATAGCTGCTCTGCACGATATACACACATCAACGGTGATAACTCGTACTACAACCTGCAGGCTGCAGAAGTGTAGTATGAGTACCAAACACGTGGTACTCAGTAGGCAACGGCCGACTGAGCTCCAGAAATAATGTAAGCATACATAACATGAAGGCATGAAAGTGACTACAGGCAACTATCCACGAAACTAGGCATAACAATGCTAATGGGGCAATAGCGATAACTATCCTATCCTGACATCATTCAGGAACTAAAATGCAATACCGTATATCACTGGCCAATAGACAAATGAAGAGTGAAAGAAGGATATATAATAGTAGTACAAGGCCAAAGGATACATATACAATGTAAATAGATAAGGAAAGAGGGGGATATACGGTGATACCATACATATAAGTCGACACATAGGGCTAACTCAAAGGTAACTACCTAAGGGAGTCAACCTAACATCTCAAGGTCTATAGCCAAGTAAAGGAGCCATCACTAGCCTCATCAAGCCTATACCAAAGGGTGACAAATCCTGGGGTAACCAACCATAATATAATCTATCGAAAGGATAATGGAATCAGAAATGTACCTCTAATCTCATGTACCAGTCCACAGCCAACCTGCCATAAACTAACCATAATAAACAATAATAAAGTAATCGGCTAGTCCGGGAAAATAAGTACTTAATCGGACCCCCATAAACCCGGAAGGTTCAAAGAAACACTCAGCAAACAGCAACCATAACCCGTACCTATACAGCCCCCCATAAGACCGATAGATACAGGCGCCAAACAACTATACTGGTGATAGGCAATGCATATGAATGGATGAATGCAACATAAACCGAAATGTTATAACCATGTCGGGGGCACCGGACTCGAACCGGTTCCACAATCTCAAACCATACCATACCAAATGTATATACCTCCTCCAGCTCACCTAGCTCGCAAAGGTAGGACCTACGGCGACCAAGCTTCTCCGGCTCGACGTCTCTCGGACGAAGGGGCCCCCTAGGGGATTCGGGAAAATCCATATACACTGCCTGGTCCCGATTCAGGACTTCTAATAACCATCAAATCCATCTACTCCGTCCAGTACCGGAGAGAGAGAGATATAAATACAATCAGTGCACGGACTCGAACCGTGGCTAAAAGGATATAAATCCGTAAATCCATTGCCCGAGATCATACTCTGGACTAAATCATCATAATCATGTACAAAGGGTCGAAATATTCCTCGATCGAAGTAAATAGTAGTGGTAAAGTGAGTGGATAAATAATAGACCGAAATCATCCTCGGTCGAAGTTCTAAAACATCATTTTCGATTCCAAAAGCTCATAATCCAGTAAATAAGGTGGTAAGATTTTTGTGATAAATTAACCCTTTTAAAAGTGAAAAGTGGGAATAAATCCCCTTTTTGGAAACAGTAGTAAAATCAAGGTTTTGATTAGAATCGTACCACTAAATGAGCATGAATGCACCAGATAGTATGCATGTCATTACCAGTATCCAGACAACATAACCATAAGCGCCTAAGCATCTATAAATGATAATCTTTCCCTAGCTATGGGCAGAATACTCACCAAAGTCCAACTAGCCTCATAATCACGATCTCGGGCCCAATAGTATATAACCATTATAGCAAGGTCTCATAACCCGGGCAACCACAATAATCAAGGGTATAAAGCCACTACAAGGATCTAATCGGGGAAAAACCTCTCGAATCACTAAGTCAAATGGTAAGTCTCATACCAAAGGATCCTTAATCATTAGTTGTGGTTAACATGCTTATATTCAAGGGTGATAGGGCTCTATGGACATAACAAATATTTATACTAGGGTTCGGGTCACATTTCTACCTCAAATTCCATAAAATAGGCTAAGTCATGCTATACTAGCCATAATCATATCCTATATTCCCTACCTAGCATGTAGTCTATACTATATATAATCTCATAGAGAAAAGTAGACCGAAGCCTACCTCGATGTCGAACCGCAATTCTTGAAGTGTCCACAAATCGCTCAACCTTGCTCCACGATCCCGAATCGATGTCACACTATCAAAATAGTAACCTACACTTCATTACGAGTAAAATGATACCCATATTGTAATATAAAACTCCGGGCCCAAAATCGGGTCAAAAATGGGCCCGTGGGGCCCGTTAATGGAATCCCAAAATTGAATTCGTCACGAGGTCCCTCGAATGATAAGGAATATGTGCTCAAAAGTTGAACACAAATGGAGTTTAAATCTAGGCTAAAATTAGTCCCCAAAGATTAGGATTTCAAAGACCTAATTTCTAAAAATTTACAATGAAATGGGACGGAAATCAACAGGTAAAATTATGGATAATGACCAAGGAGTGATGAGCTAACTTACCTTAGCTTCAATGGGTGAATCCCCACTCTTTCTCACTCCTCATGCTCTCAACAATGGGGGGAAAGAGTTGAGAAAATGAGAGAAACTCGGGTGAAAGAGGGGATTTATCAGCCCTCAGTGCCGCTAAAGCGGACACCTGGGCGCTTAAGCGCCTACCGCTAAAGCGGTACATGACCGCTAAAGCGGTCGGGCAAGGGAAGGCGGAGGCTGCTTAAGCGGGTCTTGGCCTCTAAAGCGACGTCCTCTTAAGCGGACCTTGACTGCTAAAGCGGACCTCAGCCAAATAGCTAAGGCCGCTAAAGCTGCTCATGGTCGCTAAAGCGGCTCTTTGACCGCTTTAGTGGTCAAACCAGATATCAGTTACCAGATTTTGCTAAGTCCAAAATGGATGTTTGGAACCCCGTACGCGCAAACGAACTATGCTACCATACCAAATTCGGCATTCCAGACTCAACGAAACTATCAAAATTTCCATCTGAGGTCGTTGCGATTAAATGTGGGTCCCACATCTATAGTTCTATTTTAACCAATAGCCTAAAATGAGTCTGGAAGCCTTAGGACCTGAACCAAGGGTCCCCCTAGCCTAAAATCAACGTTCCGGAGCTGATGGAGCTGTCAGAATTTGCATCTGAGGTCTCCTACTAGGAGTTTTGGTCCGAGACCAAATCCTTAATAGCGAAGGTTCTAAAATAGAAAAATGGGTCTAAAACCCAAACGGATTATTCGATAACCAAACCGATAGTTTCGGCAAGTCATAAATGAATTTCACCTCTACGAGGAGGTTCAAAATGTCGGAACGCACAAAAATCGAGAAAATGACCTGAAGGGTCATTACAATATCCACTACTAAAAGGACTTTCGTCTGCGAAAGTCAATGGATAGAAAGAGCCTGAAAACTCGAAAGGATGAGGTACTGGGCCCGCATTCTACAAACATGACTCTCCAGACAACCTCAAAGAAAAGATAACTCTTCTAAGGGATTTTGCCAAAGGTAACCCTTTTTCAACCCACTTCCTTACTTCACTTTTCAAATAACCAAAACCCAACCTCAACAATCAACTGGCTTCCAACTGAATCAAGAACGATTGATGCACGCACATCCAGACCACAACATGCTGACAACACACTAATACAAGCCTAACTAGGTGACAACTCAGCCAGGCTAAATGCAATCCAAGGTCAGAACCATGCTACAACTCCAACATCCAAACTTAACCTTCTTTTGCCTTTCCAAACCTACTTCCTACTCCGAACCATACAAGATATCATCTGAGTCCTGTCCGCGCATTCATAATATACTAACCTCGAAAGGCTGAAGTTGACTTACGAAAAATCAATCATGGCAAGCGCAAGAATAAGCCCATAAGGTGCTACCAGGACGCATAAACAGAGGTGACCAAGGTCTGCACACTTAGGCCAAAGCTACAACTGGTCTGGATGACCCTCAGAACTGACGGTCAGAAGTTTGAAGCACTAATCTCATAAAACTGAATGATCCAATTCAAGACGTTCCACCAACCGTGGATGAAGCCATGCTAAGCCCAACTTAAGCGCACTTTTTCTACTGAGGAGAAAATTCATAATTCTGACCAAAACTAAGAACTAAGGTCAGAAGCAGTAAAAACCAATACTATATACTGATGGACGATCTTCTGACCATCTATCCAGTACAGTCTACCCCAACTGGAGGAAACTAAACCGTTATGCAAAGAGTAGGCTTAGCCAGCCTATAAATGAATGCCCAACTTAAGCAAAACCTCAAAACGAGGATGCAACCAAGTTATGCAATCCCAAGCTAAAACCCCAACACTGAGGCTAGACTACTTGATCTCAACTATCCCAACTGATCCTGTTGGTGGGTAGGCATCCACAAACTGAAGTCTATCATAACTCCCAAGCCATCATCCGAGGCTTCAAAAACTAAAACTAGAGCCAACAAGTCCTTACAAAAGCCAATTGCCCCAACCAACCTTGCTATTAGAAGATCAAGCACATGCCCAACAATCTTCGCGAGGTTGAAACTGAAATATCACCGAAAAACGTAATCCCAACTGGGAAAAAGCAATATAATGAAGACACGAGCAATCAAGACCCAATCCACTAAGGTCAGATCGTATCACGGCATAACCAAGAACTCACCAAGGCTGTAACAAGTGCTACTGATAGTCAACACTCGAGTAACTCGGAGGGAATACAACCTTAGCCTGCAGCTAGTCAAACCACTACTCAATCTACGGCGGCGAATACCCTTAGGTGCATATCATCAAGCAGAAGCACTCCGCGAAGTCATGCAAGGCCTAACAAGTGCCGAAATGAGAATTTTCTGAATTCTCCTAATTACATCAACTTTTAACTCAATTGAACCATATACCATAGCACAGGAAGAATGGAGTATCCAACTTCACACCAAAACCAAGATCAACATGCTCACCAGGAGACGAATCCATAAATCCAAAAATAAGTCTCAGAAATGTGTGATAGAACTGAATCGTCAACCCTAACTCAAAGTGAACCTCAAGATCAAGACCACTACCGGGTGATGACCTATCCAAAACCAAAGGACAAATCCCAAATGCTTCACTAAAGAAACGGGCTATGGAAGAAGACGATCAATGTTACAGTCATAACAAAGCCCTGGAAGGTCAAGCTTACCTTCATTCTCATAATTCACTCTACAATCGATCTTATTAACAGAAAGGGAAGGCTAACCAACCGAGGTAGCCAACTATGCCAAGGAAATAAGAATCTCAAGAAAGGAAAAACGCTAACTAGATAACGCTAGTCTAGCCATCTACCAAATGAAAATCAGTCAATGTCAAACTAATGACCATAATATCAATCGAATAAGAAGCAGGTGGTACTAAAATAAAAATCAACAGAAGTACCATTCTAGGGTCACAACAAGACTGAAATGCCAAGGAAATGGGACTTTAACCCAAATGCCATACTCCAAAGGAAACATGATATTGATCCACTCTATAGCTAATACAAGGCCAATATGCCAAGGAAAAATGGGACTTTAACCCAATTGCTACACCCCTAGGACAATACTACACTGATCCACTACTAAAGAATTATCTATGGGGGTAGTCATACATGCCTAAACCTACACGAAGGCATACATCAATCACTATGCAAACACCAAGGCATACAACAACCAATATAGAAATACCACGGCATATAATCATCGATGGGTATGAAAACCCCAACACAACTCAAATAGTAACTAAAGGCATAGAATCAAAGGCGCACTTCACACCGTGGAAATCCAAAATCATAAGTCTGGTGTGCCCGAAGGAGTACGAATCTGAGCATGTCTAAACTCGAACTGAGCGTCTGAATGATCAACTGAGGCACTAGGTGTACCACCTTTAACTGAAGGTGCCAACACACTATGAGACTGATCTGGATGATCCGAATGACTAATGATCCCACTCCGGAGACACTCTCTGGACCAGTGACCGGTCTCTCTGCAGTCATAGTAGACCCCTGAAGTTCTAACCTGGTAGAACACATGAGTTGGCCCCAACTGGCTGACCAACTCACGCCTGGGCAATCTTTATACCAATGACCACACTTACCATAATCGAAATATGCTCCTGGGATACTTTGAGGCATTAAACCTGCTGATTCAGAAGGTCGCCACGACCTGAAGACCTAGATCAAATACTTTGTGATGTCTGAGTAGGACTCTGTCCACTGATACTGCCATGACAACCTGAGAGTTATCCACAAGCTGAGGTGCTATATGTACAAGCCTAATAGGTGGTAAGTTATGCTGACTTCTATTGAGAAGATTCCGACCTCCAAACAGAATACCCCTAACATCGAACTGCTGACATTGCCTCATACGGCCATTTCCATATTCCTTAAAGCAAGCCCTCTTTGTAGCCCTAGCGTGATCAACAACCTCAGAGAAAGAAGACCCAGTTATTATCAAATGCTCTGTTGCCAAATGGAGTGGTAAAGTCAACCTTCTGATAAATCCCTGCACCATCTCATGCTCTGTGGGAAATAACATAGGAGTATGTCTGGCCCACTCAAGAAACCCAATTTCATACGCTGAAATAGACAGAGAACCCTGCTGAACACCAACAAATCAAACTCTGGTCTGAGAACTACTCGATGGACCCGACATTTCCTCTAGCTGAGAGGTATCCAAAAATAGACTCGGAACCCATAACACCGAATCCTAAAAAGCTGAGACAGTCACAAACTCAGTTGAAACCTGGGCTGACCCTAGACCCTCTGGTAGACGCTAAAGATCTTTGATGTCAATTTCTAACTCTCTAGCCCAATGCTGGGCAAAAATCCTGGTAACACGCGCCAAAATACCATCCGCATCTATCGATGACCTCACGCTACCCCTTTGATACAGAATGGAGTCAAAAGAAGTACTTAGAGGTTCATAAAAGTACGAAAACACGACAAGGAGTCAAGAATAGAACTTTCTAAGAATGCCCTATAGCCTCCCGAAGATAGGATACAGACGTCTCCGCACCGATCCACAGGACTCTACTGAACACTTAGCTCTTGTACCAACAACACCGGTAAACCTAGGCTCTGATACCAATTTGTCACGACCCAATTTCCTAGGTCATGATGGCACCTACTATAACCCACCAGTAGGTAAGCCAACCCATAGTCCGAAACGGCTAGTAACGGACTACCAAAAGAAATAAAGGAAACAACGGAATAAATATAATAACAAAGCTAATATAAACCCAAAACCTGGTGGAGCCAGTATAAGAGCTTCTAATACATCAGGAGTACAAGTTAAATACATGAAAATATATGTATACAAGTCGTCTCTGACACAACATAGATAACAATCTAACAATAAAAGGGAGAGTAGGGATACTCAAAAATGTCAGGAGTTCACCCCAAATCTCTAATCTATAGCTGCTCCACACGATATACACACATCAACGGCGATAACTCGTACTATAACCTGCAGGCTGCAGAAGTGTAGTATGAGTACCAAACACGTGGTACTCAATAGGCAATTGCCGACTAAGCTCCAGAAATAATGTAAGTATACATAACATGAAGGTATGAAAGTGACTACAGGCAACTATCCACGAAACTAGGCATAACAATGCTAATGGGGCAATAGCGATAACTATCCTATCCTGACATCATTCAGGAACTAAAGTGAAATACCGTATACCACTGGCCAATATACAAATGAAGAGTGAAAGAAGGATATATAATAGTAGTACTAGGCCAAAGGATACATATACAATGTAAATATATAAGGAAAAAGAGGGATATACGATGATACCATACATATAAGTCGACATATAGGGCTAACTCAAAGGTAACTACCTAAGGGAGTCAACCTAACATCTCATGGTCCATAGCCAAGTAAAGGAGCCATAACTAGCCTCATCAAGCCTATACCCAAAGGGTGACAAATCCTGGGGTAACCAACCATAATATAATCTACCGAAAGGATAAAGAAATCAGAAACGTACCTCTAATCTCAGGTAACAGTCCACAGCCAACCAGCCACGAACTAACCATAATAAACAATAATAAAGTGATCGGATAGTTCGGAAAACCAGTACCTAACTGAACCCCCATAAACTCGGACGGTTCACAGAAACACTCAACAAATAGCAACCATAACCCGTACCTATACAGCCCCCCATAAGACCAATAGATACAGGCGCCAAACAACTATACTGGTGATAGGCAATGCATATGAATGGATGAATGCAACATAAACCAAAATGCTATAACCATGTCGGGGGCACCGGACTCGAACCGGTTCCACAATCTCAAACCATACCATACCAAGTGTATATACCTCCTCCAGCTCACCTAGCTCGCAGAGGTAGGACCTACGGCGACCAAGCTTCTCCGGCTCGACGGCTCTCTGACGAATGGGCCCCCTAGGGGATTAGGGAAAATCCATATACACTGCCTAGTCCAGATCCAGGACTTCCAATAACCATCAAATCCATCTACTCCGTCCAGTACCGAAGAGAGATATATATAAATACAATCAGTGCACGGACTCGAACTGTGGCTAAAAGGATATAAATTCGTAAATCCATTGGCCGAGATCATGCTCGGGACTAAATCATCATAATCATGTACAAAGGGTCGGAATATCCCTCGACCGAAGTAAATAGTAGTGGTAAAGTGAGTGGATAAATAATAGACCAGAATCATCCTCGGTCGAAGTTCTAAAACATCATTTTTGGTTCCAAAATCTCATAATCCAGTAAATAAGGTGGTACAATTTCCGTTATAAAATAACCCTTTTAAAAGTGAAAAGTGGGAATAAATCCCCTTTTTGGAAACAGTAGTAAAATCAAGGTTTTGGTTAGAATTGTACCACTAAATGAGCATGAATGCACCAGATAGTATGCATGCCATCACCAGTATCCAGACAACATAACCATAAGCGCCTAAGCATCTATAAATAATAATCTTTCCCTTGCTAAGGGAAGAATACTCACCAAAGTCCAACTAGCCTCATAATCACGGTCTCGGGCCCAATAGTATAGATAACCATTATAGCAAGGTCTCATAACCCGGGCAACCACAATAATCAAAGGCATAAAGCTACCACAAGGATCTAATCAAGGAGAAAACCTCTCGAATCGTTAAGTCAAATAGTAAGTCTCATACAAAAGGATCCTTAATCATCAGCTGTGGTTAACATGCTTATATTCAAGGGCGATAGGGCTCTATGGACATAACAAGTATTTATACTAGGGTTCGGGTCACATGTCTACATCAAATTCCATAAAATAGGCTAAGTCATGCTATACTAGCCATAATCATATCCTATATTCCCTACCTAGCATGTAGTCTATACTATACACAATCTCATAGAGAAAAGTTGACCGAAGCCTACCTCGATGCCGAACCGCAATTCTTGAAGTGTCCACAAATCGCTCAACCTTGCTCCACGATCCCGAATCGACGTCACACTATCAAAATAGTAACCTACACTTCATTACGAGTAAAATGATGCCCATATTGTAATATAAAACTCCGGGCCCAAAATCGAGTCAAAAATGGGCCTGTGGGGCCCGTTAATGGAATCCCAAAATTGAATTCATCACGAGGTTCCTCGAATGATAAGGAATATTTGCTCAAAATTTAAACACAAATGGAGCGTAAATCGAGGCTAAAATTAGTCCCCAAAGATTAGGATTTCAAAGACCTAATTTCTAAAAATTTACAATGAAATGGGACGGAAATCAATGGTTAAAATTATGGATTATGACCAAGGAGTGATGAGCTAACTTACCATAGCTTCAATGGGTGAATCCCCACTCTTTCTCACTCCTCATGCTCTCAACAATGGGGGAAAAGAGTTGATAAAATGAGAGAAATTCGGGAGAAAGAGGGGATTTATCAGCCCTCAAGTGCCGCTAAAGTGGAAACCTGGGCGCTTAAGCGTCTACCGCTAAAGCGGTCGGGCAAGGGAAGGCGGAGGCCGCTTAAGCGGGTCTTGGCCGCTAAAGCGGACCTCAGCCAAATAGCTAAGGCTGCTAAAGCGGCTCATGGTCGCTAACGCGGGCGGTCAAACCAGATATCAGCTACCAGATTTTGCTAAGTCCAAAATGGACTCCTACCGGGTGCTCGGGATTCGTTCAGAATCCCGTGCACGCAAATGAACTATGCTACCAAATCCAAATTTGACATTTCAGACTCCACAAAACTATCAAAATTTCCATCTGAGGTCGTTGCGATTAAATGTGGGTCCCACACCTATAGTTCTATTTTAACCAATGGGGACTACCCCGATGAACCTATACACCACTTCTGCCTGCTGGCGGTACAGATCTGATGAGCTGTGTTGTTTGAACTGAAGGCTCAATCGCCTTGCGCTGAGGAAACTCAAACGCGAAATGACCGACAACCCCACAAGTATAACATGCTCCTGGACCCCTGCTCGGCCTAGAATATCTGATATGACCACCTCTAGCCGATGAACTGGGTTGACCACGTCCCTGAGGCTGACTAACAGAACCACTATAGACAGGCTGGCCCTATCAGATATCTGCAAAGCTGACTGTACAAGCCTACTGGGCTGACCCTGTTGATGAAAAGACTGCTAATGCTACTGAGGGTACCTATCCTGAAACTGGAAACCACGACCTCTGAATTGCGAACCACTATGGCTCCCACTGAAACTACCCTGGACACGAGGTCTCTTATCGTTTCTCCCTTTGGCCTCGCGATCCATCTCCTCAATAGAGTATACATGCTCAGTAATCTCTGCGAATGACTTCCCTGAAGTTACTAAACTCTAGGTAGCCCTGCGGAGTGGCAATCTCAGTCCCCTGACAAAACATCTAACTCTCTCATACTCATCAGGCAAAATAGAAGTAGCGTGCCTAGCAAGATCATGAAACCTCGCCTCATACTCGGCGACAGATAATGAACCCCGAGTCAATCTAGAGAACTCATCCCTGAGCCGCTCCCGCATAGTACGGGGCATATACTTTCCCAAGAAAATCTCGAAGAACTGGGTCCAGGTAACCGGCGGAGATCCCGCTGGCCTGGAATCAAGATATCCCCTCCACCATCTCCTCACTGCAGTATCAAACTGATATGCCATGAAATCAACACCACGAGACTGTACTAATCCCAAATTCCTCAGTCTATCCTCGCAGCTGAATAAGAACTCATATGCATCCTCACTCGGAGTACCAGCAAATCTCGGTGGAGCCAACCTCAAAAAATGCCCCCAACATCTTCTGCTCATAGACAGATATAACAGGCTGATCTGTAACCGGCTATGGAGCTACCGGTACTGGCTGAACAGTAACTCGGGGTGCTACAGCTGCTGCCTGCGCCCCCATATCAGCTACCTCTGCTGTAGGCTGACCTTCAACTATCCCCAACAACTGAAGCACTGTACCTCGGAGCAAAGAAGCATCAATAAAATCGGGTGGAGCCTGGACTGTTCCCTGGCCCACCGACTGCTATGGAGGCGGAACATCTGGAACTATAACGGGATCGGGAGACTGATCCCTAGCATGATCTGGGCCTGGGGCTGCTACTCTGCCCTGCCTTCTACCTCTAGGTTGACCTCGGCCCCAACCAGAAGCCCTCGCTGTAGGCTCGGGATTTTGACCCCTAGCTCTCGTATTATGCGTCCTAACCATCTGCATAAAGATTGAATCAAATAGAGATTAGAAACCAACATAGACACCAACGCACGGAGGTGAATCAAAGAAATAAGATTTACCCTAAACATGCTCTATAGCCTCCTGAAGATAGGATACGGACGTCTCCGTACCGATCTGCGAGACTCTACTGAACATCGACTCATGCACCAACAATACCAGTGAAACCTAGGCTCTGATACCAAGCTATCACGACCTGATTTTTCAAGTCATGATGGCGGCTATAGTAACCCACCAACAGGCAAGCCAAACCCTAGCTCGGAGCGACAAGTGACAGGCTAACGGGCGAAATCTCAGAAAACAGAGATGAAGTGGAAGTAACTATACTAATAAACATGCTAGAAATATAAAAACAAAATCAAAATATATATTCATACCAAGACTGAGAAGGAAGAGGATAATATATAAAGTCAAGAACCCCTCCCAAGACCTGGTGAGGTCGGTACAAGAGTCACTACTAGGCATGTCCCAAATACAAGACAGAAAACAAATATATAGAACAAGTACTACATTCTAGAGAGCAAAAGACTATACAGTAAAGATGGATTAGGATCTGCCTCGGATGTTAGTAAGCTCACCCTACTCCAGAGTCAGTGCTGAGAAGAGTGTCACGTCAAAATCGTCGACTAGCGCTAGGATCTGCATCAGGGAAAAAGATGCAGAAGTGCAGTATGAGTACCGGGGCAACGTATACTCAGTAGGCATCATCGGCCGACTGAGCTCAATATAATATAAGCAAGCCAAAATGCGAGGGTGCATACTAGGTCCGGGGTATAAATAATAAGTATATAAGTAACTGCCGAGGCGTATAGATATGCTCAGGAGAGAATAAGTGTGATATAGAGTAACGAGTAAATAAATGCCTAAGTAAACACACAAGTCAAACATAACATATCTGGGGCCCCATAAACCCGATAGGCACAAAGAAAACAATAACCCAGCCTGGCCCCCATAAACCGACGGGACACACAAGAATAGTAAATGCATAGTCACCAGTATCTCAAAGTTGTATCAGTATCCAGTAACCAAAATAACTAACAAGGGTGCACCAGGATTGAAACGGTACCAATGGGTAATAACAAGAGGCTAGACGCCGGAATCGAACCGGACATAGTGGATAATAATAATAAGCCACATATATATCATAACCGCCGGACTCGAATCGAAACTCAGAGAACAGCAGTATCGTAACCATGGTACCCAATACCAAAACTCTCCAATCATATCATAACCCGATGCCGGACTTGAACCGAAACTCATAATAATCAGTGGCCGAACTCGAATAGAAACTCATAATAATCAGTGGCCGGACTAGAACCGGAACTCATAATAATCAGTAACCATCATATCTGAATCAGTGGCCGGACTTGAATCGAAACTCATAATAATCAGTAACCAAGTGACAGAGTTGTGCCAGAATCCACACAAATACAAGTAAACGGGGACATACCGGCCTCAAAACGAACCCAAAACATAAATAAAGGAGCTAACCCACCACGTACTACAAATCAAGATCGGGATCCTTCCAGGTCAACTATCTATTATAAATAATATGTATATACAATTCTGGATATACATTATAAGTCACGGCAAGACGGGTCCGCATTCTAAATCAAACTAGCCGACCCCGGTCAAATACGGTGCTATTAGGGACTGACAAGGCTAAACAGGTCAAAAGGGCATAACTAGGGTAATTCAACATAAATTTTATCCTAAAAGATCATCTCAGGGCTTAACTAAGCCTAACAATATTTAAAACTAACTATACCGACCGTGAAGAGTAGCGGGGCCCACTACGGGGTCCCGGAACCAAGTTTGGGCTAAGGTTCCCCAAACCCCTACTAACAGTAGTACAACATTAACTAACCCTATAAAGGTAATCTCTGGCACACCACGAGGATAATGGGCCCGGAACATATCCGAACAAGGCCCTAACCGGCCCAAAAGGCCGCAAGTCAATGTCATTCTACAACTACCAGCCCAAACACTAGCATAATAGTATACAAATACTATAAATAAACTCAGTCTAGGTATATGGTAAGCCTAGCCTACCTGGACGCCGCCAAACGCTTGCCAAAACTTGCTAAACAGGAGTCTTCCCCTTCCGCGAGACCTCAGATTTCTGCCACGCTAGCAAAATAATAAACTATATGTCAAAAAATGAATATTGATACCCATATTGCATTAGTTCGGAAAAAATATCCGAACGGTCCATGTGGGACCCACTTGCGAAATCGCAAAACCGAAATCGTCACAGCGTCCCAAATCACCCCATGACCAATAGTCACAACTAACACCGCTCAATTTGAGCTCAATATATAGCTCAAACATCAACACCAATCCCAACAACCACCGTAATTAAAACTACCGTAAAAAAAAAATGTACCGTAGAAACATCGAGAACGAGTCCACGAACTCAAATCTATCAACCCCTAACCTTGAATCTCTCTAGAAATACCCAAAGTTGAGCCTAAATTGATTAAAAATGGTTGAATATATATGTAGAAGTGTTGAGAGTGTTTTAGAAGACAAAGAAAGGTTATATATATACATAAATTAATATAATTAAAGTAACTTCAGCCAACTTTTGACCAAATATATCCACATATATATTACTTAAATAACATTTTAAGTGTCAAAATAATGAGCCTAATTAAAAAATAGTAAACTTTGAACATAACTAGGCTTACTATCTCCGCTAAAATAATAATAAACTATAGAACTTTTATAAATATCAAAAATATTTTAGAAAGGTAATTAACTATATATTATCTTGTTTTTTTTTTTAACAAGTTCTAAATGTCGAGAACGTGCGAAAATAAGGAAAATGACCAGGAGGGCCATTATAGTAATACTAGTAATCCACTATTTGGGTCTTCTCCAGTTATTAAGCTATGTCTTTTACTTGTAAAATTATACGGGTTTGGTCCCATATCTATTAGCATTTTGAATGCGTGTGGGAATTCTGATTTATATGCTTCCCATACTCCTTTAGCTGATTCTCCTATAAATGTCTCCATATATCTATACATTATTTCTGCGTCTGTTTCGTTATATGTTTTAATATAGTCTGCTACTATTATACCTTTCCATAGGTCTATAACAGTATTCCATATTTGAGGATCATGTGTTGATATATTTAATATTTGTCCTTTACTTCCTCGTTCTTGAAGGGTAACTGGTTCTTCTATTGGCAGTCTTTTTCCTATAGGTCTAACACTATCCATTTCTATTTCTGGATTAATTCTATATACTCTATGTCTAGGTACATTTCCTGTATTGGTTTCTACTGTGTGTATTTTAGAAGTTCTGTGAAAAGGACTTGATCTTGTTGAAGCTGATTCCATAAATTCTTTACTACTTTTAGTGGTCTCTTCTTCAGAATTATTACTAATTTCTTCGAGTTTATTATCTTTATATCCTTATTATCAGTTCTTAATTCACATTGTCTAAAATGGTCATCTACATCAAAAATGTCTAAATTTCCTAATTTACATCCTATACATTTAAAACGCTTTTTATTATTAAATCTATATATTTCTCTACCTTTTTGTATTGCTTTATCTACCTCAAATTCTTCTAAGTTTAGTTCTTCAGTTATATTCATAAACTCTGCTCTTTCAGATTCTTCTTGTATTTCTTCTTCTAATTCATTTTGATTTGTAGTCTCATAGTCTATAAATCTTATTGAAGTTTGTCCTTTTTTATTTGTATACATTAAATGATCTGTTGGTTTTACTGTTTCTTGTCTTTTAGAGTTTTCTAAATTTCATTTTAAACCTGCATATATTTCTGGGTCTATTTTTAAAGGTTGCATTAATTTTATTCCTTTATTTCCCATTAAACCTACAACATCTTCTACTTTTAGCTTAAATTTAGTGCTACTATTATTTGCCAATTTTCCTATAAATCCTACACATACTAAAAGATTGTTACCACCATTCATGTCTTCATATCCTTTAGTCTGGATTCCTATCTTTATATATTTTCCAAATTCTGCTGAATTTATCACAAAGTCTGGACTACAATACAATAGTCCTCCGTTATTATTCATGTCTACTTCTGTTAAACCAATAAGGGATCTTTTAGGGTCTGACCATCTATCATCATAAATTGTTAGTAATACTTTAGTTCCTAGATTCTTTCTAGTTAATCTTTTTAATCCTATAATTATTAAACTCATATGCATTAAATTCATATTTGTTCTTTTTATTTTATTTAAAGATTCTGAACTTATTAGGGTAATATTTCTTTTATTTTCTCCGGTAACACATAATTGTTCTTCTCTATAATGTCTATATAACTGAGCCTTTTGTGAGAAAATTTCTGCACTATATAATATTCTGGGATTTAATAGTTTTAATCTATTTTGTTGGAAAATTTGGATGTCTTTATCTTTATCAATTACTTCATCTAATTGTTGAATAGAATTTTGTCTTGAGGTATTTATTATTGTACTTAATAGGTTATTTCCTAGTCTGTTTTGGGTGTAACTATGTCTTGGTTTGTCTGGGTTTGTTCCCCTATTTGAAAAAAGGTCCATGGTTTTTGTTTTCTAATTATTGGTGTTTTATCTTTATTTGGAGTTACTTCCACTTTCTTAAGTTGTTCTATTAGATCGTTAAAGGTGTCTTCTGAAACTGGCGGATATTTTATTTTTATAAGTTGTTCTATGTATTTGTTTAATTCCTCTTTATTACATTGTGAATCTTTTTCTTTTATTAATTTTTCTAAATTTTTGTTTAATTTTAATAATAAAAGTATTATAGTGTTATTTTGTTTGATAATTATTTGGTCTGTTTTGCTTTGAAGAATGTGATCACTTAATCCTTCTGGGTTAGGGCTAATTACTTCTCCTTGCTTAATTATTTCTTTATAAAACTGATTGTTCGTGAAAGGATTATAGTCTTAATTTGTTCTATACTAGATTTTAATTCTCGTAGTTTGTTATGAATTATCTTAATATTTTCTGGAACTTCTTTATAGATTTGTCTTTTTTTAATTTCTGATTGTTGACTTTTTAAGAAATCTAAATTTTCTTCTATGTGATTAAAAATTCTTATCTGCTTAACTTGTAATTCTCTAATTATTTCTATTATTAGTGTGATGTCTTTATAAATACTATCTCCTAAGTTTAATAATAAATAGACAATACTATTTAATTGAGAGTCTTCACTATGTAAACTATGTTCTCCGTTACTAAAATTACACCTGATTAATGCGTTGTCTTTTAAACGTTCATATTTCTTTTCTGGTATTAATTGTAAATCTAAGTATTTTAATTTTTAAGGTTAGTTATTTTATCTATCCTAGCGCTATCCAGATTGGTCTATTTTTATACCACTTTAACCAATTTTCGTAATTTTCAATATCAAGTTCTAATCCTTGTAATTCCCAAGTGTCTTTTGTATTATTTTTCTTTAATTCTATATATTTATTTTTTGCTTGTTTTAGTCTTAGTATTTGTATATTATGTATCCAATTATTAGCTTGTATTTGTCTTGCTAACGGGTGTGTTTTCATTAAGTGTTTTAACCTAGAGGATAATATTTTATTTGGTTTTGCATATACTGTATGTCACTTATTATTGTTTGTATTTCGTGAAAGATGAGTAGTAGTGTATTTATAATTCTTATTCTTTTACCTAATCTTTTATGATATGCTTGAACAGGTATGTTTCTATATTTTGTATTTGTATTTTTATCAAATTGTATTAATTCTTTTTCTAGCGTACTTCTTTTTGTTTTAATTCTTTTAATTTCTGAATAAGAACTATTGATTAGATTATAATGAAATCTTAGGTAGTTACAGTAGGGGCCGTTTCTTTTCATGTACTAGGTATTTTATTTAGGGAAATTAACATTACCTTTATTAAATACTCTTGGGCTTGGATTTCTTCTCTAACTTGTTTAATTTCTTGGTTTATATGTTTATTTTTATATATATAATATGTGTGTGTGCGTTGTTAAAAAAAATAGAGTGTATTTTTTTTTATGTATTTCTGTGTTATAATAAATATATTATTTTTTTTGTCTAAAAAATGTGTATTTTTATTTTTATTTTTTTAAAATAAAAATAAAATATATATATATATAGATATAAAATGTGTATTTTTATTTTTTTAAAAGAAATAAAAATAATATATATTGAGTTACTTTATTCATAAGGTAACTTATTTCATGTACTTCCATGGATTTCTTAGTTCGGCTCTTTGTCATGGTCGTAATATTTTGAATCGAACATTTTTTTTAGGACTTTTAGTTATTTTCTTTATTTTTAAATAAATTTACTAAATTTGATTTGATTTGAAAATCATTAGATCTGAGAGAAAAAATAATTTAATTAAGTATGATTCATGAGTTGTATGACTACCTTTCTAAACTCATACTTACTTATTGGTGATCGAAATTAATATGTTCACTAGTCCCAAGTGTATTGTGTGGTTAGTATATATTACCTAGTTCTCATGCTTATTTGGAAATCTAGAACTTGTCTTGAATGTGGTTTGAGGCGAAATTTTAGGTAGATTTTGAGTTGAGAAATGAAAATGGGCCATCCTTGTTAAATAAATAGCCTAAATTAACCTATCTTGATGAGTTTATCACTAGCTAGCCCCATTGAGCCTAAAAAAAAAATTAATCTTATTCTATTGAGCTTTAACCCTTAGCCATTTTTTTTCTAATGACCTATAATTTGTTCAACCTATTTCCTTTTAGGCACTTCGAGAGTTAATTTAAATGCATAAAATTGAGTGTCAATGGAAGGAAAAAAGAAACCTGTTAAAGAAAATTGATGAAGATCGTTGACTTTTTTTTTTTGGGATGCCTTTGTCGGAAAGTTGAAAAAAAAAAAGAGATACAAAAAGATATTGGCAATTATAAAAAAAAATTGACAAAGTTTATAGTTCAAAAGAAAATGGAAGGCAATTGTCTTTGAGTGAAAAAGTAAAATGCAGTACCTAAAGAAAATTTGAGTCACTATAATCCATATATATCCTACCTATCCCTAAGCCTACATTACAACCATAAAAAGTCCTACATGATCTCAACTCAAAGACTCCTACATTAGTGGAGAATCACATGATAGCCAAGCATATGGTATTTCTGGTAACATGAGATACTTCTTTGTTGAGAGTGAGTGAAATTTTCTCTGAATATGCCCTTCTTTGTTCTATAGATATATTGTGTGATATATGGGCATCTCTCTTCATTTGGTGAGACACACTTGGAATTAGAAAATATTGTTATTTCAATTCTCAATAAGTGAATATGAATACAGTTAAAAGTTGTTTGAACTCATGGGTTGGTCTTAAGTGATTTTTTTTATTTCCTCCAAGAGTTCTCATTATTTTATTATTTTTTTAAAAAAAAAAAAAAGACTTAGCCATCATAGCTATTAATTATCTTTGCTTGAGGACAAGCAAATATTTAAGTATGGGGGAATTTGATAAGTATAAATTATTCATGTACTTTCATATGTAAATAAATAAATAAAATCATGAATAATATATATTTATTATCCCACATTTACTAACAATTTGCAGGAAAAGAATATTGAAGGAATAAAAATACAAGAAGAAGGATATCTTGTGGAAACATGAAAACAAGGCAACAACAATTGATGTTTCCACATTAGTCATATGACACACCATATTTTCTATAAATAGAATTCAACCATGAAGAAAAGAAATCATTGAGGAGGAGGGAGAGCAGTGAGCTCTCTCCAAAGCACTTCATATATTTTTAGTTTTTCTTTTTCTACCATTCCTTTAGTTATTTGATGCTAGAAATAATTCTATGCTCCTGCTTTTAATTAAATAGTGGAATTATTCTTCTTGAATATTTCTTCTATTTTCTTATTTAATGGAGAAGAATATTTTCGTTAATAGCATTATATTTAGTATGGAGTAATTTTTCATTGGGTTGGCAAATGATGGAACTTGATATTTCTGTATAATAGTAAGTATTATTCCTAAATTTCACGTACATGAGCTGAAGCTTTTTATTTATTTTTATCCGCTTCACAGTTAGATGTTATTTAATTTGTTAGCATCTATCTATTTTGTACTACATGTTAACATATCACTAATTCTGTAATCGAGAGAGGCGGAAGAAGTAATATCGTTAATTGGAGTATTGATAGATTGTTAATATTTATTAACATCTATCTATTTTATGTTATAATTAATTCTACACTTATTTGTAATCGAGAGAGGCGCATAGTGTAATAATTAGTTATAACAAGTAAGGTAACCGAGAGGTACTTACTAAAGAAAGAGCATGTTTTAGTTCAAGTACATATTTCTGGTTCTTTAATATTATTATTTTGATGATTAAATTGTATAACCGAGAGGAGTGCATTTAATTGTTCAGCTTCAGTAATTATATACAAATATAATCGTGAGAGGTATTTATACTTTTATGGGAAATAGAAATTAAGGAATAAATAATTTACTTTATAATAGAAATATTAAGTGAAGTCAGGATCCCAACACCTTTTAACATATTGTGAAAAAAAATATTCTATTTACAAGTTATTAATTAGTTATTTCACCACTCAACTCTTTTTGATTTTCTCAAATAGTAATTAAAACAAGAAACGTATGTAGAATAGATACACCAATCTCTGTGGTTTCTATACTATTATTTGACAGAGTGCGAGTTAAAAAATATATATACGCCAGCGACTCGTTAGTGGCCCGTCCCCTCGATATTCTTGTGCTCCTTTCTGGCCTCGGCGGTTTCGGCACGTTCCAGAGAACACACAGATCCATCTTGTGAGGGTCTCTCTACGAGTTGAGATCTGCCTTTGTACTCGTAAGACCACTTCTGAAGGAGCTTATTAGCCTAATCGTATTGGATCTGCCTGGATCCGACCACCTTAAGCCCGGAGGACTCCGCCCCTAGTCTTGGCGATAAAATATAAGTATTCAGAGCCTGGGTTGCTCGGCTGCAACTAGAAGAGCAGGTGGTTCGACACGAGCTTGCTTGCTTTGTAATGGATCATAGACCGATTATAGGCGTATTGATGGGGCAGATTCGAGCAACCCTTTTTAGCTGAGAAAGACTTCATGCAATACTCTTGATGTATGGCCTTGGTGCCTTTTGTGTTTTTTCTAGTTTAGGCACATTTAGCATTTGATTTTTTGAAAGTATTGTACTGTACTCCTTTTTGTAATAAAATCATACTTACTAACTCTAAAGTATGCTTTAGCATATTTCTCTTATGAGGCCATTTTTATGCGGTGATGATTGCTTTTTTCATGGGTATCCCCGAAGGTTACACCCTGAGCGCAACCTACTCGAGCATAGCTGAGTTAGTAAGTGATGATTTGTTTAGATTGACATTTGAGGACATCCGCTAACAGTTCTTTATTTTGGTGTGCCCTTGGTGTCATTTAAGTCAGCCAGTTAAACATGATTTTTGGCCTCTCGAGCCTTTTTAGTACATTATTTATTCGAGGAAGGATCCCTGTAACTTTTCATGTTGCTGAGTAACCAAGCCTGGACGTCTCGTAGGAATTTTAGTGTGTAGCATGACAGCGATTACTCTCATAATATTTGATATCGACTCTATGGACCATTCTCGAGGGATTAAGACAATTTTACACAGATAAATATAAAATTGTGCCTCTTGATCGGGCATCTTTGGCCAATCAGTTTGATGGTGCCGAATCCTCCTTTATCGGATGATCAGTCCGTGTGATTTCCTTGATTCATTTTCCTAGGGAGGCTGCGAGTTGGGCACTTACGTATGTGGAAATGATTCCCGAGTCCATCAATTGAGTTGCCTAGACTTCTCATCAAGTCCCCCGTGTGGACTCTAAAGTCGCAGTGTCGTTCTTTTTTCTGGGGCCAAGGAGGTTACCTTTCGGCTCCGCCCCATTTTGGCTTTAAAGAGCATTGAAGACCCCCAGCTCGAGAGGCCCTACTTTCTTATAGTAAGTCGTGATTCAACTAGGAGACCTGCTTTAGTAACCAAGATGAAATTTCAGACAATACACACAAATGCCAACAATTTCCATAAACCTTTCCATTTATTTCTTCAAGTTGTTACTGGCCATTATCTTTTACAAATAAATAAGAAACAAGGTTTGCACTTTTTTTAATTTTTATATAGAAGTCCCTACTTCTACCTCGTTAAGAACCTTGACAGAAAACCCCTTTTTTGGGACAAAATTGACCGAAGGAAAAAAGAGTTTAACTTTTCCTTTGGGGCCTCCGATAGCTATATTTGAGCTCCTCCTAGTGCATAGCCACAAAGAACTTCAAAATAAAATTAGCTAAAAAAGGAGACAGAAGAGGAAGTTACTTACCTTTTTGGGTGTTGTCGCTTAGTTAATCATTTTTTAGGGGGGGGGGGGGCGAGGTGGGGCATGGTTGCCCTTCACTCGCTCACTTAGAAACTCTTTAAGGTATCCACCTTTAGCAACTCAGCGACCGCTTTCGGGAGATGGTGGCAGCTCCAGTGTTATGCTCATGCGCCATATGAAACTCACACCAAGATTTCTTGTCTCTTGCATCCGAGCTTAATCATAGGGGATTTGGGAACGTCACTCTCTTGATGTCCCGAGTTGCCAAAAATAACTGCTCGGGGCTGACATTGAAGTAATATTCTGAGAGTATGGGTCTTTATCGATAAGGTACACCACAAGCTTCACCACCTCTCGGGTCTAGAGCTCTTTTCACGAGGATTACCTTTCTATCCTTCAGTAGTGTCGAGGCTGGCCTGATGCCCGAAATCCACTTCCCCCACTCCGGCTAGCCTTTGCTTCTGACTTATAAGGGCATAGCACCCTTGGGTCGACCTCTTCGAGTTATTCCACTCGAGGGTTTTTGAGCCGACCTATCTCTTGAATTCTATGAGCTCTTCAAGGGCCTTTATTTGCTCCATGTCCGCAAGGCCTTCCCGGTGGCTAGCTTGTAATCATACTTGATCCAAATTTTTGACTTGTATTGGTTGTGCAGGTCTGCTGAAGTCGTTTCCTCAAACTTGGTCAAACTTTCTTTCAGCTTGAAAGAAGCGACTGAACTTTCCAAGTTCAACCCTTTGGTAAAGGCCTCCGCTACCCAGTCATCTGGCATCATTGGCAGCTGGATCCTTTCCTTATAGAACTAGGCAATGAACTCTAGGAGCAGCTCCGTGTCTCCTTGCTCTATCTTGAAGATATCCCTTCGGCGGGACTGCACCTTCTTGGATCTGGCATGGGCCCTAATGAAGCTGTCAACCAACATATTAAACAAGTTAATAGAATTCTTCGGAAGAAATGAATACCACTTCAAAGCTGCTCCTTTCGAGAGTGTTTCTCCAAACTTCTTCACCATACCTGATACAGTTTCTTCCTTGGTCAGATTTCTATCATTTACTGCCATGGTGAAAAGTAGAAAATTTTCCTGGGGGTTTGAATTACCATCGTACTTTGGCATATTCAGAATCTTGAACCTCTATGGGATGGGTCTTGTCACCGCAACAACCGTGTAAGCTAAGGCACCTTGACATAACTCTTGGAGTCGGGCCCTTTTACTCTGTGAGGCTCCCGGTATGCGGTTCATCCGAGACTGGAGCTTAGATTTTTACGCTTTTATTTCCTTTCTCAGCAACTCCAGCATGACCATTGACGAGGCCTTCTATTTGAGTCTGGTCTTGTCATATGCCTTTGTTACTCCCTCATCCTATCCTCTTGTTCTTGATCATTTGGATCTTCCCACTCGTTCCTCCTTAAAGCGTCTGGGGTCACCTAAGCTACGCCCCCTGGGGTCACCTAAGCTACGCCCCCTGCAATTCGTCCATCCTTTTGTCCTGCACCTCCATCCAGACCATCATCTCCTTATAAGACGCAACAAAGTCCTCAAGAGACCCTGCAGCCCTTGCAGGTTGTCCACCTCCACCTCCTCATTGGTGTGGCCAACGGGTTCTTTCCACCTTTTTTGCATGTTCGTGTTCATTGTGTTCAAGACAAAAGGTGATTCTTCGTCATCAGGGGGTCGTTCTTCCTCCCGAGCCTGTGGGATCCATTAGCTTAGTCCCTGGCGTCTTCTAGAGAGCAATATCCTGCACATGATCGTTGTTGTCGTTGGCCATGACCTACCTTTCTGTAAAGCAAAACACAGAAAGAAACAGCAAAAAAAAAGAAGCTAAAACCCACAAAATTGCTCTGGCCCCATGGTGGGTGCCAAACTTTTCACCGTCGATTTGGTACACTTAGATTTGTAGGTAGGTCAAGAGCACGCGTTACGACCTAGCTTCGAGTTAGTAGCAAGAGTTTGCAAAACAATGAATAGATAATGTAAATAACACAATCTATAAACAAAGTTCGGAAATAAATCTGGAACAAAGGTGTGGTGCGTAGTTCCTTAGTCACGAGCCAGCATTGACCGGGGTAGGGATTAATTCAAGCAACGAGCACAATAATCAAAAAATAGCAAAGACAATAGAGAAAACTTAGGAGCAATGCTAAGGGAATTTTATTGCTTATGGATAGAGATGAGTAAAATCATATGTCTCTTACAATGAGGAGGGGTGCCTATTTATAAGGTACAGGGACTATTTTTGACCAGTAGGAGAGTGTCATTTGAATCCTATAGTACAACAACCAATGACTGAGCGCCTCTTGTCGATGAGACATTGGAGGATGCCGCACAATATCGCATGTCTGACATGGTCCCGCCGAGAATCGTTTGTGCACCTGAGAATCCTGACACACTGTATGTCCTTTCGTGCATGGTTTCTTGTCCGAGAGGGCGCCTTCCCATCTCAGTTTCATTTACGGGACAATGCCATCATGGGCGGTTTCAGTTCTGTCCACTCCGAGACGGCCCACTCTTGCTTAAACTATTTTACCCCATACACATATGTGTTCACACAAATACAAAGAGAACCAAAATGGCGTAAAAAGTACAAAAAAGTTGTTAGAGAAATGCATCCAAAATTAAGAGTTGTAGGCGTGGGGTCTATATGTGTTCACACAAATACAAAGAGAAAACCAAATGGCGTAAAAGAGGAAAAGAAGATGGCACACATGCATGGGAAAATATGCACACTTTACGCCGGGGCACAGGTAGAATGGAGAACATAGGAAGGTTTTCAAGTCTAAAACTGAAAAGGTACCCATACAAAGCATTCAAATACAATCTTCTTAAAACACCTTGACTAGGAAGCAGGCATGTCGTCCAAGACCAGCTTCCTAGCCACTTATATGTAGTTAGTAAAGTAATTATTGGCTATTTACGGTATCTTTTGAATATCACGTCTCATATTACAATACTTTCTGAAGAAATATGACATGTTATATATCCATCACACCTTCAAAAAATTTCTAAAGAGTTTTTGTGGTAGTATACGTGGAGACTTTTTTGTGAATATTTTAAAACACTACTTCCTCCATTCCATTTTAGTTGTCCACCTTATTAAAATAATAGTCTCAGATTAGTTTTCCACCTTACGAGAGAATTAATTAATGTTTTTTCATATTGCTCTTACAATTAATTCTTTTTTAAATGTGTAAAAACTTATTTGTAAAGTCCCAAAAAATTTCTTAAGGGATGAATTAGTAAAACTATCTTCTTATTTATAATTTCTTAATATGCGTGTAAAAGGCAAAATAGACAAGCAAAATGAGACGGATGGAAAATTATCACTGAAAAATTTTATAGTGTGAAAGGAACACCACGTTATGCTTGAGTGAGGCTAGCTATTATTTCACATGGAGTTCACTCTCTCTCCCTTATATTGACCATTTCTCCCTCCGTGTCCCGTAACCTCCTTTCTAATTTTTTTTGTTATAAATTCTAATTTTGCTTTGACTCCAACTAATCTTTCTACTAAAAAACGAAAAGATTTGAATTAATGAAAATTTTCAATCACATCTTACAAACTCAAGACCCAGGAGATCCACATGTTCATGAGTTCATCTATTCTAAAAACGTGCTTTTAATAATAGACTTTTTAATGCATCCTTCTAACAATAATATGTCGAAGCACAATATAATTACAGAAGGCTCCATGTATTTATTACGTCTATGGACCTTTTTATAGACTTTTTCATCTTTTTGTATATTTCGACTGTCGTCCAAATATGAAGATTTTTAATCTAGAGATCAGAACTGTGAAAATATTAAGATATAGTTTTAATTTAATGTATATTAGATATATTTTAAATTCCGATTTCTAAATTTCAACACATAACGTAGCTTGTTAATTTGAAAATACATACAATAAAAAGAGTGTGATATACTTCAAGATAATAATTCCTTGAATCATTTGCTAAAAGGATAAAAGTAATTACTCTCTCCATTCCTTTTTATATGTTTCCTTTGTTTTCGTGAGTCAATTTAACTAAGTTTCAAAGCTAAATTAAATTAATTAATTTAATTTTTTAAAATTAATAGTTAGATATTCAAAAACTATATGAAAAGCACTATAAATTGTAATTTTCCATTTTTCAATTTGATTAAGAATTACATCTTAAAATGTTGGTCATAGTTTATATTGTTTGACTCTAAAAAGAAATGGGAACATATAAAAAAAAATGGAGGGAGTACATCTTAAATTAAACAACTGTCTTTCAATTAATATTTGGGTAAAAGATTTGCACAATATCAAACCATTCTAAGCACCATTTTGGTTATTAAAGATAATTATCGTATCTATGTCGAATATTTCTTTATGGAGGACATGAGAATTACACTCAACAAGGTAATTAAAAAAAGGGATTAACCAACTACTTTTGTCTCCTTTTCTTTTTGTTTCCTTTATTTATCTCAATGAATATCAACGCTCTTTGAGAATTAAGAATTTGCTACCCTAAGAGAATGGATTACTTTCAATAAATTTTGTGAGCATTCAAAAAGTCATTATATATTCATTCATCTCGTCAGTCTTGAAACTCATTTTTAAGTCCCTGAAAGTAACAAAACAAAAAGAAGATCTAGATGTTAAGCGTCCGTAAGAAAGCATAAAAATTACAACACGGTAGACAATTTTTTGAGATAAATTTCTATTACTTTGGCAAATAGATATATTGCATGACCCGTTTGTTAATATAATAATTTGTCCTAATTAAAATAAATAAGACATTTGATACTTATGAGATCTCTTAATAAACTGTCTGATCTCTCTTTCTTTTTTTTTCGACTGTGAACTATTTTTCAATTAACTGATGATCATCTGCAGTTCATTGAACTCCTGAAAGATAAAGTAAAATAATTTGAAATATTTAGTGTATACTAGTTAAGTGTAAGTATTTTGCACATGTGTATTACGTTAATTAATAATAAATGTACATAAAAGAACAAATTGTTGTGTGTATGTTATATTATTAAGTACAAAACTTTCTTAAAAAATAACGAAAAACTTTTAAGATAAAAGGCGCACTTAAAGAGGAACATGATTAGTCATCATCACAATAACAATTAAGGAGCAAAATTAAGTTTAGTGAATAAAATTTTGTTATTGATATCAAAAGTCAAAATTATATTGGTATTGATACACGAAAACACACTCTAAACAATATAAAGGAAAAACGAAGTACATTATATATGAGCATAATAATATAATACAACTACTTGTAACAAATTAATAATAACATAAAAGATTATGATAAAGTAGAAGATGACAACCTGTAAGCTGCGATGGATGAAAAACTGAAAGTCAACTACCTAGATGCTAACAACATCACAGTTTTGTCACAACACCTATTCCAAATACAGAAGATAAATAATGAAACATAAAAAATCAATTTATCAAAATGATGAAACAAAAGCTACACGTAAACACCATTTGAGGATATCAAGAAAATAAAAATAAAACCAAAATCTAACATGTAGCATAGATACTAAAAAGCAATAAAACAAAGAATACAAAGCCAATATTATTAACTAAAACTTCAAATCATATTATATCAAACTGAGAATCAAACCGTCTAATGTTAATAAAGAAAACAGGTATTGCCTGGATGTCCACCCCTAACCTTATCTATTAGCATTTATGTATACAAAATTGATTAGTCTGATTAATTTAAATTTGTGTCGATTCTAAGAGTTTTAAGAAAAGTAAATTTCTGATTAATGGTTGATTTATCTACTTTTCTTCCCTAGTGTAAACTAGAATATAATTTCTAAGAGTAAAAAAAAAAAAAAAAGGCTATATACAGAGTCTGTTTGGTAGGAAGGAAAATATTTTTCAGAAAATGTTTTCCAATTTTCTCATGTTTGGTTGGCTTAAATGTTTTGGAAAATGTTTTCCAAATGAATTTATTTTCCTCAAATTTAAGGAAAATGACTTTCCTTCAAAAAGTAAGGAAAACATTTTTCAAAATTCTCTTTTAACCCCACACCCTAACTTTCCACCCTAACTCGAGTCTCGAGTACCAATTCTCAACACTAACCCGAAAATCAACTTCGGACCTCAATCTGAGACCCAACTCCCATCCCAACACTAGACTCTCAATTCGAGACCCAACTCTCAACCCTGATCCAAGACACAAGACCCGAGATCCAACCTCGTCTCGAGACTTGACTTCCAAACCCGACATGGATTCGAAATCCTGACCTATACTCAAGACTCGGAACTCAACCCGGCCTTGAACCCAATTTGAGAACAACCCTTGACATTAACTCGTGATCCAACTTCGAGACAAGATGCGGTTCGATCTCAACCTGACTCCCAACCTATGACTCCGACTCTGACCCCAACCCCGACTCAAGACCCGTCTCTCTACCCAAACCCTGACTCAGGTCTCAAGTTAGAATTCAGGGTCAGGTCCCAAATTGAGAGTCGAGGTTGAGTCCCAAGTCTCGAGTTGAATGTTGGGGTGGGGAGTCGGGGGTAGGATCCTATGTCCGGAGTCAGGGTTGGTTCCCAGGTTGGGAGTTAGGGTTGGGTCCCAGTTCTGATCTCGAGTCGAGAGTCGGGGGTCGTGGTTGGGTTAGGTCAAGAGTTGGGGTTGGTTCTCGAGTTGGGTGTCAAGGGTAGAGGTCAGTTCTCAGGTCAAGAGTCGGGGTCGTTTCCTGGGTCAGGTCTTTGGTTAGTAGTCGGGAGCTTGGGTCGGGTCCCAGGTCAGGAGTTGGGGTCGCGTCCCAAGTCCCTGGTTGGGAGTCAAGGTTGTGTCCTGGGTCAGGAGTTGGGGTCGAGACTAGGGGTCTGGAGTCAGGAGTCAGGGTCGAGTCCCGGGTCGAGAGTTGGGGTCGGGGTCATTTCTCGGGCAGGGAATCGGGGCCGGGTCCCAAGCCGAGATTTGGGATCGAGATCGAGAGTCAGGGTGGGGTCCCAGGTCGGTGTTGGGCCTAGAAGTCGGGGTCTGGGTTGGGTCTCGGGTCGGGTGAGTAGTCGCATCTCAAATCAGGAGTCAGGGTAGGTTTTCGAGTCTAGAGTCGGGGTTTGGTCCCAGTGAGGAATTGGGGTCGAGTCTCGAGTTGGTTGTTAGGGTTGGGTCCTGGATCCCATGTCAGGAGTCGAGATCTAAGGTCGTGATCAGGTCAGGTGTCATTAGTATTTGCCTAGATTATACCTAGATGCTCTTGAGACAATATTTTCTTGTTACCAACCAAACACTAAAAAATAAGTAAAAAAAAAAACATTTATTTTTCAAGAAAACTTTCTAGGAAAACATTTTCCATGAAAACATTTTCCATGAAAACATTTTCCCTCATACCAAACACACCCAGTCTTCCATAAAGTCTTGTAGTCTTGTTAATAGTATACGCATGCATGAGAGTCCAGAAAAGAATTTTGTGATCCACGACTATAGCTTCATTTAGAGCATTTTATGAAAATGTAAAACTTGATTTGCACTGTCTAAGAAAGGGAGAAAATGAATACAAGAGATTGACATACACCCCATGTTAATTTTCAACTATGTACAATTTGAAAATTTGAAGGGGAGCCTTGGAGTAACTGGTAAAGTTATTGCCATGTGACCACGAGGTCACGAGTTCAAGTCTTGGAAACAGCTTCTGGCAGAAATGCAAGGTAAGGCTGCGTACAATACACCCTTGTGGTGGGACCCTTCCCTGGACACCGTGCATAGCGGTAACTTTAGTACACCGGACTGCCTTTTTTTTACAATTTGAAAATTGATCAAACCAAAATTAACTCGTGATATTTAGTAATGGCATGAGCAAAAGCCTTGGTTCGGTAGTCAGATAATTATCATATTTATGTCAAATATTTCTTTAAGGAGGTCATGATAATTACACTGAAAAGTAATTAAAAAAAGGGATTAACCAACTACTTTGGTCTTCTTTTCTTATTGTTTCCCTTATTCATCATAAAATGAATATCAACGGAATTAAGAATTTGCTACCCTAAGAGAATCAATAATTTTACATTCAATAATAATTAGTGCCATCCAAGGGCGGCCTATGTGAAATTTTGTGGTGCTCCGGCACCCGTTAAATTAGATGCAAATTAGGTATAATTATATAAAATATGTATAAAAATTGATATAAGATTTAGAAAAGCACCCTGAAAATCAAGAAGATAGCTGGGTGCTTTGATTTTTGGGCTGAACTTTAAAGCTTTGGATGCTAACATGTGTGTTTGAATCTCCCGGACACCCACGATCCTTAAATCCTGAGTCCGCCAATGGTGTCATCCATTATAATTACGTTATAACAGATTGGTTTTCTTTCTAAGAAAGGAACATGCGTAAATTAGGATTATTTTTTTTTTTTTTTGGTCAAGACAAAATTAGGAATATGAAGAAGTTAATGCATTTCATAACTATTGTATTCCAATATAAGAAAAACAGAGAGATCATTTGCTTGCTATTACACGTAACTATTGTATTCCAACAATAAGGATTCAACACACTCAAGTCTCCCAAGACCTCTATATATTTGTCACCTTAACAAAAAACAGATAATGGCTTGTCTTCCTATATTTTTTATGATAGTCATCCAACTTGATAGGTCCATACCCATTTAATGGAAAAGAAAAATAAAAATGAATAACAAAATACAAGTAGCAAAATAAGTTGTGGGCAATAACACTTGTTTTTTGGTAGGTGACAATTTGTCAACTTGTATAAACTTGTTATGGGTAGATTTGCAAATTGTCAAGTTGCACAACTTGCAATAAATCCAAGCAAGATTTGCAAATTGTCAAGTTGCACAACTTGCAACAAATCCAAGCATTTTGATTGGATGTTATGTTGGTCATCTTTCCTATAAATAGGAGGCATCACTTCCTCATTTGTAACACATCCAAAAAAAAAAAAAAAAACTAAGAAGTAGTTGTGGAGAGCATCTCATAGAAAGTGTGAGAAAATAGTGTGTGAGGAAAAATAGAGAGTGTGAGCGGTATTATAGTGAGGTGGAAAAATCAAAAGAGGGTTATTTCTTTTGAGTGTAGTGGTTCCTAGAGTATTCACTCGGACCTACAAAGTGTAAAATTCCTTATTATAGTGGATTATTTTGCTCCTCTCGGGCCAGTGGTTTTTTCCCTTATTCAGAAGGGTTTTCACGTTAAAATATTTGTGTCCTTGTTATTCCTTTTTGTTGATTACCGTATCACGGTGCTACGTTATTATTCCGCTGTTATTACCGTAAATATTATTTCTGTGGCGGGGTTTATCCCCAACAACTGATATCAGAGCACAGGTTCTGCTTATTCACGGAAATAAAAATTTTTTTGCGGAGGGTCGTACTATACTCGGAGAAATAAAAATGTCAGGAGTAAAGTATGAGGTAGCAAAATTTAACGGTGATAGCGGTTTCTCAACAAAACAAAGAAGGATGACGGATCTGCTCATTCAACAAGGATTACACAAGGCACTAAGTGGCAAATCCAAAAAGCCAGAATCCATGAAAATGGAGGATTGGGAAGAAATGGATGAAAAGGCTGCTAGTACAATCAGGTTGCACTTAACAGATGATGTGGTCAATAACATCATCAACGAAGATAGTGCATGTGACATTTGGATAAAGTTAGAAAATCTATACATGCCCAAAACACTGACAAATAAATTGTACGTAAAGAAGCAATTGTACGCCCTACATATGGGTGAAGGTACAAATTTTTTGTCATATTTAAATGTGCTCAACGGACTAATCACGCAGCTGGATAACCTCGGGTAAAGATCGAGGAAGAAGATAAAGCCATTGTGCTCTTGAACTCGTTGCCATCTTCTTACGATACTTTGGCAACAACCTTCTTGCATGGTAAGGACTCTATTGAGCTGAAGGATGTCACGTCAGCTCTTCTACTTAATGAGAAGATAAGAAAGAAGCCTGAAAATCATGGTCAGGCTCTCATCTCAGAAAGTAGAGGCAGGAGTCACCAGAGGAGTTCAAGTAACTATGGCAGGTCCGAAGGTCGTGGAAAGTCCAAGGTCCGATCTAAATCAAGAGCCAGAAATTGCTACAATTGCAATCAACCAGGTCACTTCAAAAGAGATTGTCCAATTCTAAAAAAAGGCAAAGGTGAAAGTAGTGGCCAGAAGAATGACGACAACACGGTTGCCATAGTGCAAAATAATGATAATGTTGTTCTCTTCATAAACGATGAAGAGGAGTGCATGCACTTGGTAGGTCTAGAGTCGGAATGGATGGTTGAGACAGCAGCAACTTACCATGCTACACCGGTAAGGGATCTATTCTGCAGATATGTAGCAGGTGATTTTGGCACTGTGAAAATGGGTAACACAAGTTACTCAAAGATTGTGGGAATCGGAGACATTAGTATCAAGACTAATGTGGGATGCACATTGGTTCTAAAAGACGTGCGCCATGTACATAATTTGCGGTTGAACTTGATCTCGAGAATTGCTTTAGATCGAGATGGGTACGAGAACTATTTTGCAAATCATAAATAGAGACTCACCAAGGGACCATTGGTGATTGCAAAAGGAGTTGCTCGTGGCACGTTGTATAAGACAAATGCAGAAATATGCCGAGGTGAATTGAATGTGGCTCGAGAAGAGATTTCTACTGATTTATGGCACAAAAGAATAGGTCATATGAGCGAGAAAGGATTGAAGATTCTTGGTAAGAAATCACTCATCTCTTTTACCAAAGATACGACAGTAAAACCATGTGACTACTGCTTATTTGGTAAGCAACATAGAGTCTCATTTCAGACATCGTCTGAAAGAAAGTTTAATATACTTGATTTGGTATATTCGGATGTTTGTGGTCCAATGGAGGTAGAATCGATGGGCGGTAACAAATATTTTGTTACTTTTATTGATGATGCTTCATGAAAATTGTGGGTTTATATCTTGAAAACCAAAGATCAGGTGTTTCAAGTATTCCAGAAGTTTCATACTCTGGTGGAAAGGGAGACCCGTCGAAAGCTAAAGCGTCTTCGCACTGACAATGGAGGTGAGTACACTTCAAGGGAATTTGAAGGGTACTGCTCAAGTCATGGGATCAGACATAAGAAAACAGTTCCTGGAACGCCACAACACAATGGTGTAGCTGAGCGGATGAATCGCACCATTGTGGGGAAGGTGAGAAGCATGCTCAGAATGGCTAAACTTCCTAAGTCATTTTGGGGTGAAGCAGTTCAGACGACCTGTTACCTGATCAACCGCAGTCCATCTGTTCCATTGGGGTTTGATATTACAGAGAGAGTTTGAACCAATAAAGAGGTGTCCTACTCACATCCAAAGGTGTTCGGTTGCAGAGCTTTTTCATATGTACCTAAGGAGCAGAGAACAAAGCTGGATGATAAATCGGCTCCCTGCATATTCATCGGATATGGAGATGAAGAGCTCGGGTACAGATTGTGGGATCTTAAGAAGAAGATCATCAGAAGCAGAGATGTAGCCTTCTGAGAAAGTGAAGTCGGAACTGTTGATGATCTGAAGGACAAGAAATAGAATGGTATAGTCCCTAACCTTATTACCATTCCCTCAGCTTCTAGCCATCCTAGGAGTGTAGAAAATACAACTGATGAGGTTGCCGAGCAGGGGGGAGCAATCTGATGAGATTATCGAGCAGGGGGAGCGATTTGGTGATCTTATCGAACAAGTAGAGTACCCGACTCAGGAAGAAGAACAATCTCAACCTCTAAGGAGATCGGAAAGACAAAGGGTAGATTCATCCAAATACCCTTCCTCAGAGTATGTCCTCGTCAATGATGGGGAGAGCCAGAAAGTCTTAAGGAGGTGTTGTCCCATCCAGAAAAGAGCCAGTGGATAAAAGCCATGCAAGAAGAGATAGAATCTCTACAGAAAAATGGCACGTACAAGCTGGTTGAACTTCCAAAAGGGAAAAGATCGCTTAAGTGCAAGTGGGTCTTTAAACTCAAGAAAGATGGAAATGGCAAGTTGGTCAGATATAAAGGTCGATTGGTGGTAAAAGGCTTCTAACAGAAGAAAGGTATTAATTTTCATGAAATTTTTCACCTGTTGTTAAAATGACTTCTATTCGAACCATTTTGAGCTTAACAGCTAGCCTAGATCTTGAGGTGGAGCAGTTAGATGTGAAAACTGTATTTCTTCACAGATATTTAGAAGAGGAAATTTATATGGAGCAGCCAGAAGGATTTGAAGTAGATGAAAAGAATCACATGGTGTGTAAACTAAATAAGAGACTTCATGGGTTGAAGCAGGCACCGAGGCAGTGGTACAAAAAGTTTGACTCATTCATGCAAAGTCAAACTTACACAAAGACCTATTCTGATCTATGTGTATACTTCAAAAGATTTTCTGACAACAACTTTATTATTTTGTTGTTGTATGTGGATGACATGTTAATTGTAGGAGAAGACAAAGAGCTGGTTGTCAAGTTGAAGGGAGATTTGTCCAAGTCATTTGATATGAAGGACTTGGGCCCAGCACAACAAATTCTGGGGATGAAGATTGTTCGAGAATGAGTAAATAGAAATTTGTGGCTATCTCAGGATAAGTACATTGAACGTGTACTCGAACGCTTCAACATGAAAAGTGATAAAGCTGTTAGCACACCTCTTGCGGGTCATCTGAAGTTGATCAAGAAGATGTGTCCTGCAACAAAGGAGGAGAAAGGGAATATGGAAAAAATTCCTTATTTTTTAGTGGTCGGGAGTTTGATGTATGCAATGGTGTGTACCAAACCAGATATTGCTCATGCAGTTGGTGTTGTTAGTAGGTTTCTTGAAAATCCTAGAAAAGAACACTGGGAAGCAGTCAAGTGGATACTCAGGTACCTGAAAGGTACCTCTAGAGACTGTTTGTGTTTTGGAGGATCTGAACCAATCTTGAAGGGCAATATCCATGATGATATGGCAGGTGACCTTGATAATCGAAAATCCACTACTGGATATTTGTTTGTCTTTTCAGGGGGAGCTATATCATGACAGTCGAGGTTGCAGAAGTGTGTTGCACTATCTACAACTGAAGCGAAGTATATTGCAGCTACTGAAGCTAGCAAGGAGATGGTATGGCTGAAACGGTTCCTTCAAGAGCTTGGCTTGCATCAGAAGGAGTATTTCATCTATTGTGGCAGTCAAAGTGCAATAGACTTGAGCAAGAAATCCATGTATCATGAAAGGATGAAACACATAGACGTGAGATATCACTGGATTTGATAAAAGCTAGATGACGGGTCTATGCAGGTCAAGAAGGTCCCTACTAGTGAGAATCCTTCGGATATGCTGACCAAGGTGGTACTAAGAGACAAGTTCGAGTTATGCAAGGAACTTGTCAGTATGCACTCAAACTAGAAGCTCAATGCTATCTCCTTCTGGTTAATGGGTCTGGAGGGGGAGATTGATAGGGTCCATACCTATTTAATGGAAAAGAAAAATAAAAATGAATAACAAAATACAAGTAGCAAAACAAGTTGTGGGCAACAACACTTATTTTTTGGTAAGTGACAATTTGTCAACTTGTATAAACTTGTTATGGGTAGATTTGTAAATTGTCAAGTTGCACAACTTGCAACAAATACAAGCAAGATTTGCAAATTGTCAAGTTGCACAACTTGCAACCAATCCAAGCAAGATTTGCAAATTATCAAGTTGCACAACTTGCAACAAATCCAAGCATTTTGATTGGATGATATGTTGGCCATTTTTCCTATAAATAGGAGGCATCACTTCCTCATTTGTAACACATCCAAAAAAAAACAAAAAAAACTAAGAAGTAGTTGTGGAGTGCATCTCATAGAGAGTGTGAGAAAATAGTGTGTGAGGAAAAATAGAGAGTGTGAGCGGTATTATAGTGAGGTGGAAAAATCAAAAGAGGGTTATTTCTTTTGAGTGTAGTGGTTCCTAGAGTATTCACTCGGACCTACAAAGTGTGAAATTTCTCATTATAGTGGATTATTTTGCTCCTCTCGTGCCCGTGGTTTTTTTTCTTATTCAGAAGGGTTTCCACGTTAAAATATTTGTGTCCTTGTTATTCCTTTTTGTTGATTATCATATCACGGTGCTACATTATTATTCCGCTGTTATTACCGCAAATATTATTTCTGTGGTGGGGTTTATCCCCAACACAACTTGGATATGCATGTATGAACCTGCTGTCCAAATCAGCAATGAACACAAGCATGAGCCCGTATGTTCATGTCGCATACCGACAAACAATTGTTGCACTACTTATGTGCCCAATAGCTTATCTCACAGAAAGAAACACACAACCAAACATGACACGTCCAATACTTTTTAAGATTTTCCTATGTTCTAGCGTTGGGGGATCCAAAAACCAAATCACTTATATAGTGCGTCTAAAACATTGTAACCCCACCGTGGCTTTAGCTTTAACAAATTTAACTCCTGCCTTCACTTTTATTCTTGTTGTCCTCACTCGACATGAAAGAGTGAGGTTTACGAGGGCAGGAATAACCAAACTGCTCGGTGCTCTACTGAGCATTAGAGGTACAATGATGTTATCAGTTTACCACGGTCCTATAGTGCCCATAGGCCAACCGAAGTTTCATTGGACATTTCTAGATGGCATTACAGCCAAGCAAAGCAGTACCGGCAACCAAAGTAATTACTTGGGTTCTCTGCTTGTCGTGACCAGTACTCTATCTTGGTCTATCTGGTCAATAGTCCAAACAAAAGTAAACCTTGAGTATGCAGCCATATATTCAAGAACAACTTTGATGTGCTTGATGTCCAGCTGCATATGCTTGGTAATTGGATTTATCATTGACCACGACCAGTCTGACTGGTCATTGACAAGCAGCGGCATTAGAGCTATTTCCTCAGTTTAGTCAGGCATTTTCTGCTCAGCCCTATCATATTTTGTGATGAGCTGGTGCATCGAGAGGAAGGGGGCATTTTTTGGGTCCATCTTCAATCCGTTACCAATCATCATCGTTGCCATATGCAGTTGGCTCCTACTTGGAGAAAATATATTCACGGGAACAGTCGTAGGATCAAGCCTAATTATTTTGGGACTGTTTACAGTGTTATGGGGTAATTGGTTCTAATCCAAACAAGCAAAGGCATCGCCAGTGGAACATTTGGAGTCTCTGCAAGAAGATTTGAATAAGTTGTCACCAGTTTAGATTTTGTCTAGCACTGTACTTCAGCATTATGCATACTAGTATTTATGGTTGTGCAGTCACCAGTTAATTCATCAATATCTTCGTCGAAACTATATATTCTATGATGCTCTTTACCTTTTTTGTTTCTATTTTATATATTCAATCACGAAGATTTGAAGGATAAGTGGAATCATAATGAGGATTTGAAGAGGTGATATGATTCTTGCTATTCTATGAATGTAATATTTACACTCATGTATCACCAAATACTGAGGAATAGTTTTTAACAATGAAATGGATGACTTCTTGATTCCTGGAAAACATTCAGAAAATGTTCTACCACCAGTACCTTTGAACTTTATCCATCCAGACAAAAAGGCCATAGTCATCAATGACACCTCCTATTTACTATCTTCAATCCATATTATTTGTTTTTTTGGTGCTTTTGCACACCCCTAAAGAACATTTGATAGCCTCAATGATAAGAGTGTTCGTCTACACTACTACAATATGGGTTCTGGTATTATTGAAACCAAAAACCAAAGTGCAAGAATCATATCCAAAAATTCGACCAAACAAAAGTTTTATTTTATTCTATTAAAGACACATGAAAAATTACAGTAACCTCAATATTCTAGTATTTCGGTGAATCTTATTGTTTCCTAACATGAAATCAAAGTCAGATTCCCTGTTACTATATTCCAATTTTTTGAATCCATGACGATGGCATGGTTTTCAAACCTAAAAATGAGCAGAGTCATGGATTTTTCATCTGTTTAAGTTCAAAATTCATGACACTGTTTGGCATCAAAGTGGCTACTTTCCCATGAATTTTCAAATACCGTCTATTTTTGAAAAAAAAACAATCTGAAAATTGGTTAGCCCGGTAAGCAAGGGTGGCTCAATGAATTTGGTGGCCTAAAGGCAGATTTGAATAAGAGGTTTCAAGCATATTCAATAAAATTAGCTTTTATATGCATCTCGTGTGCCAAACGTGCATCTCGTGTGAAGTACTTGCATCTCGGGTGACGTGCGTGCATTTTATGTGTATTTCGTGCGTCATACGTGCATCTTGTTGTCAATTAGTAAAAATCTTTAGAATCACATAGATACTATCGTGAAACATGTGTGTAAGTATACTGCCATTGTAAACTATCTTCTAGCTTAATTTAATATTTTTTAAAAAAAATAAAATCTAAACAAGTAACTTTACTTTAATTAACTATTGAAATGAGCCCTAAAAAGTTATTTTATTTTATTCCTAAAATTTCTCTTGAAATTTAACAATACATAAATATATATATATATATATAATATATTTTTAGAAAAAATGGGGGCCCCAAAAAGTTGGGGCCCCAAGCCATTGTTTTAGTGACTTTATGGTCGAGCCGGCCCTGCCAGTAAGTGAAAACCATTCTAGTTCTAGGTGAATGAGATGATAGTATAGTTGGCATTGGAGTTGTAGTGATCCAAGAACCAAGACCATAGCTTTTATAAGCAGAATAAAACTAGCATGAAAAGCCAGCTGAAGCTGAAATTACACATGAAAAGACACCAAAAGTTCAACCTCAACACCAACATTATAGCACTTAAATAAAGTTAATCTTAATGTTCAACAACTTCAAATTATACAGTGACATGCATGCACTTACAACAAAGATGAAAGTACTACGTATTAAAGAGTAAGACGCAGGAACAAACGGAGCATATGCACAATATGTTGCGGAAGCCGATTATATAGAGTGTGATTAAGTCGCAATTATTATATCTAAAGTTAGCTATATAAATAATAAATGAGAGAAAGAATAAGAGAACACCAGAAATTTACGAGGTTCGGCAAAACTTTATTTTCTGCCTACTCCTCGGACACAACCAACCAAACTTTATTTCACTCCAAAAAGATACAAGTAAAATACTACAAGAGAGAAAAGAAAGATTCAAAGGTCTTAAAGAATGAGAAGGCAAGTGATTGAGATAATTTACAAATGAACTAAGTGCCCCTATTTATAGAAGTGAATTCTTCCTCTTGATGTCATCAGTGACATCATCATCTTCTCGATTTCATCAGTGACATCATCATCATCTCGATGTCATCAGTGAAATCATCATTATCATCTCGATGTCATCAATGACATCATCATTACACAAATGTCAAAGTTCAACGTGTGAAATCATTTAATGGTAGTCAAAAATTTCGACTACAAGTTGAACTTGGACATTTCTTCTCAAAGAAGAATTCTTTTTTTTTCAAAACATTCACACTAGTTCTAGTCAAACGTTCACACTAGTTCTAGAATCTTGTCAAATTTAACAAATCTCCAACTTGGCAAGATTCTCCATTTTCAATTTTCTCTCTGCAATAAATTTTGATTGTGTCTTCAACCTTAATCTTCAATGTTCAATAATGTTAATCAAGTTCAAACAATGTTGAAACTTGACCGCAGTTGCCACTTTCGTTAGCATATCGGCAGGGTTATCTGTAGACTGAATTTTCTGTACTATGACTCCACCTTCTTCTATAATGTCTCGTACAAAATGATATCGAACGTCAATGTGCTTCGTCCTTGCATGATAAACTTGGTTCTTTGCTAATTGGATAGTACTTTGACTATCACAAAATACCGTGATGCCTTCTTGTTTAATACCAAGCTCTCTAAGTAAACCTTGAAGCCAAATTGCCTCCTTCACATCCTCCGTAATTGCCATGTACTCTGCTTCAGCGGTAGACAAAGCAACTGTTGACTGCAAAGTAGATTTCCAACTAACTGGTGTGTTTGCTAAAGTGAAAACATAACCAGTAGTTGATCTTTGTTTGTCCAAATCACCTGCATAATCTGAGTCACAATATCCAACCAGATGTTGATCGTCCTTCTGCTCGAAAACCAAACCAACATCTACAGTATTACAAATATACCGCAGAATCCATTTCACAGCTTGCCAATGTTCCTTTCCAGGATTATGCATATACCTGATTACAACTCCCACAGCATGTGAAATATCAGGCCTTGTACAAACCATTGCATACATCAAGCTACCAATAACATTTGCATATGGCACTCTTGACATATATTCTTGTTCAACTTCATCCTTTGGCGACATAGCGTCACTAAGCTTAAAATGAGGAGAAAGCGGAGTGCTAACCGACTTCGTTAGCTTATTCATATGAAATCGGTCTAGTACCCTCTTCAAGTATTCTTTCTAAGATAAACAGAGTTTCTTTAAATTTCTATCTCTTTTTAACTCCATGCCAAGAATCTTCTTTGCTTCACCCAAATCCTTCATTTCAAACTGATTTTTTAGTTGAATCTTCAACTTCTCAATTTCTTCTTTGTTTGTGGACGCTATCAGCATATCATCAACATATAAGAGAAGATATATAAAGGATTCGTCTTCAAGCTTGCGCAAATACACAATGATCGTATTTGCTTCTTTTGTACCTTAGCCGCAACATAAACTTGTCAAATTGTTTGTACCGCTGTCTAGAAGACTGTTTCAATCCGTACAATGATCTTTCAAGTTTGCATACCATATTTTCTTTTCCAGCAACTTTGAATCCATCTGGCTGAGTCATGTAGATTTCCTCTTCTAAGTCTCCATGTAAAAACGCAGTTTTTACATCCAACTGAACTAGTTCCAAATTCAACTGTGCTACCAAAGCCAACAAAACTCTAATGGAGGAGTGTTTTACGACTGGAGAAAACACCTCATTATAATCAATTCCCTCCTTTTGAGCATATCCTTTGGCCACCAATCTTTCTTTGTAGCTAACGCCTTCTTGGTCAGGAAATCCTTCTTTCTTTGCATATACCCCTTTGCACCCAATTATTTTCTTGTCCTTCGGGAGATTGGCCAAGCTTCATGTGTGATTCTGATGAGGGACTGCATTTCTTCATTCATGGTAATCCTCCATTTATCTGCTTCTGAACTTTGGACTGCATTTTTATAAGTGGTAGGAATACTATCAACTACAATTGAGGCTGCACAAGGCACTATATCCATGAACCGAGCAGGTTTTCTTATTGTTCTTTTTGGCTTGCTTGTTGCTATTGATTCAAGTTCTGGTTGAGGTTCCAGAGATGGAATCTCCTCTTCAGCTGGCTCTTCTACCCAAGGAAAATCTTCTATTATTTCCTCATTTTCTTCTTGTGTTGGAAAAATTAATTTTCCCTCAAACTCTACCTGCTTTGAAGCACCATCAGTTTGTTTGACGTCTTCACCTATTACCTTATTGTCAAGGAAGATTCATCAAAGGTAACATCCCTACTGAATATAATTTTTCTCGTCTCTGGACACCATAATCGATACCCTTTGACTCCAGAAGTAATCCCCATAAATACAACCTTCTTTGCTCATGGATCCAATTTGGACTCTTTTACATGATAATATGCAATTGAGCCAAATACATGCAAAGAACCATAATCTCCAGCAGGTTTTCCATACCATTTTTCTAATGGTGTCTTGCCACCAATTGCGGCAGATGGTAGACGATTAATGAGGTGGCATGCATATGTTATTGCCTCAGCCCAAAATTCTTTGCCCAAGCCAGCATTAGACAACATACATCAAACCTTCTCCAGCAAAGTCTGATTCATGCGTTCTGCCACTCCATTCTGTTGTGGTGTATTTCTAACGGTGAAGTGTCTGACAATGCCATTGTCTTCACAAATCTTCTTGAAAAGATTACTTTTGTATTCTCCACCATTGTCTATACGAAGACATTTGATCTTTCTGCCAGTTTGCGTCTCTATCATCGCCTTCCATTTGAGAAAAATTCTCAATACTTCATCTTTAGTTTTCATTGTATACACCCATACTCTTCAGGAAAAGTCGTCAGCAAAGGTTACAAAATAGTGTTTCCCACCTAATGAAGGTGTTTTGGAAGCACCCCAAACATCAGAGTGAACATAATCCAAAATACCTTTAGTATTATGGATGACAGTTCCAAATTTAACCCTTGTCTGTTTCCCTTTGACACAGTGCTCACAAAAATCCAAGTTGCATGTCTTTAATCCTTTTAGCAATCCTTGGTACATGCCCCAAGCGCATATGCCACAGCCTGGTCATTTTTGTCTCCTTATCATCACTGGATGTTGCTATCGCAGTCCCAATAACTGTACTACCTAAATAGTGGTACATGTTATTGTTTCTTCGAATTCCCTTCATCACCACCAGTGCACTGGAGCAAATTTTCATCACCCCATTATCTGCAATGACTTTGAACCCCTTTGACTCTAGGGCCCCTACAGAAATGAGATTTTTCTTCAAATCTGGTACGTATCAAACATCTGTTAATGTTCTGCTCAATCCATCATGGTTTCTTAATCGTATAGAACCAACACCACATGTGGTAAGAGGATTGTTGTTTGTGGTGTGAATAACTCCACATTCTCCTTTTTGTAAATCAGTGAACCAGTCCCGATTGGGACACATATGATAGCTACAAGCTGAGTCCATCAATTATACTTCAGATGAATTAGATGGCTCTGTTGTAACTAGTGAGAAATTAGAGTCATCACAATTAGCTACATTTGAGTCCATGACAGCCTTTCCGTTGTTAGATTTGGCTTTATTTTTCAACTTTGGACAATCTTTCTTCTAGTGCCCCTTTTCTCCACAAAAGGCACAATCATCTTTGATAGGTCTGGATTTTGACTTGGATCTTTCTTTCTTCGTTCTCATTTGATTTTGAGAATGAACTCTTACGAACAGTGTGTCACGACCCAAAATTTGGACCGTGATGGCACCTATCCAACCCTCCATGATAGGTAAGCCAAGAACCCAATCCCAAACATAATATCTCAAAAGTATAGAAGCGGAAGAAATAAGAGCAAAATAAAAACCAATAAATCTCCCAAAGTAGATTAATAGAGTAGTGTAGTCGAAATAGATAATCCCAGATCTGGTAGTCACTAATACAAGCCTCTAAATACAGAAATCAAAGAAAAGTCTGAGTATCTTAAAATGCGGAAAAATGCATAAAGATAAGAGTGGAGGAGATTTCAGTAGTCTCTGAATCAATAGCAGCTACCTCGAATCTGCAAGGACGCTAACACAGAAGAAACCACAAGAATCAATGCCCAGAGGCCGTCGGATCGGTACCTGCACGGAGGGTGCAGAAAAAGCAAGGGTGAGTACGAAACCACGTGTACTCAGCAAGCATCGTCGACCGACCCTAATTCAAAGTGGTGACGAGTGACACCACGTCAAACCTCTAAAACAACCATACAACCTACACTCGAAAAGGCACCCTAATCCCACAAACTAATCAAGTCTAACAGTCATAAGGATATAATAACACAGTCCAAGAATTCCTTAATACGGTGAAATCAAGAAACAAATATTCACGTACTCATTAACTAATACAAAATCAACGATTACACTTTACTCAATCTGAATAAGAAAAGGATGAATACAATGCAATGCATATGTTGTGTACACACCTACCGAGCAATGGCTTCAAAGTCAGGACCCATGGGAGACTCACAAGGTCCATGTACTATGCAGGCGTGTACTCCGATCCCAATAAATATATTGTACAGGCGTGCACTCCGACCCCAATAATAGATAATAATGTGCAGGTGTGCACTCCGACCCCATATGAAATGCAATGCATGATGAGTAGGCGTGCAACTCCGATCCCAAATCAACAACAAAATTAAGCAAAGCATTTCATGTCTTATGCCAGATAGATATCAATTCCAAAATCAACTCAACTTATCAAGCGGGAGTATTCTCATTATCTAGCATGTTCAACAATTTGTTTACAATACCAAGTCTGCCCAATCATGCTAGCAAATAGGGAAAACGATTCAAAACAGGCCATTAAATGATTTAACCCTCAAATAACATCGGTACCCGCATAGATGCTCGTCACTTCATCTATTCGGGACCCCCATTCCCATTACTCCCATTACACATAACTAACACATAAGCACTTTGAAAAAGAGTCTAAGAAAGTCTCAACTTGCCTTATAAGAAGACCCGCGAAGTAAACCCAGAACCAAAAGAGTTAGATGGACGCTTTATCCTTTCGAATCACTTCTGAATGAGCCCAATCTATTCAAATATTAATTCTACTCGTAAGTAAAAGAGTCCAAATTAATAATCGAGTTTCAAATCATGAATTTTGTTAATAGGTAAAACCAAATATTTAATTACATGTACCCATATGTCGAAATCTAATCATAATATGATGGCAATATATAGAAAGAGTTCAAAACTAAGCTAAGCTATATGAAACAGTACCTAACCCGCAGTTTAATACTTTGCCCACAAATCACAAGTGCAGCAACTGGCCTTATTGAAATATGCTAACTACAATCTCCTATAATTACTCCATCATGGTACTAATCACTCCAATCGTTGGTTGTATTCCTTAAAAACTCTCAACCCACCAGATTGCAAAACCCATGTTCGAATACTACTAATTTGCCAAAATTCCTTTTCAAACTTCTCACTTCCAATAATCATTATTATACTAGCCAACAACACTAATATCATTAACAATTTACTACCATTCCTTACTTAATATTACAAACCATTACTTAATGATTGGTTTCATAATAGTCTTTAGGTTACTGCCCGCGTTAATGGCTTCGGCCTAACTCATATTCACTTAAACACATCACTATCCACAATAATTTATAAATATAATATCAAGAATCTAACCATTCAAAGCTACAAACCTTAGAGTTGTCGTGGATCTCTCGAAGTTGCGATGCGAAGAAGGGAATGTAACTGTTGCGTTCGTGCCCCCCTCTCTCCTTTAAAACTTCCTGATCTTATTATTAATATATATGGTAAGCCTTTCCACTTAAATTCATTCTTGTATTGGCCACATAAGTAAATAAATTATGGCTTTGACCCATTAAATTACTAATTAAACTAATTATCTAAAATACTCAAAACTTCTAATAAATCATCGGAATTTGTTCGGAATCCTATATAAATAAATCAAATATGTACATTGACTAAAATTTACGTCTCGAACCTATTGGAACCATTACAACACTAATCTGAGGTCGTCTCGATCGAAGGTTGACCATGACCGGGTTTAACTTTATTAAAACTCAAGAACCCAACTAATGACTTAAATCACTTTCGAACACCTTGAGGATTGGTACTACCCATCCATGTAAGTCATAATTCATGTATAAAAATTATGGGGAAGGTTTAGAATAAGAAAATTTTCACAAAACGACTTGGAGGGTCGTTACAATATCCACCACTAAAACAAACGTTCGTCCTCGAATGTAAAGAGAAAGAAGTACCTGGACTGTCAAAAAGATGAGGATATATGCTATGCATGTCAGACTCAACCTCCCAAGTGGCTTCCGCCACAGGACGATGCCTCCACTACACCTTCACAGAAGCTATCTCCTTGGATCTCAACTTTCTAACCTGCCTATCTAAAATAACTTTAGGCTCTTCCTCAAATGCAAGATTCTGATCCAAACTCATTGAGTCCCACTGAATCACATGTGAATCATCCGGATGGTACCTTTTCAACATAGAAATGTGGAAAACTGGATGTACGGCTGAAAGACCCGGTGGGAAAGCCAACTCATATGCCACTGGCCCAATACGCTGAAGAATCTCAAAAGGGCCAATGAACCTCGGACTGAGCTTTCCTTTCTTCCCAAACCTCATCACACCCTTCATGGGTGATAACTTCAACAAGACCCGCTCACCTTGCATGAACTCTAAGTCACGGACCTTCCTGTCAGCATAACTCTTTTGTCTACTCTGAGCAGCCAAGAGCCGATCCTGGATCAATCTCACTCGGTCCATCGAGTCCCTCAGCAAATCGGTACCCCAAGGTCTAACCTCAAAAGAATCGAACCACCCAACTGGGGGCCTACACCTTCTTCCATATAATGCCTCGAATGGAGCCATCTGAATACTGGAATGGTAGCTGTTATTATAGGAGAACTCTACCAAGGGTAAAAACTGATCCCAGTGACCCCCGAAATCCATCACACAAGCTCGCAACATGTCTTCCAACACCTGAATAGTTCGCTCTGACTGGCCATCTATCTGTGGATGAAATGTTGTACTCATATCCAACTGAGTACCCAACTCTCGCTGCAAAGTACTCCAAAAGTTTGAAGTGAACTGAGTACCTCTATCTGAAATGATGGAAATGGGCACACCATGTAATCGAACTATCTCACGAATGTAGATCTTGGCTAATTTCTCTGCATTATAGTTCATCTTCACAGGCACAAAATGGGCTGATTTGGTCAATCTGTCCACAATCACCCAAACAGAATCAAACTTTCCTAAGGTTTGAGGCAACCCAACTACGAAATCCATAGTGATACACTCCCATTTCCACTCGGGAATGGGCATCCTCTGAAGCAAACCACCTGGTCTCCGGTGCTCATATTTCACCTGCTAGCAATTCAGACACTTAGCCACAAACTCTATAATATCCCTCTTCATCCCACGCCACCAATAATGTTGTTTTAGGTCATGATACATCTTTGTTGCGCCTGGATGAATGGAATACCGTGAAGAATGGGCCTCCTCCATAATAAATCTAGTCAAATCACCCACTCTAGGAACACAGATCCGCCCCTTTATCCTCAAAACACCCTCCTGGTCCAAAATCGCCTCCTTAGCCTCACCTTGCATCACTTTATCTCTGATAATACATAACTTTTCATCCTCAAACTGACGATCTCGAATCTGCTCTATCAACAAGGACCTCTCCTCTACACTTGCAAGAACTCTACCCGACTCGAAGATATCAAGACGCATAAAACTGTTAGCCAACCGTTGAACTTCCCTGGCTAATGGTCTCTCCTCCACACTCAACAATGCAAGACTACCCATACTAACTGCCTTCCTACTCAAGGCATCTGCCACTACATTAGCCTTGCCCGGATGATATAGGATAGTCACATCATAATCTTTCAACAACTCCAACCACCTACGTTGTCTCAAATTCAACTCCTTTTGCTTGAAGATGTACTGAAGGTTGCGATGATTTGTGTACACCTCACAATGAACCCCATACAAATAGTGTCTCCACAACTTTAGTACGAATACAACCGCTGCTAACTCCAAATCATGGGTAGGGTAATTCCTCTCATGCGATTTCAACTGCCTCGAAGCATACGCTATCACCTTATTTTTCTGCATCAACACACCACCCAAGCCAATACCAGAAGCATCACAAAACACAATAAAGCCCTCACCTTTCACAGGTAGAGTCAAGATAGGAGCTGAAGTCAACAGAGTCTTGAGCTTTTGAAATCTCTCCTCACACTTATTCGACCACTGAAAAACCACATTCTTCTGAGTCAATCGAGTCATAGGAGCTGCAATGGAAGAGAAACCCTGCACGAATCGCCTGTAATAGCCTGCCAACCCAATAAAACTTCAAATATCTGAAGGTGAAGTAGGTCGTGACCAATTTTGAAATGCCTCAACCTTGGCCGGATCGACCATAATACTATCCTTGGACACCACGTGTCCTAAGAATGCCACAGAACTAAGCCAAAATTCACACTTTGAAAACTTGGCATATAACTTCTCATCTCTCAACCTCTAGAGTACGATCCTCAAATGCTTTACATGATCCGCCTCGCTCCTGGAATACACCAAAATGTCATCGATGAACACAATAACAAATGAATCCAGATAAGGTCGAAACACATTATTCATCAACTCCACAAATGCTGCCAGGGCATTAGTCAACCCAAAGGACATAACCATAAACTCATAGTGGCCATATCTAGTCCGAAAGGCTGTCTTAGGAATGTCCGAAGCCCGAATATTCAACTGATGATACCCTGACCTCAAGTCAATCTTCGAGAACACTGAAGCACCCTGAAGTTGATCAAAAAGGTCATCAATACGTGGTAGAGGATACTTATTCTTGATTGTCACCTTGTTCAACTATCGATAATCAATGCACATCCTCATAGACCCATCTTTCTTCTTCACAAACAACATCGGAGCACCCCAAGGTGATACACTAGGTCGAATAAACCCCTTACTTAACAAATCCTGAAGCTGGTCTTTCAATTCCTTTAACTCCGCCGGTGCCATTCTATAAGGAGGAATCGAAATGGGTTTAGTGCCTGGCTCCAGATCAATACCAAAATTGATGTCTCTATCAGGAGGAACACCCGGAAGATCGGTAGGAAATACATCCATGAACTCTTTAACTACCCTCACTGACTCCAAAGAAGGTATCTCGGTACTAGTATCACGAACATAAGCCAAATATGCTAGACACCCTTTCTCAACTAACCGCTGGGCCTGAATAAATGAAATCACCTTCTTAGGATACGAACTCTGAACACCTTTCCACTCCAACCTCGGACAATCAGGCATAGCCAAAGTAACTGTTTTAGCATGACAATCTAAGATAGCATGATAGGTAGAAAGCCAATCCATGCCCAAAATCACATCAAAATCGACCATATCGAGGATAATTAAATCTACCCAGGTATCACACCCCAAAATAGAAACAACACAGGATCGGTACACCCGATCCACCACTAAAGAATCACCTACTGGGGTAGAAACATGAATAGGAACAGCTATAGACTCATATATCATATCAAGGCTGGAAGCAAAGTATGCAGACACATAGGAGAAGGTAGAACCAGGATCAAATAACACTGAAGCAGGTTGGTGGAAAACTGAGACGATACCTGTAATGACTGCATCAGAAGACTCTGCCTCGGGCTTTCCTGGGAAATCATAACAATGAGCTCTATCATCTATCGCCTGGGTCACTCCTCTACCACCTCCCCTACCAGCTGGTGGTGCACCTTTACCTCCCTGAGATCTGCCCCGACCTCTAGCTGGAGGCGCTGTGGCTCTAGCAAGGGCCTGATGACCGTGTTGTGGACCCCTCTGTCTATACACTGGACAATCCCTCCGAAGATGATCCGGACTACCACACTCATAACAGGACTTGGGAGTCATCAACTGATGAGAGTGACCTGAATAACCAGTGTGACCACCACGACCTGAAAACCGCTGAGATGAACCATGTGAAGCATGTCCTGAACCATATGAACCCCGACCTGAATGTCCACCATCTGATGCCTGCATTGCTGCCTGAACTGGTCTACCCTGCTGAGGGTGAAAATCTCGTCTGAACGAACCCCTACCTCCAAATAAGGTACTACTGAATCGACCAGAAGTGCGGGACCTCTTGTCCCTCAGATCCCCATACTCCTCACGGTGCATCAACTCAAACTCCTTTGCTGACTCAACTACCCTCTGAAGAGAAGCCCTAGACTGGGCTACAGCGAACACGGCCTCTTTAATCCTGAGGGTCAAACCTCTCATAAACCTCCTAATCATCTCAGCCTCGTCTGGCAAGATCACCATAGCATAACGGGACAAGGCATAAAATCGAATCTCATACTCAGCCACAGAAATACCCTCCTGTGTCAAATGCTCAAACTGGCGTCTACGCTCCTCCCTCAAGCTACGAGGGACAAATCTGTCAAGAAAAGCCTGTGCAAACATAGCCCAAGTCATCAGTGGAGAACCTGCTGGCCTGGAATCAACATAGGAGCGCCACCACTGCTTGGCTGGACCACGCATCTGCAAGGCAGTATAATCAACTCCGTGGGAGTCAACCAATCCCACACTCTGAAGTCTCTCATGACAACTGACCAGAAATTCATAGGCGTCCTCACGCTGATCACCCTTAAACTGTGGTGGGTCCATCTTCCTAAACTTCTCAAATTGTCGCTGCTCATCATCAGACATAACTGCCCTAACCCCACCGGTAGCTCCTACCCCCGGTAGAGGCATACCATCATACCTCGATGCTGGATGAACCACTGGACCCTGATAAATAGAAATGGGCTGCTGATCTGGGGTCTGGGCCCCCACCCTAGCGTGTGAATCCTGTGGAGTACCTAATGATCTACCTCCCTGAGCAATACTCTCGAAAACTCCCAGAACCCGAATCAAGGTATCCTGAAGAATCGGTCTAGCAACAAATCCCGGAGGTGCCTGACCTAGGGCCACACCATCAGCTGGAACCTGAATATCATCATCACCTGCCTCAAACTCAGACTCGAGAGACCCTACCCTATGAGGAATCTGAGTGGCTCTCCGAGCTCTCTCTCTACCATGACCTCTGCCCCTACCACGTCCCCTACCACGTCCACGTGTCCCAGTATAGGAAGCAGGCTCAGAGGCTGGTACGGGCTCCTGACCATCATCCTGAGATGCACGAGTCCTAACCATCTGTGAGAGAATAAGACAAGAATCTCAGTATTTCAAATTAAAGGATCAATATTGCACGCTAAGAAAGAAGAAATGAATATTTCCTAAAGTCCCATAGCCTCTCGAAGATAGGTAACAGACGTCTCCGCACCGATCCGCAAGACTCTACTAGACTTGGCTTGTATTTGTGAGACCAATGAACCTGGGGCTCTGATACCATCTGTCACGACCCAAAATTTGGACCGTGATGGAACCTATCCAACCCTCCATGATAGGTAAGCCAAGAACCCAATCCCAAACATAATATCTCAAAAGTATAGAAGCGGAAGAAATAAGAGCAAAATAAAAACCAATAAATCTCCCAAAGTAGATTAATAGAGTAGTGTAGTCGAAATAGATAATCCCAGATCTGGTAGTCACTAATACAAGCCTCTAAATACAGAAATCAAAGAAAAGTCTGAGTATCTTAAAATGCGGAAAAATGCATAAAGATAAGAGTGGAGGAGATTTCAGTAGTCTCTGAATCAATAGCAGCTACCTCGAATCTGCAAGGACGCTAACACAGAAGAAACCACAAGAATCAATGCCCAGAGGCCGTCGGATCGGTACCTGCACGGAGGGTGCAAAAAAAGCAAGGGTGAGTACGGAACCACGTGTACTCAGCAAGCATCGTCGACTGACCCTAATTTAAAGTGGTGACGAGTGACACCACGTCAAACCTCTAAAACAACCATACAACCTACACTCAAAAAGGCACCCTAATCCCACAAACTAATCAAGTCTAACAGTCATAAGGATATAATAACACAGTCCAAGAATTCCTTAATACGGTGAAATCAAGAAACAAATATTCACGTACTCATTAACTAATACAAAATCAACGATTACACTTTACTCAATCTGAACAAGAAAAGGATGAATGCAATGCAATGCATATGTTGTGTACACACCTACCGAGCAATGGCTTCAAAGTCAGGACCCATGGGGGACTCACAAGGTCCATGTACTGTGTAGGCGTGCACTCCGATCCCAATAAATATATTGTGCAGGCGTGCACTCCGACCCCAAAAATAGATAATAATGTGCAGGCGTGCACTCTGACCCTATATGAAATGCAATGCATGATGAGCACGCGTGCAACTCCGATCCCAAATCAACAACAAAATTAAGCAAAGCATTTCATGTCTTATGCCAGATAGATATCAATTCCAAAATCAACTCAACTTATCAAGCGGGAGTATTCTCATTATCTAGCATGTTCAACAATTTGTTTACAATACCAAGTCTGCCCAATCATGCTAGCAAATAGGGAAAACGGTTCAAAACAAGTCATTAAATGATTTAACCCTCAAATAAGATCGGTACCCGCATAGATGCTCGTCACTTCATCTATTCGGGACCCCCATTCCCATTACTTCCATTACACATAACTAATACATAATCACTTTGAAAAAGAGTCTAAGAAAGTCTCAACTTGCCTTATAAGAAGACCCGCGAAGTAAACCCAGAACCAAAAGAGTTAGATGGACGCTTTATCCTTTCGAATCACTTCTGAATGAGCCCAATCTATTCAAATATTAATTCTACTCGTAAGTAAAAGAGTCCAAATTAATAATCGAGTTTCAAATCATGAATTTTGTTAATAGGTAAAACCAAATATTTAATTACATGTACCCATATGTCGAAATCTAATCATAATATGATGGCAATATATAGAAAGAGTTCAAAACTAAGCTAAGCTATATGAAACAGTACCTAACCCGCAGTCTAATACTTTGCCCACAAATCACAAGTGCAGCAACTGGCCTTATTGAAATATGCTAACTACAATCTCCTATAATTACTCCATCATGGTACTAATCACTCCAATCGTTGGCTGTATTCCTTAAAAACTCTCAACCCACCAGATTGCAAAACTCATGTTCGAATACTACTAATTTGCCAAAATTCCTTTTCAAACTTCTCACTTCCAATAATCATTATTATACTAGCCAACAACACTAATATCATTAACAATTTACTACCATTCCTTACTTAATATTACAAACCATTACTTAATGATTGGTTTCATAATAGTCTTTAGGTTACTGCCCGCGTTAATGGCTTCGGCCTAACTCATATTCACTTAAACACATCACTGTCCACAATAATTTATAAATATAATATCAAGAATCTAACCATTCAAAGCTACAAACCTTAGAGTTGTCGTGGATCTCTCGAAGTTGCGATGCGAAGAAGGGAATGTAACTGTTGCGTTCGTGCCCCCCTCTCTCCTTTAAAACTTCCTGATCTTATTATTAATATATATGGTAAACCCTTCCACTTAAATTCATTCTTGTATTGGCCACATAAGTAAATAAATTATGGCTTTGACCCATTAAATTACTAATTAAACTAATTATCTAAAATACTCAAAACTTCTAATAAATCATCGAAATTTGTTCGGAATCCTATATAAATAAATCAAATATGTACATTGACTAAAATTTACGTCTCGAACCTATTGGAACCATTACAACACTAATCTGAGGTCGTCTCGATCGAAGGTTGACCATGACCGGGCTTAACTTTATTAAAACTCAAGAACCCAACTAATGACTTAAATCACTTTCGAACACCTTGAGGATTGGTACTACCCATCCATGTAAGTCATAAATCATGTATAAAAATTATGGGGAAGGTTTAGAATAAGAAAATTTTCACAAAACGACTTGGAGGGTCGTTACACAGTGCTTCTCCTTCTCCACCTTTTTGTTTCTCTCTCTTCCTTTGTTCATAACTGTACAAGGCTGAACAAACTTCCTTGAGAGAAACTTCATCATTCCCATGAAGTAGAGTAGTTTCGAGGTGCTCAAACTCATCGGGAAATGAACTTAGCAACATTAAGGCCATATCTCCATCACTAAAAGTTACGTCTATATTCTGCAGATCTGTCGCCAACTTATTAAAGCTGGTGATATGATCATTCATTGTGGTACCAGGAACATATGTGAAGCGTAACAGTCTCTTTTTCATGTAGAGCTAATTTTGACTATTTTTCTTCAAGAATTTATCTTCCAATGCATTCCACAATTTACTTGCAGAAGTTTCCTTCATGTATGGATACTTCTGTTCTCTTGCAAGGTAAGATCGAATGGTACCACAAGCAACACGATTGATAATCTTCCAATCTACTTCTCCTATGTTGCCTGGTTTCTTCTCTTCTATGGCAATAACTAGTCCTTGTTGAAAAAGGACATCAAGAACTTCGCCTTGCCACATCCCGAAATGTCCTGATCCGTCAAAGATTTCAACTGCAAACTTCGCATTTGACACAATTCTTGTCATGAGTGAAGATGCCAACGATGACGTATTATTGACACCCGATGTGGAATTTTCAGCCTTCTTGTCTGCCATTTCTACTACAAATACTATTTATTAACTAACCGTACAGAAGACCAAAGTAATTCTTTTCTGATGTGAAAGTTCAGACTGTGCTGCAACCACAGAGCATACTCAGATAGAACCTTGGCTCTAATACCAATTATTGCGGAAGCGAATATATAGAGTGCGATTAAGTCACAACTATTATATCTAAAGTTAGCTATATAAATAATGAATGAGAGAAAGAATAAGAGAACACCAGAAATTTACGAGGTTCGGCAAAACTTTGTTTTCTGCCTACTCCTCGGACACAACCAACCAAACTTTATTTCACTCCAAAAAGATACAAGTTAAATACTACAAGAGAGAAAACAAAGATTCAAATGCCTTAAAGAATGAGAAGACAAGTGATTGAGATAATTTACAAATGAACTAAGTGCCCCTATTTATAGAAGTGAATTCTTCCTCTTGATGTCATCAGTGACATCATCATCTTCTCGATGTCATCAGTGACATCATCATCATCTCGATGTCATCAGTGACATCATCATCATATCGATGTTATCAGTGACATCATCATTATCATCTCGATGTCATCAGTGACATCATCATTACACAAATATCAAAGTTCAACGTGTGAAATCATTTAATGGTAGTCAAAGATTTTGACTACAAGTTGAACTTGGACATTTCTTCCCAAAGAAGAATTTTCTTTTTTTCAAACATTCACACTAGTTCTAGTCAAACGTTCATATTAGTTCTAGTCAAACGTTCACACTAGTTCTAGTCAAACGTTCACACTAGTTCTAGAATCTTGTCAAATTTAACACAATATTCTTCAAATTACAATGTTACTATCTCCAAGCTGAAGCAGCAATCAACATTTTATCCTCCCACCCGAAATGAAGTACACCTGCCTCCTCCTTCACTTTGTATATTTCACTGTATTGCTTGATAAGTTTCCTAATTGAGTCATTGACGTTTTGGCTAACTGGGAATGGAGTGAAACCAACCATCATCATCCTAGCTCTCCATTTTCATGCAACCTGATAACGCTCCATTCTCTCCTCTCCTCTCCTCTCCTCTCCTTCACACGCAACAATGTTAATGATATATCTCGTGACAGACACTGCTGCTCCATGTTAATCCTCTTTTTGCTTTGAAAGAGTTGCATCAAAGGACTCGAATACAGAAGAGTAGTACTTGTAGAAATGGAGCAGTATGTACTAGCAGTGTTCACATCTTGATTTTAGACTTTTAGTCATCTTTATATCATCAATCTAGTGAATTGATACTTGAACCCGACATCTTACCCATATAAATTTAAAGGTATGTTAGGCCATAACGCGGTGGGACTTGAATCTACCATCTTACCCTCAACCAATGGCATAATAGGTCAAAGGGTACTACAACTCACCCACGAGCCTTTAAAATTTTACCATTATGAGATTTTATGCATACGCAGGGCCGGCCCTATGGTAAAGCTCCTGAAGCATGGGCTTTAGGCCCCCAATTTTTGAGGGCCCATTTTACATCACAATATTTAATACTTTTTGTAATTAAAAAAAAAAAGAGGTATAACTATTTCTGATCATCGAAAAGGATAAAAGGCTCTAAATTTTTGATTTGATTGGCCTTGAAAGAAACAGTAGAGGGCCCATTTGTACCAAATAGTAGTATAGTACTTAATACATTTTAAAACAAAAAAAAAAGGTACAGCTCTTATTCATTGAAAAGGAAAAAATACTTTAAAGATTTTGATTTGACTAAGCCTTAGAAAAGGCAAACTAAACGTTTACAAATAAAAATATATGGAAGGAAGAACAAAAATAATTACTACCTTCTTTGTTTTTATCTTTTCAATTAAAATGTGACTTTTCATTTCCTTTCTTGAATTATGAAACCAATGTACATCTTCATTCATCTGTATTTATTTACTTTCAATTCTTATTTTCTTTCAATTCTTATACCATTAAAGCTTCTATTGTTCAAGAGTTTTTTTTTTTTTACAATTTACTATTGATCTGGATTTTCTTGCATATCAAGATTGCTCGTAGTTTATGAAGATTGAAGTTATTATTTTCAGATCAAGTTATTAAATCAGGTTCTATTATTTTAATTTTTTAAATTATTTTTCTGTTAAATAATTGTGTAGGCATATATTGGTAGACATACTTTGTTATTTCTTAAATATTTTATTATTACTTTTTTTAAGTTTTTGATTGCGTAGGTATAAATTACTCTTTTACTATGTATTGAAATTTAAATATGCCAACTAGAAAATATGAATCTGGTGCTTCAAAACTTTTTTTAAAAAAAAAAGAATTGAAACTTTGATATAATCTTAAAAAGGAGCTCTAGATAAGTTTTTAATAAATAATAAAAAATCAAAATTAGAAAATATATGAGAATGTTATCGAGATGAGCAAGTTACTTAGTTGAATTAGATGATAGTTAGTGAGAAATATAATATAGATCCTCAAGACAATCAAGAACTTAATCTTGAAAAAAAAATATCAAGGTCTCTCATTGAAATTTGGCTTTAGGCCTCCAATAGTGTTGAGCCGCCCCTGTGCATACGTGATATAAATTTCAACCAGACTTGTATTACGATTACCGTAATATTAATAATACTAACATAAACATATTTGATAAAAACCTTCTGAAAATATGGGTGTGTAACTCCTTGTGCCTCTAAGTAATAATCTAGATAAATGAACTGCTTCCATAAATTTCTAATAAATTATAAAGATGTTAGAAAACAGTAAAATTAAAGTTCATAAGAGTAATTAATTACAATGAACCTTGCAGCGTGTCCATTCAAGATATGCAACAATATGTTGCCGCAAGTCAGCAAGAGGCAGCATCAATTAAGTTGTTCCTAGGCGTCACTGGAGAAGTTGATGAACTCCATGGTAAATAAAAACTCAAATGAGAGATTCTACTGATAACGTGGTATAAAATTAAATTAAAAGAATTACAATGTTGAAACATATTATCGACAAGAAAAGTAGAGACAGGATAAGAGCTTTTCTTATTCTCTTTTAAGTATCCAAGTGACTTTAAGTATATCATTCATCGTCTATCATACCCCTATTTATACTATTGTAAGAGGGTGGTTGTAAGTTGCCTTAAACATGACATTAGGTTTTTGAGGATGTGGAAAAGATTATTGGGGGTGTAGGAGATCAATGAGAAGATACCCCCTTCGTCCATCTTTACTTGTCCACTATACTAAAAATAGATGTCCAACAATAGTTGTCCAGTTTGGAAAACCAATGAATAATTTACCATGTTGTACCCATTTTACCTCAGCTATTAAATACTATTCATTACCTAATGCATTTTTCAAAACATGAAATTTACTATATTGAAAGGGTAATATAGTAAAATTACTCCTATCATTTATTATTTCTTAACTCATGTGCCAAGTCAATAGTGGATAACTATTGATGGACGGAGGGAGTAGTAATGGTATTGGTATACCTAAAAATTATACCTAAAAATTATTCCTAAAAGTTATGAATATCCACATTTAAACAATATACTTACAGCACATAATGAATTATAGTTCTCCCTTATCATTGATTTCAACAATTAAAGACTTATTTATTTTAAAAATCTATGTAAAATATGATTATACTTTTCTAGCGTGAGTCAACATCAAAAAGTAACCTCCAAAACATATACTCAATAGTCAATATATATATTTTTTTGAGTCATGTAACAATCAACTCATCTTTTTCTTTTTTTAAGAAAAGCGTTAAGAATGGTAGAGAATACAAATCAGATTCAAAGAGCCTTAGAAAGAGGGACTAAAGAAGGATCAAATTAGAATAGCTCCATAATAATTATTTTAAGTGATTCCTAGAGTTGGTTTCAACTTTTTTTAACATTGATTAAATTGAATTAGTTCAGTTAATAATTGATCACTCTATCACTAAGTTATTTAGGAAAAAATAAATTAAGGAAGTTGTTTCTCGAACCAGCCTTAATGCATAAATCTTTTAATGATATGATGAATAAACAAGATCAAATAAATATTCTGCGTCTTTTGTTTTGTAGAAAGATTTTGTGACAAATTTTGGCTAGCAGAACTGAAATGTAAGTTATAAATAGAGTTCACTAAATATTTTCGATCCTGTATCTTAAAAATAAACTAAATTTTCAAATTTCACAAGTGAAATTATAGCATTCTCCAAGTGAGGTTGTTCTTATTAGGGCTGCTTATCGGACGGATAATTAGACTTAATGATTTACCTTATTGATTATCGACTTTTAAATGTACTAATCCTCTAGCCAACCGATAAGATAACAGTTGGTTCGGTATCGGATTAGTAATTAATGGATGAATATTGGGCGGTGTATTGGATAAATCTAGGAGAATGAAATATCGAGTGGTTATCAGTATTTCCTTCATTTCTTCACAGACTAAGTTGCTTGTATATACTGTGATTCATCTATTTATCAATCTTGTAGGCTTGTTTAGTTTTGTTCATAAAATTATTTTAATCGGTTGTAACATAGAATCAAATGAGAATTTTCTTCTAAACCTATAACGTATGTAGAAATATTTTTTAATTACTGGGTCGATAGAAAAATCAAAACTTGGATATTATATGGAATTTTTCAGTTTTATATCAAACTTTGTGAAGAACACATTGGGGTTGTTTCATTTTTGTTGCGGTTCTTCATGTTATCAAGAATAATTTATTTTTTGATTTATTAATTAATTTCAAGTTTTGTTTATGTTTTAGGGAGACCGACTGCGCTTTATGGTTAGAAGTCACAAGAAATGGTTCGTTATTTCCTAAGCTAAGAAGTGAATAAAATAATGAATGAGTTTTTTGGGGGTTTACAAGAGATACTTTATATCCGGGAATAAAAATGTAAATATGTTAATTATTAACGGGTTAACCGATAAGAAAGAAAATTGAGTAATCTACCCCACACCGATACATCATTAATTCTAAAATTTTAATCTATTCACTAACCGTTAATCTGATAACCCATTACCAATAAGCTGTTGGGTTCTAAGTATTGTGAATGGAAAAATGGAGGGAAAGTGAAATGTGTAGTTCACTTTAAGAACTTAAAGTTTTCCCACATTGGTGGGAGAAAGAAACTTCTTAGTGTTTATATTGGAACACTCCCCTTCATGTAGATAGTGAGGTAAGAACAAGACAAGCATCGCGCTGTCGTCGTCGCTCGCTCGGCTTCGGATTTGGATTTGGATTTGGCAATCGATCAAGAGATTATCTTTTTGGACAAAATTCATTTAAAGCTTGAAAAATAGTGATATATTAATCCAAAACACCGATAAGAAATAATTCTTCTCCATTTGCGGACGCATGTCACAATGCACCTCGAAGGGACGCGACCCTTCGAGGAAGCGATACACTGTTTCACGCGAAAACGGAAGACCTGCGCTCAAGTCGTCACCTGCGGAGTGACCTTCGCAGAAAACAGTGTACTTTCTGGAAACTGACATTATGCGACCTGCGGATGCAGGTGGGGTCCGCAGGTCGGCACCGGTTCAGAAAAGTTGTGTCTGTAAAGAACATTTGCTTCTCTTCTGAAGCACCACCTTTTGGCTATAAATACCTGACTTATTCCTCAGGTATTGACATGAAATTTGTGGGGAAAAAACACTCTCTTCTTCTTGAAAAACTCAAGTGTGATCAACAAATCATTAAGTGCGTTCGAAGTTCGGTAGAATTTAAGGTACCACTATTCTACTGAAGTGAATCATTTTATCCTGGGAGGAAAGATTCCATAACCTCGGGTACTTGAGAGGAATAAATTCCTTAAGGACACACCGTGAATTCGGTGGACTTGATTCTACATTTCTGTTTCATCTCTTTTTCTTACGGTTTTGTTATTTTTCAGAAAATAGTAGAAACTTCATTTTGATAGTTCATTGTTGTTGAACTTGTGTTTGAAGTTGTTGAACTTAATTGGTTGTTCTTGAATTTGTTCTTGAACTTAATGTTGAAGTTCTTGTTATTTTAATACAAATAGTTGTACCCGGATACAACATAAGCTAATTTTATGGTTGGGTTATCGGTCACGATTTGATTTTGAACAACCCTAGTTCTTATGGAATTTGAAATCACAGGAACCGAAAAGTGTTTATTTGTGAAAATATTCATTAAAGATATAAGATAAATGGTAAAAGTTCTAATTACTTCGGTTCGCTATAGGCCTTCTTACATAAATATATCGTCGGTCAAAAAAATTCAACTAAATTGTTGCATGTATATGTAATGTATATCTAATATATCTATATTGTATAAAATATATATAACCTTGTATGTATGATGTATAACTATCGATCAAAGATGTATATACATTAATAACCTTGTATGTATGATGTATAACTATCGATCAAATATTTATATACATTAATATACAATGTCTTACAGTATTTTACATTGCAGCAGTTTATCTTCCTCAACGAGCTAAATAAAATTCAATCCTGATCAGCTCAAATCTCCTTTAAACAACTTCAAATTTTAGAGATGAACTTCTCTTGATGTTTTGAGTCTTTTGATATAGTATTTACTCAAAATGATTCACATTTGCGATAGGTCAAATTTTATAAATTTGAGCTTTGAAACTTTTCGATGACGAATTCCAATGTATAAACACAGAGTACCCACCAACTCAGAACCAAAACTGATCCTCCTGATAAAATTGGAGCCTCTAACCCTATCAAAGCCCTTCTTCAGCTTCTTGAGTTGATCTGTTGCTGAATTTCTTAGTCCACCTAAAATCTCTCTCGTCGTCTCATGTTCCCAAAAAATTTAATAAAGTAAAATGCTTCTGAAAATTAAAGTGTCGAAGGGTCATTTAGTGTAATAAATGATAATTGAGCTATTTTTGGAAGGGAATTATAACCGAATGGTAAGTTCCTTTAATATTATTATACCAGTTAAGTTGAGGGTTTATCGAAAATAACTTCTCTATATTTACGAGGTAGAGATGAGATCTGCGTATATTCTATTCTTCCCAGATCCCACTTGTGGGATTACACTAGTATGTTGTACTGGCCCGTTAGTATTGGGCTTAAAGTTCAACCCGTTTCAGTTTTAAGACCCATTCAAAGCCCGTTAGGGTTTTGTCCAGTGGAAAAGAATAGAAACTTGTACACTTCCTACATTCTCGTTTTTCACCTTCTCCACTGCTGTTTTCTTCAGCAAATCGCCGACGGCATTGCCGGTGACCGGTAAATATGGTGCATGTCAATTTTTACCGCAACTGTAAGTATTCTATTTCTTACAAATACCTTCTGTTTTTTTTTTTTCTCGCAATGTGTATGCTAAATGTCTCTACGTATGTATCACTGCATCCATTAATCTCGTGTGATAATATTTGAACTTTCAAATGTTGCTGGTGGGAGGTGGCAGGTGTCCCGTGGATTTAGTCGAGGTGCAGGAAAGCTGGCCTGGACACCACGGTTATTTAAAAAAATATATACATTTAATTTCAAAGAAAAGTTGGTAACCTTGGGCATAATAGGTCGAGCTGAATCATAGATACAATTGATCCGCCAATGTGAATAGTCATGACTGTAACTCTGTCCTCTTGGAATTTTAGCTGTTCCATAAAAACTGAATGAATAAGCGCAAACTCTTTAAACTGAGTGAAAAGAGAGGTTTACATGAGTTGATGGGTTTGCCTAGGTAACATACTGGAAATGTACCTGACAGCAAATCTGGAATAACAATTCGACTCTGTCATCGACCTTGAGGAGTGGTGAAGCAAATTAGTTGGATAGTGTAGACTGTCTTTGATATGTACTGATCAATTGAACTCATTAAAAAAAGATTGGATGCTTGGTCATTGTCCAATTCATATGTGTTCTGTTGGTGATCAGATGCACTGGCTCGTGTATATATTTGAAGGATGTGATTGTGATTCTATTACTCAGTGACATTGTATTGGACCACCGTTTATTAATAATTAGCTGATTACCAGATATGTGCATCATCACTTTTTGATAATCTACTAGTCTACGGAGATGAATTTAATAGAAGCAAGGGTGTGTTTGGTATGAAGGAAATATTTTCTTGGAAAATAAGTAGTTTTCTTACTTATTTTCTGGTGCTTGGTTAGTAAGAAGAAAATATTATCCCAAGAGCATTTAGTTATAATCTGGGGAAATCAGTGTTTTGGCGAGCGAGAAGCGGAAAAAAAAGCGATAAGGGCTTGCTTCACCAAAGCGAGAAGTTGTGAAGCGAAGTGCACACTTTTTTCAACTAAAGTGCAATTTAATTCAAAAATAAAAAACATTAAATATGCATAGATAAATAACAACTCACTAGAAATAGCATATTAAGTAAATTTTCAGTTCTTAAATTAATAACTAAATAATAGATACTAGAACTAGATAGTCAATAATCGTCATAAGTCATAACATATTGCGGAAATGGACAAAAAACAAAGCATAACAGCGAAAGAACTACAACGCACAGAAAAAAATCGCAAAACAGAAAAAAAAAAAAAAAAAAGAGAAGATTATATTTCAAAGCAGTAGAGGAGAAGATTGTACTGCAAAAGAGAAAAAAAGATGGAGAAAATTGCAGACTGCAAGTTGAAAAAAGCCCCTAGCAGTCAATCGCAGGCTAGGAGCAAAGAAATAGAGAGAAGAAGAAGAATTGCAGGCTGCAAGTTGAAAAAAGAAAAAACTAGTAGCCGCAGACTAAGTTGCTCGAACTCGGGTGCGGGTATCCGACATGGGTGTGGATCCAAGAGTCGGATTCGGCAAAATCTAAATTTAAAATTTGGGGGTACGAATCCGAGCATGGATACGAGTGCGGGGATTCTGCTAAAAAATTCAACATTATAAAAATATAGTTATAAAGATATTCAAATTTACAGATCGCTGCTACTGTCGATCGGAAGTTACAACTCTCTTTACTGGGCGGAATTTTTTTTCCCTCTGTTTGGACTGAAACATGAAGCAACAAATATGTACATCAAGAGGAAAACGAAGATCAAATATATACATCGAGCATTTTTTTTATTTTAAGAAACCAGATTCTCAATTTTCCCCCCAAATTTGTTCTTGACCCTGGTCAAAGTATCCGTATGGGGTTGACCGAATCCGACATGCACCCCGCACTCGCACCCGCACCAGTGTCGCGTCGAGACGGGTCCATAGGCCGCATTAGAGAAATAGAAAAGAATAAGAGCTTACCAACAACAGTCGCGTGAAAGAGAGTCTCAAGGCTGTGCAGGCTCGCAACAGCCACGACAAGAAACGTGAAAAAGAGGGAAATGTTTGGAAAGAAGATGCGCAAGTGTTTTTTAAAAAATAATTTTTAAAAACCCTAGGTAATCTATCAACCTCGCTTAAGCGCGCTTTTTCTCGCTTTTACCAGTGTCTCGTTTCTAGGACTGAAGCTCTCGCTTTTTCTCAACCATCTTTCAGGGTAGAAAAGCGATATGCCATCGCTTCTCACTTTAAGTGATGAAGCGCTCGCTTTTAATAACTTTGGGGGAAATACTATGCCACTAAACCTGAAAGTATTATAATTTGGGAAAATACTATAATTGGTAGTTGGGTGTCTAGTCACGGTTGGGGTGGGAGTTAGGTCTAAGTTCGGGGTCAGGAGTTGGGTTTGGGGGTAGGGTCTCGAGTTGGGGTCAAGTTTGGGGTTTGGGTCAAGAGTCGGGTAGTTAGATTGTCGAGCCGGGGTCATGAGTTGAGTCTCGTGTCTAGGGTCCAAAGTCGAGACCTATTAGGTTTGGGATCAGGAGTCAAATAAGGTCAAAGTTGGGGTTGGGTCCCGAATCTAGAGCCCGACCCTCGACCGACTTCCGACCACGACCTGGGACCCAATACCCAACTTTACTTTATGTGGTGAGGTTGAAAGAGTTTTGGAGAATGTTTTCCTTACTTTATGTAGTAATGTCGTTTTCCTTAAATTTGAGAAAAATAAGTCCATTTGAAAAACATTTTCCAAAACATTTAAGTCAACTTATGAGAAAATTGGAAAATGTTTTCTTTCGTACCAAACACACCCCAAAAGATTCATATTCATACAGGTGACACTAAGTAGTTGGGATTGAGGCTGGTGGTGCACTTACAATACTGTTTAGGAGTTTCTTTGGTTCGTTCAGAGATTTGTATGTCAATGTCGTTACAACTCTGAGATCTGGAGATCCTCTAGCGTTGGAGACCCTAATTAGCCTTGAGAGACAAATTTTTGAGTGTGGGAATAAAATAGTTCAAAGGGAGCAAATGAATATAGAGGATTCAAGCAGTCGAGCCAAATAAATTGGAATTCAAGTGTTGTAGTAGCAGCATTTGTTATACTAGTCTCTGGAGATATAAACCATTGTCTGCATCTTCTATTTTTGCTGATATATCTGGATGCATGGTGTATACCAAATATATTGCTATGGCCATTTATTATTCATATTTTCTTATCCTTTGAAGTGTAACTCAGATGGGAAGACCTTTAAGAAGCCTCGACGCCCCTATGAGAAAGAGCGATTGGATGCAGAGTTGAAGCTTGTTGGAGAATATGGATTGAGGTGCAAGAGGGAGCTTTGGAGAGTTCAGTATGCCTTGAGCCGTATCAGAAATGCTGCAAGAATGCTTCTGACCTTGGATGAGAAAGACCCACGTCGTATTTTTGAAGGTGAAGCACTCTTGAGAAGGATGAACAGATATGGGTTATTGGATGAGAGCCAGAACAAGCTTGATTACGTCTTAGCCCTCACTGTGGAGAACTTTCTTGAGCGTCGTCTCCAAACCCTTGTCTTCAAGACTGGCATGGCCAAATCAATCCACCATGCTAGAGTGCTCATTAGACAAAGACATATCAGGTATTTACATATTACAGTTTTAGCAATACAGTTCAAATAAATAAGCTCAACCCTTTTTTCTTTTTGGTAATTTCTTTGATTGTAAATGTATGGTAGCAGGAAGTCGAAGTGCAAAGATAAAAAAATTGCTACAATGATAAAACAATGTGGCATTTTTAATGTTAGGCAAAAACTATTTCTTTATATGGGAAATGTTCTAGGTTTGAGTCATTTATTTGACTTTTTTTAAAATTAAAGAGCTTTGACAGAAATATTATGTTTCAGGTAACAAAGTAATTTTCTATAGAGTTTGAAATTACTAAAATGAGCTGTGATCTAAAGGATGATGTTTGCTTACGGTGAGGGCTAGCGAAAATAGTCATATAATTAAATCATCATAAATCCTCGTCTTTGTTGATGATTGCCATGCTTTTTGAGGAAAAAGATGGTATTTGGGTTCTCCCATCTTTTTGAAAGGCCTTCCTGAGTTCTTTCCTTTCCTTTTCAAATCCTCAGCCTAACAGCAATTCAGTCCAAGATGTGCTTCTATACCTAAAAGTTTCAGAACATCTCTGAAGGCCCACTGAGATGCTTCACCTTGAAACAATAGTTCCTCATCTGATGCTGCTGAGCAGGATCAGTATGCATTTTGGGAAGATTGTTTGTTGGTCTGTATACGCTGAGAGATAAATATTTTCTTGATTTTAGAAGGTATAAACCAATTCAATAATCTATGATTTCCTTTTGTGCAAATTGTTACAGAAGTAAGCCATATAGTTATAGTGAAGTTGTGAGAACTTGCATAACTGAAGAAATACGTTGCGTATGTAAATCTGTTTAACTTAAACTTCCACTTTCAATTTTATCTATTCAATGAAATGAAAGAAAGAATTGTGTCAATTATTGCTATTGTTTGTTTAGTGGTAATAGATTAAAATTCATGAAGCTTGAATGTTTTTTAAAGAAAATTAATTTCTTGAAAACTTGAATGGCCCGATTTTTCAACAGTATGAACCAGACTCCAAATCAGTGTCAATCACCCTGTGAAGGGTTGGCTTCCGTTCAATATCTTGTCATCAGCATTTTACAAAGTAGTAGTAGTGTGAATTATTTGTTCTTTATTTATTACTTATGTTAACATAACACTTTTGCTTGGCCTGCCCATTTTGGGTCTTCTTGGATCTTTCACTTTGGGCTATTATCAGTTTATTGGTATGCGGAGTATGTTTCCACGATCTAATGATGTTGTCATGCAGAGTTGGTAGGCAGGTGGTGAACGTTCCTTCTTTTATGGTGAGAGTGGATTCCCAGAAGCACATTGACTTCTCTCTCACCAGTCCTTTCGGTGGTGGGCGCCCTGGAAGAGTGAAGAGAAAGAACCAAAAGGCTGCTGCAAAGAAGGCAGCTGGTGGCGATGGAGACGAGGAAGATGAAGAATGAGCTCTAATGTTTATTTACCTTTGGATTTTATACTTTGCCTATATTGTACTTTTTATTTTATGTACACCTTTCATATGTTAGAAACGTTTTTAACATATGAAATTTTAAGTATGGATTTTGCACTTGTCAAGTACTCGTTAGGCTTTGGTCTAAATTTATTGTTGGATCAGTGGACCTAGTAGTATTTAACTACCAGTTTAATTGGAAATAGTTCTTGATATAGGTTAGGTTTCCACTCTTCAGTTTTCTTTCCTGTTTTCCCTTCTCCCTTGCATTAAGATGGAAGCATGAATTTATTCTTCAATCCCTCTCCCTATTCCCTGTCCTCCCCTCTGTGTTTATGTTCAAAATAGCCCTGTAGAGCATGATGATTCATGATTTGATTTGAAATTCCCCCAAATGTGCTATAGTGTTGGTCAAAGAATGAAATGCTGATTTTCCAGATTAACTACCAACTGATGTGATGTCCAAAGTTTGCCAATGAAGTTGTTTATTGGTGTGTCCATTTTATGTGTTTTTGACCTTAACAATTCTCTGCTTATGTACCACTGCCAGCAATTCATGCTACGTTAATTCCTTTGTTTCTCCCTTAAGGTGTTGTTTAGTCCAAATGATCTTCAATACACTCCGGTTAGGAGTGTTTGAAGTCTGGGAGGTAGCTGCTTGGTTGTTTCGCAGCATTCGGACTTCCCTATCTTTACTTGTATTCCTGTCTTTTATTGTTCTCAAACAGTGTAGCAACGTTGTATCATAACTTTGAATCTTATAAGCTTGTACTCATGTTACCAAGTCTTGGGGTGTAATTGTTGTTTCTGCGTTTACATCCTTGATTATGAAATGTTGGGTTAAGACTTATCTTTGATTACCAACCTTCAAAGTCACGAATTTCCCCATAGTCTGTCTATTCATGTTTGTGAATCCACCCTTCACGGTCACGAAGCACATTTGCGCACACTAATGGTGATGAACCACCCCGAGAGCCCTCGAGTTTCAATCTAAACCCTGCCAATAAGTTTCAAGTAGTGTTTTTGACTTATACAAGGTCTCAAATCACATTTAAAGCATATACTCTTAAAAGGAGGGGTTTAGTTATTAATTTAGATTTTAGTCCTTGAGCCTTCTAAAACAAGTTAGCATTCCAAAACCTTCCCCATCATTTTGGTTTTCAAATCAAACCAACCCGATGAATCCCGAAAAGTATAACAAGCTATCCCAAACATCAAAATATAAAATAGAGTACAAAAGATCAAAGCGAGGATTTGATTCGTTACATTTACTTTCTCAGTATTAGAGAATCATGCAATTTTATCTTCTAAAATATTGAATTTAATCGAAAATGAACATGAACGAATTGTAAGACAAAATATGTCTTGTCATGTGATAATAAATACTTCACCGTATTAAGTAAATGCGCAAGTAATCTGATGTGAGATTTATAACACAAGATTTTAAATTCTAATTCCTTTTCACTTTTCAACGATCAAATCTTATGTTGTGGATCAAACTAAAACATTTCGTACCATTTAACTTTTTGAAATGCTACATTATATTTGATTATAAATGGGTATCCTAAATATATATATAAAAAAAAATTGAAAACTAATCATGATGAAAATCTATAGGAATTTGCAAATTTTTCAGAGAATAATTACTCATTTATAATATAATTTGTTAACATCATTCAGTCCAACGGATCAAAGACTAGAATAAAGTGATTATGGGGATTACAAATTTATTGGATGTGAAGTTAGGCTGTTTGTAATTATCTTTTTCTGGTAATTTTAAATTTATATAATCAAATTGACTCACTTCATATTTAATTTGACATTTCAATTAATTGAGTTGGTTACATTTTATATATAAACATACATAAATCAAGTTTTAAGATTATTAATTCTTTTTGAATATGTACACATAGTTCAAGTGAAAAACAATGGATTCAAAAGAACATGCTTAATATGTCCTAGATACGCCTCTATTAGGAATTTTGATGCTCCAACTTGCACCAGATGAAATCATAATTTAATTATCTTTTTTTAAAAATCTAAATATGTAGAAGTATTGGATGATAAAAATCAATGTATTTTATATTAATATTTTATTTATTCATGTATTACTGTATGAGCTTGTAATGATAAAAAAAGATTCTATGATTGTAAGAAGGCTAAATAAAAATCTAGACCTTCGATTTCTTAAGATAAATAACACTCTATAATAAAAATGAAACTGAAAAAAGTATAAAAATAAGGCTATCAATAAAAGCATTCAAACAACTACCACTATGGCTAATATAGGGGGAAAACAAAAAGAAAAAGAAAAAAAATAGATCTTCAACCTCTGGACATGGATACTCTTGGCCTCAAGCCTTAAGTTTAGGTCCAAGCCACTATTTTCATTATTAACATTAAGTTCCTGCTGAATAGGAACATCCAGTTGATCTATGAAAGGTCTTGTGATCATAAAAGGAATTTGATTTTGATTTATGTTAATAGCATTTGGAACTTGAACATTGTTCATTCTTGTTGATTGTTGAATATGTTCATCGTGGTTAGCCTGCACACATTGGCCACCATTATTACCTATAGGACGGTGACAATTTACTGTTGGTGCTCGGGGCACCCGTCTCTCGTTTCTTGTCGATCTTCGTTGTTGGGCTAGTAGTGCAAGTATACATAATTGTCGTTGTTGATCTATTGAATGTAATTGAACATGATTCATGAAGTCTTGATTAGGGGAAATGACTTCATCACATAAAGAGCATCGAAATATCAAAGGGAGAGAAGTCGACATTCTTAAGAACAAGAATGAAATCTATGTCAAAACACGTAAATATTTGAAATCAAGCAAAACAAAAAGAATTCTAAAAAGAAATCGAGTTTACCTATCACATTTGTTCAGCACAAGGAGGAAGACACTGAATTATGTACATCAAACTATGAATTTTATGAAATATTCATAGGCAGCACTCCCCTTCACTTTTGAAACTCACTCATTATATGCTATGATAAGTTTGTAATAATAAATATCACCGTTAATGCTAGGAGTGACAGCTCTGCAAATAACTTTTAAAGTAATTGACATTTATTTTATTTTTTTGCTATTTGAAGATTTTTGTTTCCTTTTACGCAATTCATATTTTATCATCACATTATATTGGACATGATCTAAAAATATCTTCCTCAATATTGTGGGTATAAAATAGTTCCTTTATATATATATACTAGTTTCACTGCACGTGCGTTGCACGTATATGTCTTGTCTGAAAATTATATCATCGGAAAATAGTATCGATACTATTTAAGCTAAGTATTGAAAAACTAATTTTACGTGAAAAAATATTATAGATTTTTTTGTGAATGGTGATTATGGATGGTCATATCGTCACTAATTCGTCCGAACCAATAAAGATGACCAAAAATAATTGTATCTCACCGCATATGTGTTGCACGTGTATGTTGAGTCTAAAAATGCATATTATTGTAAACAATGTATTATAGTTTGGGAAAAGGGTCCAAACTATACCCAAACTTTAATGAAAATTGTTGTAACACGCCTGAACTTTGCGGGGTTCCTATGACCCCCCCCCCATACTATTTATTAGCGTATTTTAATGATATTTATACGCTAATAAATAAATAAAATATGTTAATAAATAAATAAATAAAAGAGTTTAGTGCAAATAAATGTCACTAAAATACGTTAATAAATAGTCCAGGGGGGTCATAGGACCCCCGCAAAGTTCAGACGTGTTACAACAATTTTCGTCAAAGTTTGGTTATATTTCAGATCCTTTTCCCTTATAGTTTTGAATAACTATTTTTACACAAAAGAATATAGTATAAGTCTCTAGTGAAAATTGAATATGAATGGTCATATCGCCTATTATTCACACAATGTCTATATCACGTGTCTTTGATGAGAGATAAAATAGCTTACGCTAACAACCTTTGAAATATTGTTTGAATCAAGTATGGTTGTATTTCACAAATATTTATTAGTAAGCAGTCCAAAATGTAGAGAGACATTTAACCTGGTGCAAATAGCTATTAAAACAACATAGGAATGAACTAATCTTAGAGCAGCTAACAGTTATATTTCGTTTATGCAGTTTGAAAAGCAACGAAAAGTAAAAACAACAATAGCTTCACCAGAAATTTAATACCCACAACACAAACAAAAAATGAGAAAGAGAAGAAATTCGAAAGTACAAATAAGCAGTAATATCTTCAAATATGATTTAGCTGTCAGATTTTCATAAACACTTTAAATACAATTTATAGAACTATAAATATTCTGAAAGATGCATTAGAGGCTCTTCATTAGTGATGGATTATAGTCTGTTCAATTCTTGTAGGGGTTATAAAGAAAATTGATTACTAAATGCCCTTTGGAATGTGAATAAATCTTAAACTATTTGATAAATTTGTTGAGTTGATCAAATTAGCTAGAAAGGCATAGCAATGAGCTCTATCATAAACCTGAGCAACCTTCTAGCAGGATGTGCACCACCTCTTCCTACCACCATCTCGATTTTCACCACGGCCACCCTGATAACCATCACGTCCACCCTGTGTACAACCTCTACCATTACCGCCACCATCTCTACTAGCTGAAACCATGGCTTTGGACTGCTGCTGACCCTGAAAACTCACCTACCTGGCATTAGGACAATTCCTCTTGAAATGACCAACACCGCCATAAGTTAAGCAAGCTTAATCCAATGAAGGCCGCCTGGCAGAAGAATACAAAGTCCCTTGGCTTCCCACAACCAAAGTATGATGAGTGGTCACTGACAGACCCACTGTAGATACTAACAGAGCTGATTGTATAGGACGAGCTAAATAGGCCTGATGACCATGGCCTCTGGAGTAAGATCCGCTAAAGTTGCTCGCATTCCGGGCCTTCTTCTCTACTATCTTTGCCTACCTAACCTGCTTGACTCCTTTCACTTTCTTTACAAAGTCAGAAACATCATTAAAAGTTCTCTGCAAAAGTCATCTGTAATGACATAAACTGCAAGTCAATATTCAAACCTTTCACAAAGAGACGAATCCTTTTCTCTTTAGTACCAAGCAATTGATTAGCATATCTGGACAAGACATGAACGTTAGTCTCGTAGGTTGCAACTGACATACTACCCTGCTCAAGGGCTAGAAACTCATCCTTTTTCTTGACATGTAAGGTGAGTGGCACATACTTTTCTAAGAATAGGGTATAGAACTGAGTCCATGTCAATGGAGATAAAGCTGGAGACCGACATTCCACATAAGCCATGCACCAGTTCTTAGCATCACCCTGCAGTTAGAAGGTCACAAATTCTACACCATGTTACTTCACAATGCCAATCTTATGAAGCCTCTCATAATAGTTAATAATAAACTCGAAAGCATCCTCTATCTCAGAACCAACAAAGGTTAGAGGCTTCATCTTTAAAAACTTATTCAACATATCATGCTCAGTCATAGTCATAGTTGGACCTAAAACTTGACAAGGGAAAGCTTCTATCCTAGGGGCCATCGCAACAGTATGGTGCACGCCTGAATGTTGGTAAGTAGGCACGACAGGCATGGCTCAAGTACCTGCCAGCCCACTCAGAAAAGAAAGCACCTACTGAATCAGTTCAGACGATATTTGGGGAAGAGTTGCACCTCCCGAAACTGGTACTGCTTCCTCCTGTTCCAGAATCCTCTCATTTATAACCTCATCATAATAATCCTCAGGTGGGAGAGGTGTCTCAGATCTCTGTCAGATTGGATTAGCTGCAGCCTGAGCTCCATCCCTGGCGGCTGTTGCTCTACCTCTCCCTCTACCTCGTTTTCTGCCCCTGGTTGCGGGTTCTACGGCTTGGATTGCTGGTATGGGAGTTGCTACTCTAGCTTTGTTAGCTCTCGTGTTCACCATATACAAACAAAAGAGTGAAGAGTCTACGATGAAAAAATTCTATTATCAAAATAATAATTCGAATAGTTCTATAAATGAAATAATGCAGAATAAGTCAAATGTCTAAAACAACCTTGGAAACTGAAAGTTATTGTACCAAAACATCTAAATAAAACAATCAGTAGGTACAACCCGAAAAACTAGAAAAGCTAAAATATCTATGTCTGAAACAAATGGACAAGAGCATAATGTAAGATGACCCATGGTTGCTTAAAAGATGAAGCTCACCCTTGAGTCGAAATCAGTCACTGTCTACAATTGAGGTCTCATTTGAGCTGCTGGCATATGCTCTGCACTCAATAAAAAAACAGCACATGTAGAATCAGTATAAAGCCACTATGTACTGGTAGGGTCATACGCCGACTCAAATCAATAAATATGAACACATAACCAACAATTTGTAAATAAGAGCAACCATGTAACACTTAGCAATTATTCCTTCACTTAGTCTTTCCTCAACAATTAATCAAGTAAACAAGAAAGAATAGAACAAGTACGAATATGCAACCAAGTCAAAACCATGAATTATAACAGCTAACTCAACTTGTCACAATTACCTCTTTTATTGCACCTCAATAATATCGAATCAGTTCAAGTATATCAATAGCCCAAACTACTCATAGATCCAATAACAACAACAAATAACCCCTGGTTCATTCATGGAACCAAATAACAACTACAATATAACCCAGTTCACTCAAGAACCAAAATAGCACAACAATATAATCCGGTTCACTTATGGAATTGTCAAACTCACCAATACCGTGTACACAGATGCTATGGGTCTTATAAATTCCCACTAGCCATGACCTGCAAGGGACAAGCTCAGTCCATGTACCAAATAATCCAAGAAACTAGTGTCTGACACCCTTATCCTAAACTAAGTGTTATACCGCCCTTATTCTAACGTCCCCACCCCTATTCTGTGATGATGACCATTATTGGTTCATCTTATAATATCAACCCATGTCATAATATATATATACAATCACAATATGAGTGTTATAAAATAAATACTAAATGTTAGGTTAATAAAGTAACCAAATGCAAGTAAGAGACAACTTTGGAGGAGAGAATATAGTAGTAGTTGTTTTCACTTCTTCTATATCACAAAATGTACAAAAGGATGGCTATTTATAATCCACCAAACTTACTCCCTAAGTATGTTTAGCATGACAACAACTTGGCAATTTGACCAAGTAACTTTGGAGTTCAAATCCAAATTGAATAAGTAATCTTGGTGTTCAAGTTCAATTTGGCTACTAACTCTTATCTCTCATTAATGACATTCACACATATATATGTCACATGACATCCATATTACATAACACTCCCCCTTGGATGTCCATTAATAGATAATGTGCCTCGTTAAAACCTTACTAGGAAAACCCAGTGGAAAAAGCCTAGTGAAGGAAAAAGAGTACACACATCTTGTAATACGCCTTCAGTGTTGCCTCATTAAAAACCTTACAAGGAAAACCCAGTGGGACAAAACCTTGTGAGGGAAAAAGAGTACAACGCGTATTAACTCCCCCTGATGAGAACATTAATTTAATGACTTGAATCTTCGCATCCCAATCTTGTGCACCATCTTCTCGAAAGTTGCAGTTGGTAGAGACTTAGTGAATAAATCAGCAATATTGTCACTTGAACGAATCTGTCGCACGTCAATATCACCATTCTTTTGGAGTTCATGTGTGTAGAAAAGTTTTGGCGAAATGTGCTTCGTTCTATCTCCTTTTATGAATCCTCCCTTTAGTTGCGCTATGCATGCTGCATTATCTTCAAATAGAATTATGGGTACCTTGATATCACACTTCAGTCCACATCTTTCTTTGATATAATGTATCACCGATCTCAACCATACACATTCTCTACTTGCTTCATGGATAGCTATTATCTCAGCATGATTTGAAGAAGTAGCAACAATAGACTACTTTGTAGATCGCCATGATATAGCAGTACCTCCGTATGTAAACACATAACCTGTTTGAGATCGAGCTTTATGTGGGTCAGATAAATAACCTGCATCTGTATGACCAACAAGATCTGCACTAACTTTGTTAGTATAGAACAAACCCATATCAATAGTCCCCTTTAGGTATCGCAATATATGCTTAACTCCGTTCCAATGTCTACGTGTAGGGGAAGAACTATACCTTGCTAGCAAATTAACAGAAAATGCTATATCTGGTCTTGTAGCATTAGCAAGATACATAAGTGCACCAATAGCACTGAGATATGGTACTTCAGGACCAAGAATTTCTTCATTCTCTTCTGGAGGTCGGAACGGGTCTTTACTCACTTCAAGTGATCGGACAACCATTGGAGTACTTAATGGATGTGCTTTGTCCATGTAGAATCGTTTCAAAACCTTCTCAGTATAGGCAGATTGATGGATGAAGACCCCGTCTGCTAAATTCTCAATTTGCAGACCAAGACAAAGTTTTGTCTTTCCAAGGTCTTTCATCTCAAATTCTTTCTTTAGATATTCAATTGCATTTTGGACCTCTTTTGGAGTTCCAATGAGATTTATGTCATCAACATAAACAGCGAGTATAACAAACTCTGATGTTGTTTTCTTAATAAAAATACAAGGACAAATGACATTATTTATATAACCTTCATTTATCAAGTACTCACTAAGGCGATTATACCACATACGCCCTGATTGTTTTAGACCATATAACGATCTTTGTAATCTGATTGAACACATATCCCGAGACTTTGAACTATATGCTTCAGGCATTTTTAATCCTTCTGGGATTCTCATATAAATTTCATTATTAAGTGAACCATAAAGATAAGTTGTAACCACATCCATTAGATGCATTTCAAGGTTTTCATGTACAGCTAAACCGATGAGATATCGAAACGTTATTGCATCCATAACGGGTGAATATGTTTCTTCGTAGTCAATTCCTGGTCTTTGAGAGAATCCTTGTGCGACAAGGCGTGCCTTGTATCTTATAATTTCATTTTTCTCATTCCTTTTACGCACGAAGACCCATTTATAGCCAACTGGTTTTACACCATCAGAAGTTTGGACTATAGGTCCAAAAACCTCACGTTTAGCAAGTGAGTTCAATTCTGATTGAATTGCCTCTTACCATTTTGGCCAATCATTTCTTCGTCGACATTCTTCGACAGATAGAGGTTCAAGATCCTCACTGTCTTGCATAATGTGAAGTGCGACATTGTATGCAAAAATATTATTCACCATAATTTTCGATCGATCTAAATTTATCTCATCACCGGTGGAACTTTTTGAAAGTTCCTCATTCACTTGAATCTCGGGTTCGCTGATTTCTTCAGGAATATCAGGATTAATCAGATCTTGAGCCTCTTCATGAGGTTCTTTTATAGTGACACTTTTCTCATTTTTCGTGCTTCTTTTTCTAGGATTTTTATCCTTTGAACCCAATGGTCTACCACGCTTCAGGCGTGCTTGGGATTCAGAAGCTATGACATTAGCGGATGGTCCTTTTGGGACATCAATTCGGACAGGCACATTCACTGCAGGGATATGTGACTTAGTTATCCTTTTCAAATCAGTAAATGCATCTGGCATTTGATTTGCTATTTTCTGTAAGTGAATGATCTTCTGGACTTCATGTTCACATATAGGGGTACGTGGATCAAAATGAGATAATGACGAAATTTTCCACGCAATTTCTCTTTTGAGTTCCTGTTTCTCTCCCCCTAATTGCGGGAAATTTGTTTCATCAAATCGATAATCTGCAAATCGAGCAGTAAATAAATCTCCAGTCAACGGCTCAAGGTAGCGAATTATGGAGGGTGATTCAAACCCAACATATATTCCTAACCTTCTCTGGGGGCCCATCTTAGTGCGCTGTGGTGGTGCTACTGGCACGTATACAGCGCAACCAAAAATTCGTAGATGAGCAATATTTGGTTCATGACCCAAGACTAATTCTGACGGAGAGTATTTATGATAATGAGTCGGTCTGAGACGAACAAGTGATGTTGCATGTAAGATAGCATGACCCCAAACAGTAGTGGGCAATTTCGTTTTCATAAGTAGTGGTCTAGCTATCAACTGTAGGCGCTTAATAAATGACTCAGCAAGGCCATTTTGAGTATGAACATGAGCGACAGGATGTTCAACTTTTATCCCAACTGATACACAATAATTATCAAAAGCTTGGGATGTAAATTCTCCAGCATTATCTAGGCGAATAGCCTTAATAGGATAATCTGGGAATTGCGCCCTTAATCGTATTATTTGTGCCAATAATTTCGCAAACGCCAGGTTGCGAGACGATAAGAGGCACACATGAGACCATCTTGAAGATGCGTCTATTAGGACCATAAAGTATCTAAATGACCCACTGAATGGGTGAATAGGTCCACATATATCCCCATGTATACGTTCTAAAAAATGAGGGGATTCGACGCCAACTTTCAGTGGTGATGGCTTAGTTATCAATTTGCCTTGGTAACAAGCAGCACATGAAAATTCATTACTTGCAAGAATCTTCAGGTTCTTTAGCGGATGCCCTTTTGAATTTTCAATGATTCGTCTCATCATTATTGATCCAGGGTGACCCATTCGGTCATACCACAGCACAAAAGTATTCAAATCAGTAAACTTCTGGTTTACGATAGAGTGTGCTTCAACTGTACTAATTTCTGCATAATATAGGCCAGAAGACAAAGTTGGCAATTTCTCCAATACATATTTCTGGCCTGAGATATTCTTGGTAATGCCAAGATATTCAACATTCATTTCATTTATTGTCTCAACATGATATCCATTTCTGCGGATATCTTTAAAACTTAATAAGTTTCTCAGGGATTTAGAAGAGAATAGTGCATCTTCTATAACAAGTTTCGTCCCCTTCGGCAGAAATATAGTAGCTCTTCCGGAGCCTTCAATTAATTTTGAATTACCAGAAATTGTTGTAACATTGGCTTTTCTCCTAAGCAACTGAGAAAAGTATTTCTCATCTTTAAATATGGCGTGCGTTGTTCCACTATCAATTACACAAATATCCTCACGGTCGATTATTGATCCAAATAAAATTTGAGGAGTATCCATATATTCTTCAAGATGAAAATATAAACAAAGTAAACATTATAGTATTACTAGCAAACAACGTATTTACACAAACTTTATTTATTTACATGATTAGAGAAACACTACTAACAGAAACGTAAACTGACACAACTAACAAAAAGTAAAGTACTTAGACTATTGCAGATCCGTCACCGACAAGGTGATCTATATTTCCTTCAGGGATTTCAAAGAAATCTGCAACGTCTAACTGCATAGGCTCAACATTATCTTCAGAGATAAAGTTTGCTTCTGCAGTATTATCCACCTTCTTGAGGGATGCCTGATAAAGATTAACCAGGTGCCTTGACGTACGACAGGTACGTGACCAGTGCCTTTTTCTTCCACACCGATAGCATCTAGTTTCTGTATTTGTCCTTTGCACCGCTTCAGGCTTTTTACCCTTCTTTCTACACTGCTGGTGTTGAGGGTTATTATTCAGTGCAAGACGATCATCATGATTGAAATTTCTCCCTCGACCACGGCCACGACCACGACTAGGGACAGGACTTCTTTCACGCCTAGATTGGTGAAAATTTGCTGCATTTATTTCAGGAAATGGAGCAGTACCAGGAGGTCGACTTTCATGGTTTTTCATCAAAAGATCATTATGTTGTTCAGCAACAAGGAGATGCGAAATTAATTCAGAATACTTTTTGAATCCCATTTCTCGGTATTGCTGCTGCAGGAGCATACTCGAGGCAGGGAAGGTGGAGAATGTTTTCTCCAACATATCATGATCTGTGATATTTTCTCCGCATAGAGTTAACTGTGATTTAATTCTAAACATAGCAGAATTATACGCAGTTATATCTTTAAAATCTTGTAATCTCAAATGGGTCCATTCATAATGTGCCTGTGGAAGAACGACCATCTTCAGGTGGTCATATCTATCTTTCAAATTATTCCACAGTATAAGAGGATCCCTAATAGTGAGATATTCCATTTTCAATCCCTCATCGAGGTGATGACGGAGAAATATCATAGCTTTGGCACGGTCTTGGTTTGAAGCCTGGTTCTTATCTTGGATGGTGTCTGCCAGACCCATCGCATTCAAATGTATTTCGGCATCAAGTGCCTAAGATAAGTAGGCTTTGCCCGATATGTCCAGGGCAACAAATTCACGTTTAGATAGATTTGACATTATATTAGGAAAAATAAGTTCTTACCTTTATTACCTGAAAAAGTATTTGCTCGAGATGGCAGAGTCTCGTGCTGATAACGTGTTATAAAATAAATACTAAATGTTAGGTTAATAAAGTAACCAAATGCAAGTAAGAGACAACTTTGGAGGAGAGAATATAGTAGTAGTTGTTTTCACTTCTTCTATATCACAAAATGTACAAAAGGATGGCTATTTATAAGCCACCAAACTTACTCCCTAAGTATGTTTAGCATGACAACAACTTGGCAATTTGACCAAGTAACTTTGGAGTTCAAATCCAAATTGAATAAGTAATCTTGGTGTTCAAGTTCAATTTGGCTACTAACTCTTATCTCTCATTAATGACATTCACACATATATATATCACATGACATCCATATTACATAACAATGAGATAATTTAACCACACTTGCACCTTAAAACAAGACTTTTTACACAATCTCATTTCAGGTGATCAAACAACTTGTAATTTTATTCAATAAGTTAATATTCAATAGCATGCATTGCAATAAGTAAACAAATAGACAGTTAGCATGCACACATAAACCAAAGTGAGTCTTTAACTACAATTCAACCATCACCTACCTCAATTCAAGCCCCGCAATGCTTTAACAAACTTGAGCCTTGCCTTTTCTTGTAACCTCGACATGATTGTCATCTAAAATCAATAATACAATCACTAATCAAGCAATATTCTAACAATTTCAAAGATTACAACCTAATCTCATAACCCCAAGGTCAAATCATGACTATTCCCTTGTTCTAGTGTTTTTCTACCTTCATTCCACCTTAATTCTATTAATTTCATGTTTGTAAGAGTGAATTCTAACCATGTAATCAAAACCCATCCACCCTTAATCAAAACCCAAGAATTACGCATTATTTTTACTACTTTGCACTAAAAAATCAACCTAGGTTAAGTTAATTCCTCCCCCATGATCAAAACCTAGTAATTCTAAGGATTAATTATCGAAAAACTAGTTAGTTAGGTGGATTAACTTACCTCAACGAAGGAATTTGGGTGGAAACGATGAATTTTTCCCTAAATCGCCCTTTTCTGGTCTTGAACGAGTTTGGAATGAAAAACACATTTTAAGTTTAAAAACTACATTTAACTGCATGTAGCCTGCTATATCGGCCTCGCTATAGCGGGATTTGCCCACTATGGTAGGACTAACTAACTTTGACTTTCGATATAGTGAAAATATTTCCGCTATAACGGGTTTGTGGTAGCATCCTACCTCCTGCTATAACGGCCTAGGCAAGCCAGAAAGTCCGGCAGTCCCAGGTTTTGGCCAATTTTACAACACACTCCCAGAATTTGATATCTCAAACTAACTTCTTTACGTCAAACGCTATATCTGGAGTTCTACTAACTCGAATTCACTTCTGAAAGTTTCTACGAACTCCTTAACCTCCTAGCTATCACATTATGGTCTTAAAATATATAATCAACAACCTATCCATTACCGAATTTAACTAGCCCACAACATACTTAGAATTCATCCAAGACTAACCTCGCCTGAAATTTCTAACACTTCATCAAGGAAAAATACTAACCCAAATTTTAGCTAGACTATACCATAAAGACTAAAAGGATCGTTATAAAAATTCAAGATTGTGATTGCGCCTACTCCAAACCCCGTGATATGTAAGTGAACTCAACAAATAAGAAGTAAGACAATATGTGGAAAAGAAAGGTTAACCACTTGCTCATAATACAAAGTCCTATATTACTTGTCTAACTACATTCACTTATGTGTACAAAAGCCACCGAACAATCATTTAACATTATTTTGATTTTTTTACTTTATTATGACATAACTTGAATTCTAGTTTGTAATAGAAATTTAGGACCCAGTACTAATGTTTCGTCCTAGCAGTAAGCTGTTAGTGCAACCCTTGAGTGTAGTTTTCTGTTCTTATCAAGGAAGTCTTTTGAACCGTAGTCATAGAATAATAACTTTCCAATGATGGATAGATGATGATCATCTTGAGGGAAAATAAGTCTTTAGGTAAAAAGAAGAGCAACCTAAACGCCTTTCAATGGTAGGTGCTGAATCTAGATATGTTCAGACAGTTTTAGGTAACTCTCATAAAATCCTTGCACATGCAAGACAAATATATTTTGTTTGAGACACATAGGCTCTAAAATTCGCTCTAGATGAATAAATGGGCCTAAATTAAGTTTGTGAATTCAGTTGTTTAATTAGGTAGAGAGTTGATAGGGACCCAGTTTAACCATTTGTGTGCCATCTGTGATGAGATTTAGTATATTCCATGTATATGTAGATATCTAGAACTTATCCGATGTATATGCAAAATGAAATAAAGTATTGATTCATAGGACATGATTTAGATATTTATTTGTTGAGCCAAGTTTTGACTAAATATTTGCCTACTCTGTCATTTCCCTTTGAGCCTTTTAACTTTTTCTTTCATAGCCGCTTAATTATCATTTTTTTTGTTGATTAGGCTTGCATTAATTGGATCTTGAAGTTTCTAGTGCACTTTAAATTTAAAAAACTTAAAAGAAAAAGGAAAGAGGAAGGTGAAACAATGGGAATTAGAGTTAGCATAAAATAAAAAAAGTTGATTGGTGCCCAATGTATAGAAATTTAAGTATGTTGTTGATAAGGTGAGTAGAAAAATAAAAAAGAAAGAATAAAAAGTTTGAAATTTAAAGTAAAGAGGAAGAGAAAATTGCTCCTTACTAACAATGTACGAAGAATAAGGCGAGTGCTTAAAGATAAGGGGAGATAAAAAGGGAGGCATAAGAAAAGATGAAATTTTGGAGATAGAAGGAATGTAGTGTAAAATTATTTGAAGTTGAATGTATTAAAGTGCATAGGGAAAGTAGTCATACATTAATCAAATATTTTTTACTCATCCCTTAGCCGACATTACAACCCACAAAGTAGGATTGATCCTATATTTCTAATGCTTTTGTTAATCGAGTATGACAATACGAAAAAGCCTATGGTACATACTATATGCATAAGAATTTTTCTGTGAGAGTGAGCGATGTTGATTTTCTTATATGCCTCAAAAATTAAAATATATTGTGAATGTGTGAAGAGACATCTCTCTTGAAAAGTGAGGGCACATAGATGATATAATTGGTGACCTATTTGATTCCTTTGTTTGATAATATGATTGTTTTTGCCTTGTATATTATGTTGGTGAGTTAGTTCTAGAGGCTACGCCGTCTTGATAGAATTGTCTTTGTTTTGAACTACTGAACACACTTAGTAATTGAGAGTTGCTTTGATGTTTAAAGTCTCTTGGCGATCTAGGTAGGAGTAGACCTATTTCATTGAAATATTTAAGTGGATGGCATATTTTAAGTGTTTAGTTGATTATTCGAGGACGAACGTTAAGTGTGAGGTGGTAATATTAGACATATTTACATGTCTTTTTGCCAAGCTTTGCCCATGTTTATATCTTGTTTTCAGAATAAATATGCAAAATACTCTTAATTTCTTACTCATTTCTATGTTTTGAAATTATATAATGTGCTTTATAAATTATAGGTGAAAAGAGGCAAAATTTGACTAAGCATGGACGAAACAAGAATACTCACTGAGCCAAGCTCAAAGCGAGGAAGTGAAGCTCACGGTGCTAAGAGGAAGGCGAGGGCAGGCCTGATTTTGATCCCCTATTAAGTTTTATGCCTTACAGAAGAAACCCAAGGGGAAGAAGAAGCCTTTACGGCGCCAAGGCTAGGGGTGTGCATCGGTTGGTTCGGTTCGATTTTGTATATTATCGGTTCGGTTTATCAATTTTCGATTTTTAAATGTGCTAAACCAATAACCAAACCAATAAGATATTTTTATCGATTTTCGATTTATCGGTTTTTGACCCTTAACGGTTCGATTTTCGGTTTAACCGATAAGGAAATGCTCATAAAACAAATATCAATTTGGGAAATAATTTTTAATATTGTGTAACAGTAGCAACTAACATGACATCAATAAGAATGCTCACAAAATAAAAAATAGTAGCAGCTAGCATGACATATGTCTTGCAGTGCCAAATTCCACAAAATAAGAAGTCCACCATCCTGGTCACAAACTATGCAACAAGTAGATATAATGATAAATGACAAAAATGTCTTAAATGTCCTCTTCATATTATAAAATAAAGCATCACATATACTTGCAGTGCCAAATTCCACAATGAAGTGAATAGGTTTTCAGGAAATTGAATAGGTTTGTAGAAATTAAAGAGAAATTAAGTGAAGGTAAGTAATATAAATATATAAGTAGAGGTAAAGTAGTAATTTAGTATATTCGTATTGGGTTATCGGTTAACCCAATAACCCACTATGAAAAAATCAAAATCGAACCAATAACCCAATAATTTTTTTTTGATATAAAATCATTAAAAAATAGTTAATCCAATAACCCAATAATAATAAACCAATGACATTTTTATCGGTTTGATTTATTAGTCGGTTCGATTTTTGCACACCCCTATCCAAGGCCAATGCAAGGCAGTGCAATCTTAACCATTTTGGCTTGTTTTCATACCCATCTGGTGGGCCCTCTTAGGTACTTAATATAAAACCCACACTTAGGCATTTTAAAAAGGGATTCATCATTGTGGAAGCACAGAGCAAGAGCAAAAGCATATTTCTTATGGGGTTAACTCTTCTCTTTAATTTTTATTCAAACATGATTTATTGCTTGTGTAATTAGATTATGAGTGGCTAAACGCATTTGTTCTAGGGTGATGCTCAAGTATGAACATTGTATCTTAATATAGAGTTGTTTATGAATTTTCTACCATGTGCATTATTCTTTTCATCTTACTATACTATTCTATTGATTTGCGACCAATATAATAAATGACTAATCATTAATGGAACTTGAAACGGGGAAAGTTAGGGATAGAACGTGGATAAAAAGAGTAGGATGCCTTCTTCAGAATGAATTTGTGGCTAAAATGGAAATCACATTTAGTTTGTCCTACTTAGCTCCCATACAGGAGATATAAATGCATTCGGGTTAACTAAGAGTATCATCACTTACTAATATAGATATGAGGTTAACCAGATAGACGGTTAGAGATTCAAAAGATATATCATGACTATGATATCAAACCCGTGATTCAAGAATTCAATAAAAATTAGCATAGCAACTAAGATATAGATATGATGGGATACACAAAGAGCCATAGTTGTATGATTTATCTTCTTTGTGAAACAATTTCTACAAAATTAACCGTTGTTACTTTTCTTGTCTTTAGTTCCAAAAGTAGAATAAACAAACAACTACCAAACTTTCTTGTTGAAAATACTTGTTCTTGTAATTATAATAGATTAAGTCGATCACTTTGTCAACAATGAATTCCTGTGGGATTCGACCTCCGATTGGCACTAGCAATCATTTTATTACTTGACGATCACGTACTCTTGCATGTGCGCTGATTTTAATTGACGACAATAGTGATACCATGAAGCTTGGACATTCATATGTTCTTCAACATGTATATAATTGACTCTGTTATATCATTAATCTCTTTAAAGGATTTCTTTAGAAATCTATGCTTTTTCCTTTTTGCAAAGTTGTTCTTTATTTACTTCTTAGAACATCAACTCAACAACAACAACATATCCAGTGTATTTTCACAAAATGGGGTCTGAAAAGGATAAAGTATACGCAGTATATACCACTACCTCAGATGGAGTAAAGAGGTTGTTTTGGATAGACCCTCGACTCAGAATAAATAACAGTATAAAAAACAGAAAAACAAAAAGAAAATCAACTATTATAACAATATTTTTTATTTTTTACTTTGAAGATTTGCCAATATATAAACAGGGGCCAAAAGTTCAAGACTGCTCACTTTAAAATCATTGGGTGTAATTTCCAATGTTAAAAGTTCTAACCCACTTTCACCTAAATAGTTGGGCTTAATGTAACCCTTTTTAGTTTGGTTGAGACCCATTTATGGCCCGGTAGGGTTTTGTCGAGAGGAAAATAATATAACGAAATTTGTACACTTCACTCAAAACTCTCGTTATTTTTTTTCACCTTCGACGACGGCAGTGCCGGTGACAGGGAAATATGGTGCATGTCAATTTTTACCGCAACTGTAAGTATTCTATTTTCTACAATATTAGTCCTTCTCTTTTCTAAGAATTTGTTTGATTAAATTTTCCTTTTTTGGTTTTGGATAATATTATTCTATTATCCAAGCTTTCTATTTGGATAATAGAGAGCTTGATCCTTGCTCTTAGAATTAATAAATGTCAAGCAGTGTTTTAAAAGGCGGGGGAGTGAGGCGAGACGTTTTACATAGCACGGAACGAGACGTAAGTCCCGAGACATGGGGCGTGAGTCTTAAGGATCTATGGGGCGTATATCTCATGTATCTTTATTTTTATAATTTTATTACTAAAAATATAAGTACCAACAAAATTTTCAATGATTCTATAAATAATTTCTTAAAATATATGACTATCATACTATGCAATTTACCTCCCTAAAAGAAATAATCAATAAACTATTAATATTATAATTAAAACATAAACTATTTCATGAATAAAAATAAAATACTTTCAAATAACAAAATAAAATATGATAATTTTGAAATATAGGACAAAAACATAACGATCAATGACAAGTGAATATGTAAAATTCGGATATGTATTTTAAACAGAAATTTTAAGTCATATTCACCCTCACGACGTTCTCAATTAGTACATAAGCAAGTTACTTTTAATTTTCTTATTTCAACAGATGAAAAAAAACTACTAAACATCATTTAATTAGTAGAGAATTATGAGTATCAACAGCGTTGATTAAGAAATTTGACACAATTTGTGTAAGAACTATTAGGCGAGTCCCAGGCGTTGGACGTTAGGCGTGTTCAGGGCGTACAGTCGGGCGCTTAGGACGTAAGCCTCACAGAACTTAGTCCCACACATGAGCCCGGAGGCGTTTTGCCAGTGCCCCGCCCCGGGGTGAGTCCTAGGGCGAGTCCGGACTCTGCCTTTTAAAACACTGATGTCAAGTACCATTGCATCCATTATTTTATTGTGATAATGTTTTAACTTAAAATAATTTTTAAAAAAGCTGACAGCTTAATGCATATTTGTCCAGCTGAATTAAGATACACTTGATCAGCCAATGATCAGCCAGCTCAAAATCGACAATTTGGCATACATAAATTCATTAAGCAATTTCTCAACAACAAAAAAAAAATTCTCAAAAAATTTCATTAAGCAATTTGATCCGAGTGGAAGGTTAGCGGGTAGGAGTTTGTCGTGCTCTAGCCGTAGTATGGTAGCATAGGGTTTTGCCGTGGATATCTATCATTGTTGTCGTTTATTGTGTTTCTATTATCGCATTTTGCACTGTCCCATGTTGCCATATTATCTTCACTATGTTCCTCTTCTTTGTACTTGGATTTGCTACACTTGAGCCAATGGTCATTCGGAAACAACCTCTCTACCTCTCCGAGGTAGTGGTAAGGTCTGCATACACTTGACCCTCCCTAGACCTCACTTGTGGGAGTTTACTGGGTATGTTGTTGTTGTTTTAATTTGATCCGACAAGTTTAAGTCATGACTGTATTGGAAAACATGGGAAAACTGGAAAACAGTTTCTAGAAAATATTTTCCTCAATAGCAAACACGCTATTTGTCACATGAGGTGACTGGTTTGGCTAGGTAATATAATGAAAATGTATCTGATGGAAATTTGGAATGACAATTTGACCCCATCATCGGTCTTGACGAGTGGTGAGCAAATTATTTTGGAATAATGCATAGTGTCTTTGATATGTGCTGAATAAATTCCACTCATTAAAAGGATTGGATGCTTGATCATTGTCCAATTCATCTATGTTCTGTTGGCTGTCAGATGCACTGCGTTGTATACATATTTGAAGGTTGTGATGGTATTCTTGGTTTGTCAAGATATAAAATTGAAAAGGTTTTATTGTGATTCTATTACTCTGCGAGATTGTATTAAACCACCATCGCTTAATGATTAGGTAATGATTTATCTGTCATCACTCTTGATAGTCTTCTGGCCTTCGAAGATAATTGTAATAGAAACAGCAGTTAGGATTAAGGTTCAATCTTGTTGGTGCACTTACTGTAGTAACTGTAAAGTAATTATTTAGGGGCTTCTTTGTTTGTTTAGAGATTTGTATGTCAATCGTGTTACAACTATGAGATCTGAAGATGCTCTAGTGGTGGAGAACCCCTAATTAGCCTTGAAAAGCAAAATTTGAGTGTTGGAATAAAAAAGTACAAAAGAGAGGGAATGGAGAAGCAGCTGAACCCAAATAGTTTGGGATTGAGATGTTGTTGCAGCAGCATTTGTTATACTAGTCTCTATCTTCTATTTTGCTAATATATTGAGATGTTGCTTTGTATATACAAAAGATAGTACTATTAGCCTTTGTTTCATGTTCTTAACTTTTGATGTGTAACTCAGATGGGAAGACCTTTAAGAAGCCTCGACGCCCATATGAGAAGGAGCGATTGGACGCAGAGTTAAAGCTTGTTGGAGAATATGGATTGAGGTGCAAGAGAGAGCTTTGGAGAGTTCAGTATGCTTTGAGCCGTATCAGAAATGCTGCAAGAATGCTTCTGACCTTGGATGAGAAAGACCCACGTCGTATTTTTGAAGGTGAAGCACTCTTGAGAAGGATGAACAGAATGGGTTATTGGATGAGAGCCAGAACAAGCTTGATTATGTCTTAGCCCTCACCGTGGAGAACTTTCTTGAGCGTCGTCTCCAAACCCTTGTCTTCAAGACTGGCATGGCCAAATCAATCCACCATGCTAGAGTGCTCATTAGACAGAGGCATATCAGGTAATAACATCTTATAGTTTTAGTGACACAGTTCAAATAAATAAATCAGTCTATTTTTTTCTTTTTTGTACTTTTTTGATAGTAAATGTTTTAGTGAAGAATTTGCTACTATGATGAAACAATATGTGGCATATTTAAGTGTTATTAGTCAATCAATAAACTATTATATAGGAATGCTCTAGGATTTCTTTTTATATTAAAGAGATTCAACATAAATATTATGTGTGAGTTAACATAATAATTCTTCTGGAGTTTGAAATTACTAAAATGAGCCATGATATGAAGGAGGATGGTTGGCGTACGGTGAGGACTAGGGCAAATGTAGTCAAGTAATCAAATCATCATGAATCCTTGTGTTCGTTTTCTTTGATGATTAATGTGCTTTTCGAGGAAAAAAGATTTTATCATATTTTAGTTCTCCGCCTTTTTGAAAGGCATTTTGAGTTCTTTGCTTTCCTTTTCAAAACCTCGACGGAACACCTATTTATTCAAGATGTGCTTCTATATCAAAAAGTTTCATCACATCTCTGAAGGCCCAACAAGATGCCTCACCTTAAAACAATAATTCGTAGTCTGATGCTGTGAAGATTGTTTGTACAGATAAGCTTATAGGTTAAACTTGTCTTGATTTTGGAAGGTATTAACCTATTCTATAATCTATGATTTCCTTTCGTGCAAATTGTTATCGAAATAAGCCATATAGTTCTAGTGAAGTTGTGAGAACTTGCATAACTGAAGAAATACATTGCTGTATGTACAACTGTTTTATTTGAACTTCCACTTTTGATTTTATTTATTCAAGGAAATGAAAGAAAGAATTGTGTGTCAATTATTGCCATTGTTTGTATAGTGATAATACATTAAAATTCACAAAGCTTGAACGGTTTTAAAGAAAATTAATCTCTTGAAATCTTGAATGGCCCTATTTTTCAACAGTATGGAACAGACTCCAAATCAGCATCGATCACCCTATGAAGGGCTTGCTTCCGTTCGATATCTGTAGTCGGCATATTACAAAGTAGTAGTAGTGTGAATTATTTGTTCTTTGTTTATTACTTATGTTAACATAAACACTTTTGCTTGGCCTGCCCATTTTGGGTCTTCTTGGGTCTGACTTTGGGTCATTATCAGTTTATCGGTATGTGGAGTATGTTTCCACGATCTAATGATGTTGTCATGCAGAGTTGGTAGGCAGGTGGTGAATGTTCCTTCTTTTATGGTGAGAGTGGATTCCCAGAAGCACATTGACTTCTCTCTCACCAGTCCTTTCGGTGGTGGGCGCCCTGGAAGAGTGAAGCGAAAGAACCAAAAGGCTGCTGCAAAGAAGGCAGCTGGTGGCGATGGAGACGAGGAAGATGAAGAATGAGCTCTTATGTTTATTTACCTTTGGATTTTATACTTTTGCCTATATTGTACTTTCTTGTTTATGTACCTTTCATATGTTAGAAATGTCTTTAACATATGAAGTTGTAAGTCTGGATTTTGCACTTATCAAGGACTCGTTAGGCTTTGATCTAAACTTATTATTGAATCAGTGAAGAATGCAGTTTAATTGGATTAAGTTCTTGATATTCACTCTTCAGTTTTCTTTACTGTTTTCCCTTCTCCCGATCTGTTAGCTGTCCTCCTCTCTGTGTTTATGTTCAAAATAGTCCATGTTTAGAGCATGACGATTCATGATTGAATTTGAGCTTTCCTCTTATGCACCAAGTGGTGGTCAAGAATCGAAATGCTGATTTTCCAGATCAACTACTAACTAATGTGATGTCCAAAATTTGCCAATGAAGTTGTTTATTGGTGTGTCCAGTTTATTTGTTTTTGACCTTAACAATTCTCTGTTTATGGACCAGCAATTCATGCCAGGTCAATTCCTCTGTTCTCCCTTAAGGTGGTGTTAAGTCCAAATGCTCTTGAAAGACACTCCACATGATTCTACCCATGCTTTAGTTTTATGCCTTTCTTGTTCTCTGTGTTTGCTCTTAGCTTTTCCATTAGAGTTTAGCTAGCCTTGGTTGGTCAATATTTGTTAAAGAGTTGAGATGAGAAGAACAGCTAATTATTGAGTTTAGAATTGAGGGTTGAATATCCAACAAGACTCTAATCCTTTGCCTGTGTTCTCTCAACAATACTATAAGTGAGAATAAGAGATTTTGTTGCTTTATACATTTGCTCTGTCCTCCCTTTTTCTCTTTCTTCTTTAAATGACTTCAGTGGCCTCTTTTGCCCTTTACAGTTTGGACGGTTGTTACCTATTGTATTGTATTATGTTAGTGTAAATACAATGTTTGTTTTGATTGTTACTTAAATTTTATTGTATCATACTATTAAATTCATCGTTACATAACACTAAAAAGTTTCATTTTATGTAATAACCGATTTATGTGATCTTGTCGTTATCTTATTTTTTTTCTTTGCTTATTATTTAATAATTTTATTTTGTCGTTTATCCTATTTCTTTATAATAACTCTACCCTATAACCTATTTTTCTTTTAGATTTGTCCTTCAAATTGCTGATGCGTGACATTAGATGACTACGAAAATAGTACAATTTATCTAAACATTTGTATTCATTAAAACATACATTATAATACAACAAAATGTAGTACATTATAAAAGACACGAAACAACCATCCAAACAAGCTAGGTTCTGGGCGAAGTCCAAAATTCTTAAATTGTTTCTTGCAAGCAGTGGCAAATCAGTTTGTTCCTTTATGCCATTCTACTTTAGTTTGGTTAAAGTTCTTGGGAAGACTCTTGTCTTAAACCATGAGCAAGTTTGCTCTTATGGGGGTATGTTTTAGGCCTTTACTTTGTGAGTTTCGGAAGACTAAATCTGTTCTTAAATGATAATTTCTTTTTTTTTTTTTTTTTGGGTAATCAAAAGTCCTTGAATGATAATCTCAAATCGCCTAAAATCATTGAAGTTATTATAGTTAAGTTTTATTTGAGTGACATGAGAAATTTTTCTCTCTTCTTTAATTGAATAGTGTGTATTAGAAATATACTTCCCCCCTTCATTTTCATTTGTCCATTATTATAAAGATAAATTTTCATTTTTACTTATCACTTTTAACATATCATGAAAAGACAATTATTTTCTTTTTCATATTTTACCTTTAACATTAATTATTTATTCTTCAAATCATTTTTCAAGACCTACTAACATCAATTAATAGAGGTAGTGTGGTAAAATAGTCATGTCAATAATTATTTTCTTAATGGACGTGTCAAACCCAAATATGACAAGTAAAAAAGTGTACGGAGGGAGTATGTAAATATACATATATTGAAAGCACTATCGAAATTAATGCATATACTATTATTTTCTCTAGTATCTCCCGCCAAACAATCCCTAACCCAATTCATGAAGTTTAAATTCTAAGCTACCTCTTTATTATTTTATGTAATAGAAATATAAGCTGGTAGCTACGTTAAAAGGTGCTATTTAAATCATAATCTCAGTTAATAAATGTATTTAAAATTTAGTCAATTTATTTTTCTTTTAATTGTGGTCCTAAGTCCTGCTTTTTCTTCTTTTAAATTTCTTCTCCTCCTCTTCCAATTCTTTTTTTTCTACCCCTTTAGATTTAGGGTTAGCGAGAACCAGCAGAAAAAAAGTTCTAAAAATAATTCCTGACAATTCAACTTATCGGTCACAAGATTGATTAAATTATTGCAATTACATGAGATTAAAAGTTTTGGATGGAGGTACTAAGATGTCATTGCATGCTAACACTTTGTTTGAAGGCTAGAAGATCATGAGATAGATGCAGCAACTTCAGGCTAATTGTGATGAAGCTGATCTTTGCCGCTATTTTTAAATTGTGATTATATTTTAAATACATTATAAATTTTAATTATTTTCTATATAATAGCCTTAAAAGTGGCTACTGATGCACATCAGTCTGGTATAAACTAAAATTTTCATATATCTATCTCTTAATTTATGGGAAATCTTTTTCTTAGATATCAAAATTACCAATATAACTTCTTGTCCGCACAATTGTAATTATAATGTAGTAAATTTTGTGTGACATATGTTTCATGTTTTTGTCATATTTTTTTCTTTCGTTGTATGATTATCAGAAGTTCCATTCGTGATTATTAAAAAATAAAAACATGAAATAGCAAATGTAAGATAGCTGGCAGTTAACTTCAAAATGTATCAAAATCTTAAAAATGCAAAGAGAATTCCCTTGATAAATTTTTAGTATACAAATTCTCTAATACAAGTTAGATTAAAACAAGACCAAACACATGTGTCCCGTAAATTTGTCCAAAATTTTTATTTAGAAACTTGAATTTTGCCTTGTTTCAATTGAACATAAAATTATACACAAATTTGTTCCTATTAGACACGCTGACTTGGCACAAGCAAAGGGTTGCACAACATTTAGGCGCGTGAGTGTTGACTGACGTGGATCACAATGGTAATATTACCATCTCTAAAAATCTTTATTTAAACCCTGATTTCTTTTACATGATTTTCATTATCATCGTCTTCATCGTTTGTGTGGTTTTCTTTTTTCAAATTAGCTCGTAGAAACAAATCTCTTTCTAATTCTTGTGTTTTTTTAGGGCCTTGTTCTGAATTTCATTCTGATTTTTGCCTCCAATTTCTGTCGGAATTGTTTCTATATCAATTTGGTCAAACTCGTTAAAGGCACCTCCCATTGATGTTTACTATTATTGTTTCTATGTGACATATTTTTAAATATATGAAATAATTTTTTCCACGTCAGACGCGTAAGTACATGCGTTTATTTATGAAATGTGTCAAGTTAGCTTTTCGTGTCTGATAGGAACAAACTTGTGAATAGTTTTGTGTTCAATTGAAACAATGCAAAAAGTGTCTAAATGAAAATTTTAGACAAGTTTAAGGGTCACCCATATGTTTGACCTAAAAAAATACTCCCTCCGTCCCATTTTATGTGTCGCTTTTTGACCGGACACAGAGTTTAAGATATAAATGATGACTTTGTAAAGTTTACAAAATTGCCCCTCTTAAAGTTATTTTAATATTTACCTTTTAGTTGTCTTTTCTTATTAAGTGGGACCCAGTAAGGATAAAATGGGATGATGCTATTAAATAGTTGTCAAATAAGGAAATATGACATTCTTTTTAGGACGGACTAAAAAGAAAATGACGACATATAAAATGAGACGGAGGGAGTACAAAATAAGAGAATGGGAAAGAGAAAAAGAAGATTCTGAAATTGCAGCATTGCAAAGAAGATTCACTTGGTAAAGAGTATAAAATATTAAATGACAATCGTTAGCAACAACATCAGAGTGGCGCAGCGGAAGCGTGGTGGGCCCATAACCCACAGGTCCCAGGATCGAAACCTGGCTCTGATATTTCAGTAGCAAGCTTCCAAATAAGCCACCACTTTTTTGTCAACTTCGCACTTGACATTTTTCACTTCTTCTTCTTCTTTTTTTTTTTTTGGGTAAAATTTTAGTTTCACTATTGCTGAATGTGTAGTAGTATATATTTTCCCATTGTTTTCTGGGTTTCTTGAGTTCTTTCTATTGCCATTGTGTGAAAATTACATAGAAGTTTTTTCTCAAAGTTACGATTTTCAATATGCCTGAAGATTCCAGTGCTGATCATCCTCTCTTCGGTGGCGCTATTTCTAGTACTTTCCCTCTGCGTTTTCAGGTTTTTCTTCTCTTCCAATTTTCTATTCTACTTTTCTTTTTTCCCCAATTTTCTTAATTCGAACTCATCCTATTAGGATAACTAATTGGGATTAGCTGCGAATTAGTTATCTTGAGATTGAAGTGTTATTTTTATCGCAATATACCAGACGACTTAAATAGTGATGGAACTAACTCATCAGAAGTCTTTCATCCCATGTTGAAATTGGGATAACAATCCTGAAACAACTAATCCCGAAATAATTTATTCCGGGATAGCTTATTTCCCAACCAAACGAGCCCAGCCTTTGTTACGTGAGACTTTGCATGAATTCGAATATAATTGGAGCTCAATGCGAATGGCAGAACAATAGTGTATGTCACAGGCACAGTTTACTACACTCAAATATATCAGAGGTTAGCCCACCGGGCGGCAGTCAAGTCCGCTTGCTTGACTCAGCCTGCATGCAGTCAAGTCTGTCCGCTTTGCAGTTTGCACAACACCTACTGTTTTGGACTTAGAAATATTTTCGATGAAAAATGGAAAAGAACACAATGATATACAGGAAAATCTCAACCTTTATATTAATTCAAAACAATACAAAGGATCCTCACTCGTTATGACAATAATTCTGCCACAACTTCGACTTAGAAACAATCACAAATATTGCTGCCTTAACACTCTATTGAAACCCTCATGTTCCTTCTAGTGTTACTTAGTGAATTTCAGACTTAGAATCTCCCTTATTCACCCTCTATTTTCGTCCAAGGCCAAGGCTGCACATTTATAGGCCATGTGGCAGCCTTTGGCTTATAATGAATAGCCTGCCGACACTTGTTATGATTAAGGCCAATCAAAACTAAAGTGCAGTTAACATCCCAACTGCCTAGGCATTCAAATTTCAAAATACAAAGCTATTACAATAGATAAGAAATCTGCCAACAAGCAGTTACAAAAAGGTAACTGCCTCATGTGCGTTGCATGTGAGCATGTGGTACCCCATTTCGCTCCAAAAGGGTCCAATTTCGCGCCATGTCTTGGTGCTAAGGCATCGTCTAGGCACTGCCTAGCCATTGCCTTGTCACTGCTAACTTGAACCCAACTGCACATGCCAGTGCTGATGCCTTGCATGTGTCTTTCTTGGTCATGCTAACTCTTGTTAACCTCGTGCCATTCCTTATATTATTGCTTGTTTAGCTTTGCTTCTACCTAGTCTTGCCTTTAGCTCCGCTTGATTTGCCCGCACTTGATCTGACCTTGGCACATGTCATATGCCAACTTGCCCACTGCCGATGTCGACCAATGTCCATGCCACGCCATGAGACACTGCCTTGTCGACATTGCTTGTTTCCAGCTTGGCAATGTCACCCCATTGCCCACACGATTGATTCAACCCGCACCTAGACCCTTGACAAAGTCATTCATGCCAATCCCTTGCCGCCACCATTCCATCCGCCGATTTTAAGAGTCAGGCCCCTTACAGTGTGGTACTCTAGTTAAAGTTAATTAGGAACAGAATGGACACGGGCACACGGGTTATTTAGATAGGTGATTTTAAGCTAGTTATTGATACTCCCTTCGTTGTGACTTATGAGGCACCTTTTTGAATTTTGAAATTCAAACAAGTATCTTAATTTTTTCAAATATTTTAAATTGTTAATTATTATGACTTATCTAAAAATATAAAATTTATTTCAAAAATCTTGAAGATTTCATGCCAAATTTACGGTCAAACTTAAACTGTTTGACTCTCTATAAGCAAAAAATGCCACAAAAATTGGAATATAGGGAGTAATTTTTATGATTTTGCAATTGCCCATGAAGTGAAAGTATTAAGGGTGACATTGAATGTCATTCGTTTTGCAGGATGTCAGTAATGTTCGTCAAGTTCCTGATCATCAGGTTTGTTGCTTTATTTCTTTTTTACTTTTGGTCGGATTATAGACACCCCATTTGCAATTTCCTTCGTAAAAGTTTAATCTTGGGTGAAGTTTCTGTTTTTTTTTTTTAATTTTCTTTTTATATTGCTTCCTTTGTTCTTCTAAATGTTTTGTTTAAATTATAATCCCTCCATCCTAAAATAAGTATTAGCGTTTTCCTTTTTGAGAATTAACTTGACTATTCTCGAAGCTAAATTAAATAAATCAATTCAATATTTTAAAATTATAATTTAAAAATTCAAAAGCTACACGAAAAGTATTATAAGTTGCTTTTCCTTTTTTGCTATTTTTCTTTCTGTTTTTGACTTTGTTTTTGTTATTTTTGGCTTTTCCTTTTGGGTCGGGCTTCGGACAAAGGCCAGGTTTTGCTTTGGAATAAATGGGGCTCCAAGTCCCAACTCTTTATTTAAAAAAAAAAAGTATTATAAGTTGCAATTCTTCGAAAAAACATTTTAAATTATCGGTCAAAGTTCATAGTTTGAATTTCAAAAATTGAATTTGGGATAGAGGGAGTACAAGGTTTGTTGCCTTTGTTTATAGAAGTTTAATCTTGGAAGTAAACTAAGATTTCTTTTGGATAGTGTTTCATCATTTCTTTATCCAATCTTCTGTTCAAATTTGTTTTACTTTATTGTTTGAATTACAGGAGGTGTTTGTAGACCCTGCGCGCGATGAGAGTTTGATATTTGAGCTTCTGGATCTGAAGGTGGATGTAGCAGACAATGGAAGTGCCACATGGTTTCTTCAAGACCTTGCCAATGAACAAGAAGCTGAAGGAACTACAGTAAGCTCTTTTTTTTTTTCTTCAGAGAAGATAAATTGTTTTGGGATAACTTAATTTTTGTTCACCAACAAGGGTTGTGTTGGAGTGGTATGTACTCCTTCATCCTTAACAAGACGTCTCGGGTTCGAGTCCCTGGGTATGGGGTTGCTTTTGTTAGGAAGTTCTTTACCCCCAATGTGGGACTTCCTGGTGTGAATCCGGACTATTCGGTCTCCAATGCAGTACTGGACACAGGTTGGGAAACCCAAAAGAAAAAACATAACTTTTGTTCTCTTCATTCTGTTCTTGGAAGTGCTGAATAGGTATGCTTATATGAATGAACTAATTGTGTGGACACGAACGCACACTGAGTCGCCGACAACTGCCGTTGTTTGATTGGTTCATATGTTTTGTTGTTCTTGTTGTTGTTACTTACTGTTACCTTTTTTATTTCAGTTTGTTTTGGATTGCTCAGATATTTCAAAGTGAGCGCAATGGGCGCAAAGAATTTATATAGCCGATCAAATTAATTTCAGATTGAATCACGGTTTGTTGATTGATTGAACAAACAGTTTTGAATGAAACAAGGGGTTTATCCAAAAAAATAAAATAGTTTTTTAATGGAACAAGGACTGAACGAGTTAGGTGGAACATAATTTGTATCATTTGTTTGGTATTAAAAATTGTGTCTCGTCCCTTCAGATTCTAAACTTCTGTTTCTCTAGTTCTATGTGTGAATTCTCATGCACTATTGGTAGTCCGTTTTGAAACACTGATCCTCAGAGGGCGGAGTGAAATGTTTTTTTTAGAACCATAAGTAGGGCAGTGTAAAATGAAGTTTGTTCTCTTTTTTCCAATTAGTTAGTCCTAGTTGTGAAGAGGAGATGCACGGATGCCCTAGTGCGGAGGTGTGAGTGGTTGGCTATGGATGGTTACATGAGAGGTAGAGGTATGCTGAAGAAGTATTGGACAGAGATGATTAGACATGACATGACACAATTTCAGCTTACCAAGGACATGACGTTAAATAGAAGGCTATGGAGGACACGGATTAGGGTAGATGGTTAGTTAGGTTGTGGAAGTTGTCTCGCTTATTCCTTCATATTAGTAGTTATTGTATTACTTCGAGAGTTTCTCGTTATTCCATTTCTGTGACTATTTGATGTTTCTTGCATTGATATTATCGTAGTATTTTGTTGTAATGACTATTCCCTCATAGTATGCTTTGTCATGCTTTTTTGTAGCATTTTGTCGGCTTCTTCAATATCGTTGTTTTCCTTTTTAGAACTGCTTGGTAATATTTTTACTTGAGCCTAAGGTCTATCGGAAACAACCTCTCTACCCAACAAGGTAGTGGTAAGGTCTGCATACACACTACCCTCCCCAGTTCCCACTTGTGGGTTTATACTGGGCATGTTGTTGTTGTTGTAATTGTCCTAGTAAAACCAGGAAGAAAGCTACTTAAGAAAAAATCACTACTTCCTAACCAAGAATGAACTGCAAACGGTTGAAATCAACATTTGCCTTTGAGTGCTCTGCGTTTCACAGTCTCAACTTATATCAAAGGAATACTTTGAACCTCTGAGGGATGGTCTATATATCTCTAACATCATCTTTCTCATTTTCATACATCCCAAATGAATAATGCATCTTTCCTAGAGCTTAAGCTAATTAGTGATTTAAACTGAATTATCTCTACAATGTTTCTAATCAGCTTTTTACTGCTGGTACTAAATCAGTGGATTTCCTCCTTATATCTCTGTTTAGTTCTCTATTTTCATTTCCAGCTTTTCCAAAAGAATTTTATGATTTCAAGTTGTTTAATGTCACTATTCCAGTATTATCTCCTTGTCTTGGGTTAACGTAATTAAAAAAAGAATCCCAGAGGAGTTTTTCTTCAATATCCAGTAGTACCTTGCCAACTAATTGATCTTGTATTTATAATTACTAAATGAGAAGTTCTTACATGAAATGTGAGATATTGAACTTGTGCATTCTCTCATTTACTTTCTCTGAAGCACGTAGTCCAATAATTGGTTTAGCCCAAGTCATTCATAAGCTATTCGTTACATAGCATCTCAGATATTATCTTGTTTATCTTTTCGGTTTGTATCTACAGATCAGGGAGCAGTCAGCAGTAGTTGAGGCCCCTGGATTGTGCTATGGAAACATACCTGCTGTCATCACCACTGCTGTTGGTCAAATGGTATGTTAGTATTATTTTAGAAGTGTTCGACATTTATGTATGATCTCTACTTTCAATTGGTATCTTATTTCTATGGATATTCATGTGTATGACATAGTTTTGATGGAACAAAATCTGTTTCAATCTCTAATCGGAATTTGGGAAGTTACCGCGAGGTCTATACCATTGGCCGAAGCGTCGTGTTTGCTTACTGACTGTTTAGCCTCCCCTGAAATGCTAAGAACCTCCATTCTGTTTAAATTTCGTAGTTTGTGCTCCTGTATGAAATAGGTTTTAGAATTTATAGTTTTCTTGACAAAGTTGGTAGATCCATGTGTATAAATTTCTGAAAATTATGACTCATGGCATTCATGACTTGAATTTGCTTTGAATACAACTGGTAGATGAGCTTGGTCCCTTTATCAGCTCCACATCTTGACCATCTTTTGTTTATTTTTTTGGACCAATAGATTGTTAAGTGACCTCACAAGATGCACATGAAGTTTTTAGGAATGATGCTCATTTGTCATGTTATATGACAGGTGTTCGGAATTGCATGTTGCAGAAGACGGTTTAGTTTCTACCCACATACTTCCCTCACTTTTTTTTTTTTAACTTTTAACAAGTACATACTTGCAGAAATGCAGGGTAAGGCTGTGCACAATAGACCTTTGTGGTCTGACCCTTCCCGGGACTTGGTGCACAGTGGGAGCTTAGGGCACCGGGCTGCCTTTTTTAACACGTTTATACTAAAGTAAAGCTAAAGTATCTTTCTTCTTCATTTGCATTTTGCATGAAATGATTTTCTGGAGAAACAAAAGTAGATGTGAAGATTGTCAGATCTCCCAATGCACAAATTTTCTACTATGATGAGACTCATCGGCATGCTACCCAGCTAGTCTTAAAAATTTCACTAATTGCTTTTATTAGTTAATAAAATTTATCATTTCATACTGTCAATCTAATCCTGATCAGCCTTATTCAATTCGTAGGCAGCTTCTAAGGGAAGACAAGGGAGGGAAGCGCAAAACTTAGTTAAGGTAAGTTTGTAAATTCCGTCTCCACACCCTTGCCCCCTTCCCCTTGCAGTTATAACTGCAAAATTAGATCTGGTCGTATCCCATTCAGGTGTACCTGGCAAACATTCGCCTTAAGGAAGTTGGGACAGATATTCTGATAATTGCGTATGTGCCTCTAGTAATTAAGTAAGTTGGGACGATAACTCGGTTTACACCTGCTATTCTTAAAGCTGTAGTGTCAACTAGACTTGCTGTTTAACATTTTCTTTGTTTACCTTTATGATTGTAGCCCCTTGAGTGAGAGTGCTAGTGCAGCCAGGGCGGGCGTGGCTGTACCTGCTGCACAGTCAGGAGTTATGCCAATGGATGAGGTTTTTAAACTAGCAGTCTCTGGTTTCAAAGTGCATGACTGGAATCTCTTTGGCTCTGCTGCTGCTTGAGTTGTGCAGTGGTTAGTGATTAGAGAACGACGATCAGTCACACAAATTTGGCATCCCTTGGTCGATTATTGGCCCATCTTTTAAAAGCCTGTGTGTTTTTTTTTGTTTTTTTTTTTCTGTATCCCATTAGTTGCTTAGATGGTTCCTGTTTTAGGAAACTGAGGGATGTAGAAAGTGGTTTGTCACATAATTTCTATTTTTCAACTTTTGTTCTGGATTTGTGTATATAATATGATGCAGTCTCTTTGCTTTCCTTGGACATAGGCAGCAGCCAAGTGCACCATATGCAATATGTCTTAAGACTCTTAACACGTGTATTAGTCATGATATTATTTAATTCTTTATTTAGTAGGATTTTTATACTTTGTATACTAATACATGTATTAGTTATACACCATATTCAGTATTATAGGGTGTATAGCTAATACATAGCAAACCAATGTATTAGCAGCAATACGTTGGTTATTAATACATGGATAAAGACAAAATTATTCTTAATACACCAAGCCAAACAGTGGATAGGAAATAGTCCAGACATAACTATCTTAGTATAACTAATCACAACCATTACTACACCCTATTTAGTACTATTCATATACACTCTACCAAACGACCTATATGAGACCTATGGGATTAAATTAATGAGTAACTTGAAAATTATTTTGAGTTAAGTATAAACAGTTACAAAGGCGAGAAGTTGCTAAATGGAATGTTGATCAACATCTATACATTTCTAAGACTACGCTGAGTCAAATTTCATCTTTGATAAAGTTGTAATAAGTAATGATATTTAAAACTGTGGTGCAACTAAAAATTAAGATTTTGAAATCAACTACTCCCCCCATTTCATTTGAAGTGAATTTGTTTGGTTGTGCATGGAATTTAAAAAGAAAGTATCATTTTGAACTTTATTGTGATCTTGAATAAGTTATAGATTCCGAAAAATATGCTAGTTTTGGACATGAAGTAAAAAAGAAAAAAGTGTTATTCAAAATGTACAAAGAGAATTATAATATCATGGCAAAATAAGCTAAGGCAACATTCAAAAAGGATCAAGTATGAACATATCTAAATGTTATCTAATTCATCAACTTTGATTAATTAAAGTTCCTACTTCTATAATCCTCCTTGGTACTGGTTTATACTACTAAAATTACCTTATTTATAAAAGAAAAATTCAGCAAAGGTAAATGCTGTCTATAAAGAGAATTAAGGAGGTAAATTAGCAATAAGCCAATAAATCAAACGACCAAAATGATTATATTATGCTATCGTTAAAGATCATAGTCATAGTACTAAGTAGGTAAACTATATGACAACAAATTCTTTTTCTTTTTCTTTTTCCTTTTCCACATATGTGACAACTCATTAATCCAAAGATGAAATTAAAATTTAAAATTTCTGAATTTCAAATTTGTCATTAATCTCATCGTTATCATAATTACTCGATTCTCAATTAAAATATTTATACACATCTATTGAATTTCTAATTTAAATATAAAATTTAAGCAAAAATTATTGAATTCGTCCAAACCCGTAATTAATATCTGATTCCGCCCCCTACATCAATCTAACTAAGATGAAAAATCAGAAGCCCACCAATCCCATCGTTCTTCTTTCATACATGGTCCCAAATAATTGAAAGATATTCCACCCAACTCTAATCTCCAATGTTACATGTCAACCACAAGACTTCCAATCCTACATGTCCTTCAGACACACCCTTGAAAATCAGCCACGATAAGAATTAGATAAGGTCTTATTCATTTTCAACTGTTAGATCAATTCATCATCTAATCCAACGGTCAAAATCCCCTCCTCCATATATCAAAAATCAGTGCCTTATTCACCAATATAATCAACTATAGTCTCTACATTTTCATCACATCAATTTGCCGAGTTCTCATAACCCTCCATTTAGCTACTATGGCCACCTCCGCAGCAACATCCTCATTTATCGGAACACGGCTTCCGGAAATCCACGGTGCGGCTAGAATCCAAGCCCGATTCGGGTTTGGACCAAAAAAAGCCGCAAAAAAGGCTCCCAAAAAGCAAATCCCAGACAGACCATTATGGTACCCAGGTGCTAAAGCACCAGAGTACCTGGACGGGAGCCTTGTTGGTGACTACGGATTCGATCCTTTCGGTTTGGGAAAACCAGCTGAGTACTTGCAATTTGAGTTGGACTCATTGGACCAGAATTTGGCTAAGAATTTGGCTGGTGACATTATTGGAACAAGGACTGAAGTTGCTGATGTGAAATCAACACCTTTCCAGCCTTACAGTGAGGTGTTTGGACTACAAAGGTTTAGAGAATGTGAACTGATCCATGGAAGATGGGCTATGTTGGCTACTCTTGGTGCACTCACTGTTGAATGGCTCACTGGTATTACATGGCAAGATGCTGGAAAGGTACTACTACACACTTATCACTGTTCAATTTACGTGATATTTTTTGCTATAAAGTACTCTCTCTGTCGATTTACGTGGCATTGTTTGATTTGATACAAAGTTTTTTGTTTTTTTTAAAAAAAAGGAATATTTGTGAAATTTGTAGTCTAAAATACTCCTTGACTATTACATTTCTTTTTCTAAACTGACTAAAAAGGAGAGTGTCTCATGTAAATTGAGACAAAGCGAATATAAATTAGTTCTACTTAGGTTACTTTCTTTGAGTTGATCTTATTCCATGTTAATCCATACTTCATACACGTAGTGGTACTGCATTTCTCTGAATCATATATCCTTTATGTAATGGAAATGTTTTAATGAAATATATTCGTATGAAATTTATGTAGATCGTCACTAAAGAATAATAGAGGTAGTGGTACTTCATCTTCAACTACAAGTCGTCATTGAACTGATGCATGATTCATATTTTGTCGTTTCCTCATGTCAATTTTGTTGTTTTTCTTCCTTTTCATATATATTACGTACTCTCTTATACCTTATATTTAAAATAAATTTTTCTTTAATTTCTATTTGTCTATTTTAACGAATTAAAATTTATTATTTTCTTTTATGATTAAGTAACTGCATGAACTAGTAGTAGTAGTCAAACTTAGACTTTCATATTATAAGTAAGTAAAATAGATCTCTAATAAATATTTTCGAGGAGTGTAAGTCAATATGAGTCAAGTAAAAAGTAACAGAAGGAGTTTGGAGAATTGATGCCCTCTACCTATGTAAAAAAGAAAAAAAAAAGTAACAGAGGGAGTATGATTTAGCCAATAAGTTCTTCTTCATCGGAGTCAGATTGGCAATTATTGTCACTCGTTTTGGTTGCTTCTTAGTATTTATTACTTCCCTTTTCTTATTGTCCATGTTTGCCTAGTTTTCAAATTTGTGACTTTATTATGTCGCTAGATAAGGAATTACAAATCTATATTGGTCTCTATTTGGAATGCACAATTTACACATTGTCAATTTAGTACAAGCTTTTGTGAAAAGAAAGAAAACCAGCGCAAATTAGTCTCAAGATCGATGAGAAAAATAGATCAACAAAGAATGATACTCTAAGTCCTAACAAAGTTTCTAACCACTTAAAGTTACACGCAATCAAGCCTAAGGTGGAAAACAAATTGAGCTTTATAGGCTAGAAATTGATATTTAAGAAGCAACAAATTCTTCTCTAGGGTTTTATATCAAACAATATTAATTTGTTATAGTTAAGTAATTTAATAAGGTGAGAATATTTATTAATTAACAGTCATGATTAAGTGATAGAAATTATGTGCAAGCACATAAAAATTGATTTGATATAAACATCGAATATGAATAAATTTTATAGTCTAATTTGTGAAACACTTTATTGGATTTACATAGTTGGAGTTGGTTGAGTATGACTATCGTTGCATTTGCATAGGTTGGGTTGGTTTTTGTTGGTTGAGTATGAAGAAAGTGATCGAAACTCTTCATTGATTTGATATAAATATCGAGTATGAATAAGTTTTTGAGCCTAATTTGTGAGACTCTTTGTTGGATTTGCATAGGTTGAGTTGGTTGAGGGATCATCCTACTTGGGTCAACCACTCCCATTCTCCATTACCACATTGATCTGGATTGAAGTCCTCGTAATTGGATACATTGAATTCCAAAGGAATGCTGAGCTTGACCCAGAAAAAAGGCTTTACCCTGGTGGATCATTCTTCGACCCATTGGGCCTTGCTGCTGACCCTGAGAAAAAGGCCACCCTTCAACTTGCTGAAATCAAGCATGCCCGTCTCGCCATGGTTGCTTTCTTGGGCTTTGCTGTCCAAGCTGCTGCTACCGGAAAAGGCCCACTTAACAACTGGGCTACCCACTTGAGTGACCCGCTTCACACTACCATTTTCGACACCTTTGGCTTCTTCTCTTAAAAATTGAGGACGGTTTTTACGTATATTAATTATTATATTCCATCTTCATCTTGTAAAAATTGTAACACTTGACACTTCAAGGAGAAGCCTATATCAGACTTATGTAAGTTTGATTTTATCATTCAGTATCACTAGTTTGCATATTTCTTTATTGTTTTTTCTTTAGGCTACAGTATTGATATTGAGATATAGCGGATTGGCACAAACACTTGAAGATGCACATTTGAGAAGATATAAAGATCAAACTACGATCGCAATTTTCTTAACATATTTCTTTATGAGCAAAGCAGTATACCAAAATGTCATGAGAACTGACACTAAGGAGTTAGGATATTATGTAAACTTCTTCGCCTAGAGGAACTTTCGCTTTTTCTGCCATAATAATGCTCATTGTATATGTATAACAAGATGATTAACAAAATCTGCATGCCAAAAAAAAAAAGGAGAACGATATGTAGCTTTTTGTGTGACTGGGTTCCTTGGGTAATCAACCTAGAATTTGTGGTGAAAGTGATAAGAGTTGATATGGTACTTCGTTGTGAATCATCAATTCAGCTCCATTCAAGTGATCACCCCGAATCGGGCAAAATTTAAAATTGGCTTATTGAACATTCGCGATGAGCATATGGTTAAGTTTTGTGAAGCTATTGTTGTCTAATTCCAAATAATTAATGACCTTATAATTGGAATTAGACAACGTCATGATATGAGGATGATCAAGAAGCAGGAAGCAATTCAACTAAGATATTGATGGTCAATAGGAAACATTTCTGTCAATTAAGTCATTTTTAATCCCCAATCCTTAGAATTTTATATTGCATTTTTAGTCCTTGTAATTTTTAATTCTTAGTAACCAACTGTTGTTATGAGCAGGAAATTAGTTGGCTAGTGCTTTATATAGCAGTTGTACTACATTTTTGGATTTTAGGCAATATATGAATCTTTCTTCTCTCTTTTTTCTTCTATCTCTCTCTCTACCATTTATCCTCTGCTTCTTCACGACTTGAGCTCATTCCCAGCTCATATTGTGATATTGGTATCAGAGCCAGGTTAATACTTGGACCAACGATGCCGGATATCCAAAAGTTCAAAGGCTTGGAGGAGGGCATGAGGAAACTGGAATCCCAACTCAAATCCATAGCATTCGATAACGCTAAAAAGTTTGATTCACTGGAGCTGAGCCAACAATCGTTGTCTTCCCAGCTACAAGAAACAAAGGAAACAAACAAGAAGCTCGAGATAATCATTCCGCAGCTTGACTCTGTCCGATGATCAGAGGCACCCCTATCCGTAACTCAATCGCCTCACATATCAATGTCGAGTGCTCAAGGTCCTCTAGTGGTTTGGGACAAACCTCAGATTCTCGAGCTCAGGTATCTCACTCACCTTCTTCAACGACTTCGAGTTACTCAGTTGGGTTTCACTTTTCCCCCGTTATTTCCCCCAAACACATCTCTGATTCAGACTATTGTGTCGTTGCTAACCACTACCCCCATCGTGACCACCACCCCACCTCTACTTCCAATGTCGAACCAGCCATTAGTCTAGCAACCTTAAGAAAATAACCCTTACTCGTTTAAGGCCAAAATCAATTTTCCAGAATTTGACGGAACAAACTCCAGGGGTTGGATTCGAAAGTATGAGCAATTTTTTGAAATCTACCAAATTCCTGACCAAAACAAAATGAGCTATGTGTTAGTTCACTTGAGGGATAAGGTTGATGTATGGTTTGATAGTCACATTTTGGAGAAGAGGGAGGACAAATTGATCCATGTATTGTGTAGAGGTTTGTCACGGATTTGGCAATGTTCGCCCAATGGACATTGTGGATGAGTTTAATAACCTCAAGCAGACTAGTAGTGTTGAAAGTTACCAGGAGAAATTCGATGAACTTAAATCCTACATGTTGTTAATTAACCCCCTCCTCAACGAAAGTCAATTCATAGCTAGTTATGTTAGTGGATTGAAGTTCAAAATTAAACCCCTGGTGGGACTAGCTAACCCTATTTCATTGATGAATGTTTATGAGAAAGCTGTTTACAAAACAGCCTTCAAAGCCTTGTCCGAATCATGACCACCAAATTCATTTCACATTCCCCAACCCAAACCAAAGAGCTATAGTCCCTTACACCAACCAAAACTCCCAACAGATATCTTCTTTTCCAAGATCCACAACTCCCTTCAAACCAAATCCAGTGATAGAGGATCTTAAGGAAAAAGGACTTTGTTATAGTTACCATGAAAAATATTTCCCAAGACATCAATGCAAACCTAAAACATTGAACACTATTACTTGGGAGGGACAAGAGCACCAACCAGAAGCTATTGAAGAAGGTGATAACAGTGGTTTGGTGCCATAGGATAATCAAGCTAACACTGAAGAAGTAATGAAGATATTTGTACATGTAGTAATGGGTATTAATAATTCTCCATCCACTGTGAAGATCCTAGGCTTTGTTAAGAAGATACCTCTGAAAATTCTGATTGATTCAGGATCTACACACAATTTTATGGACCCAAATATAGCTAAAGCTCTCAAGTTAGAAGTGGAACCCTTTCCTTCACCTAGAAGAGTTAGGGTAGCAAATGGTCAAGAGATGCATTGTGGAGGGTATTGCCCTGAGTTCTGGTGGTCAATGCAAGGTGAATTATTTGGTTTTGCCATAAGGCTTATAAAGGTAGGAGGTGTTGATTTAATCCTGAGGATGGACTGGTTAGATCTTTACTCTCCTATCATTTTAAAGACAAGACCACTCAGTATTACATTCTTTAAAAAAGATCATTAGATCACACTGTTGGGAGAACAAGAAGAGCACATGTTGATTAATAGGGATGAGCAACGATTATACAAGATGTTGAGCAAAGGACAAGGTGAAATGAGCACCATCTATATGATTGAAAGCTTTTATGAGAAGAGTGCATGCACAATCATTCCAGAGGTAATCTCTAAACTGTTAGAGAATTTTCAAGATTTGTTTATAGAACCCAAAGGGTTATCTCCACATAGAGGTTGTGATCATGCTATTCTTTTGGTCAATAATGCTCAACCCTTCAGTTTAAGACCATATAGATACTCTTTTGACCAAAAGAATGCAATTGAAAACATAGTTAGTGAAATGTTGAACTCTCAAATTGTGGTTCCAAGTCACTCTTGCTTTGCATCCCCTGCATTGTTGGTTAAGAAAAAGGATAATTCCTGGAGGTTATGTGTAGACTACAGGAAATTAAATTCCTTAACAGTGAAGAACAATTACCCAATTCCAATGGTAGAGGATTATTAGATGAGCTAGTAGGGTCTACACTATTTTCAAAGGTGGATTTGAGATTAGGATATCATCAAGTTAGGATAAAGATTGAGGATGAATACAAAACTGCATTTCAAACCAATCATAGGTTGTGGCAGTTAAGAGTGCTGCCCTTTGGCCTCACTAATGCTCCAGCCAGATTTCAATCCTTTATGCATCAGGTTTTTTGCTCCTTTTCTCAGGAAATTCATATTAGTGTTCTTTGATGACATCCTAATTTATAGCAAGACTCTATAAGACCACACCAAACATTTGGAAACTATGTTGTAGTTACTTAGACAGAACCATTTGTTGCTAAAAGATCAAAGTGCGACTTTTCTCAAAGTAAAATTACTACTTGGGGCATGTAATCTCTAGACAAGGTATAAGAACTGACCCCACCAAGGTATCATCTATGATAAAGTGGCTAGATCCTAAAAGTCTTAAAGAACTAAGAGGATTCCTTGGACTTACTAGATACTATAGGAAATTTGTGCAGAACTATAGCATAATCAGTAAGACATTGATTTCACTACTTAAGAAGGGGGATTTTGAATGGATTACACAATCTACCGCAATATTTTTTGAGCTCAAAACAGCTACACCATTGCTAAGACTGCCTGATTTTAATAAGACCTTTGTAGTTGAAGTGGATGCTTATGGCACAGGAGTTGGAGTTGTTCTCATGCAAGATGGGCATCCTTTGGCCTACATAAGTCAAGCACTTAGCATGAAACATCATGGCCTCTCCACTTATGAAAAGGAACTAATTGCATGATTAGTGGCAAAAGAAAAGTGGAGACATTACCTCTGTTGACACCCAATTTTAGCTCGTCTTTTTTCTTTAATTATTTTTTCTATGCTTCTTAGTCCTAAATAATTTTCTAAGATAAATTCATATTTTAATGTCTATGAAGTTTTGAAATAAAGGAAAAGAGGGTTTATTTTCCCTTACCATGTTTTTAAACATTTTAATTAAATATAATTAGTTATTTAATATTAAAATTACAAAAAATATTTTGATACTCGCATTCACATTTCTTCTAATTATATTTTCACAATATTATTATTATATATATTTTTATTTTACTTATTACAAAATTATTATATTTAAATACGTATACTAAATTATTTATATAATTTATATACGTATATATTATTTTAAAAAAAATTAATTAGAACAAAAAGAAGCATTGTTAAAATTAATTTAGTGGAAAAAAAGTGTTTAGGCCAAATTTAATTCAATTTCAATTATATTTATTCAAGCCCAATATTATTCGCCCATTTCAGACCAAAGAGGCCCAATTTTGGTCCAAAACCCGGTCCATTAACATTCCTTTTCATCCAACTCTATACAACTCATCAATACTTGCCACACTCTCTCCACCTATAGAAATGTGACACGTCAATAAAAATCAAGAAGCGCAAATTCATCTTGACCGTTTAAATTCTTTTGATCCAATGACCTTGAGTTTTCCAGCTTATATATATATATATATATATATATATATATCATTTACTTTCTTTTTAAAATTTTTATTTTAGATTAATTCTAAACCATCCGATCAAACGATCGGACGGTCCATATCGTGGTCAACAATACAAGTACCAAAACGCGTCTTTGGACTTCCCAAAATCAAAGAAAGTGATTTCTATTTCTCCAGAGCTCCATCAATCTCTCCCCATCAAAATTTCCCAAAACAACGCGACAACCAACGACCCTCCTTCTCTCTTCTCCCTTTTCTCTCCTCCACTACCCCAAAAATGAGAAAACCCAAGCCATAGCCGCGTCACCACCGCGTAGCTGTCTGCCACCTCCTACGATAGTTCTTCCATTTTAACATCCCCAAACTCGTGAATCAATGAACAATAGAGAACCAGTCCCCAAAATGGTGCTATAACGAAAAAATCAGTCTCAAATCCGCATTAAAGGCCTGAGAATCGTCCAAATTCGAGGATAGGTGACGTCTCTTTCAATTTTTTGAATTCGAATTCCCCCTCTTTTTCTAACTGTTAGCTTCTTTGAATTTTGATTGCAAAAAGTCCGAATTTACCTATAAATATCAGCGGATTCATCCCCCAAAAGGACAAATCTGGACCTCTCAAGAAACGAGTTGATATTCACAAGCAACAAACCACAAAATTACTAGTTTTTCCCTTGATTTTGGTCTAGGTTTGAGTTCTCGGAGTTTGATTTTGGTGACCGGAATACTTGACGGGAAGCTCCCATTTTGCTGCCCAATAAAAGGTGTGAATCTACCTTTTCTTTAATTTCGTCTTTCTCATCTTCTTTTCTTTCATCTTGTTTTGGTTCCATGAATATGTGACCTACTTTGATCTCGATTTTATGTCATTGTTGCTATCTTTTGACTCTACGGATGAAATATGATTTGATTCCTTGAAGTTTTTCGGTGTAAACGTATGATCTGTGCATTCTTGTATATGTGTGACTATTTCAATTAGTGTTGCTACCCATTTTTCTACAGATTGAGTTCAATAAAGTAATTCCATCTCGATTCTCATTTTACGTTCAAACATATTGTTGTGTCATGCTCAAATAGGCTAGATATGAAAAATCAATCCTTTTGTTTCTCTTCTGTTTGGCCTATTTTGGCAAATATATGAGTTAGTTTAGTTTCAAGATTATGTATAAATCATCCCGTCTTAACTTATTTGTCGTTCGTCTTGTCTTGTTCGATATTCATGTGGATGTTTAAAGTATATGAGATATGAAGAAAGTCGGTCCTCTCATATCCTTCTTTCGCTTGGTCTGATTTTTATGAACATGTGAGTAGTATCATCTGGTCATTTTCGCAAATTGAGTTCGAGAATGTTGCTTGTCTTAATTTTTGTTTGTCTCGATATGAAAGACTTAAGAAGGTCTTGAGTTAGTTTAACGAGGATGTCCTCATTTGTGAATCTTCGATTAAGTTTGTTAAACTTGTGCCTTTTAAAAATTAAATTGAGTTGTCGATTTTGGTATGATTTCGTCGAATTTGTCTGTCGTTCTCACATCCGTGTGTGCATTTTTCATGTTCTTTAATGGTTAAAAAATCTGATTTGGCCCTTGTGTGTAGTTACAGGAGATATTGTTGGGAGAAAATGTACTCCTCTCTATTATATGAATGTTTGGTCATGTATCTCTAAGTCAAGGTTTCCATTAATTAGTTGTTCTAGATTTGTTTCCTTGCCATCATAGACAGTAAAAGAGGCTGTTAAGCATGAATATACTTGTGCGTTTGAATTTGATTTAGTTTACGTTGTTATGTTCCCATCCTTTGAAAAGGCTTTAGCTTAAAATTGCTCTTGATTCTCCTTAGATTTTTTTTAATAGTTTGAGATATAAAGGGATTGTTTGCCTAAAGCTTTATCTAAATTCTACTTGTTAAAGTATGCACCTGTTAACTCTATTCGGGTAATAATTTACTAGTTTCTTGTTCAATTTTTTTTTACGTGTTGCCTAATCATCATATTGGAGGTTTGAGCTATTTGTTTAGAGAACTACACACTATTTTTGTTACTTATTTACTTCATTCAAGTTCGGTTTCTAATCCTTTACTTTTCTTGTACATGTACACTCGGGAGCTGGAGTTTCAATTGAAACTCGATTTGACCCATAATATCGGGTCAGCAACTATTAGATTCACATCGTCAAAGTCAGCCGCTTCGAAATTCCGTGTTTAGGAGTTGGAAAGGAGTACATCAGTTTGTGGTTTTACATTACCGTCTTAAGCATATTATTATTGATATTGTTGCTAACTCTTATATGTGTTATTATGTGCTTAGGATTATTAGTGGTGAATTAATCTTTCTTTAAGGATCATTTTATTTATGTTAATACATTGTTGAATACTCTTTTAAGTATTTAGTATCTTGAGAATTTAGAAAAATAACAACTTTTGTTAAAAACGACAGATTTGAGTTATAAGATTATGTTTTTTTAAAAGAAAAGTTGACGGTGTTTTTAAATAAATCTTCTTAATTCCGCAAGACCTTTTCATAAAATTGGACTTTGCTTAACTTTTCTTTCTAAAATTGACATGAGTATAAGTGGATTCCGATAGTTGAGAATTTCAGATTTTTAAAATTAATTCAAACACTTTAGCAAGATTCTCAAAATGTATTTCAGGTTAACCATTTCAGATTTTATTAAGAGCGCCCAATGCAAAGTATATATATTTATGCGTCATCTCATGCAAGGTATACTTTGTTATATAATACTCTACCTTTATTTTACACTACTCTATATATGTACACATATTTTACGCACATAATTTGCACTACTGTATACCATATTATCCATTTCACATACACTATCCTATTTTCATGTTTTCTCTTCATTTTTTTTAATAAGGTACTAAATCGTCACTCTTCTACCTATTATTTATTATATTCATTACCATTACATATACTTATTTTACACTTACCATCTTATTTTATTTTACTTTGATATATAAACAACTCACACTTACATATATTTACTTTACGATTACTATTAAGTAGTAAGTACCCTTATACCTGGTGGGCATATATTTTATATATCTCGCGAATTTTTTTTCTTTTTTGGAATTAATAAAAGTTTTCTTACCATTAATTTTAGAAAATAATGAAGTAAATATGTTCTGAATATTTTTCTAAAACTAAGTTTAAGGACTATCTTCGAATAGGCTTTGAGGGGTGCTTAACACCTTCCCCTCGAGTAACCAAAATCCTTATCCAGAATCTCAAATATTTTTCAAAGACCAAAAATAGAGTTTCACATTTCAAAAATAATTTTCCTAATTGTTTCCTAAAAGTTAGGTGGGCTCTAAACAATTTTTAAAACCAGAGAGAGTCACAACTATTTATGTTGCGGACTGTTTCGGTCGATTCAAAATAGGGCGTGACAACCTCCACCCCCACTATTTCATCACTAAGACTGACCACTTTAGTCTCAAGTTCCTACAAGAACAGAAGGGTTTAACCAAACTTATGGGACTCAGTTTTGAAATTCACTTTTAAAAAGGAGTGGAGAATACAACTGTTGATGCATTATCAAGGCTGTAGGAAGAGTCTTCTTCTTGTAATATCATCTCACAGGTTCAACCTAAATGGGTAGAAGAAATATGCAGCAACTATGAAGATGACCTAGAAGTAACACAGTTAATGGCTCAACTATTGGTTGATTCAACTGTTGTCCCTGATGTTACTTTGAATCAGGGTTTACTGAGGTACAAAGGAAGGATTTGGGTGGGAAACAAGACCAATTTGAGACAACAGATAGTCCATCACATCCATTCCACTGGATTAGGAGGTCACTTAGGAGTTTTTGCAACCTTGCAGAGAATCAAAATTGTTTCTACTGGCCAAACATGTCTATAGATATCAAGAAAATAATGTTAGAATATGATATATGTCAAAGGTTATGGATGAACAAGTGGCCTACCCTAGTCTCTTGTTACCATTACCTGTTCCTGATTAACTATGGGACCATATCACTATGGATTTTATGGAAGGATTACCTAAGTCTGAGGGAAAAGATACAATTTTTGTGATTCTGAATAGATTTAGCAAATATGCACACTTCTTATCTCTTGCTCGTCCTTTCACTCCAGCTTAGGTTGCTAAAGCTTTCATGATGCATGTCTATAAGCTGCATAGGTTGCCTTAAAGTATTGGTAGTGACAGAGACAAAATCTTCTTGAGTCTATTCTGGAGGGAACTATTCAAAGGTCTCAAAACAGAACTGAAGTTCAGTTCAACATACCATCCTCAAACAGATGGCCAAACTGTCAATAAGTGTTTAGAGTATTATCTAAGGTGTATGTACAGCCACATGCCAAAGGAGTGGCACAAGGGGCTCCCTCTTGCTGAACTTTGGTATAACTCCAACTATCATTCCTCTCTTAAGATGTCTCCATTCAAAGTTTTATATGGATATGACTCCCCTCAGTTATCATTTGACTTGATTGCTCAATCTAAAGTAGCTGAAAGTGGATCAGTGGCTCCAAGAGAGGCAAATCATGGCTAAGGAACTTAAGGAAAACCTGGAAATGGCTCAACAAAGAATGAAGTTCTTTGCAGATAGGAGCAAAACAGAAAGAGAATTTGAAGTAGGAGATTGGGTATACGTGTTGCATTAAGAAGCAATTTGAAGTTGACCTTCAAGTTTTATGGCCTATACATGGTGATCAAGAAGCTGAGCAATGTAGCTTATGAGTTAAAATTACCTTCAACTGCCAGAATTCATCCAGTGTTCCACATTTCTCAACTTAAGAAGAAGATTGATGCCCATATTACCTCTGTTATTGACCCTCCTATATGCTTAAAGGATGGTTAACCCTTAGCAGAACCAATGACCATATTGGATAGAATAATGGTAAAGAAAGGGAATGTTGCAGTGACCCAAGTGCTGGTACAGTAGGCAAATTTGCCTCCTGAAGAGGCAACATGGGAAGACTACAAGTTCCTTATATCTCAATTTCCAAATTGTGATCCTTGAGGACATGAATCTTTAAGAGGGGTGGAATGTCATGATATGAGGATGATCAAGAAGCAAGAAGCAATTCAACTAAAATATTGATGGTAATTAGAAAACATTTCTGTTAATTAAGTCATTTTTAGTCCCCAGTCCTTAGAATTTTAATATTGCATTCTTAGTCCTTGTAATTTTTAATTCTTAGCAACCAACTGCCATGTGTCATGAGCAGGAAATTAGTTGGCTAGTGTTTTATATAGCTGTTGTACTGCATTTTTGGATTTTAGGCAATATATGAATCTTTTTCTTATCTCTTTTTTCTTCTATCTGTCTCTCTCTACCATTTATCCTCTGCTTCTTCACGACTTGAGCTCATTCCAGCTCATATTATGACAAACAACAATAGCTTCAAAAGGTTTGATTAACAAAATCAACATAAAAAAAATATGTGTATATGGATGACTAGGTTCTTTATACTTTAGGATTAAGCGTGAAGGTGACAAAGTTGATATGATATTTTGATGTAAATCGATCAATTTCACCTTATTCAAGTAATCGCCTCAAGCCAAGCAAGGTTATAAATTGGCATAACAATTATTCACGATGGGCGTAAGGTTAAGTTCAATATTAAAAGGACAACGATCTTAATTATAAATTGGAATTAGATAACAATGGCTTCACAGAACTTGACATGAAAATACTTTACTTTTAGTTCAATTATTATCTTGTTTCCTAATATCAGTTGCGATAATTCATGAATGATGCTTAGAGCATGTGTTCAACTAAAGAATTCTGATCACACTAATGTAATAGATCCTTTAAACTAGATCCTGTAACTAATGTAAAGTTTAAGAACAAAAATATTAAAATAAATTATTATTAAGTTGCAAGGTTCTTAAAGAGCATTTGGATTGACTTTTGGAAAATATTTTTAATAAGCTCCTTAAAAATGAGGAAAAACGACTTCTCTGTGGAAGTAAGAAAAATAAGTTCTACGTTGATTATGTCACATTGCTTATGTCCTCTCCATTCAATAATCAATAAAGACTTTGAATTTTTTAAAATTTTTTTTGTCCTTTTTGCCCTCTAACACACTATTGAAAATCTTACAAAAAATACTTGAAATTCGTAACTTGAAGCATGTCAAGGATAACGTCCTTAAAAATATTTCACTGATAAAGGCATATCTCTCAAAAATCAATAAACTTTTTTAGTATAAAATTAGAAGAACATAAACTAACAAAGAACTACTAAAAAAAACTGGAATGAGCTATGAACTTCGTTGCTAATCCGTCTTTATTTTGCTCGTAGCTAATAGAAATCTGTTGCTAAATAGAATTAGCAACAAATTTTGTTGTTTAACTATAAAATTTGTCTGTCGCTAAATTATATTTTTTAAGTAGTATAGAGAAGAAAATTCAGTACAATTAGATTTGTCTTTTTTTTCACTATTGGCATAAAACACATAAACATGTGCTTTAACTTGGCCTTATCTGACATCTATACCCTCCAACTTTGGTGTGCACAGGTAGACACTTAAGCTATCATAAAGTTAAATAAACAGACACATGCATTTTACATGGCAAATTGTGTGAGATGCACACGTCTTACATGTCAAATAACATGGAATTTATCATAAAGAACGTGTATTCTACTTATTTAATTTATGATAGTTTAAATGTTTACTTATGCACACCCAAAATTGAAAGACATCTATGTCAAGTGAAGCTAAATTAAAATGCTAATTTATATATTATACCTTTTGTGTTTAATTTCAGGGTGAAAACAAATAAGACTTGTAGGTGAAGAAGTGTTTTCTTTTATTTGTCTCTTTCCCCCCAAAAAAGGCCAAGAGCATATAAAAAAAGTAAATGTCAATTCAAATGATTGATAGTTAAATTAAGAGGAAAGTTCAAAAATAGCAAACCTTAAGAGAATCAAGTAGTTGGTAGCAACATTATTGTAATTGCAATCGATAACAATTTTTCTGTTGACAAATACAAATCGAGTTGTATTTATCGCGCATTTTTTTTGGTTAAAATACATATCCAAATAGTTAAATAAGGAGAGGTTCAGTTAAATAAGGAGAGTATCTTTTATTGTTGCTAAAATCACTCATGAGACTTTAATGGAAGATTATGTTACCAAATATAATGTTGCATTATATGTTATTCAAATCATAGATAAATGTTGATGATTTCTTCTTCTTTTTTTCTCCTCAATCTCTCGCCTCTCTCTCCTTCTCTTCTATAATCTTTGTCGTTTTTTTAAATTTTGTATTTCTATCTCTTTCTCGTATTTTTTTGGGCTTTCATTTGTATTTGTATATAAACAGGTTGTATTATTTGTAATTGCTTGCGTCTGTCATTTACAAAATATGCATTGTATCGTTTGTATTTATATGTCAAATTTATTATTTGTATTTATATATAAAGATTTGTATTAAATGATACATTGCATATTTTGTATGATTCAATTTATATCAATAAAATACAATTCGTATCAATGAATATAAATACAAGTATTCATAGAAAAAGAATCAACCGTTTTTTTTAATTATTTTAAAATATAAATAATGCAGTCAACTACAAATACAAAAACAAATACAAAAACAAATACAAAAACAAATACAAACAAATGAAACTACAAACACAAAATACAATATCCATAATGGAGACACTAACTTCCCCATAATGGTGCAACATATTCAGACATTGATTCATCAGATGCTGAAAATGTTATATCCATGGTTAAAGACTCAAGGACGGGACTAGAAAGAGTTGGTCAAAACTTTGGGGAGGTACAAGCCAAAACTTCACCACCATATTGTAAAGTGGGACCTCCCAGCTTTAGGTTGCATCAAATGCAAAATTGATGGTGCAAGTAAAGGAACCCTGGACCCAGTTCTTATGATTTTTATTTAAGAGACCACAAAGGTGACTTGATCTATGCACAGGCTAGAGTATTAGGAAAGACTACAAATATGAAAGCAGAAGCTAAAGCTATCCTAGAGGCACTAAGATTTTGCTCTAACTTTAAAACACAAGATTTAATCTTGGAAACAAACTCCCTTGCAATGATTAAAATCATCAAGAAAGTCTAGAGAGTACCATGGGAGATTGTAGAGATGATGGAGGAGATTAGAAAGGAAGTTACAAGGCAAAAAGTTAAATTTCAGCATATCTTTAGAGAGGGTAACTAATTAACTGACTATTTAGCTAATATTATAGAGGAGGTTCATACCAAGATAGAATTCTACCATTTCAGTAAGCTACCAACAATGGAAAGAAAGATACTCAATGCAGATAAATCACAAATATCCACAATAGGGATAATCACCAGAAAAATTAAACCACAACAAGCATGATTGTTCACAGAAATCACTTGCATAGAAGCAGAGATAAAAGCAACAACATAAAGAAGAGCAACAGAGATATATACAATAGAGTATGTCGTACACACACAGACATAAAAGTTGCTAAATAGGTTTGGATAAACTATGTTAGCATACAAAAATTTTCACCAAAAACTAAGGAGCCTGACGTCAGATATTGCTTTGATACTTGGAGGTCAACTTCAGCCCTAATTTGCAGAGGATGAAGGAACTCCATTCCAACATACAACTGTTAAAAGAAGAAGAAGGAAGATTAGAAGAAGAAGACTCAAAAAAAGGAACAAAAAGGAAAGGAAGAGCTGCTGGTATATAATCCTCACAGATGGGAGAGCTGCGAGCTCCAGACGGTTACCTCCTTCAAGTCCACATAGCAGTGGAGAAACCCTAAACACCTAACAGAAACAATGATCAAAAAGTGAAGAGGAGGAAGATAAAGGACACGGATAAAAGCTTATTACCTTGGTATAGTGAAGATTATTGTGTGAGAAGGAGAAGCAATCAATGGAAAGGAACAAGGCCACAGATAACACACAAGAGAAGGCGGCGAAAGCGAAGGTTTCGGCGACAACCGGGAGAAAGTATCTCGAGATTGTTGAGGAATTTGGAAAGGTGGAGTGAGTGAAAATGGAAAGAGTATAGGGGAAGGCTCATTTTAGTAGAGAGGTCCGGATCACTGTTTATAGTGGACTGGACCAAATAATTTTCAGATTTTGTTCTTTTACTTTACATTTCGGCCCATGGCCATACTTGGATTTTTTTTCGTTTTGATTAATAAAATGGCTTAACAACCTCCAAATTTTTTTTTTAAAAAAAAAATACAAAATACAATATGCAGTCAACTACATATACAAATACAAAAAATAATTCTTTAAAATACAAGTGCATCAATTAAAATATAATACAAATACAAATGAATGAAACAATTGAAACTACAAATACAAATATAAACACAATCTCCTTCTTCCTCCTTCCACGTCATATACACCCCTGCACACACACCTCTACATTAACATTCAATATAATTTCAAAATTCTCACTGAGAAATACCATTAGTACTCATTTGAACAGACAATTAATCGACAACAAATAACACTACCTTCATTATCCTTATCCGTCTTCATTACCACCACCTAAATTCACCATTAACAGATCCATTTTTCTATTAATAGAGAAAGATCTTCGTCAAACATGATTCCCAAACCAAAAACAGAAGCCAAATACGCTTCCTCCCATTCTAATTTCACCAGAAAACACACCATCACCATTGCCTCAAACTCCGGCCAGCCGCTCACTTCACCATTAACCACCCAGCTGCCGCATCTCCATACACTATCCACACCACAATCGCCTTCTCTATTTTGTGGAACACTCAAATCTTTGAGAAAAAATCGCTTGATATCGTGAAAAAATTGAAAACTAAAAATTAGAGGAGAAAGAGTAGAGTGGAAAGAGGTAAATCTGAAAAAGAAGTAGGAAAGAGGTAAATCTGAAAAAGAAGTGATAAAAAGGAGATGAGTGAAAAGTGGGAAAGGATAAAATAAGAGAGGTAAAAATAAAAAAGAAGTGATTAAAATGTGAAGAGTGAAAAGTGGGGGGTGAATATTTTCTTATATGTATTCAAAGGTATAAGCCAAGGAATCCACTAAAATGTTGTTATTTTTATTATCCTTGATAATTATTTTAAAGTATTGTTATGTATCATAATTAAGGACTTAGATTTGTTATATTGTGTACTTTATGACCGAAAACGATTCGAATTGGTTCCACCAAATGAATGTCATGATGATAATTCAAGGAATTTAAGAATTAAATATATGGTATGTTACAAAGAATCAACTAGCCTTTCTAATTTCTACCTGGAGGTGCGTTTTGCGTACATTGTACCTTTTTCAGAACTCACTTTATGAGATTACACTGAATATGTTGTTATTGTTGTCTGTTACAAAATTAAAAAAATATATTATAATTTATTTTTAAGATATAAAAATTATTTTTCTTACACACCTTATCTTTGCTCTATCCTCATAGGTTCATAACCTTCACATTCACCTTTCATATTATTTATGCAAATGATAAATACATATTTAAAAAAATAATATTTTCATTTATATACCGAACATAAAAATGTTAAATAAAAAATTTAAATATTTTTTCGAAAAATATTTTTCAAGTTTTTTTTTTTTTTCTAAAAGTATATTTTCATTACCCTTAAGCTGGTCAAACCAGTTTTTAAGTAGGCGTTTGAACATGTAATTTCATCTCAGATTTTAAAAAAAAATCATGATTTGGGATTCAAAATCATGATTTTAACTTTTTTAAATATAAAAATTTGACCCATAAGTTTATAATTTGTAAAAAGAAAAATCATTTTTTTAAATTTTGCAAAAATGACTCATGTTCCTCGTGAAGAGATTGTACATACCATGTAAAAGAATTATGTTAAAGAATATTATTATTGTTGACTAGTGGATCTTTATAAAATTATGTGTACTTGAAAGTTTGTAATCACAAATATTTATTTATAAAAAAGACATGGAGATATACAATTTATTAATGCAGTGTCTTAGCATATTGCGATATCCTTTTATGCACTATAGTTTGCTCATTTGATAACATTATATAAGAATACAGAAAAATTTAATAGTTTTCATAACTTATGAGGTTTTTTTTGTTTATGAGCAATCATACAACTTAAAAAATTCAAATTACATGTCCAATAAAAACTTTAACTTCATCTCAAATACATTCATATCCTTATTTGAAATCATAATTTCATATTACATGATCAAACGTGCCATAAATTCTTTTTAAATTTTTTCCGTATTTGGCAATGTTAAGAAAAATTCTTAAAACAAGCCGAAAGCCCTACACTACCTAACCCCAGCTTTTCTCTCGTTTTTTTCTCTGCATTTTTTGTATGCCATTATTTTCCCGGACAATATCTATCTTAAGCTAGAGATAAATATACTAAATAGTAACTGCTAGAATTACTATATTTTTTTTAATTTATTTTTTCTCTTTTTACTTTAATGTAGAGATTGATCAGATATACACAAGCCCAGCAAACAAATTTCCTGGCTTTGGCTGACCCATTTAGAGTCCACAATAGGCCCACATCGTTCTATCCTTCTGCCATCACTCTTCATCGGCTGCCGGAGCTTCCCTTCGATTTTCTTCCACTCTCTTTTGCCCAGTAGCTCTATATCATCTGTAAGTCCCTCTGTTTAGTTGATTTATTATGAGATATTTGCAATAATAGTTCTAGAAACACTAACTTAAATAGAGTGGGGTGCATACAGATGAGTTATATAGCTGATGCTCAATAAATATGATTGAATTTTTCGTTCAACAAGCGTCAGTTAGAGTCGTTTGGTATGAGGGATAAGAGATAATAATCCTAGGATAAAATTTAGGGTTATTATTATCCTTTGTTTGGTTAGAGGTATTAGTTAGTCCTGAGATTATTATTTATATGGTGGGATAAATAATCCCATGAGATATCCCAATCTATGGATAACTTTGTCTATTCCATCCCCGTACCAAATGACCTCTTGCAAAAAGAAATAATAAATACTAGAAAAGTCCACCTTGTGTTAATTGCTGCGAATTTTATCTTTTTCTTGAATTTTTTTTTAATGAGTTTACTCAATTCCTAGTGATTAATTGTATCTGCTAGCGCTAAATTCATGCTTAGGCTACGTTGCAAACAGTGCTTGATAATATATTCTCCTTTTTGTTGGACCGAAATTACATTGCAGTTGCTACATTGCTGTTGTTGCAACTATTTTGAAGAAATACTCTCTCCGTCCCAAAATAGTTGTCACGTTTCACTTCTCGAGAGTCAATTTGACTAATTTTCAAAGCTAAAATAGATTAATTTAATTTGATATTTTAAATTAAAATTTTGGATATTCAAAAACTATATGAAAAGTACTAGAAGTTGCAGTTTTTCTCATATCAATATGATGAAAAAGTACATCTTAAAATATTGGTCGAAGTTCATATCGTTTGACTCTCAAAAATGAAATTGTGGCAAGTAAAAAGGAACGGGGGAGTAATTCTTTAACAATGTGGGGTGGGATGACATGGGCCCAAACAGAGCGGAATGGATATAGGGGGTTCATCCTGACTAGTTTGGGATTGAGGAGGAGTTGATTGAAGTCTTTTACAATGTTAAAACACTGCATATTTTGAAATAGGATTGATAACATGCATACTTTGGAAAGACATATTTGATGATTTTTTTTTTTTTTGAAAAAATTTGTTCTTCAGTTTGAACAGTGTGTGCAGATGATTTACGCGGCCTAAATATGGGAACTGTGAACTTCATCTGGAATTTAACTAAGAATTATATCACCTTTGGGCTCATAGGCCTTACTGTCTCTGATCGTTATGCTAGTATTGTTCCTGTTGGTGGCATTTCAATGTCTCCTACATTTAATCCACATGATGACAGTTCCATGAGATCCTTGACGCGTAACTACTCTTTTTCCTCTGTTTTAAGTTCTTAAAGTTTGCTGCTGCGGACATGGATTGAACTATCAACTAGTCATTATGGTGCAGGTGACTTTGTTGTAGTGGAAAAGCTTTGCTTAGAAAAATACAAGTTCTCCCTCGGCGATGTGGTTGTCTTCAGGTAACTCTTGACAAGCTGCCCCAAGATTGTTTCTCTGTTGACTCAAGCAACTGGACTACATCTTATGTAAAGACTTTGTTGATTCACAGACTATGTTGCTCGAACTCTCCGAAAAAGTTGATGAGTGCGTGTTGGATCCTCCAAAAGCAGTGCATTTTTGGAGGATCCAACAAGGGTGCGGCAGATGTTTTGGAGAGTCCGTGCAACAGATCATTCACTAACCTGATAAGAGTATGACTTAAGTTACTTGTCTGGATGTTAACAATGTTATCTTAGTGGGTTATTCAAGTTTGATTGTTAGACTTTCGGACCTTACAAATACGTTTTACAGTGACTCGGTCCATACTTCTCAATTGGAAGGTTTGATACTGCATCTGACCATGGAATAAATATTCTTGATACCAATGTTGAACCTTGAAGTACTCAACTTTTGATATAGTATTTGCTGATTTAGATATCTTATTTTTAATGATAAGTTCCACTGTGACAGAAAATAGAGTTTCATGTTTTATGTTTGACTCCCCTGACAATAGCTCCTGTGACTTGCTCATAGATTTTCAATGACATCTCGTTCATAGATTTCCAATGACATCTCCTGCTACTAAAAAGCTCCTAGGAATTGAGTTTATGCTCTTGGATCCATAGCAAGAGTAATTAAAGCAAGTCTTCGAAAAAGTTATTAGTGGACACACACACACACACACACATACACACACATATATTGATTTTATGGAGAATTTCTCTTGAAGAGAAAATCCAAAGAAAAGATCAGAATCTCTGTTGTTTTGATACATTTTTTGGTGGAATACTCATTCTTTATTCTTTTAAGAGTAAAGTGCATTAGAAGCCCTACTTTGTAATACTTCGAGGGCCTCTAATGCACATTGCTCTTCTTTGAATGTTATGTTCTTGGTGCCTTTAGAATATTTAATTTGATATATCAGTCAAGAGGTCTTGCTTCCACTTCAGTTGATGAGCACTGGTAACTTGTGCTGGTTATCAGATCTTGTTTGACCTGGAGAACAATCTTTTTGTCAGTGATCAGCTCTTGTTTGACATTTTGGCTCTTCCCATCCTTATACGGCCCTCTACAAGTCCATTCTAAGCAGTGACATGTGAGATATTTGTTTTTGAGCCAGTGGTAAATTCTTAGTATCAGGTCATCAGTTATTATACCTTTAAGATGCTATCTTCTATAATTCAAGTGGTCTTTGATAAATTGTCCCAGCAAAATTTAATAGTATGGTCCAAGTGGACACCTCCTTATCTTGTTTCCGGGTTATTAGGGCAGATGCCAGTGCATAATAAGTTAATGTTGTTTTGTTTGTTGGAAATTAAGTATATTCAAAATTTCTTTAACCATCTTTTGCACCAATTGTCTGATTTGTGGTTGGCCTTTATTTCAGCTCTCCAACTAATCATAAAGAGAAAAATATAAAGAGAATAACAGCCTTACCAGGTGACTTGGTCAGTACCCCTCATTATGATGCAGTAGTGATCCCTGAAGGACATTGTTGGGTTGAAGGCGACAATCAGGCGTGGAGCTTGGACTCAAGATCCTTTGGCCCTGTACGTTACATATTTCTCCATATCCGTCTGCAAATGAGAGGAATTTAACATAGGAAGAATCCCATACACTTTGTAATGTTAATACAAGATTACATTAGGAAACTTTAGCTAATGTAGATGACATACAAGATCGATATTCGATAGAATTGGTATAAATTGGTAAATGCATGCATTCTCTTGATCCTGCCTCCTACCCACTTGTGGTGAAGGGGTGAATTTAACTTCTCCGACACCGTAGTATGAAGCGTTAAGCTTTTCCCGTTCGTGTGAGGAGTTCGTGATTTATATCTATATTCTTTCTACTTTTGATGAATCGCTTTGTAAGCGTGTCTTAAGATTATGTGTTCAGTGAAAATACAGCTTCTCGGATGAAAACTTATGATGCCTATCTTTGCATATGAATAAGTTGATCTTTAGGACTCATTTTGTCCAAAGGTTATGTGTTCAGCCAAAATACAGATCCCTCTTGGTTTGGTTTGTCTTAAGATGATGTGTCAGCTAAACTACAGTTTCTCGGATAAAAACTTATGATGCCTATCTTGCATATGAATAAGCTCATTACAGATTCTAAAGGAAAACATAGACTATACCTTGTCCTTGCTAGATTTTATGTGGTGCGAAAAACGAGTAGAGTTTCGAGAATGAGAGTGTTAAGTGTGCCCATATCCGTGTTTGCAATCAGCTTTTATCTAGCTCATTTGATTATTTTGATTGACTTGAACAAGCTTTTTTTCCTTTCCAGATCCCTCTTGGTTTGGTTCGTGGACGGGTTACCCATGTAGTGTGGCCTCCTCACCGGGTTGGTAAAGTTAAAAGAATGATACCAAAGAGCCTAACACCTTTTTAATTGTATTTTGAATATTTCATGAATTTCAACTTGATTGATTTCTGAGGCAGTTGCCTCCTATAGGAAGATATCAACATCCCAGCAAATATTGTAGGCTTCATAATCACTATTATTTATAGCACAGAATAATCCTCTTTATGTGTTTATTTCTTGGAATATTTTGTGCTGCTTTAGTGCAACAGTTAAATTTCTTATCGGTTTAGTATTATTTAGCGTTGTTATTAAAAGTCATCGTTACAAGCCCCACGGACTTTTTTGCTTTAAAGAACGCTGCTATTTAGGGACAGAGTTCACTGGTTATTGTTATTTATTTACAGAGGAACTCAGGAAATATGATCTACATGACTGCATTTGAACTAATTTTTGATGACCGGAGTTTGGGATGATTGGTTTTGTAGGTTACTTGTAATATATATATATATATATTCAAGTTTTAGGTCCCATTTACATGAGATCTTCATTTTTACATAGAAGAGATTGTTGACCACAACAACATACCCAGTGATATTCCACAAAGTGGGGTCTGAGGAGGGTAGAGTATACACAGACCTTACTACTACCACTTGGAGGTAGAGAGACTGTTTCTTAAAGATTCTCGGCTCAAATAAAGCAAATCAAAGTAGTAATTAAAAGAAAAATGCTAGTGAAGAGAAACATGACAACTAATAGCAAAACAGTATAGAACATATATGCAAGGAATTGTAACATCAACGACAAGGTGCGATCACCTAAGTGTAGTAAACACTAGATGATTACCTAAATGTAGTAAACAATAGATGATATCAGATACCAAAAGCTAAAGGCTATATGAATGCTACTACTACGGCAAGACACGGTACTCTAAACTACCATCAAGCTAAAGACTACATGAATAGGCTAATACTAGGACAATGCTCAACTACTTACTAACCTTCTACCCTTATAGTCCTCGGTAACTTGAAGATGCTCCATATCCTGTCTAATCACCTCTCTCCAATACTTCTTCGGTCTACATCTGCTTCTCCTCGTGTCCACTATATCCAATCTTTCACACCTCCTGACTGGGACATACACACATCTTCTCTCCACATGCCCAAACCATCTCATCCCTTCCTTCATCTTGTCCACCACAAAGGCCACTCCCAAACATTTTGTAAGTAACCAGAAATCTTAATTCCTCTCGGAGTTTTCAGCTTTTTGTTTGAGCTATCAATGTCATAACTATCAGAAAATTGGAACAGCCTGTTATTTTTAGATCTTTGAAAATAAAATATATCAATCTTTTTTAGGAGAACTATTTAATTTATCTAATTAGATTTCTATCAATTGATGGGGAGGAATCGCAATTAATATTTACTGGAATGGTTTTCAGAACCATCCGAAGCTATTATATTATCTGTAATAACAGGTATTTCCTTTTCTTTTAATATGATGGAAAATAGAGTAATAGTTTTCTATATCTGATTAAATTGTTTTTATTTTCTATGCTACACGTTCGGGCAGGCAGATAGACTTCCAGCTTGTTTAATTTACTGTAAAGCCAAAAGGTGTTTTTTTCCATTCAGAAAATGTTTATTCTAAAAAGTGAGGTAATCGACCAAAGAAAACTATAAGTGTTTTTAAGTAGTAACAAAAATTATTTTTTAAAAAATGAGAAAGAGTAATTATATTTTTAGAGATACTTTTGAAATACTGATAGTACAAAATATTGCTTTAATATAGGTAAAAGTATTTTTTAAATTGATTAATCAGATACAAATTGTACTTTCTAAAATATGTTTTTTGAAAAATCATTTTTGATAAAAAAATACTTCTTTTGAAAATTTGATCAACTTATTTGTCACTAGGTATTAGGTAACAATGAAAACAATGTGAAACTGCTCTGGATGGTAGTAGGAAGGGGAAATGGTCAAATATAACATTGTAATATCAGATATGATTTAACTATTTTTATCAAAAAAAAGATATGATTTAACTATATTCCCGTTATATTTTCAGTCTAAATATATTATTTCTGTTGTATTTTCAGTCCAAATATATCCCTCCCTACTATACTTTAACATAATTTGTCTTTTATTTTACCGAAGATTACGTATCAAGCAGGGGCGGCTCAATATATTTGGTGGCCTAAAGCAAAACTTCAAAGTGAGGCCTTAATTTTAGTTTTCAAGAAAAAAAAAGATATATAGTATATATTTTTTATTTGAAGTCTAGTTTTATGTTTTTTTTAGGTGTAAAGTAATGACTAAATTTATTTTATAATCGATTTCTTCTAATAATTCCATTTCAATTGATATTATATTGATCCATCCAATTTCTCTTGAAACGTTGTTGATCTTAAGTAAGATTTTATCAATTTTAATTTTTAAAAAGTTTTTGTCAATTGAGGCATTGATATAGGAACTCCATAAGCAATATATGCATTTGAAAAATAATAAAATTGTTTTATCTAATTGAAATATTTCTTCTACTACCTCTACCCCATTTTAACTCTTGTTTTAATTCTTTCACGTTCATTAAGTACTCAATATTAATCGTTAATATTAATGAAAAAGTTGAAAACAATTGTCAACTTTACTCTTGAATTTTTAAAGTGATAATATTTTTTGGGCTAACGGACATTAATTGGAAATGAAGAAAATATTAAAAAGGACTCAATATTTTCTAAAATAAAAATTCTAACTATAAACCTATAATTGCTATAAAAAAAAAATGGGGCCCCAAAAAATTGGGGACCTAAAGCCTTTGCTTGAGAGCTTCACCTTGAAGCCGGGACTGGTATCAAACTCAAAATTTCTTAAAGTAGTATTCCCATAAGTAAATGATGAAATCTCCCTTATTTATCCCGATGAGAGGTTATGAATTACTTAAACGAGTCTTTCTAGCCTTATCAATTAGCCATCCTCAATTTTAGATATCTAAATATGAATACAAGTAACATTCTAGCTGAAAATTAAAATGTCCTAAGTGACTTCTATGCTACAAGTATGAATGTACCGTCTTGGAAACACGACATCCCACAAGATACATAGTGTAATAAAATAGAGAAGACTTTTGAATCTTATAGTTTTAAATTAAAGATATGTAGAATGTATCAAAATATTTTTTTAATCTCTTGGTCTTAAACATTACATGTGAAAAGTTAAAATTAAACGGTTGCCAAAAAAGAAAAGAAACGTTTTTAAAACTGACTAAAAAGAAAAGTAGAACAAAAAACTAAAAAAATAAAGTATATACTTCCTCCGTTCCATTTTATGTGGCACCCTTTAACTTGACATGTTGCTTAAGAAAAAAAGAAGATTTTTACAACTTGTGGTCTAAAACAATCCTTAGATATTTGTGTGACGATACATTATTTTATTAAGGGTAAAAATTGAATTTTAAAGCTAAATTGTTATTAATTATAGTAAATTGATATTCTTTTTGGGATAGATTAAAAAAAAGGTGTCACGTAAAATGAAACGAAAGAAATATGATATTTGCCCTAAAAAAAAAAAAAGAAAGGGGAAAAGATTATAATATAAAAAAGACTCAGGGGCGGAAGTGTAAATATAATCCAGCAAATTGCAAAGAAACGAGTTAAATTCCCAAGTTTGTCACAGCTCACATGTATAAAGACGCGAATAAACACTTGCTTAACCATTCTGGTGGGTTACTTTGTTCTCTACTGCCATCTCTTCTGCAAAAGGTAGTATAATACTATCAATACCCATCTCGGGTTACTTGCTCTCTTTTGTGTTTTTGTGCATTTTATTATACTGGGTAACTCTTGTTTCGATCGATTCTTTCTCGATTCTGTTTTTTTTTTTTGTTGTTGTTTCTTCAATCGGGTTTTCTCGATTTTGCTGATACAAGTTTTATTTTAATGTGTTTTTGAAGGGTATAGTTTGATCGAAGACGACGATGGGTAGGCTTTTTTTAATCACTCTTGAAGGCAACATCTATAGTTGCAAGCACTGTCACGCCCATTTTGGTCTTGCTGATCACATTATTTCTAAGGTCTTGTATATTGTGCTTTAGTAATTTACACCTATGGGCTTGTGATTCTGTAGTATTTGTTCTCATTTGATTTTTACCTTGTGGGCTGTGTTTTGAAATTGTTAATTTCCTTTTTCCTTTTGAGTTAATGATTAAAAACACATCTAAAGTATCTCGGTTTTTTGAGTTCCATATGTGAACTATCACCAACTATTACACGTAAAGTATCTCGTTTTTTTTTGAGTTCCATACCTAAACTATCAGGTGTGAGAGTTTCCTAACTGAACTGTCGCTAACTATTTATCAAAACACATCTGAACCGTTAATTGTTTGAGTTTCATACCCGAATTTTCAGGTAGGAAAAGTGTATAATTGGTGGTTTAGGTGTCTTTTGATAAAAAGTTGGTGATAGTTTATGTAGGAAACTCTCACACCTACTAGTTCAGGTATGAAACTTAAAAAAACCGAGATACTTTAGGTGTGTTTTTCACCCTTCACTCTTTCTTTTTCGTTTTTTCTGTTCTTAGTACATTGACATTTATCTTAGGCTAGAAGTAAATTGATTATAACATTCATTTATCTTAGGCTAGAAGGAAAATGATTATAACATTAATGTCCTGCCTTTACTTTTTTTGGTTAGGTCTAAGTACCACATTAGTTGGGGTCAACTATTTAAATCATATAATTTTTAGTTGATTATCATCTTCATTGTTGTTTGATTTAACCTGACCATTAACCTACTGTAATCTTCCTCTTTTATCCGGTTATGATATTGATTATAGTACTATACTTTGTACATAGGCGGAGTTTTTCATTTTTGCAACATTTGGTTGGTTTATGTGTGAAAGTTGAATCATTTTTTTTTATAACCGTGGTGTCCGGGCTAGCTTGTGCACACCTGGACTAATTCCATGGCTGCCGCCTCTCACCAGCAATAGGTACGAGATAACTCTATTCACCAAGACTAGGACAGATGGGAAGAAATCACCTAGTGTTTTTGTCTCGGTTGGGATTTGATCCTGAGACCTCATGGTTCTCACCCGCTTCATTGACCGCTAGGCCATACCCTTGGGTGCGCAGAAGTTGAATTTTTTACTTTTCTGCTAGAAGAAATTCTCCTCTTTATCTGGGTTTCGGACTAACTATACGTTGTACAAGCCCTAATAACGACAGCTAGCATAAATCCTATTTTAGAATAATAAATAAACCTACAAATAATAAACCTACAAATAAACCTACAAATAAACCTACAAATAAACCTACAAATAATAAAATTAATCTCTTAATTTAATTTAATTGTCTTTCCTGCGGGCATATGTCTTGCCCACAAAAGCATCCACAACAAAGTGTTATTGCTTTCTAGCCAAAAGACAAGACATTCTTAATTAAGCAGTGATGTTTCTTGACTGCAATTTCATTGACTCTTTTATTCCATGTCTGCTGAGATATCCTTCAGTCTAGTTTTGGAAGGATGTATTCGGTCTAAATATGTGATTCACGTTGCTGAATAATCAACCTTTTTAGATGGTTCATAAAACTGTTCTTTCAATTTGCTCGCAAGTGGCAAATATCTGTTGTATGATTCGTCAAGCTACTCTACTAGTAAATATACAAGGGTCGGTATTTATTTTTCTCTTATGGCATGGGTGTCAGCTTCGTGGATGATCATCCATCTTTCTTTTTTTTCTATCATCTGTTCGTTGTTTGAAATTGTGTACTTCGTGCCTCCTTTCTTTTATTGTGTGTTTATACCAAATTTTTTATCGTACAAATGTTTGTGTACCTAGATCTCAACTTAGTGTGGACCTTAATTGTCTTACTATCCTAGTAGGTTATCCCTGCTATCCAAATTTATGTGGCACTTTTTTGGTACGTCCAAATTGTTTGACACCATCTAATAATAATATTATTCTACGCAACTTTGCAATTGTTGTTTATAAGGTTACAACCTAAGTTGCTCGGACTCATCACTTTTGGTGCCACACCCATGTCGACACGATGATGGTGTGGGTGTGGCATCCGAACCTGATCTGGTCAACCGATTTTGGGTACTTTGACCAGAATCAACGGAAAAAATCCAGATAGATTCAATGATTTTTGTAATCAAAACATAAGCTCGGGTGAAATTGATGATAATTGAATACCTTGTATATAGCTTCAGCGATTGTCCTCTCGATCAATATTTTCTCCTCAAGTTTTCAACATAATATCTCATAATTTAGGCTTTATAACTATACTTTTAGATATTTGAATTATTTTTAACTGACTTCCCGCACTCGTATCCATACCTGAATCCGTATCCCTGAATCTTAAAATTTAAATCATGAAAGATCCGACCTCTAGATCCGCCACCCGTATCGAACACCCGCAACCGAGTCCGAGCAACTTAGGTTACAACTTTCACAATTTTCAAGATTCAAATTCATTTACCTATTCTAATATTAAAGTTTGAGTGATGTTTTCTCTACCAAATTGATATCTTTCTCTACTATTAATGTAACGTGAAGTCCAATTGACAACTTAAACTCTATACCCAGTTAAATACTACAACAGCAACAACAACATACCTAGTGTATTCCCACAAAGTGGGGTCTGGGGAGGGTAAAGTGTACGCAGTCCATACCACTACCTCAGATGAAGTAGAGAGACTATTTCCGATAGACCCCCAGCTCAGGACCCAGTTAAATACTGTACATCCATATTAGATGGATTGGAGGGATTGTTTACTTTTAAATTCCAAAACCTTCTAATAGGCATGCTATTTGTTTATACCTTTCTTTCACTCTGAATAGATACATGGAAATGAATGATATTCAGTTGGATTCCTTTCATGTAGAACAAGCATTAAGGAAGATGAAAGCTATGTAAGAGGAAGCTGGGTGACCTACATGAAGTCTCTGATGTGGTGTCAAATTTAGACTGATGTCTTGTTTAATGTTTTTTCTCTGGAATTTGGAAATAAAGTTTTCAATGGTTGAAATTCTGGCTCTCAGTTTAGTTGGTCTGTTGGGATATGCCGGGCTTGATAATATCCCAAATGAACTTGAGCTTAATGTGGCCTGCAGAAGATTCGTTATCTCCTAAACTAGGTTGTCTAGCATAAGTTTGCTCCAAATTGTTGCTTCCTATTAATGACTAATTTTTCATTCAGACTTCAAATCGACAGTTATTACTTTGCTGTGTTTTTTGTCTAGAATCATGAGTGTTTTTGCACACTACTATGCCATAGTTTGCACCATGGGGGTTGTGACCTGGACTTTCAGTTTGTTACTATTGTTAGAGAATGTCTTTTACTATACCACTATATGATTCTTTCCTTGTTCTGTATCCTTAAAAGAAAATTTTGGTCTGAATTGGATGTTGGATGCTTGCTGTAGTATGTCCAACATATTTTACGATTCATTCTTGCTATTAGTGGAACTTCATCATATGTACCACAGTAGACAGACTCATACAAATTTCTGACTGATGTCTACAAGATGTAACAACAAAATAAAGGAGCAATCTTGAAATCTGTTCTTAAAAGTTAAATCTATAATACACTGTACATGATGGATGAAATATGACCTTGCTTTCAGTATGTGTGTCCAATGAAACTGAAACTCCTTCAGTAGACATACCATATAAAAGTGCTATCACTCAGCCTTAGTGGAGTTGACTATTCGTGCTGTGAGCCAAGGTTGGTTAATTGCTTGTTGTTTCAGATTCGGTTACCTAATGATTATTCGTGAGTGATACTATTCCTCGATTCTGGTTTATGTTGTATAATAGTTCTGAGTGGTACTATTGCTGGATTCTGGTATATGTCGTCTTCATGCTGCTCTACTATTTGGAAACTGGCTAGATTATACTGCTATTCTTTTTTTTTTGCGTGGATTAGCTGTATAGGATCTCAGGCATGTATCCTCACTCGGCCTCTCACTCTTTTCTCCAGACATTCCAATGCAGGCATGGGAGGGCTTACCTCTTTGATCGAGTGTAAGTGTTCAATATAACCTGTTATTTCAGATGTATTTTCTTAACTCTATTAATGTTAATGCAGGGGAGCCCTTGAATGTTGACATTAAATATGGGAAACTGAATTCCTATAAATTTGTGTAAATGTTTCCCCCATTCCTTTAATTGTTCCTTCTTTCTGCTGGGATTTTGCTCCAAGTGTTTGAAGTACTAGAATGTCTTATCCTGTCTCAAATAGAAAACCAAACTCATATCTTGAATTCTATATTGCGGAATCACAGGAAATGTGTGTAGTCAATCTATCCTATAGCATTCTTTCCGCTTGCAAGAGTGTATGTTATGTTCTGCTCCTTTATTGGCATTGCAGTGTGAATGTTACTCTTGGAGAGATAGAAGAGCGGATGATGCTGACTGGAATGCACACTGTTGTTGACATATTCTGTGTGGGATGTGGCTCTATTGTGGGGTGGAAATATGTAAGTCTCCCATTCACTATTCACTACTCTGCAATAGCTCTTGACTTTTTATGTATCTGCTCTAGTTACCATGATATGTTTTACCAATTGTGATTGAATAATTTCAGGAAGCTGCGCAGGAGAAAAGCCAAAAGTACAAGGAAGGGAAATTCATCCTTGAGAGGTATTGTACTGTTTCTATCACCTTTAAGTGTGGTGTCTAACCGTTTGTACATACACAATATTTCACTTCATTATCTGCAAATAATGGTTTGATCATCAATATTTCAAATATTCAAAATAAGGTTTGAGTATTTCAAGTGAAATAATGGTTCACTCGCAAAACTTTTAATTTTTTTTCCCAAGTAAAAGTCATGAACACAACCTGATCATCCAAATACTTCTTTACAACTTCAACTTCAAGTACTTTTTTCCAGCTTCAACCAAATATTGCCCAAACGCCTGCTGAGTTATTTTGGTTCTTCCTGCTAAGTAGGTTTAAGATCTTGAGTCCAGATGGAAGCAGCTATTCAATAATTCAAGATGCTCAGCTTGGAGGAAGTGATACGGATGAACCTTGAGTAACCTTCTGCTTCACCATTCATTATACATTGGGAATAATAGATCTATTACAATTGTACATCCTCTCAACTTCCTTCCTTCGTCGACACAAGCAATCTCAATTTGCTTTTAGTACAGATGCAAGTAGCTTATATAGACAAGTTTTGCAGGATTATTTTAGACTGGTCAATTACAATACTTTTAGTCTCTCTGGTTTTTCTATCCGCATCGATATATTCATTCTCTTATAGGCTTTGACTTGATTGGAAAGAATCTGATATTCAACATTGGGTTGGCTTCAGTGACTGAAGCTTTTCAGGTTTTCAGCTTAACCTTTTATCTTTTCCAAAGAAAACAAGTTTGTCCAACATGGCCAATCACATTCATGGATAAATGGGAGCAGTATAGGACTTCTATGTTTTGTACATAATTTCTTTCTTATATTGCAATTATATTGGCCAACCTTGAACTTCATTATATCCTCAAGACAAGAAGTATTTGTGACTTGTGACCTGCTTACAAGTTCTTGGGAGAAAGTATGTGATGACTGATGATATTATGTGATGACTGATGATATTGTTAAGCAATATGCTTGTTTGTCTTCAAAGTGCCTAAAATTGATTCTACTTATTAGGTAGATTGTGACTAATAGATCTTTTAATGCCCTTTTTAATGTTTTGGCTTGTCGAAGTAAGATTTTTAGGAAGGTTGTTTGAACTAACAAATTCTAGAACCACACAAATAACACCGTTTTCCTTGTAGCATCTGACAATATACCCCGTTTAATTCCGTTGGTGGGATTTGGGGGTGATGTGTACGCATATCTTACCCGTTGTGAAGGTAAAGACATTGTTTCTAATAAGCCGTGAGACTAAAGTTTTCCTTATAGCAGCTAGTATAAAAATTCTAACATCGTACTCTCTTTTTAAGAAAACGGTTGAATAAGAACACATCGGATTATTATATCCCTTCAAATATATCACCACATACATTTCAACGCTTACAAGAACATATTTGAAAACAAGTTTTTCAAAAAGACATGATCAAATACTTATAAAATTTAGAACGTAGCGGTTTTGAAACTCAATCACCGTCTGTATCTTATTGGACATTAAATCTAGTGTCCCGAGAGTGTTCGGTCTTGAATTTTTTCTCCAAGTATCTGATTTTGAATTTTTGTCCCCCAAAGTGTGTGGTCTTGAGTTTTTTGTCCCCCTAAATAAGTTCTAATGTTTGTCCATAAGGCAAAACTTGTGGTCAATTGAGCAGGTACACTGTCTTAAAATATCCTGATCGTGTCTTATGAACAAGAGTTAGAACGTGTGTCTTATGAGCAACATATCTAAGTTCTAACTTTTGTATATAAGGAAAAACTTCTGGTCAATTTGTGCAGGTTCGTTGTCTTGAAATGTCATGAACGTTTGTCTTAAGGGCAAGAGTTAGAACGTGCGTCTTATGGGCAACATATCTAAGTTCTAACGTTTGTCTATAAGGCAAAACTTCTGGTCAATTTGTGCAGGTTAATTGTCTTGAAATGTCATGAACGTTTGCCTTATGGGTAAGAGTTAGAACGTGTGCCTTATAGGCAAGAGTTATTAAGAGGAGTCAAAAAATCAAGACCATCTCTTATGAAGGCTATTTTGTAAAACTTTTTTTATGGAGAATAAAATATCAAGACCAACCCATTTTAGGGTCAATTCTGAACTTAACCCGTATCTTACAACTTTGATCTCAAGTGTCTATGAAGTACAAAAATTTTTTTGAAAAAATATTGGGTATTGAGGGTGTTACCAGTACGGAGGAAAAAAAATTCAGATTTTTTTTTAAGGAAAATAAATGGTTTCTTGCTTATTTTTTTGTGTTCGCTATGCAAGTAAAAAATATTGTTCTATAATCATTTGTATATGGGGTGAAAATTGTTTACACCCCCAAACTTTGCTTTAAAAATCAAACATCCCCTTCAACATTGAACAATAATCATTCTCCCTCTTTTTTCTATTTGATTTTTCAAAATGCCTACTCTACCCTTATATTTATATCAACATTTGTATCTTTTTTTTTTTTTAAAAAAAACTTCTTTATACACACCATTTTTATTTTTTTAATCTATATAACATATTTTCTACTAAAAGCTAAAAATTACTTTTTAGATGAAAAAATAAAAGTGAGAAATATTAATTGAGTATATAAGTTAATGATATTCTATAATGAAATAAATCAGCAAAATAATAAAAAATAATTTTATCAAAAATCAAAACTCTAATATCTATTTATATGTGAAAATAATAGGTAATTATAATTTTATAAACATATTTCAATGCAGGTAAAACAAAAATAATTAATAGTAGAGGATCTTTCGAAAACAGTCCTGAGCGGAGGGTCTATCGGAAGCAGCCTCTCTACTTCATCTGAGGTAATGGTATGGACTGCGTACATTTTACCCTCCTCAGACCCCACTTTGTGGGAATACACTGGGTATGTTGTTGTTGTGGTCTTTAGAAAACAACCTCTCTACCTCCCCGAGGTAGTGATAAGGTTTGCATACACTCTACCCTCCCCAGACCTTACTTATGGGATTTCACTAGGTATGGTGTTGTTGTAGAGGTATATTTATAACAAATCAAATGATTATTATTGATGAACTTTAAATTATAATTTAAAAAATAAATCATTATTGACAACCAAAACACGTTTATCTATATAGATATTAGAAAATAAGAGAGAATTAAAATATGCATATATATATAAATAATCATACATACATACATACATAATTAATACATATACTATATAAATTTTGTACCGTAAAAAATAACATTAGATTTTGTGATTAATTTATAAAAGAATTATTTTACTAATAATGTTAATGAATTTAAATAAAAATGGTAAATACCTGGGATATGAAAAATAAACATATATAATATAAAAAAATATTGTATAAATAGAAGATTTAAAATGTTAAGGGTAAAATAGACATTATATAAGATAAAGGGGGGAGAATGATTACTGTTCAATGTTGAGGGGGGTGTTTGATTTATAAAATAAAGTTGGGGGGTGTAAACGATTTTTCACCCTTTGTATATATCTAACACAAAACAATGAGAATGGTTAGAGATAGGGTGATGGGTGTTATAGCGGGGGTTGGGCGTGGGGTTGCATGGGTGGGGGTGAGGGGTCGGGTAGCATTTGGTGGTGGGGTGGGTGGTTGTGACTTGTGAGAGTGGGAGGAAACAACGTCACTTGTTTTTCCTACTTTTATTTTCAAGGAGCTTGTTTTCCTAAAAGAATATTTTCCAAAAATTTTAACCAAATAAACATGAAAAAATAAGAAAAATATTTTTCGAAAAATATTTTTCTTCATACCAAACACAACCTGAGTCTGTTTAATTTTCATCTATGCTTTTTAAAAGTTGTAAAAATATAGTCCGGCATTATAGTTTCTCCTTTCCCTTCGATTGAGCGAATATTGTAAGTTTTAGGGTTAGCCCTATATTTCCTACCTTATTTAGATTATATTGTAGTTGTGCTTACTTCAGAAAGATTTTTTTGATGAAGAAAGTTTCTTTGTTGGAAAAGATCTCTTTCTTATTTGTTTAATTTTTTCTTGCAGGAAAAGTTTTGGACTTTTTATTAATTGAAAATCTTTTTTTTTCCACAACAAAACAATAGCATACACTATCTAGTCGTTTCGAGAATTTTATTTTGGGGGAGATTTGTTCTCTCAATTACTTTAGAATAATTTATATTACTCATATTAGTATACATATGTAGGTTTATTGATCAAACTCATATCATAATCTTTTTTATAGTTTCACTGTCATGATTTGCAATTGTTAGCTTTCACATGATACCTTATTATTTTGATCCCAACAAGTGGTATCGAATCCAAGGGTTCAACAAGATTTAAGTAGGTTCAAGGCATGTTCAAATCAAATTGCAACCAATTTAATGATAATGAAGATTTTTGTCCAGCTACTACATGTGAAGAAGAAGTTTCGATCATATTTTTAACATATTCCTGCTGTTGTATTTTTAAAAATTAAAATAAATTATTTTAATCATTTTTAACCATAATATTTTAAATCTTATTTTAACTCTAACAAGCTGTAATGATGACGAGGATCAAGATAATTTTGTCAGAAAATTCAGGTAAAGAGGAGATCTGTTAATGTTTATCCTAAATTCTACCATAATTATTTTTTGCTTCAGAAATATTCTCTTAATGAAAAATATTTTCTTATTGGAAAAGATCTCTTTTATATTTGTTAGTTCTTTCTTAGAGAAAAAAATTACCCAATATATTAGTTGGAATCGGAATAAACTAACCCTGACAATATAGTTAACAAGACAAAAGAGAACAATTTTATACCCATAATGTTGACGAAGAAATAATTAGATGTGTCCAATGTAATGAGACTGTGAAATATGAATTGTGAAAAAGAAAACAAAAATATTCAAATAGCAAAAATAAAAGAACGTCAATTACTTTCAAAGTTACTAGTATACGTACCCGCGTATTGCGCGGATAATATTAAAATATTATTTCTAATTGTTTCATATTCGAATGTCTCTTTCGACCATGTTAAATCATATAACCTTAAAAAAGAGTTCAACAATCATATTATTTTTTAATGAAATGTGGGAAAAAAAATTCTAATCCCCCCACCCCCACCCCTCCCTCAACCCTCAATTTTTAAAAATAAAAAATACGATAAAAATTCTACCCCCCAACATGCCTCCACCCCCCCCCCCCCATGCCCCACCCCAATCCACCACCTCTAACTAAATATATACGAAAAAAATAATTATGTAATTATAAAAAAAATATTGTATTCCATTTTTTTTTTAATTATATCATCACAATTAAAAAATATCAGGTTGTTAATATTCTTCCCCCTTCCCCACCTTTAACTAAATCTATATGAGTAAAAATAATCATGTAATTGTAAAAAAAAAATTATACTTCATATTTTTCTTTATTATATTATTTACAATTTAAAGATTTCAGATTGTCAAAAATAATTTAAATTTTTGTTCTACAGTTCCACATCTCTTCCGTTTAAAATTTATAAATAATAATATGTGCATTATCTAAGTACTTCATTATATTCTCAAAATTAGTTCAAATTTCCTCCACCACCCCCAATCCTCGATGTATATTTTTTTTTTTTACTGTATTTTAATTTCTTTACTTTTATCTAATTTGACTTTGAATTAATTGTATATATTTGCAACATTAAAAAGAAGAATAGTAATATCAAACACATATTTTAAAAATTTTTAAATGTGTCAACTATATTGACAAAATTTTAACTTCCGGAGTTATCTATTCTTCTCTTCATTCATCTTTATCTCTTTGCAAGTCAACAATAGCAACAGAATCATCACTAAAAAGTAAAAATAACTCCCAAGAAAACTTCTTCATAAATAAAATAAAAGAAAAGGTATTAATTTGAAATCGATTTATCTAGAATTTTTACTTATCAAAGCCGTAGTTTCAATTATTATCGGCCCATTATTTTTCCTATCTACTTGAAGGGTGTTATTATTTGTAATGAGGAACGAAGAACTGTGAGAAATGGATAGAAATAACATCAATGACTTCAATTTATATTTCATAAATTGCAATTAAAAATAAACTCTTAGTAATATATAATATAGGTCCCTAATATATAATAGTTATGTTTACTATAAAACAAAAATATTTTAACAAATGGATAAAGCTCATTAATTGTTATACATTACTCCTTTCGACTTAAAATAATTGGCAGGTTTACGTTCTGCACAATTTTTAAGGAATAATTAATTAGGAGTGTGATTTAACTAATATATTTCTTATTAATTCTTTAATCTTAATTAATTTTAGAATAATTAATGATAAGGGTAGAGTTGAAAAAAAATGGTTAGTTAGTTTTTGATCTTTTAAACTGACAACTATTTTGAGACAAATATTTTTAATAAACATGTCAATTATTTTAAGACGGAGGAAGCAGTATCAATTTTGAATGATATGTAACGAATATAACATTAATATATAACTTTTAATTAGCATGTCACTTGACTTAATATAATTGTCCGCTACTTTTTTTTAATACATCATAAATTCTTATTCCTTGTATATGCACTTTTTATTGTTTTTCTCACAATTCTTAAACTGACTAAATTTGTTAATAATATTTTTGAATATTATTTATTTACTTTATTTTATTTTTAAATTAAACTTTAATATCCTCACCATATCTCTACCCACCCTCTTTTATACATAGGCCATGAGTTTATTATTTTTATTTAATATCTTACTAACTCATCACCTTGCTTAATTTTGGAATATAATTTTCTATTGAAAAATAAAATCTTGGTTTAATGTTATTTAAACAATTTATTAAATTTCAAAGTTACCTCATCAGTATATGGAGTCTTAATATTTAATTGCTTTTGTGCCAAAATTCATATCCAACATGTGTGTATTTAGTAGTGTGAAACAGTAAATTAACATGTACATGTTACATTTGTTGTATAATTAATCTATACAAATACATTCAACCAATTTTAGATAAAACTCAAACACATAAACAAAAAATGTAATCTGTCAATAAAAATAATTTTATCTTGATATATGAATAATTTATATGTTAACTACTAAACAGTCCGATCTTAATTTCAAATATATATCAAACATTGCTGTGATTATAAGGAAAAGCAAAAACAAATCAAATCAATTAAAAAGGTTATCTTTCAGTTCACATATTTTTCTTGTCATAATTTAAAAAATGCCCATTTCAAAATCAAATACTTATATTTTTCAAACATAATCTCTTTCTGTATAAAGTAAATAAATAAAATAATAATAAAAAGAAGTATAATTTTTTACATTCCCAGATTCTACTAAGAAGTATCACTATTATTCTTGGTGCTAGTGTTGCTGCGTTAAAACTTAAATTTATGAGTAAAATAAAAAATTTCTTGAAAAAAATAAGCAGCAAGAACAAATATACCACATCAAAGTCATAAGAAAAAAAGAACCAACAACAATTAAAATTAGAGGAAAATTGATGAGGATAATTAATACAACTTATCTCTTTGTATTTGTTTTTATCAAAAATCAAATGAACAAAATCATAATAGAAAATATTACTTACTTGAATTCAAGCTAGAAAAATAGATTAGCGTGAAATACCATCACCATTCATCTGCATACAAAAAAAAATTCTAAAAAATAAAGAATATGAAGAATGCAGCAAATAAATTCATGAATAAAGCTAATGATCAATAATAAGTAACAAAAACAAAAAAGAGAAGAAGGCTTAGCATTATAAATAATTGTAGAAGTATATATAGGAAAAGTTAAACAGTAGAACTTAATTCCAACTCGAATTTCATTTAAATTTAAATTCAAAAAACTAACTGATTAGGATATTGTTTTGGATAAATAGAAATTTTAAAAAATAAATTTAAAATAAAGGAGCAATGTTTTAAAATTAAGCTAAAAGAATAACAATATGAACTAGAAAAGTAGAGAGCAAGAACAATAGAAGAAACAATATAAGAGAACTTTCTTATTCATCCAAATATCAAGTCTTTCAAGTGTATCAATATCAAGCTTTATGCCTCTATTTATAATATTATATAGAGACATATAAAAGGTTGTCATAAACATGACATTAAGGAGTAAGATCATGGGGGAGGTGGAAGACATAACATTCAGGATTTGAGATCATGGAGGAAATGGAACATAATGGCGAAGAGTGATGGGGAGATGGAGAGATTACATTTAGTGGACATCCACATAAAAAATAGATTTTATAACAAGCAAAAACTTATAGTTGCTAATAAAGAGGAGCTTAAAGAAAATTACAATTCTTCTGCCATAAAAATATGCTATAAAAAAGGAACATTCACAACCAAACAACTGATTTTCAATTTAAATTTAATAATAATTTTTATCAATGAGGATAATTGGGGGTATTTTCAATTTATATTTAAATTCAGCCACTACTACTTCTGCTACTATTTTCAATTTATCATAACTAATTATGATTTATTTTTAAATAAATAGAATAAAGTCACTAAACAACGATGACAACAACAACTACACAACGTTCCTTCAATTATTTGCAATTTGAAGGCTTTTAGTAGTAATTACACGGTTTCTATGAATTTTATAAGTATGCTTTATTTATTTATGTCATTTTATTATATTTATTAAGAGAACTTAATCTTAATTATTTTGGGTCATGTAAGTAGGAACTTTAAACTTTTTAAATTCCTTCTCAAACTTTTATTACAATATATATTGTACTACTAGTATTACTACTACCTCTACTACTTTTATTATTATTATTATTATTATTATTATTATTATTGTTGTTGTTGTTGTTTTTTTTTTTTTTTTTTTTTTTTTAGAAAAAAGATAATGTATTTCAAATTCAAGTACTTTAATTTTTGAATTCAAATTGTTTATTACAATAACTTAGCCTTGTCCTAAAACTACCAAGTGACTTATTATTATGATGTCACGTGGCTTCTTCTGGTGCTTCTACTTTTGCTTATATATATATATATATATAGATTTGCAGAGTTAACCCTCTTAGCATCAACAGTAATATCTATTTTAACAAACTTACCATATATATATATATATATATATATATATATATATATTTGCAGAGTTAACACTCTTAGCATCAACAGTAATATCTATTTTAACAAACTTACCATTATATAGAATGTGTACGTTTCAAAAGCAAAGGGGAATGGTGCCTTTAAATATTTCGTAAAATTCATAGTATTGACGTGCATAATTCAGTGTTTCCTCCTCGTGCTTAACAAGTGAGATAGTTAAATTTGATTTCTCTTTAGATTTTTTATTTGTTTTACTTGATTTCAAATATTTAGGCGCTTGAAAAATAGTTTATTCTTGTTCTCAAGAATGTCGAAATCTCACCCTATATCGTCTTGATGCCTTTTATGTAATCAAATCAGCTCTATGCCGTCCCGATGTACTTTATGTAACCAAATCATTCCCTCCAGTTAAAACTTCATAAATCATGTTCAATTACATCTAATAGTGTTGTACTTGTGGTTGCGTATACTTGCACTTCCAGCCCAACGAGGAAGAGGAAGATTGACACGAAACAAGAGACGGGTGCCCCGAGTGCCACCATTAAATCGTAACGTCTAATTAAAGGTAACAATGGTGGCCAACGTGTGAAGGCCAACCGCGATGAACATGTTCAACAAGAAGGAACAATGTTCAGGTTCCACACCCACACTTTCCGTTTTAACCAATTTTCACCCAATTATCCATAAGGAATCCAAAAGCCTCGGGACCCCAACCACAGGTGCCCCTAGCCTAAATTCCATGCTCCAGAGCTTACAAAATTATTGAAATTTTTATTCGAGGTCATTTACTAGAAGTTTTGGCCAAAGACCACTTTCTCAACTTCAAAATCTCCAAAACAGAAAAATTGACATAAAACTTAAACGAATTACTCAGGAACTAAACAATCGGTCCTTGCAAGTCATAAATGACCTGTAGCAGCTAAAGGAAAACTTGAAATGATGAAAATGCATGAAAATAATGAAAATGGCCTAGAGGGTCATTACAACATCTACTACTAAAAAAACTTTCGTCCTCGAAAGTCAAGAGATAAGAAGTACCTGAAGGCTCGAATATGTGAGGATATTGGATCCACATGTCATGCTCGGTCTCCCAGGTAACCTCCTTGACTGGATGGTGCCTCTACTGTACCTTAACCACAAAAATCTCTCTAGATCTTATCCGTCTAATATCCCTAGCTCATAGCAACCTACTCCTCCTCGAATGTCAAACAGTCATCTAGCTGAACCAAATTCTACTGGAGCATGTGGGCCTCTTTTGGAATATATCACCAAAGCATCAATACACAAAAGACTGGATGGATGCCAGAAAATGCTGGAGGCAAAGCTAACTCAAATGCTACATTACCAACCTACTGCAGAATCTCAAACTTTCCAATATACCTGGGGATGAGCTCGCCCCTCTTCCCAAACCTCATCATGCCCTTCATAGGCGAAACTCGTAAAAACATTCAGTCACCAACAACAAACTCCAATGCTCAAACTCTACAATCAGCATAACTCTTCTGCTTGCTCTGGGCTACCCGTAGCCTATCCTGGATCACCTAGACTCTATCCAACGAATCACGAAGTAGGTATGTACCCCGCGGCCTAGCCTCAAAGGCATTAAACTACCAACTAGAGATCTACACCGCCTACCATATAGTGCCTTAATTGGGGCCATTTGGATACTCGAATGATAGTTGTTATTATATGCAAACTCTGCCAAGGCTAGAAACTCGTCCCACTGAACCCCGAAATGAAAAAAACATGGCCACAACATATCCTTTAAAACCTGAATAGTTCGCTCAGACTGGCCATCAGTCTGAGGGTGAAATGTCGTGCTAAGCTCGACCCGGGTACCCAACTCCTCATGAAAATCCCTCAAAAAGTTAGAGGTGAACTAGGTACCTCTCTAAAAAATAATAGACACCAGCACCCCGTGCAAACAAACTATATCTCAAACATAAATCTGTGTCAACCGCTCCAAACTATAGGACATCTAAATCGGTAGAAAGTGAGCAAACATGGTCAGTCAATCAATGGTGACCCAAATTGAATAAAAACCTTGGAAAGTAAACCAATCACAAAGTACATAGTTACCCATTCTATTTCCACTCGAGAATGGGTAGTCTCTGCGTCAAACCACCAAGCCTCAGGTGCTCGAACTTTACTTGCTGACATTCAATCACTGAGACACAAACTTTGCTACATCTCTCTTCATGCCGAACTACCAGTAATACTTTCTCAAATCCATGTACATCTTAGCTTCTCCCGAATGAATAAAATATATGGTACAATGGGCCTCTTTCAATATCAACTGAAACATATGACTAATCCTTGAAACAAAAATACGACCCTCAAACCTCAACATACCTCCGTATCCAAGGTGGACTTTCTGGCCTCACCTCTCAGCTCCTAATCTCAAACCCCCCTCAACCTGCTATCTTCAAATTGACGCTCTCGAATCTACTCTATCAACGTAGTTCGGGCCTCAACACAAGCAAGAATCCTCCTAGGATCAGAAATATCAAGTCGTACCAACCTATTGGCTAAGGAATAGATGTCCAAAACCCATGGTCGCCCAAAGCTTCCAGAAATTCTAAACTCCCCATATACACCACCTTTCGGCTCAAGGCATCCACTACCATATTTACCTTGTTCGAATGGTACAAAATAGAAAGATCATAGTCCTTCTGTAACTCCAGCCACCTGCGTTGCATTGAATTAAGATCCTTATGGCTAAGAATTTACTGAAGGCTATGATGGTCGGTGAATATCTCACATTGAATGTTGATGCGGGGCTAAAAACCACATTATTTTACCATTTTTTTGCCTCATATTCATTCTCTTTTTGGTGTTGTCTTGAGCTTAAATGTTGTGATTTACACTTTTGTTTTATGATTAGCTTATATAGGAGTGTATTGAGGTATTTGGAGCTTTAACAAGAACAAAAAAAGTACCAAGAAACCAAGGAAGAATCTACGTCGTAATGCATTGCAAAGCAAGCGAAAAATGGCCATGTAGAGTGTCCCATATGCCACTGCTTGCTTTGCAGCAGTGGAGCGGATTTGTGATTTTCTATGGAAATTTGAAGGCTTGTGCCACTCACCCCAAGCAAGGAGTGGCACAAATTTATCTACTACTCTGGATTTTTAGTTGTACTCCATGCCAAAACTTGCTTTTTAGGTTGTGGCATGAGTCGGGACCTCTCCTAACCTTATTGGGATTGGTTTTTGACATTCTAAGGGTTGCTAAACTCGATATAAATCCCCCTCCCATGTTTTTTTATGAAGAACAATTGATTTGGAGAAGTCAAAAGCTAGGACAAAGCTCAAGAACAAGGTTTAGTTTTATTTTCAATTTCTACCTTGTAAGCTCATGAAATCTCTTCTTTCAAAGAGACTCATGAGTAGCTAAACCACTTAATTTATAGGGTTGTGATTGAACATGAAAGTTGTGGCTTGAGTATCATATTATCTATTTTGATTTCCATATATTGACTTATTTATTTCTTCTTGCTTTCAATTATTCGTTTGATTGATCAACTTGCGAATATTATTTAGGGCTTGTTTGTTGGACTTGAAAAACAACAAGTGTAAAAAAAGAGGAAATAGGGCTAGTTTGTGATCTATATAGGGAAAAGGAATCGATTCGTCACCGAGGATAGAAATATACTTTGTGACCTAGCTTAGTTGATACAGACGATATCTTCATGCACTTCACGATTAACTGATGACCATAGAAATATAGGTGTTAGGGATAGTTGAGTAGGCTTAGAGTTGTTGGAAAAACGCTAAATATAGCTAAAATTAACCTGAAACTAGTAACTCAGGAAATCAAATTAGGCATATGATTGGATAGCTCAATTTGATTGTCAAAATACCGCAACCCTAGATCTTTTCTTAAATTTGAATTATAACACAACTAGTCCATGACTTGTCTACAATTGTTTTTATTCACTTTCGAAACACACAAATCACTCTTTACTATTGGTTATCTACTGAATAACTCGTATAATAATTTAAGCTAGAAATCAATTTGTCAAATCCCTATAGGTACGATATCTGGACTTACATTCTTTATTATTTTTATGACCACGTACACTTGCATGTGCAAAAGGATGCAACAAGTTTTTGGCGCCATTGCTTTAGAATTGATATATTATTTTGAGTTTTTTTGAATTATTCAAATTTCACTTTTGATTATTGTTTTTTGTTCTTTCAAGGTACATCTTAGTTTATGCTAAACACTCAAAGTCAAGACAATCCTTTAATTCCAATTGAATGAGCTTGAACATACTCTTAGAGGGTTAAGAACGGTGGGTGATAATTTGAACAAACAAGATAACCCAAATGATGCGGAGGATAAAGATGTAGTCCAAATCCCTCCTGCACCATATGTTCTGGTGAATTTTGCGAGGCTGAATCAGGAAAAAACCTCCAAAGCTATTGTGAAGCCGATTATCATCGGCAATTTTGAGCTAAAAGAAGACATGGTGCGACTAGTGCAGAACAGTTGTCAATATGAGAGTAAAACATATGAAGATCCACACAAGCACCTGTTAGAGTTTACTAAGTTGAGTGACAACTTTCACTACCAGAATGTTTCAAATGAATAAGTGAGACACTATTCCCCTTCTCACTAATTAGGGAAGTGAAGTAATGGTTACAGAATGAACCGACAGGATCTATCACATCTTGAGATATTTTGTCTGAAAATTTTCTCAACAAGTTCTTCTCATCTAGAAGAACAAAAGAGCTCATAAGAAGGATTTACGGATTTGTTCAAAAAGATGTCGAATCTCTTCCCCAAGCTTGGGAGAGATACAAAAGATACTTGAGATATTACCCGCACCACCATCAGCCTAAGGAGATTATTGGGCATAATTTTATTGAAGGATTGAGGTCAGACTCTAAGTCTTTCTTATATGTTATAGCTCAAGGGAAATTTTTGTCTAAGAGCTATAATGAAATAGAGGCATTGCTCAATCTTATGTCTGCAGGTCACCGAGATATTCAAAGCCCAGTAGAGTGTTCACTTCTACACAGAAAACACCAGATAAGTTAGAAATGGATGATGTGTTAGCTATTCGGGCTTATATTGGGAAGTTGTGTGTCTTAATGAAGTAGAGTTTATAGGCCATGTTCAACAGGTACATCAGGTTCAAACAGCTGTATTGTTTTGTGAGAAGTGTGGGGAAAATCATGCTTATTATGGATGTCCTTTGAATTCAGAATCTATATGTTATGTGGGGCAACAAAATTATAAAAACCACCCAAACTTTTCATGGGGTGGAAATCAGTAGGCCCAAAGAAAACAATATACACAGCATGCTCCATAGGTGAGCAATTCTTTAGAGGAAACAATAAAGTAGTTTATGGGACAATAGACTCAGATTGTGGTCGAAATGCAAAAGTTCATTCATGAACTGAATGAACTTGAGCGTCAAGTGGGCTAACTAGTTTCATCGGAACATATAAGACCTGAAGGTGTGCTACCGACTGATACAGAGAATAATCCAAAGTAGGTAATGACAATTACATTAAGGAATAAAAGAGAGTTGGTTGAAGAGGATCCTAAAAAGAAAGTTCAAGAGGCAAGCGTAAAGTTGCCAGATGCAGATCCTCCAAAGAGGAGAGTAATTAACTGGAAAAACTTCAAGCATCCACCTCCTTTCCAAAAAAGGTTGATCCCAATACCAACTCTAGAGATAAAATCTATGCAAGAAGAAAGGAGAGATAAAGAGGTTGTTGAGCAGACTGAGATTGCGGTTAAGAGACCTCCACCACCATTTCCATTGAGATTCCAGAAAAGTTGGGAGGATGCAAATTTTAAGAAGTTCCTTGAAAAATTCAAGCAACTTCACATTAATATTTCCTTGATTGATGCTTTAAGGGACATGCCCAAATATGCCAAATACCTGAGAGAAATGGTGGATGGAAAGAGAAGACATTTAGAATTCGAGTTGCACTCACTAAAGATTGTGCCATGACCCAATTTACCAGATCGTGAGGGCACCTATTCTAAACCACCTAGATAGGAGAATCCCTAACCACCCAATCAATATATATATGAAAGTCTTTACTCATTGGAAATAACCAACTTTTATTACAACTGTGTTAAGGAAATAAAAATGTGGAAATGGAAACTACCCTAGGACCTAGTCTAAACAGGTATAAGAGCTGCTAAAGAGGAAATAGTCAAGACATAACTTCCACTATGAATGGGAAAGTGAGAGCTGTTGAATAATCACTACTGCGACAGTCAAGATACCAACACTGAATCCTGCAAAAAACTATACCCTAAAAAGGGTATAGCAGGAGTAGCATCAGTACAAACCACACGTACTGATAAGCCTTATCGATTGACCCGAATTGGATTGCACGAATATAACATAAATATCCAAAAAAAACACGTATTTTTTTCTCTCATTTCCAAACCCTTAGGACTACCCCATTCCCATTAATAAACTCTATTCATGAACCCCGAAGTACAATACCTCCACTTACGACTCTATCACCCCTGAACCACTAAGTCTGACCTCACACCGGGGATTACCCTAACTTCGAAAGACAACTTCGATAAGGAAATCATAGGCCTGAATCCTTGATTTAGTAAGTCGCATAACATGCCTGGAGAAGACTCGCCCGGATATGTAACCTGTCCTTCCAGCCTAAATACTAGATCAAAATTAATCCTTAACCTGCACCCGATCTTCTCCTTATCCTGCTAGCATAGGATTTCTTACCCAACTGCTACCTCTTTTTCACTCCACTACCCAATGTAATATGATGAGCCAAGACAACATAGGAAATAAGAATTATACTATAGACCGACCACCATTAACCACATTCAGAACAACAAGTTAATCCAGACTCGAACCAGTACACAATTAGTATAACAAACAACAAAGGAATTTAGGGGATCATACTAATAAGCCAACACCTTAGCACCAAGTCAAGTTCAGACAGACTATACAGGTAATTTCAAGAGATAGTTAGTTAAATCAAACCATAATCAAACATCCAGGGCATTCCAATACAACATAGAAATCCATTCCATAAATACTAGTTGAAGGATCATGCTTAATTCCAAGATCAATGTCAACACATCATGACTCCATTACCAACAATCCCCAAAATATACAGCTAGACCCGGACAATACAAGAATCCCAAACATATAACAACATATAAATTTATTCCCCGATCCACTCATGGAACCGTCAAACTCACCTGACCCTTGTACATACATGCTATGGGTGACGCATCCACCCTCTAGATATGACCTGCAGGGGATAATTACCATCCATGTACTAAAACCCTAGACATAAGTGTCTGCCAACCCGATTTCACCAATAGCCTATGAGAACGTCCCAAAAACTGAAACATTCCACATTTTAGAAATAAGGCAGGTGAAACCAATATACAAGTAAAATCATTGCACTGATATACCAAACAAAATGCATTAACCAGCCACACTACCAAGTAGATAACATGCACATATAATACAAGTTGGATTGAACTACAATACCATCACCTACACTACTGTCTAGGGCCTTAGCCATGACACCCCCAACTGCTGCGCTCCTAATACCACCCCAAGGAATTCCACCTTAGAACATTCTGAGGCTCACTATTACCATACTTGGTGTAATTAATCACCTTAAGGTTTAACCAATAACCGGTAGATTACCATTTCACTCTACCAAAAACACGTATACAACCGCGAATAATCCAATTTATAACACAAGTATAGCATAAACATGATATGCATATGGACAGCCCCAAAATAATACTTTACCCAAACTTTAACCAATTTTAGCCATCCCAATTCCTTGCCCGAAGGCCTAGACATGAAATGTCCCATCCATTTACGTTATAAACATACTCTCTAACTCGGGTCTAAGCTACTCAATTAACCTTAGCTTACCCGGATGTCAATCAGCTGTTAGAAGGAAGAATCAATGCAATTTTAACCTGAAGTCGAGATCATGAATGTGCTAATCCTAAAAAATCTATGGGTTTGCACCCATCCACACCATTTTCTCTTTCTCTCCATGGCTTCAAGACATGGGAGGCAACCCTTAGGGTTTTTGGAGCCTCACACATTATTTATTTTAGCCAAAATGGAGAAGGAGAATAAATCCCGCTTAAGTGGGATTCTAGACTGCATCGCCCCACTATAGCTGGCTGACGTCGGCCTGACCCAATTGCTTAAGTATCTGAATTTTAAATACATGTGGTCCCACATAAGCTTTCAAATAGTATCCCAATAATTTCAAAACTCCACACTAATATTGAGGTATTTCCTAATAACGACGAATTCAGTCGTTACAACAGATATCAATTTACCCATTGTTCATCCTCGAATGACCAAAGAAAGGAACAGTCTAAGTCTGGATAGTTTGGACTTAACACCCTCTCCGCAATATCATACACCATTAATTACTACTACTTAGATCCTAATTTAAAATTTGAAATACTCAGCGAATTTTATCGAAAAACAATCGCCCAAACCCCGATTCACTAATTTCTCAAATCAAGACCCTGCCACCAATTAATCTGGAAAAGGTCCTTTGTGCCTACATGGGCATGATGCAAATAAGGAATTACCCTCCGAAGGTCAAAATTACCCGAAACTAGTCAAATTACGAACATCGGATGGGGTGTTAAAGGATTGAAACTTAAAAATTTACGGAGCCTGAGGCGAGACTCCCCTATAGCAACCATCAACCCGATATAGTGGTCCAAAGTAGAATATTGAGGGGAAAATGGTTTCATTTCCTATTTTCCCTTCTCTACTCAAAAAATTACTCTTCTCCTCCCCCGATCACTTTGCCTCATCGCTGGAAAAAGGTAAATATTTGACTCTTTTACTCCACATTATTTCATTACTCGCGAAATTGCATGCATTAGGCTAGATTTTACTCCCACGTTGTTTATTTTATCCAAAATGGAGAAGGGGAATAAATCCTGCTTAAGTTGGATTGTGGATTGTGTCGCCCCTCTATAGTGGTAGGTTCACCGCTATAGCAGAATAAATCCCGCTATAGCGGGCTGACGTCAGCCCAATCCAATTGCTTAAGTCTCCTAATTTTAAATACTCGTGGACCCACTTAAGCTTTTAAATAGTATCCCGATAATTTCCAAACTCAACACTAATATCGAGGTATTTCCTAATAACGATAGATTCGGTCATTACAGAGTGCAGTTCGAGGGTACTAAGCAATCTTTCTAAAAAGCTTAAGGATCCTGGAAGTTTTACCCTCCCTACACAAATTGGGGAAGATGAGGTTGGGCATGCATTGTGTGATCTTGGGGAAAGTATAAACTTAATGCCCTTATATGTGTTCCAAACACTTAGTTTAGGAGAGCCACACCAAACTACTATCACTATACAATTGGTATATCGCTCTCGTGTGCAACCAGAAGAAGTGATTGAAGATGTGCTCATCAAGGTAGGTAAGTTTCTGATTTCTGCCGACTTTATTATTTTAGATTTTGAAACTGATGAGCAGGTACCAGTTATTTTGGGATGCCCATTCTTGGCCATCATTTGAGCTTTGATTGATGTGCTAAAAGGGAAGCTTAATATGAGAGGCCATGATAAGGAGGCGACATTTAAAGTGTATAAGTCACTCTCCACTTCTTCACACTACAGAGACTTATGTGTGATCATAGAGGTAGTCAATGATAAGTGTAGGGTGGAAGAGTGTGGGTATGAAAAGTGAAAGATCTGAAGGCAAAGAGAGTGAATGATAACTGTGATCCTCCTTGAGTGAAGAAGAGGCTGAAGTTGCATCATATGGAGAGGAAAAGATTGAGAGAATTTGGTTGATCTATGACTTACTCAGCGATGTTAATTCAGGCGTTGCTTGGGAGGCAACCCAAGTTGTAATAGTAATAGTTTTATATTTATAGTGTCACTTTTTGTTTTTGTTTTTCATTTTTGGTTTGTGCAGATTGGAAAAGTCTGAGTACCCAAAAATTGAAAGCTGAGAGGCATAGGTGAAGCATAAGTGTGGAGTCATTCACCCCTTATGATGGAAAGAATGAGAAAGATATGCTGCTAGATAGGCCCTAGAAGGCCTCGGGAGCATTTCTAACCACTATTTTATTTTGTTTAATGCTTTGAGGACAAAGCATGACTTTAAACACGGGGTGAAATTCTTCCAATATTTATTATGGGTAAAGTATGCTATAGGAGTTGCTTTGTTTTAGTTACTTACTTTAGTTGAAAAAATTGTGAAAAAAAATAAAATTTAAAGTCGAAAAACACAAAAAGTTTTTTTTTCACCTTTCTAGATTAGAATAGTGTGTCGGCTTTTAGCTTTTTTGTTCTTTAGTAGAGAATTCTTCGCCCACCCCTTGGTTTTTTTTTCATTTTTTTTATAAGGGGAGGCCCTTTGAATCGACAATTCTTTTTATTTTTAAAATAGTTGTTCTTTTATTTTTAGGTAGAATGACTTTTCCCGACGATGGATGATGCGCCATGGTTTTATGACACTTTCGATGCTTAAAATAAGGAAAAGATGCAATAACTTGGGTATGTTTGGTAGGTATGATGTGTTTTCTGTTCTATATTGCAGGAGAATAGGTTTTGGAGGCAAAATAAAGGAAAAGGGCTCAAAAGTGACAAAAAGGAAGAAGCATGCACTAGAATGAAGTTTTTGAAGACAAAAGAGCGGAGTTGAAATTTTCACAAAAGTGACCCACAATACCGACCTACGGGACATACGTAGACCTACGGGATGTAGGTCAAGTGACCCACGGCACACTTCTTAAAGTGTGCATGGAGGCCTGATTTCCACGGAATCGTGGAAAGTTGCCGTCTTTTTTCTCCTACTTTGTTTAGGATATGATTCACTTTGTATCTATAAATACCCCTATATTGTACTATGTTTAGGAGGAGTCAATTACATTGTTTTGGATTATATTTTCATTATTTTGAGTTCCTAAACACATTATTGATTTTGTAATCTTGGAATATCAATTCTAGGGTTTTCATTCATATTGAGATTTCAGAGTTTTCTTCTTATTGTGAGTTTACAATTATGTTTTCATCATTGAATTCTTCTTATGTTCTTGCAATCATGAGTAACTAAACCCATCAACTAGGGTTGTGTGAACTATGAGGAATTAACAAAACTGGTTAAATGCAAAGTAATTCTGAACCGGTGTGAATGCATGTATTATTATTTCTTTCGTTGTGATTGATATTTTAACGGTTGCAAACGTTAGAAACTCACCTGTATTTTAGACTTGATCGAGAGAAAGGTAGCGATTGGGAAAGGTAAATAACAACATAGATTTGAAGCTATCAACCTTCATCTAATAACTTGAGCCATTATAGGGATAGTTATCTAAGATCCAGAACAAGGGTTAGTGGTGCGACACTCAGAGACCGACAGGAGAAGAGTGAAATTCATCTAACCAAGGTCGAGAGACATTTAGATGAACCTATCTTGTTAGATTCTGCATGCAATGCATCGGGACAGTTTACCAGCACAAGTAACTAGTGGAGTTAAGAAATCATTGGGGATCACAGTCCTAGTGTATCTCTCATATTGATCACAAATCCGAAAATCAACAATCGTTATTGTTACTATTTGCTTACAAAAACACCCCTTTTTACTTACTTGCCAATTACTCAGACAAACATTCGACAGATTTTCATCCTATTTCCTCTGGGATCAATCTCAACCTAGTTGGGTTCTATATTTGATTCAACGACCGCGTTATAATTTTTTGGAGGTATAGTTTGGACGACATTAAATTTTGGTGTTGTTGTCGTGGAATACGGTTACGGAGTTGATTAGTTTGCTTTTTGGAGTTGATTGGTTTTATTTTTCTATACTTTTAAGGACACACGTCAGTGTATGCCCAATACTAGGAGTCAAGTCAATCCCCTGATTCTACTTGATACTAAGATAGAAAGAACACTGAGAGCAAATCGCAGAATAGTGAACATCGATGGAGTTTAGGATCCTGCAGTCGTGAGAGGTATTCATAACCAGCCATCAATTCATCTGGCTGGTCATGAAACTGCAGAGAGAATCACTGCATGATTAACGGCTGAGGAGAATGCGATGCAAAAAGCTCTTAGACAAGCAGATAGAGATCATCAAGGAGTGCAAGAAGCAACACAACGTCTTGCTGAACTTGAAGAGAGACAAGGAAGACTAAGGGTACAACAATCACATCAAAGACCATATGTGCCAGTTTATGATGATCCCAAAGAAGAGGATGTGGCTTATTTCAAGCCAATTGAGACTGGTGCCATTATTCTACCAGTGTTAGCTCAGGGCTCTAAGTTCTACATTGCAAGTGTCGTGATCCACCTGCTAAACTTGAAAGATGTATTCGCCGATCTTCCTACAGATGATCCGAACATATATGTAATGAACTTTGTAGGGGTATGCATTTCATATAATTTGCCTGGAGTTGACCAATAGGTTATTCTGTTGAGATTGTTTCCATTCTCTCTAATATGAGAAACGACTTTGTGGTTGGCCGAATTACCACGAGGTTCCATCACTACATGGCAAGAAATGAAAAATTAGTTTCTGAAGAGATTTTTCCCACACTTCAAGATGCTACAGTTGAAGGATGAGATTTTCAGTTTTAGATAGTTACATTCTGAAAAACTTTACGAGACTTGGCTTCGGTTCAAGAATAAGTTGCAAAATGTTCCAAACCATAGGATGAATGGTCAAAATTTACTTGAGATATTCTACAAAGCTTTAAATGCCAATATCAAGGCTGTAGCAGATAATATCACTGGCGGAGCATTTATGAGTCTGAGGTGGGAACAAGCTTCAGAGATTTTAGATCATATCACTAAGACCAACCGAGGATGACATACTTGGGCGGCAGATACACTTGCTGGAAAGTATGATATTGGAGGCTCAACAGCACAACGGGCTTTGGATGAATCTTTAGCTTAAGAAGTCATACAATTGAGGACAAAAATTGGCTTGCTAGCCAAACAAATTATGGCTGGAGGTACTGAGAAGGTGCATGTCGTAGGTGTACAAGGTAAAACACCTAGGCATGACGATTCTGAATCTGATGAGGAGGCTAAGTACTTGGATGGAGAGGTGGCAAGTTTCTGAGCCAAGGACCAAGGGTCTAATCAAGACTCTTGGAACTCGAGGCAAGGGAATCAAGGTCGAAACTACTATGGAGACAATTGCAATAAGTTAGGATATAGAGATAGAGAACGAGATTGTGACGGTGATTGGAGGCAAAAAGATGATTACAAAGAGAATAATGGTGCATATGTTCCACCGAGGAACCGTGATGCTGATTATGGAAATTCAAGAATGGAAGACCTTCGTAATAAACTTGTTAAGCGGGCGGAGAGTCAAGAAAACTATCTCAAGGAGATTAGGGAAGATATTTTAGGAATAAGTCAAAAGGTTGAGTCTCATACGACCGTCATCAAATAGTTGGAGCAATAATTTGGGCAGATATCTTCAGCATTAAATCAGCGTCAACAAGGTACACTTTCGAGCAACATCATCCAAAACCCAAAAAATGATGCTCATTGTATGGCTATCACAACGAGAAGTGGGAAGACTCTTATTGAGGCACCCAAACAAGTTGAAGGTGTTCATGCTACACTGGAAGAGTAAACGAATGCCATGAAAAAGGTAAAGGAAGCTCTAAAGAAGTATGTTCCATTATCAAAACTTCCTCTACCTTTCCCTCAACGTCTAAAGAAAAAGGTGGATGAAAATAAAATTGTCAGTGGGGAGATCATGAAAGAAGTTGAAGAGCCTCAGACTGATGAAAACAAGTTGAATCCAGAAAATGAGAAAGAAAAAGAAGCCCCACAAATGCTAACCCTTATTCCTAAACCGCCACCTCTATTCCCTCAGCATTTGAAGGAGAAGAAGGAGGATGGAAAATTTCATAAGTTCATGTCCATATTGAAGCAATTTTCTATAAACATTCCATTGGTTGAAGCTTTGGAACGAATGTCGGGATATGCAAAGTTCATGAAAGAGTTGGTCACGAAGAAGAGAACTGTCAGTCATGAGTCTGTCGGTGATTTGCACCATTGTAGTGCAATTATATTTCGTTCTCTTGTGCAAAAGAAAGGTGATCCCGGTGCCTTCACAGTTACATGCACAATTGGGTCTGTTAACTTTGCCAGAGCTTTGTGTGACCTAGGTGCGAGCATTAACTTGATGCTGCTGGCAGTATTCGAGAAATTAGGCTTAGGATTCTCGAAGCCAAAAAAGAATTGGTTATTGATGGCGGATCGTACGATCAAGAAGCCTGTAGGTATATTATTTGATGTTTTGGTCAAAGTTGAAAACTTCATCTTTCCTACTGAATTTGTTGTCATGGACTGTGAGGTCGCTTTTGAGATGCCAATAATTTTTAGGGAGACTGTTTTTAGCCATCGGTAAAGCATTGGTGGATATAGAGCGGGGTGAGCTAAAATTCAGGCTGAATAATAAGAAAGTCACATTTAATGTTTGCAGAACTATGAAGCAGCCAAAGGACATGAGGGTGGCTTTGGAAATAAATAGTTTAGATGACCCTGGAGGCCAACCTAAGGGATATCTTGATGAATTCTAATTAATCAATACACCCGCATCGTGCTGCGATGTTAAATCGGGCGCTGCTTGGGAGGCAACTCAAGGTGTCTTGCTAGTCCTACATTTGCTTTGATTTTTGTTATTTTGATCGACATTAGACCCACGCACCTAGAGTGCCACAGGTATGTTCCTAACACTCTTATTTTACTTTGGTCTAATACATTGGGGACAATACATGCTTATTTGGTGGGGGCGGAGGTACTTGTGGGTCTATATGTCCTCTTGGGGATTTTTGTTGCCGTATTTCTTTTCCCTCAAGTGCTATCATAGTAGAAACGACATGTTTAGGTTGTTATTTATATTATTTTGTGTTTTTATATTTAATTAGGAGAAAAATAGAGGAACCTTAGTGCAGTCCAATTTTGAACAAACTCTGATTGATAATGATGTTTCTGATTGTTTAAAGGACACCCCTCCTAAAAATTTTATTTTGAAATGTGTGTGTAGTATGTTAGCTTATGACAACTGTTAGATCTTGTTATGGCATTAGTATTATAGGCAACATGATTGTAGCTAAGCGATACATGAACTGGATAGGTAATAGTTGATAATGTAATCCTATGCTATGTGTGTGTGAGGTCATTACCGAGTTTACTTTGTGTGTGCGATCCAGAACTTGCCAGGTTAGTCTTGCTTAGGTTATAGGATAGTGGTTAGGAAAGGATCATAGGCCGTTTTTGAATAAATCCACTTTTAGCCTAAATGTCTGACCAAATAAAGTAAGTATCCCTTGATCCTGAGTTTGAGCTTTAATTGACCTTTTTCTTTCATTAGCCTATTCACCTTCTCATTTTGACTTACAATGAACCTGTCTTGGCCATGTTCCCTCCTTAGACATTGTGTACCTCAACTCAGGCAAATTGCCTAAGTTGAGGGTGGCTATCATAGTGGTGCGTAGTTTGATATGGGTATGAAGAATGGGTTAGTAAAAGAAAAGAGAACAGAGTTGGGTGTGAAATAATATGTATATAATAGAGTTTGCAAAGAGAAAAAAAAAAGAAAAAAAAGAGAGAAGAGAAAAAAATATTGAAATCATAAAGAAAATTACACCCAAAATCTGAAAACAAATGAAGGATAATAACAGAGAATAAAATGAGTATGTTTGGGAAGTGGAGACAAAAATAGTGTAGTGTCAAGGAGTGTTGAGTCACCATATCCATATGTACTACACCCATCCCCAAGCCTACAATATAAGTCGATGAATGTCCTATAGTGATCCTAGTCCAACTGTCCGAAAGACTAAGGCATAGAAAATAAGGGCAAGCCTATGGTATTTCACGCACATTATTTGAACTTCTTTGTGAGAGAGAGTGTTTTGGTCCAATCCCTACTTTGATATTCGTTAGTATACTGTGAGTGTATGGGACTTCTTTGCTGTGAGAGTACATGGGTTGCATTGTTACCTGCTATTTGTTCAAATAATGTCATTTGCATATATGCTTAGTTGTTTGTTCATAATCTGATGCCATCACTTGATCCCTTCTGTGTCATGATAATATGTTACATGTATACACACCATGGTTTTGATTTACAAATAGGAAAGGTCGGAAATGTTTTGGTGCCAAAAGCAATGAGTCGACTGCCATAGGTCTCTTAGGTTTCTCTTAGTTAAGCATTGAATATGTTTATTTTGTTTTGTTCGCCTGAGGACATGCAAACGTTCTAAGTTGAGAGTGTTGATGTGACATGGTTTCATGACACTTTCGATGTTTAAGACAAGGAAAATATGCAATAACTTGGGTATGTTTGGTAGGTATGATGTGTTTTCTGTTCTATATTGTAGGAGAATAGGTTTTGGAGGCAAAATGAAGAAAAAGGGCTCAAAAGTAACAAAAGGAAAGAAGCATGAACAGGAATGAAGTTTTTGAAGACAAAAGAGCGGAGTTGAAATTTTCACAAAAGTGATCCACGGTACCGACCTATGGGACGTAGGTCAAGTGACCCATGGTACACTTCTGAAAGTGTGCATGGAGGCCTGATTTCCACGGAACATACCCACTTCACGTGGGTTGGACCCACGAAACCATGGAAAGTTGTCGACTTTTTTCTCCTACTATGTTTAGGATAGGATTCACTTTGTATCTATAAATACCCCTATATTGTCCTATGTTTAGAAGGAGTCAATTACATTGTTTTGGATTATATTTTCATTATTTTGAGTTCATAAACACATTATTGATTTAGTAATCTTGGAACATCGATTCTAGGGTTTTCATTCATATTGAGATTTCAGAGTTTTCTTCTTATTATGAGTTTACAATTATGTTTTCATCATTGAATTCTTCTTGTGTTCTTGCAATCATGAGTAACTAAACCCATATACTATGGTTGTGTGAACCATGAGGAATTAACGAAATGGGTTAAGTGCAAAGCAATTCTGAATCAGTGTAAATGTATGTTTTTGTTATTTCTTTCAGTGTGATTGATCTTCTAATGGTTGCGAACGTGAGAGACTGGCCTGTATTTTAGAATTTCTCGAGAGAGAGGTTGAGATTTGGAAAAGGAAATAACAATAGAGATTTGAAGCTATCAACTTTCATCTATTAACTTGAGCCGTAACAAGGATAGTTATCTGAGATCCAGAACAAGGGTTAGTAGTACAACACTTGGAGACCAAGAGGAGAAGAGTGAAATTCATCTAACCAAGGTCGAGAGACTTTTAGATGAACCTATCTTGTTAGATTTTGCAGGTAATGCATCAGGAAATTTTACCAGCACAAGTAATTGGTGGAGCTAAGAAATCATTGGGGAACACAGTCCTAGTGTATCTCTTATATTGATCACAAATCCAAAAATCAACAATCGGTACTGTTACTATTTGCTTACAAAAACACCCCTTTTTACTTACTTGCCAATTACTTAGACAAACATTGGACAAAATTTCGTCCTATTCCCTGTGAGATCGACCCCAACCTAATTGAGTTCTATATTTGATTCAACGACTGCGTTATACTTTTCTGGAGGTATAGTTTGGGTGACATCAATGGATGGTTGATGACCCTCTTGAGGGAAGAGTTAGTCATTAGGAGGTAAAGAGTATTTAGGACCAATTGAATGCAAGGTGCTCTTGTTAGGTGCTGCACATGAATTGAATGATGCAAGTTGGTTTTAAATTCGAGCATGCTATGAAGAAAAATGAATAACTTCTTTTAAGACACCTAGGTTCTTTTACTTGACTCGTATGTGATTTTTAGCTTAAATTTGTACTCTTATTGTTTGCTTGATTGAGAGTCTGTATGGATCCTTCTTGAGCAGAACGTGTTCCATGTGTGTTAGGTGTTTGTTGATATTCCATGCCTTCATATTGATGTCTAGAACATGCCCAGTGTGTTTGTAAGCGAAATGAAGAATGTTGAGTTTAGAAGATGATATAGACATTTCTTTGATTAGACTATTTTTTTAATCCTTTGCTTTACCTACCTATAATGGATGATCCTAGTTAGCCCCGTTGAACCTTTAGCCTATTCTTTGGTAGCCACATATGAAGCTTAATCCTTTTCTTTTAATAGACCTTTAATTTGATCCAAAACTCCTAAGCACTTTAATTAGGAAATAAGAGTTAAAATGTCATGACCCAAACGGTCATGATTGGTATCCACCCTAAACTATGGCGGGAGAACCATACTTAACGAACTCTCATGTTAACCAAGTATTACATTTACATTCACCTTATACTACCTTCACTTTTAGCAAGTTCTAAAACTCCATTATTGATTGATTTAATAAAAGTGTCAAATCATCAATCACTAATAGAGTGCGGAAACCTCTATTTATTACATCCCTGAGACCTGAAGTTACCGCACAAGAACATCTACGAATAAGCTATATCTGAAACTAACACGAATATCTAAAAACATAACAAAAAAGGAAATAGTCTTAGTCCCAAAACAAAGGACATCAACATCGCAAGAAGATTTGAAGGTTGCCCGGACATGTTGCTCACCCTCAAAATCAAGTTTGAATCACTATCTAAAGCCGAGGTCGCGTGTCAACCACTAGAAGATTTTCTGCACTCAATAAAAAAAAGTACATGTAGCATCTGTACATCAACAAGTGACATCATAGGTCGACTAACTAAAAAATGTACAAGTAACCAAGTCAAAGAAGTATAAAAGAGATCACAACAAAATTTATAACCAATGATATCAATCAACTCAACACATCATATATCATCGCATAATTACAACTCACAAGTTTACTTTCACATGCTTTCACATTTAGTCATTTTCATCAACAACTCATCATCATGTATAATCATCATAAGGCACCCAATGCATATGTATGAGTGCATGTATGCAAGATATTCACATCATCTGTTACCCTTCTCAACATCATTATCAACATCATATCATACCGGCGTGGTACTCGACCCATTCTCACAACATATCACTTTCGTACCAGCATGGTACCCGACCCATAACACAATAATTATATTCGTACCTGTGTGGTACCCGACCCATCATCTCAATATATCATCCTAATGCAAATAAAAATTCAATGCAATCATTAAATCACAAGTCATGCTAGAAAACAATCATAGATGTCAAGTTCACAAACAAGCACAAATCCAAGAGAGTCTAAGTGCTACAACAAAACCATAGCCTACCTCTATTCCTTGCTCAAAGTCACCTTTAAGCCACACTTTTTCCATTTCATTCTCGTTCAATTCATTCTTGATCTACACAACAATAAGAATATACCCTCATTTTAATAATTCATTCTCTTTTAATTGTTAGGGATCATAACCCATTAATTTTAGCCATTCACTTGTCCTATTTCATTATCTTAGGGTTTTCTTATCATTTAAAATTCATAAACCCAACTTGAATTAACATAAATAATCGTAATTATAGTCCCATTAGTGTTTTCTAACACCCTAGGATCATATCCTACTGAATTTATATGCACTCCTATCACTTTTCATCAATTTCCATAAACTAGGGTTAAATTCCCAAAATCCACCATTAATCCATTTTCTAGTGATTTTCTAAGGCTAAGCAAAGTAAATTCAAGTCTAAAATGTAATTACTTATCTCTAAAGAAGAAAAACTCCACAAACCCCCTGAGAATTGCCTTCCCCAGAGCCTTGTTGCATTTTCTGAAAAAGTGGGGAGTGAAAATATTTTCTGGTTTTTTTAAAACTAAAATTTTACTACTCGTTATCTCCGTAGTGGATAATTACCTCTACAGCGGTTCACGCCCTTTCACGGAGGTCGCCGTTGCGGTTCTTGTCACTGCCGTAGCGGTTCGAGGTAGAAACTCATGACCTCCCCTCAGTTTTTCTTATTTTATAACACACACCATGAATTTCAACATCACGAACCAACCCCTCTACGATAGACGCTATAATCGAAGTTTTATAACTATAATTATATCCATACCTGTGTGGTACCCGACCCATCATCTCAATATATCATCATCATGCAAATAAAAATGCAATGCAATCATTAAATCACAATTCATGCTAGAAAACAATCATAGATGTCAAGTTCACAAACAAGCACAAATCCAAGAGAGTCTAAGTGTTACAACAAAACCATAGCTTACCTCTATTCCTTGCTCAAAGTCACCTTTAAGCCACACTTTTGCCCTTTCATTCCCATTCAATTCATTCTTGATCTACACAACAATAAGAATGTACCCTCATTTTAATAATTCATTCTCTTTTAATTATTAGGGATCATAAACCATTAATATTAGCCATTCACTTGTCCTATTTCATCATCTTAGGATTTTCTTATCATTTAAACTTCATAAACCCAACTTGAATTAACATAAATAATCGTAATTCTAGTTCCATTAGTGTTTTCTAACACCCTAGGATCAAATCCCACTGAATTTATATGCACTCCTATCACTTTTCATTTAATTTCCATAAAGTAGGGTTAAATTCCCAAAATCCACCATTAATCCATTTTCTAGTGATTTTCTAAGGTTAAGCAAAGTAAATTCAAGTCTAGAATGTAATTACTTATCTCTAAAGAAGAAAAACTCCACAAACCCTCTGAGAAATTCCTTCCCCAGAGCCTTGTTACATTTTCTGAAAAAGTGGGGAGTGAAAATATTTTCTGGTTTTTTTAAAACTAAAATTTTACTACTCGTTATCTCCGCAGTGGATAATTACCTCTGCAGCAGTTCACGTCCTTTCACGGAGGTCGCCGTTGCGGTTCTTGTCACTGCCGTAGTGGTTCGAGGTAGAAACTCAGGACCTTCACTCACTTTTTCTTATTTTATAACACACACCATAAATTTCAACATCACTAACCAACCCCTCTACGATAGATGCTATAATCGGAGTTTTATAACTTTGTTTCAGGTGCCAGAAGTTGCTACGGCCTCCTATGCATATTGGCTATCCAACTATCACATCTAACCCTGTTGTTACTAATCACATTAATATCAGTTTTCGTTCAACTACTCCATCCTCAAGAATAAGTCAATCCTAGACTAGCCCTGAATTCCTCAAAAATTTGCTAAGGAGAGTCTAGGTGCAACTTCTACCTCCTATACCAGCGTAATGATATTTTGGATCTTTACATAGAAGGTGTGAGAATTGAGAAAAGGGAGATAGTTAAGATGGGAAGCCTGTAGAAAAGTCTAATGGTGCAAGTTATTAAAAAATCTATATGCTATCGTTAGGGAGTAGAAAAAGAACAAAACAAAAGTGAAAAAAAGGTTTGATAATTGTGTACTCCTTACTAGTGGTATGTGAACTTGCTTAAAGAGATGAAAAATAGAAAAATTTATGGGTGAAAAGAGAGAAGAAAGATTTGGTAGATTGAAGAGTGAGAAAATGATGAAAAATTTGTGATACATTAAAGTGCTTAGAAAAGATAGTCACTATTTCATCCAAAATAATTCCTACCCATCCCTTAGTCTATATTACAACCCGAAAAATCCTTCCTGATCTTAAATTTTGATGTTCTTATATTAGTAGAGTAGTACACTAAGGTCAAGCTTATGGTTCATCATAACTTTCATGTGAAATTCTTTGTGAGAGTGAGCGAAATCTTATTTCTATACCTATTCTTGCGTTAATTTGTATACTTGTGAGTGAATATAAGTAACTCTATTATTATGAGGGCACATAGTTGATGAAATATAGGTGAAGTATTTGATCTCTTGATTGGGTGACTTGTATGAGTTTGCTAATATAAAAAAGTCGATTCTTGAGGCTAGGAGGTCTTGGAGTAGTTGTTTAAATGTATGGTATGAATGAAGCATGTTAAATAAGAACTTGTTGTTAATTGTCGTTGTTGTAGTCTTAACTTGAGTAATCTTGTTTCAATTAGTGTAGTTGTAGTAGAGTCTAATTCGTGTGTGTATAGCTTACTCAAGAACGAGCAAGGATTTAAGTGTGGGGTGTTGATGCGAGGCTAAAATCCACATTATTTTACCATCTTTTGCCTCACATTCATTCTCTTTTTGGTGTTGTCTTGAGCTTAAATGATGTGATTTACACTTGTGTTTCATAATTTGCTTATATAGGAGTGTATTGAGGTATTTGGAGCTTTAACAAGAATAAAAAGAGCACCAAAGAACCAAAAGGAATCAAGAAAGAATCTATGTCGCAATGCGTTGCAAAGCGAGCGAAAAATGTCATGTAGAGTGTGCCTTGCGCCACTACTTGCTTTGCAGCAATGGCTCAGATTTGTGATGTTCTCTGGAAATTTGAAGGCTTAAGCCACTCACCCAAAGCAAGGAGTGTAAAAGTTTAGCTACTACTCTAAATTTTTAGTTGTTCTCCGCACCACAACTTGCTTTTTAGGCTGTTAAGCGAGTCGAGACTTCTTCTAACCTGATTTAGATTGGTTTTTGACATTCTAAGGGTTCCTAAACTCTATATAAAGCCCCCTCCCACATTTTTTATCAAGAACAACTGATTAGGAAAATCCAAAAGCTAGGACAAAGCTCAAGAACAAGGTTTAGTTTTATTTCTTATTTTGTTTTCAATTTTTACCTTGTAAACTCATAAAATCTCTTCTTCCAAAGAGACACATGAGTAGCTAAACCACTTAATTTCTAGGGTTGTGGTTGAACATGAAAGTTGTGGCTTGAATATCATATTATCTATTTAGATTTTCATATATTGAGTTATTATTTCTTCTTTCTTTCAATTATTTGTTTGATTGATCACCTTACGAATATTATCTAGGGATTATTTGTTGGACTTGAAAAAGGGACCAACAAGTATAAAAAGAGAAAATAAGGCTAGTTTGTGAACCTTATAGGGAAAAGGAATTGATTTGTCACTGAGGATAGAAATATATCCTGTGACCTAGCTTAGTTCATGCAGACGATATCTTCATACACTTCACTATTAATTGATGACTATAGAAATATAGGCATTAGGTATAGTCGAGTAGGCTTAGAGTTGTTGGAAAAATGCTCAATAGAACTAAAATTAACCTGTAACTAGTAACTCAAGACATCAAATTAGGCATATGATTGGATAGCTCAACTGGAATTGTCAAAATACTGCAATCCTAGATCTTTTCTCAAATCTGAATCGCAACACAACTACTCCATGACTTGTCTATAATTGATTTTATTTACTTTCGAAACATACAAATCACTCCTTACTATTGGTTACCTACAGAATAACTCGTATAAGAATTCAAGGTAGAAATCAATTCGTCAAATCCCTGTGGGTACGATATCTAGACTTACATCCTTCATTACTTGTAATGACCATGTACACTTGCATGTGCGAAAGGATGCAACACACACCATACAAGTAATGTCTCCAAATCTTAAGCGCAAAAACTACTGCTACCAACACCAAGTCATGGGTGGGTTTGTTGCGCTTGTGCAACTTCTGCTGCCTGGAAACATATGCTATCACTCTACCCTGTTGCATCAGAACACAACCCAAACCAACATCAAAAACATTATAATAAAATGTAAATCCCTGGCCCTTAACTAGAAATATCAGAATCAAATCTGAAGTCAATGAGGCCTTGAGCTTCAGGAAGCTCGCCTCACATTCGACAGACTGAAATGGAAGATCCTTCCCAGTAAATCTAGTGAAAGGGTTGTAATGGAAGAAAACCCTCAACAAATCATCTGTAATACCTTGCTAAACTGACAAAATTGCAAACCATTGAATGAGTAGTGGGCCTAGCCCAATCACGAACAGCCTCAATCTTTGCAAGGTCTACCATGATCCCATTATTGAACACCACATGCCCCAAGAATGCTATAGACTCAATCCAAAGCTAACTTTTTTAGAATTTAGCATGAACCCGCTGATCTATCAAATTCTGAAGCACAATCCTTAAATGATGCTCGTGCTCCTTCCTACTTCTCAAATAAATAAGGATATCATAAATAAATATTATCATGAAAGTCCAAACCTCAAACGCTGTTGGGTCATTGGTCAACCCAAAAGACATCACCAGGAACTCATAATGGTTGTACCAAGTCTTAAAGGGTGTCTTAGGATTGTCCGCCGACCTAATCCTTAACTTATGGTAGCCAAATCTCTGGTCAATCTCAGAAAACAAGGCAACTCCCTGAGGGTGATCAAATAGGTTTTTGATACGCTACATCAAATACTTATTCTTTATAGTCACCTTATTCAGCTACCAGTAATCGATACACATACACATAGAACTATCCTTTTTTTTCACAAATAGGATATGGGCACCCACCGAGACAAAATTGACCAAATAAAACCCTTTTTCAGAAGATCATAGAGCTACACCTTAAGATCCTTCAGCTCTACAGGAGCCTAATGGTATGACTAAATAGAAATGGGATGGGTGCCCGACTCAACATCAATAGCTAAGTCAATATCACGCTCAGGCAGGAGACCACGCAAGTCAGCAGAAAAGACATCAGTAAACTCGTGAACCACCGGAATAAAACTAAGCAAACAAGTGTCAGCATTAGTATCACAGACATAAGTACGATAGGCCAAGCACCCCTTCCACACTAACATACTAGCCTGAATATAAGAGATAATCCTTGTCAGTACATGACTATCAGAACCCTGCCACATTACCTGGGGAATGGCAGACATGTCACGACCCGAGACTACCCCTATTTGTAATACGGTGCTTAGAGTCACAAGTGACCCCAATCTAACCCATGGCCTGACATGACACTAAGAATACTGAATAAAACTGAGAATCACTGAGCGGAAGATGAAATTTGAATAATATACTAATGTTTAAAATAATTCTCAATGCTGAAGACAAAGCAAAAATCATCTAATAAACCATAAAGCTGAAAACAGTAGTCTGTCGGTCTGAAAACCTCTACTAAGATGAGTTGTTGTGACAAGCCCCGAACTAACTCTAACTGTCTGAAAACTAAATGACTAAGATAAAGAAAGTAAATGTAAGTCTTGTCCTCAAAAGATGAGGACTCACCAAACTCTGCTACTGAGATGTGTATGAGATCGTGCTAATTGCGACCTGGATAATGAACATTTGAACCTATATTATATCACAATATAGAGAAAAAACACGTATGCGGTCAGTACTTTGAATGTACTAAGCATATGAGATATGCACTATTCTATATAAGCTGAACATCAAAGGATAAACTGAACATAGAACTAAGGAATGTAACTAATTCAATGACCAAGTAAATAAACACGTAACTTTACAATAATATGCTGAATAAACTAAATACAAGGTCATGCTAAATTTGAGCCTGAACTGTGGGAGCTACTGTTAACCGACGTACTCTATTTGAGCTAAATGGAGTCCAACCTATAACCAAAGCTGGAAGGGTGCTCTGTACCTTTCCAAGGGTATAAACACTCACTGATGTGGATCCACTAACTGATGTCCAAAAGGACTAAGGTGTTAAGCCTGGTCTGACGGGTGACCCTTTGGAACCTATGGTGGTGAATCGTAATTATGGGACTTAGGGACTTCTGCTAAAGGTCTCAGTCTAACTGGTGAGTGAGACTTCATCCCTATTTCCACTCGGTGTTAAGTACTACTCCCAACTAAATTTTACTTATAAACTGATAAGTTTAGTTATATTGATATCTGAGACTGAATAATAGACACTTTATCTGAGAGCAACTTAAAACATGTGAAACTGAAAGACTGAGTATTCAACTATCAATGTATGAGAAACTAAGTTATCGGGTGTTCATAACCCACCATCTCTGAAGAATGCAACTATTCATGATAGTTTCTATAGTCTAAATAGAATATGAATATATGCAACACCAGTCCAAAATCATGAATTATCTATATATACTGAGGGTTCATAAATATAACTTCATAAAAGTACTGAATTTCATGGGAGACACGTATTTATGGCTTATTCTTGATGAGGAATTGAATTACAAGAAAACTCATACTTTTCATAAAACCCTAAGCTCTGAGGAATGAATTAAACTAAAGAATTTAGTTCACTTTGGGACTCAATGGGTGAATGGATACCCATTGATGAAATTGCACATACCTGAAAGTGAAAGCCTTATAAAAATCTTTGAATTTAAGCCTGAGGATGATGAACCCTAATTCTTGCTTTGGAGAAGAGAAAATCACTTGTTTTCTCTATTTTTACTAAGTATCGACTGAATTATGAGGTAATTAGGAATTTGGGGTAGTTTAGAATTAATATTCATCCTTGGGATAACTAATACGACATAGTTTAGGAGGTTAAGTAATGGGAAAAGACTGGTGTACCCCTTATAAAAGTGACTAAAAAATGTGAGTGTCGTGACGAACGAACCCACCAACGGTCGTTGGTTCTACCCAAGATCATTGGTTGGGTCATTGGTTGAGAGGTGATCTCGATGGCTTAAAGGACTCCATCATACGATCCAAGGGATGGCTTATTAGATCTACGAATGGTCATTCCTTGGTTGGTCGTTGGATCCTCAAGCTGGGACAACTTTGTGACCACGGTTACCACCAATAATAATTGGTTTTTCCAACGGTCGTTGGTCCCTCTGGTTGGTTGGAAGATACTTTATCAATCCTGGGACTTTGGGGGCTTTTTCCTATAGATGAGAGCATAGTATGGTTGTCCTTTCTTCCAACGATCATTGAAAGGGTCGTGGTATGTCACTGTTTGACAACACTTCACTAAAATGTCCATAACTCTTTGCTCCAGAATCAGATTAACGAGCAATCAGATGTGTTGGAAAGAACACTCAAAGACTTTTCATTTTGTGGGTCTTGAGCCTCAAAACTCTTATAATCTAGGAGTTATGTTTGTTTGAATTTTACCTTAGCAAGATCTGTTATGAGAATTCAATCGGTAAGTAAGCTTTCAACTTAACTATGAGCTAGAAGTTACTTATGACCTTAATTTCTATCTGAAATACTTATCATACTATCAAATCATTAAGTTTAGGTCTGTACACACTTAAAGAATAATTCTAATCTTAGCTTAGATTTTTGGGGTATTACAAGGCATGGGTAAGGTAACAGTCTTGGCAAAGCAGTCCAAGACCGCATGATAAAGGGATAACCAGTCCATACCTAAAATCGCATTGAAATAAACCATATCAAGCACAACTAGATCTGCCCACGTATCATACTCCACAATAATCACTACAAAAGATCTATAAACCCAATCCACTTCTAAAGAATCGCCTATAAGAGTAGCTACACGCAAGGGTATCGATAAAGGCTCGCTAGTCAACCCTAATTGAGAAGCAAAATAGACTGACATATATGAATAAGTGGAACCCAAATCAAATAAAACATAGGTTGTATGATGACAAACTAAAATCATACCTGTAATCATAGAATCTGATGTCTCCACCTCCGGCCTAATAGGAAAGGCATACAACTGGCGCCTACTAACAGACTGAAAACCTTAACGTCCACTTGCCCTACTTGGTTGAGCACCTCTATGAGGACCCTGAGGACCACCCATACTACCATGCATACCACTTTTGGCTGGTGGCGCCACTGCCCTAAGAGGCTGAGCTGGTTGTGTTGACTACTCAATCATCCCATGTTGGGATACTCTCTGGCAAAGTGACTTATCTCCTCACAATCATAACAAACCTTGGGTGCCTACCCTAACGAGATGTACCTGCTAACCCAGAATGAGAACTCCGCAAAGACTGTCTGGAGCTTTGACCACTGTGACTACTATGACCTATCTGACCCCGTCTGTAATTTAAAGCGATGCCTGAATGGGCTTACTGGTCTGACTATACTACTACAACTAACCTCAACTAGGAAAACCCCTACCTTTGAATTGAGAAATAATAAAATTGCCCTGACGGTGGGGCTTCTTATTGCTGCCCCTATAGGCCTCGTGATGTATGCCCTCAATAGTATGTGGTCAGAACATCCAGAAATGTACGCTCATATGATACCATATGCTTAGTAGCTAGGTGAAGTTGGTACCTCAATCCTCTAACAAATCGACGCACCCTCTCATGCTTAGTAGGCATAATCTTACCAGTATGTCTGGACAACTAGTGGAATCTGGCCTCATACTTTAACACTATCATAAAACCATGCTGTAAGTCTTTAAATTCATCCCTCAGTCGCTCCCACATTCTATGAGGAATATATTTCCCCAAAAAGGCCTCATAGAAGTGTGCCCAAGTCATAGGAGAGGATCCTGATGGTCTGCACTCAACAAAAGCTTTCCACCACTATTTCACTGACCCATCGAGATGAAACATGGTATAATCTACTCCCTGTAACTCCACTAAACCGAGGGTATGCAACCTCTCCTAAAAACTGATAAAAAACTCATGTGCATCCTTTCTTGAAGCACCTGAAAACCTCAAAGGACCAAATCTGATAAACCAACCCAGCTTTTTTTGCTCTTATGAAGTCATAGTTGGTCGAGCTGCCATTGGCTAAGCATAAACCGGCACTGGTATAATCTTTACGCATGGAGCTGCAGTAGATGGCTGCAATCCTAAACTCTGGCCACAATGTGCCGCTCCCTGGGCTGATGTTTGGGCCTCATCTCTATCCTGACACCCTAGAACACTCAATAGCTGAACCAAAACATCTTGTAGAACTGGTGTGGGTACAAATCCTGGTGGAGCCTGGGATTTTCCCTAGCCCACTGGCTATTGAGGTGGAAGATCTGTTGGCATTGGCTGTGGATTAATAACCAGCTCTGGGTCAATAAGTGGCTCCAGTAACGGCACCCTGGTTTGGTCCTAAGCTGGTATTGCTTTTTGAGCCCGTTCTTGACCAAGGGGTCAACTTCTACTTCGGCCCCTAGTTGGAGCCCTAGCTACAGTAGATACCTCGCTCTCATCCTTACCATTTGCAAAAGAGTGAAAACAGTAAGATTCTTAAAGCCAACATGGATAAGAGTACATGATAAGGAATCAAGAGGGTGAAATTTTCCTAAAAATGTCCTATAGCCTCTCAAAGATTGGATACAGACATTATCGTACCGATCCGCGGTACTCTACTAGACATTTTCCCTTGTACCAATGATACCAATGAACCTAGGCTCTGATACCAAACTGTCACAATCCAAAAATTCATTTCATGATGGTGCCTACTAAAATCGACTAGTATATAAGCCGAACCCCATAGCCTGGAACGACAAGTAATGGGCTAACCGAATAAAAGAGAATTACACAAGACATAAAGGCCAAATATACAATATAAACAAAGGTAATAAAGCCCATATGTGTATACCTAGGGAATGAAGAAACAAAATATACAAAATAATCCCCAACACCTGGTATCAGTTGGTACAAAAGCTCCTACATATGCAAGAAGTACTGAATATATACAATAAATACAAAACTATCTCTGAATATCAAGCAAAAGACCAGTCTAAAACCAGAGGAGATGGACTAACTCCGGTTGTCGAGAGCTCACCCCAAGTTTCCGATCACAATGCTCCTCATGAGGTAGGTGTCGGCGGTGAGAACTCAAACTAGAATCTATATCTGGAAAAAAAATATAGAAGAATAGTATGAGTATCAAAACATACGATACTCAATAGGCATCATATGCCAACTGAGCTCAAATAAGATATAAATATAATAAAATGTGAATGTAAGGTAAGCCAAACACAATAAGGCTAGACAAGGCTAAACGGCCATATCTAACAAATAAGGGGAATATCGTAAGTAAGTAACATCAGCGTGCGTGATAATGAAAATAATAACTGAACTACAACCTAAACGGACCCCCTATAAGTTCGAAAGGTGCAAGCAGCAAATAATATAACCTAACCAATCCCCATAAGCGCGACAAGCATAAACAACAAATGATACTAACTACAGGCAGTGCATATGAGTAGAGAAATGAAAAAGGAAACCATGCAATGCAATAAGAGATGAAAGTCAAGACCAACAATATAGTTTACTCCTCCTCCAGCCTCTGTGGCTCGCAAAGGAAGGAACCATGGGGGACTCGAATCGAGTACCCTGCATGAACTCAAATAGAAAGTAATCAAAAGTGTAACAGGTGCCCGAACTCAAACCAGAAGTAATCATAAGTCTATCAGGTGCTCGGACTCGAACCGGGGCTAAAATGGTCCATTTCCCACATCGAAAACCAATGTATAAGTCTCATCAAGTTTTTTCTTTACAATCAAAAGTAATGTTTTTAAACAAGACAACCATGCATCATGGCAATAACAAGCGTAATAAAGCGAACAAGTCAACTTTCAACCAATATCAGCCCATCAACAAAAATACCAGAGTAATCCCGCTATAGAAAGGACACCATCCTAGAGTAAACTACCTTACAAAAACAATATTGCCGCTACAAACCCCCAAGGGACCCGACCTAAGGCAAACAACTATCTGAACCTAAACTAAGGCTTTCAATGACAACCCTAATGCTACCAAGCAATCTAGACTAAGCTCTAAAGAGAAAAAACTACCTAAACTAAGGACCAACAGTGAAATTCTACCCCGAGGTTACCAAGTAAGCTAATAGGATCATAAATAACTAAGTAATATACCTCCAAACCACAATGTCCCCCCAAAAACTAGCAAATTATCATGCATCTACCTTAAACTAGCCAAGTCTAAGAGTAGGTAAGTCATAGCCTACCTGGAGGCCGAACAACCCACTCATAATCACTATACCAGGGCCTGTCCCTACTGAGAAGCCTCTGTCAGCTGCCACACTATCCAAATAACAATATACACATGAATATGAGAAAAACAATGTCCATATTATAATTTTATACTCTGAGCTGAAAATCGGGTCAAAAATTAGCCCATGGGACTCGCAAACGAAGTTCAAAAATTAAACTCCCAACTAGGTCCCTTTCATGACAAGGATCACATACTCAAAATTTGAGCATGATCGAAGTCCCTATTGGGCCTCAAAAAGCCCACAAATATCAAGAGAAACAAGGACTCTAAGCTAGAAATTTAACGAAAATTAGGAAGAATTCTATGAGGGAAATAAGGGAAAATGATCAAGGGGAGTAGAGTCAACATACCTATGCTCAAGTCAATAATCTCTCCATAATTCCCAAGCTCAAATGCTCGAAAATGGAGGAAAAGGGCTTGGAAAGTGATTTAAAATCATGAAGGAGCAGATAGTAGATGTACTGCCACCACCATTGAAGCAGTGGCTAGACCAAAAAATTGGTGGTCACTTAAACGACAAATCCTCTGCAAAAGCAGAGGTTGTTTTATCCCCTTTCGGACTCGAAGGGTGTGAGAAAACATTGGTTTTGACTTTTCAAACTATTTCAAAACTTTAGAGAAAATTTTGAAATAATTTAAGAAAATACAGAGTCGTCACTTGATTTTTTATAGAAAAATATCAAGAAAAACTTAAAGAATTTTAAAGACTCGAAAACAGAAACAAATTTTTAAAATTAGAGAAAATGGGTAAGGATTCTGGTAACGCCTTGAGAAGGTTTTTAAGGCACTCAAGAAGCGACCGCGAAAGCGGTTGACCAAAAGACAATTTGACTGATTTGTAAAAATGACCAATTTTGAAAACATGACTAACTTTGTAAAATCTTGAACTTATTTGCAAACATGGCACTTATTCTATTCAAGTGAGAAATAGTTCAATTAATTAAAGAAAAATTTTCCTAAAAATAAATTCGATTCCTTTACCGAATTAAAAGGAAACCGATTATTTCATGAAAAAGGGAAAGAGAATGATTTTTACTACAAATATCAATTTTTGAACAATTGCAATTTTTAAAGAAAACTTTGATTTTAAAAAGTTATGAGATTTTGACTAGTTATGAAAGATTTCGATTTTTTACAAGGAGAAATGATTTATATTAAGGAGAATTCTATTTAACTTAAGTAAACCAATTTAACACTTTAATAAAACAAATGCCATTTTTTTTTATTATCAAAGGCTTGATATAAAGAAACTCATTTTTTTTTTATATTCTTTTTTATTTTTAACTTCAAATACTATATTATGTGACAAATGATAAATAAAGAAAAATATGGAGATAAATCAAAAATAACAACTCGAAAGGGAATTACTTAGATTAACCAAATTTAAGAGTTAATACACATAAACAAGTAATCAAATATGAATTACATATAAATAAAAGGAGAAAGTTTGGGATTTGGGCCCCTGATTTGGCCCATTTCAGATCTGGCTAGCCTTTGGGCTGATGTTTTATGGACTTTTCACCCTCTTTTAAGCTGTATATATTGACTGTATATCGCAGTCTTTTCTTTTCGCGTTTTCGTATATCTGTTGTGTATACGACTGTATTTCAGACATGTATGCACATCGTTTGGTCCTCCACCTGTATTCTTTCTTCCCTTTCTCATAGTTCGCTGTATATCACTGGTATACCACTGTATACTGCTGTGAATCAGTCTTTTGGGACTTGGTTTTTGGAGCTTGACACGAAGGAGATGCAAGGGAGAGTCCATTGGACTCAAGACAAGAGAGTTCATGGATAAGAAAAGAAAGAAAAGGATTAGTTGAATCCATACCAATTAAAGTCGTGAATACTTAAATGTAAAACATGTATTCATCCACCAAAGAACAAACAATCTTATCATATATACCCAAGTATCAAGCAAAGGCTCAAAAGATGATCAAACTGTAATGTAATGTCTTCAAGAAGTGGAAAGCCTAATTGGTATTCACAGTATTAAACAACCAAAATCATATTTTAGACATGGCCAAACAAATAAAAAATGCAATCACCAAAGGTAAGGTTTTGGTTATGCGAAATTCATGCCATTTACTCAAATCAAGGACTTTCATGCTAGGCCAACATATACAATCTCCAAAGACTCCAACTTTACCACTTCTATCTATCTTTAAACGTTATTACAGCTCGAGAACATAGCAAGGAACTTATTCGGCTTCTTACAAGCATGAATCAACACAAAGATTGCAAAAGAGTTGCACAAAACTCATCAAAGCTCATAATTTTCGAACAAATTACCCTTTTTCCAACAACACCATAAAATTTATTTAGGATTAACTACTGATTTCAGTCATAGAACATAACACGTTCCCATCACAAAAATTAATTATTCAAGACAACCACTTAATTATGATACCAAATACTACTTATATGCAAAGCTATAAATGGAATTCGAACACCAATAAACAATGTTGAACACCACCAACGTTGTAAAGAAACAGAAATTATGAGGTAAAGAGACGACTTGTAACACATTCAATACAACAAAACTTCAATCACTAATCAGATTCTATTCTCAATCTTCACCCAAACAGTAAAAAATCCCACACAGATTCAACCAATCCCAGTAGCAACAAAGTTCATAACGCCAACGAAATTCACAACTTAAAAGAAAAGTATAAAAAGGTGAAGCTTTTACCTCTTTCGAAGCAGCGAACTTGAGACTACGAGCTTTGATTAGACAAAATTTCACCACCAAAACTCGATTCAGATTTTTCCAAAATTCAAACGAGTTATCAAATTTGTTATTTCTCAAGCGTATTCCTTCTAGAATTTTTGGTTACGTAAGGTTAGAAGCATGCGCCTCCAGAACCTTCAAATTTTTCCCCAAAAATCCCCCCTTAACCTTTAACCCACACTATCTATTTATAGAAAAAATTGGGGTTGTTTTTTTTTTGGGGGGGGGGGGAGGGGGGGGGAACGGAGGGGGGTAGAAATGGAAAAACGAATTCGGAATTTTCGAATTTTAAAATCTGGATAAGAAATATCCAACTTGCAATTGTACTAATTTTGGATTTTGAAGAAATTTGAAACTAGGTCAACCAATAGGAATTAGGAAAAAGAAATTCCTCTCAAGAACCAATCGAATTCACAAAAATATGTACGAATTCGTACTGGATTTGTGAATTTTTGAACGTTGGAGTGGACACCTGGGCTTATTCTAGAAGCTTCTCGGTTCTTCGATGGTACAAAAACACGTGAAAATCACATGACGATGGTGCGAAGGGTGAGAAACGGAGGTGAGTGAGGTCGTTTGGATGTTGTTGCTCGTTGATATCATTATTGTCGTTGTTTGGCTGCTGTTGTACGTTGTTGTTGATGCGTATTGTTGTTGGTTGCTGAATTTGTTGTTGTTATCTGATGGGGAAGACGAGTTATAAGGTGGGCTGGGTCGGTTTGGGCTTTGGGTTTGGGCTGGGGCGGAAATTAGGGTAAGGGTAGATTAAATAGGAATTTGGGATTTAAAAATTAGGCTATTTAATAAATAACCAATTAGATTAAAATTTAGCCAATGTCATTTAAACTTTAGACCAAATCAAAATCATTTGGTGAATTGTATTGCAATTATGGCCAATTTGATTTTGATTGTGACCAAATTTAATGGATCGAAAAAAATTAAATCAACATTCAAACAAATCACTAAGCGATTTAACCCCGAGTTTCTTGATTTCACAAAATCAAATAAATATTTTCCAAATAAATTATATTTAAAAGCAAAATATATTTAAGTCAAGATTTTACCTATTTGAATTAATTTCAAGCTAGGATTTCGATTAAAACTTGAATATTTGATAAAATAATTATTTAATCGACCAAAATTATAAGATTTCGTATCCATGAATACAAAACATATAATTCGTCACTTAAATGACAAAAACTAATCCAAATAAATATTTTAAAAGTATTTATCCGGATAAAACAAATATTTTGATTTTATTTAAAATCGAAGGAACTCAGATTAAATTTAGTCGTGGAGGGAAAAAATTAGGTGTCAACAACTGCCCCCTCCCTTTGGTTAGGGTGAATGCAATTAACCCTGGGCTAAGGGAGTTTGACGGTCCTAATTTTGTCCAACCACAAATTCGTCTCTCGAAAGCACTTTGTTTTAGCACGAACTTTCAAAGAATTATGGCCGACCCCTGGTATCGGGTTTCCTACATATCTCAGGTTGCATGAGAATTCAGGCCACTTGTAGTTCGTAAAGCTTGATTTTTAAGCACGATTTTCAAAGAATTCACAAGCTATCCCGGTTTCAAATTTTGATAAAATCGAAAAGCTGGGGAATAAGAGGATATTGGGGGAGGTTGGAATGCAGTTGAGTTTTCAATATAGAGCCCAGCCTACATATCCCCGAGATTCAAGGAATCAGACTGCTTGTAGTTCGACTCAATCGGTAGAAAAGGTAGTCTTTATTTGAAAACGACCTTTGGCTCGGGATGAGTGACAAGTAAGATGAGATATCGAAAGAGGCTTGTAACCTCTTAACCATGAATGTGGATCTCTTCACATCCATAGGTAAGAATTTACCAAGGCATAATTTCCAAGTCCCTAGGTGTATTGTCACCCAAATTTGAAGAAAAAGGAAAGTTACTTTCGATGTGAGTTTAAAAGTACCCCGAAAGTGAAACTGAAACCAAAAGTCCCAAATATCCACATGCCTTCTAATAGGGGTGTGGTTTGATGGTGGTGGAAGTGTCTTTTAGCTCGCGTCCAAAGAGTTTGATATTCCTCTTCGGACTATGTCCCAGTTCGCTGCTAAGAAAAAGTTCCACGTTGTGTTGCGTGCTTTTTGGAGTCGTCCACACCTGTGGTTTTGGTTTGAGATTTTCACCCTCTCGGATGCTCTCGATAACATCTCAAACAAAAATTGTTAGCGATAAACATAATTCACTGAGGGATAGAGTCTTTTTACCATGTTCCTGTGTGAATTATTTCTGATCAATAGTGTTGTCCTTTCCTGGCCCTGCTTTTAGAAGACAATGTTTTCCACAACAGTATAGGTACAACAACCATCTCGGTTGTTGGATATGATGGACCTTTGACAATTGACTCTTTGTTCAAAATGGGGTGGCTCTCTTGGCCACCGACGACATTTTGGGTAGAACGGTCCCTGCAATTGTTTGATCTTTTGTTTGATAACCTTCTCGGCTACGGGTATGATTTCATATATGACCTTAGGTAAGTCCTGCGCATCCTTAGTATTGATACGACTTATAGATATCCCTTGAATCGTCAATCTTTGGGTAATCTTGTGCATCATTCGATGTTGGATATGAGGCGGCTTATAGATATCCTTTGAGTTGCTAGCTTTTGGATGATTCTGCACATTATTCGACCTTGGATAAGAAATGGCTTATAGATATCCCTCGAATCGCTAGCTTTCGGGCAATCCTGCACATCATCCAACCTTGGATTTGATATGGCTAACAGATATTTCTCAAATTGTTGGTCTTAGGGTAATCCTGCGCATAATCAACCTTGGATATGGCGCGGCTTATAGAGAACCCTTGGACCTACCAATTTAGTAATCTCGCATATTCTCCGGTGAAGATTTAGTTGTGACTTATGGATAACCTTTAAACTGTCGATCTTTGGGTGATCTTGCATACTATCCGGTTAGGAAGTCGTTGCGACTTATGAATGACCCATGGACTATCAATTCTAAGGAAATCTCGCACACTGTCCGGTCTCGAATATTGTGACTTACAGACGACCTTCAAATTGTCAATTCCTGGGAAGTCTAGTTTGTCGTCCGTCTTTGGATAACGACTCAAAAACATCCCTTTGGATCATGTACTTCTTCAACTTTGATATGTTGATGCATTCAAATGTCGGTTAATGAAGTATTGAAATATCCTCGACGCCGGCTATATTGCCTTTTGCGTGGTCAACAGATATAAAATGCTGAGATATCCTCAACGCCAGATTATGTTATCTTCGCGTAGTCAACGGATATAGGTGCTCCAAAGCATCTTCCAAAACCAGACTGTATTGTTTGTGCATGGTGAGCGGTTATGGAGACTTATCTGAATGATATGATGGCCCTCTCGACATGGCCCTCTCGACAATGGAATGGAATGGCCCTCTCGGCAATGGAATGAAATAAAATGGCCCTCTTGGCAATAGAATAAAATGAAATGGCCCTATCGGCAATGGAATGAAATAAGATGGCCCTCCCGGCATGGCCCTCTCGGTATGGAATGAAATGTCCTGCAATGAGCTAAGATGACATATAATGAAACACAATTAAATGTTATGTGACACAATATGATGGGATGCAACATAATGCAATGGAATGCAATGCCATATGGTGCGATGGAATGCAATGCGATATGATATGATGCAATATGATGCAATGGAATGTGATGGGATGTAATATGATGCAATATGGTGTAATAGAATGCATTGGGATGTAATATGATGCAGTATGGTGCAATGGAATGCATCGGGCTGCAAATGAAATGTCATGGGATGCATTGAGATCCATCGGGATGTAATGAGATGCATTGGGATCCAACATGATGCCATGGGACACATTGGGATGCATCAAAATGCCATGGGATGCATCGGGGCGCATCGGGATACATCAGGATGTCATGGGATGCATTCGGATGCAATGAGATGCTTTGGGATGCTATGGGACGCATCGAGGCGCATCGAGATGCAATGAGATGCATTGGGATGCATCATGACGCCATGGGATGCATCAGAATGCTATGGGACGTATCGGGGCACATCGGGATACATCAGGATGCCATGGGATGCATCGGGATGCAATGAGATACTTTGGGATGCATCGGGATGCAATGAGATGCTTTGGGATGCATCGGAATGCTATGGGACGCATTGGGATGTAATGCGATACATCAAGATGTCGTGGGATGCATCGGGTTATAATGGGATGCAATAAGATATCCTTTCTCAACGATCCCCATCATCCTTCTTTGGCATTGACGAGAGTCAGATTTTTTCAGTTCTGACATAATGAGATGGCCTCTAGGCTATTCTGTTGATGTGCTGACTCTTTTGAATGTACCTGCGCTTAAGGTAAGCAATTAGTAGACATAATGTCGCTTTTACTAGCGACTATAGTCAAATTCTGGGAGAGCTTTAAAAAAGCATTCACAATATAAACGATTTTGTTTGCTTAAACAAAAATCATTTTGGAGAAAAGTAAATGATTAAACCCATTTTTGGGGAAAACTATAAATACCACTTTCGAACGTTATAAGTTCGTTTTGACCCATGACGGATTGGAGGAGGATGTCCCTATTCTCCTTGTCAGGTGATCTCTTTGATCGTTCCGTTATGCCGACTCTTTCGAATATACCTGCGCTCAAGGAAACCATTTAGTAGACACAAAGTCGCTTTTACTAGCGACTATTATTAGGAAAAGTCTTGAATAAAATCTTCATAACAAGGATAAGACGCTTTTGTTTGACATCCACATCTTTTGAAGCCAGCTAGACAAATCAAGAGGCCCTTGATCCTGAATGAGTTATTCAACCTATCTTTGGAGCTGTCCAAGAATACCGTTCTTGAGCATTGCGGTTCTTGATTTGCTCAGGGGATTTGAAAGAGACCCTATTTATATACGGTGATCCCTGCATCCAAAGAAAAATTGTTAGTTTTGGGTGAAACTACTCCGCGTTGACCTCCTTAGATCTCTGGTTCGCTCCTCGCTATCTTTCGGGTGCTCCGTCATGTTTGGACTTCCGCCCTAACTCCCCACTTGAATAGATGTAAGGCAAAACTAGTCAAGAAAATATGTATAGATTTTCAAAAATAATTAGGGTTTTGAAATCATAGATTTGAAAACTTGTGTGAAAGTTTTTTTTTTTAGAAAAACTTTGTCAGTCAATGTCATGTGCTAGCTCAATGAACATCTTCCACTTGAGGCCTGTCTATGTCTGACATCCAATGAAGGATCCCTGGAAACTCATTGTTGTTGTTGGGGAAGTTTAATAGAGTAGTTTTGCAAAGGCTTGTCATAGCTGGGGATTTGGACTATTTGCACTATATCACAGCTGGTGATTTCTGAGGTTGACTTTGAACTCTCGGTGCTGGGGAATTTGGAATTTATTCTAAAGTATTAGTGGAAATTTTGAGGATTTCCTCAAAATTTCTGGCCCAGTTAGATACTATTTGAGATGATCTCGACTTTTTGGGGAGTTTGAGACTTTCCCTCCTAAGTCCTTGCGGCTCTTCATTCTTTTTGCCGGAAGACTGTCTACTTCTTTGGAATTTTTGAGATTCCTTCTCAAAAATTCTGCCCCAGTTTCCATTTCCTGGGGTGATATGATCGAGCCGTTGGGGCGCCTACGTATCCCGTTGAAGCAGAAATCAGGTCAAACGTAGTTCAGGACTATGCTAGGGGGGTATAGAAAAAATCTAAAGGGTTGACCGAAGCCGACATAGGCTGCCTACGTATCTCATTGTTGAGAATTCAGGTCAAACGTTGTTCGTACATAAAAGGGAAAGATAGATTTTCCTAAGGGGTTGACCGAAGCCGACATAGGCCGCCTACGTATCTCATTCTTGAGAATTCAGGTCATGACGTAGTTCATACATAAAGGGGAAAGGATAGGTTTTCCTAAGGGGTTGACCGAAGCCGACATAGGCCACCTACGTATCTCATTCTTGAGAATTCAGGTCAAACGTAATTCGTACATAAAAGGGAAAGATAGATTCTAAGCGATTACGAATCATTCAACAATTACATTCATAAAAGTGCGATTACAAATAAAGGAAACATAGAGAAAACACTATCTTCAGACGTAGTATCTTTTCACCGCATCAGAGTTGATTGATTTTGGCTACTCTTGATTGTCCGCTTCAGGCAAAACCATGATGCTTTCATAAACTTGGTGCAAATTTCCTTTTGTGCTTATCTCGATGAAGAGGGGATCAACCGTCCATTTCTTTGGATTGAATTCTGGGTCAATCAGTGCCTTGTGGGACACAATGTCTGTGCTTGGTTTTGGTATACTATCATAAGACCATGCAAATATGTCAATGTATTCTTCGAGCAAGTTGATGACTTCTCTTTTCTGTGCTTCTGTCAGGTGAACACTAACTCTTGTCTCCTTGACTTCATCATGGCCCCCTAGATTGACCACTTCGGTTTCTTCCAGGTTAGGCTTCTCGCGGTTTTCAAATTCTTCCAAGTCCTCCATTAGTTGTTCCTCATCATAGCTTTCCCATTCATTGTCATTCGCATCACTGGGTTCATTTAGCTCTTGACATGACATGACATTGGCAGGTTTTAAGTTATTATTACTGAAAGAAACAAACAAACCAAGTCAGATAATAGCAAGATAACACAAAAATAGGGAAATAGGAATAACATAACTCAAAATAGTTTTCTAGATAAAGGGAGGCCTTTTCATTGAAAATTGGGAAATATTTACAAACTATGGCTCATGACCTGCACAAGTACAGGCCCACGCCCTTTTTGAAAGCAGTAAACATGCAAAAGAGGATTTGAAAGATAAAAGGGTGGATCGCGGGGCCTCCTCCGGATCATCACCGATTTTTAAAAACTAAAAATTTGCCCTTTCATCTACCACAGCGGGAGAGGAGTCATGAACGGAGTGGATGTCCAATTTTGAAAGGTTTCTCCAGGTGCATCTTTCCTCACTCCACTAGTCTTCGAGAAATATTCTATTATAGCATTGCAACCTTCGAACAGAATTTCTATCCCATCCCCCAGACCATCATCTATCGGCATCTCGCGTACACGGAATGACTGGTACAACAGTGGCAATGGCTTGGGCAGACCCATCATTATCCTTTTCTCATTCTCATCTTTCTTTGTCGACTTGTATCCTAGTCCATATTTGAATGCTTTTTCTGGAATTACGATCGGCTCAATGATACCTTCCAAAGTCCTTCCTAGGCCTCGACCAGGCTCGAATCCATTTCTTAGTATCACAGTTGCCATCATCTTATAGATAGAAGGCATGGGTGTCTGGGATGTGGGGTTCTCTTCAGCAGCATTCACGATTTCCACCGTATAAAAGTTACTGCCCTTTGGAACATCTTCGATCATAGGTACATAACCATTGGGGTGACTTAAGTGACTCCCTTCTCCTTGAATGACCACCTCATGGCCATCCCAGATGAATTTCAATAATTGATGAAGAGGTGATGAGACCGCTTTTGCACCATGGAGCCACGACCTCCCGAGGAGCAGATTGTAACTAGGATTAATATCCATAACATAAAATTTAGTCTTGAACTCGGCGGGTCCCATTTGGATGTACAAATCAACTTCGCCTATAGTGTCCCTCTGTCCTCCATCAAAAGCTCGCACATTAACATGGCTTTGACGAACCTTTCCCAAATCGTAACCCATTTGAGTCAATGTGGAAATGGGACAAATGTTAAGACCAGATCCGTCATCTATCAGAACCCGATTAATCACATGGTCACGATAAATAACAGAAATATGCAACGCTTTGTTATGCATTATGCCTTCAAAAGGTAACTCTTCTTCACTGAATGATATGCAATGACTCCCCACAACGTTACCTATCATTGCGGACAGATTTTCAACACTCGTACCAACGGGCACATATGCTTCATCTAAGAAATTCAACAACGCTTGTCGGTGGTATTGAGAACTCATTAGTAGAGCCCACACAGAGATCTGTCCTGGAGTCTTTTCAAGATGCTTAACAATCGAATATTCTTTTGGTTTCATTCGCCTCCAAAACTCTTCGGCCTCTCCTTCAGTAATTGGCCTTTTCTGCGAATCCTTCTTATAAGAGTCATTGGCTAAATTCTCGGGAATGTAACATCATTCGAACCGAGTCATCCCATGAGCAGCGGCGGTTTCTACAACAAACTCTCTTCTGGCCGGTGTTAGAGAATATGCCTGAATCGGGGCTGCCATCACCACAAACGGGGGTCTCTCACTGACAATTAAAGCAGCCACAGCCTTCTCTATCTTCTCTACTTCTTCCTTCTTCCTTCTTCTTGGTCTTACTAACCGCCCATTCATCTTCTATTTCGATCATGTTAACCGTAGCCCCTCCGTGGTTAGGCAACGGATTACTGTTGACATTTGGAGCTGGTTTTTGAAGAGTAATAACTTTATGATCAATCAATTCCTGGATCTTATGTTTCAAATTAATGCAATCTTCGGTACTGTGGCCGATTCCTCCAGAATGATAAGCACAGTTTTGGTCAGCATGATAAAATTGGGAATTTGTTTTAGTGGGCTTTGGTTGGACAGGCTGGAGATAGCCGACTGCTCTTAATGTTTCGAAAAGCTGAGTGCGACTTTCAGCCAGCGGTGTGAAGTTTCGAGGAGGTTTCTTTTTAAGGTTTGGACAAGGAAGGTTATTTTGATTAACAGGAGGTGGTACTTGATGATAATTTGGAGCTACGTGGATGTTAGCTTGGTGATTTGGAATAGTGGTTTGGACATTAGGCTGATAATTTGGCAATGGAGTTTGATATTGTGGTATGACATTTGGTTGTGGAGCTTGGTATTGAGGTAGGACATTTGGCTGTGGAGCTTGGTACTGTGGTTGAGCGTAGAAGATGGATTGAGGACTCGGGGGTGGCGGAGAAGAAAGGGTATTCCTGGGTTTGAATTTCCTTTTCAATTTATCAATAGAATCAGTGGATACAACAGTCACATCTTCTCTTTTCTTCCTAGGGAACCCAGAGGACCCAACTGATGTTGGAGTCTGTATAATTTTCCCTGTTCGAATGCCTTCTTCAAGTGATTCGCCAATTTTTACCAAATCTGCAAAAGTTGCTCGAACTGCAGACACCATTCTAGTATAGAACTCTCCTTCTTGAGCACGGGAAAATACCGCTACCATTTCCTCCTCAGTCATAGGAGGTTGTACCTTAGCGGCTTCCTTTCTCCAGCGATAGGCATAATCTCGAAAGTATTCACCGCTCTTTTGCTTGATCCTATTTAGTGAATGCCGGTCAGGAACTATTTCCATATTGTAAGCGAACCTGTCGATAAAGTCTTTGGCCAAGGCCTTCCAGTTAGACCATTTTCTCAGTTCCTGGGATGTGAACCAATTCAAAGCTTCGCGGCTTAAACTTCGACTGAATAGGCGTATTAGCAACGCTTCATTCCTTCCAATTCCAACCATTTGATCACAGTATCTTCTTAAGTGAGCCATGGGATTTCCAGTACCACCGAATGTTTTAAATTTGGGGACCTTGTACCCTTCTGGTAGGTCTACACCGAGGTGGACACACAAATCATCATAACCAAGGCCATCATTATCCCCTGTTCCATGAGACTCTTTGATCCTCATAATCTCTTCATTCATTGCAAGCAACTTCTTTTCATGCTCGATCCTCCACTCTTTTTCTTTCTCCTCATAATGGTCTACCTCAGGATTAGGAAGAGGGTTATAGAGATTGAGAGATGTGACGACATGGAAAGCAGTTGGGGGTATAGGTCGGATGTGAGATGGATTTGGGATAGTTGTGGAAGGGTTTTGGTATGCTGAAGTATGATTTTGAGGATGAACGGAAGTCGGGTTGTAGGCAGGGAGGACATTTTGGGGGTTAGAGATGTTTTGTGGAGTTAGGGAAGGATTTTGTAGATGGTAAGCATCTGGGTTATTGTCACGGTTGGTGTTTTGAATGGGTGGAGTGTGGGTTTGGTGAACCGATGGATTATTGATGATAAGGTCTGTGGGAAGTTGAGAGGCGGAAGCTGATGAAATGTTATTTGGATGGTTCTCGAGGTCAGACGTGTTGAGAAGAGAGGTTTGAAGTGGAGGACCGTGCTCTCTCGGGATAGGAGCATTAGCGGTGATGGCCAAATTTGCCAAGTCTCTAGTACGATTCACCTCTTCTTGAAGCATTTCCAGCTTTCTTGTGAGTTCAGCAATCATCTCGCTTTGTTCTGCTATAACATTGTCCCTGATGGCCAATGCACTGTCCTCGTCGTTTCCAGTCATATTTGAATGATGGCTAGGGGATGGGATTTTGCGGGCTTTTGATCGGGTGAAGTAAGGATGTTCAGCCAGCTTATGACAACACGGAGTAGTTTCTATTATCTGTAAAATAAAAATAACTCAAAGGCCGATGTGTTAGATCCCGTTAACAATAAATAATGCAAGATAATTAGGCAGGAAGTAAACACATAAAGTTGTTTTCATCATAAGCAAATTGATCCACAGGGTATTGACTCAAAATTTCAACGAACAGGATTTTGCTCATTGGTTTGGGATAAACGAGTTTGCCAGGAAGATTGATTGTGAAACGCCTTCTTCTTCTTCATCCTTATGCCTCCTTCCATAAAATAAGGGGAAACAAAACTTTTTGAAGATAGGGATTTCCTCATTTCTCCTATGGATCTCATCGATCTCTCATTGAATTGACACTATCCTTCTCCTTGTCTAATCCATCTTTTTGGTCAAACCTTCCTTAAAGGATGAGAGCAATTCTTTAGGAAATAGTTTGGAGGTATTATGGACTTTTCTGGAAAACTTTGGAAGACTCAAAGTATTTTGGTCGGACTTTTGTTTAGTGGGTGTATATTTCTGTCTCGAGGTGATCTATAACTTGTTAGAAAATAAGAATGGATCAATTTGTCTTTGATTCAAACAACGCACATAAACACGTAAGACAGTTATATCACACAAGCATATTATAAAGCGCGTATCCTAATTGGGTGACCCTTTTGAGCCAAGGGTTGGCCTAACGAGTTTGAAGGAAGTGTATTCCTTTTAAACAAATCCATTATCCCCAAAATTATATTTTCATAAATATCCAAAAGGGCATAAATGCCTAAAAAGTAGCAAAATGAGGGATACAATCTTTGGGGAGAAAAGGGAACTAAAAATGAGAAAAAACAGTCCCACACAGGGGATAATAATAAAAAAACACTAGCATTCGGGTCATCCCTCATCGATCTTCGCCTTCTTGGCTATGTCCACCTCGTTCCATACACGATATCGATTGGTGATCAAGTGTCTTCCTCACAATTGTAGCTTCCATGTTGCTAACGGAAGGCAAATATCAGATATGCGTTATGAGGATTTTTTTGTCTTCTGCACTCATATATTTCCACCAAATCCTTAACCAATCATTCGGTTTGGCCATTAGCTTGAATCTTCTAGCTGGGACTGATTGATCCATACCTACACAAAAGCAAACAAGGTAAACCTTTCCCCCACCCCAAATGATAATGGATTAGATTAATCGGCATATACTCCTTCAACACATAAGCATGATTCGTCTGTGATTGACTCGTGGTCAAAAGACGTAGGGTAGGTTTTCTAATGGGCCCAATACCCCCTCAGGTATTGGGTCGTCCTAGGCTCTTGCCTAAAAAGGGTTTTGGTTTCGCTCTATCCTGGGTATCTAGAGTAGGCTTTGACCAGGTTCCCAAGTGGACAACTTGGGTTTGGAAATACAAACAGTCATTGGACGCCTAACGTACCAATAAACTGTTGTATTTCCAACACTTTCATTTGGAATTAATCCATAGAGGTCGCGCAACCGCGAAACCCCAAACAGTTAAATATCAAATGAGGAAGTATGCCATGAATGCAATCGATAGATATTATCACAAGATATTACTAAATTAGCACAGTTATTCAAATAAGGTCAAATAAATCAATCAAACAATCTAAAATTTGGTTAGAATCTTGATAGATCCCCAGCAGAGTCGTCATTTCTGTTTTATCCCCTTTTTATAGGCTCAAAGGGTGTGAGAAAACATTGGTTTTGACTTTTCAAACTATTTCAAAACTTTAGAGAAAATTTTGAAATAATTTAAGAAAATACAGAGTCGCCACTTGATTTTTTATAGAAAAATATCAAGAAAAACTTAAAGAATTTTAAAGACTCGAAAACAGAAACAAATCTTTAAAATTAGAGAAAATGGGTAAGGATTCTGGTAACGCCTTGAGAAGGTTTTTAAGGCACTCAAGAAGCGTCCGCGAAAGTGGTTGACCAAAAGACAATTTGACTGATTTGTAAAAATGACCAATTTTGAAAACATGACTAACTTTGTAAAATCTTGAACTTATTTGCAAACATGGCACTTATTCTATTCAAGTGAGAAATAGTTCAATTAATTAAAGAAAAATTCTCCTAAAAATAAATTCGATTGCTTTACCGAATTAAAAGGAAACCGATTATTTCATGAAAAAGGGAAAGAGAATGATTTTTACTACAAATATCAATTTTTGAACAATTGGAATTTTTAAAGAAAACTTTGATTTTAAAAAGTTATGAGATTTTGACTAGTTATGAAAGATTTCAATTTTTTACAAGGAGAAGTGATTTATATTAAGGAGAATTCTATTTAACTTAAGTAAACCAATTTAACACTTTAATAAAACAAATGCCATTTTTTTTTTATTATCAAAGGCTTGATATAAAGAAACTCATTTTTTTATATATTATTTTTTATTTTTAACTTCAAATACTATATTATGTGACAAATGATAAATAAAGAAAAATATGGAGATAAATCAAAAATAACAACTCGAAAGGGAATTACTTAGATAAACCAAATTTAAGAGTTAATACACATAAACAAGTAATCAAATATGAATTACATATAAATAAAAAGAGAAAGTTTGGGATTTGGGCCCCTGATTTGGCCCATTTCAGATCTGGCTAGCCTTTGGGCTGATGTTTTATGGACTTTTCAGCCTCTTTTCAGCTGTATATATTGACTGTATATCGCAGTCTTTTCTTTCCGCATTTCCGTATATCTGTTGTGTATACGACTGTATTTCAGACATGTATGCACATCGTTTGGTCCTCCACCTGTATTCTTTCTTCCCTTTTTCATAGTTCGTTGTATATCACTGGTATACCACTGTATACTGCTGTGAATCAGTCTTTTGGGACTTGGTTTTTGGAGCTTGACACGAAGGAGATGCGAGGGAGAGTCCATTGGACTCAAGACAAGAGAGTTCATGGATAAGAAAAGAAAGAAAAGGATTAGTTGAATCCATACCAATTAAAGTCGTGAATACTTAAATGTAAAGCATGTATTCATCCACCAAAGAACAAACAATCTTATCATATATACCCAAGTATCAAGCAAAGGCTCAAAAGATGATCAAACTGTAATGTAATGTCTTCAAGAAGTGGAAAGCCTAATAGGTATTCACGGTATTAAACAACCAAAATCATATTTTAGACATGGCCAAACAAATAAAAAATGCAATCACCAAAGGTAAGGTTTTGGTTATGCGAAATTCATGCCATTTACTCAAATCAAGGACTTTCATGCTAGGCCAACATATACAATCTCCAAAGACTCCAACTTTACCACTTCTATCTATCTTTAAACGTTATTACGCCTCGAGAACATAGCAAGGAACTTATTCGGCTTCTTACAAGCATGAATCAACACAAAGATTGCAAAAGAGTTGCACAAAACTCATCAAAGCTCAGAATTTTCGAACAACAAATTACCCTTTTTCCAACAACACCATAAAATTTATTTAGGATTAACTACTGATTTCAGTCATAGAACATAACACGTTCCCATCACAAAAATTAATTATTCAAGACAACCACTTAATTATGAAACCAAATACTACTTATATGCAAAGCTATAAATGGAATTCGAACACCAATAAACAATGTTGAACACCACCAACGTTGTAAAGAAACAGAAATTGTGAGGTAAAGAGACGACTTGTAACACATTC